>OY294067.1:241444717-242941639 GCA_958510875.1 Endomychus coccineus | reverse complement strand
TAATGACACCGCACATCAAAATTGAAAGAACATAATAATAATTCAAATGTTATGCATCATAGACAAATATACGTGGACAGCATCACGACCTTCCAACACCTTCTCCTGATGTTCTTTCAATTTTGATGTGCGGTGTCATTAATTATTATATTTTCTCATATACAAGTAAACACAATGTTTTCAAGTATTACGTTTTAATTAATTACTATAGCCGCTAGTCCACCCTATCAAGAGATTGATTAAAGGATAAGGTAAGATCTATCATAAGGTTATCATTGAAGTCATATATTAGGTAGCTCTTTTGTATTAAGTTGATACCGGGATATCAAAAATTATCTTGGTCAAGGGTTGTGGAATCTAAATCATGTGTCTTACTTTACGTTATCAAAACTTGTGTCAAATTAATTAATTTGAAGTTTCTAAAAGTGAGAAATTTAGCAATTTTATACGAATGTTATAACACTCAGAAGTCTCTAGCGCTTTAGACTCTGGGATTTTCACGTGGCCTATCGGAATTAGAAGGTTCGAATTGTATAAAAACACAATTGCATGAACGCCAGACGTCCTATGTACTTAGCTACGAACGTAATCATTCTGACATATGCCTCGAGGAGCTCGCTATGCGTCAGTTAGAGTATATACTTTTTACCTCTATCTTGTTAATTCGGGGCCGTTTTATGCCCCGTGCGGCCGGCGCCAGCTGTGATAAAGTGTTTTCGGCTATAGGCTAGCTAGAAAATTCCCTTTGGTACGTCGCACGTTAGACGAGCGTAGCTGAGACCTGAGAGCACCTGTTTCTATTTTAATTAAATTTTCCTATTTAATCGACATTTTGGGGCCCGAGACTATGCTATTTAGTTGGCCCCGTTCATAAACTAACGACATGGAGCGAAAACCGCATGCGAAGAGTCCTCGTAAAGACGTTCTATGTTCCGAAGATTTGCACTTTTCTAACTCGCGAGCTACGCGTTCCTCACGTGAGGGTCATTCGATTTATCGAAAATTAACTAATTCAAAACAGTTTTCGACCCCGTTTGTGGCTATTGCGACCTTGTAAAAGGTTCAAAGTTAACATTTCGTTTTACATTCCACAACCACCCTTGACCAAGATAATTTTTGATATCCCGGTACTTTGTAACATTCGTTTGAAGATGCGAAACTATAGGCAGATTTATTTATTAGACTCGAAAATCGAACTTTCAACAGTTATTTAAGGTTCAAATTGATTTTCGTCACGTAATGTGTGATGGTATTCAATTTAAAAATGTTATAAAATAAATTGAAAACAATATTTTCATCATTTTAGAGTGATTAGCAAAATTTCATATACACTTCTATGACTTTGTAAGACTTTCGGACACATCTGGTCATTAAATATATGATTGTGGTACATTTATAACTAGAACAAACTGTTGTCAAGACAGTTAAAAAAATATTTATTATAGCTGAACCTTTATAACATAATACAATGAGTTTATTCATTTTCAGAAGGCAAGAACCTGGACTTATCTTTTTCTTGATGAATTTGAGTGGTAACTGATCTATTATTCATACTCTTTACAATGATAAATTACCTCAAGAAATATATTCCCTGATTCATTAATCATAGCTATTATAATAAATATCAATTGATTTAAATATTTTAAATTTGTCAAGTCGGACAATATTTTCAACTCTTATATATTTAAAAGAGGTTAGTGTTGTTAGAATAACCAGCTAATATGTAATGACCTATTCTGGTTCGAGAGAAATTCACATGGAAAAGTATGGTTTATCACATGTTTTTAGAAATGTTGAAAGGTTTACGCTTTGTTTAGACTAAGGAAGTAATTCTCGTTGTGTGGCCTGAGTTTGGAGAATCAAATAGTGCCTTCCAAACAAATGCATTTCATAACTCTAATTTATTGCACAAAATGATAAATACCCACCAATCTTTACGTAAACAAGGAATTTCAACAAATGTTTCGAATCAGTATTAGTTTTTGTGGACCCTATAGCTGTTTTGCTGCTTAATGTAGAATTTCTCTTGATGTAGATAAGATAATAATAATTGTTTTATCGGAATGATGTATTTAAAATTGTGATTTTAAAGATTTTGAGAATGTCTTATGTCTTTTCTATGACTCATAAAATGCGATTAAGTGCTAAGTTTGGAAGAGGAGATACTTTTTATGAGGGTGTGATTTGTCCAGAATCTTCCTATATACAGGCACGTAGCAGAATTTTTTTGGCGGAGGTGTGTATGCTTATAATGATAACATGATTAATTACAGTTATGATTTTTATTATCATTATTAAATATAAGGTAAGAAGATTAGGTATTTGAGATATTAGATAATAGATATTTTCATTAATTTTATGTATTTGAAAAATTGGTTTGTCGCAACGCTCAGTAATTGTTGGCTCTGAAATAGGCCGATGGGAAATATATAATTAACTATGATCCATAGATTACTAACTTACGATTTTCGTAACCTTATTCTTTATTGCTATCTGATCAAAATTGATAACATCATATTTCGCTCAGATAATTTATGAATATTGACGACAAACAATCAAACATACGTTCGTGATGCTGTAGAGAATGCTGATTGACAACCCACGGAGTACGTAATTCTTCTTGAAAAGTGTACAGCGTTGTGTTAATCATGGATAACACTTCGATGACTTTCTAATAAAAATTTCGGACACATCTGATTATTATATATGATTGTGGTACATTTATAACCAGAAAAACACTGTTGTCATGTCTCCACGGGGGTTTACATACCCACATACACGAGCACGTAATGTGAGCACATCATCCCAAAAATTGTGTAGATCGATTCAAAAAAGCTCAAAACGGATAGTACAAATACAATACTTTCCTCATACTGTGTATAGTGAAGGAAATAAAAATGGCTTGCGTTACAGCAATAAACGTCGGCTCTTTTTATTTTTTACGGGCATAGAAGAATTTCCCAATACACCGGGACGGTCTTAACTCTTCTCTTCACTCATCTCTTCGATTAGTCTACACTATCTGTAGACATTGTCTACACTGTCTATGAACCTTCGTCAAAAATTTTTATTATCTTTTCTCTAGACTCTTAAGATTTTCACTTTCATCTTCAAATGCTGTGGTAAATTGCACCAAATTGAATACTCCATTGTTGAGTTGCAACAAAAATCTGATAATAAATGGCTAGATCTTTGAGGTGCTGAGAATTCTCCATCTTAGTGAAATCAGGCAATAGTATCTGGAAGCATTAAGAAATGAAGAGCTCTTGAATCGTCGAAACAAAGCAGGGAACAGGTACTTCTGTGATATTCCTCAGATGTTTTGGCCTGAAGGTGATTTCGGTAACTTTGTTCACTGATGATTCTTTTGAGTATTGGATTAAAATTGTTGGACGTGATTGTTGAAGCTCGTTCGATATTTTTTTGGAAATTCTTCCTCATCATATCCAACGAGAATACATCAGTCGATTGTCATTGCTTCAATAGGTTCCAGATTTGGATTTTGTAAGACTATCGATGATCACACTGTCAATTTAAAAAAAACTATTCAAGATTTGGAGGAGGGAGGCGGTAGTGTAGTGGTCTCAAGATGATGAATGATACTGCTGGCAAGAGTAGAAATCCAAAAATGTTCCTGGTGATGTGTTTGAAACAATTTGTAGTTTGTCTATAGATAATCATAGGAAAAATATTCTACAGGGTTGACTCTGAACCTGTAATGGGTAATCTTGTTTATATGATTGTTCCAATAAAGTTTTTTACCGGAGATCACAACCAGGTACTCAACCTCTATTGCGTAAGCTATACGGATAAGTGTACCCTTTCCAAGTTTCAAAAACACAATTTTTGTCATGGTAATGTATTATGAGTATAAGAAATACAACTACATTCTTCTATTGAAGATGACAAGCTAGTTGACAAAATCCTATGTCAATGTAGTGCTTTGGTACACTCATTTGATGCTTACTCTTGCAGCATTTAATAAGCTCTGCAACTCCTCGTGGAGTTGTATAGTCCCAAACGCCAGGAAAGTAGGCTTATAAACATTATAATTTACTGTTTGCTTTCTCCTGCTGGCTGACAGGTTTGTTCCGCGGAATTCTATGCAGAGCTGCCTGGAGGTTTTTCTAATTTCATCTTCATGACACTACCGTCCCCAGAAAGAGACGTTACTCTCATCAATGTAACTTTATTTCCGAATGCGACATGTTATTAGTTCTTTTTCTACTACCAATTAGTACCTAGGTTCCAATTTGTCAATGTAATGCTGAACATCTGGAAGAGTAAATTTATCTAAGTTTTTCTTAAAACTGTGTAGTCGGTCCCGATCATTCTGTCAAACCACATGTTGCAAGTCTTACACCTTTCATTTGGTTCTCAGGAACTGTTTGAGAACACCTAATGATTTTCGATTGAGGAAGAATTCCTTCTTCTAGTAGCTTTTGGTTGGCAGCTCTGACTTGCTTCCCGTCGTGGCGTTATTGTGACAAATATCTCAGTATAGTTGATATTATACCGTTGACATTTACTGCAATAAGTTAACTGATCAAACCCCCATGTGTTGGTCCCGACATCTTCAAACCCCAAGAACTGGGTGCAGGATCGGCTTCAGTATACCTACATTTTGATTTTAAATTAAAAAGTCGTTTTAGACTAAAGGAAAATGATGATCAATAGAAAATAATATTTCTGAAGATATAATAAGAACAATAAAAATTAATTTGTGTACACGGAAAAGTTTTACAATAATCAATGTTTACAACTTATTTCTATTTAACATTAAATTTAGTTCTGTGTCACTATCACTCTTATCTTCATCTAAAACTAAACTTATACAATAGTCATACACGTATAAGAGTTTTCCACCTTAATTACATGTTGTATAAGGTATTCCCAATTGTTTAGAGACAATTTATTTACTACTTAGTTACTTCTTTATCAATTCCACTTCAGATATGATTAATGTGGAGGAAATATTATTCCTTCTGATAATAATTATATCTTTCAACCTGGAACATAAACTTACCGTTCAATTAATCAACAGGTGACTTCAAACTTTAAATTAGTTTGATTTATCCAACTAAACAAACAAGAACTAACTCAAAACACTATTTGGCGGCAACTATAACAGACAGTTACAATTTACTCTTACTAAAGGATAAACTAAAAGCTCTATTTTATCACTTGGTTGCCGACAGCTACAGTGAAGATGGTCGTAAGTTATATTTTAGATGTTAAAAATTCGGGCGCCAGAGTATTTTAACCAACCAATGAATTATGTAGGTATATAATTAGGGGATGCAAATACTCAAGTCCCCAGGTTAAATTACCCTGAAAGAAAAGAAAATAAAAGACCTGTACCCAGAATGATTGAAATTTACTGAAATACTAATATTGATATAAGTTATTACAGAATTTAATATTAATGAGATATGAAGCGAATGAATGGAAAATACGAATGAAGATAATTACTTAAATTATTAAAACAGTGAACAGTTGAACTTACACAATATACAATACTCAATGATTATTAAAATTGTTACATAAACCAAAATCGATATCCTGACCTGATGAGAGCTGGATGTTGTATTTGCTTTGTGATGATTAATTACTTCTACTTCATGTAGGGGTCCCTGCCACAATTGTAATACCGTTTCCACGATTGTACAGCACAAATAAATCAGCGACTCCTAAGTAATTTTTCATAGCAGATTCGAGCAATCCTCAACACACTTCTTGTTGAATTTTCCACAACAAAGACAAGAAAAAAGAGGAAGAAGAAGAACCCTGAAATCACGAAATGTTCAAACCTCTATTGTTCCACTGTCGTCAGAAGACAGACATGAACAAAATACATAACAATTGTTGAACAAATTAGGATTAGCCTAAATCCTGTCAGATACCACCTATAAAGGCAAATTAATTCCTGAAGTTAGTGAATAAATCAAATGGAATTACAAGATAGTTACCTCTATCACGATAGGGTTTTCCTTCAAATAAGACAACTTTATTACCGTTCACAACCACTCACGTCGAAACTAGGTTTAGATTCCCCAAGGTACATTAATTACCCAATTAATTCCAAATATTCCAATCCAAATTGGTAATTGATGTCTTTGTTTTCAACGGAAGAATATTCCCAGAATTTGGTTCCAAACAACAAGCTTGATATCACCTCCCTGTTGAAAATAACCTAGCGACGCACTTCTCACTTGAACGAATTGACCAGAAGTCGCCATTTTCTCGCCTTTCCGGCTTTCTCGTTGTCTCACAGAACACCCTCGAAATAGAAACGGATCTGACCCTTAGAATATACGGTCCATGACTCTTAGAATATACGGTCTAGCATAGCTGACGTCACAGGAGTTAACCAATTGTACTACAGCGGCTATTTCTAAGCCGTTAAGTAGAATTTACACGTTACAGTATGAATCTTAGTGTAAAAGGACGTATGGGTGCTGATTCAGTGCCAATATGTCTTATTTCACTAAAGATACCACATACGACTTTTCAAGCTAAAATCTACTACAGAATTTCAGATACGCTCAATATATTTTGCCATATTTGATGCATTATTTGTATAGATACGGCTAAATTACTAGAAAACTAGATATTATATATGAATTCTCGGGAAATAGATCATACTAACACATATGCTTATTATTTTCATCTTTACGTACGTTTCGGTCTCACGACCATCATCAGAAGACGTATTAATGTCTAAAACGTGATTTCATAAAACTGATTGTATCATCACAAAGCGTCCTTATCGCTTATTATTTCAATTAAAAATGCCCACGTCGTCGAAACGAACAGAAACACGAGTAATCGAAATTATAACATATTAATGTTTTAAGTATGTATATGAATCAAGAATCCGCTGCTTAGCATTATTCTTATAAACTTTAAAGTCATATCAAATCACAGTATGTAATACGACTGGAGGACTGAACTAAAAATATAACGCTCTAGTAACCACTTTCGAACTAGATGTTGAAGATTTATGAAGTAATAGAAAAAGGTTGTCAGATCTTATTAGAAATATTGCTATTTGAGCATTCTACCTAAAATATACTTTTAACATTATGACGCATGAAGGAATTTATTTGATTAAATTAGTATAAATCTGACTTAATGATTGAACGTCTGCTCTATCTTTTACAGACTTGGAGTAACTTTTTATGTGAATCATCGCCAGAAAAGATCTTTCATAATAATTGGTTTCTTTAGATTAAATATTAACATTTTCGTAATCGAATTGATGGTTATAATCAAAACAATTTTTGCAATGATTTTAATTAATTAAGTTAGTATGAATCTGACTTAATGATTGAGTATCTGTTCTATGATTTACAGAATTGGAGTCACGTTTTATTTGAATCATGTTCAGAATAGATCTATTATACTAATTGATTTCCTTGGTTAAAATATTAATATTTTTGTAATCGAATTGATGGTTATAATCAAAGCAGTGTTTAGCAAGGGCGGTGGAATTTTCTAAGTTTTTGTTTCTTGTACTATACTTATTTCCATACATTCTTTTCTGTAAATATTGTTTAGAGATCCCTGTCCCATCTCAATCTAAACAATTCAATTTGTATACTGTGTGGGCTTGTACATCTTTAGGTATTGAAGGTTTTAGATTTGACAAATATTTCCCAACACAGTTAGTAGGTTTATGCGCAACATTCATATCATACTTTTTTAAACAATTTTCTCTTAGGTCTCCGGAATGTATGGTAATGTAATAAAATTATCTGTATTACCGTTTATGCTATTTATATATGACGTTCCATTATAGATTTTGTTTATTCTTTCTTTAATGGTGGGATTGAAAATTGTTTTTGGGTAGTCATTCATTTCCAGTTTATTACGAATAATTTTTTAATTTTTGGGACGGTCTTCTGGGTGGGACAATTTAACCGCTCGATCTGTAAAGCTGTTTATAACACTTTTTTATAGCATGTTGATGCAATGGACTTGAAGTGAAGATAACGTTTAGACCAATCTGCTTTAGTAAGCCACGAAGCTTTTATTTTTCCATCTGTATCATGCCTAATGTTCGTATCTAAGAAATTTATGTTTTTGTTCACTTCTAATTCACAAGTAAATTGAAATGTACAGTGGAAATTGTTTAATTTATTAATCAATTATTGAATTTTATCATTGGGACACACATTAGGCAATCATCTACATATCTTTTAAAGAATACAGGTTGAAAATTCAATGAACTTATTACAGATTCCTCTAGGCATTCCATGACTAGGTGGTTAGCAATAGTAGCTTAAATAAGAGATCCCATTGCTGTGCCGAATATTTGCCCAAAAAATTGCTCATCGTATTGAAAATAAGTGCGTTGTAAACAAAACAGTATCGCATTTATAAATTCATATTGCTCTAGTAGAAAACTAGATAGATTGAAATCTATAGTATTGAATGTACAGTTAACTTTGCACATATGTCCTTTACAACTAGAACAGCAAAATAGAGTTACGCAAAATTCAATTTACTTGTGAATGACATATTTTATTTTTCAGATAGTTCGTTGGAAAAGTATAGTGTACAACTCGTGCGGAAGCTGAGTATTTCATACTCGTGTGACAAGTTGCATAATATATTATTGTTTAATTGTGCATTCTTCTGCGTATTACCAACATAATGTTCACTTTTGTTTGGATCTATTGAATTTATAATGGTAAAATCAGTGTATTAATATACTGATTCACATTTATTCTCATGAGCTAGAATTAGAATTTCATTTCATTTATAATAGGACTTGCATCACGGCTTTTAAAAGTAAATGTCTAAGCAGTGATGGATGGTGCTAATGAGTTGTCACCCTCCTCCCCGCTCGGAGAATGCTCAGCTGAAGCTATTATGACAAACTTACTACATATGTCGAGCCAATCAACTTTCTATTTTTATCTAATCCTAATGCATTTTTATACATTTTTTTTCAAGCTTGTGGTATTTCCTTGCAAACAATTCGCGGAAACCATGCGATTTTTATCATCATATGCGTAACCGGTTCTGAGGAGATCCTCAGATGACTTTTAGAGAAACAGGTCATATGAATAAGGGTCGAAAAATGTCTCCTGAAGTAGGCAGCTACAGCTCTCTTAAAGATAACCCCTGAAGATCGATTTTTGTGAATATCATCGAAACTGTTCAAGATAAAATTATGAAATTCAAAAGGATAAATAAGTAAAAGATTCTTCAACTATGTCTGCAAACCCAAGTATTAAGTTATATCAGGAACTTCTAGAACTAGGAGGCGTAGGGTGAAAAATAGCTTTTTGTATGTAATTTTTTCATAATTATGCATCAAAAATCTTGAATTCTGGAGTTTTCTCAACATATTACAATACTCTCTGACGTAACCCTTAAACTTGTTCGTACTTACCCAGAACATTCCTCAGTCAGTACTATTGAAAGATATAAGAACCGGGATGCTGTCATTGAATGAGTACTGAGAGTAAATACCAATCATAGTAATACTCATACCTACACTCCCCAATTCAAAACGATTGAACTTTAGATGAGTGTTAAAAAATCTTGGCTTCCTGATGGATTCCGCGTCACAATAGCTCGACTTGATGCCGACGTTTCGCCCACCATTACAGGTGGCATCTTCAGGGCAGCCTTGAGTTCAAGCCTCAAGCCGGAACCCAGGATTGTTTAATATTAGCTATCCGCGGAAGTCTACTATCCAAAATTTAGATAAGTGTTGTTCTATAGCGGTGCATCGAATCGCATTGTGTTTATCAATAATCTACTTACTATCCTTTCAAAGGTTTATATTTACAAAAATATAAGATGGGACCAAAGTGGTGTAATTGGTAAACACGCTGGACCAGACGTCCAGGAATGTGGGTTCAAATCCCGCCTATGGTTCAATGTTTTACATTTATTCATCTTTATAAATACTATGTATTCAAATTTTTTGCATAATTCAGAAAAATTAGCTCTATATATGTTTATTGTTTGTTACATTTTTTTGGCATCTCGGTTCTTTACTACTAAAAATAAAATAGGATAGAATATATGAATTTGATGAATAAAATGCGTCTGCAGCCGACTTGTTTTTTAAGACCTAAATAAAACTGCAGAAAATATTGGATCGGTTGTCTGTGAAAGAGTAATGTATGACTAATTATCAAATTGATTTACTGAAATGGATTGAATCTAGCTAATTAAATATGATAGAATTCTATGCTTTACAAATCCAAATGTAAAATGTAACTATGATTATTCTATGAATTACTTATTCCATGATTAACATTTCATTTCTATTACTAATAGCTAATCAAGTTGAAGATGGCTCTATGAAATTTTTATTTCAAAACTGTGCTCTCATAAATTTAACACTGTCAGATAATACTTTATCTTTTTAGGTTGAATTAAATAAGAGAAGGTGGTAATTCAAAATTTCTGAATTTGGTTATGTTTCAATCAGATTATTATAAAGTTTACAAGATTAGAATCTATTTTATTATTGAAATAATTGCTTTTTTTTAATTGGATCTTTCTAATATTAAATGTGTATCATTATTTTTTTCAAAATTTAAAATTTTTGTATTCTTGTATTGTAGTCAAATGAATGGTTTGTGTCTTTTACTCTTTTATATGTTTACTAAGTGCAGTGGATGAATTTTTTGTATATTTATGGCCATTTAATCTTTTATCAAGGAAGATGTATAGTTTTCCACAATCTTTACAAGAGATGGAATATAGAGAATGGGTTATCTTTTTGAATTTTTTCAGATTTAACTTTAGTACGAAACCCAAACGATAACAAAATTCTAACTAAATAGTACACCAAAGTACCAAACCTACTTGGTCAGGAACATATACAATTTCAATTGTGATATACCAATTTCAATTATAATATACCTAAAAAATATAAGAAGAATGTTGTCATAAATCTGATAGATAGAGCTATTAAGCGAAGTTCTCCTGAACTAAGAACTATATCAATTGAAAAAAACAAAAGAAAGAATGGTTACCCCAATAATTTGGTCAATTCTATAACTAAACACAAAATTCATAAATTTTATAACTCCTCTAGTAATAAAGATTCTTGACCCAGTATGAATTATATATAAAAATTCTCGGGAAATAGGTCACAATAAAAACACATTATAAAACAAAGTGTTAATGAGACCTATTTCCCGAGAATTTTTATATATAACTCCTCTAGTGAAACCAATACCAGTAACGAGAGATCAAAAGAAAAACATTACATATTATCTGTACCATATATTAATGGCAGTTCTAGAAAATTATGATAAAAGTTATTTAAATTAGAAAAGCCTTTTTACTAAATTAAACAGCGACGTACCTTCCAAAAGATAACCCATTCTGTATATTCCATCCCTTATAAAGATTGCGGCCAATCTCCCCAATACATTGATAAAAGATTGAATGGACATGAATACTCAAAAAAAATCATCCACTGCACTTAGTAAACATATAACAGACACAAACCTTTCATTTGACTACAACAATAATAAAATTTTGAATGTTGAAAATGTAATGATAAACGTTTAATATTAGAAAGTATCCGAATAAAAAAACGAAATTGTGTTGATAATAAAATTGATTCTTATCTTTCAAAACTTTATAATGATTTAATTCAAACATAACCAAATTCAGATATTTTGAATTACCACTTTCTCTTGTCTATTTAATTCAACCTAAAAAGATAATGTATTATCTGACATGCTCATATTTACGACAGTGACAGTTTTGAAATAAAAATTCCATAGAGCTACTTTAAACTGATTAGTTATTAGTAATAAAAACGAAACGTAAATCATAGAATAAGTAATTCTCAAAACAATCATAGTTATTTAGATTTGTGAATCATAGAATAGTATCTTAGCTAGACTGAATTCATTTCAAGAAAATCAATTCGTAGCCGTACATTACTTTTTAACACACAACCGTTCCAATGTTTTTTGCAGTTTTAATCAGATTTAAAATCTAATCTACTCTTTTCTAAATTACGTGGAAACACTAATCAGCATAACAATATTTGATAAAGATATAAATAAAATATTTTTACCTAGCTGATGCTTCCTATTACTAGCTATTTTTGCTGGCGTAGCTCGCGGGCAACAGCTAGTACCTACAGCTTAAGTCAGATCGACCTGGGTATTGAAAGTAAATAAGTGCGATAAAGAATCGACGCAGATGAGAATAGCATGTATTCCCAACCGGAAAACAAACGGGCCTGATTAATAAGGGCAGATACCAGTATTTTTACTAGAGATGGGCAAACCTGTTATTTATAAATAGAAATACCATAATCATCTTACCAAGTGCTATTACTGTTATTTCTATCTCAAATCTCGAAATAACACAATATCACTTGCTATTTGATATTAGACAAAATATGTTAGTCACAGAGTTGCTTTTATGAAACAACAGTTGGTAGATCACAACGGATCGCTGAATAGCAACCCATCTATAATTCTTACTAACTAGCAATTCGACCTGTTCAATGCACACACCTCTTTCCTTATCGCACAACAAAACTTATTCTGTTTATCTTATCAACAATAATGCGTCTCGCTTTCTCATACTCTCACATTAATCCTATAGATCGCTCGATCTGTTTCAATTTGTATATAAAAGGCAAATACACTGACTGACTCACTCATCACGAAATCTCCGAAAGTAAAAAGCGAGGACCGACTTGAAAGTGGGCAAGTAGGAGTAGGTATCCGCTAAGAACGGATGTTTCGGAAATCGTTCCAAACGGGGTGAAAGGGATTGGGCATATTTTGGCGTTTTTGCCAGCTAAAATAATCACGTACGATGTATGTGACATACAGTTCCATTTATTAATGGAACATTATCACAGTTCAGACTGTCTATGACATACAACACATAACCTTTCAACAAGATGGGAAACGTTTAGATGACAGCTAGCTGATACATTGACAGTCGCAATATGTCCGTGGCAGAGCATTCCATGACATAGATATCCCAGTAAATTCTGATAAACTTACACTTTTATAATTTTGCGTGTTAAGCTGTTTCTATTCATTTGAATTATGCATTAAGTCTTGAAACTTACTGAATGACATCGCGGCGGTGGTGGGAATTAGTAATGTATTACTGCTTGTAGTATCGGAATGATTCGATGTAGTGTAACTGTTTTGGTTACCATGACTATCATCCAGATTATATGGTATTGAGAGATATAGAAAACTGGGGATATTACAAGTTTTAATTGAGAATTTCACACCGACAATTTTCGACCAATGAAATACTTTTATTTTGACTTGTTGCCATGCCAACGAAAAAATTTCAGCGGATACTTTTTCTTTTAGGGTAGAGAAGCAAAATTATAGTGGATATTTTTTTACGTTTAACAAATGAGTTTGAGTGATACAATACATAACAACACAACAAAATTATGGCATTCCTTCGTAATGTCTCATATTTTCATGACAAAATGTCAAATAATATCACATTGAAATTATTTTAAACTAATTTTCTTCGGTTTGAAATTCTCTTACCGAACATTCCGAGTGCACAAATTAATTGGCGGAAATTTTTTCGAGTTGGCGAATATTTTGAAAAATCTTCGTTGTGAAATTCTCCTACCGAATATCCCGAGTGCACAAATTAATTTCCGGAAATTTTGCAAATGGGATATTATAAGTGAATATTCCCCGGATGAATGAAGTTTGACTTAATTTTTCATACGGTATTTATTACTGTCATGAGATGGAAAGTTAACCTCATTTTAATTTGCTACAATTCGGATATACCAATGAATGTTGGTGGTAAATGATAAAGTGCTCATCGTAAAGAAGTTACATATTGGTTGTAACAATCGATGTATCATCGTGTTCTAAGTCATAAATCACTTCGTTTGTATGAACCTTCTTAATATTAGTTACAATAACTCATTTTCATACCTTCGAGAATTTACGTGCATTGTTGAGCATGACTTTTCCATATTTATCTTTGAAAGTATTGTAGCTAGTTAGAGAAGGCATATGGAACAGATTAGTGGGGTGTATTATGGACTGCAAATAAACCGTACAGGTTGTATTGTTGGAGGGTCGTAGTCTCAAACAAAAGCTTGACAGATAAAAGGGAAACCCCAAGAGCATGTGAAATAACATTGCAACTTCATTTTTATGGCCGATTGATCGTCTCATGCTAGATTTAAACTTGATAGACACATTCTGTAACAATCAGTAGCTTATAGCGTTTTTTTTTCTTTTTGTATTATGCCGTTGAAAAACAACATAACAAAAACTCAGCAAAACGTAATTGTGCGAATAAAATACTTCATAGTGTTTTGTAACAATATGTTAGAATATTTGGAACATTTTTATTAGTAGGTAATTTATTTTATTATTTATTATTTACGGAAATTGACGATTTAATGTAAGTATCCATTATACAATACCAATAACTTTCGATCGAAAGAAAGCTTTAGTTTATAAAATGATGTTTATTCAGATTCGCTTTGCTTATACTCATTATTATTTCCCCCACTATATATACGTAGTCTATAGTGTACGGGAAGTATTTTAATTGGCTCAAATAATTTTTTTCGGTCTGTGTCTGTGTGTATGTGAGTTTGTTCTTGCGTGGGTTGTTGGAAATATTTAAAAGTCGCTGTGAAGGCTGCGCTTCTAGTGTAAGGAATTTCCCACTAAAACTACCTCCCATTATGTCCCAGCACCCCGCGGAACCGCCGTCAGTCATCTCCGCGGGGAACGAAATCGCTGTTATGCGCCCTTCTTTGGTCTAGCTGCATAGGATCTTCTTATGGCACCATAACTTTTCAAAGCCTTCCAAGTCTGATTTTCCCAGATGATAGGAGAATTTGCTTAGGATCCGAGCTTTTAGTTTTCTAGAAAGTGTAACCAAATAGGGTTTCTCTTCGCTTTCTCCTTTGGGAAATTTGTGACTCAGTTGTTGTAAAGATTCAATAATGGTTTTTATATAGAACTACACATAGTTCGTTTTATTACATTCTATGAGCAAATGCCAACCTTTGCCAGTTGCATTGTAACAAAAGGGGCATATATTAGAATCTCGGAGTCTGACATGATTCAGGAAAACAAGATGGGCCAGTCGGTTTTCAGTCTCCATGAAACTTCTCTATCTATACCTAAATTTGGTTTTTGGAAGAATGTTTTCCACTGTGCAATATCGTCAGACCATCTACCTTCTAGGTCTAGGGTGTCAGATTCCGTTGGCAGAAATTTTGAAGATGTTAATTTTTTTTGCAGTATTTTCCGTAAATTTTTGTTGACTAAAATAGCTTGGTCTTTATAAATAAATTTTAGATTGTAATCAGAATTTATTGTGGTGAGTGTGTTCATTGCAGTTTTATGATTTAATTGGAAGAACGCTTTGATCCTCTTATATTGAATCTTCAATTCTTTCTGTATTCTGTTATGTAGTTCACTAGAATTTCTCTTTTCTTTTGCTAAGCATTCTCTTTCAGTAAGGAAATTTCCTGTTTTTTCAAACCCGTGTTAGCATTAAACAGTGTGGGAATAGAGTTTTTAATTAATCTTAATTTAGAAGTGATAATTTCCTGAATATCTCTGATGTTGTCGGGGAAGTTTGTAAGGATCAGATCGTGTTCCTGTACAGTTTCAATTAAGGATTTAATAAATAAGGTTGTATGAATAGGTATTGAATTTTTTTCCATAACGAATAGTCTTTTTTGCAAGGCCTCCAATTGTTGTTATGTGGACGGTAGAGTTTGTAGGAAATGTCATAACTGTGGAGCAATATATTGATTTGCGACGATCTTTTTACTTTTTCCCGAGTTGTGTGTGCGTGTGCGTATGCATATGCTGTGGAGACTATTGCTGTGGAGACTATTGCGCCGTTCCCATTGATTGTATGGATATTTGAAATTTTGCAAATCGCTTTAAAGTTGAGCTTAGATTCTTAATTTTTCCAAATGGAATTACAGTATTTTATTGAACTATAAGGACAACCGGATATATATTACACGTAAATATTTAACCTGCAGAAGTATCCGAAAATCCCATGCTAAGATTCAAGTGACGTCATCGATGTGACGTCACAATCTATTTTATGTTTTTAGGCTGTGCAAGAAGTCTCGACTTCTTAATTCCGTGGTGCATTTCGATAGTTCATGTGTCAACAAGTGTGACCATAAAACAAGGTTATTATAAAAGTCGTACTGACACCTGCTGTCAGGCTGACTTTAATAATATAACCTTAACATAGAGTTGTGAAATACATTGTGAGACCATTTGGATAAAATTTCAATGAAATATGAAGTATAATTTAACGTTTTTCATTAGGAGTTTCTAAATCATTTCCAATATATTTTCTGTTCCTACAATCATTTACATTAGAACCGCAGGAGTGTCCGATAGGTATTTTGCTAACAAAAGTGAGGGAAGTTAGGTGATCAATTGATCACAGATCTTTTTTAGTAAAATATGTCTTCTTTAGGAGAACTAGCTATGCAGTATCCAATATTTCCCTTATTCCTACGGTTAATCATTCAGCTTCAGCGCTCGTACAAATCTCTCAGTCGCAGCTTTAGTTAGCATATCAAAGTAAGCTTTGTATTTCATGAATGGGTGGATTACATTGTTATGGAGATGCCATCTTTATCAACTGTGACCACTGTTCGCTTGTTGAATTGAAATTATATTGAATTTTAGATTATGAAAAGTTGGAGCGTATCTATTGTGTTCCGAAATTATTTCGTTATTAATCAATGTGAGGTACCTTAACATAGTTAAATCGTAAAATAAAATAAACAAGTTATACTACGTAAATAACCATGTAAAACACTCAATGCTTATGTGCGCAACATGCCTAACTATGCAAATAATAATAAGTGAATCACCAGCTTTCCCAACCCTCATTTGATGAGCACAGTTTTTCGCTTTCGGATATTTCTGCGGATTGAATAATAGCAGTTTATTAGTTCATTGAGCTACACAATATCGTCAGAAAATTATTAAACATTCACCATCAATTACATATTAAAATAAATACATTTACAATTCACAATATTACACAATAAACATATATAGGAAGAGATCAAAAAAAATATTATCATTATTTTTAATAAATAAATTAAAATGTACCATTTAATTATTCTACTTTAGTATAATAAGCTTTTTTCTATACGATTTCAATAACGGTTTTTTTTAGAAAACTCATTAATTTCAACACTTTTATGATAGTGGCAACTTATTATAAAGTTGTTAGCTAGATATTTTGAGCTCTTTTTGGATAATTCACTTCAATGTAGAGGCGTTTGAAATATGTCTATATTTCTTTTTTCGTAGTTTTGATGTTACATATAATAACAGTTGATATATGAGAATTAGTGGTACCGTGAGTATCTTATCGTCTAAAAGAATATGTTAACAAGTAGTCTGAGAACTTAGATATAGCATTTACTATTACTATTTGTAAATTCGAGGACGCTTCCCTTTTTTTTAACTAACATAATTAATCAAAGCTAAAAAATTATACTCTATGGCATGAAAAGTTTATTTGAATCACAACATATGTGTTTTATACAACCCTACAACTACGGGGTGCAACAGCCAATGGCTCATTGTTGTTGTGATAAGTTGGATAAAAAGACCCAGAATGATAAACTCGGTTTTATTTACTTGCTAGGTAAAGTTTTATAACGTGACCTTGCCGCTTTTCGGTAAATTGCTTACTGCGTAAGCTTCCAATCCTCGGGCGCCAGATTTTTCCTAGAAGTTAACTCCTTTTTGAAGACTTCTGCTAGGGTCTTCACCACAAGGCTTGTTTCTATGCTATCTATAGATAGCCTTGTCCCTAGGGTAGCTACAGTGAAGTATAACCAGAGTCCAATGGGCAGAAAACAGTATCGAAATTGTAGGCTTTAATCACAATTGATACCTGGTTATAACTTAGCTCGTTTGAAGATGGAGCAGTAATAATTCAATAAAACGGGGAATTCCAAATAATAAAATATATAATGATTTTAACAAGTACACTTTCAGAATAATCAATTTAAATGCAATTGAACGGTATTATTTCACAAAATTACACCCAGACGGAAAATGTAATGAAGCTCAAACGGTAAATGAAAACTCTTTCAAGATATCAACTCTACGATAAGTTCGGTCACTAAATTCAATTCAGCGGTACGGGATCGGTTGATGAATGATTCAGAATGATCAATTTGCGGAAGAGTACGAATCAAACAGGTCTCAGCGTAATGAGCGGTATTCGGTAAATTTTAGATAGCAGCACTAATAAATGAAATGTTCAAATCACACTACGATATATTCGGTTATTAATTCGGTTTGTTCGGAAAATATTGTTTGCACTAGTTTTCCGATTGTACGATATCAGATTTTACTATGTTTCGGTTAATTACTCTAATTGAGTTTATTCTGTCATAACACCCACCCTGGTATTAGCTATCCACAGATTACCCGGTAATTGTATGACAGTATTAGATTTCATACACTTTGTAGATTCAGAATCCAGACAACTAGGGCTTATACTTCCGGGATAGACACAGCGTGCACAAGTCCTAATTATTGTATCTGTAATAACCCCTATATCCACGGCCGAGGACTTCTCATAGTATTAAGGGAATTATTACGATTCTCAATCACACAACCACCCCCAGCTTATACTACAGTGTGCACAAGCCGTTGGTGGTTTGGTCGTCTAGGATATACTTATACTTCCGGGATAGACACAGCGTGCACAAATATATCAAAGACGCCCCTGTCGTTCAAACGTACACACTCTGTACACACCATACAATTACTTGAATATTTCAATCCACCCACGCATTCAAATCGTGCGCGATTCGACCTATGACGGGATGAACTCACATATGATGATTCAAATTACTGAATACCACGGAACTTAAATATCGTACAAACGTTTACCAATCACAACAATAATCATAAAATACGGAAATCAATATATCGTAATGCCCAAAAAAATATAAACTTATTTGCTATCATTTACCTTCTGAAACAATTCACTTGCACGGAAAACTATTATTAATTCACAGTTTTAAACCTGACTCAAACTCGGATAATTAATTTACTTCGATTATAATCAAACTTCAGAGGTACTAATTTATACTTGAAATTCAAATAAACACAAGAGAGTAACTGCACTGATCGAAATTCAAAAACACAAGAGAGCGATCTTTCGACTGTCACGGCTTTTATATGTTTCCCGAGGTTCTGGACAGGTCTGCTCCACCAATTCCTCATTTTGTGCCCAGGGTTTTTTACTTATGCCCCGAACAATGTATAAAAGTGACGCTACTTTTTAGATCTAAAATTCGCGCACATGACGCTCCGGTAGTTTCTCTCGGCGGACTAAGCAAGTGTTATCGGAGTTTTTTGTTTGTTCGCCTTTTTTATACATAAGGCTGTTCAAAGTTTGGTGTCTTAACTGGCCAGACCCCTGTTTTTGCAACATATTTTATCGGAATGAAATGCAATTTGAACGGACATGAATTTGATTCATCTATTTGAATAATTATACTTATTCGAAATTTAGACAAGTGACAATCGCGGAATACACATTCGGAATTCATTCATATCTATTGAAATAATGAACTGTTCAAACTGAAATTACATGTAACATCCGTATTTATTGCCTGATCTAAATTAAATAATCTTTCGAAATTTAAGCTTCGTTACAGCTTAATGACAAGTATAATACGCAAAAAATTTAACTTAAGCATAATAACTAATTAATAAATTAACATATAACATATAAACATTATAACATATAAAATACTAATGAGACTCATGAAATTGTGATTTTCCACTGACAATAGCTTGTATTGTGAACCAATTTTACTTGAACCAATTTTTAAAAGAGATTCAAGATGCTCTTCGGCTAACTTAGATCTGTAAACATTCTTTTGTGTACTTCATTTTGGAGAATGTTTTCTCATACAAGTAAGTAGTATCAAAAACAGAACAGCCCATGAGCAAATTTATGCAAATTATCAACTTGTACTAGTGGAAGACTTATAAAATTCCAACAAAGATGAGTTTTGATATTTGTTCTCAAATATATCACTGCACTGTAAATCAAATAAATACAATGGAATACCCTCAGCTGGAGATAAATCGGAATTTAATAAATTGTTTTTCGATTATACATTCTTTTGGCCGTTATTTTTCTAAGCGAACTTGAAACCTCCTTAAAATCAATATTAAATCAGTTACAAAAGTTTGGTATAGATATGTTGATGATATTTTCGCAATTGAAAGTAAAGATTTTGATTAAATAAAAGAACAATTACTTTGTTTTTATATCATTTTTAATAATAACATGAAAAGGTTACTATAGAAGTGCCATTATCAAACAGATACAAAATTCGTGGTATAAAAAATAATTGTTTATTTTGTAAGTAAAAATTTTGATTTACATGACTTTTTGAGCACGCTTAATAGCCAATTTGATTCACTGAAATTCAGTGTCGAAATAGAAACAGATAAGCAGCTTCCTTTCCTCGATATTAACATTATAAACGATGGTAATCACTTGGAATTCAACAGATACAGAAAACACACTCAAACAAATAGATATACTCCGGAGAATTCAGCTACAACATTCAATCATAAAATAGCTCTATTTAATAATCTTGTTCATACATTATTACACATGCAAAACTTCTGATGTTGAGAGGTCTATGAACTGAATAATGAATAAGTGTGACATCAATCAAACGAATAGCTCTCTTCTGGATAGAATTCAAGAGCTCCACAGTATGTTTGGGAGCCTAATTCTAAACATGTCCAGGACAAGTCGAATCTTTGCTTTGTAGATTATGAGAAGCTGCTGGGATGTGAAGTAGTTCCTGGCACGGAATAGAGAACAAATTTTTTGGGAAGCGGCTTTCGCAATGGACCTCACATGAAAGTTCCATGAGAGGGTGCTGTTGGTGGTTATCCCGAGCATTGTTGTGGAAGACTTCATAGGAATAGTTGTACCTGTCATCATCATATTAGGGATTGTGGGCGACTTGAGTTTTGGTTGCATTAAACTCTAATACATTATCAGATCCCCATTTAAGAACCGTTGCCAGATCTGCATTAATTGCGTCAACCTGTCCCTGTCTCGCTCCTCTGGCTTCAATGGAAGGTATAGGGGCTCTAGATGAAAAAGCGGTATGAAGTGTACCATCATCTGCAAAGCTGTGAACGGGACAGGTGGTCACTTCCAGCAGATCGTTGTTATGGAGCAGAAACAAAAAAATCTCTGTGGAACACCAGCATTGATGGCCATTGTATCGGAGGATACTCCGGCAGCCCCCACATGGAGTGATTCATCGAAAACTCGATAGTGAGCGACAAAGTTGAGGCGGGAAACCATATGACGGAAGTTTTCCAAGAAAGTTTTGGTGCCAGACTCGGGCAAATATTTTGGTGATATGATACAACTAGAGATTCCCCATGTTGTTCAATAGATTTTTGCCATACATGTGTTACTTAAGCAAGCAGTTCTCCTGTTGATCTCTGCTAACGAAAGCCATATTGCCGGTCATTCACAATTCTGTAGCTCTCTAGGTATTTGATGAGCTCGATGTTGATTGCTCTCTCCATCACTTTAGAGATCACAGATAATAGTGCATTGCATCGTAATTGGTTGCATTCTAGTTCTCTTCCAACTGGAAGGAAACACACCAAGTTTGTATGAAAGGGTGAACAGCCTGCAGAAAACTGGTGTTAATTCAGGGGCACATTCTTTGAGAACGACTGGTGGAATTCCGTCTGGCCCCTTAGACTTTTTGGTATTGAGATCAAGCAGAATGCGTCTGATTGTGCGCTGACGGAAGACAATTGCAGGTATATGGCTATTGATAATCATGTGAGGTCCATTGCAAAAACGCTTCACAAAACCTTGTACTTTTATTCCGTGCCAAGAGCTTTTTATATCCCAGCAGCTCCTCATAATCTACAAAAAACAGATTCGACCTGTCCTGGAGTATACATTATGGAGTTCGACTCCCTAACATACGCTGAAGCTCTTGGATTTTATCTAGAAGAGAGCTATTCGTCTGATTGATGATGTCACACTCACAAATTCATTGACTTCTCTAGAACATCGTAGAAAGGTGAGCGATCTTTCCCTTTTCTATGGATATGGTCGGTGTTCATCAGAAATATCGGCTGTTGTTCTATCACGAGAGATTCCAGATAGGCTAGTCACCTCTTCATTGTCAAGCTCGAGACCTTTAGAACTTCTTCCTACCAGACAAAGGGGGATAACTGCATTGTTCTTGCTCATTTCCTTCAGTGTCTCTAAGCACTGCCAGACCATCTTGGAGCAGATTGTGTGGGAGCTCAGCGCGTTGATGGCTGCTCGACCATACGACATGATCTTGTCTACAAAAGTCTCTTTCTATATTGAACCGGACACATTTTTCTATAGAGTGAATTTCAGCTCGAAAAATTCTCGGGAATTTGCCTAAGCCTTCGTAGTATTTGGTTCTAGACCTATATACTCATATTCCAGTTCCTCATATATTTAAGCATTATCATACGGTAATAATTTATATATAATTTACCTAAAATACTTGCAAGGTTACCAAGGCCACTGTGTTGCGAGATATTGTATGTTCATTGATTACTGGTGTTGAATGAGGAAACAATATAACCATGCAGGTAACTCATTTCATCTACCTACTTGTTAAGATATTATAAGGCCCATATAATTTGTGAACAAATAGCTTTAACATTTTCGATAACTGCCATGAAACTCTGGTACGTAGCCTTTTATTGTATCTTTTCTCTATGAAATCTATATAATAGTTATATAATAGAATGTGAAAGGCAAACTAATCACATAAGGTTGTAGCGGAACATCTCATTGAGCCTCATTTCACAGGCGTCAATACTACAAAGGCTGTGGCTGCAAGGGATCAGATAAGCTCCCTCACTACACAATTGATACAATTGATGTGGTTTCACTAGCCATAATAATCTTTTGCTGATACGAGACCACCTCGGGAGATTATTCTTTCCACGACATTATTGTTATATATTACAATGATATTAAATACAATTAATGAAAAACGATTTGGAAAAAATTGTTTTTATAGAACGTTTATTTGAAATGCCTGGAGAACACTACGGAAGCGAGCTCATAAACTGTCTTTAAACCATCGGACACAAGGTGCTTTGAAATCCGTTAACCCACCCCTTCAATAAATGTATATTGAAATATTTCATTTGCATGAAAAATTGGCGATCCTTTGTAACAACATGTCAAATTTGGTTATACAAATTACATCAAATAGCGTAGACACTAACAATCAAATTTGAATATTTATATTATTCTGCAGTAATTCAGTGAGTAGGTATAGCCGACTAAATTATACGAGGGCGAGGTGAAAAGTCCCTGAAAAATAAAACAGATGGCACCACTATCCAAAATCACATGTGACATTTGTATTGTACACAGTAATAAATCGAAGCGAAATTTGACACCAAAATAACACCCCGCGTATTCCAGATTCATCCACACCAATTTAGTATAAAATCAACACCGTATAAGCAGTGTTCAATTGACATTTAGCGGTGAATATATTCACACCAGTAATTGTTCAAATTTGAAACTCTTAAAGTGTTTGACTCTGAGGAAGTGTAAAAATATAACTTTTGCGGTGTATGAAGAGCACCTTATGGTGCATTTTTTCACCAGATATAATGCGAATTCAACGTTCACGGTGTCGATTTTTAACACCAAACAGAGTACACGATTATTTAAAATGGTAAATCTTACACTATCAATTGTTTATATTTTACACCATATGGAGTATGGAACTTATCTTAGGTGGTCGATTTAACACTAATAGAAGTTCGAATTTTTGACACCAAATAGAGTGTGCAACTCATCTCTTTTGGTCATTTTAACACCAAAAATTGCTATAAATGTATACACCAAATGGAGTGGCGACATATTATAGTTGGTACCAATAATATTTTCTTCATTTATTTACTAGTTCAATCATATGCGACAAGAATAAAAAACTAAATGTAAGCTGAAAATAAGTTCATATTTTTGTACCAAAATCATCATTTCAGTTGTGAAACAAATTGATATTGAATTTGACACAAGGACATTTTTTTTAGCTCAAGTTACGTTGTCAAATCAACAAATCAATTATGGTGTAATACAATAACATTTCTCGAGAAAAAAAATTATGAAAGGTTATTAGATTCAGTAAACCACAATTTTTGAGATTGGCGGGACATTTTCTATATTGGAGTAGAGAGGACTAAATATATAAAGAGACCACAAAAGTATTCAGAATCACATCATTGTCACTGTTGTGTTTCTTCAAAACCTACTTTAGGCTTTAGGCCATTAGATTGCGATAGCAGCTAAGAACTCATGATCTGATTATTTTTGTGGACTTCAAAAATTTGGTCAGTTTAAAATAGCAAAGAATAATGTAACTTATATATAAATATCTTTTATTTTTGAATAGTTACACAAAAAAATGTTAATATAATATTTTACCTATTTAGAAGCGAAATAATAAGATATCTTATTTAAATTTCAAAATCCATTATTGAAACGTAGGAATCTTTCAAAACATAAGTGCTATTATGTACAAAAAGAACAGCCTGTTACATAGGTATTTGCTTCCCACTACAGGAGTTTTAGAAACAGTTGGAGATATAGCATCGGTTGAATGGGTACACAGTTACATAATTTAGACTTCCTAGGCTTTCGAAATACATTCTTGCGCACTTTTCTATCTATTCTTTTATTTTTTAAGATTAGAATCCACAACATCTAGCACTGCTAAATGGAACCCACATATTTATACTATTGCACCACTTCCAGATGTACATATTTTTCAATAATTCAAAAAGGTTATGAAGGTCTGATTTTCGGAAAATAAATAATTTGTAATATTCATTACTTCTACGTTAAGAGATTCAGTTTACCAATGAATTAATTGAATAATTTATGTTCATTCGGTGTCAGTTCTCCGCGCATTCAATTATTTTGAATTTAAATTCTTTCTCCGCCTGCTCCAGGAGTTTTGAAAATTCGTCCTCATGAATGAGACAGCCAGTCTCACCAGTCCCTTCATATTCGGATATAGCTGTTTCTTCTGATTTGGAGAGGTTCATCGCAAATTTTTCAAGACCTGAAAATGAAGATGACAGTGCCCAATAATATGATAAATATCTCAATAAATGGTTTTGCAAAAACATTTTTGCTTATAAAAACAAAAATGAATGAAATAACTTGGACTGATTTCTCCTGACTTAGGTTATCTTTCAGAAGATCTCGCAAGTGTGCATGTGCTGCAATACCCAAGATTACCGTCTAGTTTCGAACTTCGCTACTGCAATTTGGAGTACTTTAGTCAGACGGCTTATTAGCAACGCCGATCGGCATGTCAATGTCGATTGGCGTTGGTAACAAGGCCACTTGGGTTTGATTTCTAGTGAGATCTCATTTTATATTTCTTAAACCTCCTTTCATTAAAAATGGTAGATTCAAGACAAAAAGTGAATCTAGGCCGAGTTAGGTTAAGTGTTTCTATAAGTGAAAGTTAGGTTATGGTACAGTGACTACAAAAAATATTGGCTACAAACAGTTCAAACTGCAATGTTTTGGCAAATAATTCAGCTCAATTGTTCTGTGCAAAGACAAAACAACCTAAAAAGTCTTGCACCATATACTTTACCATATACCACTTTCACCACAGTATATTATACTGTTTACTTTGTTCAATTTATAGTTGTTCTGTATTTCATGTGCACATATTGTTCATGTGCGTATTATTTATGCGATTTATATTTTCTTCTAGAAAAGTAATGTATGGCGATAAACATTTAATTAATAAATGAAGGATTATTGATTTTGAGGTCTTTGTTTCCCTGTATTTCACAGTAGTTATGTAGAATTAGGCAAAATGGTTTCGTACGTAAAAGCTCGTAGCCACAGCAACACTAACGTGGACGTCTCGTTATCTTTCATCTTCTCAATCATCCTCTCTCAATTTCGAATTTTTTATTCTATTTAGCATCAGCAACCACGATTTTTTGGTACCATTTGTTCTAATAGAAAAAGATCCTAACTACGCATGATCACAAACCAAATTCCCAAGTTGTAACCCAATAGCGAATTCGTGTATGTCGTGTATATGATATGAAAATATACATGCCAAGGATTTCATTATGACACATTTCAGATGTACATAGATGTGCATATACCTACCTTAGTATAGAAATTATGAATATAAAACTCTTACCTTTCAGAATGAAGTCTTTATATTTCTCATTTTTGTCCAAACACATTCACTTTTGAAGGTTATGGGATTCAACTTTGATAAAAACCGACATTATTTCACTTCACTCTATCAACTAAGAGCAAGATACTGATAAAGGCACGTAAACAACTAACCTGATCAATGTTCAATGTGTCTACTGTGAAAAAGTCAGTACACATGCAAGGAAAAAATTTTCAGCAGCAAAATGGCGGGTTTGACTATTTGCGACACAAGGCCAATGCGGGAGGAACTGACTGAACTGAGCTCGTAAAGTAGTGAGCTGATCGGTCGATAGGTGCTGTTTTAACCATTTGCGAATTCAATACAAATCCATACAGTGTATTATCGAAGTTAAGTTTAGGTAGGTGTTGAAACGGAGTTTTTCTGGTAGAGTAATTTTGACGGGTTCAGCACTTAACACCATATAGTGAAGAATGCTCACACCACAATATGGTGTGTAAGTTTACACCGGTCAAATTTTTTACTGTGTACCATATTTAACTAGAACACATTACAATGTTCGGACTGATATATCATTCAGGTCTATTTTGACACCCATCGAAAACAAGCAACCTTGAAGATTTTTGTAAACATGAAAAAAAGTGATTTCCGCGTCTTGATCAAACATTTCTTGGGTGGAAAAATCATTACGCAAACCAAATCATCGCTTGTTAAACGTTATGGGAACTTATCAACATCGATTGGATCGATTCACAAGTGGTTTACTGATTTTCGTTGTGGTGTGGTGTGTATGACCACAAAGTACGCCGAACATTCTGGTAGTCTAATTGAGGTTATACAAGGCTATTAAATAGTCAATAAAATCCGTGGTATGATATTGGACAATCGGCGAGTTAAAGTGCACGAGATTGCTGAGGCTATGAGGACGGGTACGGAACATTTCGCATAAATTTTTGAACATGAGAAAGCTATCTGCCAGCTGGGTGCCGCATTTCGTTCGTGTGACAACTTCAAAGGATTGTTTGGCGATGTTCAAGCGCGATAAGGACTTTTTGCGCCGTTTCGTAACCGTAGACGGAACATGGATCCATCACAACACACCAGAGACCAAAGAAAAGTCGAAACAGTGGGTTTATCGGCCAACAAAGTCATGGCGACAGGTTTTTGGGATGCACACAGTATAGTCCAAAACGATCACCGGCGAATATTATGCACAGCTGTTGGATCGAATCGAAGTCAATTTGAAGCAAAAGCGGCCGCATTTGACTAAGAGAAAAGTGCACTTCCACCAGGAAGTCCTTTAACTTTAAACTCAAATATGCACAAAACTTGTAACGTTTTAATTTAGAATTAATACTGATAAATTGTTTCACCACACTGGCATTCTGAAACGTAGGAGTTATCAACTGAAGCTAAATCTATTATGTCCTTAAATATTAGAAATCAATCTGAATGTTGTATTTATTAGGGATAGGGGTAGACAATAGGTGGATGTTTATTTACACATTGTTGACAATAGATAAATTATAGGTATCGATTTGGTCATTTATATTACGCTACTATTGTTTTTTCAATGTTTTAAAATTTATTTATGTCCTCCTTGTTGAATATGTGAAATATCGGTATTAAGGATTACATAGGTGATTCGCGTGATTAATGTCTTCTTTTTTGAGCTTGTAACTTCTCAAACCTTACACTGAAAGTGCGCCCAGTTCGTCCTATGTACAAGCCATTACAGTCATCATACCTCAGCCTGTAAGCTCCAGATGTCTATAATTTGTCTTTTTCAGATTTTGAATTATTAACATATGGGAAAAGATTATTGGTTGCTTTAAAGGCAACTTTTTATTCTGGTTTTTAAGATATTGAAATGTTTCTTGGGACAATTCATATTATACACTTACACGCACAGTTGTATCACATATATTTATTTATTTATTTAGTTTATTTATTTAGTATATATGCCCAACAGGTTAACCCAATTTTAGGACAAACAATACAGAGTAACATAATATAAAGCATAATAAGAAATATATAACAAAAATAATATTTCATAGGAATAATGGAATTAAACTGGCTAAATTTGTAGATTACGTGGTGACAAATAACCTAACACTAATAAGACATTGAATACTATTGAAAAATAAGTCACATTGTGAACAAATAACTTTATGTATTTGTTTGTTGTCACGACAAATATCGGACATCTAAATAAAACATTTGTATCAGACCTAACATTGCAAAAAGTTAAAGGAGAGCAAGAAGATAATCTAGGTACAACAAAGTTTAATTTACCTAATGAGTAACTGCACTCAATATTATTATTCAACAAATTATGGAGGAATATTGTGCTCCTTATTCTTCTCCTCAGTTCAATTGTCAGACAATCAAAAGTAGATAATAATAATTGATGCGTAAAACCTCTTTTAGGAAAGATATTGAAAGTTCTAAGCCAGAGATATTTCAAATATTTACGTTGAATGCTCTCAATTAGTGTAAACTGGAATTTATACTGAGAGTTTCAGATGAGCGAAGCATATTCCACTTTTGGTCTAACCAATGAATTGAATAATGTTTGCAGTACCTCCAAATTGTTGAAATATTTGGAATGTCTGAGTACAAACCCTAAAGTTCTATTAGCTTTAGCACACATGTCACTTATATGTAGAGTAAAAGTGAACTGATGATCGTATAGAACACCTAAGTCTTTGACTGTAGTAGTACGAAAAATGATTACTGAATCTAAAAGATAATAGGATGGACTTTACGACTGAAGCTAACAACACAACATTTACTAATATTTAGACTTAATTTATTGTTGGAGTGCCATTCTGAAATATTATTCAGATCATTTTGTAGTGCATAGCAGTCATCTATGATCTTTATATCTAAACATATTTTGAAATCATCAGCAAAAATTAGTTTTAAGCCGATTAAGGTTTCAGCCAAATCATTAATAAATAACAGGAACAGTAGAGGACCAAGGTTTGAGCCTTGAGGCACACCGGATTTGGCGATAAATGAATTTGATCTTTGACCATAATACTACATAAACTGCGATCTATTGATGAGGTGTGAGCAACAAAACGCTGCTAAGGAGGTACTAAACCCAATGGATTTGAGCTTGCCTAGAAGAATAGCGTGATCAAGTTTATCAAAGCCCTTCGAAAAATCTGTATATAATACGTCAACTTGTCCTTGGTTGTCAAGAACAGCAGCAATGTACGTGTCCAAACAAATAATACTGGTAACCGTAGATGGACAAATCCATGTTGGTATGATGATATCATATGCGAGAAAGTACTATAAATGCGTTGATACAGACACATCTCAAAGACCTTAGATAAGTTAGACAATATCGAAATTGGACGATATCGCAATTCGACAATATAGCAATTGGACGATATTGAGTATAATACCAACATCACCAGATTTGTGAATGGGAATAATCTTTGCTTTTTTCCAAACATTAGGGAATTTATTGGATTTCAAACTGCGATTGAACAACAAACACAGAATGGCAATCTTTTATTAAGAAGCTTGATATTTGATCATGTCCAGAGGTGAATTTGTTCTTGAGATTTTTAATAGCAGTTACAATTTCTGATTGACTTATTGATACAATATTTGAAAATGATGAGTTAATGTTGGTCAAATCTGAAATATTATTGAAATCGCTATCGTTATTGGGTTCAGAGTATACACTGGCAAAGAATGTATCGAATGCTTCAACAATTTCTTTGGAATCATTTAATAGTGGTTCATTTTTTAATTATTTTCATTTATGCTGTTTCAAAAACTTTTTGTATCACGAATGATGAAGTTACCAATTTTCTCTAAACATAGATTATAAGCTTTCTTTATTGGAACTTTGGTTAAACATCTCAGTTGCTTAAAATCTCCAAGATTCTGACATGACTTATCATTTAAATACCTAGTTCTAGCATTATTTTTATGTTTTATTAAATCGATAGTAGACCTATCAAACCAGGGTGGATAGCCACTTATTTTTATTTTGAAATAATTGATTTACATCAAATACAGAGTATAACATACTATAGAATTTATAGACGCGATTGCTATAACAATCGTTCAGAGGAATTTAGACCATCTTGGAATACACATTCTAGATACGGGTCTTTTATACCCTGTATACTTTTAAATCAAAATGTTTTATGGCATTTAAAAGTTCTTCAAACACAAATTCAAAGATTCAGACAAATATGTAAAAGTGATGAACTGCTTAATTGGGCTGGAAGCGTAGATCGTTTTGAGCTATAGCAAAATTGCATTCAGCAGTTACATTTATCATTGATAATTTAGATGGCTAATCCAACGTGTCAGTCAGTGTGTGTAAGCTCTGTCACATTTATGTAAGTGATCTCATACAATAAATAACTCTGTTACTGAACTCTTTATGTTCTGAACTATAACGAAGATTTGGCTTCGTGTATTCAACGTTACAGGATTAAAACTGACCTACCTCAAAATGTAACAAGGTCGCTTTATGTTTAGATCTAAGAAAATGTCACTACAGCTTACTTGAATTGACCATTAGTATTCAGTAGACATCAACGCCCACGTCACTCAAGATAATTTTAGCACAGTCTATTGATACATCTTATTGTCTTCTGCATACTACGAAAATACAGAGTTATTCAACGGAATGGTTTACCATCGAAATGTCTCTTATTCCTAAAGTTACAACGTTTTCGTTGTTGGGTTTTGAAGGTTTTTTGGAATGGGTTGATAAAGAACAGCTGAACAGCTGGTTATTAACATACGACATGAACTTGTTTTTTCAATAGAACTCGAATATAACTAACTATCAAGAAACCACCAACAAAATAGTAGATATAAACAAACAGAATATGTTGTGGAAGTTGAAGAAAAAAAACAATTAGTCGGGCTGAAAACGGGGTCAACAAGACTCCGACGTTTCAATACCCAAAGTTTGTGATGGAGAATGCACTCCTCAGCAAAGCTTAGAATGAATGAATTAGTAACTCGTGTGGCACAATTTTGCAACATTAGAAGCATATCCATCCTCTTTGTTGAAAATGATTTGGAGATAATTAATAGATGTCTTACCTGCTCTAAACTTTCCCTAGGATCTTAAAATGAACCTACAACTAACGTACTAGCCTAGGATTATTGCCGCTTTAAGATGATTGTGTTCAGTTGTCGTTATTGCATTAAAAAAAAAACAAATAACCTACTAGCCTAGAATTGCCGCTTGAAGAAAATAATATAAGTTTTCATATGTGTTCAGTCAATGTTATTGGGTTAAGACGAAACTTCCTATTAAGATATAGGATTTGAAAGTTATACTGGGTTTGTTTACAACAGATTGTGGTCTCCTAGGTTTAAGTTGAATCTCTTAAGTCTCTTTTTTAATTCTATAGGTATCCATTTCGATTGTCCTTTTTTGACCACTGGCAATACCGCCTATAATACATAGCCTATATTACAGCTGGCCACCCGTAGGTTACGGCACAGTGCTGCAATACCAACAGTAAAACAAAAGTTTTATTTATTTTACAGGACACGTATAAGGACTTCCTGTTCAATCGGGATTGCAAGATGTGAAATGAGTCCTTAGCTGCACACCATTTGGATTTGTTTGAAATTTTCCTAACAATATGTAATTTAAATGAAGCTCACTCATTACGCCGTTCCTTTTGTTTGTATGGATTTGGCAATCGAATGTGTCTTGAAGATTTGGAGGTTATAGGTATAGGGAAAGACTTCACTAGGTGGAGAGTTCCACAACTTTGCTGTACAAATTCCTCTAAAAATCATTACTGATTTTTATTATGGTAGGTATTTAAATAAATATATATGCCTTCTTCATGTAGAAATAATATTAATAGGTGAGAAATGGTTTGACATATATTTAAAATATGTTCTACTAATACTGTTTTTTACTATTATACTATTATTTTTCCTAATAAAAGCAAAAAAAGATATTAGAATAGAATAGCATTTTAATAATTCATTAGATACATGAGTACATTGAACATCGTCATTATATTATTAAAAAAATTACACAGATTTCCAATAAATTACATTTAAGATAAATTTACAATACTATATAACACAAAAAAATACAAAATGTTATTATCTTAAATAAATAAATCAAAGTGTGCCATTTAAGTATAATAAACTTTGTTCTCTAAGAGTTTTCTAGCAGTTTTTTTAGAAATACATTCATTTAAAAATTTAAAGGATAATGACAACTTATTTTAATTCTGTATTGATAGATATTGTGGGCTCTTTTTGAATAATTCAACTGACTAGTTTGAGCTCGTCCAGCCCGCCTATCTAGAATCTGTCGTGGTAGAACAACAGACGAGATTTCAGATGAATACTGACCATGGAAATAGTTATCTAGAGAGGTCAATGAACTCGTAACTATGACGTCATCAATCAGAAGAATAGCTCTCTTCTGGATAGAATCCAAGAGCTTAAGCCTATGTTTGGGAGTCAAACTCCAAATATGTGAACAGTTCTCTAGGACAGATCTGTCGAGGGAGCTGGATATCAAATGTTTATTTTACATTACTTTAAATAATTACATAGGTAGTTACTTTTTTCTTCCAACATTTGGTAAGCACTACAACTGTTTGAGAATTACATTCAAGATTTTAGATATTTTGTATTGTTTTATACAGAAAGTAAAGAACACAATTTTGTTTGAAACACAATTAATTATACAATGAAGCTTCAAATCTGTAATATAATATGACACCCTGTTGATCATTCTGTTGGTATAGGATGGTAAAACTCCAATAAATCAGCAACCACAATTTACATGTTTCCACTAGCATGATATTTGAGAGTTAATTTAATAGCAGTTGAACTAAAGCTGGAACGCAATCTTCTTTGAGATTAATCGGATATTATTTGATTATCCGCTATTCGGAAGTCAACCTGGCAGTAGGTATCAGTATAAAACCTAGACTAGTAAAATACATTATGTAGACTATTTGAATAAAATGTCAACATAGCATTTTAACGTCTTTCGTCAGCGATTTCTAGATCCTTTCTATTATATTTTCGGTTCCGACAATCATTTGACACGCAGATGTACCCGCATCCTATTTTGCTTACAAAAGTGAGGGAAGTCACAAGAACAATTGATCACAGCTTTTTTGAAATAGCCTCTACGTGAGACGTAATATTTCAGATTATTATTTATAATATGGGTCATTCTTCTTTAAATTTTATCTCTTTTAGCGCCGTCACTACCTGCCCAGAGTATGAAACCGTAAAGCTTAAAAATTTTAAAATCAAATGTTTTTGTTATTTTGAAATTAGAATGTTTTATGAGTATTTTTATACCATAGAAAGCTTGGATCAGTATTTTGGAAATTTAATCAATATGATTTTCCAATTTTAAAAGTATATGAATGACTATTTCTTGCGATTTAGCATATTCTACAAATTGATTTTTCATGATTGATCATAATCACGGACATATATACAGGTCTGGGAACTCGAGGCTGTTTCCTATGTGAGAAGTGGGTCCGCTAAGCGTCATCTGTTGCGTAGTACAAAAAGGGTGGCGCATGAGTCGAGGGATGTTCTCTGACAACTGTCATTGTTGACTTGTAAACACAAGGAATACCGGCGTTTTTAGAAAAAAATTACGAAACTGTGCATTGTGCCGAATTGCAAAACGGGGTACAAAAGTGTAAAGCAAAAAACTTTTGTTTTTAAAGTGCCGAAAGATGCGGAAATGCGAAAAAAGTGGATGCTTACGATTCCGGAAAGAAATCGTTTTAACGAGGTCTTTTATGTGTGCGTCATGTATAACGAAAAAGGGGAAGTTATTTTTAAGGTGAGTAATACATTTTGACAAGAGTAACAATTCTATTCCTCTCTCAAATCAGAAAAGTAAATATTGCGTTACGAGAAAAAATATTTTACTTAATAATGTGATTGTTGCCATGCTTCGATTCATGCGCCAGCTGGTGGCTGAGCGAGGTACTACGAGTTTGGCCACATTTAAGAGACGCATGTCAACAATAGAAATTCCAGACCTGTATATACGACCGTGACTATAATATAGGACAGATGAAAACAAGAAGGTTTGCTTTGTTAAATATCTCTTTATTTATAAAAAAATTTCGAAATTGCAATCAACTTTCTTCTAAATAAAGTGATATTCAATGAAGTAAAAATTCTTTTTTTTATCCATAAATTGGAATATCAGAAAGTAACCGACAGCTCCATTTAAATTCTAGAATATAGAACTTCTAAGACTGATTAGCTTTAAGAATATATACTATTTTATACACTCCCAAACATTCTGAATATAATCATTGAGGTTGAGGTAATATGCATAGGTATAAATTAATCCAATATCTGTAGAGCTCCAAAATCGTGAATGACCAGCAATATGGTGCTTTCGTTAGCAGAGACCTGCTTGCCTACGTAACATATGTATGGCAGAAATCTATTGGAAAATGGGGATCTCTAGCTGTAGCATTGAATATCTCCAAAGCATTTGACCGAGTCTGGCACCAAATCCTTCTTGGGAAACCTCCGTCATAGGGTTTGCCGCCTCAACTTTGTCGCTCACTATCGAGATTTCTCTCAGATGGATCACTCCATGTGGTGGTTGACACAGTATCCCCAGATACTATGGCTATTGCCGCTGGTGTTCCACACAGGGATCTGTCTTGGCACCATTTTTGCTTCTGTTCCATATAAACGATCTGCTGATGATGGTACAATTCATATCGCTTTCTCATCTAGAGCCCCTATACGATCCAATGAAGCCAGAGAAGGGAGACAGAGACAAGTTGAAGCAATTAATGGATGTCTGCAAACGATTGAAATGAGGATCTGATAATCTAGTAGATCTCAATGCAACCAAAACTCAAGCTTGCGTGTTCTCCAGGAAGACGGATCTCACAATACCTAATATGATGATGTCAGGTACAACTATTCCTATGAAGTCTTCCATATCCATGGTCGGGATCACCACCAACAGCACCCTCTCATGGGACAATCATGTCAGGTCCATTGCGAGAACCGCTTCACAAAAACTTGGTTTTCTATTCCGTGCCAAGAGCTACTTCACATCCCAGCAACTCCTCATGATCTATAACGCACAGATTCCACCTGTCCTGGAGTACTGTTCACATGTTTGGCGTTTGGCTCCCAAACATACCCTGAAACTCTTGGATTCTATCCAGGAGAAAATTATTCGTTTGATTGATGATGTCACACTTAAGAGTTCATTGACCGCTCTAGAACATCGTAGAAATGTGAGAGATCTCTTCCTTTTCTATAGATCTATCCATGATACGTGTTCATCAGAAGTCTTGTCTGTTGTTCCACCACGAGAAATTCCAGATAGGTGGACTAGACAAGCCCAAACTAGTCACCTCCTTCATTGTCAAGCTCGAGACCTGCCATACTTCTTGCTACCATTCTTCATTTTTCTATCGAACAGGGAAGTTGCAGAACTCTTTGTCTAGTGAGGTGGTTCCCTATGCCTATAACCTCGAAACCAAGAAAAATTCGAATACCCATCTCCTTTCCCAACATTCCACCGCTGGCTCACACGATGTTCTTCGAACAGTATAGGTTTCCCTATCACTTATTGATCTAGTTTTCTTAATGATTACACTTAGTGTTCCGAAATTTAATTTCCGGATTTGGCACTTATAACAATTTATACACTCTCAAACAACCTGAATATAATGGTAGAGGTATTGAAAAATCTTGTCTTCCGGATGGATTCCGCGTCACAATAGCTCGACTTGATGCCGACGTTTCGCCAACCATTACAGGTGGCATCTTCAGGGCAGGCTGGAGGCTTGAACTGAAACTGGTTCTACTGGTTTCTGTAGCCGTATTTATTGTAGGAAAAAATCCTTCACGCTACATAGTTCACTGCCTTTGTTCCGGTGGTTAACTTCGTTCCAGCACCTGACCCTGCCGTTGTGCGATCATGTGCGAAGTTGAATTTTCGAGGATGGGTTTGCAAATGTTGGGAAGGTAATATCCTGAGTCACGGTTTAGATTATTCGGATGTTTTAGGATTTCTATAGCTTCAAGGATTTTTCGCTGATCTTTCGGGATCTTTTGGTAGAAGCTTATAGGAATTAGTTTGCAGATGTTGCAGGATTTTGTTATCATAATCTGAACGATTCATGACAACAAAATCAGAATTGAAACATCTATCATCTGCCTTATTATCAAACAATTTCTCCCATTACAACATTCAAAAAGCCATAAAGAAATACACTTCACCTAAAATTCCAAATCGACCTGAGCCAGAAACCCTCCCACCTGCTTTATCCACGGCCTATCTTCCATATATTCAAAATATAACAGATCGAATTTCCAAAATCCTCAAAAGACATAATATTTCTACCCGTTTTTCCACACTTCCAAAATTATCTCAGTTTTACAAACCTATCAAAGATCCCCTTCCTCCTCTCCACTCAGAAGGTGTTTATAGTATTCCCTGTTCTTGCGGTAAAGTCTACATTGGTGAAACAGGTCGTACAGTAGCTACTCGTGTGAAAGAACATGAGCGCTGTACAAGACTTCGTGACACCAGTAGATCTGCACTTGCGGAACACAAGTTTAACACAAATCATCAAATCCTTTTTGAAGATACTAAAATCCTAGTCCGAGCCCCAAACTTCTATCAGCGAAAAATCGTTGAAGCTATAGAAATCCTAAAACATCCGAATAATCTAAACCGTGACTCAGGATATTACCTTCCCAACATTTGGAAACCCATCCTCGAAAATTCAACTTCGCACATGATCGCACAACGGCAGGGTCAGGTGCTGGAACGAAGTTAACCACCGGAACAAAGGCAGTGAACTATGTAGCGTGAAGGATTTTTTCCTACAATAAATACGGCTACAGAAACCAGTAGAACCAGTTTCAGTTCAAGCCTCAAGCCTGCCCTGAAGATGCCACCTGTAATGGTTGGCGAAACGTCGGCATCAAGTCGAGCTATTGTGACGCGGAATCTATCCGGAAGACAAGATTTTTCAAGATTAGCTGTCCGCGGAAGTCTACTATCCAAGATAATGGTAGAGGTAATATTCAGATGGTGTGAAATACAAATCAATTATTGAATATTGAGTCATTTTGGCTTTTATGCGTTATAGTGAAGACTACTATGTGACAACATTGTGAATGGCTATAATCTCCAGAAATATGTCAAGTATTTAAGTGATGGACCACCAACGATTATTGCCAAACATTTCACGTTCTAGTAAGCTCAGCAGGCAAAATTCTTCATACAATGTAGCATGAAAGTAATAAGTAAGTCGTTTATATGAGTGGCATTTTTTGCTCCTATACACCGTTCGGGTTTTAATTTTAGGATAGCATGAATACACGACCTGCGAACATATATTCGCTACCTCTAAGTTATTCGGAGATTGTCTTATTATTGAAATAAGAATGGAACACACAATTTTGTTTGTGCTTAACTGAAATCTCTCTATTTATTCGCACACCACTAAACATACCGTATTTGCGTTGAGAGTATTATTGATCTAACGATTTTCTCATTTATTCAGAATATGCCTTAAGTGATTAATTCTAATAGTTGGATTCTGACATAGTTCTCAGATTTCAATTATTTATTTTTATATTGAAATTAATGTTTAATGAAAAATGTTTTTATAGTAAATTGTAAAAGAATTCACACTGCATATACACTTTAACACTCTACAATCCACTAAAAATACTTTTAAAGTACCGAGGATCTCTCGCTTACCAAGTAGCCATTCACAGAGTAAAGAAAATTGGAAATCAAAAGGTGTTTTTAAATATTTTTTTGAATTATTTGTGTACTTATATAAAGTATTACCCTCAGCTGGAGATAAATCTGAATTCTTCTTCTTTAGTTATACATTTCCATCCTTTCTAAATTACCTAGATATTTGTCGTTACTGTGTTTCAAAAGTGATGAATTTTCTTGGGAAATGGTCTCACCTGTATTTAAAATATGCTAATGCTGTTTTTTCACAATTACTTTTCTTTTTATGGGGAAAATTTTCTTTATTCCAAATTCAAATATTCCTTTTAGTTTTGCTCACATAGGATGTTGAACATGACTCACGATCGATTTTGTATATCCCGATATTTTACATATGAAGTGTACAGGTACAAATGGAGCTAACTTCAAATTTTGATAAAATTTAATTAGTAGTGCCATGTAGCATTTTAATGTAGAATCTTTCAATTACTCTGTACACGTGCGAAAGGTGCTGAGTGCCCCTGTAATTTAAGTTTATGCGTACAGCACCGATAGGAGCCAAAACTATATCTAGTCCAGTAAACGAGGGACTTGATTACAATTTTTTTTCTTATGGACCGATTTAGATTTGTGAGTGCCCATTCGATTCGTCTTGACATCCAGATCAAATCTTATCACTTTTGGTCCTTGATAAATTGTTTATTTTGTTAATAAACAATAATAAGTAGCAAACAATTTTTAAATGCTGTTTTATATTGATTTTAAGCAGGTAGAGTGTATTTTCCCATTTATTTGATCAATAAACAGCGTTTATTCAATGTTTATAACAATTTGTTAATTATCAAATTAACAAAAAAATCTAAATTTTCCAAATATTGAAGATTAGTGTCATTTTCGGGTAACTTTAACTGACTAAACATGAATTTGATGTCATTTTTTTAATTAGAGACGGGGTTCATTTTGTAAGTTTCGGCATCACAAACAATGGAGGGGCCTTACAAAATATGCGTTGCTATGACTACGTTCAGAAAGTCCCAGGTTCGGAACAATGAATTTGGAGAAACGAACCATAACAGTCAGGCGCGTACCCAAAAAGGGAGGAAATGGGGCAGTTAAAATGTTGTTCATCAAATTCAAATTATCCGAAAATAACTGTAGGTAATCTTAAATATTTCGTTAACCAAGAAATTGTTCATTAACTGATTATATTAGGAACTAAATGAAAAATGGACATCAAATTCGTGTTTAGCAGGTCCTAATTATCAGAAAATGACTCTAATGTCGAATATTCAGAAAACTTTTATTTTTTGTTAATTTGTTAACTAAGAAATTGTTTATTAACTAATTATATTAGCAACTAATTAAAGAGTGGACATCAAATTCATGTTTACTGACTCAATAAACTCTCGCACAAAAAAACCTGATCCTGCCCTAAATCAAAAATTGTTTCATTCATAATCAATAAAATTATATTTTAAGTACTGATATTTCAAATTTCACTGATATAGCCGAAAGCTTTCTAGTTACATCAAAAATTGTATATTTTATTCAAAAATTAAATTACACTCAACGGTCGAGTTCTTCTCCACTCTAAAATTCACCCAGAAGGAGAAATACTCTTTCACAACGCATTGCCTCACATGGCGTCTCATTATTCGGGTTAACAACCCAAAAATCTGAGTAGGCCAAGGAATTTGAATATGGTAATTTTTTTATGGGGATGTTCCCTGAAAGGTCATCATTCATCTACTATTGATTATAAGGTGCAATGTTAACTCGGCTTGCAAATATTTTTTAAGAGGGTGCGTTTCTTGAAAAACTACATTAGGCATTATTTTATCAAAAAATAACACCGTAGAGTTGTTCTGTGTACATCAAAATAGTCATGTACCAATTTTGATGAAATTATATCTATTGGATAGCTTCCATGGGTGTGTAAACTTTGAGAGAAGGAAAAATTAAAACACTTGAAATGCATCAAGGATGTCATGGAATCAAAACCGAATGACTGTCAGAACATTAATAAACTTCCAAATAGACAGACAATGAATTTTCAAACAAGACAGAGTGATAAAACAATGAATTTTCAAACAATCTTCAAGTGTTTGTTTCAGGGTTACAAATTAATTAAGACGGAGTGAACGCTAGCGAACGAAGTTTTTCCAAATGTCAGTTCATACGGCACATTGTTGGTTTCTACATAGCGGTCGAACGGTGGCTCTGATTTACTCAAAATTTTCAAAATATAAATATGATAATCGAAATTTACTGATTTGTCTATGTTCTACCTTCAGCCGTTTTCCCGTTTTTGTTGTGCGATTATCATCTGCCCGATTGTGGAGAGAAATAGTGCATATAAACTCGGGGACTAGTACATATACCGGAGTGCCCTCTACAATTTGAGATGAGAGAATTAGGTTTGTATGTATTATGTCTGTTTTGTGTGCCAAAGCCGACTGATTCATTATCATAGATTTGTAGCTTACTATAATAGTCCAAGATATAGAGACGTAGACAAATGCATGCGGTGTTCATGTGTCCAGAATACTCACATTGTGATTTGAAATGCTGACCTGCATAGGACAAACATTCAATGTTGTCTAAAACATTAACAATTTGATGAACAAAAAATCCTCAAATCGGTTCATATGGCACTTTGCTGGTTTCTACGGAGCGGAATCGAGCTCGAGTAACAAGACAGACTGCGTACTTGACCGACCGCCTAAGTAGTATAAATTCGATATGAATTTGAGTGGAGCTATTCGTCCTGTTACTGAACGAATAAGCTTAAAATTATTCATTCGGTAATTCGTGTGTAATGGAGTAGATTCAACATAAGCCCTCATCCACTAAAAATAATGAAAGGTCCTCACTTTAACAGTTTAAAAAAAGATAATCAGCACAGACGATAACTAATTAGATTGCAACGCTGATTGGGTGACAGTTTATTTATAAAATTGTTGACAAATAGTGAATTATAGATATCGATTTGTTCTTCTATTATTTTGTTACTATTGTTTTTGAATGTTTTGAAATTTCTATGGATTCTAGAATACTGAGCTTATGTCTTTTTCCTTGAATATATAAAATATCGAAATTATAACACATAATTCGATTATTCGTGTTTCTGTTCGTTTCGGCGACGTGGTCATTTCAATTGAAATTGGTGCGATAAGAACGCTTTGTGTAATATAATTAGTTTTAAGTAATCCAGTTTGACATAATAAGTCGTGAGACCGAAACGTACGTAAAGACAAGAAAATATAAAGCATAAGTGTTTAATGTGACCTATTTCCCGAGAGTTTATATAATTCATACCTGGGTCAATAATCTTTATTATATATAAAATATCGGGATTAAGGATGACATTGTGATTATGTTCCAATAGATGATTCGAGTAATTAGAGCTCTTTTTTGAGCCTGTAACTTCTCAAATATCCATAGAATGTTACACTGAAACTGCGTCCAGTTTATTCTATGTACAATGCATTACATTCATCAACAATTTTGTAAATAAACTCCCACACAAACAATTTAATTGTTTAATTGCTTAATTGTACATATATTCCACACGCACACACACATGATAGCTTACATTGAATACTAAGTAGTAGCCTAAGTAGTACTCCAATGACTTGTATCACTTTTTAATAAATTGTATTGAATATTATTGAATTAGTATTTAAATTAGTCAATGAATTTATGTATTTTAGAAACAAAACAGGTCCCAATACAGGGCCTTGAGGTATTCCTATTTTTACTGAGTATTAGTTTGTATATCTTCCTTGGAAAATATTTGCTATTTTCCATAACATTTTTTTAATAATTATATTTCTGAAATTTTTGTACATTTCATGTAATTCGATGCTGTAGCTTTTTAACAAATTTTGCTTTAGCTTGTCTTTTGTGTTGATAGAGTTAATAATTCTTGATGTGATCCATGGTTTCATCTGTATTATTTTTTTTAATAAAAATTACTATTTCAGATTTTTTAACCATTTCCGAGAATTCTTCAACAAACATATTTGTTGCGTCGTTGACATTATTTGAATTTAAAATTAGACTCCATTTTTTGGTGCTAACGTATTTTTTAAATTTTACATAGTCTATTTTATTTATTATGTTATGTTGTTTGAATTTGCCAACATTCAGTTAAAATAATTATATCAATATTTGCAAAATTTATGAAGTTTAAAAAAACTAAAAATTCATCAAAATTTTTTCTCACACTCCTAATGTTGATATTTATTACTTATGTTAGTTTATTGACTTAATGTATTCTGAGTTGATTATCGAACTCAATTGATTGGTACATTTGTTTTTCTTGTAGGTCGTTCATAAAAACGATGGTTGTAGAAATTGCCATTTTATGTAATAGAGGTTAATTTGTTCCATAACCAATTCTTGAGTTCATGAGGTCAAAATGAAATTTGCATGTTGGGCATTCCAGATCGGTTGCTTCATGATTTGTGTTATTCTTCAGATTGAATGTTATGTAGCTAGTACACAATTTGAACATTTTTTTCTTCATATTTGTTGCATTCTTGATAATTGTGGTTTCCAGAGCAATAATCAAGAATGCATAAAATTTTGAATGCCCAACATATAAATTTCATTCTGACCTTATGGAATCAAAAATTGATTACTCACATCCTTCAATTTACACTATATTCAGATTGATTTCTAATATTTAATGACATTAATTTAGATTTAAGTTAACTTTTTAACTTCTGGCTTTGAGAATGCCACAGTGGGGTGAAATAATTTTTTAAATTGAATGTTTTGTGGAAATTTGAGTTTAATTCTTCAACTTCCGATAATTAAAATGATTTTACACTATGTTAACACCGAAACCATAGATATATAGAGAATACTATCGAATAAAATCAATATCTAGATAGTAACGTATACCTCAAGAATATAAAATAATTGATATCTAGGTCAATGTAGACTCAAATAATTATTTTTGGGAGCAATGAACTGGGAGAAAATTAATGTTCTTAATAATTGTTACACATTATATCTCTCTTTGCGTTATAAATACGAACCCGGATGAAATATTTCTCGTAATTGGTAATAAATTTACGGCATAAATCAAAATTTTATTTCGTTGAACCAGAAAAGTATTGATTGATAGAATGTTTTACTTACGGTCGTGAACATCGCTCTAGCAAAACGCTTTGTTAAACGGAAAATAATTAATGGCACTGTTTAGAGTAAAATGTCACAGAGAATTTCAATCTCAGATGATTAGTTGGTTACTATTTTTAAACGCACGTGATTAAATCTGCCGCTTTGGTATTTAATTTGAAGTCTGGAAGCAATTGACTTATGTGAGAATTGTTTAGTTTAGAGTAATTTCTTTAATTTATTAGTTCATAATTACTGTGGCTCAGGCGCCGAAATTTCTATTTATTAGGTATATTAATTCCTGTTTACAGTTTTTACGAAGTGATCGTTAATCAGCTTTATTCTGTACACGTATTCGAATAAATATGCCTGCGGGAAAATAAGTGATACCTAATATACTGTTATGCATAAAATATCATCAAAATATCAGTCTAAATGGTAAACAATGTGTCTAAACTGTTCCAAGAAAAAATTCGTAGTTTAGTAAGATCATTAATACATTCTTTAAAGTTTATGCTTCGAAAATGAGGCAACCAAAATATCTTTCTGGAATGAAAGCTTTTAAGAGAGAGTGATGTACAGAATGGTCTGGTAATTAGCTGTATACAAATTATTTCAGAAATCCGTGGTCAACCAAACAGTCCAGTCTGATGATTGAAATGAACTGTGATCAATCGATGATTTGGGAATATACTTTCAGTTGCTACGGTTCACCTCAAAATTGGAAATAACTTTTTTTTCGGCAGAAATATCATTAACGTGTGTGGGAAGATTCATACAAACTTGGTGTTTCCTTCCAGCTGGAAGACAGCTAGATTCCAACCAATTCGAAAAAAGGAAAGAAGACCCTTCTCAATAGTTATAGACCCATTGCACTATTATCTGTGATCTTTAAGGTGATGCAGAAAGCTCTAGCTGTAGCATTGGATATTTCCAAAGCATTTGACCGTTTCTGGCACCGTGGCCTTCTTGGGAAACTTCCGTCATATGATTTGCTGCCTCAACTTTGTCGCTTATTATCGAGTTCTCTCTGATAGATATGTGGTGGTTGACAGAGTATCCTCCGCTACAATGGCTATCAACGCCGGTGTTCCACAGGGATCTGTCTTAGCACCAACTTTGTTTCTGTTCCATGCAAACGATCTGCTGGAAGTGACCACCAGTCCCATATACAGCTTTGTAGATGATGGTACACTTCATACCGCTTCCTCATCTAGAGCCCCTATACCATCCAATGAAACTTGAGGAGCGAGACAGAGACAGGTTGATGCAATCAATGGAGATTTTGAAATGGGGATCTGATAATCTAGTAGAGTTTTATGCAACCAAAACTCGAGCTAGCATCTTCTCCAGGAAGAGGAATCCCACAATCCCTAATATGATGATGAAGTCTTCCTTATTCCTCCTCGGGATCACCAATAACAACACCCCCCCATGTGATAATCATGTGAGGTCCATTGCTAAAACCACTTCACAAAAACATGATTTCCTATTCCATGCCAAGAGCTACTTTACATCCCAGCAGCTCCTCATAATCTACAGATACGACCTGTCCTGGAGTACTGTTCACATGTTTGGGGTTTGGTTCCCTAACATACGCTCTTGGTTTCTATCCAGAAGAGAACTATTTGTCTGATTGTTGATGTCACACTTACTAATTCATTGGCCTCTCTAGAACATCGTAGGTGTTTATAGATTTCCATGGTCGTCGGAAATTTCGTCTGCTATTCCACCATGGGAGATTCAAACTAGTCAGCCCTTCATTGTCAAACTTGAGACTTGCCGATCATCTCCCTACCAGACCTAGTGAGGTGTTTCCTTATGCCTATAACCTCCAAAAACCTTCAAAATGAATTCAAATGGCTATCTCCTCTCCTATCATTCCAGCGCTGGCTCAGTTTTTCTCTGATGTAGGCAAAGTATAGAAATAATTACATATTGTCCCATTGTTCAAAAATTACTCATTTTTTTAGAAGGTATGACATTTTTTTGAAGCTTCAAATAATGTTATGGTCCAATGTTTCTCACCCACGTAAATAGTTTGTTTGTTCAAAATAATTTTCAAACCTGAGAAAAAAAAAGCGTGGCAACTGAAAGTGTATTACCAAATCATCCATGTTGTTTATAATTTCCTTCTAAACATCTTATAGCTTACAAAAAAAAATGTTGTCTCAACTATTTAGCGCTAAACTTCAAATTACATTTGTTTTCAAACTAAACAAACTCAAAATACCTACATTTGTTTTCAAACTAAACTAACTCAAAATAACGTTCGAGACGCACTTAAATAGATATTGTTAAATTTACCATACCAGAAGCACACTAAAAATATTGTTATGATATGTATTATTCTAGTTTAATTTTTATCTATCATGTTCTCAATATAGTCTAGGAGCCAGAGCGATATTGATGGTCTGAACATTAACCCAATGGCACTATGGTTCATCGTTAGAGGACGGTTCAATGACAGACCGAATTTTTCCCCGCTGCTAGATTTCGAGATACAGCATCCTATTTTTTTTTCTTTTGACTGGAGGTTAACCCTTTCCAAGTTGCGGTTACTTGAAAAGCATGCCATTCTTATACACTTCCACCATGTGCCATCATTTTTTATTGTGTCCGTTTATCAGGATAACCAGTTAAAATTAACCCGAAAATGGACTGCAAGTTAACCCCCCCAACCTGGTGGAAAATGTTCATTGGTGTTGGCAATTGTTAACATACCCTATGCCATCAAAAGTTATCGGTCCATTTCCGAGTAATTGGCCATTATTTGGACCAAAAATGTTTCTTTTTTCATTTTGTGGATGAAATTTGCCGGTTACAGGGTAACATGGTGGCATCATGTTACATAACTTTATTGGAGGTCAAATAAAGATATGCAATTATTGCCATCACTCGTTGCCTATTTCAACCCCCCAAAAACCCGTAAAACCACCTTCCAAAAAAAAAACGGGCGTTTCGATTTTAAACCCCGTCAGAATCTCAATAATTGACTTATTTATCAATAAATTGGTCATATTATCCATATTATTCATATTTTTTTGGGGTGTGGTTTTATTGGGTTTTGGGGAGTTGAAATAGACAAGGAGTGATGGCAATAATTTTAAATCTTCATTTGACCTCCAATAAAGTTATTTAACATGGTGCCATCATGTTACCTTGTAACTCGCAAGTTTTATCCACGATATGAAAAAAAGAAACAGTTTTGGTCCAAATAATGACCAATTACTCGGGAATGGACCGATAACTTTTGATGGTATAGGGTATGTTAACAATTGCCTATACCAATGAACATTTTCCACCAGGTTTGAGAGGGTTAACTTGTAGTCCATTCTCGGTCCAATTTTAACCGGTCGGTCTGATAAACGGACACGATAAAAAATGATGGCACATGGTGGAAGTGTATAAGAATGGCATGCTTTTCAAGTAACCGCAACTTGGAAAGGGTTAACCTCCAGTCAAAAAAAAAATGCGGATGCTGTATCTCGAGATCTAGCAGCCGGGGAAAATTCGGTCTGTGAGATGAATTGATCATTGAACCGTCCTCTAACGATAAACCATAGTGCCATCAGGTTAATGTTCAGACCATCAATATCGCTATGGCTCCTAAACTAATAGTATTAAGATTAAAGATCGTTCAACAGTCAGTTGTACCTATTATGATTCGATAAATTTATATTGAAATAAGCATGTTGTATCTGCAAGTAGTGTATATTATTCATTCACCCAATCGTAGGTAGGACATTTGTTTATTCACACATTTTAGAGTTTCTTATTGTATATTTTTACACTGACTAGGAAGATTGTGAAAAACTGAAAGGTTGTCTAAATAAGAAATAAGGCGACTACTTAACACTAACTTTAGAATGTTTTCAATGTTATCTAGAGTGAAAATGTCACTCTAATTTTTTTACTGTTAACCATACAACTAATTCCATCAATACAACCCTCTTAGACCTTCACCTTGAACTTTCAAATACCCTTTCAGCATTCGATTGTATCTCGACCGAATTACTTATGATCAAGCCGATCAAACTAGTACCCTCAATTCCAAACGTCATATTCAAAAATTCAATAAGCTCCTTGTCTCCAATTACCTACAGTACCAACCTTCCAAATCAACCCCTCCTGTGAATAGTGTGGTAGTTAATTTATCTTCACATACACTGTCCAAAGCCAATAATCAGTTCTATCTAAAAGTCTAAATTTTGTTTTCTCCTACAACATCCGTTATTTCTGCTTAGAAGCATCCCTATATAAAGTTCCTCATCCTGTTTCGAAAAAGCGAAAATTCTTCGTCATTCCAACATTCCTAAATCAAATTGCCCTAAACCTTCAATCCAAGCTCTTAATTCCCTCAAATCAAATCCTGATTCAGCTATTTTAAAAACTGATAAAAGACACTCCACTGTTGTCATGAATCGTTCAGATTATGATAATAAAATGCGCAATATCTCCAAACTAATTCCTATAAGCTCCTACCAAAAGACTCCACCCCCTCTATAGAACGTTCTGTTTCACAAATCATCCATCATTCTTCTTTTCCTGATCCAGATAATAAATTTCTTATCCCTCATTGTTCAAGAAGCCCCCGATTATATGGTTTGCCTAAAATTCATAAGCCTTCAGCTCCCCTTAGACCAATTGTCAGCACTATCGGATCCCCTAATTATAAACTCTCTGGAAACCTATCCTCAACCTTCTTTTAGGTAATTCAGACAGTTTCATCCTAAATTCCTTTCATTTCGTTGAAAAACTCTAAAGCTAAAAGTTGACCCACGCGATTTGCTCGTCAGCTTTGACGTCAAATCACTCTTTACCAATGTTCCCATTCCAGACACCTTTTCCATAATTCCTCAACTGTTACCTGCCAAAAACATTTCAATGGAATTAGTACCGTTAATTGATTTTTGTCTAGCTTCAACATATTTTCTATATGATTGCAAGCTTTTCGAGCAGTCATCGGAGCTGCCCTGGGTTTCCCACTTTTTCTGGTTATAGATAGTATCTTCATGGAAACTTTTGAGGAAGATTTCATTGACTCATCTGTTCTCAAGCTGAAATGTTAGTTTACATATGTCGACAACACTTTTGTTATTTGGCAACATAATCGCGAAAATCTAGTTCCCTTCCTCAATCATCCAAATTCATGCCAATATTCTTTTCACCATAGAAGTTGAATCGGAAGGTTCACTCCCGTTTCCAGATGTATTAGTTAGTCGACATACTGGCAGTACTCTGGGACATTCTGTGTATTGAAAACCCACTCACACCGACAGATACATCAATGGCATTTCCCACCACCACCCTGCCCAACTATCATAAACTCCTTGGTTCACAAAGCTGTCAACTTATTCCAACCCCAATTCTCAAAATGAACATGAGCGCTATATATGGCTTCGTGACACCAGTAGATCTGCACTTGCGGAACACAAGTATGACACTAATCATCCAGAGACCCAAATTTCTAACAGCGTATAATTCTTGAAGCGATAGAAACCTTAAACATCCATATAATCTAAACCGTGACTCAGGATTTTATCTTCCAAACATTTAGAAACCTATCCCCGAAAATTCCACTTCGCACATGAGGCATAATTTTCAAGAATAGCTATCCACGAAAGTCTACTATTCAAGACATACAACTAAGAACTTCAACTATAACATAAATTCGAACAGAACAACGTGGTTAAGTTCAATATCTTTCTCAGGATACAACTTGGATAGTGAACTGAAATAGTTTTCTATATTCAGCATCGCAAACATTTGAAATTATAATATTCGTTTTGAACAAATGCAAGAACCTGTTGCAGATGAATGAACAACGTAAATCTATGATGAGCAGTGACAGCTGACAAGACGAACGTGAGAAGGAATGAAGAAGGAGCATTACGAGGTACTATTGTCATCGCTGATTATGGTTGGCTGCTGTACGCGAGGTGCGCAATGACTTGCAGCCGAGGACAATCGTCCGTTATGACTGCCACTGATAGCACCTATTGTATGCTGGTTAGCATCTGGGCGAGCCTCTCTTGTAATTGTCTTGACGGAGGAGATGATTTCAGACAGAAATGATGCTGCTGCTTAAGTGGACCCTTTTGAGTGGGTGGGCAATAAAATCGTGAACGTTTCAATTAAACTTAGGTGTGTCGTAATCTGATACATTAGTGAAATGTCCGAACTGAATACCTTACAGTTGTGAATTCCTTATGTTTGATGCAAAGGAACTTTCAGAATATTTGATTGCGGGCCATCAGAAATGAAATGACGCATTTGATATTCACCAAGTGATTGCCTATTATAGCATTCTACATAGGTAGTACTAGGGACGGTTCGATATGACATTGGTATTAGTACTTTCACTCATTACTAATTTAAATTCAATGTCTAGAAACGACCTTAGGAAAAATAAATAAATCTATAGATAACGATAAACTAACTAGGTTCATTTAACCTAATGAAAGGACACATACGACTAATACTAGCCCGGAACAAAGCTAAACCTGTCAACACTGTGCAGTCGGGTTCTATTACATATCTAGCATGATGGTGGATAGCAGTTTTATGTGGTTCAAATTTGTATCAGTACAGTCATTTAAAGATTTTATTTCGGAATATCTTTGTACAGTTGATCTTTGTCTGAAACTTGTTGCAAAATGTTTTTGATATAATAAGAATCATAGGTCACCCAGTGTGAAATTGACACAACAATTGTTCTATTAACACACTGACTGTTTATAAACAATTTAAATTAACAAATTTTCCAGTTCCCAAGAAAACTATTATTTTGAGACAGAAATACCCACTCAGAGGTTTATGGGGTCTCTAATTACGCTTTCGAAGTCAAAAATAACAGAATTATTCATCACCTGGAAATTGGTCAATTGGCACCGGAAGTTGATGATATTTTACATAATTTATACCTTTTTCTTGCAAAAAATGGACTCAATTGATTTGTTTGAGCTAGCAATCACTATACCGAACCCAAAGATGACAAAGTCATTCATAACCGCTCTGAAGTTGGCCAACTGGAACCGAAAGTTGATGGAATTCACCATAATTTTGACCATTTTCTTTCAAAAAATAAACTCAATTGGTTTTTTTGAGCTATCAATCTCTATAGCACATTCATAGATAACGAAAATCATTGATAATCGCCCGGGAATTGGCCAATTAGAACCGGAAATTGAGGGAATTCACCAAAATTTAGACCTTTTTCTTGCAAAAAATTGATTCAATTGGTTTTTTTGAGCTAACAATCAGTATACCAAATTCAAAGATAAAATATAGATCTATAACAGTTCGAAAATTGAACAATTGGAACCGGAAGTTGATGAAGTGCATAAGATTTGATGCTGTTTCCTACGACATATTAAAAAAATCAGTAACAATCATATTTTAATGACAACATCCACCATTTGAGGTCAATAAATAAATAAAAAGTGTTAGTTACTTATTATCATTATTTTTACATTCATTCGAGATAGTGATTGCTAGCTTAAAAAAATCAATTGAGTCCATTTTTATCATCAACTTCCGGTGCCAATTGGCCAATTATCCAGGTGACGATGAATATTTCTGTTATTTTTGACTTCGGAAACGTAATTAGAGACCCCTTAAACCCCCGAGTGGGTATTTCTGTCTCAAAATAACAATTTTTTTTTGGAATCTGGAAAGTTTGTTAATTTAAATTGTTTATGAACGGTCAATTGTTGTGCCATTTTCCCATGGTGAGACTGGGTGACCAATGATTCTTAGGACATCCAAAACATTTTGCAACAAGTTTCAGACAAAAATCAACTGTACAAAGATATTCCAATAGTTGCCGTTTTCTCGTCTAAAATGACTGTACTATATGGTGTGTGATATCAACGGGTACCAGAATTTGCCTAATTGTTTTGTTTTCGTAAGTAGGGTTATGTAATAAACGGTCAATTTTACCTGGAAATAGTTGTGTGCCAGAAGGCGTTTTATAAAATGCCTAGTCTTTTTCTAAATAACTCGGCGAACTGAATAAATTTCAAATCAATTACATTCTGACTGACATTTTTTAGTCTTAATGAATAATAACGCCTATTTTACAATATGCCTGGATCATGTTCAGTCATTTTGTAAAAGACTGCATAATAGTTAGGTATTTCATATATATCCCGCAAATTCCTTGTAATTTCTTTAAACAGTGATGTTTGAAAGTAGTTTGTTGGGGAATAGAAGAAAATGTTGAACGAATTAGGTGACTTAGACGATGGTGATGAAAATTTTGTTAATGAAACATTATTTTATAAGGAACTAAATGAATATTACACCGGTAAGGTTTGCCTAGTTATGTACTTAAACTTAAAGAGATTTTGAAGCTAGTATACAATAGATCAGTTGCACGAAATGTCAACGGCCTTAGAGAGAGGTACAAGTTAGGTTAAGTTAGATTAAGTTAGGTTAGGTCAGGTTAGGTTAGGTTTCATTAGTGTTAGATGTGTCATAAATGAAACAAAATAGAAAACAATTCTTGAAGCAACTTTTTATAAGCTTTTTGTCTTACTAACAGAATCAATATCCGAGGTTTCGTTTTCAATCAACCATCATCACTTTTTTTAGTATGAAATTTAGAAGAACCTATTTTTTATTCTACAACATTGTTGTATCACTGGTGATTATGTTTCGGCACCCAAGATTTTTTGAAAAATATTATAAGTACGAGTCTACATTAGAGAAAAATTGGTATAATTGGCCAGCCTAATGCTCAAGGAGAATCTAAATGAATGAATTTTAATTAAGCGATACTTTAGCACGACACGATATCGATGTTTCTTCAACCACTATAAGTGGCATCTTCAGGGCAGGCTTTTGCAAGAAGGGAGAGCTTCTCCAATTAATACACGGTTCATATTTCTAATGAAATCAAAATAGCGTGCTTGGGTACATTCATATAAGGGTTTTAAGATTCACTCAAGTGTTATATGACGATGATTCTGATAACATAATGCAATTTCTTCTTATCAAGTTTCCTTTCACTTCATCGACATAATTGCCGCTGTTGGTCAAGATATAACCCTTAGTGGATCCAGAGTGTTCATACATTCACTCGATGGCATATATTACTGTACATCCTTTTTAATTTCGTATCAAATGATTTCAGTTACCTTCATGTTTACGGCCCAAAGTCTTGGATAGAGGTCTTCACCGCAAAAAGGAAGATGGGCACATGAAGCAAATCCAGCTAAATGGAACCACCATGGTGCTGAAATATGAAGGGATCAAACTAGACAATACTTTCACCTACAGCCAGCACCTGAAGAATGTAAACAAAAAGAGGTCATGTGTCCTGATGGTATGCAGAAGAATGGCAGGTAAAACATGGAGTTGTTCACCCAAAATACTGCTCTCTATGTGAGACCCATCCCCACCGATTGAGCGATAGCCCGAAGTGAATTACCATATAAAGGGAAGACCCAAAAACTAGCATGCATGTGCACAACGGAAGACCAAGGTCTTGCCCTACGGCTAGCATGAAGAACATACTGGGACTGACACCCAATACTTATGGCACCAAGAGATGACATGGGCAAGTGGTTTTGTTTATACACCGTCCATTCAATTGAGAGATGAGCACATCTCAATATGGACAGAGCATACATAGATATAGCCTTTTTGTCCAATAGTCAACAAGCTATAAAACCCCTGAGCTCAAACATCACTAGCTCAAAGATGGTTCTCAACTGCAAAACTAAGCTAAATAGCTTGGGAGTGAGGCACAGAATCACTCTCCACTGGGTTCCAGGACATACAGGAATCTAGAGAAATAAACAGGTGGACGCTCTTGCATGAAAGTGAACTGAAACACTTCTGGTAGGACCGAAACAGGCAAGCACACTATAAAGAAAAACCTCAGAACAGAAGAAGCAGAACTCAGAACAAAGTACTGGAGTTGTCTTCCGGGACAAAGACCCGGCCTCAAGCCCTACTAGACAAATTTAGGAAAAAAAGACGTTTGGGAAAGTCTAAAGCTAGGCAGAAGGAACCTGATCATAGTAATGGATCATATACATCACAGGATTCATGATGGGACATTGCAAACTCAAAGGTGCATTAGTTAAATTGGCCAAGTTAACGCTGGAATGTGTAGATTTTGCACAAACACCGATACATCTGCTAATCGACTGCGAAGCCACAGCTGCAGGAGCAAACTCTTCGGGACATACATAGCAATCAAGAAAATTTGTCACTGGAGCCGGGGAAAACTTCAGCTTCCCTAAGAGAGTTTAAACTTACCGGTGTATTGTAAAAGGGGATAAATAGTTCTTTGAGGACGCAATATATCTGACACCCCTTAAGAATCTTATCTAATCTAATCTAATAGGACAAAGGCAGACATATCCTCAAAGTTATCCCAGTTACCTGTACAGATTAGTACAATTATGTAGTACCTACATTTTTCGAGATTCTAACAATATCTTTCAAGGATGTAAATAAATCGTAGGGTTTTCTGGCAGTGATATCAAAATATTTGATCTAGTTTTTATTAGCCTTCTACGTCCAGATGAAGCGATATATATACTAAGCTTAAAAGTTTATAAATATATCTTTAATTAACACAAGCATATGGGAACATTTTATTTCAAATTTATAGCTGACCTCGGAATAAAACTGGAGGAAATATCAATTAACGAACATAACATAATATGGTGTTGAAGCGAATCAGCAAAATAATTTGAACATTATCTAGAGTGTTGGTCCGTCCAGATGGCTGGATGATAGTATCGCGGAACATTTCCTCCACTTTGAGGCACAGTTACCACCTAGCGTGAGTACAACTGGGTTTGTGCCACATCAAAGGCGGCTCGCTAAAAATATAAACATCGCCCGATACTTTGACTGATTATTGCGGCAAGCTTTGATTCACCTCCGGACGTGATATGATGTCTCATTTCATATAGCACATTTCAGGAAACGCCCCCACATGGGAAGTAGCAACTCAAATTAGAATAGAATAATTCACTGTTAGCTAGATGCTTCGACAAAACAAATGAATACTGCTGCATATGATGTTTTTGTAGCAATTGATAGGTAGCCGATGTATGCTAATATTCATGAACTATCTCACTTTTCTCACTGTCGAATAAATAGTACAATAAGAAACAATCTTGTTGAGTGTTGATTGATTTCACAGAGGAAATGTTATTATACAATTTACATTTCTCTCAGAGAAATATTCTATAAGCATGTTGGTCAAAACTATTATCTATAGTCTACTATAATACATCACACATACTCGTATATCTTTTTTCTTCCCTCTTTATACGTAGTATATAGTGTAAGGGAAGTATCGTAATCGGGCCAAAACATTATTATTTCGTTTCCAGCATTTCTGAATCGATCTAGACTATTTTTGACATACCGTGTGTGTGGTGTGTGTTAATCGTATAGATTTGAAATTTTGCTTTAAAGAAGGAACTGTATTGCTTTTGGGCGCGATAGCACCGTTTTATGTGGTATTTTTGACATATATCTTCAGTTTTTCAATTTCAAGCAGAACTCGTGATACAGTACAGGTGTCCCATTTTAGGTATTTGCGGGTTATCTCCTTTATTTTTAAAGATAGAGAGTTGCGGTTTTCGCGACACTGTGCTACTTTTTCGTAAAACTCAAGATGCCGTCAACAGAATTTTCATAGCCCTTTTAGTTTTTAAGATACAGGGCATTTCTGAAATTGTTGCATTTTGTGACCCCCCTCGTATCACCGTTATCCTTCAACTTATCGAAAAGGTAAAATAACATTCTAATAGTTTTTTTTTCCGTAGAATGCAGTGGTGTAGATAACTTTTGTTACATATTTACTGCTTTTGAGTTATAAAGCAAATTTATGTTCTTTTAAATGGAATATCCTATATATTTATAGACTATAAAATTTGTCTTTTTTTTACCTTTTCAAAAATATATGATACTATAAACTTTTTTCCAGAAACACGCAAATAATTGACAATTTTCAGAAATTAAATACATGTTTTAATAGTAGGCCATTGATATTGTTTATGACAAGAAACAGAAATAAACGTCAAATCTCTATCGCATTTAAGCTGTTTATTTTCGTTCTTTTGGTATCATTATTCAATAGATATTTATCAATTTTTTCGAATAATGGCAGTTTACGAAAATTATGAGAAATATGATGTGTATGTTTTATACAGAGTAACGAAAATTCTGAAGAAGCTTCGGAATTATATTTCCAAAGGTGAGTAAGCTATTATGGCTATGAAAATCTCTATTATCATTTTAATTTTGACTTGTTAGATATCCAGAAAGAAGGCAACCGTTTTTTGGGATATTTGCCCGTTTAAAAGCAAATTTAGTTGAGCACGGATCATTTGTTCACCCGCGCCCTAAAACATACAACAAAGAGAACAGGGAAAGAAAAGAGATAGATACTTTAGGATATATAGAAGCAACACCTTCGTCCTCATGTAGAAAAATTGAGAAGGAAATTGGTGTGCCAAAAACTAACGCTCAGAGGATCTTGAACAAATATAAGTATCATCCATACAAATTTAATATACTACAACATTTGCATCCTGGCGATGCCGATGCTAACGATTTATTTGGCAGACTTGTTATTTGGTCAGACCAATGCTTTATTTCAAGTGCTGGCATTTTCAATCGTCACAATACCAGGAACTGGCATAGTGAAAATCAGCATTTAATGTTTGAAAGGGCACAAGGACGCTTTGGAGTTGAGGTTTCATGTTTTATTTTGGGTAGACATATAGTTTATAGGATTTTTGAAGGAGGTCTTACAGCACGTAGATACCTAGAAATTCTTGAGGAAGTTATTCCAGAACTGCTCGAAAACATTCCATTAGCCCAGTATAATAATGTTTACCTACAGGAAGATGGTGCCCCAAGTCATAACTCTAGGCTCTTAAGGGCCTTTCTTAATAATAACTTTCCTCAAAGATGGATAGGTACCAACCCACGATCACCAGATCTCTCAATTTTAGATTTTTTTATGGGGCTATATACAAAATGAAGTATATAAAACTCGATATGACGGCATTGCAGAACTTCGAGAGGCAATTCATTTAGCTTTTCGAAATCTGCGAATGAGAACAATGGTTCTTTTGAACGCTATTCAAAGAATCTCAAAGATGTGCCAATTTTGCATTAGAGAAAATGGTGGTCAATTTGAACATCACATTTAATTTTTTTTAATAATGTTATTTTTTGTGTTTTTGTTATATTGTCACTTTACGCCACAAAACTGTTGTTACAAACTTACTGTTAGAAAAAAGATCTATGGGAATTTTTTTTAATAGATACCTATATACAAGGTATCCAATTATTTGTTAGTAATATGTAACTTGCACTTGTTTATTATTGTTATCCATAGCCTACTATTAAAATATGTATTTAATTTCTCAAAATTGTCAATTATTTGCGTGTTTCTGAAAAAAAGTTTATACTATCATATATTTTGAAAAGGTAAAAAAAAGACAAATTTTATAGTTTATAAATATACAGGGTACAGGGTTTTCTATTTAAAAAAACATAAGTTTACTTTTTAACTCAAAAACAGTAAATATTAAACAAAAGTTATCTACACCACTGCATTCTACGGAAAAAATCTATTTGAATGTTATTTACCTTTTCGATAAGTTGAAGGATAACGGAGATACGAGGGGGGTCACAAAATGCAACATTTTCAGAAATGCCCTGTATCTTAAAAACTAAAAAGAGCGATGAAAATTCTGTTGACGGCATCTTGAGTTTTACGAATAAGTAGCACAGTGTCGCGAAAACCGCAACTCTCTATCTTTGAAAATAAAGGAGATACCCCGCAAAAGTACCCAAAATGGGACACCCTGTACTTCTTGAATTTCGTTACTTCTGAATTTAGGTCTGGATATATGTTACATACAAGGAACACTAGTGTAACAAATAAATGTATTCATTGGAAATAAAAGTAACAAGGGCTGTAATCGAATTGCTCGAAAATCCCAAACATAGGCCCCGAGTTTCTTGACGGAACAAAATTTTATGGAGACTGAATTGCGCGACGTTCTAGGATAGCGCCCAGGTAGCATTCATTAAGAAAAAACTGGAATGATAAAAATTGATTATGAACCACAGTTTTATTAAGTTATTATATTATATTATATCTATTTGCTTCCGAAACTACATAAAAATGATATTCCTTTAAGACCTTTTGTACAAAAAATCTATCAACAATATAATAGGAAAAAATGAATTTTATGTGAAAGACTCATGGCATTATAATAAATTTATAAAAAATCAATCCGTACCCATAGATCATCTATTGATTTCTCTAGACGTTGTTTCTTTATTTACTAATATACCAGTCGTTTTGGCATTGAGTAACATCAAAAAACGAGGGGCAAAGATTAAAAACCACACACCTCTAGATCAATCTGAATTTATGAATTCAGTAATGTTTTGTTCAAAATGCACTTATTTTCAATACGGTGAGCAATATTTTGGGAAAATATTCGGCACAGCAATGGGATCTCCTATTTCCTAATGTGTGTTCCCAATGACAAAATTCAGTACGTGATTAATAAATTTAACAATTTCCACTGTAAACTTCAATTTACCTGTGAAATAGAAGTGAACAAAAACATAAATTTCTTAGATATGAACATTAGGCATGATGCAGATGGAAATATAAAAACTTCGTGGTTTACTAAAGAAGTTTGGTCTCAGCTTTATCTTCACTTCAATTTCGTTGCACTAACAAGTTATAAAAAAAAAGTGTGATGAACAGCCTTACAGATCGCGCGGTTAAATTGTCTCCCCAGAGGACCGTCCCAAAAATTTAAAAATTGTTCGTAATACACTGGAAATGAATGGCTCCCCAAAAACATTTTTCAATTTTCAACACCATCATTAGTGAAAAAAGAAACAAAATCTATAATGGGAGGTCATATTTGAGGTCTATTTGAACATAAAATTGTTAAAATTGATACCTGAGATAAAAATAGATATAAAATTCTCGGGAAATAGGTCACAATAACACTTTGTTTTGAATATTCGTCTTTACGTACGTTTCGGTCTCACGACCATCATCAGAAGACTCACTATGTCTTAAAAGGGGGTTTATTAACTAATTATAGCACAAGCGTCCAAATCGCACAATTTAACTTCAATCAAAAGAGCCCACGCCGTCGAAACGAACAGAACTACGAATAATCGAAATTGTATCGATAAAAATAGAGTCATAGAAATTTAAATATAAAAGTTTTTAACATTCAAAGAATATTGTGTTTAATTCCATAGATATAAAATAAAAAGGTAAAAGTTCATTATTCAAATCATTAGATTATTCAAATCAAAACAAACATAAGATTTAAAATACAAATAAAAGCTAGCCGGAAGAATTAATAATAATTCATAATTAAATAATAAACTCATAAGAGTTTAGTTAATAATTGTCACCACAACGTGTGGCAAAATAAACTCATAAGAGTTTAGTTAACAATTGGCACCACAACGTGGGGCAAAATAAACTCATAAGAGTTTATTTAACAATTGGCACCACAACGTGGGGCAAAATAAACTCATAAGAGTTTAGTTAACAGTATATTTAAGGTAGAATGCTCAAATAGCAGCATTTCTAATAGGGTCTGACAACTTTTTTCTATTACCTCATGAATCTTTAACATCTGGTTAGAAAATGGATAGTTGAGCGTTATATTTTTTGATTCCAGTCATATACACAGACTTTGTTTGACATGAGTTCGTGTATTATAAGAAAATTGAAATTGGTTCTGAAGTTCTGGTTGAGATATTCTTTCGGTTTAACTTTTGATATTCTCGAAAATCTGTCAAAATATTTTACTTTGTTGAAATATTATTGTTGACAATTATGTAAACGAGAATTTTCTCTTTTCTCCCACATTGTGATGGAAAATTCTGAAACAATTTGCAGAACTACCAACTCATGTGAATCCTTTCATTCTAAACTAAATTCAGAATTTTATCATTCCCATCCAGATTTGTGTATATCAAAATTTAAAGCTTGGGAAAAGAACCAAAAAATATGATTAAATTAAAGAAAAATCAAGACATTTTAAGATCGCTTATAAATAAATATAAAAATAAACAAATTAGCTGAATGCAATTTTTAAGAGGCGTTTCATATTTCAACATACTCAATTAGTGATACAAAATAAATTTTTTTTGGTTCTTCTTTTTATTTCTTCAAATATGTATTGTACATTTCATTTTTGAACTGTTTCCAGTTCAAGCGCAAATTGTATATTTCTGCAGGTGGTATATTTCATGAGAACCAAATTGAATACGTGAGTAAATCACTCTGTACACGGTGAACTAAATTGGATGTCCTTATAGGATATCTCCATTAATATTCGCTATAGAAAAAAACCTACCGCTTATCCTCGAGCTCTTTTTTGAGACAAAATTGGGGTGCTTATGAATTTGGACTCGTGTCATTTTTTTAGGCGCTGTTGCCAAATACTCGATTTTTCAGGATTTCAACAAAGCCTCGTAACATGCTTAATGTTGGAGCTATCGCCATGTAAAAAACATTATAGGAACACTCTTTGCATGCAATCCATTGACGTAGGTGAAATTTTTTAGCGCTCCCCATTTTCAATTTATGACACAAATTTGTATATTTTTCAATAGAAACCATAGTAGACTGTGGTTTTGTTGAAGAGAGGAATCTTTGGAGTTAATAATTTTTCCGTACTATAGTCAAATAATATCTACATAGAATAGAAAAGAAAAGGACAGAATAACGATTTGTTAATTATGTTGCAAATTGAAAATTATTAAATTAGATAACATTTTGAAACTATAAACATCTACAAAATCTAACAAAACGAACACCCAAACAGCATGGCATACAAAAACATCAACTGTAATGCTTAAGTCAATTTCCGTTTTGTTACATGCAATGTTTGTTGACAACGTTTTTGCAAACTTCTCATAGCATTTAATATACGCACTTTTGTACCAAAGCGCTGAAAGGCAATATACAGCGTGTCCTCGAACTGCGTGGCCAAAATAGAACCGAAGATTCTTTGATTCGAAAAAAATTTGATGAGCCTTTTTACTTTTGCCTCAAGTGTCTTGTTTAGCCGGTAGAGGGCTTCAAAGTTGCAAAAATAATTTTGTTTTTTCGGTATAACTTGAGAACGTGATGAAGGACTTTTACAATATTCGGCAGGTGAGTTACTGTTAATATTAGCCGATTTTGACAGTGGAGCACAGAGCCCTAGAGACCATAAAAATGGCTCAAACTTGAGGATGTAACGGGAAAAGTGTCCAGAACTTTTTTGTGGTCAATGTAATTCACTCTATATTTTTTACGTATATAGCTTATTTTGTTTGAAAACTTTTTTTACTCTTAGAAAATTTTGATAAAATCAACGGATTAGCTTGAAAAAATTAATTTTTGAGTCTCTGCAATTTTGGCTTACTAATTTTACTTGATTAAAATACCTTAGTTGCCTTTGCTTTTCTAATGTCATTTTGGCATTTGGAGAATTTATTCTCAAAACTGTCAGTTTTTACTTTGCTTTCCATAAAAATTTTATTAAATTATGGCTCAAAATTTCACTAACACTGAAATGGTTGATATGTTATTGATTTATGGACTTTGTCGTTGCAATGGCTGGAGAAGTGTACAAGTTCATGGGGATAGATATCCGCCCCGCAGAATTCCGAATCGGCAAACCTTTGCTAATATCGAGAGGCGACTTCGCGAAACTGGCAGATTTGAAGCGAATCGCAGAGAAACTGAACGCAGATGGACAAGAAGGACGTTAGAGCTCGAAGAAGAGATACTGGAAGCGGTTGAAACTGAACCTAGGATAAGCACACGACGTTTGGGACTTCGTATTGGAGCCTCAACATCATTAGTTCATAATGTACTGAAAGAACTGTTGTATCCCTATCATATTAAAACAGTTCAAGACTTATTGCCCATGGATCCAGGTCATCGGCTAGATTTCTGTCGGTTTATTGTCCAAAGACAAAACGCAAACCCCAATTTTTGTAGAAGAATTCTGTTCACGGACGAAGCTACTTTCACGAGATGTGGTCTTTTTAACCTCCATAATGAACATTTCTATGCTGATGAAAATCCTCATGAAACGGAAGTTACACATTTTCAGAATCAAACTAAAATCAATGTTTGGGTTGGAATTGTGGATAACTTTATTATTGGCTGTGAGGCGACATTTGAATGCGGAATATCCAGATCGCTGATAGGTAGAGGACACGATGCACCACTGAACTGGCCGGCCCGCTCCCCTGATTTGACGCCCTGCGACTTCTTTCTATGGGGCGAAAGTTTATGCCAGCTTCAGTAAACACACGTGAGAAATTGTTGCAACAAATTAATCATGAAGCGGATTTATTTAAGAATGATCCTGAAGTACTAGCCAGAGATCAATTCAATTTCTTGAAACGAATTAATTTGTGTATTCAGGAAAATGGGCAACATTTCGAACAATTGATGCCTTAGCGATTTCCCAAAAAGTTTTGTTGTTTCATTTAATTCAGCATTTGTTTTTCCTAAATAATCACATCGTTTCCCCATTTCTATTGTTTTTATTATTCGTGTTTTACCGAGATATTAACCATTTCAGTGTTAGTGAAATTTTGACCCATAATTTCATAAAATTTGTACGGAAAGCAAAGTAAAAACTGACAGTTTTGAGAATAAATTCTCCAAATGCCAAAATGACATTAGAAAAGCAGAGGCAACTAAGGTATTTTAATCAAGTAAAATTAGTAAGCCAAAATTGCAGAGACTCGAAAATTAATTTTTTCAAGCTAATCCGTTGATTTTATCAAAATTTTCTAAAAGTAAGAAAAGTTTTCAAATTAGATAAGCTATCTACCTAAAAAATATCGGGTGAATTACATTGACCACAAAAAAGTTCTGGACACTTTTCCCGTTACATCCTCAAGTTTGAGCCATTTCTATGGTCTCTAAGACTCTGTGCTCCACTCTCAAAAACGACTATTATTGACAGTAACTCACTTGCCAAATATTGTAAAAGTCCTCCATCACGTTCTCAAGTTATAGCGAAAAAACAAAATTATTTTTGCAACTTTGAAGCCCTCTACCGGCTAAACAAGACACTTAAGGCAAAAATGAAAAGGCTTGCCGAATTTTTTTCGAGTCAAAGAATCTTCGGTTCCATTTTGGCCAAGCAGTTTGAGGACACCCTGTATATAATGTTTTGAAATTCCGACTTTAATCTAGGAATTCCGACTTTAATCTCCAAATTCCTACTTCAATCTCGGAATTCGGACTTTAATCTCGGAATTTCGACTTTAATCATAATTCATCAAGCCCCTTCGTAGGTTTTAATATTAATATTTCATAAAATCATGGGAGTACAAATTTCTACGTTTCTGCACACCACTGGTGTAAGTAATAAGTAAATAAATTGATTTTATTGGATAAAGGGTTACAGGTACCTGCATAGTGTCTACCAATTTTAAGGAAATATCTGTTTTCTATATATTTAAAGAACTACTTTAAACAAACATTTTAACATTCTGTTATTACTTACACAAAATCATATTTTGTGTGTTTCAATTTGGCAAGGTAAATCAGGAACACCCTGTTAAAGATGTTGGTTTCAATTAACAACCTTCTTTACAGTGTATCACAAAAATTAACCAACTTGTAACCATATTATTTGTCTAGAGAATCCATCAAAGCACCTATTTATACATATTCTATATGGCTTTAATTTACCATATGAATCCATGTGCCAAAGGTAATTTGGCCCTTATTATGCTATTGCCTTCTCCGAACTCTTTTTCTTTTCCTTACTTCAACTCATCGAGGATCCAAAATGTGTAACAATTCTCTTACTACTTCCTGTGTAAAACAATTAGGTTGTTTTGTATGCATCGTAAATGCATCCATCTATATCCGTGTAATTTGCCGAATTTATAGGCTTTATTTTCCAGAAATTGTTCAACATCTCCAATTCGAAAACGGTTTAATTTCGATAATATACGTCTTAAAGTTCTTGGCGATATTGTGAAATTATGAAGAAGACTCAAGAATTCTAATATTTCTTTCTTTTCGAATCCATATGAACAATATTTTTCAATTAATTCGTGCCTGTTGTCATTCTAGAAGGAAACAAACAGCAATTAAATTGTGAACTTGTCATATATGTACTTGTTCGTTTGCTATTTCCATATTTTACAATTTATAATGCATTACTACCAAAACTCAACTGCAGTACTAGTATACTATACAGTATCGGAAACAATTCTTCTGGGGTATAGACATAAATCTACACGTGCAACAAGGAACGCGATGATTTGATAATACCACATAAACAAGAGAGACACACTGCTGTGCGCCCCTCCTCTTACCCCACCCGAGGCGTACACAGCGACTCGCACATTCTCCCGACTGGTGCTGCTATGATACTGACGTCCTACGTCCTGAGCTGACCGCCCTGAAATTGTAATGCTCTCTCAACATATAGCAAACTATTCTTCACGCTCTCATGAAACCACCATACCCAAGATAAATACTTTCCGATACTGTATACAGGCTTATACTAAGACAATTTAATCAAAATCGCTTGTAGAAAAAATCGGAATTTCTAGAAATAAGTCGGAATTCTGAGATTAAAGTCGGAATTTGGAGAATAAAGTCGGAATTCCAAAATTAAAGTCGGAATTCCGAGATTAAAGTCGGAATTCCGAGATTAAAGTTGGAATTCCGAGATTAAAGTCGAAATTCCGAGAATAAAGTTGGAATTCCGAAATTAAAGTCGGAATTCCGAGATTACAGTGAGAATTTCATGATTAAAGTCGTAATTTAAAGAAAATATATTATATATGTGGCCTTTCAGCGCTTTTGTTCTTTTGAAATTCCTTTCGTCAATATTTCTGATAACACTTAGATAAATTTTGTCTTTGAGATGATGCCACAGAAAATAGTCCACAAGGGTCAGGTCTGGGATCTCACCGGTCATGCGATAGGTTCATGATTTCCTATCCACTTTTTCCTAAATTTATTGTGGAGATAAGTCGAGACTGTTCGTGTATTATGAGCGTGTGCTGCATCCTGTTGAAAGTAGACACGTATTGTTTCAGCACCACATCGTTAACTTTGTTTTGTAGTACCTCTAAATATCTTTCTGCGTTCAAATTAGTCAAAAATATTTGGTAAGCTAAAACTTTGTTTCCCAACAGTACACAGCAAACATTGGAACCAAACCACCCCTGTTTAACGCGATTTCCTATTGTTTGATGAGGATTAACGTTGCTCCAAAATCTATGGTTATTTCTATTCTATTCTGCAAAAAATGTGCGACCATCTGTAGCTGCTGCACATACCAATTGCAAAAACCTATCCGTTACATTGTCTCCCGGATGCAAGGATTGCACTTTTCGATATTTGTAGGGTTTAAATTTGTTTTTTTAAGATACGAACAACAGAAGATTGCGAAATATTCGTAATTTCTCTAATTTCTCTAGTGGATATTTTGGATCAGTCGTTACATTTCCTATTACTTCAATGGAATGTTAGTCTCCATTTTCCTTTTGGTATTTTTTGGGGCAAATTCGATTGAATGAACGCTTTTAAATTGTCCTCCAACATTTTGACAGTTTTCAAATACGGCTGGCGTCTATTTGGGTATCATTGTCGAAACAATTCTACCGCCGCTTCTGCATTTTGTTACAACTTATATAACACTCAATCATACCATATTTTCCGGCGTTTTCGTACATCATAATTTATTTATAAAGGAAAAGAACACGATAACTATGGAATCCACAATTTGAAAAGCACACATCCCAATGACAATAATGTCTAATATTTTATTGTTTCTCTCTGAAGAATGCCAGCCTACTTGACTATAATACAGAAAACTTAATAATCTTCCAAAAACCGAAAAACAAAATAATGTCAGACCCATCATATTATATATTGTTGAAATCAACAAAAAATCTTTTTTGGCTCGAAACCACAGCCTACTATGGTGTCATAAATTGAAAATGGAAAGAGCTAAAAAATGTTGCCAACGCCAATGGATTCATGCAAAAAAGTGTTCATATAATGCTCTACTCACATGGCGATAGCTCCAACATTAAACATTTCACGAGGCGTTGTTGAAATCCTGAAAATCGAGTATATGGCAACAGCGCCTAAACAAATGATACGAGTCAAAATTCATAGGTGTCCCCAAATTGGAGTCAAAAAAAGAGCTTGGGATGCGCGGTAGGTTCTTTGTAGCGCGAATATTAATAGAGATACCCTATAAGGACATCCAATTTGATTCACCCTGTACATATAAATAGGTATATCCCACGACAATTTGGTCATAAACGCTTATTCATTGTTGAGATGGGTCTGGATATGCGAAGTTACGATTTGTATAAATAATTTTTTTGGTTGTTGGGATGTTTGAAGTGAAGGTGCCTTTCAGCCGCGAAGTATTATGTTGAGTGTCATAGTTTTTCCACTTTTTTTTTTACATAATAAACATATAGCTAATGAATCTCTTGACTGGATTTCAAGTATTTTTCGAATTAATTTATGATAACACTACAGTATCTGATAATATCTGTTTGAAGAAGTTACGGTGTTAGTGAAACTAGTCACATGTAAAGTATTTAATTAGTGAAAGTTAGAAAAATAGTTATTTTATATAAAGTGAATTTACAGTTTATTCGCAATTTATGATTCAGGTGTTAATGAATTTACGGACGGCATGATATTCGTTACAATTTGATTACGGGAACCGGTCAAGGTCTCAGGTAAATTTTAAGGGTGACTGAAATTCGCCACACAGAGCTTCCTTTGGTAAGAACAGAAAGGATGAGTGAATGTAGATCATTACGGCTAATTGAATATTTATTGCTTATTAAGGCTAGACGGGGGGGGGGGGGGGGGGCTTGTTTCCAAACTAATAATCATTATATTTTGCATGTTGTACGTGCTAACAAGTCAATAGTCAACATTCTTTTCAAAATTTAAGATGTCGTTTGAGAATAAAATTATTAGTGAACGCGGAAACATCCAAATAGTGTACGTAAATTTTAAGTTTTCTAATCATCGATCTTCAACTAATGAAACTGTCTGGAGGTGTATGAAACGACTTAAATGTAAGGTTTATGTTTATACCATTGGAAAATCGGGTAGTTTTGTTGTAACAACATAAAAAATTAAGGTGTTCACGAACCTGAAGAAAAAATTGCTAGACAAGTTATTAGTGTTGCCTGCAAAAGAAAAGCGTGAGAAGAACCTACGGAGAGACCAACTAAAATATTGCATGAAGACTTAGCTTTTCCCAGAGATTTTTCTTCAGAAACATTGACTTCCCGGGACTTAAAATGCTTCAAAGAAAATATGTACAATAGAGTGGCAAAACATTGCCAAGTTTGCCTCGATCTGCAAACGAAGTTCATCTTTATCTGCAACAACATTTGTACAAAACGTGAAGAGAGGAAATTTTTGTTCTGGATAATGATTTCCGAAATGGAATTGTAATTTTTATCTGCCAAACAAATTTAAATTGTTTATGTAAGTCGAGGTTTATATACATGAATCGCACATTCCAATACTGTACAACATTTTTCACATAACTATTTACCATACATGGTTACATAAATGGGCACTACATGCCGCTAGTGTTTAGTTTCATGAAAAACAAATCAGAAGAAACTTATAGACTCTGTTTGGAAACAATTAAGTTTATTTGTTCTCTTAACAACTGATGTTTCATTCCAGAGAAAGTAGTGGTTGATTTTGAAATTGCCATTCATAATACAGTTCGTAAAGTGAGGGATAATGTTACAATTATTGGTTGCCGCTTCCATCTTACTCAGTCTTGGTGGCGTAAAATACTAAAGTTGGGGCTATGTGGTGAATATAAAACAAAAATTGTGAAAACTGAAACTGGAAAGAGGCTTCGTTATTGTTTTGGTATGGTATTTTTAAATCCAAATCTAGTAAGCGATTTTTTTGTTTTTAGTTACTTGCGATAAAACCAAGTGACGATAAGTTAACGGTTTTTGCTGATTATGTGGTGGATCATTTTATTTCCGACGAAGCCACTCTTTCACTCCACATTTGGGCTGAAGCTTCTTCAACTATAAATAAAACCTCGAACGCTTGCGAGTCCTTTCACTCTCATTTAAATAACTCTTTTTATTATAGTTCACCGAATATTTTTTGTTTCATGGATATTTTGTTAAAATTTCAAATATAAGTACATAAAATATAATAGTTAGCTACTCCTTGTAAATCTAAAAACTCAGCCACAATTCCGAGACAAGATTTTTTGCACAATTATTATTAGATTTGGAACAACAAAAGATAACTACCCTTAATTTTGTTAAAGTTGTTTCAAATATATATATGAACAAAATCCATAGTTTAGTTTAGTTAAGTTCATTTTTCTTGCTCAGATCCAATATAAATACAGAAAAATATATGGAAGAATACCTCAAAGAGGTGTAGAGCACGTCAAGTTAAAATTTTTATAAATATGAATTACAATACATTTGTCATCGTAAATAAAAATAACAATGCGTAAACAGATTTGAATGTGTGTAGGTCCAGTACATTAAAATGGGAACGATACATACAGATATGTCGTAAGTGGCTTAGAATACTTAGAAATAGGAATAGCTCAAATATCTTTGTCCGTGAAATATTCATTCAGTGAGTAGTAGGCTCGTTTTACAAGTAGAGATTTCAAATTGTTCTTGAGATGATTTATTGGTAATTTTTTCAACGATTAGGGAATTTTATTATAAATTTTTATCATGCTATATTGTACATAAAATATGTAGTATTATTATGAATAAGTTGTCAATGTTTTTTCCGAGTGTTATGTAAAATTTATGTATTATAAGTATATTCTTGACCATATGGTACACATTTTTTATTACACTAATTCAGTGAATAACAAAGTAAAACCGACCTCATAATTTAATTTCCCAATCATGTTGATTTTTTGGAATTGTAAAAATATTACTAGGACGCCTATGGTGGCAAAATTGTTGCGTCAACAAGGTTTTCATTGTATTTCAGAATTTTAAAATCAATAATTACCGTTGTGACGAATTTCGTAGTCCCAAAATCGAAAGACAAAATACCATGTGACGAATATCTTACACGAATGTTATGTTTACCTGGGTACTGTGACGAATTTCGAATCTCCCAAGTATGTAGTAAACACTGAAATGCTAAAAGATTTATAATTATGAACATGATATGACGTATCTTTTTCCCAAAATACAAGACGTTAATCTAGAGAAAGAGATAATGCATTGTCAATAGGTACCTATACATTTCTGATAGATATAGTATATAGTAGGTACAGTACAACAACTGCTACACGTGGATAGGCGAACTTTAATTTTTTGAATGAAAATACAGGATGTCCCCGAACTGCGTGGCCAAAATAAAACCGAAGATTCTTTGATTTGAAAATAATTTGATGAGCCTTTTTACTTTTGCCTCAAGTGTCTTGTTTAGCCGGTAGAGGGCTTCAAAGTTGCAAAAATACTTTTGTTTTTTCGGTATAACTTGAGAACGTGATGAAGGACTTTCACAATATTTGGCAGATGAGTTATTGTCAATAATAGCCGTTTTTGAGAGTGAAGCACAGAGCTTTAGAGACCATAGAAATTGCTTAAGCTTGAGGATGTAACGGGAAAAGTGTCCAGAACTCTTTTGTGGTCAATGTTATTCACTCGATATTTCTTATGTGGATAGCTTATCTAATTTGAAAAGTTTTCTTACTCTCAGAAAATTTTAATAAAATCAACGGATTAGCTTGAAAAAATTAATTTTCGAGTCTCTGCAATTTTGGCTAACTAATTTTACTTGATTAGTTGCCTTAGTTGCCTTTGCTTTTCTAATGTCATTTTGGCATTCGGAGAATTTATTCTCAAAACTTTCAGTTTCTACTTTGCTTCCCGTTAAAAATTTTATAAAATTATCACTCAAAATTTCACTAACACTGAAATGTTTAATATCTCGTTAACACACGAATAATAAAAACAATAGAAATGGGGAAACGATGTGATTATTTAGGAAAAACAAATGCTAAATTAAAAGAAACAACAAAACTTTTTGGGAAATCGCTAAGGCATCAATTGTTCGAAATGTTGCCCATTTTCCTGAATACACAAATTAATTCGTTTCAAGAATTTGGATTGAACTCTGGCTAGTACTTCAGGATCATTCTTCAATAAATCCGCTTCATGATTAATTCGTTGCAACAATTCCTCTCGTGTGTTTATTGTAGCTGCATAAAATTTCGACTTCAAAGCGCCCCATAGAAAGAAGTCGCAGGGCGTCAAATCAGGGGAGCGGGCCGGCCAGTTCACTGGTGCATCGTGTCCTCTACCTATCCAGCGATCTGGATATTCCGCATTCAAATGTCGCCTCACAGCTAATGTGAAATGAGGAGGTGCACCATCATGCATAAACCAAAGGTCACGACGAATGTGTAAGTGCAAGTCTTCCAACAGTTCAGGTAGCCTTTGTTCCAAAAAGTAGTTCTCCCCGTTCAATCGATCGGGTATAACGGTAGGACCAATAATAAAGTTATCCACAATTCCAACCCAAACATTGATTTTACTTTGATTCTGAAAATGTGTAACTTCCGTTTCATGAGAATTTTGATCAGCACAGAAATGTTCATTATGGAGGTTAAAAATACCACATCTCGTGGAAGTAGCTTCGTCCGTGAACAGAATTCTTCTACAAAAATTGTGGTTTGCGTTTTGTCTTTGGACAATAAACCGACAGAAATCTAGCCGATGACCTGGATCCATGGGCAATAAGTCTTGAACTGTTTTAATATGATAGGGATACAACAGTTTTTCTTTCAGTACATTATGAACTAATGATTTTGAGGCTCCAATACGAAGTCCCAAACGTAGTGTGCTTATCCCAGGTTCAGTTTCAACCGCTTCCAGTATCTCTTCTTCGAGCTCTAACGTCCTTCTTGTCCGTCTGCGTCCAGTTTCTCTGCGATTTGCTTCAAATCTGCCAGTTTCGCGAAGTCGCCTCTCGATATTAGCAAAGGTTTGTCGATTTGGAATTCTGCGGTGCGGATATCTTTCCCCATAAACTTGTACACTTCTCTGGGCATTGCAACGACAAAGTCCATAAATCAATAACATATCAACCATTTCAGTGTTGGTGAAATTTTGAGCCATAATTTTATAAAATATTTACGGAACGCAAAGTAGTTTTGAGAATAAATTCTCCAAATGCCAAAATGACATTAGAAAAGCAGAGGCAACTAAGGTATTTTAATCAAGTAAAATTAGTAAGCCAACATTGGAAAGACTCAAAAATTAATTTTTCCAAGCTAATCCCTTGATTTTATCAACATTTTCTAAGAGTAAAAAAACTGTTCAAATTGGATAAGCTATCTATATAAAAAATATGACCACAAAAAAGTTTTGAACACTTTTCCCGTTACATCTTCAAGTTTGAGCAATTTCTATGGTCTCTAAGGCTCTGTGCTCCACTCTCAAAAACGGCTATTATTGACAGTAACTCACCTGCCAAATATTGTGGAAGTCCTTCATCACGTTCTCAAGTTATACCGAAAAAACAAAATTATTTTTGCAACTTTGAAGCCCTCTACCGGCTAATTAAGACACTTGAGGCAAAAGTAAAAAGGCTCATCAATTTTTTTTCGAATCAAAAAATCTTCGGTTTTATTTTGGCCACGCAGTTCGAGGACACCCTGTATAACACTCGTTAAACATAACAAGATATTCCATAGTCCGTCAACTTGTCGTCATTTTTCGGTTGAAACCTCACAGTTCCTGATTGACGTTCATTCATCGAGAAAGATTTGGCTATAATGCCATCAAAAATACCTGTTAAACGTTTCCTTTATGGATGCACAAAGATCCCCTGCAGACACAAGTCACTGTTAAGCCGAGACAGACAGCATCATCATTCAGAGATTACTGGGATTGTGTATAGACCATTGATTAAAAACATTTGTTAGTTGATTTAGTGAGATATTCCTCAGTTATTTACGTATCTGGAGAGTCATCTCATTAATGGGGAAACGAAATTGTGAATGGAACTCTTTCAAATAGTTAGTGTAATGCTGATTTGCACTTCCAGTGTGAAGTTAATTAATTGAATTATGACCATACTATCACGCTATAAAAATTAATGCAACATCCATTCAGATTAATGAAATAAATTTACCATATATAATGTTTCTCTAGACAATTGAAAGATTTTAATTTTTCATTGTTAAATTAGTGTTTTTGACGTAATACAAATCGATTCTTCGTATGATATTAACTTACCACCTTCAATTATACTAGGTGGAATCCATATTTGCCAATACCAATACCAAGTCGGACATTGGTAAATGCATGGATGGCGAATTTGTTGTTGTGCTTTCGACACTGTTAACTTGACTATGTGACTGATAAACTTAATGCCCCTGTTATACTACGCTACCATGAATGATTGGATCATATAATATTATGTTTCTAATAGGGAACCAATTACCAAAATTGATAATCATTATTTGTTGAATAAAGACACACCACAAGACGGCCTATTAGGACCATTAATATTTCCATTATATGTGAATGATATTTCAGAAAATCTAAGGGCCGGTTATACATGTACAAGGGCAAGGTGAAAACTCCCCGAAAATGAAACAAGAAATGAGTTATTTGGTCAATACTTATTTTATTCCTCAACATAATCTCCCTGTAGCCCGATACACTTAGTCTGACGTTTTTCAAATTTTTCCATCCCTTCCAAATAATACGATTTCGGCAATCTTCCAAGCCATTTCTTCAAGTTTGAAAGTATATAAAAATAGCAGGGGTGATCATTCCACCCTTTTCAAGGTAATCGATATGGACGATATCGTGTGCATCCCAAAAAACTTTATTGGCCGATAAGCCCACTTTGGCCTTTTTCGACTTCGATTTGTCAGGAGAAGTCTACTGTTTCGACTGTGATTTAGTCTCTGGTGTGTTGTGATGGATCCATGTTTCTTCCACGGTTACGAAATGGTGCAAAAAGTTCTTCTTATCGCGCTTGAACATCTCCAAAAACTCCACTTCAGGTTAACAATGATACTTGAAGGGAATTGGTTGTTAGAATAGCCAACTGAGAAGTAATTTTCTTCTTAACGTGAACAGGGTTTAGTAGCTACAGCAACATATGAGCACATCGATGAAATTTAATATTCAAGATGGCAACAGAAACGTTCAGACAATTATGTTGTTACGCTCTCACTTAGTTCTCGTGTAACAAAATACCTTCTAGTTGGAAAGCTTGGATTACTAATAACCAATAATTTCCAAGGCTCCCAATTTCAGGAATTAGATTCGTCTCTTACAACTATTTGAATTGAAAGGTTTTCATTAGTTGTACATGTTGTTCATAACATTATAGGCTGAATTATGTAAGAATCGATTTTTTATTTCACATAAATATTTCCTTTCGATAATTCTTTTAGTGGATATAAAATTGAAACTGGAGTGTAGTTTTCACTTAACAATTCGTGCACTGAGTCTACAAGTTGAACAACCTCAAACTATCGGAAGTAGCTAATTATAATTCATCGTCTTTAGATGTGGTTCCACTTTTTCCGTATACGCAACATAAAAATTTAAGAAGTCATTAAACACAGTTATCCTTCCCATTCTGAGAATCAATATATTTGGTTCATCAACATTATTTTTGATACATTACTCCATGGTCTTCTTATAATAATTTATGTGCAGAAATATAATTCGGGGAACACTGTCTTATCTCATATTTCATTCTTGTTCGATTCTCCATATGCTACTCAAATAAGTTTGATAAGTTGAATATCTATTTATATTCATACAATAAAATTGTTAATTGTAGTAGGGTCTGGTTCTTCTTAACATAACTATATAAATAACAATAATAATATAATGATAATAATAAATAGCAAAGTAATTTATAATACACAGTTTGAGCAAAAAAGTTATTTAATGAATTCAGATTTATCTCCAGCTGAAGGTAATCCCTTATATTCCCTTATTGATTCAAAATAGTATTCAAACTGGCTCATTTTGATTTCTGATTCAGTTTACTCTGATGATAGCTACTTCGTTGCTGAAAGGTACCCAATATTTCAACAGTATTTTCAGTGGATAATGGTGATTATTTCTCCTTTTTATAGTGATATAGTATATCCACAGTGTGAACTCTTTTATAGTCTATAGAATTACAGGTAACTTTTATTAAGATCTCAATACAAATCAAAAGCTAAACAATTGTCATACCAGCTATTTTTTAATGTTAAAGCTAAGGTCCTTAGTACTTCAACAGTTTTTCTATTGGGTGAAGGTGATTGTTTTTTAATATAGTGTTATGATATATCCACAGTGTGAACTCTTTTATAGTTTATAGAATTACAAGTAACTTTTTTATTAAAATCTGAATACAAATTAAATGCTAAACAAATGTTATACCAGCTATTCTGTAATGTTAAATCTAAGGTCCTTAGTACTTTAACAGTTTTCTTATTGTGTAAAGGTGATTGTTTCTTAATATAGTGTTGTAGTATATCCACAGTGTGATTTTTTTTATAGTTTATAGAATAACAAGTAATTTTTATTAAAATCTCAACACAAATCAAATGCTAAACAAATGTCATACCAGCTATTTTATAATGTTAGAGCTAAGGTCCTTAGTACTTTAACAGTTTTTTTATTGGGTACAGGTGATTGTTTCTTAATATAGTGTTATAGTATATCCACATCAGTGTGAACTCATTCATAGCTTAAAGAATTACAAGTAACTTTTACTAAAATCTCAGTAAAAATTAATTGCTAGTCATACCAGCTATTTCTAATGTTAAGGTCCGTTTTCACGCTCATGCAATTTGCGCAAATTGGTTTGTGCAAGTCAATTGGCTGTTGGCAATTGTTGCATGAAAACCAAAATCGTTCACTTGTACAAGCAAAATTGTTTGACTTGAGTAGAATCTGGCCGGTCAGATAATTTGCATGTGGTTGGTACAAATGCATGAACGTGTAAACGACACTCCAACTCGACGCATGCTCAGTAGTAGTACTTACGTTTGAATATTCTTGTTTTGATACACCGTAGATGGCAAAACACGTTTCAGGAATCATATTACTGAGGGCGGATTTGGAAATACATGTAGAAAACTTAAGATCTGCATAGTTTCTCCTTGTTGCCAAAAATCTCAAACATGAGGATAGTCGTTCATGTGGTGTTATAGAACGTTTCATTACAGTATCATACCTTTTTATTGATGGTGAAACTAAATCTAATAAATGTTTATATGTAGCCTCGTCCATTCGCAGATAATTACGAAAATCGTCTGGTTCATTAATTAATTCCTTAATTAAATTAATATGAGAGTAAGTGGCCCTCTTCTCAATCCAAGATTTCTGCGGTCTTCTTGGTCTTTCCTTCTTTGGCACTTTTTACTTTTTAATTAAACAAACACCAGCTAGTGCTAGCTAGCAACTCGTCTTCGTGGTCCATCGTTAATTTTTGTTCAAACACGAGACACTCACCGAAATCTGTAGTGGTGAACAAATTAGTGTGAATAGACTGACCAGTTTTTAAAAAAAATCATCAACTTGCGCAAATTGCATGAGCGTGAAAATGAACCTCGAAATTCAGTTTTATTTGTGCAAACTGGCATGCACAAATCAACTTGCGCAAATTGCATGAGCGTGAAAACGGACCTTTAAAGCTAAGGTCCTTAGTACTTCAACAGTTTTCTTATTGGGTAAAGGTGATTGTTTGTTGATATGTGAACTCTTCTATAGTTTATAGAATTACAGGAATTTTTTCCTAAAATCTCAATACAAATTGGATGCTAAACAAATGTGATACCAGCTATTCTGTAATGTTAAAACTAAGGTCCTTGGTACTTCAACAGTTTTTTTCATTGGGTAAAGGTGATTGTTTCTTAATGTAGTGTTATAGTATATCCACATCAGTGTGAACTCTTTTATAACTTATAGAATTACAAGTAACTTTTATTAAAATCTCAATACAAATTAAATGCTAAACATGTGTCATACCAGATATTTTGTAATGTTAAAGCTAAGGTCCTTAATACAGTTTTTTTATTGGGTAAAGTTGATTGTTTCTTAATATAGTGTTAGAGTATATCCACAGTATGAATTCTTTTGTTGTATACGAGTTCCTTTTGCTAATCATACTACTGGATATAATGGAACATTCTTTTAATAATATCTATCAAAATTGAAAGTTTAAAAGCTGGTCTGAAGAAATAGCAACAATTGTGCATTAAAAAAAATGTTACATACAAATTTTTTCAATTTGTTTTCAGGAATTATTTGAAAAAGAACTTATTCTTTTATTCCCAGTTCCCTATTAGAATGTCGTACGTTATATACTGCGATAAGTGTACAAACTATTAATTCGAAATATCACGGGTTACTAAGTCAATACCGTTGTTACGCTGCTACTAATGGAGTATAAAATAAATATGTAATCAATCGAATAGTATGTACCTACCTTATAGCTTTAGCCACAAATTAATAAATATATTCATAGACTTGGCAGGTAACAGGTTCAGGTAATTACATGTTTGTCCATGATGAAAAAGACTTAAGTGGTGTATAATAGTGTTTAGAATCGACAATCAGCAATGGAATAATTCAAATACAAATGAAGATATTATTGTAATTTTTCTGATGCTAATAAATATATAAATAAATAATAAACAATAAAAATACAATATAATAAACATAAGAATGAGTTTTTATCAAAAAAAGGGATTTCAAATAGAACCTTTTATTTTAAAGCATTTGACGAGTTTTCTTGCAAAAATCCATCACATTTTTATTCACATAAAAAGTGCAGAGTATGAGGTTATTGAAGGCACACGATATCGGTAAAATGACCACGTTACGTATTAGAGTTGTAATAAATACTTGTGAATGATACATTTTTTAATATTTCCGTCTGACACCAAAACCACTGTGATTAGCTGAAACGTACGTGACGTCACGATTCTACTATTTGAAACATTACACGACGAAATCAATATATTATGTCAAGATTTCTAGGACATAGATCTAATGACTGATATGTACATAGCCTGTCAACTTTTGATTCGATATTCTAAATAGACACTCTGACCTCCTATTCTATTTGAAGCTTGTTTCTATATTTGAAAATTAAAGCGCTATAGCGGAACCAAATTCGCAAACGTAAGAAGTAGGAAACAGTATTCGAAATATTTTTGCCTCAATGAGAGGAGACAATTAACTTCAAAAATTTGATGAATATTCGATAACAAAATTTCATGTAGGTACATTGAAAAGAAAAACTATTTGTTATATGAAGTGGGTATTCTTAATTATATATATCATATATATATTCTCAATGTGTTTAATGTTTATTATAAAAAATATGTCAGAATATAATTGCGGCTCAATATCGGGAATTATAGCTGTAGTATTGTCATTGAACGCCTGAATCGTTTCTGAAGGCTTAACGCATATCTTATCTAAACTCAATAATATTAAAAGTAAATGCTTACGCTTAAGTAAAAATCCTAGAATCTCAGAAAGAATATATTAATATATATTAACATTAGTTACATAATTTAAATGAAACATTTATCTTGTATATCAAAAATAAGAATTACTTGCAAAATTTGAGAGGGAATGTAACCTTTATCTTTAATCGCCAAAATTCGATTTCATTAGTTTCAACTTTATTTATTATTGTTTCACAACCTATAATAATAGGAATAATATTATCAATTCAAACCATTTTAATTTCTTTAAATATAGAAATATTAAATTTTTAAATACTTTTGATACTCTTATCTTTTGGGCTTAATTATAATTGGAGTAATAATAATGTTATTAATCTATATAAGAAGAATAGCTTCAAACGAAAAATTTCAATTTTTCTACTTAAATTTATAAGCATTTTTTTAAATTTTAATTCAAATTTAATTTTATTCATAATTATTCCTTATTTATTAGTAACCATAATTGCAAATGAAAATACCCCTACGAAAAACTTATCAATAATTCTTTAATTGATTTACCAACTCCTCAAATGTTTCAGCTTTATGAAATTTTTGATTAATTTGTTTTATAATCCAAATTATTGCAAGATTATTCTCAGCAATACGTTATTGTTCCAATACTATTAATAGAATCTTTCATATTTCACGAGATATTAAATATGGCTGAATAATTCGAACTTTACATATTAATGATGCTTCAATATTTTTTTATTTGCATTTATCTTCATATTCGGTTTTTATTATAATCTGTTGCAATTTTCTTTTGATTTATTTTTTGGTAAAATTGTTTTTAACCAATCAATAATGTTGAATGAGAAAAATTTTATTTTAAATATTAGTTATTTCAATAATAGTTTATACTTGAATTGGATCACAACCAAAGAAAAAATCCGAATGTGTTAAATCGGACGATCTAGGCGTTCCATTGAAATCCAAATCGAAAAACTACTCGACTGCTTTTCCAACACCCAATTAACAAACATACAACTAACTGCCGACATTGATTCTGTATTAACTGGGCCTTGTAAGCCTTGTAGGCCAATATCTTTGTCTAAAATACTGTGCAGGCTGGTTGTTACAATGCTTGATTGCTGTGAACGTCTTCGAATTGACATCCCCGGATTTTCCGCAACACTAAGGCTGTAGCAACAATTTTGTAGTCCGATCTGGCTGCATGAACACTTATTGGGGTCTTGTCATCTGTGCTTTGGCCGATACGTTCAAATTTAATAATTAAATTAGATTAACTTAACTTGGGCGTGAAAACTCTCCAGGTCAACCAAAGTCAGTACGAACTTTGCGAACTGTGTTCCTAAAGCTTCTCCATTTCTCTATAAAGGGTTGCTTCCTCATTCTAAGTGGAAACAATTATTAGGATAGTTAAAATGAAATTTTACCATTGGACTGGTGATGATACCCTTCATACAGCTTTCTTGTCTAGATCATAGAAAGATTTTGAAATGGGTATCTGATAATCTAGTAGAATTCAATGCAACCTAAACTGAAGCTTGCCTTTCCTCCAGAAAAGCGAATCTCATAATACAGTGAGGTCAGGTTTCTATGAAGTCCTCCATATTCAAGCTAAGTATAACCACCAACAGCATCCTCTCATGGGATGATCATGTGAAGTCCATTGCGGAAACCGCTCCACAGAAACTGATTTTCTCTTCGTGCCAAAAGCTACTGTACATCCTAGCAGCTCCTTGTAATCTACTTAGCAAAGCAGAGCTGTAGCTCTAAGATTCTATTCAGAAGAGAATCTAACTGGTGATATCTTGAATAGTAGACTTCCGCGGATAGCTAATCTTGAAAAATCTTGGCTCCCGGATGGATTCCGCGTCACAATAGCTCGACTTGATGCCGACGTTTCGCCAACCACTACAGGTGGCATCTTCAGGGCAGGCTTGAGGCTTGAACTGAAACTGGTTCTACTGGTTTCTATAGCCAAATTCATTGTAGGAAAAATCCTTCACGCTACACAGTTCACTGCCTTTATTCCGGTGGTTAACTCCGTTCCGGCACCTGACCCTGCCGTTGTGTGATCATGTGCGAAGTAGAATTTTCGAGGATGGGTTTCCAAATGTTGGGAAGGTAATATCCTGAGTCATGGTTCAGATTATTCGGATGTGTAAGGATTTCTATAGCTTCAAGGATTTTTCGCTGATAGAAGTTTGGGGCCCGGCTAGGAATTTAGTATCTTCAAAAAGGATTTGATGATAAGTGTCGAACTTGTGTTGCGCAAGTGCAGATCAACTGGTGTCACAAAGCCTTGTACAGCGCTCATGTTCTTTCACACGAGTAGCTACTGTACGAACTGTTTCACCAATGTAGACTTTACCGCAAGAACAGCGAATACTATAAACACCTTCTAAGTGAAGAGGAGGAAGGGGATCTTTGATAGATTTGTAGAACTGAGATAATTTTGGAAGTGTGGAAAACCGGGTAGAAATATTATGTTTTTTAAGGATTTTGGAAATTCGATCTGTTATATTTTCAATATATGGAAGATAGGCAGTAGATAAAGCAGGCGGGAGGGTTTGTGGCTCAGGTCGATTTGAAATTTTAGGCGAAGTGTATTTCTTTATGGCTTTTTGAATGTTGTAATGGGAGAAATTGTTTGATAATAAGGCAGATGAAAGATGTTTTAATTCTGATTTTAAGGATTGAGGTTGAGATAAGTTGATAGCTCTGTGGACTCGGGGGTTTATGACACATTGCTTTTGGGCAGGGTAGTGGTGGGAAAGATCATTGAGGTATCTATCGGTATCTAAAGTACCGTCAGTCTGTCGACTAACCAATACATCCAGGAACGGGAGTGAACCTTGCGATTCGACTTCCATGGTGAAAAGGATATTGGGATGTAATGAATTTTAATGATTGAGGAAGGGAACAAGCTTTTTGCGACCATGTTGCCAAATAACAAAAGTATCGTCGACATATCTAAACCAACATTTCGGCTTGAGAACAGATGAGTCGATGACATCTTGTTCAAAAGCTTCCATGAAGATATTAGCTATGATCGGAGAAAGTGGGGAACCCATGGCAGCTCACGAGGACTGCTCGTAAAACTATTTTTCTAACTGGTGATGTCACAATCACGAATTTATTGACCACTCTAGAACATCTTAGCAATGTTGACGATATCTCCATTGTCTAAAGATATTTCCATGGTCGGTGTTCATCGAAAATTATGTCTGGTATTCCTCCATAGGAGATTCAAGATATGTGAACTAGACGAACTCAAGCTAGTCACCCCTTCATTATCAAGCTACCTACCAGACCTCATTTTTCTATCGAATGGCGAAGCTATACAACTCTATGCCTATTATGCCTACCTCCTCTCTCAAAATTCCACCCCAACTGTTAGATTGTTATGTTGCAATTATTTAAAAATAAGGATTCACTGATTAGAAATGATAACCGCTTCTAATCAATACTTGAAGCAATTAAGTTCCTTGTTTTCACATTTCAACTGATTTTTCGAATGAAAAATGTTAAAAAATACTCAATACAGTTCATTAGTAAGAAAATATTTCTCATGATTAAGCGTGAAGTGTACTCAGCTTTTATTTTGATTATATGGTACAGGAGCCCTTCGTTTTCTCTCAAAGGTAATCCAACTCATTCTAGTTTTATATATTAGGGACACCTGAGGTGGACAATATCTTATATATTAATATCAGTAACAAGTCCAACTTCATATATGTTTGCCTTCATTTGTAGACCAAAATTACTTAGAAATGGAAAAAGTATAAATATTCTTCTATTTCTAAATAATTTCCAGATAAATGTATTTGTTGTTTTGAAACATTGAAATAAACTTTTCACAACATGCACGATGACCATTTATTTGCCTTCCAAACAAATTTTTGTTTTGAAAGAAGTAAATATATTATTAATTGGATTTTAAAGTTTATTTTGAAACGAACTTTGTATACAGTGATAGCCATGGAATATTTATTTGGATACAGACACATATTTATTTGACAGAAAGTATAATTCCTATATATTAAAGTTGAATGTGGTAGGTATTTCTAATATATACAGCTCGATAATTAGCATAACTCATTCATTATAACGAAATAATTGTCAAATAATTCTATTGAATCCAATTATGAAATTTCAGTTTGATTAATCAAATCGAACAACTCATATTAAATCAGTAGAAACAGGTAATAAAATGTATTGGCAATATTGAATTATGTATTTGATGTTTTATTTTCATAATGATGTTTATTCTTATTTCTTTCTTTTACAGATGATAATTATTTATGATCAGCGAATTATAGACAAAGAAATTGTCATATTGCGGAAGTCTTCAGTGTATAAGTTAGTTATTTAAAATACACGCAGATATAATACATCTGCAGGACAAATGAATATTTAGCATATTTTTAATATTTGATATATATTGTTTATCTGTACTTACCTGCTGCGCAATAAATAAATAGCTTTCAAATTACGCTATGCATTTCTGATACTGACATATAATTTTACCGATAGCCCAGATTATATCCTAAACATAATTTAAATATATTAATTTCAATTAATTTCAAATAGATTGAACAGAATAGTAATGATATTTTGAATGATCAAATAGTTAGATTTAATTGTCCAACGAACCATAATTCACTCAACTTTAATCTTAACTTCAAGATAGATTTTCTTTTAACCTCTTGAAAAAGCTCTATTAGGTCTTCTTCCTGGATAGCGATTGGAATATATTTCAGAAGCAATATCACAATTGTTATTACTTTCAATAAACTAATAAACTAATTGTATTACACAAAGCTTCTTTATCGCACCAATTTCATTTAAAATGCCCACGTCGCCGAAACGAACAGAAACGATGGGACTTATACTGGAAACTCTAAACAATATTTACAAAAAAGAATGTACGACCATAAGTATAGCACAAGAAACAAAAACTTAGAAAATTCCACCGCCCTTGTTAAACACTGTTTTGATTATAACCATCAATTCGATTACAATAATGTTAATATTTTAACTAAGGAAACCAATTAATATAAAAGATCTATTTTGTAGATGGTTCACATAAAACGTGACTCAAAATCTGTAAATCATAGGACAGATATTCCAACTCTAAGTCACATTTATACTAACTTAATTAAATAAAAACTCTTGCAAATTCCTAGATGCCTGTTTACAATGTCAAAAGTATATTTTAGGTAGAATGTCAAGAATATCTCCAGCAACTGACAAACCTTTTTCTATTAGCTCATAAATCTAACATCTGGTTTGGAAGTGAATACTTAAAATTAATGGTCTCGTTTCTAGTCGTTCAGAACCTTTGTTGACATGAACACGCATTTATTAAAAGTTCTGCTTAACAGTGGATTCTTGATATTTTATAATTATAACATTGAGGTGTTGCTATTTCGATTATTCGTGTTTCTGTTCGTTTCGGCGACGTGGGCATTTTAATTGAAATTAATAAGGACGCTTTGTGTAATACAATTAGTTTTAAGCAATCCAGTTTTAGACATAATAAGTTTTCTGATAATGGTCGTGAGACCGAAACGTACGTAAAGACAAGAAAATATAAAGCATAAGTGTTAATGTGACCTATTTCCTATAATTCATACCTGGGTCAAGAATCTTTATTGTACTATATAAATTCTGATCATATAGCGCACGTAACCTTATATATTCAGTTCTAAATGTAAAAAACATGAAATTTCAGTTTTATTATAATTTCCTTTCCAAACAATATTATTTATTAATAATAAAGGGTTAGGTGGCAGAACACCTTATTGTGAACTTCCCTTTCTGGTTTCCCAACTTGTTATTTATTTTATAGGAATCAATTGTTTCTTTGTAATTTAATGTTTGTTTGTTATTATTTTGCCCTGACAATTCCCGGGTAGGGTTCGTAATAAATTTCAAACGATTCATACAATTAAAAACACAATCTTTGTTAAGTCATACTTTTTTTTCAATTTACACTTTGTGAATGTATATTCAAAAATGTAATCAAAGCATTGTAAGAACACCACACTGTTGGTGAACTCCGCCTAATAAAGCCGGGTATTACTATTACTATTACTAATATCTAGATAATTTAGAAGGGATGGAAATGTATAAACGAAAAAGATATTCACTAAATTCCGATTTAGCTCCAGCTGAGGGTAACCACTTGTTTGCATCATCATCCCCAAATAGTATTCAAACAGGCACATTTTGATTTATAATTTAGTTTACTTTGATGATGGCTACTTGGTAGCCCAAAAGTCCTGAGTACTTTAACAGTATTTTCTGTGGATTATAGTGATTATTTCTTATTTATAGTGTTATAGTGTATCCACAATGTGACTCTTTTATAGTTTATTATTAAGGAGATGATTCAGTAAAGAATCATGTTGAAAGTAGCCAAAACATATTTTCATCGAATAAAATACAACCAATACAATGCATAATTTGAATCCAAGAAATTGAAATTGAAATTTATTTGCACCTCATATACATACATAAAAGTAAAATTAAGGTAAGTCATAATATTACAATAATACAATAAAAATAAATATACAATAGAATACAAATACATTAGTAAAAATTGACGACATAAATGATAAAATCAAGGCTTAAATATTATATACTGATAAAATCAAAGAAATTGAAGGTAACTTGCAAAGTTCTGTATTTATTATTATCAAGAACATACTGGAATTCTTCAATGTAGTAACAAGAATTTATACTCAGTGGTTTTGTTAGCCATTTTATAAAAATACGTTTACTACTAGTACCTTTTATTTCAGATGGTAATGCATTGAAAAGCTTATAGCCCAGAAATGGAACTGAATTAGTGAATTCTATTTTATGTCCATTGAAATTTATAGGGGAAATAATCGGAGAATTAGCCAATTTATGAGAAAATTGAATGCATGATGTTTCATTGTAGTTAATAATTAATTGGTTTCTTCTGCACCATTCATCAAGTTGCTTTAATACACGGGCAATTTTTTTTCCACTTCTTCTAATGAGTACCCAGTTATGATTATAGTGGTACCATCGGCATACATATAGATTTTACCATCATTGATATGTTCCACAAGATCATTAATAAAGATTATAAATGAAAGAGGCCCTAATACACTGCCTTGGGGCGTTCCAAGATTGACAGAAAATAATTTGGAAAATTCCCCATTTATTTCCACTCTAAAATGTCTGTTCGAGACAAATGACAGTAACCATTTATTTACGGTGCCACGTATTTCAATTTTATCCAATTTAGCAGACAAGAAAGAAGGCTTTAATGAATCGAACGCCCGAGAAAAGTCAATAAATAAAACAACAACAATTTTTTTCTTATCAATTTCATTATGGATATTCTGTAGGAGATCTATGGAGGCAGTTTCGGTGGAAAAACCTGATCTAAAACCATGTTGGGAATCTGTCAAAATATTGTGGTATTGTAAGAAGGAAAAAACTTTTTTGTATACAATTTTCTCAATAATTCTGGAAAATACACTTACTACAGAAATTGGTCTATAATTACACAACTCTTCAGGATTACCTTTCTTAAGAATAGGTACGAGCTTCGACAGTTTTAATTGATCAGGGAACTCCCCAATTTCAAGTGACGTGTTAATAAATGGCGTTAGGAAAGATACAATTGAAGAACTGTTTTTAAGTGAAGTTATTGGAACCTCATCTAATCCACAAGATTTTTTATTTACTAAGTCCTTAATTGTTGAATAAAGCTCCCTCTCATCAACAGGTGAAAAATACAATGATTGCAGTATTGAACGTTTACTTGTGGTACAATTTGAATTAGTATTCAGGTTTGAAAAATTCTGAGATAACGTATTTGGGACAATGGTAGAGAAATATGAGCCGAAGGCATCAGCAATATTTTTTGGATCTGAAATTCGAACATCCTGAAGAATTGAAGTTGGTGTTGCATTGGAAGATATATTAAGTTGATTTTTGACAATATTCCATAGAATTTTTGATTTATTGCTGGCTTTTAGAATTTTCATGGAAAAGTACTGCTGTTTTTAAAAACGAATTTGCTTATTTATTATTTTTCTCAAATGTTTGTACTGGATATCCAATCTTTCATGTTTGAAATCTTTCCTCAAGATATTCAAAGATTTGAGATTATCCATGGCATTATATATCTGAGGGCTAAAAGTAATAGTATTGCCATTGATTTTTGTTGCTTTGTCACGAGTCGACAGAGTAGGAGTAGGAAAACATGTATCAAATGCGCATTTAAATTCAGTCCAAAAATCAGAATAAATTTTATTGATGTCTGTACTATTAAATGAAATATTTTCAGTATGAAAGATATTGTCAAATTTACTAATATCAGCCATAGAAAAATTTCGCTGCTTTGAGAAATGGTGTTTTTCATTATTATAGTTAGAGATGGAATGATTCCAAACAAATTCCTGCATAGTGTGGTCAGAAATGCCTGGCTCAAATACAGAGTGATAACTATCATTTAAGATATTTGTTATTATATAATCAAGCGCATGATGCGCAGAAGTGTTTAATATAAATAATATAAAATCTATTACGCCCATATAATTAAATTCTGGAAGTTAGATTTCTCTACTACAAATAAAAGAATAAATCCTCTTAAGAATTAAGATATTCAAAATATATTTTAAGAAAGACGACTGCGTAAAATCGTTTTCCATGCACAATTTAATCCATAAAATTTACAGTTTGTCAGTGAAACATGTGGCACAAAATAGTTTGTAATCATTACTAGTGTTTTATGAGCAGATGATGTATGAGGGTTGGGTAGGGCGTTCCTTGGGTCGTTTCCTGTTTCTGTGTGGTGCCAAGCAGTCTGGTCCGATATGGACCTCCACGTCCTCCACTTGACGTCGACCCGCGTCAAACGCGCCTATCTCTGTAACGTACACTTCACCAGTTATAGGAACACCCTGGTGGTCTCTGCTCTGGCCGTCACATAAATATATAATTCACTTTTCTACAAACAGGAACTGAAATACCATCATCATAGAAATATTTGTTTAATAAAACGATATTGTCGACTAAATATTTCTTAAGTATTTAAACACACTAATCTGGGTAAACGGCATTCCTGATGATTCGGCGACAATTTCCTTCACAAATAATATGGGAGTTTTATTATTTTCTGTTCCGTGTAATCGGGGTTGGCTGAGAAAAAAGTGAATATGTAACATTCAGTGCTAGAAATCAGTAAATCAGTTAATTGAAATTGTAATTGTAATATTATTATTACTTTTACCAGTGGAAGTTAGCATTAACTAAGCCTCCCTACCTCTAGTAAATATTATGATATAGATAATACAATCTTATAAGTGGAAACACTAAAATGGTTAATAATATGCATGAAATATGCCTGAAAAAATAAAATACGAAAATTTAAGGTCTTTGCCCACTAGAACGTACCATACCATGACCGTATCAGGCACGGAAAAAAGCGTTCCGATTACTACTATGCCCACTGCAATGGATGAACAGCGTTCTATGCCTGTGTTCAAGGCGTATGTAACGTGTATGTAAAGCGTACGTAAAGTATGTTATATTGCGTGATGAAGCTTTCCCTTTAAAAAATCATCTATTACGACCTTACCCTTCACAACAGTCAATGGCTGATTCAAAGAAACTCCACTACAACTATCGCCTTTGCCGGGCAAGACGTGTCGTTGAGAATGCTTTTGGCATTTTAAGTCAAAAGTTTCGGATTTATAATAGACGTTTGCATTTGAAACCAGAATATGCGGAAAAATTGTTTTAACCACTTGCATGAACATGAAAGCAGATAGATACCTCTTCAAAGGCAAAAAACTACTAGGACTAGAGTGAAACGCTGTTGGCCACATGCGCACATCGGTTGGTGAGCAGACAGGCAAAATATTCTCGCCTGCCGATGTCAACTGTTCGTGCAGGGCACGCTACGGTGTTGGCCGGTGACGGACCGGTCTAGTGGGCGTATGCCTATTTGAATTCAAGTAAAGAATATTTGCCTGCATGTGCCGGTACGGTTACGGTCCGAGTATGGTACGTTCTAATGGTCAAAGACCTTCCTGGTAAAATATACAATATGCATCCAATACATGCAAATTTTGAATTTTATTTATTATCTGTGATGTCCAACAAGATGGAGAAAGGAATCAAAATCGATCTCATCCTATACCTAGAGAACTCCAAAATCGTGAATGACCAGGATCAACAGGAGACCTGCTTGCCTACGTTATACTAGCCGTAGCATTGAATATCTCCAAAGGATTTGACCGATTCTGGTACCCAGACCTTTTTGGGAAACTTCCGTCATATTGTTTTCCGCCTCAAACTATGTTGCTTACTATCGAGTTTTCTCTCAGATAGATCACTCCATGTGGTGGTTGACGGAGTATCCTCCGGTACAATGGCTTTTAATGCTGGTGTTCCCCAGGGACTAAATTTGCTTCTGCTCCATATCAACGATCTGTTGGAAGTGACTACCTGTCCCATCCACAGCTTTGCAGATGATAGTACACTCCATACCGCTTTCACATCAAGACCCCCTATTTCATTCAATGAAGCCAAAGGCAACCAAAAATCAAGCTTACACCTTCTTCAGGAAGGCGGATCCTACAATCGCTAATATTATGATGTCAGGTACAACTATGCCAATGAAGTATCACCAACAGTACCCTATCATGGGATGATCATGTGAGGTCCATTGCGAAAACCACTTCACTAAAACTTGGTTTTCTATTCCATACCGAAATCTACTTTACATCCCAGCAGCTTCTCTTAATCTATAACACAGATTCTACCTGTCCTGGAGTGCTGTTCACATGCATGGAGTTCGGCTCCCAAACAAACACTGAAGCTCTTAGATTCTATCCAGAAGAGAGCTATTCATCTGATTGATGATTTCACACTTAGGAATTCATTGACCTCTCTAGAACATTGTAGAAAGGTGGACGATCTCTCCCTTTTCTATAGCTATTTCCATGATCGGTGTTCATCAGAAATCTCGTCTGTTGTTCCACCACGAGAGATTCCAGATAGGCGGACTAGATGAGCTCAAGCTAGTCACCGCTTTAATGTCAAGCTCGAGACTTGCCGAACTTCTTCCTACCCGACTTCATTTTCCTATCGAACAGCGAAGTTTTGGAACTCTATGCCTGTAACCTCCAAGCCTTGAAGAACAATTTGAATGAATATCTCCTCTCCCAATATCTCACCGCTGTCTCACACGATGTTCTTCGAACATCAAAGATTACCTTCTCGTAGAGTCAAAGTATAAGAAAAACAACAATTTACTACAAAATACATGGGACAACATGTATTTAACCTTGTTCTTGGTGAGTTGTCTTTATGCTGAACGACTTCACCCCCTTTGTAGGCTTGTCTGGCTATTGCCTCCGGTGACAATTAGGCGTGCTGGCCATTGTATCTCGCCTTTGTTTTGTTCCTTTACGGTATCCACTCGAGTATTTTTGTTAACTTGTACTAGTTTGTACAAGTCCTTTACTGGGTGGGAACTGTATAATTCTGGTTCGCCGTTAGGCTTTCCAAAAATTGACTGTCTTTTGCATTTACATAGTATATGTGTCACTGTTTCTGTATCCTTACCGCAAAGTCTGCATGTCAGGTCACCATTGTACAGTCTCATTTTGTTTAGGTGCCCTTTTACTAACGCATGACCAGTCATGAGCCCTGTTACGACTTTTATTTTTTCCCTATTTAGTGCTAATAGGTCTATCGTTTTGTTACGCGGGGCTTCGATGTATTTCTTCCCATGTTCGTTTTCTGTAATTTTTCCCAGTATTCTTTGTGTTTTTCCATGATCCAGTCTTCTACAGACTTTCGTGCTGTATGTTTTGGTACACCCGTGGTCTGTTCTGGATCTGAAGCGCTCTCCGACCCTCTTCTTGCAAGTTCGTCGGATTTTTCATTGCCTATCGTTCCCTGATGTCTCGGCACCCAAATCAGCTTAACGCGATTTCAGTCTGCCAGTATTTCAAGTTCTTCTTTGCATGTCCATACCGAATGGGAAGTCACTTTCTGACTTCTCATTGTCTTAAGTGTAGCTTGACTGTCTGTCAATATGTGGATCTGCTCATCTTCGATCACTCTCTGATTGTTTTCCTTCACACATTGGAGGATTGAATATACCTGTTCGGAAGGTGGAGATGTGTTTACCCAATGAATTGCTGAAGCCAGTCTTTGAGTTCTTGAGTATACTCCTGCACCTGCACCTTTCTGGTATTGATATCCTGAATGAGTTTTTAAAAGAGTATTGCTTTGGAATGTGATCTTTTCTCATGCCTAACAAGCCCATGGTCACGATTTTTACCATACTCATGTGTCCTGGCCTAATGTGAACATTCTCCAATGTATTTTGTATCCTGAAGACACCAAGCCTTGCCTCTCCTTGGATTACCAATTGAAGGGAAGATAATCCCAGTAGTGCCTCCATTGCTACACTGGGCGTGGATTTCATGGCCTCTGTGATCACAAGACATCCAAGTCTCTGGTCCTTGATTAGTTTTGTCGTGGTTCCTCTTTGTTGTGTTTTAGGCCACCATACCAAAGATGTTCGGTCGTAGCTCCCATTATTTCCCGGAGGAGCGTCTGGCCACAAATAATGAGGTCTTCGCTTTTTTAATTACTTTTCCTAGATGTTGGTTCCAAGTCAGTTTCGAGTTCAGTGTCACTCCCCTTTTATCTATACAGTTCTCCTCGAATCTTCAGAGGTCTCAAGCTCTCTAATTTGGGTTCACGAGTGAATGCTACTATGGTGGTTTTGTGGGAACTGATATTCAGTCCCTCTGAATCTAGCAATGTTGTTACCAGGTTCAGAGCCTTTTGTATTTGATCTCTGACCGTGGAATTGTATTTTCCTTGTACCATATCAACTATGTCGTCGGCATATCCAAGGCTTATGTTTCCTTTCTCCTGGAAGGTTCTCAGTAGCCCGTTCACCCCCAGGTTCCACATGAGTGGAGAGAGTACTTCCCCCCCCCACACGCCCCGCATGCATCCTCAGGCCACTCGGGCCACTACGGTCTCCTCCATTATGTGCATGTATCATCCTGTTCCTCAGCATTGAGGAACAGGATGCTGAACGACTTGGAATTTCTTGTGACATGAGATCTGTAGAAAAATATACTTTCATGAATAATAGTAATAGTAGTGAATGTTACTGAATGGAGAAAGAGATACTGGAGTAATTTTATTATAGAAAACATCCTTAAACAGTTAAACACATTCCTTAAAATTACCATTTTTAACACATTGTTAAATGACTCATTATGTGTTAATATCTGTTATATTTAGAAAGTAGTATATTATATGGATTATATTTACATATTATTATTTATTATATATTATTATATATTTGAATAAAGAAGCACATACATTTACGTGTTTATGTTCTATATTTGTTATTTGGTATGTATATTGTTTTGAATTGTAATACTTATACTTGCAAATATATATTATTATTAATATTATTATCAATTTAAGAAGAAAGTATTTGATACATCAGTTTTGTGACCCATTAGTAATTGGAAGAAAACTATAAAAATTGTCCAGAAATAGTATGAATGCACAATATAAATTCAAAATTGATTGTTGATATGAATAAGAAGAAATCCCCAATTTTGAGTCTACAGGTAGCTATACAGTAAATGAATTAGATCTGTAGAAATTTAAGGAAATTTTCATGATCTTTAACTAAGCAGCAAACAATATTTCTGAAAAACTTACTAGTTTTCTAGATATTTATGAAAAATTGAAAAAATTATCTGGAAACCAAGATGGCGGCACCAACAACACTGATAATTGAGCGTATTCACATATGGGTAAATGGGCACTCCAGGACAAACTAATATGCTCATACCAATTTTTTTCATAAAAAATTTCAGGAATCACCAGCTGAAAAGCATTACATAACCTACTTTGAAAACACTGTTTAATTTTTTTCTCGAAAACCGTTCAATGTACAACAAAAACTCAAAATCAATTTTGTTAAGAAAAGGATGGAAAATTTAAAAAAAATTGTTCTCTCAAAAAAAAAGAAATACGTAATTCAGGGGCGTGTGCGTTATGAACATCACTGGTTTAAGTAGGAAAACAATTGTTAATCGATGAAGATTGCCTTCAACCTAGATACTACATATAAAATTGAAGGAAAATATGTAAAGTGGCTTTCGACGTATTAGGAAAAATCCAATTTTTTTTATATTTTTAACACCCTGTAGATCGGAACAGAAGTACTTTAGACCCCAAGTTCATATGAAATTTTTCCATAAAAAGACGAGGAATCACACCCTTAAATTTCTTAGACTACTTTTACACTAGGAAACACCCTGTATATTGTATTGATCGATATATTTTTGTAAAAATGACCATTTCGTTTGATCATACGTCCAATTATTAGTTTTGTTGAACATACTGAGAGTTCCCGTAGGAGGGGGGTGGTGGATTTTAGGAACTTTTTTTAATTTTTCATAAATATCTCGAAGACTTGTAGGTTTCCGAGAAATATTGTTGCTGTTTAATTAAGGATACTGAAATTTCTTTTAATTTCCACAGATCTAGTTAATTTTACTGTAGCTTCAAATAGTTACTGAGATAATCGGCCTCAAAATTGTTGATTTCTTCTTATTCATATCATCAATCAATTTTGAATTTATATTGTGCATTTATTCTATTTCTGGACAACTGTTATGATTTTCTACCAATTACGTGTCGTGTTTTCTTTTACTTTTATAAGGAAAGTTAAGTTAGGAATACGAGTTTTTTCTACCACTTTGATAATGATAACATGAAAACGTTACTATAGTTTTAACACCAATGTGCCATGGTCAAACATAACAAATTATGATGTTTGATACTTCGCCGTTTTCATTTTATTATTAAAAGTAGTATAAAAACAAAGTACTTCATTCAATCATAATGATAAATTAAAATAGAATCACGGCTTCTACCATCGATTATTTTTCATTCGTGAATATTTTCAGTTATTCAATACGGTAATAATTATATCATATTATATTTTGTTATTCTTTTCTTATTTTAAAAAAAAAAAATTTCATTTTTGTTGGATTTTATAAATAATGTGCAAGTTTATATTTATTTATATGCCTACTTAAATAGCTCGTTATTTTGTTTTGTCCCACCCTACGAAAATTTCTATGGGTGGTTGTGATTAACCCATTGCCAAAGTTGACCGTTAAGTCATTGATTGAATGGTTAAGTATGCCACTTTCTTTCATAATCATAGTTTTGGTATCACATACTTCTTTGATAATGGCTGCATCGCAGTTGAAAAGAGCTTTAGATAATTTGCAATTTAAGTGGAAAAAGAGTATTAATGTAAACGAAATTATAAGTAATATACAAATTAAATAATTCAGGAGGTGAGTTTCGTTGATTGTATTGGAGCTGGATATTTGCAAATTAGTACTTGCGTGTTTCTTTAAGATAGTTCCCAATATCTCAACTTCCAAGTTAGGCATCTATTTGGCGCTTCTACCCGCTCATCACTTGTTTTCCTTAAGTAAAGTTTCGCCAGAGGTAAAGTTGTTCTTTGATAAACAATAACAAGCTCGAACTTTCAAACATTACCAAGTCGTCTTCAATATACATTCCCTAAGAAAATTTACAACGCTGATGAAGCTTCTGGACTAACTATTCAAACAAGATTAAGTAAACATCAACTTTCGCAAGCATTATAGAACATATTTCGTACATGCCTACTACACTGTTTGTACAATAATAATGAATCATACTTACCTAACTATCGTTCCAATATTAGTTCTTATGTTATATGCATATTTTGATGAGTATAAGTATATTCAAACGTAGAAATTCGTTATATGTATAAAAATTCTTTAATTACATCCATATAGCCAGAATAAGTTCATTCAAAATTTTTCGACAGTTTTTTTTTTACAGTTTTATTGGCGAATTCAGATGTGGCTTCTACTGGTAGACAGGGAAGGCAGTACCTCACCATACAAATCAAAACCATTAATAAGAAATAAAAATTATTATTCAGTCATGCCTAATTTAACACGATTCAAATATTATAGAGTACTTCAAGCTGAATATAGGTTTGAATATGCATCATATATTGAAAGGGCACTACCTGTTCACTTATCATGCATAGAATTTGCAACCAACTAGCCAAAGTTATGAAGTCCAGCTCAATAGTTAACTTTGAGCAGATCGAGTATATGACAACCTTGAACCCAGCCACCAAGTTTATTCTGTTAAGGAATTCATTTTTAAGAATACGTGGTTGTGGCTAGGTACAATCTACTATGACTGAACAGAGAGAGAAGGCACCTCTTGAGGCACTGTCCCCATCATAACACTTGTCAAGTTGGACAAACATAGTACGATAGTAAGTAGATTACGATAATAACACGGAAACGGTGGAAAGTAGTTAAAAGTTGAAATGTTCTTTTATTGAGGTTCGGTATAGTACCAGTATTTAGTATTAATAATAGTATTATCATGGTAAATTATTTTTCAAAGCTAGGCTACGGTGTATAGGAGCGTGGTGATGTATAGACGTTGAGAACTTTCCATTAAATAAATCTCGCTACAGTAACCTTTGTTATGAAGGTAAGTTGCAGAGTAAAACTTTGATAATTAACATAAATGCAAACCAAATCGTGACTTCAATAATTCGTAGTATGATAAATATGATTGGCTTAAAGACTCGTCAGTTTAATTATTAAACGCAAATTTCTAGAGAAAGATATAGGCACCTAGTCTGTTTCCGGAGGCACATCGAAAACTATACAGAACCACATGCTTGAGTCCATTAGTTTTGTTGTCAATAAGAAAATTTATGGGGAAATTTCGAAATCTTTGATTCCATGTGAACGAAATCATGGACAATAGTCACAAATTAACGACACCATGAAATTAAAAATAGAACAACTAACCCTCGCTCCCACTTACTAAATCTTGGTAGTTGGTGGAAATATGACTGTAACGGCGGCCTGGTCTGGCTTTTTTGTAGAACACAATTTCCAATTTGGAAGGTCCATTACTGATAGAAATTGGCTGCCTAAAATTGCCTATTAAATCGACTTTTACAAAATGAGCTAAATGTAACTCCTTCAGGGCAAACAAGTAAATGTATTCACTGAAAATTATTAATTTCAAGAAAGAGATTGAATTATGGACAACTTATATGCACTCCAACGAATTTGATAATAATAATTATAATGATACATATTTGCAAGTATAAATATTTACAAGCGTAATTTAATGTAAATGTTAAATAGCAAATATACAACACGAGCACGTAAATGGATCAGATATGTGCTTAAATAATAATTTAATGCGATAATAATAGGAACAAAACAATAAATGAACTATTTAAGATTTAAAGTTAGAATAGATTTGTTGATGATAATAATAAATAAATAATTTCAGGGTATGGAGAGTTCACACTGTGGATATATCAGAGCACTATTGATAAGAAATAATCACCCTTATTCACTAAAAATACTATTAAAGTACTCAGAACCTTTCGGCTACCAAGTAGCCATCATCAGAGTAAACTAAATCATAAATCGAAAATGTGCCTTTTAAATACTATTTGGGGATAATAATGCAAACTAGGGGTTACCCTCAGCTGGAGATAAATCGGAATTTGATAAATTGCTTTTTCGTTTATACATTTCCATCCCTTCTAAATTACTTACATATTTGTATGTACTCTGTTTTAAAAGTGATAAACTTTCTTGAGGAATGGTGTGACCTGTATCCAAGTTATGTTCGGCTACCGCTGATTTTTCACCATTGTTTTTCTTTATATGGGCAAAATGTTCGTTATAATGAGTTGAAATGTTCCTTTTAGTTTGACCCACATAGCATTTTGAACACGACTCACAATTGATTTTGTAAATCCCCGATTTGTTGAAATCGGAAACTTCATCAAAGTTGTTGCCTAAACGGTGTTTTAGCTTGTTCTTACATCTATAAACTGCTTGTATTGCAAATTTAGAAAACAAACTATAGAATTTATTAATTACTGAAGAATGATAAGTGAAACTTATTATTGAAGTATTTGAAGGTAATGGCTCTAATTTGGTTAGTTTGCTACGTTCCAATTTCTGTTTTAGTTTAGAAATTAAACTATTGATCAAAGATTTTTATAACCATTATCCAACGCAATTTGTTAAGGTCTTCCAACTTCGTTGTTATAATTTTATTGGCTCAAAGGGACGTTCAATAATCTATGAACTAAACTATTAAACGGAGCTATTTTATATCTAAATAGTGTAGATGAATCCGTCGGGGTATACCTATTTGTTTGATTGGGTTTCTTCTGTATATATCGAAATCTAAATGATTGCCATCTTTTATAACGTAAATATCAAGGAAAGGAAGCTGATTATCTGTTTCTATTTCCTCAGTGAATCAAATTGGCTATTAAGCGTGTTCAAGAAGTCATGTAAATCAAAATATTCAGTTGTAATCGCGAAAATGTCATCAACATATCTATACCAAACTTTTGGAAACTGATTCAATTTTGATTTTAAGTGGGTTTCAAGTTCAAGCCAAATATTGACCAAAGAAGGAGAGAGTGGATGGATTGCCCATTGCACATCCGCTTGTTTGTTTATAGTAATTTTTGTTTAAAGTGAAATAATTTTGCTCCATACATAAAGATGTAAGAATCACGTATTCTGCGCAGTTTCTATCGGGAATATTAGTATTTGAAAGCAATTTCAACATCAAATGAGACGAGAGTATCACCAGGTTACTTTCAATTTTGCAATAAGTTCCAAAACTTGGAACTTATTATCCAAGAAGTCTTGTTTAATTTCTTGTGAAGGTACATCAAGAAATAATTGTGATGACAAAAACGTCAGAAAACTTTATCAACAAAATAAACTTTTAAATCAAATTTGACAAGCGGGGGGAGAAGAGTTGGCACGAAAAAGATATTATTTTTTTCTGTTTTCTCAGAGTGATACTCATTAAATTTCCAAGATTACACAGAACGCATAATTTTCAAACATTTTTGATTCAAGACCCTAAGGAATTATAATCATTTTCATTTATTATTCCAGAAATTTGAAAAGTTAGGATAAAAAGGTCTTCGATCGAAATAAGAACTGATAGTTTTTCGAAATAATTTTTAAGTGCCTGAAGTCAGTCAATTTTTCGAAAACTGTTCTAAACCTTTTTTTTATTTTTGCTCATGTTATAATCAATGTAGGTTTCAATATGATGATGAGATAGATATTGTTCGATTAATTTAAAACTAAACGGCCCAAAATTTGCAATTTCTGGTTATTGAACATTTGTAAAAAAATAAATAAACGTAAACTGAGTATATACGGAACTGCAGGGGTTATAGGAAACCGTTGATTGAATTCAAACATCGACGGACCCTAATTTTAATTTTCTCCCTCAATATTGCCAAGTGTCAAATATTTAAATAATATTTGATTATGAATGTCATAGTTAAAGCATTTAGTTTTAGTAGTTCATAATATGTGCCGGTGACAGCTGTTTGTATTCAACAGTAAGTTTGTTATAAATATTTACAAAACTAATATAACTAAGAAGGCGAAGTTGTCTCATCTGTTACTCTTTTCACAATCTGAAAAATAAATTAGATTATTGCCATAATGAAACTTATTGTAGGGCGTAATATTTTCAATATACAATAACCTAACCTAAAATATTTGAAAATCGTTCCGTAAATACCCACTTTACGATATTTATCATAATTTTTCAGTTACAGTTTCTAGATGTGTCATCATTTATATAATATAGAGAATCAAATTGAATGTTTTAATAGATATTCAATTTAACTATAAACTATTCATGAACAGTTTCATCATAAAAGAAATTCCCGTGACTTATTCATCCCCAACAAAACAATAGAAACGAGAAATATTTGTAAATTTTCTTATAAACATTATTAATTTGAATATTATTCTACTTGTGTAAAGATAATGAAATAAATAATTTATTTCATTATCGTTACACAAATGCGAAGTGTATGTCTCCAAGCGACAATAGATTTCTAGTTTATTTATTCTACAGTGATTTTGATTTTTGGAATCTTTTGCGCCATCTATAAGATGACTAAGGAAGTTATTAAAATGAGGCATGATTTAGACCGAGGTTCCTTTATAGACAGAGAGAATGTATGCAGGGTAACAATATGAGATGAGAGGTGGCGCTGTATTGAAATGATATACGGAATTACATACCATTGATTGAAATTAATATAAAACTATAATGTAGTTTCCTAAATGTTTATTTACATTTTTGAGGATATAATAAATACATAATACTTCTTGAATCTCCGCATAGAGTTTACTATGCAAAAGACACAGAGACGGATTGGGCCAATTATTTGCTATCACTAATAATCCTAATGTTACTGACTGCGGAGCCTCCATTTCGATGATTATGCAAATTTCCTGTTAAATACAAACATTACACTCCAAAAACGTGAAATACAATACCGGTCATTGAAAAAGAAAGACCAATAATCAATAACATTTTATTTATTTCAATAATTCATTTTTGGAATAGATACATCTTTAAATTGAGACATCAGTACAGGCTGATTCACAAGCTTATTGCCCTGCTTCGAAATTATTATTATACTCTCTGGGATTAATAGATTTTTATTATTAGGGGTGTTTATACTGCGTCTAGGCAAGGTTCTCCCTGAAGAGGAAAGTATGCAATTCTCTCCGTAGGGAGAAAAGTACCTGGAGGAAGGTAACCTGATGATCCCCCCTGTCTACGGCCATGATTCTCGGTACTCATGATAGTAAGATTTTAAGATTCTGTAATTTTCCCGCTTTCAATGGTGTCATTTCCTGTATGACCGTGTTGTATGCCTCGGAGTATTTGCTTCTACGAAGGAGTGTGGCTCTGTGGCGCTGTAAGCCCCGTCGTGAATACTGTTATGATTCTCAGGATGCCCCTGTTGTCCCTTATACCTTCCAAAACATCCTTTTTCTTCAATTCCTCCTGTGTATAGCCCTTATAGTCCAGTCGGTAAGCTGGGGAACTTTCTGAAAAAAAAAGGAAAAAGTATCAAAAAAATTCTTTTTGCATAATGTTCTGTGGCAGATTTGAATCATTCGTAAGGGTTGAGCTAAGCGGACAGTGCCTCTCATTCACCACTAAACACTAAATTAACCCTATTTTCACCCTCTTTTTTAAGATAAATCTGAATTTGTAAAAAAATGTTTTTTTTTTGGGCCGCTGAACATGAAACCGAGGTCAGTTTCCCTGAAAACTCATTCAATGGGCTGAAAATCAGGGAAATTTCGTCATTTTCATACAAAATTCATTTTTCACGCGATTCTCGTTTTATACATAAAAGATGTTGGCAGTCGCGTATTTCGATCCAAAGTAGACCAAAACTAAGAAAATTTGCGGAAAACTGTGGAATAATTGAAAGGAAATTCTTTCCACGTCATTGAAATTATCGTGTGATAGGATTATGTGGAAAATAAAGGAACATTAAAAAAAAAGTTGTAACTGTTTATTTGAAGCTACTATATTGAAATTTCTAATTTTCCGGAATTTTCAAACGATTGTTTTTTTAGATTACTTTTAATTTTTGTAATTTAACATGCACTTCGAAAACACAAATACTAATCAACACGACACTTAAAAAATTACATTTAAAAGAAATAAGATTTCATATTTCTTCGTTTTTCCGGAAAATGCTATTTTTCAATTTTTTAATCATCAAATTCGTAATCAGTGACCACAAAAACCCCTATAGCGTAGAAAGGTTTTCTTTCCAGGTTTTCCACAGTTTTCCGCAAATGTTTCTAGTTTTGGTCTACTCTGGATCAAAATACGCGACTGCCAACATCTTTCATGTATAAAACGATAACCGCGTGAAAAATTAGCATTTTGTATGAAACTGACGAAATTTCTCTGATTTTCAGCTCATTGAATGTTCAGCGATACAAAAGGCTTAATTTTTTCATAAATTCAAAGTTATCTTTAAAAAGAGGGTAAAAATAAGGTTAATTTAGCGTTTAGGGGTGAATGGGAGGCCGTGTCCACTTAGCTCAACCCTTACGAATGATTCAAATCGGCCACAGAACATTATGCAAAAATAACTTTTTTGATACAACCTCTTGCTTTTTTTTTAGATAGTCGGCCAAAATCCTTAGCTTATCGACTGAACTATCAGTTCTTTGTCTTCTGTTCTGAAAATTTTTTGTATAATGTGTGATCCTATTAGCGGCGATACAGCTGGTGATTTGAAATTTCCCGAAAAAGTGAGGTCCGGTTCTTCCCCAACAAAATTGGAAATTTTGGGAGAAATTAATACGTTGTTATGAACCAGAATAACGTGTTTTGATTGCTAGACGTGCTTTACATTATTGAATAGTAGTATTCTTAATATATATAGACTTACAAGGGGTAAAGTTCAAAAACTTGTTTCCATTCAATCTAATTTGGATGTAGATGACAAATTTGCTTATAATGCTAGACCATTTCCGCTATTAAGGTGGTAGTATGACCACTAAGGAGGTTCTGGTCGTCCAATTGAGACTACAACGCCAGAAATCGATATTGGACGATCGGCGAGTTAGAGTGTACGAGATTGGTGAAGCTATGGGCCTCTCAATCGAACGGGTACGGAACATTTTGCATACATTTTTGAATATGAGAAAGCTATATGCCAGATGGGTGCGGTATTTGCTCTCTGTTGACAACAAGCACGACCGTGTGACAACTTCAAAGGAGTTTTTGGCGATGCTCAAGCACGATAAGAAGGACTTTTTGCACTGTTTCGTAACCGTGGGCGAAACATGGATACATCACAACACACCAGAGACCAAAGAACAGTCGAAATAGTGAACTCGTCGTGGCGAATCGAAGCCAAAATAGTCCAAAGTGGGCTTATCAGCCAACAAATTCATGGGTCAGTTTTTGGGGATGCACACGGTATCTTCCATATAGATTACATTGAAAAAGGCAAAACTAACCGGCGAATATTATGCAGAGCTGTTGGATTGATTCGACGAGGATTTGAAGCGAAAGCGGCCGCATTTGGCAAAGAAAAAGTGCTGTTCCCCAGAACAACGCACCGGCGCACAGGGCCGCAGTCGCAATGGCAAAATTGCATGAATTTCGCCACGAATTGATTCGTCATACACCATATTCTCTAGTTTTGGCCCCCTGCGATTATTATCTATTTCCAAACTTAAAGAAAAGGCTCGGCGGAAAGAGATTTGACTCCAACGATGAGGTCATCGCTGAAACATACGCCTTTTTTAAGGAATTGCCGGAATCGTATTATTTCGAAGGGATCCAAAAATTAGAAAAAAGTTGGACGAAGTGTATCGGGTTTCATTTTTCAGGAACTTTTCACCTTGCCCTCTTACGTAGTTGAAAATGACTGTTTTGCAGCCGAACAGTTCTTTAGATCAAGTGAAATGTAAGTGGAAAGAGGGTGATATTTTAAACTAGATTATATTTTATGTAAACCATTGTTACAGTATAAAAAATATACAGTTAGGTACCTACTGTTTGTGCCAGTAGAAAACTGTTGTTTGCATATGTTCAAAAAATATGTGCATATTTTGAGCATTTTTAAGAAAATATGTGCATATTTTCAATAAGGCCTAGCATTAATATGCGTATATATTAACACTTTTTTCCAGCATATATTCCGCGCTTTAGCTAATCACTAAATTGATTCAGGTCCACGTTTTCCATCAATTGATAGTACGAACTCTACTTGATCATCTTTGTATGCATTGGAACAATTCAAGTGAATAATAGTAATTCCTAGACTAAAAGAAGAAACCGCTGTTCATACGTTACGAAGAGTATAATTATAAGTTTAATAGCCAGACAACTGGTAGCGGATGCTAAATATTAGTGACAGTAAGTAATAAATTAACGCCACATGTATTGTTTACAGAATATCAATGGCAGTTTACTATAAGTATAGATCTCCATGTATTAGGTAGGTTTTTGATGCTCCGGATAAATCTTTCAGAGGATTATGTCAGTCAGCTACTTGCTGTTATCTCTGTTTATCAAGCCCTCTTTTTAACTTATCTGCTGATTTGTGTAATACGCATGTTCTGCATCTGCTTTACATCTTTATCCAACAAAACTAGTATCAAACACTTATACTAATCTGGTCCTCCATAATATTAACAGAATATTGCTTTCAAATATAGAACTGTCCAAGTTTAATTCAGTTACAACACCATGAGCTGAAATATGTAAATAATAATCTAATGAGTTGATTTCTTATTAAAATATGGAACTATGTGTACCTCGAAAGAACAACATAGACGAACAAAATAATACAATATCAACTTCTAAATTCACCCATATTATTTGTGAAAAAAAACAATTTCAAGAATAATACTTTAATTCAAAAATTCAATGGTGGTAGCCATTACTTTGTGATAATTTATCATACTGATATAATAAAATAAAACACTTCTGCTTGATTTATTATCACATATATTATAGAAACAGATCGTTTTACCTCGAAATTTTCCATGACCATTCTACATAAATATGCCTGAATTTCGTTGATGCAGCGTCTAATTTCCTCCTGTGATGCATGGGTGGTTGTGGGGTCACATGATCTAGGGGGCCAATTCTGATCATCGAAACGAGAGAGTACACGACCAGGAAATGTCTCATGCAGTAATTGAATTGTTTCACGGACTGTATGGCATTTGGCAGAAAGAACTGTGTTATCATGTCGCGATATCGAGCACCAGTAAACCTGTTACTGCTTGACCAGCCTCATTTTCAAAAAAGTATGGTCCAATGATGCCTCCAGCCCAAAATTCGCACCAAATAGTGACACGTTGTGGATACATTTGTTTTTCGACAATCACATGTGGGTTCTCCGAACCCCATACACGGCAATTTTGGCGATTACATCATCAAGGTGAAAATGTGCTTCATCGCTTAGGATGATTTCTCTCGAAAAATCAGCATCCACTTGTTGATGTTCAATAACCCATTCAACGAAATCTCATCGCTGTGCATGGTCATTAGGCTTCAGTTGTTGTGTTAATTGAATTTTGTAAGCATGGAGACACAAATCTTTTGCGCGTATACGCTGTAGAGAGCCTCTTGAAATTTGCAATTCTTGTCCACAACGCCGAATTGATAATAATAATAAATTATAAATTCCATAATTTGTTTTCTAAATTTGCAATATAACCCGTTTATAGATGTAAGAGCAAGCTAAAAAAGCGTTTAGGCAATACTTTGATGAAGTTTCCGACTTCGACAAATCCGGTAATTGTGAGTCGTGTTCAAAATTCCGTGTGGGCCAAACTACAAGGAATATTGTAAATCGGTAAAAATAACATTTTGCCTATAATAAAATAGAAAATCTATTAAATGATGTGAAATAACTCATAAAAAATTAAAATCTAACCCTACATTATCAGTACAAAATGACATTAATAGTTAGTAAATAAATGGTACAAAAATATGATAATTCTTATTGTTTTGAAAAATGCATCAATTTGCCATAATGGACAAGCACCTTATATCTATAGACATCCAAAACTGCATAAATCGCATATGTACTCGAACAATGATTCTACGTTCATTGGAGCTAATTCTGAGCTCAAATATTCAGGAGAATTTCTAGCAAAAAATAAGGAATGTCTTACCGGATCAATTTCCAACGAAAAGATTGAATGGCATTTCATCCCTGCCTACTCCTCTCACTTTGGAGGCTTGTGGGAGGCAGGGGTGAAATCTACGAAACACTGCTTAAAGAGAGTAATGGGCAATGCTCTTTAGACCTATGAGGAAGTCACTACCATTTTAGTGCAAACTGAGACAATTCTAAATTCCCGTCCTCTGTCACCTCTTTCAGCCGATCCAAACGACCTAACTCCCTAGACCCCAGCTCACTTTCTTATTAGAAGGCCCCTAACAGCACAACCCGATGAAGATGTACAACACCTACCTGTCAACTGCCTTTCTCGTTATCAACATATTCAACAGCACTTCTGGTCAAGGTTGACCCTAGAATACGAGTCAGAATTGCAAACACGTTGCAAGTGGAATAGCGACAAAGCATCACTTCTGAAGATAGGAGCCATGGTAGTCGTTAAAGATAACAACCTGTCCCCGATGAAGTGGCGACTAGGGAGAATTATTGAGTTACATCCCGGAAAAGACAATGTTTGTCGTGTAGTTTCCGTTGAAACTCGTGAAGGAGTCATCGTGCCTTCTCCACGATTTGTTTGCTACCTTGTGACTAAAACTTATGATGAAAACATTAATGACCAACATACATCAATTCCTTTGAAAGTTGTCTTTCAAGGCGAAGAATATGTAGTCCTCTAGCAGACGTTAGAAAAGGACAGATATGTGGGGGAGAGGGTGTAAGACTCGAACGGGTAAAAAGACTTGGATAGTTTGTCTTGTACCAGTGCATAATATATATCTTTCTTGTAATCATAGTGTTCAGTTATCTGTTAAATATATTCATTTGTTAAAACGTTCAAGCGTCTTTAATAATTGACACCTAATACAGTCCACTATACGAAACAAACATGTATTGTTCATTTATGCTTGAATTGTTCTCTCTTCCAAAGCTTGATATTGTACACATTTTTAAAAGGAATGTGGAAATCTGTCTACGACACTGGAATGAGTCTAGTGATAGCGTTAAATGAAGAAGGCAATTCACTATTAATAGTTCGCAGCCGAGCAATATGTAAGATGTCTTGGAACAAAACCAGCTTCATAACAACATAGAATCATTTCCTTATTTATTTATTCAAAGCGGCTACTATGTAGCCTCGAGCCATAAAATTTTCAATGCTTGAACCGCCTTAACCATGCAACACGCGTTTCAGTTTGAAATGAAACATCCGTTCGCAAAATGCTGGCTGGCCTTCACATAATTCAATATATCGTGATAAATTTAATACACTTTTGCAGGAGCGGAAAAACGAGAAATGAAACAGAACAATAATTTCAGAAAAACATATAAAAATGAACTTGAGCCAAACCTTAATTTTTAACATTGAAACTTTTGGTGAATATGTTTTTCCCTCAAATAATAATCTACCATCTGTGATACTTCAAAACGTATCTGGCTTGGGTATTGAAGTAATACAATTGAGTTCCATTTGAACCATTCTCCTCTCAGAGGTAGAAATTATTAATTATCAGTAATTTAATGGAATAATTATCAATAATTATTCATAGATCGTGGCAAACATTACAGCATCGAAATAAATGTGCCCAAATAAACCAGCAATATTTGAAGGTGAAAATTCCCTGAAAAATAAAACAGATGACGCCACAATCGAAAAATCCAATGTGACATTTGTATTGTACCATCTTTAACTAGAACGCATTAGAATTTTCAGACTGATATGTCATTCAGTTCTGTTTGGCACCCATCGAAAGCAAGCAATCTTGAAGATTTTAGTAAATATGGAAAAAAGTGAATTTCGCGTCTTGATTCAACATTATTTCTTGCGTGGAAAAAACTTTACGATAACCGAAGCATCGCTTGTTAAACATTATGAGGATTCTTCACCATCGATTGGAAAGACTTTAGTTGTGGTAGTATGACCAAAAGGACGCCGAACCTTCTGCTCGTCTAATTGAGGATACAACGCCAGAAATCGTAGATAAAATTCATCATATGATATTCGACGATCGATGAGTTACGGAACATTTTGCATGAATATTTGAATATGTGAGAGCTATCTGCTAGATTAGTACCGCATTTGCTCTCTGTTGACAACAAGGGCGACCTTGTGACAACTTCAAAGGAGTATTATGCGGAGTTCAAGCGCGATAAGAAGGACTTTTTGCGCCGTTTCGTGACCATGGACGAAACATGGATTCAGGAGAACACACCAGAGACCAAAGAACAGACGCAACAGTGAACTTGTCCTGGTGAATCGAAACTGAAAAAGGACAAGTGGGCTTATAGGTCAAGAAAGTCAAGGCGACAGTTTTTTTGGGATGCACACGGTATCGTCCATATCGATTACCTTTGAAGCGAAAGTGGCCGTATTTGGCAAAGAAAAGAGTGCTCTTCCACCAGAACAACGCACTGACCCACAGGTCCGCAGTCGCAATAGCAAAATGACCTGAATTGCGCTACGAATTGATTCGTCATCCACCCTATTCTCCAGATTTGGCCCCCTGCTATTATTATCTATTTCCAAACTTCAATAAATGGCTTGGCGGAAAAAGATTTGGCTCCAACGATGACGTCATCGTTGGACGAAGTGTATCGGCCCAATGAAATTATGTTGATTAATACAAGTTTTGAACAAATTAATCATTTCTTGTTTCGTTTTTCAGGTACTTTTCACCTTGCCCTCGTATATTTATTAACGTTTTCAGTGGAATGATTAGCATCGTCACCTCTCCCTCTGTCGAGCCGGTTTCATACCTAGATCACGGCTGAGATATTTTCGATACATATAGTAAGTATCTCAGGCAAAAGGCGGGTGATAATCATTGCTTTTCTCAAATTTTAAAATGTTTTTTGCCAATTGGCTTTAACACTGCTTGATATTTCCCTATCATTCCCAGAAGAAAGTTTAGACACCTCAGAACATATTGAAATCTGTTAAAGTATAATTTATGGCTAATACCAGTGGCGAACGACATAATTGAGGAACAGTTTTCCCTTCCTAAATTCTGCTCCACTGGGCGAATCATCATTCCGGAATGATTTTTCAATTATCCAATACTTTTTTAGTAATTAACCTAATCTTTCGCCTTAGCCATAAAAATATTGTTTCTGGAGATAATTAACGTTAAGCATAACGTTGCATAATTTTTATTTTATTTGTATTTATTAGACATATTATTATCATTTATGTAGGAATGCATTTAATGTGTAAATATTGCTTTATAGTTAACATTTTTTAAACGATTTTAACAATCAACTAAAACGCCTATGTACGTACCTGCGAAATACAACATTTTGAAAATAAATCAATGTTTTGTATTAGTTGGCTCTGATTTAAATTATTCATTTCGATCTTGAAGGGTTCTACCATTCTAGTGAATTGTTGATAACATACAACAAAATTTACCAGGGTTGAATGCCACGCTATAGTAATTTATCAAATGTTAAAAGGCGGTATATGATGTGTGCTTATGTATAACAAAATTATTCATGTCGTACTGATGCTTGAAGATATCAAGAGAATTCAACCCAATCACCAAACCTTTCGAAACCAAAACCTACCAAAACATATTTCTGTTACTGTTGATCAAGAGGATGAGATTTTAGTGCGAATTGCTGGTAATCCCCAAGGGAATAAACTCAGTTTGTCAGCAATTCTTGGGGTAAGACAAGCTTCTGTTTTTTGAATACTTAAAAGAGACAGTCTACGACCTTACTTACCAATTCACACCCGTACAAAACGTGTTGCCAATAGATCTTCCTGTACGATAGGAAATTTGCTCAGTCGATGAAAAATTGAATAATAAGAATGGAAATCGCAATTTTATTAAAAATATTCTTTCTACTTATAAAATCACTTTCACAGTGTATAGGAGATTTTAACTGAAGAAATACACTGTCAACATGAATTCAAAATCAATTTATGGAGCAGTATTTTCTGAAATAGTTCGTTGGGTCCTCATGAATTACCTGCAAGTTTTAATGGTAACTCGCATTTGAGTTTCTACAAACAACATTTTCCAAAGAGCTCAATTAATGCCACTTAAACGAAGATGAGCTATGTGGTTCATGCAGGTAGGAGCGCCACCTCATCATCCTCTATTAGAACTATCTTCAATACTTTAGAGCGATTTGCAAATTCTGAAATCCTTACAACTTTACTTCAACAATGTTCAAAACGGATATATACGCGAAAACTGTTTTGCCAGGTTTGCAATATTTCCTGTATACTGCGTGATTGAGTGAGGGTATTGAAAAGCGACCACCGCTCTATTTTGCAGCGGCCGCTTTCCGGTTCTTGGTAAAGCTGCCTAATATGTCATGAGAAAAGACTGTTAAGTCACGAAATGTCTGGCCAATATGAAGTCCGCCTAAAAGAGGAGAAAGAGTACGCTGTATTAACTACCTTCATTCTAATATTTATTTATTTATTTATTTATTTAATTACACTAGCTCAATGGGAGCTCATTCTAGAGCTTAGGGGTACATATAATATAATTACAGAGTAGGAATTAAAATTAACTATTATACACAGCTTTACAAATATCATTAGGGTTACAACAAAATATGTCAACAGTCAAACCGATCATATCGTAGAATCTACACATTTGGAAAATTGGGTAAAATAATAAGGTATTTGTTCTGCAGAGTGGTAAATAAAATGTTTGTGTGGAACGGGTGCGAGCAGATGTAACATGTAATTTCAGCCTTGATAAAATTACAGGACAGTCAACCAGGTTATGAATGACCTTATAAAGGAATAAAATACTATGAATTTTCCTACGTTTATATAGCTCTATACGAGAGAATCTATCTAAAAGAGCCTGGTGGGAAAATCCATTAGATGGATAGTTACCATCAGCTTGAAGGCTAAATATTTTAGGAAACGCTGATTCACTCGCTCTATTTTGTTTATATGAATTTTATGATGGGAGTTCCACACAATTGAAGCATATTCGAGCTTAGAACAAACAAATGAATTATATAATATTGTTATTGAATCACTATTGTTAAATAGGCGGCAATTCCGGATGATAAAGCCCAGCGTTCTGTAGGCGCTAGAAATAATTGATTCAATGTGAGACACAAATGACAATTTCACTTCAAACAAAACTGCCAAGTTTCTAAAACTATAGGAACAAGCAGAGCAAGAGCTGTGTCAACAAGTTTGTAATTGTAAATAATAGGCGTAATTTTCTTGGTGAAAGTCATTACAGTGCACTCACTAATACTAAGCTCCATATGATTTATTACACACCAAGTACTGAGTGCATCCAAATCATGCTGCAGTGACATACAACATAAAGAATGCTTTACTGCCGAGTAAAGTTTTAAATCGTTTGCGTAAAGAAGACAATTACAGACAAATAAAGAAGACGTGTCATTGATAAACAAATTGAATAGGAGTGGTCCAAGTACTGACCCTTGAGGTACACCTGAGGTGACATGGAATGAATACGATTTAAAACCTCTATACTCTACATATTGATATGTATCACTTAGGTAAGAATTCCAAAATTCAATCAAATTATTTGTAAGTCCAAAGCTAGACATTTTATTCAATAAAATACTGTGATCCATTTTATGAAATGCCTTAGCAAAATCGAGGTAGATACAATCAACCTGGCCACCCTCATGAATAACATCCGCCAAGTATTGATTGTAGCAACCTAAGTTGGTAACAGTTGATCTGCCAGGCATGAACCCATGCTGCTCAGGGGATATCTGCAGTTTCACATGATTGAAAGTAGCATCATATAAGATATATTCAAATATTTTGCAGGATTTATTGATGATGGCAATTGGGCGATAATTAGTAACCTCATGTCTATTACCTTTTTCAAAAACCGGTACTAGTTTTGAAACTTTCCACAGCTCTGGAAAAGTTGGCGATTTTAAGGCTAATGAATATATATGCCAGTGGAACTGCGAATATATTGATGCAATTTTTCACAAAAATAGTAGCAATTTGATCTGGACCCTTCGTGTGACTTGCTTTAAGACTTTTAATATTTTGAATCACTTCGGAGGAGCTACCAATTGGAAGAGATAGAATATTATCATTGAAGTTATCAAAATTATCCGAAGGTTTATTATTAGTTGAATTAGAGTTGATATAGACACTTTGGAAGTACTTTGCAAAGACATTAACAATATCATGAGGACTAGAGTAGCTAAGATTATCACATTGAACGTGTTCAGGAATAGAACTGCTTTTATTTTTGTTATGAAAAAATTACCAGAAAGATTTGGAATTACATTTTATGTTATTTTCTATTTTTGATATATAGAGCCTAAATGAACAGGCAATATCGGTTCTGATTGCCGATCTTAAAGTCTCAAATGCCTCATACAAATCAAAAGTGTTATCTTCATTTATTCTTCAACTGAGCTCTGATTATTGCTTAGTTCAACGTTTTTAATACGAGGAGGGCAAGGAGAAAACTTATTTTATCTCTCAACACAATCTCCTTGTAGCCAGATAAACTTCGTCCAACGGTTTTCTAATTTTTCGATCCATTCCAAATAATACGATTTCGGCAGACCTTCAAAATAGTTGTTTGTTTCAGCGATGACCTCTTCATTGGAGCCAAATCTCTTTCCGCCGAGCCATTTCTCCAAGTTTGTAAATAGATAACAATTCAGGGACCCAAATCTGGAGAATATGGTGAATGACGAACCAATTCGTAGCGCAATTCATGCAATTTTGCCATTGCGACTGCGGACCTGCGCACCCGTGCGTTGTCATGGTGGAAGAGTACTTTTCTCTTTGCCAAATGCGGCCGCAGTAAAACACTTGTGAATCGTTCCAACCGATGGCGAGGAGTCCCCATAATGCTTAACAAGCGATGCTTTGGTTTGCTTGATTGTTTTTTCCACGGAAGTAAAAATGCTTAAGTAAGACGCAAAATTCACGTTTTTCCATGTTTACAAAAATCTTCAAGGCTGCTTGCTTTCGATGGGTGTCAAAACAGACCTGAATGACATATCAGTCTGAAAATTGTAATACGTTCTAATTAAAGATGGTACATCACTAATGTCATATGAAATTTTCGAATGTTCATGTGTTTTATTTTTCAGAGACTTTTCACCTTGCCCTCGTACATCGACCGGTAAATGACATTACTTACTATTCGGATAGAGAGTAAGAAACATCACCATCTTGGAGCTTGTTGGAGAACTAATTCCTTTATCAGTACACATTCCAAAAATACATTCAAGTTGTCTTCATGACATTCGATTTTGGCATACTTTTCATTGTAGGAAATGTGTACCAACTCCAATTAGCAAAAATACGTTGCTAAAGAAACTGAATTCTGAATTTTCGTATTTTATGCGTCATTGCAAATTTCTCTATCCACTCAATTTAGATGATGAGCTTTCACTGAGTGATAAAGTGAAAAAATATGATTGTAGATTAATTTTTAATAGTTTTATCGGAAATATGCTACTTTCTGACTAATCTGTAAGTACAATGAATAAAAGTTTTTCAAATATATATTGAAGAAGGTCCTGATACCGAAACGACAGTGAATGTGAAATAATTGAATAACGGTGTTTCTTGAATGGCCCACTTTCATAAAACTTGTATAACTCATAACCGTGTCGGGAAATTGCAATACACTTAAGAATATATTTTTTCATCATTTCCCGAATTCCCAAATGAGGTAAATAACAGTAAATCTGTTCATATAAATTACCGTTCAAAGTAGAACCCCATTCAAGAGGTGGATTTTTATTGGGTCAACATCATCATGTATTTCTAACGAATTGTATTTTTAACGTATGGAATACTTGGATTGAATCACTAACAGATCAAGGTGTTTAACGATCAGAGCTGCACATCGACGCGATTAATGTAAACATGTTAAATTTAATGAGGGTAGAATTTTATTTTTAGAATAGTCTTCGCCACCTTAGCTTGAATCTGATATAATAAAACATTCGAATTATAAACAAAATTGGAAGCTTCCTGTGCTTGCTTTATATCTAAAACACCAATGAAGACATTTCTGAGCAGTATTCATCACTATACGCGTTTATTTGAACTTCTTCGATGCTAATTTACATGCACTGTGTCCTTAAAAGTGCTATTTGATTTCCAATCAATATTTACAGTTGTAAAAATATTAAATGTCCAATAGAGTATGTTGCACTTAGATTATATTACATTATAATGAAGACGGAGTAAGCGAAGTATCTCTTGCATCGGGTTATACGTTACAAGGTACGTTCTCGTATAACAGCCAAATGGTATGTGCAATCTAATTTTAATACAAACCAGATATGATGCTCGAAATTTACTGGCATAAACATTCAATGTCTTACCTTGAGCCGTTTCCGAGTTCTTGAGCAGAGCGGTCCGTCGAAGTACTCGACGCTATTCGTTTTGTTTCGCGCACTGTTCGGTATGCTAACTATCTGGACGAACTAGACAGATTGATCGGCTTATAAAAAAGTGAGCTCAGCGAACGATTCTTTCCTCCTTCCGACTCATACGGACACGTTGTTGGTTTCTACAGAGCGGTCGAACGGTCATTACAATTTACTGTACCTTGATACGTTTTCGAGTTACATATTTGAAACGCCCATCCATACCTTTGGCAGTGCTAAAGAATTGAGCTCGCGCAACTAGACAGACTGCGGCTCGCGCTCTTGGTCGTCTTATGCGAAAGACGAAGTGAACGTAGCAAGAAAAGTCTTTCCTACATTCGGGATGGGTTTTTCCACTAATTAAGGTTTGACTACTTTTCGAGGAAAACCTATAATCGTGTTAGGCGGCGGTAGAATGTTGGGAGCAGGGCCAGATTTAGGAGTGGGCAGAGTGGGCAGCCGCTCACAGAACCCCACCAAGAAGAGGTCCCCACCAAGTATAACATATAGGAAAAAATGTTGGCTTTCAACAAAAATGATAAGATGATTTTGTTAATATCGTAATAAATTCATAATTTTTCCGTATATTTATGCAGAATTTGTATTCACATACTTTAATTATTCATTTTACATTACAAAAGCAGGAAGTATTGTATATTTAATATTTATGTAATGGCAGGTAGGAATTGGAATAAGTTATTTCTGATGTCACATTGCTTTGAAACACAACATAATAACAAGTTCATTGTAATTAGTTATTTGAATTTTCCCGCGTGTTTAGTATGTGATGCCGTATTACAGATAAGTTTCTAGTTTTTAGTCAATTTACAGAATTTAACAAACAGTTTCAGCAGAAAAAAAAGATGCTTCAGCCGTGAACATTTCATGTTCGCGTTGATAATCAAAAAACAGGTGCAGGATGCTTTTCCTAACGATAATTTGAAAAATGTATCTTGTTCTGATGATCACTAACTGTAAGGCTGAAATATCCTTTTCCATGTTAAAATTACTAAAAAAAGAGATTGCAAACGGCAATGAGCCAAAAACGTTTCAATAATCTCCCGCTTTTAAGTAGCAATAATTAATTAATTAAAATTTGACGACTTGATCGAGAAAAGTGCGAAAAGTGCCTTTGTAACGATAATTAATATAAGTACAAATAAATAATATATATATCTCTCCAAGAAAAGTTTTATTTAAACGGCATTACAATTGCATTATGATTTTGTATTGTAAAAATATTTTGTGGCATTTAATATTACCGTCTACCATAGGAGCCCCCACCAAACTTGTGCCCACAGGCCCCACCACTCTAAATCCGGCCCTGGCTGGGAAAGGCGAAAGACATTCGAATTTGTCTTGAAGGTTTGGAGGTCATAGGCATAAGAGAAGAGTTTCATAACTTCGCCGTTCAATAGAAAAACAAAGTCGGCAGGTCTTGAGCTTGACAATGTAAGGTGACTAGCTTGAGCTCATTCAGTTAGCCTACCTGGAATCACTCGTGGTGGAATAAGAGACGCAATTTCTGATGAACACCGACCATGGAAATATCTATAGAAAAGGGATAGATCGCCCACCTCTCTACGACGTTCTAGAGAGGTCAATGAATTCGTAATTGTGACATCATCAATCAGACGAATAGCTCTTTTCTGGATATATTCCAAGAGCTTCAGCATGTGATTGGGAGCTGAGTTCCAACATGTGGACAGTACTCCATGACAGGTCGGATCTGTGCTTTGTAAATTATGGCATGGAATAGAACGCCAAGTTTTTGTGAAGCGGTTTTTTCAATGGATCTCACATAATTATCCCATGTGGGGGTGCTGTTGGTGGTGATCCCGAGCATGGATGTGGACGACTTCAGTTTAGTTGCCAGATCTCCATTAATTGCATTAACCAGTCTCTGTCTTCATTGGATAATGTCGGGGCTCTAGATGAGAATTCGATATTTTTCATTTGAGTTCTTCCATATATGTGTTACGTAGGCAAATAGGTCTCTTGTTGATTTCTGCAGACGAAAGCCATATTGCCGGTCATTCACGACTTTGAAGCTCTTTAAGTATAAGATGAGGACGATGTTGATTGATTTCTCTATCACTTTAGAGATCACATATAGTAGTGCAATGGGTCAATAATTATTAGGAATGGTCTTCTTTCCTTTTTTGGAATTGGTTGGACTCTAGCTATCTGCTATCTTCCATCTGGAAGGAAACACACCTAGTTTGTATGAAAGAGTAAACGACCTGCAGAGGCGCACCTTCCTTGAGAACGACAGGTGGAATTCCATGAGGCCGCATAGCCTTTCTGGTATTGAGATCAGGCAGAAGTATTACGTAGGCCAGCAGGTCTCCTGTTGATGTTATTGCCGGTCATTCATGATTTTGTAGCTCTCTAGGTATAAGATGAGGCCGATGTTGATTGCGTTCTCTATCACATTAGAGATCACATATTGTAGTGCAATGGATCAATAATTATTAGGAAGGGTCTTCTTTCCTTTTTTGGAATTGGTTGGACTCTAGCTGCCTTTCAGCTGGAAGGAAACTCACCACGCTTGTATGAAAGGATAAAAAACAACCTATAAAAAACTAGTGTCAATTCTGGCATAAAATCCTTAGAACGACAGGTGAAATTCCGTCTGGCCCCATAACCTTTTTGGTATGGAGATCAGGCAGAATCCGCCTGATTGTGCACTGACGAAAGACAATTTCTGGAAGCAGTATTAGGGGTTCCTTTCCTTGAGGATCCAAAGTAAAATTTGCTGCTAACGTTCCAGGAAAAAGATTGGCGTAGTAGCCAGTTTGCCATCATCTTTGGTTAGGGGAGCCCTTCGGGCATTCAATAAATTTTGATCTTATTTTGCCGTTATATGCCTCTTTCGAAGCGTTTATTGTGTGATTGCAGATATTTCTGGCTTCAACATATTCTATTCTGGTCTCGAGGTATGGGTTCCCGCACCAACAACGAAATACTGTTTGTTTTGAGTGACGGCCCTAGAACAGATTTTATAAATCCATGATTCACCAGATAATGGTGATTTGGTAAGTAAGTTTCTTTTCTTATCCTGATAGTATGCGAGATCTCAGGCATATAGCATTGGGTCATCAGATTCAAACATATAGTTCTCAAAAAAAAGACCTCTGGAGACTAGTAGGTTGCTGTTTTTCTGCATATTCTCTGAATTCAGGTACTTACTACACTGGTAATTCCTTCATCTTCTAGTGCTTCATACATACTTTCGGTGGTTGTACAGTTAAAGGCGCCCTCTATATCTAGGAAGGCTCCTATCGCATATCGTTCATCCCCTATCTGGTTTCCAATGGATGGACATTGTTTGTAGGCGTGTTGTTAAGCCCCCACAGTGGATTCGTGCTCAGTATTTAGTGTTTGATGAACCGATCGATTAGTCTTTCTCGAGTCTTCAGCATATAGGACGTTAGGTAAATAGATCACAAATAAGCTATAAAAGAGTTCACACTGTGGATATATTATAACACTATTGATAAGAAATAATCACCCTTATCCGCTAAAAATACTAGCTAAAGTTAAAGCTGAAACATCGTTTAGTCAACACCTTTGATGAAGTTGCCGATTTCGACACATCCGGGATTTACAAAATCAATTGTGAGTCGTGTTCAAAATGCTATGTGGGTCAAACAAGAAGGAATATTTTGCGCATATAAAGAAAAATAATATTGAAAAATCAGCGGTAGCCGAACACATTTTGAGTACACCATTTCTCAAGAAAGTTTATCACTTTTAAAATACAGACAAATGAAAAGGTAATTTAGAAGGGACGGAAATGAATAAACGAAAAAGCAATTTATTAAATTCCGATTTATTTCCAGTTGAGGGTAACCCATTGTTTACATCAGTATCTACAAATAGTATTTTAACAGGCACATTTTGATTTATAATTTACTCTGACGATGACTACTTGGTAGCTGAAAGGTCCTCAGTACTTTAATAGTATTTTTAGTGGATAAGAGTGATTATTTCTTATCAATAGTGAAATAGATCAAAAGTCTTTGGTGTTGCTGTACAATGCCTTCTCCGTTTTAGGGATGAAAATTACTTCAATATAATCTTAGACCTGAATAAGATAAACATTGTTAAGTTTCACTTTATGATTTATATCTGATCTCATTTTTTTTAAACACAGATCGAGCTATTCCAAGTGTACCACCTTTGCATTAGAAATTCTTATATATTTGTAATAATATCTCAAATTAAATGGAAATACCTTTAAAATAGTTTTTATACACCTTCGTTATTGCATCATTATTGCATTTTTTATGCAAGTAATAAATCTGACCGATATTCTGTAATTGGTATTTCCAACATAACTCATGTAATTTTTGAATTATCCGGTATAGTCCAAAATAAGTATTCGCAGGGAATTCTAAAATATACAAGTCATCATGTAGTGAGGTTAAACCTCGTAGGAAGCTTATTTCTCAAGATATGCAAGCCCAAAGGCCTCGAAAATAGTGGCTCTTGCGTCTATCACCAACTTGAAACGTTTATATCTCAGTTGATATAAGTCCATAAGTCCATAAGAGATAAGAAAAGTTTCCGCCGAACATTGATATTGTGAGAAGAAAATACTTGGTAAAATTGTTTTAAACTGAAATTGTGACAATATTTTGTGCAATTGGCAATCATTGAATTGAAATGTTATATTAACCAATTTATGAACGGGTTATATAATTAAATATAAATATCCAATACTATCTCATGAACCAATTATGTACTAATGAAGTTCGCTTTGAAGAACATCCAATTACAATACAACTAAGTTCTACATTTTAATAGATTTTTAAAACCATCAAAGAACAAAATTGTAAATATTAGGAACGAAAACCGAAATAGTTTATATTCGTTTGGGCGGGTGTTGGTTGAAGCGGTCTCATTTTCGTCTGTACCTCCAATGTTTATTATTCCAAAGCCGAAGTCATATGACTTACTTGTACATTCTGGGTGGTCCGTTACAAAATGTCATTATTCTGTTTAATGCAGAGATTAAAGCTTGCTATTCTTCAGTAATGCCGACCCATTTGGTCTGTCTGCGTGCATTCGAAGAGGTAGCGTAAATTTAGTTATCTCTTGATTCAATCATTCACCATAAAAGTTCAAGGCAATTTATTCACCAAAATCGATTACGATCACATATTATGATCTATAGGTACTTAGCTTGTTATAACTTCTGTAAAAGGTTTTCACCCGAATGATAAAACAGGAAATTTCATTCATCTGCCAAGTTCGATCTTCAAACGGAAATCAAACATAAGACTTCAATTAATAGTGTATGAATTGATGAGATTGCAAACAAGATACTATTGCGAAAGCCATTAGTTATCAACATCTTGAAGTCCAGTGGAGTACGCCGCTTTTTTGAAAAATTCTAATACTTCTTTAAGGGTCATAATGAAACATGCATAGATCAAGGGTTCTAGCCAAAAATTCCAAGTTTTCTTACGAAACAGCCTCAAAAACCGATTTTTTTTTCTTAATACTTTGACTACAGGAAAGGGAAAACTATAATGTTGTGAGAACATCGTGTGAGCCAGCAGTAGATTGTAGGGAGCAGTGACGAAACTTCAAATTTTGGCCCCCCCGCAAAATTCAATTGAATGCTCCTTGAAAAGTTCAGCGCCATAAATCTCAAAAACGTATACGGGCAATTTTAAATTAAAGGAGACGGCCAAAAGAGGGGGAAGGGAGATTTGCGGAACTTGCCGGGGCAATTTTTATCCGTTTCTACATCCTATTTGAACTCGTTCACAGGTTTATAGAGATTGAAATACCCTTTAAAAAGTTTTTTATGAGTTTTTTCAATTTTTTTGGGTTGTTCAAAAAACTGTTTTTGACCCCAGAAATCGACATTTTATAATAAATAATCGTCCAAGAAGTCATTTCCGATCGGAAAGTGGACGCTAAATCCGAAAATGGTGTCAGTTTCCTTACATAAGGCATCATTTTCTATTCAGTGGCTGATTTTCGGCAAAATACCTTTTTTTTGACGGCGTCAAATCGGTGTGAGCAGCCACTTTTCCTAGCGAAATCTACGTGTTTTTACCTCAGCTTTGCGATAAAATGAGAATTCTTCTGATTTAATGGATTTTAGAGGTCGAAAAATCAAAACAAACGACAAAAGACCGATGTTACTGAACAAAAATCTGTCGTCAAGTCTTTTTTTGGGACATATTTTCCCGGAATCGGATTCAGCGGGAAATTTTACGATAAGAAAACAGTTCCCGAACGTCATCCAACAGTTTTTACACTTCAGTATACCATTAATTTTACACCAAAAACCAGGTAAACGTAATTTTCTTCCAGTTTTTTACTTTTTTCTACCTCTAAGTTGCAGAATTTGGAATTGTAAGTAGGACATTTGAATAACTTGGACAATATTCGATATAAAACATGCTATTACATTATTTTTTAAATATGTTGGTGCTTTGGAAAAGCAGTTTGAAAAAAAGCTTTTTGGTAGCTGCAAATCTAGAGACTTCGTTTTTTTGTGATGTTTGAGGTTTGTATCTTAAAACTTTAAATCGTTCAAAATGACTTTTGATGTAAACTTTCCCAAGCATTCTGATTTTGACAATTTTTCAATCCCACATGATGACCCAGAGCAACAAAATTACTAAATTACATTAATTTATATTCGGTTTCGTTGTTTTTCGCCTTGTTGAATTTTGTGGGATTGAAAAATTGTCAGAATCAGATTGCTTGGGAAATTTTACATCAAAATCAGTCATTTTGATCATGATTTTAGTCGATTTAAAGTTTTCAGAAACAAACTTCAAAAATTACAAAAGAACGAAGTCTCTAGATTTGCAGCTCCGAAGAAGCTTTTTCTCAAACTGCTTTTCCAAAGCACCAAAATATTTAAAAAATTTATGTAATAGCATGTTTTCGATCGAAAATTGTCCAAGGAATCCTAATCTCCTATAATTGCGTGCTTTGATTATTGTTATCATCTCGGTTTGTCGTAAGCCATTAGCGAAAACATTTATGACTACTTTTCCGCTGACCTTTCGGAAAATCTGTTACTTGAAAATTTATCACAACTCTTCCAGTTGTAATTCAGATTTGTAAAATGTATTTGAGAAACGGTAACTTGTGAATCAGATATGTAATATGTCAATCAGAAAATATAAATAGTGGTTCAGCAGGGTAGCATTTGATTCAGAAAGCATTAAATATACTTCAGATTTGTCACATGTAATTCAAAAGAAAACATGTTTTTCAGACAGATCTCAAGAACAAAATCAAAATTAAAGGATTGCGCTTTTTACATACAGGGTACCCAACTATATCTTAAGAAATATGTACAAGCATTACATACACCTATGTACGGAATGTTCCAGTTTTTGAATACAAAAGTTAATAGGCCAACAAGGAACTTTCATCTGAAAATATTTCTATGCAGATAAGATACTTCGCTGTGCTGGTACCAATATAATTTAATTCATCCCTTAAGGTGGGGACTTCTGTGGTCCGGAGGATTTTTAATAATAGGTGGACCATATTTCTTGGGTAAAATCCAGGAACCATACTGGAAACAAATACTTGGACTGGAAATCCTAAGGAATACCCTTTTCCTAAAAATAAATATGTACTATGTACAGGATGGCTAAACTTCGATTTAATATGGAAGTATAAGAGAAACAAAATAATGAACCACCATGCTCAATTTTTTTTTGCGTTCTTCTGGGTCAAGATTAAAATATGTTTTATTTGCAGTTTCAGAATAACTGTTACGTAGAATAAATAACGTCTTATAGAATGTTAAACGTGTCTTGCTTTTCATAAATTAAATTACACTTTGTGAAAAATATGAAAACCGTTATTAGAATCAACATTTAATTGTTTTAAAATCTGTAAAATTGTAGAGCAATGCAATGTTTGTTCAGTTAGAAATTGTCTGTATGACATAAGTCTACTATTTACATTGAAGAAATTTTAAGAATTATTCAATAAATACAATTTATTCGAAAAAGTGACTACACCATTGCATTTCAGTTGAAAAATTGCCTCAAGATAGTAGAAATTATTTCATTCCAATTCCATAGTAACTAAATATACCTGAAAAAAAAGATCGAGAATTGAGGTTTCGTTTTTTTGTAACTCTTGTAACTTATCGATATTGAAAAATCGAAATTTAGCCACCCTGAACAGGGTGGGCAAATTTCGATGCTTTTATAGGGTAACTCAGTAACTATAGGAGATAAAAAAATGGAAATCACATTTTCGATCTCTTTTTTTAGACAAATGCACTGGTGGATATCAAAATTTGCTATCGTTTTTGTTTCAGAGTTATAAGCAAGAGTTTAATTTTTCGACTTTTAGACACATGTGAATATCGAGGCTGTTTCTAAAGTCGGGACGAAGTAACTTTTAGAATCTTGAGACACTTTTTTCTTTATAATCCAATGCTTTGGAAATTTTTTTTTTAAATGTGCAATTTCTAGTTATGACCTAAAGTTGTATTTTTTTAAATAGGAATCATAGTTGGCTATAATTTAGTTAAACCAATTTGTTTCTATGTATTATAAATGTCAGGTCGCCTTTCATGTGTAAGTCTTTAAAAGCGAAAATAATATTTTACTATATTACTTTTTGCGTTTTTTAATATTTATTCCAAGAAGGCGGATGTCATCTATTACAGTGTTTATCCGTCAGTAAATTACGTATTAACGATTTGCTTTCCGCCATAATAACAATTATACATCAAAAGCGAACCTGAATATGATACATTGTTAGAAAGAGAAAAAAACATCCATAACCAAATTAGACTAGACTACGAAATCTTAGGAATAACATTGGTATTTATTTTCCAGGTTGAATGTTCCTTCCTTTGTGTTGGGACAGATGAGAAGTAATTTTTCAAACAATGATGATTCTTCACTTGTTGACCTCTGCACGTTCGTTCCCAGCTCCATTGTGACGACAGAAAACTAATCAGCAATAGTGGCAGCTGCCCTGTGTACAGATGTAGCTTGCCACATCCAATTCCGATATTTGGGGAGATCAATCTTTGGAACTATCAAAATGTACCACCCAATCTAAAATTATGGGACTTCTTCCACAGAATAAAGACATAAAATAGATCGTGACGTCACATCGATGCGTGACTTGAATCTTAAAATGAAAATTTTGGACATTTCTGCAGGTTAGATTATATACGTGTGATATATATATATGTATAACCAGAAAAACAGGGTTGTCTTTATGGTTCAATGAAATACCATAATATCAATTTTAAAAAGGATAACAGAAATGGTGGTGGTGGTCCATAAACGCCATGTTTTTTCGCCCCTATTCCAATACTTCCCAGTGGTTTCTGGTACCAAAAGGCACAAGGGCACGTGCCCACTCAACCACCAACGTACCCACCCAACCACCAAGATGAACACCGCAAGAAATTTGCATGTAATTCAGTGCATTATTTTATTCCGCACGTCAGGCGCATGCAATGCTAACGCTCAAAAGTATGTTTCGGGGAACGTTCTGAAGAGTACCATTTCAAGTATGATTCGGCTGTCTACGTTTATCTCCGCCATACGCGCTTATAGCGTTGGCTTGGGGCACAAAGCAGACGTTGACTGGAGTCTTGCCTTCATAGTGTACAGTATGTGAATTCAATTCGAAGACGTAAAGTCTGAAGTGACGTATATTATCAATGAAGGAAGTTAATTGTGTGCGAAATCTTTTAAAAAAACCGCTATAATTTGAGAATTAAAAAAATAGGAAGGCCTATTCCTGATCTTCAAATAAACTGCACTTCCACGAGTAAAACTCAAACCACAATAGAGTATTCAACAAGAATATGTATGAAAAATACGAGTGGATGTGCGGATGTCCGGTAACAAATAAACTATTTTGTTTTATGTGCTAATTTTTAAGAAAGAGGTCATTGCATGGAATAAACAAGAGTTGAATGATTTTAAAACACGAGAATGCCGTTTGTCAAATGAATGCATGCATGAATTTTATTGTTCTAGGCAAAGTGGACATACATGAACAGTTAAATGGTGCTTATTGTATTAAGTATAACGAAGTTGTGGAAAAAATTGTCATATTTTGCTCCGGTTAATTATGTGTATAAAATTTTGCGGAGCCTTTGAATTGGTGTTACGAGGCCATGATGAGACACTGACGTCGGAAAATCCAGGCTTAATCAACTTAGCAGCTGAATTAGACGCTGTGCTTGCAATACATATGAAAGGTTCGGGTTCACAAGTGTTTGAAGGCGTCTCAAAAACTATTCAGAACAAATTGCTAAATGTTGCAAATTTACAAGCAGGAAATTTCATTGTTTTGGAGGCCGATGAAGCTACCTCCAATCATCAGTAAATGGTTGTTATTGTTTGATACATGTTTAATGGAAAAATTTTCGAGCTCTTTTGGTCTTTTTTTAAGCCGGGTAGTCATAACGCTGATGTATTAGCAAAAACATTGCTGAATGAATTGCAAACTATTTTAAATTCTCCTTCTGGATCTAAAAACAATGAACTAATTGCTCAAATTACGATGGGGCGTCCGCGATAAGTGGTAAGACAAATGGTGTCCAAGCCATTATCAAAATAACATTTATACAGGCACATTATATTCACTGATACGCGCATCAATTTAATTTAATTATTGAACGAACGGCACAGTTCAATAATTTGCATTAATTTCAAGCTTTTTGCTCAATCGCCAAAACGAATGGTAATTCTTGATGAAATAGTCATACGTAGATTACCACCCGCTATTCCTACACGCTGGATTTTCAAAACGAACTGTGAACATAATATTTTAATACCAGGATTCTTTCAAAGAATGTGTAGACAAGATTTTTGACTGAGATGAGATGGATTCAGTTACTATTAGTGAAGCAAGTGGTTCATTGAAACATTTGAAATGCCCGGAATTTCTCTGCTGGTTGAAAATATTTCAATTTCATCATGCCTTATGTTGAAATATTACTTAATCATACACAAATGCGTGGGATTAACAGTGCTCAACTGCAAAAGGTAATTGAACAATTTCAACAGCAAATTTACGAATTAGAAATTCTACTGACAATGACAATCAAGAACGCAAAAATGACAGCTGGAGATAACAGAACTGTTATTGCAAAGGAAGTATGTCACACTATTTTAAGCCAAATTAGCAACCGATTTGATTTTAGGGATCACTTAAGTGCAGCAAAATCATGTGATTCTCTAAATTTCAAAACTTACGGACATGCATTTCCACAAAAACATTTTGATGAAACTGTGAACTTTTATCAATTTATGAGTGCGATGACATGTGTGACGTAGGTGGTATTTTGCCACTTTCAGTGTTAGTAACAGACAACAACCTAAAAAAGGTTTTAATGGAAATATACAAACTGTTGGATATTATTTGTACAACGCTAATGTCGACAGCAGAATGTGAACGATGATTCTCCAGTTCCACCCTCAAACGCATTTCAACTTTTCTGAGAAGCACAATGTCAAAAGATCGACTGAACGCATGGGCGGTCCTATTGATAGAAAAGAAGTTCGTCTAGTCTATCCCGGATTTTGACAACAAAGTCATAGACGTTTTTTCCAGCATGAAAAATAGAAGAATGGATTTTATGTACAAAAAGTAGGTAATTTTTTTGTTGTGCTCACCCTCTTTCATAACTCACGAGCCGCCACTGATATTCCCCTTTCAATTTATACTATGTGTAGTGAGGGAAGTAAAAATAGTCTAGATCGATTCAGGAATGCTCAAAACGGATATATCTACCAAAAATCTGAAAAAAATGTTGGTCTGTAAAATACTTACCTTACACTATATCATATACTATGTAAAGTGGGGGAAGTAAAAATGATTCAACAGATGAAACCGTTCAACTCATAAACTCCGCTATTGGAATGCTCCAAAATATTCTCCATATAAGAATTCAATATCAAGTTGTTTCATGACGTCAGTTAGTTTCTAGTATCGTAAAATAATATGTAGTTTTATTGCTATTTTATAACGTATTTGGAGCAACTATTACAGACGCTTTATAGAACTTGCATCTTCACACATGGGTAAATAACTGTTTAAAGACTCCCATTAAAATTTTACTGCACATCATATCGTACGAGCAATTATATGTCGGATACCAGAAAAGACAAATTTTATTGTAAAAGGGTCAAATGGTTTCTGAAATGTTGACAGAAAGGGCCATGTGTAAAACACTCTCGGACATAAACATGAGGGTATCGTTTACTGGCGCTTCTGTAGCCACCCATGACGTTATAGAATATTAAGCTTACTTTATACTTTTGAATTTACAAGTATTTTATATAAAATTATAATGGAGAATAAATGTTTCAGTGCACACTTTCACGCCCAAGTGTTTATTTGAATAAGTTTTTAACCACCTTGGTCATTTTGAAAAATTGAATGAGACTGTCTACAAAATGTAATTCAGTAATATATATATATAGAATCTGTCCTATCATAAGATCACTGAATAATTCTGAATATCCCCAACTAATGCCTACTTGCTAAAAACATACATGCCAGCATTCCTAGCCTGCCCTGAGATCTAGAGGATTAGGGCAATTCATAGAGATTTTTTCGCTCCCAATATACAGGGTGTCCCAGGTTTTAGTAGTAGAACTTCAACAGTCGATAGAAAATTTGATTTTGAGAAAAAAGTTCCTATTAACATATATGCACAGACGCTTAGTTTTTGAAATTGAAAAAAAAAATCGTTTTTTGCGAATATCTCCGGAACCGTTTATCGTTCAGAAAACAGCTTTTGTAAGCATTTTCTACCCATAGTAAGCTATGTTCTGTGCGATAAAAAACTTTTTTTAATCATAATGGTGAAGATTTTGAAGGGGTAGTGGGTGTTTTTCTCCTCAACTTCTACGCCACTGCACAAAAAAGGTAATCTTGATCATAAGCTCTAAATTTGACCGTTTTCGAGAAAAATCAACTTTTATGTTGAAAAACATGGTCAATTCTTACTAATTGAACAAAATTTATTCAAACAGAACAAGTAACAAAACCAAAAAATGTACCACGTTTTCAACATAAAATTTTATTTTTCTCGAAAACGGTCAACTTTAGAGCTTATAATCAGTGGTAACTTTTTTGTGTAGAAAACATTGGCGGTTCAAATAGTTATCTCAAAACACTACTTTTTCCAGTGGCGTAGAAGTTGGGGAGTAAAACACCCACTACCCCTTCAAAATCTTCACCAATCATGACTAAAAAAAAAAATTTATCTCACAGAACATAGCTTGCTATGAGCAGAAAATGCTTGCAAAAGCTGTTTTCTGTATGATGAACGGTTCCGGAGATATTTGCAAGAAACGAAATTTTTTTTTCAATTTCAACACCCTGTATCTCTAAAACTAAGCGTCTGTGCATATATGTTGATAGGAACTTTTTTTCTCAAATCAAATTTTCTATCGACTGTTGGAGTTCTGCTACTAAGACTTGGGACACCCTGTATATGCATATGCATGTTGTAAACATTTTCCTGAAAGTGACATTATTAGAGAAAACAAGTTGACGAACGGTGATGGATCTGTGTATCCTAGAGAGATTCCAAAACTTGTTCGCGATTGCGTACCTTCTATTTTTCCAAATCAACTTTTCTATTTGTTAAAGAAAGTTTCAATCAAACGTTAATATTCTGAATAGAGACGAATAACTCTAGAACAACTATTTCAAATGTCTTACGGTAATGAAAAAGTCACAAATATTTAATAATGTTATATCAATTGATAATGATATATGTTTCAACTTTAATTCTGTATAAGCTTTGACAATTAAGTTAAAATTATAAATGAAGGATGTTAATTGTATCTGTGCACAATGTGCATTATTTGCTTATTTGTCATGAGTTTTCTTCTCTAATACAAAGATATGATTTATTTGGTCAAAACTTATTTTATTTCTCAACATAATCTCCTTGTAGCCCGATACACTCCGTCCAACGTTTTTCTAATTTTTGAATCCCTTCCAAATAATAGGACTTCGGTAATCCTTCAAAATAGGCGTTTGTTCCAGTGATAGCCAAATCCCTTTCCGCCGAGCCATTCCTTCAAGTTTGGAAATAGATAAAAATCGCAGAGGAACAAATCTGGAGAAAATGGTGGATGACGAACCAATTCGTAGCGCAATTCATGCAATTTTGCCAATTTGCCTTTCCAAGGTAATCGATATGGACGATACCGTGTGCATCTCAGAAAACTGTCGCCATGACTTTGTTGGCCGATAAGCTCACTTAGGTGTTTTTCGGCTTCGATTCGGCAGGACAAGTCCACTGTTTCGACTGTTCTTTAGTCTCTGGTGTATTGTGATGGATCCATATTTCGTCCACGGTTACGAAACGGCGCAAAAAGTACTTCTTATAGCGTTTGAACATCGTCGAACACTCCTTTAAAGTTGTCACACGGTCGCGCTTGTTGTCAACAGAGAGCAATGCGGCACAGATCTGGAAGACACCTTTCTCATATTCAAAAATGTATGCAAAATGTTTCCGTACTCGTTAGGTTGAGATGCCCATAGCCTCAGCAATCTCGTACACTTCAACTCGCCAATATCATATTATGGATTTTATCGACGATTTCTGGCGTTGTAACCTCAATTGGACGACCAGAGCGTTCGGCATCCTTTGTGGTCATACTACCACAACGAAAATCACTAAACCACTTAAGAAACATTACAATCGATGGTGAAGAGTCCCTATAATGTTTAACAAGCGTTGCTTTGGTTTGTTTTTTCCACGAAAGAATGTTTAATCAAGATGTGAAATTCACTTTTTTCCATGTTTACAAAAATCTTCAATGCTTCTTTCGATGGGTGTCAAAACAGTCAAAAAGAAAATTTCAACGCGTTCTATTTAAAGATGGTACATCACAAAAGTCACATGGGATTTTCGATTGTGGGGCCATTTGTTTTATTTTCAGGAACTTTCCACCTAGCCCTCGTAAATTAGTTATTGTTGGAGCGCATGTGGCATGGAACGCTTAATCGGGGCTCATTCGACGGAGCGCTTTTATTAGGGCGCATTTGTGCAGGGTATAATTATAGGGGTGCCTTCTATCCGTTTCATCAAATTAGATAAAAGTATTATACCTACAACAATTCATCATCATCATCATCATTGTGCGCCCCGTCAGAAGTCTATTATATTCTAGCAGATTTGTGGCCCGCCATAAACCCAGAATATTGCCAGTGCTGGCCTCCATAAGTTCTTCTAGGAGCAGCTTTCTTTCGCCTCTCTGCATTTCCTACATATTGGGTCATCTGTGATGCTCATGCTGTGGAGATGTTTGTTAAGACGACAGTGACCTACCTACAAGAACTAGTGAAGACCTTGATAATGATTGTGTATTAAAGGGGAGTGAAATCTCGATTGTGATAATGAATCCCTGAGGAGTTCATCGATTTTTCACCAGGTAAGAAATAAAAATACTATCTTCTAAAATATTTATTAACGTACTCATCTTGATTTTCATTCACTCTTTTTTCTACATCGTTGAAACAATGAACATCGTGAAAAATTGGCATTAATAAGTTGTATTACATTCGTATATGCCTAATTGCCAGTGAAGTTACTCTTGTGTTTGTTCAGTAGTAAGCTGTAAGTAGTAGCTTTATGGTACACGCTGTTGTACAAAGTGTATTTATTGAATCAATAAAAAAAATTTAATCGCCCCCATTCATGTCGAATCACAACTAAGGTAGCATCGATTTGAGGCTCCCTTCATCGCCCCCTTAGTTTTGCAGTCCCTTTTAGTTCAATCCAACTCTTCTCGGTTGGTGGCCTTCACTACGTTTGTTATTCGTTCACAGCTGCGCTTGTGTGAGGTCTGTACCCATCCAAAATTCTTTTTAAAACGGTGCCTCCAGAGAACCATAATGAAATCATTTGCCGATTCTTCGTCAAAAGTCAAACTCACAAGAGATAACCTCCATCCAAAGCAAGTCCTAAAATCAATGAAAATGTGAAAAATTGATAAATTCAGTTCAAAAACCATATCGTGCTCAAATGCCACCTCCTAAACCTGTACCAAACCCTATTGCTACTGTGGATGAAATGATACAAATTTCCATAAGAAAACTAATCGTCTATGAAAACCATTTACACCGGCTTAGAAAATACCAACTCAAGGATCAAATCCTGAAGTTGATAAACAAAGTAATGGTCATTTTATCATATTAATAAGATTAATTATTACAAAGTAACGGCTTCCACGATTGATTTATGGTATGAATATATTTCCAATGTTACATCAGTTATCCCTTGCTTATCCAGCTTCGAAACGTTGCTTGCAGCACAATAATGAATATTATCTATTCTTGTGTTTGAAGGTTGGGAAAGAAATAAATTGAATTAAAAGTAAACGCATTGTGAGGAGATTTTCTTTTCATGTAATTGAAACTCGACTATTATGACTTTTGTATTGATCATAGATATAGTATATCTCAAAAAGGTGACCATTCCAAAATAAAATCATTTTTTCAATTTTCAAGTAGAACTATTTTCATTATCGTCCTAATCAATTAAATAAATTAATCATTTATTGAAATAGGTATTTTCTTCATAAGTTTGTAGGTAATCAGAAAGGTATTCAAAATAATTTTATTTTCGATTACAATCTGGAACAGTATCTCCCGAAAGGGTTTATTTTATCTGCTTACTCTTGATTATTGCTACGAATTTCTCTCGAAGAAGGTGAACCATGATTTTATGAAGGAAGTAAATTGTGTCTCGTGTCATAATATTTACGAGGGGAATGGAATCCATCAAACTTAGGTTATTTCGATTCTTCATCCATTTGGTGATAAAGTTGCTGTAAAAAATCAAATATATTTTAGTGGCTGAAATATTAATCTTGTACAAATCATTCCTCGACTCAAGGCATTTAAGAATATTGGTTATGTTTAGTGTCTTGTAAGTATGCTCTTAGGAATCAAGTGGGACCGTAACGTAGTCCTTGTTGGTAACTTATTACTGACACAAATTGTGCCCAAGGTGCACTCAAACTTTCAAGAGTCTCTCGACTGGTAATAAATAAAAACTAACGTTCTTCTGTAGGTAACTATTAATGACACTTCAATAGAAATGTATATCAAATTATTATTATTGGATAAATACAATTTCCACTTGATTCGTATATTTATACAAACAAATCGTAACTGTAGTTGTGACACTAGCGTGTCATCTTCAAATGATATTAATATATCAAAATATGAATAATCTAGGATATGTATGGTATAATATGAGACCCAGGTAACAACTGGGGTTTTGGTTGGGGAAACATATTGTTAGAATAGTATAATTGAAATTGGATAATGAGGTAGAGTTAATATTTGTGATGATTTGGAAATTTTACGTTTTCAAAACTTCAAACAGAATGCTGTAGAACACATCTAATTGATTGTTTAAAATTTTGTTGTCATTATTTGTAATACCTTTGAAAATTTCTATTCATTCTAGTGTATTTAATTTAAAACCTCTACTCTGGTTGTGTTAAGATGCGACAGCAGTTGATCGCACCTTAAAGTGATTGGATGCGAAATGTTTTATGCGACAGCATTGATCGCACTTTGAAATTGTTGAATATTCTTCCACTTGTAATGAAACACGACTTGTTTAGTTTTGCTTGTATTTGGTAAAAAATCACGGTGAAATATATAAGCAAGTTACAAACTCAAGAGTTGGAAAAATACTACAAATTACAGCCTGATAGAAATTCTAAACTAAACAGTTATCCCTACTACACTCCTCATGGGGTTGTTTGTCATTCGGTATAATATTTAGAGGTAGAAGTTCATTCTATGTCTTATTGGAAAATTCCGCTTAATCGTTTATTGCTATGCAACCTTTCTGCGAATTCTTACTTTGTGTTTACGACAGGAAAGTCCAGTATCACTTTGTTCCAAAATACCTATTATAAACGGATTAAGCTCATTTCGGTTCACTTAAATAATTACGATACCTAATATAATACAGGAATATTTACAATTGAGTTTTATGGATCTTTCAAAGGATGTCTTTGGTTTGGAACAAACATACTCCCCCCCTTGAAAGATCTGTGGGTGTACTACCCATGAGCTGGTAGTGCAATGGAGTTCCACGAAGGTCAATAGGTCATGGATATACATTCATATGGACATTATATCATAATACAAATATATACATTTACATAGAATAATATGTTACAAATACAATATATACAGATCAATAATACGAGTATGTTCCAGATACATTGTAGATCATTTGTTGCAGTCGACCGGGTTCACTTAAACATTATCATCGATGGGTAATAAACACACACGGGACACTGCACGTTTAATAATGCCGTTGGATGTTTTTATTGAAATCACTCTAGTGTGGTTGTCCTTTCCTAGATGTAATTCCGTTACTCTACCCGTCAGCCATCGTAATGGTGGTAGATGATCTTCTTTAAGTATGACCATGTTTCCCACTTGAAGTTCCATGGCATTTTCCGGTTGAGTCTTCCATTTACTTCGTTGCTGCAAGGAAGAAATATATTCCTTGCTCCACCGCTTCCAAAAGTGTTGACGCAGTTGCTCAATGTACTGCCATCGGGATAACCTATTTTGCTGTATGTGGGTGATGTCAGGATGTGGGGAAGATAGTAGCGAGTCACCAATTAAAAAATGTCCAGGAGAGAGATAAAGGAGGTCATGTGGGTCATTGGACAAGGGTGTGATGGGTCGGGAATTTAATATTGCTTCAATTTGTGTTAATATAGTAGTAAATGCTTCAAACGTTAAATTGGCGTTTCCTATTATCCGTTTTAAATGATGTTTTATGAATTTTTTGATAATTGAGCAAGTACTGAATTCAAAACGTGGTGAAGACATTATTTTTAGTTTGAAAGTATAATTGTGATTACTCACGATCAGTTTGGTTTGTTTAGATTGACACCATCGAGTGTTAAGATCTATGTGAATAGATTCGTCCCATCCGATCTCTAGTTGCCATAGGGTTTGTAATATCAACTTTGCTAGCATGTTAGTTGCACCTATCAAACATAGGGGATCGAAGAGTTGAGAAATTTCGGATAGCATCGAACGTTTTGTGAAGCGATTTGTTTTTTCCAATTGTACTATATATTGCAGTGAGTCAGACAAATTATTCCAAAGAACGCCTAATGTTTTTGACTCTGTTATGTTTTCCGTAAGTAATGATTGCACGATGTCTACCGGTTGTACTTCGATTGGCTCGTGATTTGTATTTGATACCCATTTCCTTAAGTCAAATCCTGCCGTTGCTAGTAAATCAGTCACATTAGTTTTGATTTGAATGAGTTCTTCTACTGTTTCAGCCCCAGTTAAAAGGTCGTCAACGTAAAAGTCATTAGTGATACTATTATTTGTAATCTTTGAATTAGTGTGATGATTATCTGCAGCTAGCTGCTTTAAAGATTTTATAGCTAGATATGGTGCACTTCCGGTGCCATATGTCACTGTATTGAGACTGTAAACTTTTACAGGTTGAGTAGCGTCCGAGCGCCAAAATATTTTCTGGTACTCGCGTTGATCGGGCTCAATTAATATCTGCCTATACATTTTTGCGATGTCCGCTTTAATCACGAATGAATGCTGTCTAAAGCGTACTAAAATGCTGAATAAATCATTTTGAAGCGCGGGTCCTATCATTTGAACATCGTTTAATGATAGACCGGATGTTGTTTTGGCGGAACCGTCAAAAACCACCCTTAACTTGGTAGTTGAACTGTCCTGTTTAAAAACTGCATGATGAGGCAGGTAAAATCCGCGATCATGACTGTCTTGGTCAGTTACATTCGTCATGTGGCCTAATGCTTCATATTCGGACATGAAATCACCATATTGTTGTTTTAGTGCCAAATTTTTATCGAGCTTCCGTTCCAGAGTATAAAACCGTTTCAATGCATTTGTATATGAGTTGCCTAAGGCTTGCACATTTGATTTGAAGGGAATGCTTACAATAAACTGACCATTATTGTGACGCCTTGTGGTTTGTGAAAAATGATTTTCGCTCATTTTCTCTTCACGTGATAAGTTTGATCTGCCTTCTTGATAATTTTCAAGTTCCCAAAATTTGGGTATTTGATTGTGAATTTTGTCATTTATACTCAAATTGCATTGAATATGATATCTAGGAAAAACATGACTACCTGAGACTATCCAGCCCAATTTTGTTTTATGTAATATTAAATTTGAATCAGAAATCTTAATTTGACCTATGCATAACAAATCCCAAAATAGATTTGCACCTATCAATAAATCTATATTAGCGGGCTTATAAAATGTCGGATCTGCTAGCTGTATGTTTGTGGGAATATGTATATGTGAAATATCAATTGGTTCACTTGGTAGATGTGCTGTAATTTTAGGCAAGACCAAACATTGCAATTCAACTTGAAAATCGTTTGTATTTGATTTCAAGTTTATAGAAGTGCTAGAAGTAATATTTGATTTAGATTGGTTAATTCCTATCACCGGAATAAAAGTTTTGTTTTGTTCTAACTTTAAGCGACTACATGTTTCAGCAGATATAAAGTTTGATTGCGAGCCTGAATCAAGTAGAACCCGACATTGATGTTTCTGACCTGTGATATCAAAAATTGTGACCATTGCGGTTGATAACAATGTTTGTGCTTGCATTGCATGTGCACAATGGGTCACGGTAGGGGAGCTACCTTGCTGTGACGTCGATGGTTGATTGATTTGTATTGGTGTGATTAAGTTTCCATTGTGCAACAATGTATGATGTTTTTTATGACATATCTTGCATGAATACCTTGATTTGCAACTTTGCACATCATGACCCAGGTATAAACAATTCTGACATAACTTACGAATTTTTGATTGTGTTATCCGCGACTCTAAGGTCAACGATAGAAATTTTTGGCATGTAAAAATGGAATGCGGTTTTTCTGCATCTTTGCAGAATGAACAAACCTTTTGTTGTGCAACGAGATAATTGAAATTGGGTTTCGAATTACCGGGCAACTTGGTCTTGTCACGACCAGTATTTGATAGGTTATGATTTAGAGACTTATTATTGAACAATTTATCTAATAGTTTTGCTCTATTTGCTAAAAATGTTGTAAGACATTCAATGGTGGGAGCTTTTTGTTCAACGATGTGGCGTTCCCATTCGCGCTTTGTGCTATAGTCTAGCTTTTGACAAACTAAATGAATTAGCAGCCTGTTTGCTGAATTGTTTGGGTCATCTATAGTTTTAATCGCCTCTAATTGATTTGAAATATCGTCCGATAGTTGACGTAATAACGCTGATGATTCTTTGGCTACGGGTGGTAATTCAAATAGGCATTGTATATGTTTTATGATAATGCTTTCCCTGTCTTCAAATCTTTCTATTAATTTATTCCAAGCAATTGAATAATTAGAATCTGAGATAGATATTGCTTGAATAACTCGAGCAGCATCTCCACTCAAAGCTGCTTTCAGGTATTGAAATTTATCGATATTAGAAATATTAGTATTTGAATGTATTAACGAAAAGAATGAATCATGAAAATTTAACCATTCATTAAAACGTCCATCAAAGCCGGGAATTTTAATTTCAGGTAACTTCACACGTTGTTGATATGGTGGAGATCCAGGAACAATATTACTTTGAATGTTTGTAAGTAAACGCTTTCCGATACCAAGATTCTGATAATAATGAGTTTCAAAAGCTTCGCGTTGACTTAATGCCTCATCTTCGTCATCGTTTAATTCTTCAATATCATTTTGAATTTCATTGAATTGACTATAAATTATTTCCATATCATTGTAGCGTATTTGTAACTCCTCAGACATGTCATCGGGTTCAAACTTATTTAGAAAATTTCTGAAAGAAGTTAATTTTGCTTTCAAAGTACCCCTTTTCTTTATTAATGATTTTAATCTGTTAGCATTTTCATTTGAATCAGGCATGTTGATATTGACTTTATTAACACAAACGAAACAATACTAAATGGGAATATTAGGGTTAATTATACAGGAAGGACTCACCCACGCTATTTCTTCCTTTGATGATGTGTATGCGATGTTAAGCCCTGGCTTCGTACTAGCGGCTTATCTTGGATTGTTGATGTACCTATATATGCATTATAGGCAAATGATGTGATGTTGTTCCATTGACACTCACACTGGTCTAGGTTGATGCTTCCGACAGTTTAAGTGAATGGATGTGTTGAATTGTAAAAAACCAAAAGGCACTGGAATTTTTACAATCCGGCTCGAAGGACCAAAATGTTAAGATGCGACAGCAGTTGATCGCACCTTAAAGTGATTGGATGCGAAATGTTTTATGCGACAGCATTGATCGCACTTTGAAATTGTTGAATATTCTTCCACTTGTAATGAAACACGACTTGTTTAGTTTTGCTTGTATTTGGTAAAAAATCACGGTGAAATATATAAGCAAGTTACAAACTCAAGAGTTGGAAAAATACTACAAATTACAGCCTGATAGAAATTCTAAACTAAACAGTTATCCCTACTACACTCCTCATGGGGTTGTTTGTCATTCGGTATAATATTTAGAGGTAGAAGTTCATTCTATGTCTTATTGGAAAATTCCGCTTAATCGTTTATTGCTATGCAACCTTTCTGCGAATTCTTACTTTGTGTTTACGACAGGAAAGTCCAGTATCACTTTGTTCCAAAATACCTATTATAAACGAATTAAGCTCATTTCGGTTCACTTAAATAATTACGATACCTAATATAATACAGGAATATTTACAATTGAGTTTTATGGATCTTTCAAAGGATGTCTTTGGTTTGGAACAAACAGGTTGTGTAAAATTTTAAGTTCACCTAAATTTGGAAAAGTGTGCCCTGTCTCTATAATATGGTTGGAGAAAGATGAATCTATTTATTAAGTATAAAATATCGAAGATATTCCTTATATCTATATTCTATATAGGCCAGTCACCAGAGGAAAAATTAAGGAAAAAAATTGAAGGTGTGAATTTGCAGTGTTTTTATACGCATTTCGGTGTGCTGAAAACGGGAAAACTAATTTAAAAAATCCTACAAGTTAGCTTCAAAAGTTACGGGCATGTTTTGGCGCGAAAAAAGACGATTTTCATGTTTTTTGCGTTTTAAAATAAAACGGTGGCCCAAATGGAATAACATGTCGTGAGACAAATCGTGGGAAAAGTGGAAACGCATCGTTTAAAATGAAGTAAAGTATATTTTGAGGTTATGGTCTTGAGATATCGGCGCATATCGCTTAAAAAATGAAGGTGTAAATTTGGTATGTTTTTATATGTATTTTGATGCTCTGAAAACGGGAAGAATGGTGAGAAAATTCTTACAAGTTAGCTTCAAAAGTTACGACCATTTTTTGGCGCGAAAAAAATACGATTTTCATATTTTTTGCGTTTAAAAAGAAAACGGTGGCCCAAATGGAAAAACATGTTTGGAGACAAATTGTACAAAAAGTGAAAACACATCGTTTGAGCAGAAATATAAGTCATTTCGATGTTACAGTCTTGAGATATGAGCAAAATAGTGTTTTTTTAGGGGAATACAAATGTTTTTTTTCTCATTCGAATATTGACCAAAAAAATATTCTATTCAAATTGAAATATATTTTTTCATAAACTTTCTACGGTGTTTTGTTTTTTTTTATCTTTCATTTTGGCTCCACAATCGGGAATTTCCAAAAATCCCTAAAACTGAGATTGCCAGCCGAAAAATGGACTTATCGACATGAAAAAAAATTTTTTTTGTAGATCTCAACAAATGTGATACAAAACATCCTTCAATACTGTTTTTGGGAAATGTGCAAATTTTTCAGTTTAAAAATTTTTTAGGATGATCAAATCTCAGGTTCTGTTATAGTATTTCACGACGCGTATTTTACGCTGAAGAAAACTTTCTTAGGTTGAGTAGGAGTTGAGATATTGATATAAATGTGTTTGAGCATCCCCAGAACCCAATTTTGGGCCTATAGAAAAAAATTGGAGATCGTTGGAAAGTAGACAAATTTTCTGATCTAAATCCAAAAGTAAGACCTCATAGCTATCACCATCTCGAATTTAGAGCGGGTTGACATAAAAAAAATCACGTGTAAAATAATGCAGCGGCTTAAATTTCTATACCGCTTATCTGCCGTATAGATTTCAACTAGTAGATTGAAATTTAATTTTTTTTTTGAATTTTCACAACTTGATTAGAATCAAAATAACTAAAAAATGATCATATCAATCTAAACTATTATTATTGCACATTGAACAATGAATAATTTGTTTTAAAACATTATACTTTAAGTCATTATAAGTTTATACAAATATACAATAACCATTACAGGTTCAGAAAAAATAAGAAATTTCGAAGCAATAAATTAATATACGTGAGTATGATGAGTCATCGATTAGTTTTCCGATTCTTTTGAATATACTATCAATTTGAAGTTTATGGCGGTCACATGAAAATGCGTTTACATTTGTTAAATATGATTCTTGACAAGAAAAATAATTAAAATTGAATATAACAATGTGCAATGATAATATGTATTTTAAATTGGAGTTATCATTTTCCAGTTATTTTGATTCTAATCAAGTTGCGAAAATTCAAAAAAAATGTTAAATTTCAATTTTCTAGTTGAAATCTACTATTACGGCAGATAAGCGGTATAGAAATTTAAGCCGCTGCATTATTTTACACGTGATTTTTTTTATGTCAACGCGCTCTAAATTCGAGATGGTGATAGCTACGAGGTCTCATTTTTAGGTTTAGATCAGAAAATTTGTCTACTTTCCAACGATCTCCAATTTTTTTCTATAGGCCCGAAATTGGGTTCTGGGGAAGCCCAAACACATTTATATCAATATCTCAACTTCTACTCAACCTAAGAAAGTTTTCTCTAGCGTTAAATATGCGTCGTGAAATACTATAACAGAACCTGAGATTTGATTATCCCAAAAAATTTCTAACCCAACAAATTTGCACATTTTCCGAGGTCCGAAATTTTCAAAGTTGTCCTACATTTTTTTTTAAGCCCCAAAAACAGTATTGAAGGATGTTTTTATATCACATTTGTTGAGATCTACAAGAGAATTGTTTTTTCTTGTCGATAAGTCCATTTTTCGGCTGGCAATCTCAGTTTTAGGGATTTTTGGAAATGGCCGATTGTGGAGCCAAAATAAAAGTTAAAAAAAAACAAAACACCGTAGAAAGTTTATAAAAAAACATATTCCAATTTGAATAGAATATTTTTTTGGTCAATATTCGAATGAGATTGTATTCCCCTAAAAAAACACTATTTTGCTCATATCTCAAGACTGTAACATCGAAATGACTTATATTTCTGCTCAAACGATGCGTTTTTACTTTTTGTACAATTTGTCTCTGGACATGTTTTTACATTTGGGCCACCGTTTTCTTTTTAAACGCAAAACATATGAAAATCGTATTTTTTCGCGTCAAAAAATGGCCGTAACTTTTGAAGCTAACTTGTAGGAATTTTTTCTTTATTTTTCCCGTCTTCAGCGCATCAAAATACATTTAAAAACATACAAAATTTACACTTTCATTTTTCGAGCTATATGCGCTGGATTTCGTTCCTCTAGCGACTGTACTAATATTATGACTAGTTCTACCAATGTAAAAGTCATCACACTCTCAACATATACTACAGGTTTATTAAACTTATTTCTTTTATCTTTAGCATTGAAAAAAATGGGACAATTTATTTTGAGGTTCGAAGCTAACTTTTAGATTATGTTTCGATAAAATGTCTGCAACTTGGCACTTACGGTTCCAAAATATGTGAGGGAAACGTATTTTGATGGAGAATCAGAATTGTCTGTAAAATGATACTTGAGTAAGTTAATTTCTGCTTTCTTCTCTCAATTAATTTGGATATAATTTGAAGTTGAAAACCATTGTTAATGGCTACAACCTTGACTATATTCGATTCTTCATTCAGGTTTTCATGAGAAAAAGGAAGTGAAAAGGCTGTTTGTATCATAGAGTTGTATACTGCTAGTTTATGACTATGGAGACTAAAAGATGAATTGGCAATAGCTGTATCTGTGAATGTAGGTTTTCTACAAATTTTGAAAGTAATGATATCATTATGGTGCGTGAGGGTAAGGTCTAGAAAATTTATTTTGTTATCTCTCTCAGTTTCTAAAGTGAACTTAATTTAAGAATGTATATTAATGAAGGATAAGAAAACATTCAATTGTCGTGATGTACCTTTGAAGGAGGATAAAACGTCATCTACATATCTAAACCGACAATGAATGTTTTTTGCTAGAGGGAAACTCACACTGTGAAAAATTGGTGTAATTTTAATGGTGTAAATTGGTTAAATTAATACTACGTATTGGCAACTATTACCTCATTTTTGAGATAAAGCTTGGAGTACCTAAAAGTTGGAGGACATTTATTAGGTAAATTTGATTCTAGTGTATTTTTACGTTACAGAATAGAAAATAACCTCTGCGTGAATAATTTTACCCCAGATTTGACTGGAAATTTATCATTATCGTGGTAAATTTGATAATTGATTTGATTGTCGAGATACTTTCCTAAGTTATGATTTAAGGGATATAGTGCACGTCGATCGGAGGGTTACAAATATAAGTAATAACAGAATTGATAACGCTTTCACAAACATGCCTGATGACATGTTTTGTGTGAAAGTACATGATACCCAATTTTCTGATCACAAAGCTATTTCACTTAACATAAAAATTGAACATCCCACTCACACTACACCGATATGCAAACCGCTAACTGAATCGAGAAAAATCGAGTTCCATTCGGAAGTTTGTAACATAGATTGGAGCCAATTTTACAGCGAAATCTGCCCCAATTTGCAAGAAAATGTCCTTATAAATACCCTCAAATATACATAAAAAAATTTCATAGAAAAGAAAGTTAACTTGTTGCCATTAAAATGTAAATGGTATAATAATAAATTAAGAGATATGAAACGTAATCTATCTACATTGCAAATTATCGCTCAAGCTTCTAATACTGAAATTAATAAAAATATATATAAAGAATATAAAAAACAATATAACTGGGCAATAAATAAGTCAAAAATCACATTCAAAGACAATTACATTAATAATTCAAAAAACAAGCAAAAAGCAGCATGGGCAATTATAAATGATAATAAACTTAATAAAAAATCTTGTTATAATAATTCACAATTAAGTGCTGATGAATTTGCTAATCACTTTATTAACAATATTAATGATTTAATGAAAAATTTTAATATCAAAAATAATACTGATTTTTCTGCCTTTCTTCAAAAGAAAAAAATGCCTCGCAATTCATTCTTTCTTAGGCCCGTGGAACACAATGAAATATCACAAATCATAAAAAATTAAAAAAACTCAAAGTCAAGAGATTTTTATGGTCTTGAAGCTGAAACTATAAAATGTGTAGCTGATATTTTAATCAAACAGATAGCTGAATTAATAAATAATTGTTTCCTTCATGCAACTTATCCGGAAAGCTTAAAAATATCTTTAGTCTTAAAAATATCTTTAGTCTCGACCTATTTCGATTATACCAGTTGTGGCAAAAATCTTTGAAACTGCTTTAAAAAATAGACTAATAAATTACTTAGAAGCTTTTAATATCTTAGATGAATCACAATATGGCTATAGAACAGGAAAATCGACGACAAGTGCTTTAACTAATATATGTGAAAAAATTTTAGAATCCTTTGAGAAGAAAGAAGAATGCACTGCTCGTTTTTATGATTTATCCAGTGCCTTCGATACGGTGCGTCATGATCTATTACTGCAAAAATTGAATTATTACGGAATTAGAGGTAAAAGCCTCAAACTTTTCGAAAGCTACTTAAATAATAGAATGCAGAGCGTTAAATATGAGGGCAATATCTCCACTAAGCATTTGGTAAAATTTGGTGTACCGCAAGGCTACATTTTAGGCCCTATTCTGTTTTTGGTTTATTTGAATGACATGTTCTATGTTTTACCAGATAATGTACACCCAACGGCTTATGCGGATGATTCCTCAGTCTTCACAAGCAATAAAAGTAAAGATATCACAAAATCCACAATAAAAGCATCTGAACAAAACCTTTGCAAATGGTTCTATTGCAACCATCTTACTTTTAACTTGAGTAAAAGGGAAACTTTAAATTTTTCTTTAATATCCTCAAAATATAAAAGTGAAGCATCCGTAAAGCTTCTGGGTGTATACTTAGATAGTTCTTCAAATTGGCAAGATCATATTAACTACACATCAAAAAGGCTTTCAACTTCTATTTATGTTCTCAGAAGATTGGCGTGTTCTGTTTCACTTGATTCCAGAAAAATGGCCTACTTTGCGATCTTTCACAATGTAGTGGCATACTCTATTTTATTATGGGGAGGTTCTTGTCACGCTGAACAATTATTTTTGTTACAAAAAAAGGACTTGTTGCAAGTTGGACAAAGGGAGCACTGTGGACCATTGTTTGCAAAAATTGGCATAATGACATTGCCATGCTGTTTTATATTTCAGTGTTTATTGTATGTGAGACGGCGCGGCAATGTTGAGAAAAGGAAAGATGTCCACTCCTATGATAAAAGGTGTGGTAGTCAGCTGACATTACCTAGACACAGATTGTCCAAGACATTAAATTCCCATGTCTATTTGTCTTTGAAATTTTACAATAAACTGCCAGATTACATAAAAGATGAAGAAATAACTTTTAGCATTTTTAAAATAAAAATAAAAAAATTTCTTTTGAATAAATGTTTTTATTCTTACCTTGAATTTTTGCATTATGATTTCAAACATTTTTAGTGATTTACAACATACTATGCTATATTTTATTGAAAATCACATTATGGAGTGAATGACTGAATTCACAATTTTAATTCGTTGTGTTTTAATATGTAATTTATGTTATTAGTGTGAATATATGTAAATGTAAATTTTTAATTAAATGCCTTGTATTGACTTGTCCTATCTATTCTCTGTAAATAGCAAACGGACCAGTAAATTATTCTTAATTATTCTTATTCTTACCATTTGGATAAATTTTCCCACTAATAGTGAAAATTTATTCAAATGGGTAAAGTGATTGTACTGTTGACACCGTATTATGAACCGCTTACATGAATGATTGATCAACTAATAGGAAGCTGCCTTCAAGAAAATTGTTAGGGTTGGGTTGGTATGTTAAAGGCAAAGGGTTCCATTGGCTATTCGAGTATCCGATAATACAAGCAGGCTTTAAAAAATAATTGTCAAAGTTTTTCTTCGTGAAAATTAGTAAACTACAGCGATAGTTAACATCTTATATTTTTGAGGTTAGAATATTTAATTATACAAGAGAAATATTTTGTTATACACTTTATTACACAACACAGCCGCTATTCCATTATCTATATGTCTATTTATTGAATATAAAAACATAGCCATTAAATTGTAGTATTAAATTAATAAAATTGCTTTAATATGCATATAAAATACTCCCAAAAATATAGTATGATATGAATGAAATCTCTGAATCTCGGTTAATAAAATAATATCAATTCAAATTTTAATTTCCCTCAATCGATTCTGCGCTCAAATCTGATTACGGTACTGACTCGACAGATCGTGTCTTCTATGTGCTGCGTATACGTGATGATGTTGACAGCCCTCTCTATTGCACGCTAATAATGAACAAGAGAGATACAGCGATCGTAGACGTTTCGCATATTCGAATTTCCCAGATTGCATTGCAGTTTGCACTTGCAGTTCATCGTGTTGCGCATGAGCTTCTGTTTCTAATTCAGTAAAGATTATGTTCATTTTAAAACTTTTGATTGATTTCGTTTTTGTGAGAACCGGAATACTTGTTCTCTTGAGCCCCTTTTGAAAGGTAGGTTGATGGGTTTCTTTGCTGTTTTTGTACCTATATTAACTTTTTATGTCTATAGATTTCCAAGATACACATAACTATTGCCTACGCCTGCTGAACTTATTGCATTAAAAATGGGTTATTACTGTCAAATATGCAGACATGAATTTCCTACATTAAGGCAATATAATTGTCAATATTATCACATACAGGTGTACTGTGCAAGATTCATTTGTATCCGAAAAGTGAGTATATTGTATGTTTTTATCTTTTAAATATACTATACATTTTACTTTCAAGTGAAGTTTGTCTGATGAATTTGTATGTTACAATAATTCTATTATTTTGTTTTAATTTACTTTTCTTTCCTCACTCGGAATTGAGGTGCCAGTAAGTTGGTTTTATATTTTTGTTTTTTAATAATAATTCCAAGTTTATTTTACTTTCAGATATAATTTTGGACAGAAGAGTAGTTTATGTTTATTCGTTTACAGTATGGTTTTCTCATTGTTGTCATTCGTGGTTTTCTTAGAGAATTGATGCTCTATTAAAGGTAGGTAGTAAATTATAATTTGGTTTGCATCGTTCTAGGCCCAGTACGGGTCTATTTCTACAAATTCTTGTCCTTATTTCTTCATCTTCATCGCTATTTGCATTTTCTTCATAATCTTCAAAATTCATTTCGAAATAAAAACCAATGTTCATAAATTTTAAATTTCACCAGATGAAAAGCATTTTTTTTTTGGGTGCGAGGTGGTTGAAACCCTTTATGGGCACCTTATGGTCCTGTAACATCCCATAAGGTAGTGTGGGAGTCCCTGAGTCCCGAACTTAATCACCTCAGATATACCCACTAAACACTCCACCTCGTGTGGTAGGCTCGATCTTGCAACCAGGGCAGTCACGATGACACTTGGGCTTGACGGCCCATTGTATCTTGCCGCACCACTTTCTCGGGCCATCGGAAAAATTCCGCAGTCGCTGGATTCGAACCCGCGACCGGCAGCCACAGTGATTAGAAGATCGATGCTTCTACCACTGAGCTACCTGGCCCCCATGAAGAGCATTTAGCCCAATCAATTATATTCTAAGATGTGGTGGTTAGTCACTAAACTGTCGGTTAACGAATACCTCAGATACTAACTCATTTAACCAAGACATTACCATGAACTTGACCATAAACTGAATATCGTGAAACACAAATTAGTGATGAACCTTTGGTAAACTATTGGCTATTAGTTTACCGATGATTGTGAAATTTTCTTAAGATTCTTCCCCCTATAAAACCCTCCAGCACTGATGGATTTTGCTTATCCACAAACTCGATCTGTATTTTGAAACGCAAAATATTTGAGCCCAAATTTAGAAATAATAGCCTCAGTATTACAAAAGTTATCGAGTGAACCAGTCGTCACAGAACAATGATGTTCATCTTATTGAGTGGTAAAACGCCGAGGTGTAATTATTGTTACACTGCAACGGGAGCAACGGAAAGCACTCCCACGGCCGAACTGTAAGCGCTAAAGAAGGTGGAATCACTCCACCTGACTATAAAAGGTGTGGCAAAAAAGACTGTGAAAGGTGAACGATACCCACACCTCACGCAACCAATAAGTGTTGAAACATACCATATCTACTCAATTAGAACGGATGGGATGACACCACGATACACATTTGATAAGAAGTATCATATAAGTATACCCCCAGAGAAGATTGGTTAAACGATAACCAAGCATCCCTGCCAACCAATGGTGAAATCTGGTTTACTGATGCAGCCAGAAACCATGAGCAGGAGGAAGCAGGGATATACCGCAAGCGGTAAATGTTTCCATACCTCTGGACAAACAGGTCACCATTCTTCAAGCGGAAATACTGACAATAACGCGCTGTGCCCAAATAGAACTTGAACTAAGAATGCAAGCCCCTCATCATCAGTTTATGCACAGACAACAAGGCCCTTATTGCGCTGGTTAGAATGAGAAAAACATCCAAGGCAAGCTCACCCTTTTCTGAGTTCCCAGTCACTGGAATAAGGGAAACGAAAAAAAAAAGACAGGTTACAGGCAGTCGAAAGAACTGATTGGACCACACATTAAGGAAGACTGATCTCAGCAAGTGAGGAGCATGGTTAAAAACGATACCAAATTGCTGACACACATTCTGACAGGAAACGGACCGTTCAACTACCACCTCCTCAGGATGGACCTTAGCGATTCGCCTTTGTGTGGGTGGTGCAAACGGAAAAACGAAACATCAATCCACATTCTGTGTAGATGAGTAACACTGATCCTCCAAGACCCAGAGCACTCTCGGTAGAGCTATGCGACACTGTGGTGATCCAGAAACTAGATACGAAGATGGTGCTAAGCCTCTTCTTGGCATTAACCATCTACCCGGTACATACTGAAGTTTGAGAAGTTGGCTGTTTGTCCACCTCGACCCTCGGTGAACACTCTGGAGTGACCTACCTCGATTCCGCCTACCTCCGAAGTTAGGTGAACACCATCGAGTAGGAACCGCTTCACTAGGATGACGTCTAAATAATATATCACGAAGTTGGTGTTAACCTGCTTAGGAATCGTTCACCTCGAGGAGAATGGTGAATACTGGCTGGAACCGCTCCACTATGTGACACGTTAATGAATCACTTTAAAAAGACCTTCTGATTCAAAATATCTTCTTAAGTCAATTAAGTTGTTCTGATCTTCAAGAATTTCTGTAATTATATGAGTAGATTTTTCATGAAAATATTAAAATTACTAGTCACCATTTTGGTTGTCGTCCTTTGATTATATTGGGCATGTGTCTAAAGTGATGCTTGGAATGTAGTAGGTATGTTGGATGGTGATGAGTGCACTCGAAATGAAAAAGTTGATATTTCCAGTATACCAGGAAGTGCAGCAATGGATAATTCAAATGGGGAAAAGACCAATCATATTTAGACATATCATAATTATTGTCACACAAAAAAGCCATTAGATAGTCATGCAGTATCTGATGCTTACCTTCACATCAAATCTTCATTTGAGTATTTAAATGTAATTAAGCTGCTACTCAAAATCGAATTGTACCATTTATACGTTTAGGTTTTGAGGTAAACGAAGAAAATAATAAATTATACGTAGCGAAATTACTGATAGTTACATGGAAAACTATTTTTAAATAAAATACGTCAGGCACGTAGTCCAGTTTTCGGAAGTCTCATGTTGATATTGTTACTAAGCAGAACTCCAAAATTCAAGGAATAATTACAAATTTATCAGAGATCATTGTGGTTACTATAATCTATTTTATGAATGAATACCACAACAGTGGTTACAAGATAAAGTGATACACCGAACAGTCTCGGTCATGTTTGACCATCATAATATTTGTTTCCATAGACACTGACTAATTCTATAGTAGGTGAAGGCTACGCCAAAAAGCAATGTTGTGCTTATCGAGATCAAGTTATCTGGATAATACTATTTTCATCTTTTATTTATTATCTGGATAGTTTTTCATATCGCTATTTTTATCTTTATCCGGATAAATCTATGACATTTATAATTCAAAATTTAGGACACTTCTATGATATCCCAGAAGCATAGAAGTTGGCTCAAGTCCAACTTTTGCGATGAAACGTCTTGTTGTGTGCTGCTTTTCGTAACGGGTATTTATTGCGTTTTGCGACAATCGTAGACGGCACATTACTGACCGTCCCTACGATGAACTAGCGAAACCCAATGAATCTAACGAACGAATCATAGGGAAGGACGGGTAACGTAGTTTTTTAAGCTATTGCATATAGCTTTTATAGCGGGCTTTGAGCGCGGCGACCGAATCAAGAAATTCCGTAACGAAAAATAATGTAAGACCTGAACATCTAACATGTGTCAAATTAATTAATTAATTTGAAGTTTCTAAAAGTGAGAAATTTCGCTATTTTATACGTATGTTATAACACTCTAGCGCTTTAGACTCCGGGATTTTCACGTGGCCTATCGAAATTAGAAGGTTCGAATTATCTAAAAACATAATTGCATGAACTCCAGACGTCCTATGTAATTAGCTACGAACGAAATCAGTTTGACATATGCCGCTAGGAGCTCGCTACGCGTCAGTTAGAGTTTATACGTTAGACGCGCGTAGCAGAGACCTGAGAGTACCTGTTTCTATTAAGCTATTGCATATATTGCATATAGCTTTTATCGCGGGCTTTGAGCGCGACGACCGAATCAAGAAATTCCGTAACGAAGAATAACAGGAACTCGTTTATGTTGCGCTCTCTCGGGTGACTAATATTGAAAAATTGTACATCACGACAAAAAACGATAATTCTACATTCGAGTTTTATAATAATCGAAGGCAAGCTGCACCGGCGCATCTTTGTTGCAAGAATTCAAAAGACTGCCTTTAAATAGTGTTCAGACGACAGCTCAAAGTGTCGTAGATTTCATTAGTAACAGAAATGGCATTTCAATAATGACTTTCAATTGCCAAAGTCTAAATAGTCACAAATACGATTTACAAGATTCAGTTACGAGACAAACAAATGTGTTACTTCTTACCGAAACTTGCACGGCGCATGATAATCCGATTGAAATACCTAATTTCAATTGTATTGTTCAATTCAAACGAGACACTGTTCCGGAAGGTGGGGTAGCTATTTGCCAAAATAATAATAATGTAACTAATATTATGACTCCGAATATTGAAATAAATATTGCACACGTTAACGATATTAATGTTAGGCGCTCATTTTTTGGAGATATTTGTGCGTGCTCATGCAAACTTAGAAATGGCCTACACATAGTCATGTTAGCAATTTACATTTTTCCGAATCCAAAATTGGACGAGGTAGAGCATTTTATTTATCGCACTTTACTGGAGTACACTGAAGAAGGGTGAAAATACTTGGTACAAATGGTAATAAATTCCCACTTATCTTGGCTGGCGATTTCAACATCAACTTCGCTGATGAGACATCAGAGCGGTTGACAACTTTTCTTTCAGAAAAATTGAATTTGAAAATGAATAATGATCCACAAGAATCCACAACAAAATATGGGACCACCATTAACGCGGTATTTTCCAGATATTTAGAGGATATCAAGTCTCAAACTTATGTCTCTTATTTCAGTTATTCAGTTACCATAAACCTATAGTTTCAATGATAACAAATTCCTGAATAACCTACATGTATTGTAAGATAATAAAAATATTTTAAACGATATTAACTTCTCATTTATTCAATAAAAGAAAAGAAATTGTTTTCTCATCGGTCACCACGCTCAAAAAGTGTAACTTGAATTAATATCAGAGAAAAAACTTGAATTAAAATTACAAAGAAAAAAAAATACTGCATAAATTTAAAAAAATAAATAATTATAATTGCATAAGTTGAGAAAAAATGCTATGCAATAGCTTTACCGCGGCAGTCCCCGAGTGCCTCACGTATTTTTTTTACAATTTAACTTAATTTTACGTACGATTCATTGTGGTCGTTCCGTTGTTTATATCTTGTTATTTCCTTTTAGAAAAATAAATATGCATTCTTTTCTAAAAAAGAAAAAGCAGGAAAAAGACAGTGTTACTGCTGCCGATATTGCATTTACTTAGTTCATGATTTTGATTGAGGTGAAAAAATGATCTAGGAGGATGGAGTTTTTTTTTACTTATAATGGTGATTTTACCGATAAGTCATTTATATATCAATTTTACAGAAGAGGATGTTCAGATAGTGCCCAGTCCTTGTTGTAATGAAGGCAATGAACACTGTATTACCACTATTACTAGTAATAATAGTATAAAGAAACTGGTCTTGCTCCTTTTTCTTCTACATCAGATGCACTATTATCATCCTACAACTATTTACTTGATGGAGAATATTTTAAAATTTTGGAAGAAAAAAAAATAGTCACTAAATGCAACCACTTGCAGACGGATTCCCATACATGCCGTTCTCAAGGAATATGTGCACCTGAATTACCACCAGTTTTCTGCAAGTTGTTTACCCTTTCATACAAACTTGGTGTGTTTCCTCCCGGCTGAAAGACAGCTAGAGTTTGAGCAATTCAAAGGAGGAAAGAAGACCTTTTCTAATAATTATAGACCCATTGCACTATCATCTGTGATCTCTGAAGCGATGGGGAAAGCAATCAACATCGAGCTCAACCAATACCTAGAGAGCTCCAAAATAGTGAATGACCTACTATATGGCATTCATCAGGAGAGATCAACAGGAAACCTGCATGCCTACGTGACCCATGTGTGGCGGAAATCTATTGAAAAACATGGGGAAGTCTGGCATCAAAGTGTTCTTGGGAAACCTCCGTCGTATGGTTTGCCGCTTGAATTTTGTCGCTTACTATCGAGGTTTGTCTCAGATAGATCACTCCATGTGGTGGTTGATGGAGTATCCTCCTATACAATGGCAATCAACGCTGGTGTTCTGTCAGGGGTTTCTTTTGGCACCAGCTTTGCTTCTGCTCCATATCAACGATCTGCTGGGAGTGACCACATGTCTCGTCCATAGAGTGTTCCATCAGATGATGGTACATTTCATACACATTTCTCATCTAGAGCCTCTATAACATCCAATGAAACCAGAGGAGCGAGGCAGAGACAAGTTGACGCAATTAATGGAGATCTGGCAATGATTTTAAAATGGGAACCTGATAATCTAGTAGAGTTTAATGTAACAAAAACTCAAGTTTCCCTCTTCTCCAGGAATGCGAATCAGGCAATCCCTAATATGATGATGTCAGGTACAACTATTCCTATGAATTCTTCCACATCCATGCTCGGGATTACCACCAACAGTACCCTCTCATGAGATGATCATGTGAGGTTCATTGCGAAAACCGCTTCACAAAACATGGTTTTCTATTCCGTGCCAAAAGCTAATTTACATCCCAGCAGCTCCTCATAACTTTAAAGTATAGATTCAACCTGTCCTGGAGCACGGTCCACATGTTTGGAGTTCGGCTTTCAAACATACGCTAAAGCTCTTGGATTCTATCCAGAAGAGAGCTATTCGTCTGATTAATGATGTGACACTTTCGAATTCAATAACCTCCCTAGAATACCGTAGAAATAAGGTGGACGTTCTCTCCCTTGTCTCTAGGTATTTCCACGGTTGGTGTTCATCATAAATCTCGTCTATTGTTACACCATGACAAATTCAAAATAGGCGGACTAGACAATCTAAAGCAAGACACCCCTTCATTGTCAAGCTCGAGACCTGTCGAACTTCTTACCAGACTTCATTCTTCTATCGAACATCGAAGTTGTGGAACTCTTTGCCTAGTGAAGTTGATAACTGAAGAACTGTTGTGATTATCTTTTGTTGATAAGCCTGCCTTCCAGAATTTTTTATCTACTATTTATTCATGCGATTGTAGATAAAATTAAATAACTCTACCTAGACGAAGAGCAGTTTTGTAAATTTGTCATGATAATTATAAAAAAGCAAAACTCAATTTGAAAGCACGGTTAATCAATTACGATTTCATCTGTACAACAATTCCGAAATTGAGAGGGTCCTCAAACTTAAATTGACTGCATTGGAAAATTTAAAACATTGTCAGATTTTGAAAACAACGATTCTACTGAATGAAGTCTTACACTTACATATTTTTTACAATACTTTCTAACATCAATAAAATTGTGAATAAATTTCCAGAAAAGATTTGTCAAGATGATGGGTTTGGAATCACGTCTATCTAAAAAAGGAAACGTGTGGCACTCGGGGACTGCCGCGGTAAAGCTATTGCATAGCACTACGCCACTGGAGAAAGTCGGGGAGAAAAACATCCACTACCCCTTCAAAATCTTCACGAATTATGAGTAAAAAAATTTTTTGATCGCATAGAACATAGCTTGCTATGAGTAGAAAATGTTCGCAAAAGATGTTTTCTGTACGATAAATAGTTCCGGAGATATTTGTAAAAAACGAAATTTTTGTTTCAATTTCAACACCCTGTATCTCAAAAACTAAGCGTCTGTGCATATATGTTAATAGGAACTTTTTTCCTCAAAATCAAATTTTCTATCGACTGTTGAACATATAGTGTAGTACCAAAAGACGCCACGTAGGGGAAACATAAAAGGCGTCACATAAGAGTATCATATTGATCTCTATGAAGAGTATTCTGTGACAAGCATAGATAACTCTACTACCGGTAGTAGAGTTATCTATGGTGACAGTTGACTTGCAAACACAATTTTATACGAAAGTTTTAAATTTCAGATCTCGATAACGCTTCCGTCTCCGGGATTTTCACGTGGCCTATCGAAATTAGAAGGTTCGAATTGTATAAAAACACAATTGCATGAACGCCAGACGTCTTATGTAATTAGCTACGAACGCAAACATTTTGACATATGCCTCCAGGAGCTCCCTACGCGTAAGTTAGAGTTTATACATTTTACCTCTATTTTGTTAATTTGGGGCCGTTTCGAACCCCGTGCGGCCGGCGCCAGTTGTAATAAAGTATTTTGGGCTATGGGCCGCTAGCTTCTACCCGCTTCCGGTATATTTAAGTAGCTAGAAAATTCCCTTTCGTACGTGGCACGTCAGTTGCTAGTAGGTGACAGCTGAGAATACCTCAAACTGTTTTAATTAAATTTTTCTATTTAATCGACTTTTTGGGGCCCGAGACTATGCTATTTAGTTGGCCCCGTTCATAAACTAACGACATGGAGCGAAAAGTCTTCGTTAAGACGTTCTATGTACCGTAAATTTGCACTTTTTCTAACTCGCGAGCTACGCGCTTCTCACGTGAACGTCATTCGATTTATCGAAAGTAACCAATTCAAAACAGTTTTCGACCCAGTTTGGGGCTATCACGACCTTTTAAAAGGTTCAAAGTTAACATTTCGACAATTTTAAGCTCGGCCGAGCTACATGGTAGGCGGAATGGTGGATGTCAGGATATTTCATTACAGTATTTGTTTTTTTAGATTTCCGTTACGGAAATCTAAATCTTTTGTTTTTTTTTTCTTGATTCGGTCGCCGCGCTCTAAGCCCGCGATAAAAGCTATATGCAATAGCTTAAAAATTTTATACTAGCCTCAATCAGTCTTCCTAAATTCAAAATAAATTGGATTATGTCTGTAGCTGAACAAGCAATATGTAATGTTATTATTGCTGAATGTGCAGAAATGTAGGAATCATGAATTCAGCAAGAAAGCACAACCATAGAGTCGATAGCCAAAGTGAACCTGCCCAAGACGACTGTGATTCTGATTCTCAAAGCTTGAAGTCTGATATTCTGCATGTTGAATCCATAGGATATCTTGAAAAAACATTAAGCAACTTGAACAACTCCACAATTTCAACATTGTGAAACCTATATTATTCAAGCATAATATAGCAATTCTAGTTCAACTCCAGTGGAAAGGCCATTTAGTATTGGTGATGGATAAATTCTAACCCCTCAACGAAATCGTTTGAACGACAAAATATAAACTGTATTATTCCTCAAGAATAATAAGGATTTTTTTAAATGATAATGAAATAGATTATCCTTATCTGTTATCTTTATCCGTTACCAGTATTCAAATTATCTTATCCTTTACCTTTATCTGAGTATTTGTTGAGAATTATCCAATATTTCCATCCCTTCTAAATTTACCTAGGTATTCGTTATTACTGTGTTTCAAGAGAGATAAGCTTTCTTGAGAAATGGTGTGACCTGTAATTTAAAATATGTTCGGTTAACGCTGATTTTTCACCATTATTTTTCGATTAATAGCCAATTTGAGTCACTGAAATTCACTGTCGAAATAGAAACAGATAATCAGCTTCCTTTCCTTGATATTAACATTATAAAAGATGGTTATCACTTGGATTTCGACATATACGGAAAACCCAATCAAACTAAAATAGGTATATCCCGGAAGATTAAGCGATACCATTTAGATATATGATATAGCTTAAATTAATAGTCTTGCTTATAAATTATTGAACGTCCATTTGAGCCAGCAAAATTATAACAAAGAAGTTGGAAAACTTCAGCAAATAGACTTGGACAATGGTTACAGCTAATATTTGATCAATAAATTAATTCCTAAAAAAAAGGGAAATTGGAACTAACCAAATTAAATCTATTCAAATACTTCAATAAAATTCAAAAGTTTCACTCATCATCCTTCAGTAATAAATTCATAATTTGTTTTCTAAATTTGCAATACAACCAATTTATAGATGTAAGACAAATCCGGAATTTACAAAATCGATTGCGAGTGTTCAAAATGCTATGTGGGTCAAACTAGAAAAAACATTTCAACTCGGTATAAGGAATATTTTGCCCATATTTATTATTACAATTCGATTTATCTTCAGCTGAGGGTAACCCCTTGTTTACATTATTATCGCCCAAATAGTATTTATACAGGCACATTTTGATTTATAATTTAGTTTACTCTGATGATGGCTACTTGGTAGCTGGTAGGCTACTTGGTAGCATTGAATTTGTTGAAGGTAATGCATACAGTAGTGACAATCTTAATTTGTTGTTTTGCTGTATGTGTTTCCCTTGTTTTGCATTTAGGTCATATCTGTTTCGTATTTTATTTTTTACAGGGTAACATTTTTGGCAGAATCAATTAAATTTTCAGAGTTATCTGTTTTGCTGATCTTCACAAATTTTTGCATTCATTCCAATTATTAATTTATATAAATTCAATTTCCTCACAAGGCAAATTTCATAAATTTATTATTCATTGCTCATCTCAACCTCAAATTTCATTTGTAAACTATCTAGTTTTGTCAATTAATAATTCAATTGGAGAATCAAACCATTTTTTTGTTAATTTGAACTATTTCTTTTATTTTCTCTATTTAACAACATCTATCTGACATCACGTAATGACTTAATGCCGGAGATTCTTGATTAAGGTTTTTTTCTTATCTTATGAATGAAGCTGTTGGCGCTCTAAGTAATCCGATCTATCAAGAATCTGAGGACACGTATCACTACGAACCCTAAGTGAAAAGTGTCCTAGGGAGCTATCGGAACATTAGACATGAAAGTTTTCTTTAAAACCTTGAAGTGGCGCCCAAATAAAGTGATTTAGAACATTGTTGCTGGTTAGTAAGAAAAAACATATAAAGATCAAGTGCAACATTGGCTACCAAGTAGCCATCCTCAGTACTAAGAGTATTTTTAGTGGAAAATGGTGAATATTTCTCATTTATAGTGTTATAGTGTATCCACAGTGTAAACTCTTTTATTGTTTATTATGTATATATTATAATTACAAAAACAATGATATTTTATGAAGCAAGTTCACTTTCCATAGTATTGACGACAAACTATGTATCATGCTGTATAATTCTATTAATACAATAAGTAATATTTTATGTGCTGTAGTGTACAGTACGCCCAAGTGTTTAAACATAAGGAGCTTGTAGTTGGATGGATTTGATCCTCTACATATAGAAGCTCCGCCCAAAACTCACCACAAACGCCCACCGACTAAACATGTTTATGGGTTATTTCAGTGTCAGACAAATTACACTAATTACAAGGAACACGGCTTTCTTTCATCACATCTACCATTAACCTTCGGAAAAGGATTTATTGAGACTAAAATCCCATGACGGCCATTAAAGCAGTTTGAATTTTAGATTTCACAAGCTATGTTTTTATGTAGAAATATGCCAATACCGTGTTTATTTACTTTTTATATACCATAATAAAAATATACAATCATATCCTTTCCATTCTATGTCTTTCAAATCATCCAAGTAAAAATGAATAATTTGGAGTAAGTATTTAATGAACAAAGAAATCGATAATATGAAATATAACATAAATTTACACTTCCTCACAATTGTTTCGTCACACGGTGATATTATCAAAGCGTTATCAACTAGTTTCAAAAGTAAACTTTGCAGTAAATTTTTAATTGTGTTTTATATCACGGTTCTATACATTTTTGAAATGAATTTACACCAAGTAAACGCCAAATCCATAGAGACAAAGACTTTGATGACGAATATTCGTAGAATAGTAAAACATGATCAATAATGTTATGAAGGTGATAATGATTAATCTCCAAATAATGGGAAAGTTTCAACTAAAGTTCAGTCAATAGAGATTTATAGGTGCTTGGAAAAAAGGGCGCAAATGAAATCTGATTAAAAAAGATTTCCCTTGCCACAATGATGTAGCCATCATGGTCCAAAAAATTCAGTTTTTCTAGTTATATCCGTATGTCCTTTAGATATAAAATTACAGAAACATAGATATCCATTGACTTTATAGTTTTCCCTCTCCCACTCCATTTTCAATGTAGTATATTATTTATGTTGGTATTTGAATAATAAATTTCAAGCCAAGATGCACCACAAATCGTCACGAATGCTGCAAAGACTGGAAAAGATCACTTTGGGATAGATCTAATTGATCATTTAGGATATTGTAATATGATTTTTTGACATCTCTATTGATTTTAATATATTTAATCTGAAACCTTTGGTTTGATTATGTAAAATGCTTAAGACTTATTCCAAAGGTTTCACATTAAATACATTTGAATCAATAGAGATTTATAAAGGTGTCAAAAATATACTAAATGATGAATATAGACCTATATCAAAGTGATCTTTTCCTTTATCTTAAAAAGCAGTCTTAGGATAATTCTTATAATATTAAATGATACTTATATTAATGTACAATGTACCTGTTTCGGAATTTCCGATGATCCTTTACTCTCAATTCTAATCTCATTAACCCTAATGTACTTTAGTTTTTATTTATTCTTGAAATGTTTATTGTTTACTTCATAATTTTGAATTTGTTTGGTAATGGCACATCGGTGTTGAAACTATAGTAACGTTTTCATGCTATTATCAAAAGTTGTATAAAAACAAAGTATTTTCTTTTCATTTAATCATAAAAATCCAGAATTATTGACATTAATGACATTTAATTGAAAGTGGAGATATGAATATGGTGTTACGAACACGCAAACGCAGGATTAGTTGTATCTAAACAAAAAAAATAATACAATTTATTTGTCAAATATCACTACACTTACACTTATTGAAACGTTTGATTATACCATTTCGAATGTGAACAGTTCGTTTTCGTAGCAGATTTTTCAAAATGAAGTGATACATAAATTGCGAAAACCCAATTCGTATAAAAATGAAATCACAGAGTAACGGACAATTATATAAAATCAATTTTTGATCAATATTGTCGGCTTCTGTAGATTGTGTTGTTGTCCCGGAAGTGTGATGATACATCAAACCAAAATTAAGAATGATGTTACTTCTTATTATACTTCACAAACTTAGGATCAAGTCAGTAGCTGGGTCTGATTTTTTCTCAAACTGAAAGCTTATAAGATATATTGAGGCGTTTATTGCATAAAGCCCATTTGTCATTTTATACAACTTTTCAAGAAACTAAAGAAAAGCTATTTAATTGTATATCAGTTGAGTTAAAACACTGTAAGTTCGACAAGAGATTCACTTGTTAATTATACATTTTTTCCTATATGAATGATATCATTTTTCTTTTGCTTTTATTAATTAATAAATAATTTATATTTAATACTAATAGTATAAAATGTAATTATAATTAATAAATGAATAAAATTTCTTATAATCATTTCAAATCGTTTCTGCCTAACATTCTTTTTATTTCAATTTTCATTAAGAAAATTTTGTTTTTCTTGAAAAAATTTATATTTGGTAAAATAATTTATAAAATTGCCTACATGTATTTGAACAATATTTAAACGAGATTAATTCTCTACAAACTCACTATTTTAATAATAAATAATTTATTTATTTATGCTTTTTATTTATTTTATTAATAAAATGAATATTAATAATAATTCCCTAACAAATTATTTTGAAATTTAATTCCTAGTTATAAATATGAGTTGTTTGCGTGAACTTTTTAGTACATGTCTTTTTAATAATAAACTTCACTGTATAATTAAAACCCCTACTAGTTCCGCGGAAACAGCTAACACCCTAGGAACAGTACCATATAGTATCCACCATAGCACTTTCCTCTTTGAGAGCCCTGTGCTAAATCTTGTGAAAACATTGTTTTAGGTACTGATGTATAGTATTTATATCTTTCAATGAATTTTAGCATCAATGTATTCAACGTATCAAATATCTTTCAAGGTATGCACCAATTGAAAACTATAGTTGTAGTGTGTGGTTCCTAGTAATCTGCTAAAATATTGCATTTTGACAATTTCGAAGCCCATTCAATTAATTTACAATTTATCTTCAAAGTAGGTAGTAATTTTTCTTCTTTCGGAAAAAATTCATTTTCAACTATAATATTTAATTCTGGTATTATTGAAACTGTAAGTAACAAACTATATTGGTATTGTATTCAAGAAATCCCGAAATTATTAGATAACCTAGTCTCAAAAAGTCATTTCATCTAGAAAAATAATTGCACCAGAACATCGTGGGTTTTGTATGAAATGGAGCACCATTAGATACTAATGTATTGACATATCATCATTTACTTACTACTCCAATGGAAGAAGAACTACAAGTTGATGCTGTAACTTCTCTAAAGTATTCTAATTATGACGAAAATATTCAGGTACTGGAAAAATTAATGCCATACAAGTTTCCATAACATTTTTCCAATAGTCAAAAATAAAGGCTTCAAAGTTGGTTACAAAAATCAATCAAATTGACAAGAGTTTATAACAATTTGCAAATCAACCTGTACTATTTACTTATTTTTCAAGTTAAAAACATATAAGTAAAGTTTATTGTTCAATACTCTTTAAATAGTTTAACGTGTACATAGCATGCTACTAAGTGGCTAACATATGAGATTCAAAACACATAATATGCCTGTTTAAATATTATTTTGGATTAGTAGCTAGGATTATCAGCTGAAGATATATCTGAATTGATCAAATCGCTTCTTCATGTATACGTTTCCATTCCTTCTACATTACTGAGATATTTATCAGTACCTGTACTTACTATGATAAACAATATAGTGATAAACTTCCTTGAGAAATGGTGTGACGTATATTTAAAATAAGTTATGCTAATGCTGATTTTTCATTATTATTTTTCTTTATACCCATGCGCAAAATGGTTTTCGTACAAACTTAGAACATTACTCTTAGTTTTACCGACACAGATTAATAGATTTTAACAAGTACTGCATTATCTTCGGTAAAGAATATAGTACTAAAACATATTATTCTTAGAAAAAAGCGACATGACTCTGGCACATTTAGAAGTACTGACGAGAATTATTAAGAAGAATAATTTATAAAATGTATTAACAAAAATTGTACCTTCACTGGTTTCCCTGAAAAATAAAAATAAGCTGACCAACGACGAAACAAATCTTTCCTGTGGCATTTCTAGTCTAAGGAGAATTGTGTTTTAAATATCACACGATTGATAAAAGATAAACCGAATTGAATCTCAACGTTTACTGGAACAGCGTCATGACTATTTGATAGCTATTAAACAATATAGAGCAGAAAATCATCCAATTATCTATCTTGAGGAAACATGGTTTGGTACACATGACACTGCGAAAACAGGATTGAACGATTTTTCAAAAAATGCCAAACCAAAGCTCTTTCAAATGAAGGCAAATTAATAACAATAATATTTGCAGGTTCAGAAAATAGGTTTGTTGCAAATTGTCTGTTCACTGATACTGACGCTACATTTTTTGAAGATTGGTTCGAACATCGTCTTCTTCAAAATATACCCGAAACCAGCATGATTGTAATAGACAATGGCTAGTTATCACAGCCGTCAAGCAAAAATGTTTTCTAGCACGAAAGTAATTCAAAATTTTAGATAATAATATATATTTTGAAGGAACGTACAAAAAACTGAATCTTATAAAAGTTTTAATGGTTTTCAACATTAATAAAGAATACGTGTGTAATAAACTTGCAACAGAAAATGGACATACAGTGTTGAGTCTTCCCCCCTACTACAGTATTTTTAATCCAATCGGACTAATATGACACAGAGTCAAATCAAATATTAGAAGGAACTATATTTCCCCCACTTTGAATATATCTGCAGTGGAATTAATAAAAAACATTGTAAGTAAAAATTCTGTACAGTTGGAAAAACTGTATATAACATGTAATTATGGTGGAAAACTCTGATACATGTATGATTACTGATGTTCAACCCTTAATAATAAGTTTAGGCTTAGATGAAGATAATAGTGATAGTGAGACTGAACTAAATTTAATGTATAACATAGAATTAAGTTGTTAAAATTGATTATTGTTAAACTTCCGTGTACGCACATTAATTGTTATTGTACTTATTACATCTCTAGTAATAAAATAAAATACAATTTTCAATTGATCATTATTTTCCTTTAGTGTAAAATGACTTTTTAATTCAAAATAAAAATAAATCAATTTTCATTTACATTTATTATGTAGAAATTCTCGGGAAATAGGTCACACTAACACATATGCCTATTATTTTCGTTTTTACGTACGTTTCGGTCTCACGACCATCATCAGAAGACGTATCAATGTATAAAACGGAATATGTTAAAACTAATTGTATCAAGCACAAAGCGTCCTTATCGCACCAATTTCAATTATAAATGCCCACGTCGCCGAAACGGAACAGAAACACGAGTAATCGAAATTGTAACATTAATGTTTTAAGTGTATGATATGTATTAAGAATCCACTGCTTAGCAATTTTCTTATAAAATACGAAGTCATGTCAAGCAATGTTTGCATCCAACTGAAACCAAAAAATATAACGCTCAAGTATCCACTTTCGAACCAGATGTTAAAGATTTATGAGTTAATAGAAGAAAGTTGTCTGACCTTATTAGAAATGTTGCTATTTGAGCATTCTACCTAACGTATACTTTGAACATTATAAAGACGCATGTAGGAATTTGCAAGGGTTTTAATTAATTGAATTAGTATACATCTGACATAATGATTGAACGTCTGCTCTACGATTTACAGACTTGGAGTCACGTTTTATGTGAATCATCTCCAAAATAGATCTTTCATAATAATTGGTTTCCTTGATTAAAATATTAATAGTTTTGTAATCGTTATAATCAAAACAGTGTTTAGTAAGGGTGGTGGAATAATTTCAATCTGACCATGCACCCATTTATTGCTGTTACGACTATTAATTCCAAAATTGTATTTCAATTACTTAAATAATTTTGTTGTTCTTTCAAACTGAAGTATTAATTAAAAATTACATCGCAATGTACCATATGTGCAACCGTATGAAAATCAAACCTTTTAAATCATATTCATTATCAAATTACGTTGTTAGTATATATTATATATTTTACACAAATTATTTTATTTGATGTGCCTTCTGAATTAAGAGAATAATTTTAAATGATTTTTAACTATTAAGTCTGTACATATTTAGAAATTCCATTTAAATATTAATTTTGTTTTATTTATTACGCGTTTTTTAATATGTAGTGTGCAATGTTTATGGATTGTTTAAGTATTGTAAGTAAATTACCATTTTTAATAAGTTGCGTTTGTACCCTAAACCAATTATGAAGACCCCGTCCAGATTTGAATACAACTTTGATTAATATCGGCAAGCCAAAAGGTGCATATTGTAATTCGTGTCATGAAAAATATGACCGCATACGGGAAGTTACCTAATTATTGATGGAAAAGTATGTCTATTTATGGGGCTTAATCAGCTAGTTGGGTTATGGCAATAAATGTATAATATGAATTATACCGTGTTTTTATTTTTATAATAAAAGTTTATTTGGGAATTTTTCTACAGAAGGTACAGTCTTTATTTTCATATTGAATTTTTGTTATTGTTTTATAAAAAGGAATTTTATTTTTTGTAGGATTTTATAAATACCTTATGTACAATTAAAAGTTTACATTTATTTACATATTTTTATATACAAAAAATTGGTTTCACCCAAGTGTGAGTTCATAATTGATATTGATATTAATGTTTAATTCTCACATTCTATTTTTTTGTGTAGATTCGTACTAGCACGTTTTGAGGTCAATTATTACACCTCATCCTCAGGGATATATAAAGTGAGGATTCAATATATAAAATTATAATCATATGGTTTCAGTTCTAGATGAATTCCTGAACTTCAACTGCTCAACATGTATATTATATGAATTAAAAATGAAATTTTACATATAAACTTAAAATCATCTAGGAATGAAGCATGAATCCATATGATTATAATTTTATATATTGAATCCATACTTTATATATACCTGAGGATGGAGTGTAATAACTGACTTCGAAACCTGGTACGAATCTACACAAGAAATGGATTATACCAATTAAACATTAGTATCAATATCTATTCTTATATAGCTCGTGTTATTTTCTTTCGCCCCACCCTACAAAAAGTTCTGCGGGCGCCTATGGTTATAAATTCTATCCGAAATGATGCTTATAGTTGTTGTAGCGGCAAGCCATCCACATGAAAAATGAAATATTCGTTTAAATAACACTTAGTAGGTTTTATTGCTGTAAAATACCTTCAAATACTACTACCGGAAAAATGTATTTTCTTATGATAGTCCTCGATTTTTTCAGATATCACGTACACTAAAATCAATTGAGGATCGAAAAGTGATTTTATTTTGCAAATGACAATAATTTATAAGCCGTACTTATAGTGTACATAGGAATGAATATACGTACCTATAAGGATAATATGAAAGGAATTATATGGACTCTAATTTGAAGATTTTGTCAAACTTAAAAAATTTATATTTGCGAATTTGTTGAAAAAAATACCGATATTTCGTAAAATTGAAATGCATCATACCGAAAACTATTTAACTGCATTACGTCATTCTTCGCAGTTGTTGTGTACTTGCTCTTTAAAAAGAGCACATCTCAAGACATTGGTGTCTCGAAGATGATAGCACAGCGTATGAGGTGTCGGGGGGACGGGACATGCTGTTCAACATACACACACATGCATAACCTAACCGCCTAAATCAGTTCAGAACGGCGCGTTTCGTAGACGTACCTCTTCGCACTTAGTAGAAGCAGCGCGAAACCAAATTTTAGAACAATTTTGTCGCTACTCGGTCAGATCACGACTGACCGTGTAGACGTTTTAACCGAATCCATTTTAATATCATTGAAATTTACGGCCCCGGCATTTGTATATAAAACTAGTAAATTGTGTACGATTTCGTCGCGTGTTTGTATATAAACTGTGTATACAATATTTGTGTATACAACTCGTTACGAGTATCAAATGTTTGTAATATAAAGACGAAGATTAAATTGTTTAGTTTACGTATAGTAAATGTTTAAAGTAAAATGAAGGAGCAACAGTTGTCTGAAGTAAACGCGTCCACCCAGCTGACTCCGGTTGTTCATCAGAGTATCAACATTCAACAACACCTTCATCAGCTGCATTTGCACCAAAACCATACCAGTGTCATTTTACCGAATGAACCTACACAGAACACGCAAGTTCACAACGCACCTGAAACCAACACCCAGGATTCCGACAGCAAATCCTCTGGAAGTGATAAGAAATCAGGGATTAGAAGGCAAGAAAAACCCCCTTATTCGTATATAGCTTTGATCGTCATGGCGATTCAACATTCTCCGACCAAGCGATTGACGCTCAGCGAAATATATACGTTTCTCCAACAGAGGTTTCCGTTCTTCCGTGGATCCTATCAGGGATGGAAGAACTCAGTGCGACACAATCTCTCACTGAATGAATGCTTCATCAAGTTACCCAAAGGTCTAGGACGTCCGGGTAAAGGACACTATTGGACAATCGATCCGGCTAGTGAGTTCATGTTCGAGGAAGGTTCGTTCCGAAGACGTCCCCGAGGATTCAGAAGGAAATGTCAGGCAATGAAGCCACAATATCATCCTAGTACATTTTTCGGGAATAATATGTCTGGTATGGTTAACCAATCGACAGGATACGAACATCAAAGTTTAGTGCAACCTCAAGAATATTCGACGTGTTCTTATAATAATCCATCGTCGGTACAAATGTCCGCAGTTCCCGGGGGTCATTATCCAAATTACGAGTACCCGGTGTATCAGCAACAATGTGATAGAGACTGGAACACGTCGTCTTCGCTATTGCCGCCATATCCCGAATCGACAATACCCAGTATGTATCTCAAACCTTCAATCAGTCCGGTTATAGAGAATAATCAGGATGCATTAACGCCGCCACCGTCTATTTCAGAAACATATGGCTACCAGTATTCAGGGGTTTCAACGTCAAGTGAAAATTGTAAGTTTTTATTTTTGTTTTTCTGTCCGGCGCTTACGTCTAGCAATCTAGCAAATATGTTGTTACAGTAATTGGAACTGGCAGTTTTACAAGCCAGATGACATATGACATTCTTGGCAGACGCATTACCTAGTGGGTGGTCAGCTTTCGGCTGTTTCTCTAATAAAACAATAAACCTTCAAAAGTATTGTAAAATGTTATGTTCCTATGTTGGCCAAATGTGCGAACTCATTTGATACTGACGACTATTGAGTATTGAATAAGAAATACATGTTAGAAATGATAGTATTGAATTAGTTTGTGTAGATAACCTTTTTCAAATAAATAAAACACAATTGATCTGTAGAATGTCTATGCTAATATTATTAAACTGTTGGTTTCAGTAAATTTTCACTTATAATATCCCATGTGCAAAATTTCCAGAAATTAATTTCTGCACTCGGGATATTCGGTAAGAGAATTTCACACCGAAGAAAAATTAGTTTAAAATAATTTGTGATATTATTTGACATTTTGTCATGAAAATATGAGACATTATGAAGGAATGTCATAATTTATTTATAGGATTTTAAGAGTTTGATCTATGCGAGTCCAAACGCCAAAAAAACATGTGGTGTTCTTATGCTTAAATTGTGTATGGTTATAATTTATAATGTTTCGCCACGAAATTTAAAATCCTTCAGAAATCCGAGATAAAATTCAACATATAATTCTAGAAAATACAAAAGAATCAAGGGCAAGTGTATGGAGGCAGTTTATGGACTTTTGTAATTTTTGATCTACCCACTTTAGTTGTACGAAATTGTTAAAAGTGGATTAAATATGGTTTATTACATGTTATAGAATTACATTTTATTTACTAAAATTGGTGGAATTATGTTTTTTTAACTAATGGTTTTCTTTTGGCAACTAATTTTCAATAAAATTCAAATATCTTTTGATTCACTTTAGTTGTGTTAAATTATTTTAAATAGATTATATACAGTCTCTCTTATGTTTTTGGGTTAAATTTGGTTTACTAAAATTGGAGCAACTATAATTGTTTTCAGCAAACGATAGTTTCTGTTTTTTAAGCGAATCAAATAGTTATAAAATAGTAATATTGCTTAATGGGAATAGGCGGTTATGGCTATGACAGATATCATGACAAATGTCATTATTGTACTTTCTCTATATTTTGTACAAAATCAATCGTCTCAGATTATATTGTAACAATGAGTTGTTTTAAAAATTACGAGGTTTGTTCATGTTGCGACGAATTAAGTCACATGAAAATGTTCCATTAATTTTGTGAACGGTTGTTTTGTTATGTATTGTATCACTTTTAAACTCATTTATTAAATGTCAAAAAAATATCCACTATAATTTTGCTTCTCTATCCTAAAAGAAAAAACTATCCGCTGAAATTTTTTCGTTGGCATGGCAACAAGTCAAAATAAAAGTATTTCGTTGGTCGAAAATTGTAGGTGTGAAATTCTCATAAACACATGATATTTAAGCGGCATTTCATTCAAATGTGTGGAATAAAATTCATATCTTTTTAACATGCAACTTAAAAAAAAGAGCTGAAACGCTGATTTTAAATATTACACATTTTCTGGCAATAAAATAAAATATTATCCTCAACCCTTTAGCTGTGAGCCACCCCAACTTATTTTTCAAATGGAAACAAATGTCATTTGTGGGTTCGTTGAAAATCTTTTGGCAAATGGAATCTAACCATACCATTTTTTTTCTTCTAGTTGTGTTGTATCTTTTATAAAAACAAAATAACTGCAAATCTTACAACATCTACAAACAATTTAACGAAGCAAATGCTTGAAATAAAACAAACCGCGTTGAAACATGAATCAGGCATAAAGTCACGTTTTTTGTGAGAAATCTGGATAAAAAAAGTTGGTTTTCGATAGGTTCAGTTTCAAACCTGTATCATTTCGTTGTAAAATTGAAAGTAAACGTTTATTTTATTAATTTGGCTGCTTTCACGAGTTCTCTTTACCCAACAAAAATGGTACCATTGTCAGAACGGCAGCGAAGTCTTGATATTGCTGGGATGTGGAGATGAATGCTAAGTATGTGCTTTATTTAATACAAAATATCCGAAAAATATGATTTCACAGGCAAGATATTCCATAAATTTGAGGAACATGGTACAGTGAAAGATTTCCTAAAAGAGGTCGGCCACGTGTTTTGGACGATAATGAAAAATTGAAATTGCGTTAACTCTGCAGGAAAATCCCTATGCTTCAACGGTTTTATTGGCCCAAATTCATGCTGCGTCTAGACGTACGATTAGAAGGTTTTTGAAAACATAAAAATACCACCCGTATAAAGTACATTTTGTCCTAGAGCTTTTGGAGGATGATTGTGACAGGTGTTTGCAACTTTGTGAACAAATGAGACGGTGTGACTAGAATAATCAGTTTGCACGGATCATAATCTTTTCGGATGAAGCTAGTTTTTATTTAAATGGCAAGGTTAACACACACAATTGTGGTATCCGGGGTCGTGAAAATCCACATTGGAAATGTGAAGCTCATACACAGTGCCTAGTAAAAGTAAATGTATGGGTAGGTATCATAAACCAAATTTTAGGTCCATTCTTCTTTGAAGGAAACCTCACAGCTAACGCTACCTAGACTTTTTACGATTCGATTTGATGCCTGCACTAGCTGTTATTTTCCCAAATGAAGTAGATCCAGATTTACTCAATGAAACAATTTGGTTTCAACAAGACAGCGCTCCCCGATCACATTTTGGTGTTAATATCAGAGAATATCTAGACGACATATTTGCAAGTCGTTGGATTGGACGGCGTGGTACAATTGAGTGTCCACCAAGATCCCCTGACTTAACGTCATTAGATTATTTTCGTTTAGGCTATTCTTTGAGTTAACCAAAATAGGCCGGTGAATATTGCAGATTTGAAAAACAAAATTCGAATGGAGTCAAATAATATATCAGCCTTTCGGAACCCCGTCGAGGAATTTTACCATCGCCTGGGAGCATGCCAAGTAGATTTTGGAGTGCATTTTTCGTATTTCCTTAGTTAAATTGTTTGCATACAGCATTAATGTCATAATATTTCTAATTGTGTTATTTTTCAAAGAATTAATGTGTTTCATAATAAAAACATAATAAGAAATAAATAATAGTATCTTTAGATTCCATTTTCTACGAGCTTTTCAACGAACCCAATTGATAAAAAAAAGTTGGGGTGGCTCGCAGCTAAAGGGTTGAAAGAAAATATTTTATTTTATTGCCAGAAAATGTGTAATATTTAAAATCAATTTACGTGCTTCAGGTTTTTTAAGTCGCCTGTTAAAAAGATATGAATTGTATTCCACACATTTGCCCAACCTGGTGTATTATACTTAAGGTACTTTCTTGAAAAGCCTGACTCATTATTGCAATAAGAAACGGATGCCCTGTATCAATAATTGATGAATGAATCCATTGAAAATCACTTGAACATAATATCATTAATATTATTTCAGTTCACAGAGATTCGGACAATAGCTTGGAACAATTTATGATTAAATTTATAACATTCTTTCGAGACATAATAAAAATGTAGGATATATAAACCAAAACAAAATCATTTTGTTAAACTTTTGAACGTGATAATAAGAAGAAATAACCTCAGAAAATCAGGAGTATTTAAAAAAAATATTCAACAGAGCTGTTCGTTACTTGTGATATTTCATTGTAAAAATACAGCTAAGGTTTAATTTGTTAATTATTCCTGAATTTATTTAATAAAAGCTGATTGCAAGTTTCGAAACATAGAATGAAGTACAATTAGTTGAAACATGAATGGATTAGTAGGTACCTACTGAACAAATAATCTCAACAAGTGGAGAATGAGAAGTACCACGGAATTTCTGAAAATAGTTTACAAATGTCAGACAGAAAAGCTAAGGGATCCAAGTATAAAAATATAAATATTGAGATCTTTAATGTTTTTAGAATATCCTTAATTTTTATTTGGGATTGATTCTCGTAGTTTCGACAATCCTTTACATAATTTAGCACTTGGTAAGATTTATGCTTATCTTACAAGGACGTACTTTTTTCATAATTTGAAGAATCCTTTTGCTAGTTCTAAACATTTAAATTAACCCAAAATTATAAGATACATTACTTGCAACAGTTATAAATTTAATAATGATCATTATTATTCAATTATAACTTAATGAAATTAAAAATTGCAAGAAATCTATCATATTAATTTGGGCTAGCTTAAATGTTCAGAACTAGCATTAGGATTTTTTCAAATTATAACCGCCCAAAAGTATTGCTGAATGAATGAACGTTTATTATAGAAAAACGTAATAACAGAATAAATATCTTATTATTATTACTATACTAATGATAATAAAGATTCTTGACCCAAGTATGAATTATATATAAATTCTCGGGAAATAGGTCACATTAACACTTATGCTTTATATTTTCGTCTTTACATACGTACCACATGTGGTACTGTTTCGATTATTCGTGGTTCTGTTCGTTTCTGCGACGTGGGCATTTTTAATTGGAATTGGTGCGATAAGGACGCTTCGTGCTCGATACAATTAGTACTAAGAAATCTCGTTTTAGACCTTGATACGTCTTCTGATGATGGTCGTGAGATCGAAACGTACGTAAAGACGAAAATATGAAGCATAAGTATTAATGTGACCTATTTTCCGAGAATTTATATATAATATACTAATAATGATGGCATTGTTATCACTTATCATCATCCCCGTGATTTTCTTGCCCTGTTGTATTTAATAACCTGAAAAGTTATGATGTAGGCGGTACAAAAGGTAGAAGTTGCATTAAGGTAAACCACCCAATAGTTGACACCATTAGTTCCAAGAATTCAGTTATGCTTCTACGAAAGGATAAAAAATAAACAGTTTTTTTCTGCTCGTACCAGAGGGTGCTTCAACTTGTCCTTTTCCAATTGTACTTATGGAAATTGCCATGGTACATCAAAATATATTTGAGAAAAATTTTTGTAAGTGTTGATTGTTTTTTGTATCAGCTATTGACAGTCTTTGACAGCATGAGAATATATTTATTTCAATATCTAGAAGGGAAATAAAACAGGAATTCACCTTGACTAGTGTAAAAAATAATTGTATGATAGAGATCAAAGTTAAAACTAAGTGAGCAAGTAAGGGAGTATTCATTCATCTAATAATCAAATAAAAATTTTCACGATACCCTCTCGAACAGGTCAAGGAGTTTTGGGAACAGATATTTCACTCTGACCCCAATCATAAGGATTTCAGGTGTTGACAATTTTTCTAGGAACGCAAGCATTTCCACCAGTTATATACCACTACCATTTACTCTAAATGGGTCTTTTTCAGGATTCAATACTTTCATTGACATAACTTCAATTTCATTTTCTTCATGGAATACATTCTGGACAATACAAACTGTTACATCCCATTTGTATTTATTTATCATATATAAATTCTCGGGAAATAGGTCACATTAACGTCTTTATCAACAATAGACAAAGTAGAGACAAGAAAATATAAAGCATAAGTGTTAATGTGACCTATTTCCCGAGAATTTATATATAATTCATACCTGGGTCAAGAATTTTTATTAAAATTTTGTCTTTATTGAGATGTTTTTTAAACATCATCACTTTATTCTTACCAATTCTGTCTGTAGACCGAATGGTTCTTATATTTTCCGGTTTTTGTTTATTTTCTAGATTTCTCTAAAATATTTTTACGAAAATCTACATTATCGACATTGAAAGGAATTAGATCCCATTTGCGAACTTCAAACTGTTTCTGAAATTTACTTCCATAATTTTCCATTCGCCAATTTCTAACTTCCTTTTTCCAGACATTTTTCAGGGGTCTGAACATAGCGGCAGCCATTGGCACTTTTCACCAGATCATCCGTTTTTCGACGTATTATTCCGTTTTGTTTATTTTGTGATATACTCCACACTATCCAGCAGCTGGTCTTTTATAACAGGATAATGAAGTTTAGAAATGGCCAATATCCACTGGACTAGAATATTTTCCTTCATTGCGGTAATTGTCGTAGATGGTCCCATTGAGCATTCTCTTGGACTTTTTCCATTTCATTCATAAAGAAGTGTTACTCTTGGCACATTGAACACTTTAGCTGCAGTAGAAACATGTATCCCCCTCTCAAGAGCTCCAAGAGCAGTAATTCATTTTTGTGGCCATATCTGAAGAGTATTGACATGCTCTCATCCACTAATCGACACTAGTATCTAAAACTAGATAATACAGGTTAAAGAAAATGAAAATTATATTTACAACACCGCCTCTTGAAGATCTACAAGCAACTGATAACTTGAAAAACATGGTTTTTCCACTGTTTGACACATCAGTCAATGACTGGTTATGCCCGATTTTTCGTTTACCAGTAATTAAAACCCAAATATTTTCTCAGTAAAAATATTTATGTTAGGCGTAATATTTCTTCCCATCAGAGCATATCGATTGGGTAGAAATATAGAATATGTATAGATCATATGAAATAAAGATTTTACTGAATATTTCTCCAGATCTAAGGATCTTAAGATACCTCAAACAATTGGTACAACTATGTACAAATGACGCACTTCTTAACTTCATCTACTTGCTGTGATGAAAAGTCTACTAATACACTCTAAATTTCGTGCATATATCAAGGAATACAACTACATATATACAGAAAAAATACTTTGGATTGGAAGCTTTCTTATTTAAGTAGCATCAATTTGCAAATGTCGATGACTGGACAGATGTCGAACACACCATAGGATGTTTTTCCATTTTTATTTTTGGAGGTACCTTTTACAGTTCAGGTACAGCTGCTTTTCTTTGGAAGTCTACCACTTCTTCAAAACGAAAATCGATATTATAAAGTTCTTTTTAACGAAGTTTGTATGGTAGCGTTTCATCATAATGTGGACATTGCATTTTGCTCAGCCTTTTCAGGTTTGTTGCTTTCGTAAAGTTATTCATAGGAGATATGGATTTAATGTTCTCAGGGTACTTTCTATTACAATGAATTTTTTACTGACTCCTGCTACAAAATTAACCCAATCCTCCGTAGTGAAAATGTGAGTAAGACATCTCTTTGCTTTCTCAATAACAGCAAAACCGTGGTCGCATTCCGTCCCAAACGAATGTCCCGAAACCAAAAAACGATGGTCCGCACTTTTAGTATGTGGATGTTGCACAATATACATCCAACATTTTTATTATAGTTTTGTTTTTTTTTTGTCCGCCCAAGTTGTCACTAAATGCATCGAGGTGAGTTACTGTTCATCGTTCGGCTAACTAAATATTATTTTTTGCAGATGTGAAGAAAACATTTTATGGGGATGCTATGAGCCTTGAATCTCATGGTCTACTATGGAAGTAACCTTTTCAGGCATACTCACTAAAAACTTCACCCCTTGTGTAGACTTGTCTGGCTGTTGCCTCCGCTGATACTTAGGCCTGCTGTTCCATTGTATCTTAACTGTATTGTTTGATCACAGTACCCACTCCGGTACTTTACTTTGAATATACTGCAGCAAGCATGTCATAAATACCTGAGAACCTTTAGAGCCTTCAGCTTCATGCCACATACACATGTTACCAACTCCTGATGCTAGCACGTGGATGGCCAAATTGTACTTCCTTAGCTGGCGCAAATCATAGATCTTGCTACATATTAAATATGGAGTGGTTAACGTCTTTTGCAAGTGAAAACAAATAGCACGTCTTTCTGAAGACTGTTTTGTTGATTCCTTGGCAACGTTTGTTAAATCTTTGGCTGCTTGATCTTGCCGTAGATGACGCTCATGTTCTCGTGCTAAACGGATGCCATTTTATGTTTTGAAATTGTTACATTTCGAACATGTATCAGAATATAGTTTGTGGAAGCTCAAGTTAAACTGGGTATTAAAAATCTCGCAGTATTTACTCAGGTTCAATGTACACATAATGTACATTGTTGATTCAAGTTATAGTGTATGCGGAGAGGAGAACAATATTGCCTCTGATATCCTAGTACATAGACAGTGTCCGAGGTCATAAGTTACATAAGTTCAAGCAGTATTCTAGCTTTTGGCGTTGCCTCAAGCCTGCTGGACTGAGTCTTATTCCAAGGGGTGCACAATGGACCCAATCAAGTGGTCTGAGTGCACTGGACTTATCAGCTCAGTGTTGATTGACTGATTGATTGATTGATAGTGGTAGCATAAATCCACTGTGTATATTATTTTCACGAGAGCGAGGGAGAAGAAAGCCGGTGTAGATTCGCTACTATCTGCAACACGCTCAAGCTTTTTGTTATGGGTATTTGTAAAATCGAAATTCATAGATTTCAGGAAAGTAGGGCCTATAATCTTCCTCACCTGCGTATAAATACTGAAAATTTTTGGATACGATTAGTTTTTTTTTTTTTTTGCGTAGAGGGGAAATCTTACATAGACGCCTCGGGTGCCCGTGCCCCCGGGTGTGCCGGATTCCTACCGACTAAAACCCCTCCTCCGTGAGGTTGGTTCTCCATCCTAGAGGAGCCCCACAGCACTACGGTCATTATAGTCCTATTGTGCCCTCACTTGTTTCTACCCCCTCATCAGTCCGGTATATTCTATGAATTTCAGTAGCCTTATATAGGGGATACTTCTGATTTCCTCGGGTGATGTCTTATCGTCTCCGAGGTATGTCCGACGACCTACCGTGTATGCCGTGCACTGACACAGCACATGCATAGGTTCTCATCTTCCACGCCGCAACCCCTACAAGTGGGCTGATCTACCAGTCCCATCGTGTAGAGGTGTTGCATGGGGCGTGTCCGGTCAGGAATGCAACAAGATTCCGTATTTCTTTATACAAATATAAATAAGAAACAATCAGTACTATCCACTAAAAATACTTTTACAGTATTCAGGACCTTCCAGCTACCAAGCAGCCATCATCGTCAGAATTTACTGAAAAGAAGAGTAGCTAGAAGGTCCTCAGTACTTAAACATCCTTCACAGGTCTTATATTAAAATTCATCTGAGCTCCTCAGTATTTAGTTTGTGGTATTCCATGGAAATAACTTCTCTTGTTTCTTTTGAAATCAACTGGTTGCATTTATAATGGCAACAACATTCAGTTTCTGTTATACACTTTTATTGTATCAGCATGTTATTTCGTTATTACTATGTGGGCTAGGCCTATTTACCATAGCAATTCCCTTGAAAGGACACATGTCAGTTGGAACCACATGTATTATGTGAATTAGGTCATTTAGAAATATAGAATTAAACTTTCTGAATTATGAAGATAACTTAGATAATTTAACATAGAATTATAAATATGAATAAACGTAAAAGATACGGCCAACAAAAAAATTTTGTAAAAAGCTGAACCATAAGCGGAATTCGAACCCCCATTACTGGATTTCTAGTCCAGGGTGTTTACCAATTACACCACTTTGGTCCCGTTAGATTTTTATGTTATTTTGTACATCAATGTATTGTGTTCATCAATGATCTACTATCCTTTCAGAGGTTTATATTTACAAAAATATGAAAATCTAACGGGCCCAAACTGGTGTAACTGGTAAACACCCTGGACTAGAAATCCAGTAATGTGGGTTCGAATCTTGCCTATGGTTCAATCTTTTACGTTTCTTCATCTTTATAATCCTATGTTAAATTATCTAAGTTATCTTCATAATTCAGAAAATTTAATTCTATATCTCTTAAGTTACCTACACGAAATTGTGACCAATTAAGCAAAGAAACTTTAAACTAGTAATAGTAGTAGTAGAAATGAAAATGGGTTTGTGATATAAAGGTTTGCATTGAATTATTATTATTGAATCAATTATTAAAATCATGTATCGCTGAAATCTCCGATAATTTAAAATACAATCTTAAACTTTTGAATCCTGATCTTCCTAAACTGTATTGCTAACCCAAGATCCATAAACCAGGTAATTCCATGAGACGAATCATTTCGAACATTATTGTTCCACGAATAACATAGCAAAATGGTTAGTTAATGAATTCAGCAGCTGCACCAAGGTTGTCTGCAAAAAATTCTTTGGAGCTAATTTCAAAATTGAAATATTCCAAACTTAAGCCTGGTAATACTCTCGCTTTATTATTTAAAAATATCCCTATCCCTGAGAAAATGAACATTCTGAAGAAATTGCTTTCAAATGTTAATATTCCCGATACAAAGTTATTTCACTTTTAACAATAATACACAAGCGGATGTGCAATGGACAATGCACTCTCTCCTTTTTTAGCCAATATTTCTCCTCCTTAAAACCAAAATTAAATCAGTTTTCAAAAGTTTGGCCTTATATATGCTGATGATATTTTCGCGATTCTGATTTACAAGGCTTCTTGATCACGCTTATAATAGCCAATTTGATTCAGTCAAATGCACTGTATGGATAGAAACAGATAAGCAGCTTCCTTTCTTTGATATTAACATTATAAAAGACGGGAATCACTTGGAATTAATCATGTACAGGAAATTGACTCAAACCAATAGGTAAACTCTTCCGGATTCAGTCACATAAATTAATTATAAAATAGGTCCATTAACAGTTTTGTTCATAGACTATTGAACGTCCCGTCGAGCTAGCAAAATTCCTAACAACGAAGTTGACAACTTCAGCAAATAGCGTTAGTCAATGGTTACGACAAATTTTTGATCAATTACTTAATTTTTAAGCAAAAAAGGGAATTGGAACAAAAATTAACCAAATTAGAGCCACAACTTTAAAATTGTTCAATAAAATTTAAAAGTTTCATTTATCGCCTTTCAGTGATTGATAAATTCCATAATATTTTGAAAATTTGCAATACAATAAATTTATAGTTGTAAGAACAAGCTAAAAAACCGTTTGTGAGTCGTGTTGAAAATGCTATGTGGGCCATACTAGAAACTACTAGAAAGAATATTCTATCTATTTCCACCATTACTCAAGGAAGTTTATCACTCTTGAAACACTGTTATGACAAATATCTAGGTATTTTAGAAGGTATATATGAGCGAAAAAGCAATTTAATGAATTCAGATTTATCCAGTGGAGGGTAATCCCTTATATACCTTACTAATTATAAACAGTACTTAAACAGACACTTAAACTTGGTAGGTTAAAGGTCCTCAGTACTTTAGTAGTAGCAGTGTTAGTGGATAATTTGTTTTCAAAATTTGCAACCCGTTTATAGATGTAAGAATAAGCTGAGTAACCGTTAATAAAGTTTCCGAAAAGACTACGAGTCCCAAGTCTCTGAAACTATAGGAACGAGTAAGGGCTGTGTCAACGAGTTTGTAATTGTAAATAATAGGCGTAATTTTCTTGGTGAAAGTCGTTATTGTGCACTTACAAATACTAAGTTCCAGATGATTGATTACACTCCAAGTACTGAGTGCATCCAAGTCATGCTGCAGCGAGATACAACATAAAGAATGCTTTACTGCCGAGTAAAGTTTTAAATCGTCTGCGTAAAGAAAAAAATAACAGACAAATAAAGACGAAATATCATTGATAAATAAACTGAATAGGAGTGGTCCAAGTACTGACCCTTGAGGTACACCTGAGTTGGCATGAATTCAATACGATTTAAATCTTTCATACTCTACTTAGGTAAGAATTCCAAAATTCAATCAAATGATTTTATTCAATCGGTTCGCCAATGTCTCCTTTATTAGCAGAAATATGAATTACTTGGAAAATCAAATACTCAATTCAAAATTCCAGCACATCTTTGTATATTGGTATCGCTATGTTGGTGAGGTAATCGCTAGCTTTACAGGTAGTAGGTACTCGGCAAATAAATTCATGGTTTACGTAATATTGACATTTAAATCCAATCCAAGTTTGCCATAATGGGCAAGCACCTTATATCTATGGTCTTCCGAAACTGCGTAAAAGTGATACCTTTAAGACCTATTCTGGAAATGTTCGCATAAAACGTGACTCCAAGTCTGTAAATCATAGGGCAGACGTTCAATGATTGAGTCAGATTTATACTAATTTAATTATTTAAAACCCTTGCAAATTCCTACATGCGTCTCTACAATGTTAAAAGTATATTTTGGATAGTGTGCTCAAATAGCGATATTTCTAATAAGGTCAGACAATCTTTTTCTATTATCTAATAAATCTTTATCTCATAAATCTTTATCATCTGGTTCGAAAGTGGATACTTGAGTGTTATATTTTTCGGTTTTAGTAGTATTCAAATATTGCTTGACTAGACTTCGAATTTTATAACAAAGTTGCTAAGCAGTGAATTCTTGATACATGTTCATATACTTAAAATATTAATATGTTATAATTTGGATTACTCGTGTCTCGTGTTTCTGTTCGTTTCGGCGACGTGGGCATTTTTAATTGGAATTGGTGCGATAAGCACGCTTTATGCCAATACGATTAGTTTTAAGTAATTCCGTTTTAGACATAATAAGTCTTCTGATGATGGTTGTGAGACCGAAACGTACGTAAAGACGAAAATAATAAGCATATGTGTTAGTTTATCAGTAGGATTAGTTCCTCCCAAATAATCGCCCTACAATTAGATCTAAACTTTTGCCCTTTTTCACTGTATATTTTTGATAGAAACTTTTCGATATACCCATCCAACGGTTCAATGATTATTTAATAATTGTATGTTTTTACATGGAATATCGCAAAGTAAATAACAAACCAATTCAATATCTGCAAATACCTAATTAATACGGGCTTTAATAAAATTATGACGTCAACGACGATTTAGGTATTTCGATTGTTTATTTCACAGCTGAATTTTAAGAAATATTTGATAAACGTCATCAATATAACAAGGACATTTTTCTAGATAAAGCAACTGATAAAACAAACTCGTTTCCGTGGAACCGCTCCTATGTCATATCGATTTGAAAGAGATCTTTATAGCTCTTGATGTGTTGTATTTGTTTTTGATTAATGTATATTAATTTTTCCAGTGAATCGACCGTCAGGAAGCTCTATCCAACACTTGCAGTGTGACAGAAAGCCGTATCTCAGCCCACCGCCATCATCAATACCGTCATCGCTTCCATCACCACCTGTTGCGAATACAGCACATTCATTTTATGAATCGTCTGTTAAATTTAGCTTATAATAACTTTAGACACCCACTACAACTATTCGTTTCTTCGACGTAAAAGCTCCTAGCAATAGTAGTAGCATTGAATAAATTAAGTTTGAAACATCATCACATACAATTAAAAATGTGATAAATGTACAAAAGTATGTGTAGATAACTGAATGATGTGACATTTTAGTACGAAATGGAATTTTAACTGTTGGTTATTCGGAATGGATAATTAAATTTTGGAAAATTGGTTTATCTAATCCCTGATATCAAGCGTATTTTCGATTTACTTGTAGCGGGAAGTATTTTATATACAGTTATTTATTATATGAAAAATTATCTTTGTTTTTCGAAAAATGTAAGTATACTCATTAATGAATAATATGCATAATAAATAGTTGCAAACATACCCACACTATCTTAGGCATGCGCATTAGAGACAATACAGCATGGTGTCAAAGACAACAAGAGAATTATATTATTTATTATTATAACGATCTTAGTGATTCAGTAAATTCTCAATACTTCGGTATTAGGGGAAGGTGGCGGCAAAGTCTGATTGATAAGACTCGATTTTCCAGAAAATTGAGTGAATCATAAATCTCTATTTGATTGATTGGATAAATTTGGAATGAGAAAGTTTTTGTTAAATATGAATCTACAATCAACATCACCTTATGAATTGATTTAAGATAAAATAAGATATACAGATTTATTTATATATATAAAAATATATATTGAAATATTACAAACAGAAACATGAAGTGTTGTAAAGTATGGGAAGTATGGGATACGAAAAGGGTAATGTATTATTATGAGAAACTAATTAAAATAATTAATTGAATGTTATGAGGCGGCGTTTGTAACATAATTATTACTTATTTATATTTTAAACATCTTAGAATATATATTAAATTTCACAATATTTACTGAATAACTTTCTCTATGTATTGATCATGTTTTATATATATGTAGAATGTAAATATATAAAAGTTGTGACAAATATATATAAAACTTAAGCTTCGTATACTCGTCACTGGAGGCGCTCAGGCTAATATATTAGTCTGAGGAATTATAGTCAGGTTCGGCAACACCGATGATGTAACGTCATGTAGACAACGGTGTTGCTTTTGGCATAGCATATGTTATATTTCACTTTCATTCTGAGAAGTTTAAGTTGTGAATAACTGGAATATTCAAGGAAATAAGAAATAAATATATTCAGCTCCTGCCCCAACGACAGGGGCATTCAAAAGTCAAGTAATTTCAACTTATTCTGTTCTGTTGAATAGAAACCTACATGTGAGCAAGCATATTGTTATTTCAACTTTGTATCCAATCAGATATGCGACAAACAATTTTTGATGCTTTGGTAGAAAGATTTCGTAGCTAGAAAGTAGAGAAAGGTGTTTTGAATGATTACATTTTTTTATTCTATTATTCTAACTCATTCTCACTCATTTTGAAAAGTATAAATAACCTTTTGAGTAATCCCATTTTGTATGATTATTAAACAATATATTGATTGATGATGATGATTGATATAGTTTGAAATAAACGATTTCGATTGGGTAAACGTATAAAATTTATTGGCACATCAACATATATATTGAAATGAATTCAAACGTTTGAAAAAAATGTTTTAATGTATTTCTGTGTTACTAAACTCTGTTTCGGTAAGTTTAGTCTGGTTTATTTATCAATCAATTTATTAATTATTATATGTATATACAGATATAAATAACTGCATTCTACAAAAGTACATATTTTGAATTTTATGTTAGTAGAAAATAGAGATTGTTTCAAAGACCGAACCTTCTGCGCAATTCACTAATTGTTAGGCTCAAAATTCCCCTGGGCAATGTTGTCAATTCACTGCTTAAAATAAACTTCGTTTACTTTTATGTCTGAACCTCCATCTCCTACCTTCTCTGATAAATTAGTCGCTCTCCTCATCATATTGTGGCTTAAAAGTTCAAAACTTCATCTAAAACAGAGTTAGTACCCATTCGCTCTTCAACATTCCTATCAAGTGCACATACTTACAAAACGTATTCTTTACTGCATATTCAGGAGTCAGGACACTAACACACTGGTAGTGATTAATACAACATTTGCATACTCTGCAGTAAAGAGGCTAGTCTCCTACATTATTTCTCAAATTCTTTAAATTTATAGTATATATTCAGTTAAGATCTTTTAATGACTCTACTTCAAATTGTCCATATACTTGAGGGTCATTTTCTAACTGTTATTAATATTAAATACTTGTCTTTAATGTGAGCTTTGATATAATCCAGTTCTTATAGCTGTTCGCATTTGGCCGTTCAATATGCACAATCTTCTCCCACATTTTTATGTCTACAAGGTCGTTGATTGTGTCTTGTCTAACTGTCTAGTAGCTTCTCAATAGTCACCCTCACATTTCTCTTCAATTGTCTAATCCTCAGTGTTTAATGTTAGGTTTGTGTTGATTCATCAAGTGAAGCCGATATTTCAATTCTTCCTTCATCCTGAAAATGATACCTAGAACAAAAACAATGTGTTTTAGATCTACAAGAATATTTTCATACTTATTGATACCTAGTTGAATACTTGACAACATCTGTTTCACTTGCCTCTTGTAATTATTGCAAAATTAACGTTACATTAACGGTGTTGCCGAACTTGATTGATAATTCCTCAGACTAATATATTTGCCTGAGCGCCTCCAGTGGCGAATATACGAAGCTAAAGTTTTATATATATTTCTCACAACTACTATAATTTACATTCTACAATCCATATATATATAAAACATGATCAATGTATATATATAGAAAGTTATTCAATATATATTGTGAAATTCAATATATATTCTAAGATGTTTAAAATATAAATAAGTAATAACTATGGCACAAAACGGCGCGTCATCTAATGTGTTTTGCAAAAATGTTTCCCTAAATAATTTTGCTGTTCCATTTTAAATTTATTGAAAGTACAGATTTCGAAATATTGATGAATATTAATTAATTTGCATTGAATGAATAACAAACACATTTTCGTGTTAGCAGTAAATACCCAGAGCTAAGGTTACACTAAGTCAAACAGTGACTATCAGTGCCACACAGCTCATCAGTGGAACGAGTGACACTATGAAGTCACTATTTGAGAATCTCCGCCAGAGGTATAGGAAACCCCATTTGGAAATGCTAAAGAACCATGTGCTCTAAATACCATCTACTAGAAGATAGATGTCTCCCTGAAAGAAACTTCTCCCGCGTTCACACTTTAAATCAATGCTTTGCATTGTGAATAATTTTCGGAAGTTAGAGAATTAAACTGAAATTTACACAGAACTAACATTTAATTTAGAATTAATGCTGATACATTTTTTACCACACTGTGGCATTCTCAAAGCTTGAATTTATCAACTAAAGCAAGATGTACAATCTAAATCTAAAATTATATCCAGACGCATCAGAGTTTTTTGGAACGAGCCAGATCAGCTAAGACCAGGGCGAAAAGGATGGCTGAATTATTTATTGTTCAAGCATCTCATCACTTTGCTTTCTTACTTCCGGGCGGGAAATTCTGTAAGATTCAGTTTAAGCCGGGGTTTCATCTTTTGTTCGAATATAATGTTCAATTCCATCAGTAAATGTTAATTTTTGGTCATTCTGTTTATAAATGCTGGAATAATCTATCAGAAGTTACGTGGGAGCATTTTTCTCTATATTATTCAAGTGTTCTCTGCGGAATTTTGGAAAGTTTATTTAATTTGTTCCAATATGGCACACTTGAGAGCTAGTCTTACGATAATAAATTTCATAACTATCATTCGGGAAAATAAGTGAACTATCTTCACTATTGGTTTTAATATTTTCAAACTGTCCTCACCGAGAAGCCAATCAAAATGATCATGAAATTAGAAAAGTTGAACTTTAAAGTTGACTTCTGATTTCAATAATTCCGGAAGTGAAATAGTTAATGAATATTTTCCAACACTAGTTCCATGTATGGTAGATATTCTAAATTCTTTCTGTGAATGGATCTAAAATGTATGGTAACTGGGATACGCTAGTATTTAAATTCATGAGTTCTCTTGATTTTGTATAATTTCCGAGGGACTTTGCTCTGAAACATCATTGTATAGAGTATAATCTTCTTCGTTATATCCTGTGGTGTCTAGTTGATCATTGTCATATGAGGGCAAGGTGACAAGTCCCTGAAAAATGAAAAAAGAAATGATTTATTTGCTCAAAACTTATTTGATTTCTCAACATACTTGACTCCATAGGCCCCTTAGGTTCTCCACATATTGGGAGGGTTGTAGTTTTTCCTCCGTTATCGTTGAAAACCTCAGTTTTGTTTGACCTCCGCAGTAGCACAGTATGTGTGCTGAGGTTTCCTCATCTTTATGGCAGAACCTACATATGGTTGTATCTAACAGTCCAATGTTGTTCATGTGTTTGTTGAGTCTACGTTTCTATGATACGAGACCAAGGTAAAAAGTGCCTGAAAAATGAAACAAGAAATGATTTATTTGCCGAAAACTTATTTTATTTCTCAACATAATCACCTTGTAGCCCGATACACTTCGTCCAACGTTTTACAAATTTTTCGATCCCTTCCGAATAGTGCAATTTCGGCAATCCTTCAAAATAGGTGTTTGTTTCAGCGATGACCTCATCGTTGGAGTCAAATCTCTTTCCGCCAAGTCATTTCTCGTCCCCTTTAACTCGCCGATCGTCCAATATCATACCATGGATTTTATCGACGATTTCTGGGGTTGTAACCTTAATTGGACGACCAGAACGTTCGGCGTCCTTTGTGTATGACCACAAAGGACGCTGAACGTCACAACAAATATTCCAAAGTAACACTTGTTTGATGAAGCTATTGTGCTTGCGATACTAATGACAAATTTATTTATTAAACTAGTGAAAGTCAAACTTTCAACAGTTATTTTACTTGAGCTTAGAATGGATTTCAATCACGTAGGTACTGACTGATTATATTCAATTTTTCAATACCATCATATTTTCATCTTCGTTGTTTTCAGTTTATAACTTTATAACTCATATCGTAGAAGCCACTATGTGATAAAACAATTGCCAGTATATTGTTATTGAAGTGTATATTTTTATTCCATTCACAATTTAATATTCGAATCCGAATTTCTTCAATAAATATTTATATCCAAATATTCTTATTGTAGTATTTGGGTCTGAATAAATGAATCTACAATCACGTTAGGTAACAAGTAATATGACACAAATACACATGAATTAATTCATTAATCGTCATTATCAATATGTACTCAAGTTGAAAAAACCAGAAAATTTTGAAATATAAATATTTCAAATTTCACATGCGACCACTTTAGACAATAAATTCGTACTTTTGATCTTTATTATATCAATTTATAAATAACAATTAAATAAACACACATAGAGCTATTGGCAAGATCCCTCCAACAAACGTAAAATAATCGGTAATTGTTACCTTGGGGAACCCAACAGAATGAAATGGCTCAGAAAATATAATTGATCTTAATTTCAATCTATCGACAGTGTGAACTAATTTCATGTTTTACTCAATGCAAAACATCGTAGATCGTAGATACAGTTTGATTCAGGGGAGGAGAATGAAATGAAACAATACCACTCCATTGATGAAATTTGTTATCTGAAACGCGATTTTACTCCCGGCGCTTCCGCCATAATGTTTAAAATAGTGATCTCTATATAAATATGAGAAGTAAAGAGAAAATAGTAGCCTTAGTTCATCATTTGTACATTCATATTATACGTATCCACCTTGAGCTTACCTGCAAATTTTTGACAGTCCTCCGATAATTTATTACTCTATTCTGTATCTAATAGGGTTACATAGAGATTTAGACAAACTTTCCCACTTTATGACGGAATATGTAGTTTTTATATTACCAAAGATATTATTCAAATTGTTACATTACGTAAGTTACATATAGCATAATTATTACTGTAAATATATTTATTTAATAAAGATGTTATAAGACACAGAATTGTTTCAGTATATGCTTTTATATGATTTATTTGAATGTTCAAGAATTTTCTTGCACTTGTTACGAATTATAGCTTTATCTTGAAAATTGACAGACCAAATCGTATTTTCAATATAATTAACTAAATCCTCTGAAGGTAATGATTTGATACGTTTGGAATTAATACTATTGGACAATAATTGAACTAATCAAGTCGTTATGTATAGTTTTCGATGTGCCGGCGAAAACAGAATCGGTAATAATATCTTTCTCTAAAAATAAAGTAAATAAATATCGCAATTACTCTTTAAACTGGCCAGTTCTCTGAAATGATCTCGATTCAAAGAATAATTATCATTTTCCTCGTCTCCCCGGAATGGTAAAATGTGTGAATAAAAAATTGAAACATCGATCAAACAAGCTAAAAATTTCCGTTTTTCCCGAAATCTAATGTAGAAATTTTTAATTTCAATTTGTCGTGCACTATTTAATGCTTTGTTCACCTATCATGATGATCTTACAATCTGAAGTGCTTGTTGCTTCCCTTGCGTTTCTCTAAAAACAACAAACATTTTCGTTATCTGAATATCCCGTTTTTCACTAATTTTTATCACTAACTTTGGAAAGACGAAGGCAAGACCAACAAAATAAAATTCTATTAATTCACTTCCCGCGAGCCAATCATATTTTTCATAGCACGAAAATTTTGAAAGCACGATCTGGTTTGCCATTATTGATCAAAGTTTCACTCAAATCTGACCGGAGTCTCCCTAATCGTATTAGGTAAAACTTATCTTCGTAACATAGATTACTGAAGGTTGAAAAATTAACGACGTTCATACTGTCTGATATACTACCCCGGTTCTTCACATCCATTACAAGTGGACGCCGATTTCATCTTCACATCGTCACCATTATTCAAATTTTATTTTTATTTCTGTAACAATTTCTTAGCATGGCACCAATCAAAATAATTTACAATAATGATAGTATTATTAACACTAAACACCGGTACTATACCGAAACCCCCTATGAAACAAAAGACGAAATTCATATCTCAACATTTAATTCGTTTTCGTGTTTGACTCGTAAGCTACGTATCTGCTGCTATCATGATATCTTTACCCAACTAGCACATTCTTATGATGGGGACAGTACACCAATGGTTGCCTTATCGCTCTATTCATTGCAGATTATACCGTACACTTACGAATATGCCTAATATTTTCTTACAGACGAATTCATTTGACTGAATGTGATTGGTGGCTGTGCTCAAGGTTGAGGCATATACTCGATCTGTCTAAAGTTAACTATTGAGTTAGGTTTTATGACTTTGACTAGTTGATAGATTCTAAGGGTGTGAAGTGAATACTTTACATACCCTTCAACCTATACTCATGATGCAATGCTCTGCAATATTTGAATCTTGTTAGGTTAGGTCTAATTGAACAAATGAATTGTATAATATTATTATTGAATAAATATTTTCAAATAGGCGGCAATTCCGGATGATCAAATCCAGCATTCCCAAGTCTCTGGAACTTTAGGAACGGACAAGGGTTGTGTCAACAAGTTTGTAATTGTCAATAATAGGCATAAGCATTAGCATAAGTCATTACAGTGCACTTACTACTACTAAGCTCCAGATGATTGATTACACACCAAATAATGAGTGCATCCAAGTCATGCTGCAGTGAGATACAACATAAAGAATGCTTTATTGAGTACTGACCCTTAAGGTACACTTGAGGTGGAATGAAATGAATACGATTTGAAACCTCTATACTCTACATACAAAATTCAATTTGTGAATCCAAAGATAGACATTTTATTTAATAAAATACTGTGATCCGTTTTATCAATACCTCAGCAAAATCGAGGTAGATACAATCAACATGGCCATTCTCATCAATAACATCAGCCAAGTATTGACTGTAGCAACCTAAGCTAGTAACAGTTGATCTGCAGTTTTACATGATTGAAAGTAGCATCATATAAGATATTTTCAAATATTTTGAAGAAGTTATTGATAATGGCAATTAGGCGATGATTAGTAACCTCATGTCTATTTACCTTTTTCAAGAACCGATACTAATTTTGAAACTTTTCACAGATTCAGAAAAGTATGTGATTTAAATGCGAGTGGAGCTGCGGATATATTGATGCAATCTTTCACGAAAAAAGCAGAAATTTGATCTGGACCTTCGTGTGACTTGCTTAAGTCTTTTAGTAACTTGGATCACTTCAGAGGGACTAACCATTGAAAGAAATAGAATATTATTATTGAAGTTATTAAAGTTATTCGAAGGTTTATTATTAGTTGTATTAGAGTCAATATAGATACTTTGGAAGTACTTTGCACAGACATTAACAATACCATGAGGACTAGATTATCAAATTGAACGTGTTCAGGAATAGAACTGCTTTTATTTTTGGTATGACAAAATGACCAGAAAGATTTGGAATTACATTTTATGTTATTTTCTATTTTTGATATATAGAGCCTAAATGAACAGGCAATATCGGTTTTGATTGCCGATCTTAGAATCTTAAATGCATTATAATCATTAAATTTGGCATCTTTTTGTATTTATGCCAATAATTTTTCTTAAGTCTGATTCCTCATTATGTTGGAAGTGAACCAAGGTGGAAACTTGTTGTTTTTCTTGAACGCATATTGGTAGGAAATTGGTAAGATGTTCATAGAACAATTGTACTGCGACATTAACATAGCTTGTATCATATAATACAGACCAGTCAAAATCCAGTAACAGTAATGGATAATTTGCCTTATTAAAATTAAGAATGTTCACTTCATTATGATGGCAGAAAGTACTAAAGTACTGAAATTCAATAAATGATGGAGGATGGTGCAAATCTTCTCGCAATAAGCAACATCAGACTTTGAAACTGTGCAAAAATTACTACACCAAATGAGATCTAGAACTCTATTGCTACTATTTAGACAGCAATATATGATTTTTTTTCTGTGGTTAATGTGATGAAACAGTGAACTAAGAGCTAGACAATCTGAAACGGATTGAGTATTCCTCTGGAATATGCTGGGTTTTGTTCATATTGAGGCTGTCGTCAGTTGTGTAAGATTTGATCCTGTTTTCCAGTATTTCCATTCTGTTTTGAGAGGAATGTTATGATTGGTTTTCAGTTGAAAAATCAGCAGTCTAACGATTAAACACTCTGCTCCAAGCTAATTGGTGTATTTTGAAGGCAGTACAATTGAAAGAATAATATTAAACATTTAAACATTCTAATAAAAGATTATCAGTTTTTGATTTTAATGTGAGGAGCCACTATTGGTCTGACGCACTTCCAAAATTCAAATGCAGTATCCTCAGGTGTGACTTTATAGACAATTGCACATTCTTCTTCTACTTTTTTCAGATCTGCTTCATGTAGTAATGGACCAATCGTAGTTGTGATTCTATTATTACTCCATTTTCCATCCTCTCCCAGCCATCCCAAATCTCTAACATTACAAAGGATGAACTGTTTTGTAGTGGCATCGGATGAATGCTGGCCATCTAGTACTTTCTGCATTCCTGCAGAATCAACACTGTTAATTTTGGCGCAATTTTTTATTACAGCGGGATGGTCATCCCAATAAGTCGCCTGGAATAAAAAAGTATGAATTGAGTTCATTCCAAAATCTGATGTAATTACAAAATATTATGATCCAAAAGAATTTGAAATTATTCTCTTCTTATTCTCACTTCGCTTAATGAAGGTGTAAAGTATTTGAAACAAATCACATTAAATATTGCACAGGGTAAGTGCTAAGAAAATATCGATAATCTGAAAATCGCTAACTACAGAGCACCCCAATAATATCTTCCAATAAAATTGTCATAATAATTAAATGTGATGAAGGTTCATAAACATGATTTTAATCATAATGTAGCTTTATTCAGAGAATCCTAAATTACATAGGGTTTGGTCAAAATTCGATGTTTGTATAGGGTTATTCGGTAAGTATGGGAGATGGAAGTCACATTCTGGTTCTCTTTTTTGAGACACATTCACTGGCGGAAACAAAAATTTGCTATCGTTTTTGTTTTTGAGTTATAAACAAAAGTTCGATTTTTCACATTTAGACACATATAAATATCATGGTTGTTTGTAAAGTTAGGAAGTAATATGGTAAAATATTCTTTTCGCTTTGAAAGACTTACCCATCAAAAGTGATATATGACACACAATTAGAAAGAGAAAAAAATCCATTTTAACTAAGCCATAACCAACTATAATCACATTTGAAAAAATTGAACTATAGTCCATAACTCGGAATTGCATTTTATTTTCCAACTTTTCTCTACGCCACTGGATTATACAGTGCGCTTTGAAAATTTGGAAGCTATTTTCTTCAAGATTCACAAACAACCACGATATTCACATGTGTCTAAAAGTAGAACTTCGTTTATAACTCGAAACGAGAATGTGACTTCTATTCTTTAAACCTCTTATACACTGTACAAGTGGCGTAGCTAATGGAGGTCAGAGAGCGGTGCGACCTGGAGACTAGAGATGCCACGAATAGTGATTTTGCCGAATACCGAATACCGAATATTCGGCAAGGATCTCGGCCGAAGCGCCGAATATTCGGCCGACGAATATTCGGCAACGCTTAGTATATTTCGCGGGCGACAGGTTCCGATCTGCATCATTGAAGTTCTTTCGGTAACTACGCCGTGGGAGAATTTGTTTCATTTGCGAGTAGGTCGCGTCACAACGCGCATTATTTGTTGATTGTTACATCAAATTAAATTACTTATAGTGCGTATATCTTATAAAATATCACTGTTTGTTCGCGGAAAGTTTTATGAAATGGCTTCATTTAATAAAAAATCACCTATTTGGGAATATTATAAAATTTGTGGTGAAGACAATAAGCTGGCAGTTTGTTTGCTGTGTCACAGCAAGATCTCGCGTGGTGGAGTAGGAAAGAAAGCAAGTAAAATTATTACGTACGTTATAATTAAGTAAAACTATTTTAGTTATTTTAATTATTTACCTAATTGCTTGTAATTTTTGTATTCCTTGTGATTTGCACTGTAAGTACTTTAATTCAGACGTCGACAAATTTGATATAAATAAGACCTATTTTAAATAGATACCCATACATTTTATAAATTATATACTTATTCTGTTTGCAAGTCAAAAGCAGAAGTGACGCCAGAAAAATGCAAGTTTAAATTAAATGAATCACTAGTTTGAAAGTTTCATTTGTTGAAATTAGTTTTTCATTGTTTAATTATTGTTTGTTTTTTGTTTCCAGCAACAACTTCTTTGAAAAACCACCTTCAAAACAAACATGCTGGGCAGTACGCTATGTTAACTGCAGCTCCATCGACAAGTGACAGCAAAAATGAGTGTACTCACACTCCTACCGATTTTAAGATAGCAGTACCAGGTACGTCAAAAAATAAACAGTTAACTCTGAAGGAAACAACTGAAAGGAAATTGCTTTGGGATATTAATGATCCGAAATAAATAAAATATCATTATTTAATCGGTGAAATGATTGCCTTAGACAACGAACCATTATCACTTGTTGAATGAGTCGGCTTTAACAGGCTTATGGAAAAGGCGGTACCCCAATACAAAATGCCTGGTCGCACTTACATGACTGAGAAAATTATTCCCGATATATATAATAGAATTTGCTCTAAAATCGAAGCTGGTATTTCACGAGCAACAGCAGTATCCGTGACATCTGATATGTGGACATGTCAGCACAACAACCAGAGTTTCTTAAGTTTTACTGCGCATTGAATATCTCCAGATTTTATTCTTGAACATGGCGTTTTAGCGATGAAGCCGTTTGCTGGTTCACATACTGGTACCAACATCGCAAAAGAACTCAATACTATTGCAGAAATATGGAATATTTCACATAGCAAGATCCATTTTCTTGTCCATGACAGTGGAGCCAATATGATAAAAGGTGTACGAGACGCAGAATATGATTCTGCCAAGTGTTTTATTCATTTATTACAACGGGCTGTCGAGGAATCACTAAAGTCTCAATCGGAAATAACAGAGATGGTAGCTGCTGCAAGACGAATTGTAACCCATTTCAACCACTCTGGTATAGCACAAGAAAAGCTGAAATACATTCGTCAAAAACTTAAATTGCCAGACCACCAATTAGTACAAGATGTAAGCACACGCTGGAATTCAACATACTATTCAATGGAGCGATTATTAGAACAAAAGCGAGCGGTCTCTTTGTACATAACTGATCATGAGTTTTTAAAAAAATTAACACCTGCTCAATGGGAGTTAATGGAACAATGTATCAAACTCCTCAAACCGTTCGAAGAGATTACAAAAATAACCAGCTTAAGTAATTCCTGCATTTATGAGGTGATTCCACATGTTGTCACGTTATTAAAATATCTGGGGAAGGAAGAAACAGGAAAGAGAACACCAAAATTATTGAGCATGAGATCTTCACTACAAGCTGAACTGGAAGCGCGCTTCAACTTTAATGAGAAAGACAAATATCTGGTTGCCACTTTTCTTGACCCGCGTTTCAAAACTAGTTTTCTGGGATTAGTTCAAACACAAAGAGCAAAACAAAAAATTCTTTTAGAAGCTCTGAGAAAGAATTGTGATGAGTCTAGTAGCACCGATGATGAATCATCTCCACTTCGAAAGAAAAGAAATATCAATGAAAATGATAAAACCATTGAGATACACGACAGTTTCTGGAACTGTTTTGAGGAAGCAGCTAAAGAAAATATGCACACAGATGAAAATATATTGGAACAAAAAAGTTCAATTGCAAATGAAATTAGTTTTTACATGAAAACCTTCGCCTAGATCGAACAGCAGACCCTTACAAGTGGTGGTCAGCAAACGCAAAACAGTATCCAAGCCAAGCAGAATTTGCTAAGATTTATTTATCATCTCCCGGTAGCAGTGTATATAGTGAGCGGTTATTTTCGGAAGCAGGAATAATTTATGAGGAAAAGCGCAATCGTTTGCTATCAACAAATGCTGAAAAAATCGTTTTCATTCATCATAACTTACCACTGATAGATTTTAGGTATTAAATATGCTAATTTTTCAATAAAATAAAGATGGTTCTGAGTAATATTTATTACGAGTTTTTTTTACATAATTTGGTATTCGTTATTGAATGGGTATTCGGCCGAATACCGAATAATAAAAAAGTGGCCGAATAGGCCGAATACCGAATAGTAGCCGAATATTCGTGGCATCTCTACTGGAGACCCCCAAGTGTCAATTCACAAATCAAAAATTATATAATTTGAAATGTTATGTCATTTAAAATCACATAGGGGTGATACCTGGGTGACAATATGAATTCTTAAGAGAACATGTCAGTTGAAGCAACGTTGATTCAACGTTGACATCGGTTTGATGAATTGTTGATTCAACGTTGCATCAACCTTCGAATGTCAGATGATGGGGTTGAATCGACACTAACAGTTAATTTCGCAGCCCTGAAATCTCGAAAAAGGATCATGTATTCAAGAAAAAGTTAGATTTGAATTCCTTAGTATATATAGGGTGTGGAAAAATATACCTAGCCAAGTTATTTTGGATTAAAAAAAAAGTAAGAGCAAAAAAAATGTTTCTTAAGGAACACCATTTATTGAAACATGTAAAATTATTTATGAAAAACTACATCGCGTAAATAACCGCCACGACAAGTCAGACAATGCCGAACTCTATTTTGTGCGTGTAGCGCAATATTTCAGCTGGAATTTGAGCCATTTCTTCACGAATATTTGACTTTAAGTGGTCTAACGTTTGTGGACGATTAATGTAGACTTTATTTTCCAATTATCCCAACAAGGGTCAAATCAGAGGAATAAGGCCATTCAACATCTCCATTTTTGATAGAATTCTGGCAGGGAAAATATCTCGAAGAATAGCGACCGTTTCACGCGCTGTATAGCATGTAGAGTCATCCTTTTGGAACCAGAAGTTTTCCAGGCCTAGTTCTTCTAACTGTTGCTGCAGAAATTCACGTATCATTGTTCGATATTCCATTAACAGTAACTACATTCTCCCTGATTTCTTCAAAATAGAAGGGTCTAATGATTAGTTCGGAGCATATTGCGAATCAAACAACGACTCGTTGATCAACCTGCACGTTCGCTTGAATAAAACGAGTGTTTTTTGTTCTCCAAAAATGATAATTTTTCTTGCTAACACCAGAAAGGCAAAAATTTGCTTTATCGCTCATTATCAAATTTTGTCGAAAATTGGGTTCTGCTTCTATTAAGTTCGTAATCTATTTGTGCGTAATGTAAACGTCTTTGAATATCAATTGGTCGTAGTTTGAACACAGTTTGAATTTTGTATGGATACATACGCAAGTCTAAGTGCGAAATTCTTCTTAAAGTCGGCTCAGACAACCCTAATAGTCCTGTGCAATTAGGTTTATACCTCAAATCCAGTTATGTTGGATCGATTTGAATGGTCCCGGATTTTTTGAGTTTCTTATGATTAAAAGTGAAAAATTTACTCTTGAAATCGTTTTTTTTAAGGGTAGTTTTATGAAAATGACGTTACTTTTAGTATAGTATATTCTTTTTACAGCTATATTTTTTGTCTCTTGAGAATTATTTAATTTCCATATAAAGTGTACAAAGGGACAGTGAACGTCTTTCGAAAGTAGGAATTGCGGATATAGAAAAGGGAATAGAGTGGGGGAACAGGGATAGTGGAGAGTTCAAGGAACAGCTGTTTGACTATACAGTTTAGTACCGAGCTTGTGTCTACGTGAAAGGTTATTTTGATCATTTTTAATCATATTTTTCAAAATTATCGATTACATTTGCGGACAGAGACGTATGTATCGTGTGTCACTACAGTCATAAAATTTCATTTTTCAAATATTTCTTTTTGCAGATAATTGTTAATTATGGATAGTCACAGTAAGAATATTGATCCAGCAGATGTTGAAAAATAGTTTTGTTTTTTTGCGAAACAAATTGGGTATCAGAGCAGTTATGATCAGGGCCGAGCCGTGCCGGGGGTGCAAGGGGTGCATGGCACCCGGGCGGCACTAACATAGGGCGGCAAAATATCATCAAAAAATATATACCTATTTCAAAAATAAAAAAGCCACTTTGCAACAAAATTTCTTTCATTTTGACTCTGCGCAGGAGTAGCTAAAAATCAAAATGCTGCCAGAGATTTTGGAAAGACAAAAGTACTTTTAATTCTGTTAAAAAACATATTTTTTCAATACACAAAAATAATGTATCTCCGCAATTTATATTTATTTACCTCTGGTTTAGGCAACCCGCAACTCTGTATACTAATATATCGATTCGGGAATTTTTGCGCACGATTACGGAATCCGGGGATTTACAGAAGCGCGAGCGGGCACTTGCACTCGTTAAAAACTAATGTCAGAGTAAGATAATATTGGAAGTTAGTTAGGATTTGATTGACTCTTATGGCGGTTTGATGGATGTTGCTTGTTAAATTTTAATATTTATTTGACTTTATTTCTATTATTATTCTATAATAGTAGTGTTGCATATTGTGATTAATATTGGTATTGGTAAAAACTGAAAGGTAAGTTTTAAAATTAGGTTAGGTATAATATTATTATGATGTTTTATTTTGACTTGAATTTTGAAATTTTATTGTTTGATTTAGATGTCTGATGGTCGAAAGAGACTCTCTGGTTCACAATACCGAAAAAGGAAGTTGGAGAAAGAGGAAGATAAAAAACGATTAGCTGGGTCATTAAAAAAGTTTTTTACGTCTACGACCAGCAAAGAACCACTGGAACCACAACCTTCAAGTAGCAAACACCAAGATGCTGCACATTTTGATTCAAGTGAGGACGCAGAAGGACCATTGGAATTGGAAGAGCTGCACGAAGAAGATAAATCGGATTCAGACACCGACACCGAAGTAATAGAAAAGAACACGCCGAATAAAGCTACAACGAATACTCAGGCAATTATACAAACCGAAACTGTTGGTAAGGTGAATGACGAGGTGAATGAGGAACTCTTAAAAGACCCAGCCTATTGGCCTCAAGTATGAACAGATAATATTAGAATGACAATTCTTGAAATAGGACCGGTACAGTTAAAAAATATGACATATCCTGTAAATAATTTAAATAGATCTTTTAGCGCAACCTACTTTGAAAAAAAATTAAGTAATAATGAAAAAGTTCCTAGAACTTGGCTTGTTTATTCAAAATCCAAATGCTCAGTGTATTGTTTTTGTTGTAAATTATTTAAGATATCTGCAACTAGTTTTAATGATAATAATGGGTATTGTGACTGGCGACATTTATCTCAAACCTTAGAAAGACACGAAACAAGTAAGGGACATTTTGAAAGTGTTAAAAAATGGGTTGAGTTAAAAAGATCAATTGAAAAGGGTATTACGGTTGACTCTTTCAACCAAAATTTAATTCAGATAGAAAAAAGGAGGTGGACATCTATTGTAGAAAGAATTATAGCTGTAATTCAGTTTTTAGCTGAGCAAAATTTAGCTTTCAGGGGCAGCAATCAAAAACTTTTTGACAAAGGTAACGGCAATTTTTTGAAACTTATTCAGACAATTGCCAAATTTGATAACGTAATGGCCGAACACATTGATAAGGTTCAAAAAAATACCAAACAAATGGCCAGTTATTTGGATGATAAAATTCAAAATGATTTAATCTTTCTTATAGGAGAAAAAATAAAAAGAAATATTATTGACAACTTAAAATTATGTAAATATTTTTCTATAATTCTTGACTGTACACCTGATGTTAGTCACCAAGAACAGATAACAATTATTGTTAGGTTTGTGTTTATTAATGAGCATTCAAAATGTGTTGAAATCAGAGAGCATTTTTTAGGATTTTGTCCAGTTACAAATACTACTGGTCAGGGTTTAACCGACTTTTTATTAAAATATTTAGAAGAAGCTGATATCAATATTGGTGATATGAGAGGTCAGGGCTACGATAACGGTGCCAACATGAAAGGTAAACACAATGGTCTGCAAAAAAAGATCTTGGATATTAATCCTAGAGCCTTTTTCGTACCTTGTGCGGCACATAGCCTTAATTTAGTCGTAAATGACGCTGCAAAATGCTCTCTTGAAGTAACAAACTTGTTTAACATTATTCAGGAAATACATGTGTTTTTTTCGGCCTCAACCTACCGATGGGGTATTCTTATGAAAGAACTTCCCAAGTTAACAGTAAAACCGCTATCTGATACCCGCTGGGAGAGTCGAATTGATGCTATCAAAACCCTTAGATTTGAACTAGAAAAAATGTATGATGCTCTCTTTGCCCTTTATTCCGATGAATCTAGAGACAATGACACAAAAAATACTGCAATGTCTTTTAAATTTATATGTTCATTAGTTATTTGGTACAATATTTTATCAAAAATAAATGTTGTAAGCAAAATAATGCAAAGATCTACTATTGTTTTGCCGGAAGCTGTGGTTATGTTAAAAGAAATCAAAGTATATTTAACCAACCTTAGATCTGAAAATAGTTTTACCCAAATTCTTGACGAAGCCACAAAAATTGCGGAAGAAATAGACTGCGAAATATGTTTTCCAGCGGTTGAATTAGTAAGGCCAAGAAAAAAAAAAGTATTTTTTGATTATGAACACAAAGATGAGCCTATCCAATCTCCAGAGCGAAATTTCAAAATTAATTTTTATTTCTACATTCTCGACATTGCAATATCAAAACTAGACGAAAGGTTCCAAGATTTCAACAAATATAACAAAACGTTCGGTTTTTTAAATAGTTTACATGCGTTTACTAAAAATGAGATAATGCAATATTGTAAAAAATTGGAAACTGAATTAACTGACCTGACAACAAAAAATATGGATATAAATGCAGTTGATCTTTACAATGAGATTGATACTTTGTCAATTTATCTTGTTACTACAGATAATATGTCAGCTAAAGAGATATTAACTTATTTAGTAGTTAATGATTTAAAAGGCATCTTTCCCAATTTATTTGTAGCTTTACGAATATTTTTGACAATGCCGGTTACTGTTGCCCATGGAGAGCGGTCATTTTCAAAATTAAAGCTAATCAAGACCTATTTAAGATCTAATATGAGTCAATTCAGACTTTCAAATTTAGCCATAATAAGTATTGAAGAAGATATATCCAACAACTTGGATGTAGGCGACTTAATTAAAGAATTTGCTACTAAAAAGGCGAGAAAAGTAGCTTTTAGTGTTTAAATACTTACATAGGTTTAATAATTGTTTCTGTTTCTTTTTTTGGATGTATTTTATTTTATTCTTTTGTTTATTTGATAATAAAGACTTTGTTATTTCACCATTAAATTTGTTACCTGTTTATTCAAAATAATAAATTATGAACTCGTCCTTACCGACAACCTATTTTTTTTTAAATTTTAATGGGGGCGGCAAATTTAATTCTTGCACCCGGGCGGCAGATACCCCAGGCTCGGCCCTGGTTATGATTAGGTTCAATTGTTGAAATTAAGCGAGGATTGGGAACTCTGCGACAAGGTTCTGGAGAAAGAAATGATGGATTATTGTAATACTTGAATACGTGTGAAGTTGGATATGCTCATACACAAACAAAAGAAAAATTTGAGAAGAAAAATTCATTTGGTTAACAACACAGAGACAAAGTCAACAATTTTGGAAATTATTTAAAAAAAAAAGATGACTATTACCGAGAGAATATCCGGTGTATTGGATTTGGTATCATTGGAAGCACGATATCATGATGATTGCTACCTCTCGTTGGGAAATTTATCTACTAAAGTACATGAAGGAGAAAAAAATTCAACCACAAGTATTATTAGTAGATGCAGCAATGAAGAAAATATATCAGTATATAGAAGAGAATCAAGACTGCAGGGGTTAAAAAAGTATCCTAACGTCGGAATACATACCAGATGAAAACACTATAGGAGCCCGATTAATATCGAAGTGCAAAGACGATATTGTTGTTTCAAATAAATTTGGTACAAATATGATAATTCGTTTCAGGGAAAAAATCCATGGAATCCTATCAAACGCATGGTATGAACAGAGAGAAGAAATGAAACAGTTTAAGTTTTTTGTACATATTCTTTATAAATAACCTCTAAAACTATAACAATTATTATTTTCCTACCAGAAATACATAAAAAAAATTCCTATAATTGCATTTTTTGTTGATGTTGAAATTTAGGAATTTTCAAAATTGCGATAATTTTTAATGGGTAAACTTTCTACTTTATGCCATTAGAAACCCAAAAAAAAATTCATCAAATCCATTAATTATAACTGGTTTCCGTCATTTTCCCTTAATAATGACTAATTGCCTGAATGTCAGCCCGAAGAAGCTCAATATTTTCGTTTGAACGACCAGAACGACCTCTTCCACTATGCTTTACATCACTTACTGTGCCATTCGGTAAAAACGCGTAACGACTAACTGTTTCTCCGTGTGGAGCTCTTCGACCGGGATACGCTCTCCTAAAAGCGCGTTGAGTTGAAATTATCGAAGAGAAGTTTTGGAAATACAATTTAACAATTTCAGCGCGTTCTTGAGGCGATTAACGTTCCGTTACAAAATTCTGTATCTTTCTACTTTGAAATAAAACTTTACTTTTGAAGAAATAACAATTAAATCAATATTTCATGGCTGAGTATATTTTGCCGCACCCCATACATAGTAATCCTACACTAGATGTTCAAAGTTATCTGTTCACCATTGCTATCTCCGTATCATTTAAATGTATGTTAGTTTTGGGAACAATTTGAAAACTCGACGATTAATAGTTTTATGTTTTCCATCATTTTAATCAGTGGAAAAAGTGCCACCAGTTTTGCTGATTTAACCGACTTTGTAGTTCCAATTATAACGGAGATAGCAATGGTGAAGAGATAACTTTGGACACCTGGTATAGTTAACCATTGTCCAATGCAATTCGCTGAAGTTTCTCAACTTATGAATTTGTTGGCTCAATATTGAACGGAGCTAGTTTATATCTAAATGGTGTAGCTGAATCCGCCGGAGTATACCCTTTGAGCCAGCAAAATTTTAACAACGAAGTTGAACAACTTCAGCAAATTGCGTTGGACAATGTTACCACAAATTGATGATCAATAATTTAATTACTAAATAAAAAAGGAAATGGGAACGGAAATCTGACATTTACAAAATTAATTGTGAGGCGTGCTATGTGGGTGAAACTAGAAGGAACATTTTAACTCGTTATAAAGAACATTTTGCCAATATAAAGAAAAATAATCGTGAAAACTCGGCGGTAGCCGAACATATTTTGAATACAGGCCACACCATTTCTCAAGGAAGCTTATCACTTTTAAAACACAGTGCAGACGAATATCTGGGTAATTTAGAAGGGATGGAAATGTATAATCGAAAAAGCAATTTATTAAATTCTGCTCTGATGATGGCTACTTGGTAACTGAAAGGACCTCAGGACTTTACAATATTTGTAGTGGATAATAGTGATTGTTTCTCATTTATAGTGGTTAACTATTGAATTCTAAATTTCCACCCAATTCGTTGAATTATGAACAAATTAGACAAGAACATACCTGAACGATTAACAGTCCAAAACATAATAAAATAATATTTTGAAATAACTTCATTTTGAGCTCGTATAATAGGATTGGTATTGATTGATAATGTTCACTGTTCGAACAAGAACTTGTTTATATAGGTCTCGATCTATTTATCAACGTTAAAAATTATTCTTTTATAATCATTAATCAGAGTGCAATGTTGATGGAAAATGCTTCGATGTTACAATAATAACTATATACCAATATTATATTCAATAAACATTTTATCACGCAGCATCATTAATATAGAATGATATGATTATTCGACGGATGCTAAGATAATTACCCAAAAAATTAACAGCAGTTGAAATCTTTAATATGCAACAGTTCTGAACTTCTGATGAATATAATTCGAGTCGCAGATGGGTCAATATATACCCGATAAGAAATCTTCCAAGTGCAATGATTTGTTGTTGATTCATAAGATCCAAGTTCGATTTAATTAAATTGATAAATAAGCACAACAAATTTAAAGTAGCCTCACTGTTTTACTGAAAACACACACTGGGTGTTAGGGAAATCTGGAAACAATCAGGAAAGGACCCCGCAAATTCCTTACGGGAATTGGGTCTCGGTGGATATTTCTGAATTTTTGATATGATGTAGTCCATGTGATTCTGAACATATGTTATCATTGCGCCAACCCCCAAAAAGGAACAGATTCCCTGCTAGGGGGAGTTATATTTACATTTTACTCTTAATAGACTATTTATTTCTGAAGACGGGAACAATATTTTAACATGCTTCATTCTAGTTTATGTTGCATAATATGGTTCTTCTCCCATAAAAATTTTTTTAAACATTCCTTCATGGAAGAAGAACAATATTATGCAACATAAGCTGGAGTAAAGCATGTAAGGATTTTGTACTCGCCTTCAGAAATGAATAAGTCTGTTATGAGTAAAATGTAAATATAACCCCCCCTAGCGGAAAAACTGTTCATTTCTCGGGGTTTGCGCATGAATAAAATTTGTTCAGAATCACATGGACTACATCATATCAAATATTCAGAAATATCCACCGAGACCCAATTCCCGTAAGGAATTTGCGGGGTCCTCTTGAAAAAACAGGAAACATTATGGCTCCATACCCACCATCAAATACATGGCCTTTTATACCAATAACATTTGAATGATGTGTTTACATGAGCTCTCAAACTGTGTTACCCGTACCACGTTTGGTAAATCCCAGGTATCCCGCATAATTTTAAGAAGAATATACCTTTTTCAAACTGTGAAAAATATCTTATTCACAGTTTTAACAAATTTTAAAAACTTGAGCCTAACTTGACAACACCGCGCACCTGACGAGCAGCATTGCACTCAACTACCTAATTTATGGGGAAATGGTTCCCTTTTTTGTTGACAACAAAAAATAAATACCCTTAGATACTCCCCTCCCCAACTTGAGAATAAAATGTTGTTGTCTTGAACTAGACATTATGTCGCTTGTATCAAATACGGTGATTTATAACGAACGGAGAAGAATAAAAAAATAATAATAAAAAATAAAAAGACCAGTTTTATCGATAAGCTTCTTGAAAAACTTCAATAATTATGTAGTTACATCAATAAGAAGTTACATTGATTATTAAACGCAGTTTTCAAGAAAATAATAGGTATTGCCGTTAGAATGCAAGTACCTGTCAAATTGACGTTGCAATAATATTAAAATTGAGACCGCTAATAATTTCCAAATATTCAAAGAAATCATTTGTTTCTTAGAGAATCCTTCTTTGTGGAAAGCACTCCAATTCAATTTCAGCCATATTCAATATGATGGTAAGCAAAAATTTGAGAACTGTAAACCATTCTAACTGTTTTGTGTCTCTGCGGTGGAGTATGGTGGTGGACGAACTTCTAATACTCCTTGAGAGCAAAGGTTTCTGCGTAATCGGATATGCGGATGACAACGTCATTATAGTACAAAGGAAGTTCGGGAGCACAATAGCATGTATGATGCAGCAAGCACTGAACACCGTTGAGAAATGGTGCAACAAGGAAGGACTCAAAGTGAATCCTTCGAGAATAACCATTGTACTCTTCACGAAGAGAACATTGGAAACATATAAGACTTAGTTTTGTATGGGGAAAACATACAGATGACGGACATGGTCAAGTAGCTTGGGGGTAAGCCTAGATAAAAGGCTAACCTTTGGGAAGCATCTGGAGAAAAACACTAATAAGGCGATAAGGCCCCTGTGGACTTGCCGTCGTACAGTCGGAAGAACCTGGAGACTCACTTCACGGATGGTGCACTGGGTGTTCACCACCATAGTGATACCCATTGTAACATACGCCGCAATCATGTGCTGTCCAAAAACAAAAACGGAAGTATTTGGGTTTTATTCTCCAACTTCCGAAGTATTATGAATTTACACTACGTAAACGCCGAAACGAATGTGAGAATGTGCTATACATTCTCACATTCGTTTTTCATTAATTATTTTATTTGTATTACTTAAAACTTAATATTATCTATACTTACGTTGTTTGAATTTGTGTTTTCACATTTATAAAGATCTCCTCAGGTTGGTGGTATGTGAGTTTCTCTTAATTTCAAATGTCGCACACCAAAAAAAAAGTTGGAAATCTCTGATGTATTCCATGACTAATTCTCATTTGTCAGTATCATAATAAATAATTCAATTTCAAATTATTCGTAACCACTCTCATCGTATTGAATTTACGAAATTGTGAGTTATTGAAACACCTTATGGACAGCTGTACTATTACTCGGCGTTGCCCAGGGTACGGAACCGATAATTTTTACATTTTACGTCCTTCCCACCCCACTAGCACCCCTAGGGCTGACCTTGGCCTTAAACAACATCAGGAGCATATATCTAATAAGACTATATGGGCAAAATCTTTCACCAGAAAATTATTGTGGAATTTATGGACAATCTACCCTTATTTGAGGAATCAATTCAGTTGTTTCAACAAAATGGTTCACCACCTCATAATATCAGGATCGTTTCAGAATTATTGAATGTCAATTCTGGAAATAACTGGATAGGAACTAACGGACCAGTGAGGTGGTCAACACGATCACCTGAGTTAACGCCATTGAATTTCTTTTGGGGCTACATTAAAGAGAAATTATACAAGAAAACCAGTAACGTTATAAATGAACTCAAAATATTAGACTGTATGAATTCTGGTTCAAATCTTCATTTTTTTCATTCAGTTCAGAGTGTTATGAAGAGATGTGATTTATGTATCAAACATAACGGACTTGAATTTGAACATTTACTTTAATTTGTATTTCTATTTCATAGTTTTAATGTATTATAACATTTAATATAAATATCAGATTTTTTGGTCTTGGCTTGTTGAAGGATTCATAAAAATTAATAATTTTTTCTTTTAACCTCTTGAAAACAGTTTTATCAAGCTGTTTTCTTTCTTGGTAGCGATTGGATTATATTTCAGATGCAATATCAGAATTGTTATTACTTGAATAAAGCTTTCTAACATACATTTTTGGTAATTTTCGTAAGACTTCTTCACTTTTACAATTAAATGAGTCAATTGTTATTATGACAAAATGATAAATACTGTCATAGATGACAACCTCCTACTTGGGATAAATATAAAACACGACATATGGTACATAGTTAGAAAGGGAAAAAATCTGTATTAATTAAACCATAGCCAATTATGATTCCGATTTGAAGACATACAACTTTAGCACTTTTTTTCTTATTTTCTCGACGCCCCTCCTGGATTATACAGAAAAAAGTGCATTTAGAACTAACTTTACAAACAGCCACGTTATTTACATGTGTCTAAAAGAGGAAAAATCGAATATTTGTTTATAACTCGAAAACAAAAGACGATATGTCCTATAGTTACCGAGTTACTCTACATAAACATCGAAATTTGCTCACACTGTACGTGTATGAGCAAAGTGTATATCGTTGGTTAAAATGGAAATGGCTGGCTTAGCTATAGGATTGTTGCTTCAAATTGGTGGTACAGCCAAGGAGCCAAAATTGGTTTAAAATGCATATTATCCGATATTAAGTTGTATTAAGATAGCATGTCGAAAACAAGATGGTGAGGCGCCGCTATTTTTTTATCTAGTGTCTTTGGGAGTAGAATAAATAGGAGAGAGATATATGAATTTAATTGGCATATCATCCATAATATTGATCACAAATCGATATTTACTGCTTCTTTCTCAAAATATACTTTTTCTGTAATATGTCAAGATACCCGCCCATTATTGGAATGGTAGTTTTCCAAAACTCTACAACAGTTTCTTTTATCGTGGGTTTCTCAATGGCTAAGTCTATTACACTTTTCAATTCATCTGTGGTGACTATTGGCAGAATAAAAGTTTTCATTTGTTCCTTATTCCATTGGCCTGTCTCAGTCAACAATTTAATTGTTTTGAAAAAACATACTAGAAACTCTTGTATTTCTGGTTGTCCCAAAGATTCTGGATGGTTTCGTAGATCTATCCACGTTGTATGATTTAGTCCATGCTGCTTGGAACATTCCTCACCTGCGTTGTAAGTGTCATCCCAAACAATAGCCTAAAAACAAAAACAAATAATATTATGTACATTGTTGAATACTAAGTTTCTTAAAATTCAAACATAGAAATTCTGAATAATTTGTAATCAACTACACCTGTTGCTAATAGCTCAAGGAACATTGAATCACAAATATCAATAAGTACAACTAAAATCATACAAGGATTTGAACAAAGCTTCTAATAGTTAATAGAGGTTTCGGCTTGCTCTAAGGCAACTTTGCACCTACCCATCTTTGTCCAACATTATAGAAAGATAACATAAACATAGCCATATATACTGCATTACGTCTTTACTGAACATAACAGATGGTGTCATATATGCAGTTGATAAAGGTAACGTTATAGCCATGATTCTACTTGATTACACGATGATAACTGAGGGGAATTTTAATCCACCTGCCTGCCCGTACAGTGGACTCAAGACATGTACACGTACTTGCCCTCCCCTACAACCAACAGCACGACACTGCACCAACGCCTTAATTGGAGAGGAGACGGTCTTTTGAACCATCTGATCCCCTCTCCCCCTGCCTACTCATGTAGTGTTAAAACAGCTTCTGTCCTGGCCGCGAATCCATTACCCAAAACCCGGGTTAAGAAGTACAGACACCGGACTTTAGAAGTGGTGCAGCATTTTCCCACGCAGAGGTAGCTGTTTTTTCGCCCGTGGAAGGACTACTTTAGGCGGACCCACTACGGGCACTGTATGCTAGACTCCCACCTCTTCGTGTTACCTGTTTTACCAGGAACGTGAACGAGTAACCGTTTTGCATCGTTCAATTAGCCTACCGCATATGTCTACCACGGCCGCGAATCCATTACGACCAGTCATCTGGGATAGGAAGGCACTGCGCCATGGTTTTTATGGGTAAACGTTTTGTGGTGCACCGTTTACCTTACGTTTCGCAGAGGCACCATTTTTCGCCCCGCTCGGTCTGGCAAAAGCTACTTTTAGTGAGAACCTACATACATATGGCGCAGTAGGCACCGTGCTTGCTTACTATCCCCAACCTTTCGCCAGGTATAGTCCACTCGCCTACTCGTGTTAGACTAAGCTACGTTTACGAGCTATCAGCGGCCTCGTTCAAGTTTGACCTTCCGCATGTATCTACCACGTCCGTGAATCCGTTCTGACCAGCAATCTGCGATAAGAAGGCACGGTATTGTGGTTTTAGTGGTGAAATGTATGTGCTGTCCAGTTCACCGGATCTTTAGTGCATTTGAGCCTATTGCTCTTTGTTGTTCAAGGCTGATGTAATGGGTGTAATAACGTTATTTTGTTTTCTACTTCATAATTTCATGCAAAATCTTGGCGAATGGAACCCATCCGGAACTCTACTATATGAGTAACAGTAAAATTTATGGAACGAAATGCCTGTTCCGAAGGAAACACAAGAACCCCAAGGATCACCTCCTCTGCTACACCTAATGACATAGAAATGCTGGAAGGTGGACAAGACAAGAACCTCAAGCATCTTCTTCCTCTGCTATCCCTAATGGCGTAGAAATGCTTGAAGACATACACACTCCATTTGAAAAATGTCTTCAATGGTCAAAGTCAGATCCAAGGAGAAGAAAAGAAAAACTGAAGAAAAATTACCAGCTGTAGTATCATCAGCACAATGGAAAGAGTATCACATAAAGAAGTAAGAGATCGAAGAGCAAAAAGAAAAGACTAAGCAAGAACAAAAATTACAAAAAAAAGATAAACGGAAAATACCAAAAGAAAAAATTAAACGGTCTTCAGATTCAAGTATTGACGTACAGTTGCAGAATCAGAAGAGAAACATTGCTTTGAAATTTCTGAGCAATCAAGAATTGATCCAAGTGTCCTCAAGGTCGATGATTATGTTATTGTTCAATATAAGAGACAAACTACCCTGGAATTATTAAAGGAATTGCCAACAAAAAGGCTTTCATTACTGTAATGTATATAAGTCTTGTTAACACTTGGAAATGGCCTGCTCAGCAAGACATCATGGAAAAAATTTAGGAAACTGCCAAAGCCAAAGAAGAAAGACCGTTCTGTGTGCCAGAATATGTTGAATATACTGATTACATTTGTTTGTGCATTTGAAACAGTAATAAATGTTCCTCAAATTTCCATAAGAAGTGTCAGTTATTGGTTCAACTATTGGGTATGTCTGAAATCTGGTATGTCAGATTTTGGGTAAGGTGCACCAAACAAAATTTTTTTCTCAAAATATGACATGTAAGAACAAACTTCAAAAACTCAGGCATTTACCATTACTATATAATTACAGACTTCACCGCTATCGTGCATAATTTACTTCTTTGTAAAAAATGAATAAAAACTTTTTTATTACGCTAATGGTTCCATTACCTTACCTAATAATCACAACGTTAAAATCGAAAAAATACCCTTCACAACAATACCAAAGTCAAGCGCTGTTGTCGTTTAAAAAAAAATCAAATTAGCATTGGATTTGAAATATGCGACAAGAAAAAATCAATATATACCCAAAAAGTATCAAATATTTCCTAATATTTGTGTACGAAATTTTATTAAGAAATCAAACCATACTATAGACATTTCACCACTTCTATATACAGTGTCACCATTAAAGTCAGCACCATATGGGAATTCAAAAGAAAAATGGCTCTGGTTAAAATTTGATCTCGGAAACAGTTTGAGGTTCAAATTAGAGCAAAAATGACAGTTGTGGCCAAGCGATATTCGTTAGCTGTCAAATTTGACATTTGTTGCAGAAAATGGCATTTTTGAATCGAACTTGAGAAAAATTTATTTGAATAAAATGTTTCCACTGCAATTTTGTGTACGTGTGCAAATTTTCAAAAGTCTAGGATGAAGTTGCGATTTTCAATATAATGATGATGATAAATATTTCATTAACTTTCCATATTTTTAAGCATTAAAATTGCAACCATAAAAAATGTTCCAATAATTTTATCTCTTGAAAAGACACGAATATTTGAAATATGAAATATTAAATGAATGTAAGACATAGAGAAAAAACTGTCGAAAGAACGCATTTTTTCAATTAGACATTAGTTTTCGCACTTTTTCTGAAAACATAATATCTTGTAATTAGTAAATTATTAAAACAGCAAGTGGGCCATGGTAAATAAATTGCAAATAAGCTCTCACATTGAGATTGACTCGATTACAACAAATCTTTTTCAAAGGAATTTTTCTCAAATTCGATTCAGAAATGCTATTTTCCGCCACTTTCTGCAACAAATGTGAAATTTGACAGCCAACGAAGATCGCTTAACCACAACTGTTAATGTCATTTTTGCTCTAATTGGAACCTTAAACTGTTCCCGACATCAGATTTTAACCAAAGCTATTTTTTTTCAAATTCTTATATGTTGCGAATTTTAATTTAATCGAATCAATAATTCACTCTCACTCGATCCTATCAACTGGACAAATAATTTTATTTCCCTATTCTACATATTTTTTAAATGAATTTACATCAAGTGAACGCCAAATCAATATAAACAATTTTATTTGGTATTGGAAAAATTACGTACCTCTGCTGCCAACAAACAGGAAGCGAAAAGACCGAGGACGAAAAATTTCATGGCTTGGATATTTCAAAAATATGGATGTTAAATGTTCGATTATAAAACACTGAAGACTGCCTCACTAAACCGGGTATATATGGATACCTCTCATGGTTTCACTTTTATCATATTTACCATTGACATTTGACAAAATTGAAACAGATAATGTTATCAATCAATATTAATGGAAGTTTCCGATAAATTAGAGAATATTGTTGCAACAATTTATTATAGTCAAACTTTGCATTCAATCTTTGTTTTATTAATTAAGGCATATCTGTGAATGTTATTCATTAACTGTGACACTGATTGAATACATCTTTCAATAACAGATACAGGGCCGGAACTACAATAGGGCAACCGGGGCGATGCCCCGGGGCCCCCGGGCTCAGGGGGCCCCCTGAGCGAAGGACAAAAACATAAAATATGTTTCGAAGTGCAAGCATTTTCAGCGCTGTCTCATCGTTCTTCGTTATGTGAAAATTTATCAACTGATTAATTTATTTATTTAGAATAATAGAAGCTATTGCGAAAAATCTGTTTAATATAATCACCTCTAAACCTATAAGATTCTGTACAAATCTTGAGCTTAGAAAAAAAACGGTATTGTTAGAAGTGTGAGATTTTATAAACGTAAAGAATTTATCATTTTATGGAGCGTTTTTTCCGAAGTTACCCTTTTCTCGGATATACATGTCGTAAAAGAGCTAGCTCATTTTTTGATAATTGAAAATGCGTTACTGTCATCCAGCTACCAAGATGTTTGTAGAGCCCTTCTCATGTTTCTGACAGTCCCAGTCACTACGGCAAAAGCTGAACGATCGTTTTCCAAATTAAAATTAATCAAAAGTTACTTGCGGAGCTCGATGCAACAAGAAAGGCTGAGCAACTTATCATTGTTATCAATCGAAAATCTGAGAGCGCGCACAATTGATTTCGATGAAGTCATTGAACAATTTATCTCTTCAAAAGCAAGAAAAAGAAAGTTCTAAATTTATTTTCTCAAATATCGAATCGTGATTATGAGCATTAGTTTAATCTTTTAATACTAAAATCTTATAGAACAACTTCTGAATATTAGCGAATTAAAGGTGATTTATAATGACTACCCGAATATCTCATCCTTCTCTATATAATTCATAATTTTGTAATGTAAGGGATGAAAGTACCGTATAATATTATAGCTAAGAATATATTACTACTTTACATGATTCATGATGTTATAATGTCTGATATTTTAACTTACAAATTAATATGTGATACAACGTGAAAAATGTGTAAGACAAATAAAACAAATTATTTATGAATAGAAATAATAATGCCCTGTTTCTTTTTTTTTTACAAAAATTGGAAAAAATTGAGTTGACAAACTCAATAGAGAAATAGGCCCCGAACTTATTCTTGCCCCGGGGCCCCTTAAACTCTAGGTCCGGCCCTGAACAGATGCAATTTGTGTTGATAAAGGTGGGAAAAACTGTTAGCAGAACGTGGTTAACTCGAAGATAATAATTCTATTTATCTTTTCGTGAACTTGTTATTTATTACATTAACTTATTCTAAACATTATTTTGTTACCACGTCAATATAGGTACATAGAATAATATTATATAACACAATTTCCAACACCCCCTCTTTATGTAATATTACAATAAGCCTTGTATTCCCATTTTCTCCACATTGTGATTTAGTTTTTCACCATTCAGAACTTTGGTTAGACAGTCTGCAACCATATCTTGAGTTCTGATAGATTCAATTTCAATATCGCCTTTTTCTTGCACTTCTCTAATGAAATGATGTTTAACATCTCATCTATGTGTTTCGTTCTGGGCATTTTTGCCCAGGAATGAGTTCTCGAAGAAGCTCTTTTAAAGCTCTTGAGTTGCCATAGTCAGAGCCATGTATTCAGCTTCTGTAGTTGAAAGAGCTACTGTAGGCTGTTTTTTTGAAGACCAGCTTATAGCTCTACCATTCAGAATAAATACATATCCAGCTGTAGATTTGTCATCATCAATATCCCCGGCCAAATCAGAGTCACAAAATCCTTGCGTATCGTCCATTTTTCCGAATACCAGTTTGTATTAAGAGGTTTCTTTCAAATATCTAAAAAACCGTTTAAGAGCCTTTCAATGACTTTTTCCAGGATTTTGACAGTACCTCGCTAATTTCCCAACCGCATATGAAATATCAGGTCTGGTGTATTGAGCAGCATACATTAAGCTGCCAATAGCTTCCTGATATAGAATAACTGCCATTTCGCATCTTTCTTGTTCAGTTTTAGGTGTCATTTCTTTCGATAAAACTTGATTAGGAATCATAGGTGTCCGCATCGCGTGACAATTTGACATATTGCATTTTGAAAGAATCTAAACTTATTGTTCTGTTGAATCTTTGTGACAAAGCTTCATTCAGTGATTTGGTTTGATTTTTGTTTTCTGATAATATCAATAAGTCGTCAACGTAGAGTGCTATGACTAATTGATTTCCTTTGATGTTCTTATGATATATACAAGAATCGTGTTTCGAATGAAGGAAGCTTTAACTCTTCAAGACGGAATCGAGTTCTTGATTCCAGGCTTTACTTGATTGTTTGAGACCATATAGTGTTTTAAAAAAGTGGACCAATTCTTCCATCTGGTAATTCCATGTAAATCTCTTCATTCAGCTTAGGATGTAGAAACCCTGTATTTTGCAGCGAGAGCCAATGAAACTCTAATAGAGCTGTAGCGAACTACAGGAAAGAATGTGTCTTCATAGTCTAAACCTGGAGTTTGAGAATATCCCTTGGCCACCAGTCGGAGTTTATATTTTTCAATTTCTCCAGTTGCTGTGCGTTTCGTTTTAAATATTCTTTTACTTTTGATTGGCTTTTTGCTAGGAGTATGTGAACAGAGAGGCCACGTTTCATTTTTCTATTATATTCTATACAAAGTAACGCCGACAATGATAACAAAATCCGAATTGAATATATTGCTATTTTCCTGCCTTTGTCTCGTAGATATTCTTTCGCAACATTCTCCGTTTGTGATTGTCTGTCTGTTGAAATATTGATATCTGCTGTGAAGTCTTTTTCACGTTCATTCCCAGATGACATATTTTCCGATAATAGTGATGATGAGGACACCAGTGGCGGCTCGTGAATTTTTGAGAAAGGAGGCTAGACATAAAACGTTTTTGTAAAAATATACTCTATTCACAGCCTTTTAACCTTTGCACAGCGACCGTACTAGCCACTTCAGTGACAAAATTAATTGTTACCCAGCAAGAACCAACGTGGAGGTATAGAGTTTCTCTTGACAAACAATTTTTTTGTTCATTTTTTGTCTTTTATTTTTTTTGGATTTTTAATATTTTTTCTTTTTTTTTTGAATTTTTCATATTTTGTTTTTTTTTATTAATTTTATTAACTTTTTTTATATATTAACGGAATTCTACGGTCTTTAGTTTGCGAAAAATTATCAATAATATTATCAAAAAATTTATCATTTTGTTTTTAAGTGTTTTACTAAATCTTTTTCAATAGATATTAAACTAACATTGTATAAACGATTTTGGCCCATTGTATTTGGCATGTAAGTTTTAATTCGTTTGAGAGTAGAAAATGATCTCTCCACCGATGCCGACGTGACAGAAATGGTAACTGTCAAACAAAGTAGTTTATAAAACTGAGGTAAAACTTGTTGCAAATCATTGTCTATCATATATTTTATCATATCGGCGTGACTGTCATACTGGCCTAAAATATCTTTATCCGAGTATATAACGCATAATTCATTGTGCCGTGCTATTTTATCAAAAAATTTATATTTTAGCACTAAGTTATCTTAAAGTGTATTGGGGAACTCTTTTGAAAAAGATTCGAAAAATCTTCTATTCGTCAAGTCAAAAAACTTCAATTCATGTAAATCGGAAAATCGAATCTCAATTTGACCTTTAATAGTATCTAAAATTTCATAAAAAAGTTGTTTATAATGTAGTTTCTTGTCTACCAAATTATATGTTTTCCTCCTTTTCGCGGAAGGAGCCTCATCAGTTGAAAAATTTTCAAATAAAATATTAAAATGAAATTCTGTATTACGGAAACTTGAAATTTTTCCAATGAGATGTTTCAAACGATCTCTTGAATAAATTATATCAGTGAATTTATGTTGTAAAATTTGGAAAATAAGATCAGTTTGTTCAAATATTAATTTAAAATTATCAAGAAAAAACAAAAATTCTTCATTTTCTAAATAAGATTTTAAACCAACAGCAGCATTTAATGAAACCTGATCTGTTGAAAAGTCATCACTGTTTAATATAAAATCAAATGTTTCAATTAATTTGTCTTTATTTTTATGGATGGTAAACTAAACATTGCACGTGATGTAAAATTCCATCGAGTTCGAGCATTACAGGGAAATCAATGATTTTTTTTTTAAACTTCGTCTTGTCAATACTACTATTAGTATTAACAATGATCGATTTTGATAGTTACCTGACATTACTAATCCGTTCAAATCCGGTAAAAGAAATACTTTTATCATATGTTAATTCACTAAATGGCTTTTCTAAAAGGCAGCAACTAACTCACTAACACTCATTTTAAATTTACAACAGACAACAATCTAACCTTACTTCGCGTGGCGTGACAACACATAAACAAGCACTGACTGACCTACTCAGCAGTCGGCAGAACGCACGTCTCGTATTTCATAGATTGCTAGCGGCTGCCGCAGGCTATCCTCCAGAGGGTGTTGCCATTTTCGCTGATTTACCCAGTTGGCGTTCGGACTGGTCGGAAAAACGGCAACTGCGTTGAACAACACATGCTCAGCGTTTGAGACGTATAGAGAGTCTAGCCTCAGGGCACTATTGCCAGATTAAAAATAACTACTGAGAACGGGGAATTAATTGTAAAATTTTAAAAATTATCAGAGAAACAGGAAATAAAACGGAGGATGATCATTAAGATAAATTGTTGAGGAGGCTGGGCCACCTTAGCCTCCTTCGAGGAGCCGCCACTGGAGGACACCCCCTCTTCAACAATAGTTCCGATACTTTCTACAATTTGTAAAGATTCTGACTGCTGTTGACAATCATTGTTATCAAATTTTGATAATATGTCTTTTGACATTCCATATGTGTCAGATATGAATTCATTTTCGGACCACAGCATCTTTTTCAATAACTAATTTCTTAGTTTTAGGGTGAATGAACCGGACCCTTTTGAATTCTCACTGTCTCCAACAAAAATATATTCTTCAGCTTTGGGGTCCATTTTCCTTCTTTCCTGTTTCGGCACTAAAACTAAAGCTTTACAACCAAATACTTTCAGATGTCTAAATTTCGTATGGTGTAACGTTTCGAAGTGCTATTGTTGAAACATATTTTTTCAAGTAAGTAGCCGTGTTAACCGCTTCAGCCCAAAAACATGTACTCAACTTTGAATGGAATAAAATACTTCGAGCTGCTTCCATCAAAGTTCTATTAAGTCTTTCAGCTACGCCATTCTGTTGTGGATTATAAGGAATCGTAGTTTGATGTTGAATTCCTGCGAATTTGAGAATTTGTAGTAACCTTCCGTTGGCGTATTCTGCGCCGTTATCAGTTCTAAGACATTTCATCCTGCAACCAGTAAGGTTTTCAGCAAATTCTTTATACTGTTTGAATTTTTCAACAACTTCCGTTTTTGAACGAAGAAAATATACTTTCGAGAAACGTTCGTACCTAAAATCAACGTTTCTTATATAGGACCACATATAACAGAATGAACCAGTTCTAAAAAATTTCCTACACGCGTTGCACTACATTTGTTAAAGTGTTGAATGTTCTATGAAACATTCCTTTAACACATTCTTCACATTGTTTCAATCTTCTCGAAAAACTATACCTAATACCAAATTCCGTTTCAAAATTTGTATGTACTGATAATAAAGATGACCAAAATGATGCCATAAACTTGCAGCATCCAACATATGAGCAGCATTTGCAGACAAAAAAAATTGATCGAGTCGATACATTTCGTTGATTTCAGAAGCTGTACTTATAATTTCTTCTGGCGCAAGTTTAATTCTTCTAAAAAATACAGTTTTTCCAGTTTTTACTGTTTGACTGATAGAAATGAGGTTCGTTGACAAATCAGGTGCATGTATGACATTTTTTAACGTTGCAATTTTATGATTTGCAAGTAAAATGTTGACATTGCCTTTACCGGTGCATTTCAATTTCTGACCATTTACAATACCCAAGTCTCTATCAGTTTCTTCTTGAAAATCTTGTAGCTGTGATTTGTTCGGAGTATAATGAGCTGTTGCTCCAGAATCAACAAACCATTCCTCACTAATGTTTTCAAATAATGATTCATTACAAGTAAGAGCAATTGAAATAGTCTTTCTTCTTGCCTTTCCACTGTTTCTTCGGTTTTGGACATTCATGCTCTTTATTCGAATACATGTTATCATTGTAACATCAGGGACCTCTTGAAAATTTTAGAAATTTTCTACTCGTTTTTTCGTTACTGTACAATGTTGTATCAAAGTTCTGAACTCTCACTGTCTTGACATTTTCTTGAAGTAACAAATTTTTCACAAATTTCGTAGAAGTGTTTTGATCCTTGAATGCCCAAAATAAGTGGTTTGTATTGTTCAGGTAGACCTCCTGATATGATACCACCAACAACGTTATCTTTGAATGGTTCTCCAATATTATCCAGTTGCACAGCTCTATGAATTATCTTGTCAATATATTCTTGTATATACGAACATGAATCGAACCTTGTTCTGAACAGACTTGAGGAAAGACCAACTAATCGAACAATGCCACTATCTTCATATGTTCTTCTCAAAGTTTCCCATGCTTCTTCAGCTGTTTTTTTTTGTCTCAGCACTCGCAGTAGGTCTAAGGGATAGATTTATTTTGGCTAAGACTTTCTGGTTCAAATCAACATCAACTACTTGATTAGGTTTTGGATCTACACAACACCAGGGACCTGCATCAACTAGGAAATTCTTTATCCAACACGTCCAGTCTCAATAATTAGTACCATCCAGGTGTTCAGATTCGGCCAAACCTCCAGAGGAGCTATAGATATCATCATTGTGAACTTTGTTTTGGGAGCTTCCTCCAACTCTTATTTCCTCAGAATTCTGAGTTGAACTACAACCTCTTGGAGAGTAGTCATCTTTGTAGTAGTATATAATTCAGGTTCAGAGAGACTGTTCTGGACCAATAACCTCTTAGCAGATTGTGGTTAACTCGAAGATAATAATTCTATCTACCTTTCCGTAAGTTTTTATTCATTACATTAACATTTTAGATTAACTTATTCTAAAAATAATTTTGTTACCATGTCAATATAGGTACATAGAATAATATTATATAACACAATTTCCAACAAAAACACATTACATTACATAATAGAAGCCAAAAAAATTTACTAAATAATTTTCAGTTGATATAACGAAGATTTCGTAATTTTCAGGTTTTGAAACCAATCTAGACGTAAGAAAATATTTCATTGAATTTTCCTTCGAATTGCGCATTGAATTGTAGATAACTATCAAGACAATGAGAATGAGATGAATATCTTGGAAACGAAGTGACTGATTCATATTCTTGGAAATACTGGTAATTTGAACTTCGCTATAGAATCAAAATTTAGAAAATTGACTACCTAGTATCGAAATCCGGCAACTAAGTGGTGATCTTCTGATCTTAAGATGGTAATTTATTATATGATATACGTATTAAAATTTTTGTTTCAACATGGTATTTGGGTACATTCATTAGGTGTTAAGTTGACCAGCCTCGGTACCTGTATAGGGTTTAATTCATATATCTAATAAGAGTATATGGCTAGTGCCTTAGTCCTTTCTACAAATGGAATTGCCTGGATGAAAGAGAGATAGATATCTCAATTGTGGAGTTTCCGGTGTAATACGCATGTCCGCTAAACCGTTTGCTATTCGTTAAAAATATCAATACCCTGGCGCGAAATTTCAAGTTTAAATTCAAAGAATGTGCCAGGAACGACACATCCCCGTATATGGAATCAAACTAAGCAAACTTGAATCAAAGTTACACCTTCATTTAGTTTGCTAAGAATGGATTTTTCGAAACATCCCAAACGGGGGTTCGATATATTTTGACGTTTGTGATTAATAATAACCACGTACAATTTACGTGACAGACAGATCCATAGATTGATGAATCTTCATCACAGTTCAGACTGTCCATGCCATGACAGACAACACATAACCCATTAACAAGACAAGTAACGTTTACATGACAGACAACTGATACATTGACAGTCACATAATGTCCGTTACAGACCTATCCATATCATAGATCTCCCTGTCAATTCAAATAAGCTTTCAGAAGACATATAGTATGATTTTACGCTTTTGCACACATTTAGCATATTTGCCTTAGTATTGAAACTTAGGGGTTTTACGGGTAGTAGCAGTATCCGAGGCCATAGATATCCCTGTCAATTCAAATGAACATTCACATACATAGAGTATAATTTTACGTCTTTCCTCAAAACTTACTAAAAATGTCAAAAATCGTGTTTTTCCTAATTTCTGGAATAGGGGTATTCCAGGGCAGTTGAACCAATTCGATAAAATTAAATATATTCTCTTTTCTAACTACTAAATATAGAGAAATGTTATTAATGTCTAGAGAAAGCATGGCTACATAGTTAAAATAAATTCCATATTTTTCTAGAATAACAACCAAAAGTGCTGCGTTTACTTGTTTAAAAGTTGGAAAATGGCTCAAACCTCCTTGGTAAAACAACTAAACTGCTTTCTCCGAATGGCAAAAAGGATAGTGATCTTACGAATTATACGTAGGTTATGTGATCTGATAAGAAAAACTAGATTTGACAGAATAATAATGTTATCAATTTGAATAAAGTTGTATTTTAAATAATCTCGTTTAATACCGGGATCTCAAAAATTATCTTGGTCAAGGGTGGTTGTGCAATCTAAACCGTGTGTCTTACTTTACGTTATCAAAACTTGTGTCAAATTAATTAATTTGAAGTTTCTAAAAGTGAGAAATTTCGCAATTTTATACGAATGTTATAACACTCAGAAGTTTCTAGCGCTTTAGACTCCGGGATTTTCACGTGGCCTATCGAAATTAGAAGGTTCGAATTGTATAAAAACACAATTGCATGAACTCCAGACGTCCTATGTAATTAGCTACGAACGTGATCATTTTGACATATGCCTCGAGGAGCTCGCTACGCGTCAGTTAGAGTTTATTCTTTTTACCTCGATCTAGTTAATTCGTGGCTGTTTTATGCCCCGTGCGGCCGGCGCCAGTTGTAATGAAGTGTTTTCGGCTATAGGCCGCTAGCTTTTAACCGCTTTTGGGTATATTTTAGTAGCTAGAAAATTCCCTTTGGTACGTCGCACGCTAGACGCGCGTAGCTGAGACCTGAGAGTACCTGTTTTTATTTCAATTAAATTTTCCTATTTAATCGACATTTTGGGGCCCGAGACTATGCTATTTAGTTGGCCCCTTCATAAACTAACGACATGGAGCGAAAACCGCATACGAAAAGTTCTCGTAAAGACGTTCTATGTTCCGAAGATTTGCACTTTTCTAACTCGTGAGCTACGCGTTCCTCACGTGAACGTCATTCGATTTATCGAAAATTATCCAATTTAAAACAGTTTTCAACCCCGTTTGTGGCTATTGCGACCTTGTAAAAGGTTCAAAGTTAACATTTCGTTTTACATTCCACAACCACCCTTGACCAAGATAATTTTTAATTTGTAGTTCATTATTGTTCAACAACTGAAATAAATAGGTATGAAATTTGTAGGTTATTGATGATGTCAGTGTGACAGTGACATAATTATTTCAAACGTAAAGTAAGACACACGTTTTAGATTCCACAACCACCCTTGAACAAGATAATTTTTGATATCCCGGTACTATTGTTTTGCGTGTAACTACTTTGCTGATATCTTGAACAATAACAATAAACATAAATTAATTATGTCAATATGAAATACATAAGAATATAGGAGATAATACCAAGAACTACTTATTCTTTAATATAATCGCAATCTTTCACACATTCCTCTTATAGTTGGCATAATATTTACTAACGAATCAGTAATTGCTTTAACTATATTGAACACACTACAAACATGTACAGGAGTTCAAGGATATATTAAGGATCAATAACATTTGTCTGAAAATATATCAGTATTATTATTAAGCAAACTTTATCTTTCTGAATTAAACCACTTGTGAATCGTTACAATCGATGGTGAAAAGTCCCCATAACGTTTAACAAGCGATGCTTTGCGTAACGTTTTTTCCACGCAAGAAATAATGTTTAATCAAGACGAAAAATTCAGTTTTTTTCATGTTTACAAAAATCCTCAAACTTGCTTGCTTCCGATGGGTGTCAAAACAGAGCTGAATGACATATCAGTCTGAAAATTTAAATGCGTTCTAGATAAAGATGGTACATCACAAATGTAATATGGGATTTTCGATTGTGGCGCCATCTGTTTTATTTTTCAGGGACATTTCACCTTTCCCTCGTATATGCAAACATAATAAATTTGACTCCAAGTGAAAGGTTGTTCACCTGGAAATTTGAACAAACATTTAAGATCGAATTTCCATATAAATTCACTAATGAAAAAACTTAGATTTATCATATCCCGAATGAGAGTTCTGAAGGATATATTATTAGATGTTACATCTCTCAAAACTGTTTATCATGCTTGTTAAGAGTCACCTCAATTATGGGATAAATGCTTGGTGGCTTGTGGCAAACAACCATTTAAAAGATCTGAATGTAAAACAAAATAAAAAAAATACGGGCAGTCACCGAGCACTGCTGGCAGAATTGAAAACTGATATTATGAAGTAACCAATTTATTTTGGGAATTTCATCCAAATTCGTATGATTTCACCAGTATCATTTCTTTCTATATGACACAATTTTCCGACAGTGCCATTGGACAATCGATCTCAAACATCTATGTTATTAGTTATCATGTATGGTCGGTTAAGAACTAAAATTAACTCGTATGGTAATCCACCCGTATCATCGGTTCTCATGTTATGCAACTTTTGCCTGACGAAATTTTGTTGCTCAGCATTATGACATCCAACGAAGACATCCGATACCACAGATACTATTGTCTACGGAGTTTAGTATGGAGTTGTTGTACTCGTTGTAGCAGCCGAAATTACAATTTTATTACTTTTAAATGAAAATTAATATAATTAGTTCTTCCTTAGTTTTCACATTTCAATCAAAAATTATATACATTTTCATATTTAATAATAAAAAACGTATAAATGGGCGGTACATTCCCTGTAAAGAGTATGAATGTAACCCGATAGTCATTATAATAAATAAACATTATTTTATTTTCAAAACATATTATTTATTGATATTTACGTCGATGTAAATGAAAGTAATGTTAAACAGCACGAGGACCGAGCATTGAGTAAATGAATAACGTCAAGTATTCGACTCAGATATGCACACGTGTGTAAGCGTATAGAGAGACTGCCTGACATCCAAGTAGTTGCGCTGGCGGCAGTGTACATAATACCTAATTAGCTACAGCGCGATATCACGTACCGGACTCATGGTTTTACCCCCCATCTGAAATAGCTCAACGCGCCTAAAAATTTTCTCTTCAATAATCAAAGTGATTCTAAATCAACCATAAACTTACCATATCGATGATTTATGTAGAAATTCTTAATTATTTGATAATTGTGTCATGTAGAATGTATCTAGAACTAGAACAAAATACAATGATCCAACAACTCCTATCACATAACATAGAAGAAAACATCGTTTGTGCAACAACGAATGAGAACATAAAGGACATATCTCATATAGAATATACCATAGCCTATTAGAATGGAAGGGCATCACCCCTTGTGACAAACTCGGACCGCTGCTTTGAATAATATTTAATATTACATTAATAAATATTTGTGCCTTTTCAATTGCAAGACAATTATAAGCGTCAGGGAATTAAGTTGAATGAATTAACATATAAGTGATAGTAGAATCAAATTGAGACCACTTCGAACAAAGTTCGTATATTTTCTTACAAAGCAACTAAATTAAGATGAACGTATAATTATTTATTTATTTATTTGATAATATATATACACAGGACAAAGTCCCAAATAATATAAACTTATGGATTATGAGAACTTAAGAAGTATTAACAATATTGGGTAACACATAGTGGAACAGAATATAAAATGCAAAGATTAATAACTACCCCTTAAGATAGTTTTTAACTTGGAACAAGAACAAGATATATTAAAAAAGTCAACGTTCAGAGGAAGGTTATTGATAAGGGTACACTACACATGGTAATTATAGGTGCATAGATATAGATAGCATATTCTGATCTGTTCGATGATAAGGAATTGCCCTAGTTTCTTTAGAGCGAGTAGGACGACTTGGGACATGAAATGAGAACAGAGCAAGTAGATCACATGAGTCAACTAAATTGGTTAACACTTTTTCTCCAAAAACTGAAATCTTTAAATTGCTATAGATACACAAGCCTGAAACATGAAACAATCTTTGGATCATCAATCATGTTCTAATTTTAAAAAATATAAAAAACAAATGCTGTTTTCAGAAAAAAATCACTTATCATTTTCTTCGAGCCAGGTTTAGAAATCAATTTCATCACGATGTTCTAGAGTTTAAAAAAATCTTATTTTTACCTAAGTAACCGATCCTAAACGTTTGGCGGTTTAACCCTGGTTCACCCAGTACATATAATGATCATTTTTTCATTTGTATTTTAAAATCAGACTCTTTGATAAAGAATAAAATGATTAATATACTATAAAATTAAGTATTTACATAAATTCTGAGATGTTGGTGAGTTATATTTACCCTAATTCTCAAAAAATGGGAATTTCAGCTTTTTAGCGAACAGCAATCTGTTTAGAGGACATGTTGGGATATCTGTATCTCTTTGATCCGAACAATTAACTTTGTAAAAAGGAATAGGACATTACTCATATAGTCTTATTAGATAGTAGTTGTTGTCCGCGGACTACGCTCGCAGAAACAGATAATACCCGTAGAATAAAGCGTCGGCTGCGCCGCCGCGATCACATTCCCCAAGTTTCAATTGATACAAATATTTCTAATGAGTAGAAACATCAGCTAAAGGCGTGGAAAGTCGTAAAATTATACTCTATGCAGTGGCGGCTCCTCTTAATGATCATTCTCCATTTTATTTCCTGTTTCTCTGATAATTTTTAAAATTTTACAATTAATTCCCCGTTCTCAGTAGTTATTTTTAATCTGGCAACAGTGCCCTGAGGCTAGACTCTCTATATATCTCAAACGCTGAGCACGTGTTGTTCAATGCAGTTGCCGTTTTTCCGACCAGTCCGAACGCTAACTGGGTAAATCAGCGAAAATGGCAACACCCTCTGGGGGCTAGCCTGCGGCAGCCGCTAGCAATCTACGACATACGAGACGTGCGTTCTGCCGACTGCTGAGTAGGTTAGTCAGTGCTTGTTTCTGTGTTGTCACGCCACGCGAAGGTTAGATTGTTGTCTGTTGTAAATTTAAAATGAGTGTTAGTGAGTTAGTTGCTGCCTTTTAGAAAATCCAGTTAGTGAATTAACATATGATAAAAGTGTTTCTTTTAAATAAACGGTCTTTACCGGATTTGAAAGGATTAGTAATGTCAGGTAACTATCAAAATCGATCATTGTTAATACTAATAGTAGTATTGACAAGACGAAGTTTAAAAAAAAATCATTGATTTCCCTGTAATGCTCCAACTCGATGGAATTTTACATCACGTGCAGTATTTACCATCCATAAAAATAAAGACAAATTAATTGAAACATTTGATTTTGTATTAAACAGTGATGACTTTTCAACAGATCAGGTTTCTTTAAATGCTGCTGTTGGTTTAAAATCTTATTTAGAAAATGAAGAATTTTTGTTTTTTCTTAATAATTTCAAATTAATATTTGAACAAACTGATCTTATTTTTCAAATTTTACAACATACATTCACTGATATAATTTATTCAAGAGATCGTTTGAAACATCTCATTGGAAAAATTTCAAGTTTCCGTAATACAGAATTTCATTTTAATATTTTATTTGAAAATTTTTCATCTGATGAGGCTCCTCCCGCGAAAAGGAGGAAAACATATAATTTGGTAGACAAGAAACTACATTATAAAGAACTTTTTTATGAAATTTTAGATACTATTAAAGGTCAAATTGAGATTCGATTTTCCTATTTACATGAATTGAAGTTTTTTGACTTGACGAATAGAAGATTCTTCGAATCTTTTTCAAAAGAGTTCCCCAATACACTTTAAGATAACTTAGTTCTAAAATATAAATTTTTTGATAAAATAGCACGGCACAATGAATTATGCGTTATATACTCGGATAAAGATATTTTAGGCCAGTATGACAGTCACGCCGATATGATAAAATATATGATAGACAATGATTTGCAACAAGTATTACCTCAGTTTTATAAACTACTTTGTTTGACAGTCACCATTTCTGTCACGTCGACATCGGTGGAGAGATCATTTTCTACTCTCAAACGAATTAAAACTTGCCAAATACAATGGGCCAAAATCGTTTATACAATGTTAGTTTAATATCTATTGAAAAAGATTTAGTAAAACACTTAAAACAAAATGATACATTTTTTGATAATATTATTGATCATTTTTCGCAAACTAAAGAGCGTAGAATTCCGTTAATATATGAAAAAAGTTAATAAAATTAATAAGAAAAACAAAATATGAAAAATTCAAAAAAAAAGAAAAGATATTAAAAATCCAAAAAAAATAAAAGACAAAAAACGAACAAAAAGGCAAGAGAAACTCTATACCTCCACGTTGGTTCTTGCTGGGTAACAATTAATTTTGTCACTGAAGTAGCTGGTACGGTCGCTGTGCAAAGGTTAAAAGGCTGTGAATAGAGTATATTTTTACAAAAACGTTTTATGTCCAGCCTCCTCTCTCAAAAATTCACGAGCCGCCACTGACTCTATGTCATGTGAAAGTTTATTTCAATTGACAGGAATATCTACGATATGTAATGGTCTGTCACGGACATTATGTGACTGTCAATGTATGAGTTGTCTGTCATGTAAACGTTACCTGTCTTGTTGATGTGTTGCCTATCACATCATAAGTAGTCTGAACTATGATAATGATCCATTAATCTAAGGATCTGTCTGTCGTGTAAATTGTACGTGATATTAGTTGACACAAACGTCAAAATATATAGAATTCCTTTGACCCCGTTTGGGATTGAGTTTCGAAAAATCTATCTCGTATAAAGAACATAGATTTCGTGATATTCACTGGATTTCCTGGTAGGACCATACTGGTCTTGACGACGTTTCAGCAGAATCACATGTGCTTGACAATAGCTTGCTACGGGTTCTTGTTACTCGAACTGTTCAATTTTGTTGATGCATATTGTTTGTTCGTGTTATATTAGTTTGTAATATAATGTATATAATTAAAGGTAATAATTATTATTGTTTGTATTTGGCTGCCTCCTAACTCTCCATGAGTTCAATGTTTGATGCGAAAAGACTAAAACAATAAGTTTGTTTTGGTTTCACTTCCATCATTGCGGAGTTGTATTATGTCCAATGTATGAGTACTTCACATTGTGTTAAACATTTTTTGTGGTGGGTTCTGATGTGCTCCATCCACTTCACAGGATCTATTCCTACATTTCGAAAATAGCTTTTCAGAGAATCATATTATTATTTTTATTTATATATAAATTCTCGGGAAATAGGTCACGCTAACACATATGCTTATTATTTTCGTCTTACGTACGTTTCGGTCTCACGACCATCATCAGAAGACGTATCAATGTATAAAACATGATTTCTCAAAACTGCCATGATGCCTAATGTTCATATCTAGAAAATTTATGTTTTTGTTCATTTCAATTTCACAAGCAAAGTGAAGTTTACACTGGAAATTGTTAAATTTATTAATCACGTACTGAATCTTATCATTGGGAAAACGCATTAGGTAATCATCTAGATACCGTTTAAAGAATACGGGTTGACAATCTAATGGATTTATTACAGATTTCTCTAGGCATTCCATAACTAGGTTAGTAATAGTAGCTAAAATAGGAGATCCCATTGCTGTGCCGAATATTTGTCCGAAATATTGCTCACCGAATTGAAACTAAGTGCATTCTAAACAAAACTGTACTGCATTTATAAATTCAGATTGATCTAGAGGTGTGGTTTTTAATCTCTGCTCAATGTTTTTTAATGCTAATCAATGCCAAAGCGGCTGGTATATTTGTAAATGAAGAAAGAACGTCCAAGGAAATTAATAGATGATTGATTTTTTTATAAATTCATTAAAATGTCTTTCACAGGAAATTCATTTTATCCTATTATATTTGTTGATAATTTTTGATAAATTGTACGTAGGCGCTCCAATATTACTTACAATGGGTCTTAAGGGTATCTCACTTTTACGTAGTTTCGGAAACCCATAGATATAAGGTGCTTGCCCATTGAGGCAAATTAATTTATTTTCCAATTCAATGGAGATTATCTTATTTTTGTACCATTTATTTATTAATTTATTCATGTCATTTTGTAGGGTCAGATTTTAATTTTTTGGAAGTTGTTTCATTTAATAGATTTCCTATTTTGTTTTCATAGTCATTTCTATGTATTATGACAGTTTTATTACATTTATCCGCGTTCAAAACTAATATTTGATGGTTAACATCTATGAATTTTTTTGTTTTTATTGCGAGATAGTTGAAACGATTTTTGCTATGCCTATTTCTGCTTTCTGTTTATCCTTTTTATTAGTCAAGATGTTACAAATTTTATTTCTAATTTAATTTTTTTCTTCTAAATTTGTAGATCTAATTCCGCATTCTAAATTAGCAATTATATGGTCGATAGGCAATTTTTTATTATCAGGCAATGCAAATTTAGGGCCTGAGCTTACGTGTGCTGCATCTCATCCGGAATTTCTGTGTCTGTTAGGTTTTTTAACCATTGTTTATTGATATTTTGTTTTTCATAAGTTACGCACTTCATTAAACTATTTATCTTTTTTAATTGGATGGCTTTGGTTTTGTTGACATTTTTTTCGAAATTGTTCTGCTGATTTTGAAAAAATTGAGTGATAAAGTTGCTATCAAGATTCAGATAACAGGACTGCTTAACGCTCTTAATTTTGTTTTCAATCCCTGCTAAATTTGTGCAAGCTTCTTTAATGCAAAAATTTTGACAATTTTTATGAAAAGAATTTAATAATGTAGCGTGTGGTTGAAATCCTTTATGGGCACCTTATGGTCCTGTAACATCCCATAAGGTAGAGTGGGAGTCCCTAAGTCCCGAACTTGATCACCTTAGATATACCCACTAAACACTCCACCTCGTGTGGTAGGCTCGATCCTGCAACCAGGGCAGTCACGATGACACTTGGGCTTGACAGCCTATTGTATCTTGCCGCACCACTTTCTTGGGCCATCGGAAAAATTCCGCTGTCGCTCGATTCGAACCCGCGACCGGCAGCCACAGTGATTAGAAAATTGTTGCTTCTACCACTGAGCTACCTGGCTCCACTATTTTGCACTTTGCTTAACATATTATCTTTTGATTTAGATCCAATGAAATTTGGATATACTTGCAGATCCCTACATCTTACCAGAAATATTCTGCGGTTCTTCTCTCCAGCTAATATCTTCATCAACTTTCTGTATTCCTGTAAAAATCTAGGATAGGTAGTTGTTCCTCCCATATTAAGGCTTATATCCCAGCCGAAAGATTAATAATGATTCTTGACACAGGTATGAGTTATACATATATAAATTCTCGAGAAATGTGTGACACTAACACACATATGCTTATTATTCTCGTCTTTACGTACGTTTCGGTCTCACGACCATCATCAGAGGAAGTATCAATGTATAAAACGTGATTTCTTAAAACTAATTCTATGATCACAAGGCGTCCTTATCGCACTAGTTTCTATTAAAAATGACTACGTCGCCGAAACGAACAGAAACACGAGTAAACGAAATTATAACACATTAATGTTTTAAGTATATGAATCAAGAATTCGCTTAGCAATATTGTTATAAATCTTCAACCTCTGGTTCGAAAGTGGATACTCGAACGTTATATTTTTGGTTCAGTCCTTCAGTCGTATTACATACTGTGATTTGATACTGACTTCAAATTTTATAAGAATATTGCTAAGCAGCGGATTCTTGATTCATATACTTGAACAATAATGTGTTATAATTTCGATAACTCGTGTTTTTGTTCGTTTCGGCGACGTGGGCATTTTTAATTGAACTTAGTGCGATAAGGACGCCTTCTGATGATGGTCATGAGACCGAAACGTACGTAAAGACGAAAATAATAAGCATATGTGTTAGTGTGATCTATTTCCCGAGAATTTATATATAATCCATACCTGAGTCAAGAGTCATTATTAATTATTTTTATTACTATGAGACAGGAAACATCAAATAAATGTAAGCTCGTTAAACATTTTTTTCGTTGAGCTAAAAAGAGAAAATGGGAATTTTTTTTCAGAGTAACCGGAAAATACATACACAATGCTTATAGTTTCTAGGTATAAAATGGCCAACTACTTCTCATTGTATTCAGCAAATTATTTAGCTCTTTCTGTAGCTCTTAAATGGCGATGGTGGTTCACTCTGTATACTTGATATACAACAGCAATCTGATAATAATAGCTTTCAATAGATTTGAAGTATCAGTTACTGAAGCAAATCCCAGATTTCGAACAAATTATTAGCTATAACAAGGATGACGTAATCTCTCAGTAGGAATATTCACGGGACAGCTTTCAACAAGTCTTAAAAGTGGCTTCATTCACAGCTCGTAACTAACTAAAAAGGTCTTATGTGTAACGGTTCTGCAGTCACTTAATTTAACTATTTATAGAGTCCATTTTCTTATAATTTTAGATGCACATTCATCATCAACAAGTAACTGCATTATCGCACAAATATCTGAAAATTCCAAACACATTACAACATCACGTAAATAGATTTATTAAGTATATCTCCATTTAAGTAAAATTATGTACTGATTTACTAAATTGTATAAACATTGAATAGATCTCTTTTCCATTTTAAACTATATTCGCAATTTATGGAAAATACCGGTGTCTTACAAAAGAGTGATGCAAATAAATAACACATTTTTACATAATGAGATCATGGAGATAACACTTATTTTATGGCAGAATTGAGGACATGCATTTATTCAATTAATGATATATTAGGGAAAATAAATGAACACTAACAAATTTGGAACTTGGAATCTTTAGCTTTTTATTATTCAAATAATAATGAACTATATGTGGAAGGTTGGATTTGGTCTCAACTATATCAGTGTTACGAAACATGGTCAAGGGTTGTTTTCAGAAAAAAAATTACAACACTTTCAAGTTGGATTCAGCTCTCATAGTACAGTAAATGGTAGGAAAAATTGCGGATCACGTGGAAAAGCTTGGAGTTTTTGGCACAACGATATACGAGGGCGAGGTGAAAAGTCCCCGAAAAATAAAACAGATGGCGCCACAATCGAAAATCACATGTGACATTTCTTGGTGTACCATCTTTAACTAGAACGCATTAAAATTTTCAACCTGATGTCATTCAGTTCTGTTTTGCCACCCATCAAAAGCAAGCAATCTTGAAGATTTTTGCAAACATGGAAAAAATTGAATTTCTCTTCTTGATTAAACATAAGATAAGAAAGACTTTTGGATCCATCACAACACTCCAGAGATCAAAGAACAGTCGAAACAGTGGACTTCCTGGCGAATCGAAGCCAAAAAAGGCCAAAGTGGGTTTATCGGCCAACAAAGTCATGGCGACAGTTTTTTGGGATACACACGGTATCGTCCATATCGATTACCTTGAAAAGGGCAAAACGATCACCGGCATATATTATGCAGAGGTGTTGGATCGATTCGACGCCGATTTGAAGCGAAAGCGACCACATTTGGCAAAGTAAAAAGAGCTCTTCCACCAGAACAACGCATCGGCGGACAAGTCCACACTCGCAATAGCAAAATTTCATGAATTGCGCTACGAATTGGTTCGTCATCCACCATATGCTCTAGATTTGGCCCCTGCGATTTTCATCTATTTCCAAACTTGAAGAAATGTCTCGGTGGAAAGAGATTTGATTCAAACAATGAGTTCATCGCTGAAGCAAACGCCTATTTTGAAGAATTGCCGAAACCGTATTATCTGGAAGGGATCGACAAATTCGAAAAACGTTGGACGAAGTGTATCGGGCTACAAGGAGGTTATGTTGAGAAATAAAATAAGGTTTGACCAAATAAATCATTTCTTGTTTCATTTTTCAGGAACTTTTCACCTTGCCCCCGTAGGGTTATGAAACAACCTCCTCATTTGACGAGTTTCGGCCTATGTCGAAATTAATTTTTTTTATTCTTTAGATTAACCTGATAAAACTGGTTTCATAGTGGTTGTTTTTTTAGGGATAGGAATATAAAGTGTAAAAATGACGTATAAAAAAGGATATATCTTATTAAAAATTTCCGTATGATTTTCCAGAAAATTGGAAGTTTTATGTACATAAGTACAAAATCGAAAAGTGGAGGTTAGCAAATTCGGCGCCGTGTGTTCGTTAATAGGAGATTGCTTAGATTAATATGCGACCACGTGACCAAAAATCCATCAGCTCTGCGAGGCAAATAACGAACGTACCAAGTTTTAAAATTAACTTCCATAGAATTATCTTAAGCTTGTTTGGTTAGTAATGAAATGAAATATCAATCATAGACTTATCATATTTATTTAGATCTGTAAAATCATCCATTTCATGCACATCAGTTTGATATAATTAACCACATCAATCTTTCACACTACAAATCTAATGTTTTCTGCAGTTTCAATTGAATTTTAAAATACAAAGTCAGCTGCAGACACATTTCATTAATCATAGTCACCTATTCTTTTCTAAATTACATGGAAACACTAATTAACATAACAAATTTTGATACAGATAAAAATAAATTATGGAAACGTTAAAAGAGAAGTCTTATTTTATTGTCATAATGAGGAACCAGAAGATCAAGAAAACAAATGATACATCTACAAATTCGAAATATAAATCAGAAAAAAATAGAAAAATTTGTTTCTATAACCCCAAACGTTTCCACTTGATCCGCCATTTCTTCCTTCATTTACTTTACTATGAAGGTTATGAAAAAAACATGTTACTGTTCCATAATACGATAATTTAAAGTTGCTGCTTGGGAAGAAAAATATAGAAGAAATAAGACAAGGATATCCCTGCAGTCCTGTCTAAAATGGTCGATTTAATATCTCAAAACTAATTGTCATAATGATATCATCAGTTTCTTCGTTTTTGTACCGGCTACCAGTTATACAGCTGAAGGTATTTCCGGTAACAGCGCTGGGCTGGTCCAAGCACCAAATAAGTTTTACAAATTAGCAAAGCCTACCACCAACCGAGCCCGTCACCTAGACTTCCTACGGAACGGACCGAACTGACTTAATCTCGTCAAATGCATGATTTCGGCGAACAATATTTTCTTTTGAGCGATGCAACTTTATCCTCAAGTTTCGGAATACTTCCTGCGCGTTCCAGTCGGCTTGGAGAAACGTTTAACATTATGCGAATTAGTTTCGCTCGCCTTGTTTTTGTTGTTCGTTTGGGCTAAAACGTTCAAGTCTGGACGCACCATAAAATCTTGACACGTGACCTTTTGTTTTTCGCACCACATTATATCCCTTCTTTTACGTGTCTCAATACATATCGTTTATGTAACATTCCCTAGGTTTCTGTCTAACACACATTCGCAGCGACCCTTTCCAGATAGTGAAAGGTGTAGTACCACCTATTTTAAGCCTGTATGTATTATAGACAATTCGACCGAAACGTAATCACCTCACGAATCTGAAATGACAAGACAACATGGTACGTAAAGTAACGCCGGATACACCTCTTCATTTTATATTATTATTGTTATCATCATCATCAATATACGGCAGGGGTTTAACCCCAAGATTCACATAGGCCGTCGAATTTGTCGCATTGGGAGCCCCATGATCAGTAGCCTACTCTAATCTAGCAAGTTTGTGGCCCGCCAGAAATCCGGAATATTGCTTATTTTTACTTCCAAAATTCTTTCGGAAGCAACTCTGTATGGCCGAAGTAACGGTGCCGAGAGATGACAAAGCTGGGCATTCCAACAGGAACTGAGAGGTAGATTTCTTCCACCTCTCGACATTTCCTACGATGCCAGTAAAATGTAGTTGTCTGTTCAGACGATAATGACCCGTGAGGATTCCAGTCATGTTCCTAAGGTACATTCTGTTAAAAGAAAGGATTTTCTTTGAGAGCCTAGACACAGGCTCCTCCAAAAGAGCTTGCCTGCTTCGTGCCTGGTGAGTTTCGCCACAAGTCCGACTGTTTGCTCAGATGGCCTCGAAGGGCGAGACCTCCAACGTAGTTTGATAAAGCGACCATCGGCTCTGGCTCAACATGGCCACTTGACGACCCCAGGTGTCTTAGTATCTCTACCGAAGACGTTGTATATTCGCCACTCGGAAGAATCTCTTATTCAATTCTGGCTCTGTTGTCCTTGAAGAAAACTTTATATAGCCTTGCTGCAGAGGGCATCTTGCTGATATCGCCGCAGAAGGCCCGCCAAGTCTCTTTTTGACGTTCTCAATACTTTTTTGTAGTCTCTTTGGGCAGCTTTATAGCATTCCCAATCAGTGACTAAATGTGTTCTCTTAGCTTTATTAAAGAGTTTCTTCGCCGTTCTCCGATGTTCCTCCAACTTGGAGGAACTACACCTCATAGTGTAGTACCTCCTGTTCTTCTGTTTTAGGTCACAGCTGGCTTCATTAGCAGACGATGGCGGAGCTGAGACCCATTACAGCAGCCTCGTCCCTGCCATTCCTTCTCCTTGGTAATCATGAGACCCCAACAACGTAGCTTCTCTGTATAGAGGTCCTAGTTGGTAGTTCTCGGGTTTCTTTAACTTTGAATATCATTAGTAATGGATTCAACATTAAACAGAATTCCATTTTAAAACCTGAGCCTCCATTGCCCTACAGCTAAAAGTAAGATCTCTAACCTCCTGTCTTCTAGGCATGAAATAGGTCGGTATTGACCCTCTATTAGAGCTGTGTGGAGCTGAGTAACTACAAAATCGCCTCTCCCCTCAGATTCACATCACTGGCCCCCCATAACATTATTTGTTAAGTTAAGATATTATTATTCTTTATGTCCTAACAGCCGAGTTTGATTTGTAATAAGCAATATCCTTTACAAATAATTTGTATAACATTTGACGCCCGAGCTCATTCTTAGGGTCAGTCCGGCCCTTGCCTGGTAGTAGACCCACGTGTAGTACCTGCAAATAGCGATTCAAAGTATACGAGATATGAGTAGGATGAGGTTCTACCTGCTGTTCCTAATACCTTCATATAGCTTCGTGAGACTTTCAGTTTTGGGAAATCCGAAAGGATATGAAAAATCATGTTGGAATTGTGGTCTCTCGTCTTTATCTCTCCCCATCCGAATTTATTACACTTTTAAGTATTAAGAACGGTAAGAAAGGTTTACTGATCTGACAATTTTTTTTGGAGAAGCGGAAGTCTTCGATATTGTCTGAGATCAGTATTTTTTTGGTACGATCTTGTTATATTTTGGATATCCCTGTTATTTCGTGACATACGCAAAATCATGCATATCTACCCTGTAAATAGTACTTACAATTCAGCTGAACGGTAAGTAATAGTACAACTATCTCTACTATAGGCCAACACCTTGAACACGTGACGCTCATATCACATGACCAACTCATGCCAAGAGATCGGTCATGCGTAATCATAATCAGGGTAGATTTCTATATTGTCTGCTAGTCTGTCCTCTGTGGATATGTTCGTGCTTATTACAGTAAATATAAATACCTAATTGAATTCATTTGTGGTGCAAACAAAGTATATAAACTAAACTGAAGTGTTATACTTAAACAATTTAAAATAGCGGGCTATTTCAAGTGTTTCTTAGTGTTTGTCGTTCATGTTGATTTTATGAGATACACTGGTTTTTCACAATGGTACATCTACAAACTAGTTCGAAAAGTGCCAGTCATTACGAGTATTTTCATCAGTTTTCTTGGCCATATCTTTTTTTTTATTTTGTATAATTTCACCTCAGATTGCCTGTTATGTCCATTTATGCCAATTTTGGAATCGAGATTTTCTAAATTAAGGGCCATAGACCAACGACAAACATACATGGTTAGTCTAAACGAGCAGGTAATCCCAATTGTAATATACATACCCCCTTTTTATCTAGCTCAATTTTTGAGGGATCTAATTATCAGATAAATAATATAGTATTGGAACTGAGAACGTTTAAGGAAACAAAGCTTTCTATTAGGCTTCAACATGTGAGGATTAATAGCATTAATCAGTTTTTGCCCTAGATGAATAGCCAACGACATCGTTATGGATATTCCAGTGCTATCCCTTCTTTAATATCTTTTCTTTACTACTGTCATGTATATTCAACAAAATAAAAATACATCAAATTCGTTGACACTATAGTAACCAAACTCGTAATTTATTAAAATGAATATACGAGGGCAAGCTGAAAAGTTCCTGTGAAATGAAACAATAAATGAATAATTTTGTCAAAACTTATTTTATTTCTCAACGTAATCTCCTTGTAACCCGATATACTTCGTCTAACGTTTTTCTAATTTTTCGATCCCTTCCAAATAATACGATTTCGGCAATTCTTCAAAATAGTTTGGAAATAGATAAAACTCGCAGGAGGCCAAATTTGGAGAATATGGTGGATGACGAACCAATTCGTAGCGCAATTCATGCTTTGTCCTGATGGAAGATCACTTTTTATTTGCCAAATGCGGCCGCTTTCGCTTCAAATCGATCCAACAGCTCTGCATAATATATGCCGGTGATCGTTTTGCCGTTCTCAAAGTAATCGATCTGGACGATACCGTGTGCATCCCAAAAACTGTCGCCATGACTTGGATGGCCGATAAACCCACTTTGTTCTTTTTCGGTTTCGATTCGCCAGGACAAGTCCACTGTTTCGACTGTTATTTGGTCTCTGGTATGTTGTGTTGGAGCCATGTTTCGTCCACGGCTACAAAACGGGGCAAAAAGTCCTTCTAATCGCGCTTGAACATCGCCAAACACTCCTTTGAAGTTGTCACATGGTCGCGCTTGTTGTTAACAGAGAGCAAATGCGGCACCCATCTGGCAGATAGCTTTCTCATATTCAAAAATTTATGCAAAATGCCCATAGCCGATTTTTGGCGTACCCTCAATTGGATGACCAGAACGTTCGGCGTCCTTTCTCATATTACCACAACGAAAATCAGTAAACCACTTGTGAATCGTTCCAATCGATGATGTGGGGTCCTCATAACGTTTAACAAGCGATGGTTTGCATGTTTTTTCCACGCAAGAAATAATGTTTTTAATGTAGACGCGAAATTCACTTTTTTCCATGTTTTAAAAAATCTTCCAAGGTTGCTTGCTTTCGATGGGTGTCAAAACAGAACTGAATGACATATCACCCTGAAAAGGTTAATGCGTTATAGTTAAAGATGGTGCATCACAAATGCCACATGGGATTTTTGATAGTGGCGCCATCTGTTTTATTTTTCAGGGACTTTTCCCCTTGCCTTCGTAGGTTCTGTTGAATTAGTGCACTTCGTTTTTTGACGTGAATATAGACTATACGCGGGGTATTAATGAAATTTCCGAGACGAAAGTGCCAGACGGAAGTACGAAGTAGTGAGACGAGTCCGGCGTCACGAAATGTTGAGTATGGGCATCATATTATTCACGGATTCCTACGGGTCCAAGGAGCATGTTAAATAGCCATTTTTTTCCCCAGAATTAACGTTCTGCGAAGTTCACATTCTTAATCTAGACAAGATTCCTAGAAGACATTTCAGAGATTACATGAAGTTTGTTCTTAGGTACCAATTCCAGTCGGTTCTGTAGAATTCCACGTTTATACTAAGTATTCCCGTCGACGTTGCGTTTCTAGTCTACCAACATCGAACACCTATTCCGCGAACAAGGGACTTTTCTAAAATCATGAACGATGTGTAGCTAGTAAATTTTCTGACTTTTCCTTATTTCAAGTTATTTATGAAATGAAGCTTTAGATACAAGAGATTGATACCACCATGTGCGTTATGATAGAAATAAAACAACTGGAACCAAGTACTTCAAATAATTTTGAATTTAATACATGAACGTAAGGCACATACATCCATGACTTAATCAATAAAGGAAACAAACTAAAATAATATAATGATCAAGGTAAAAAGTATAGAGTTTAACCTAAAACAAGTGAAGGCCCTCGCCTCTATTCAAAATCTTCTCATTTTATGATATTGAACATAAAAATATATCTAAAAATATAAATTCAAATATAACCAATCTTATTTATTACATAATAACCATTCCATATATAAATCTATTATAAATTTCCAACTTAGACGCTGTAGGTTAAGATTAACTATGGAGAGACTGAAGACAAAGTTCTTTATAAACAGGAGTTAAAATGCTGTTAAAATCTTTTTTGCACGGATTTCCATGTTGGCAAATACAACGTAGGGATAAACCTGACCAACTAGTTTGCAAAACATCTAAAACAATATATATATACTTTTCTTTAGGATCAAGTACACACGGTTTTGATGTTTAACTTTGAGGATTATCGATCTTAATCCAACAACTTACCAGGTTTTGCATGAATGTGGAACTTACATGAAAGAAAAAACTACAGAAAATTTATGAATTCTTTCAGATTTTTTCATGTGGCGCCTTCCACCCTCCCACTTTAATAATACATGAAGAAGGAACATCAAATCAATTACAACAAACTTTCAAATAACCTACTAACCTAATATTCCCTAAAATATATTAAAGCAAATAGACCATCATAAATTCAACAAACTAACCTGTGTTGACCTTGCCGTTTGGAGTTTAGAATCTACGCCGCTATTGGGAAGCAAAATTCGATACCGGTCAGAAGCGCCGATGTAGGTTGAACATTTAATTCGGTACATCAACAATTAATTCGCTCGACGATATATCTATATGAGTGGGTGGGAGGTACCATGCTTGTCTAATAGTCGCTCATCATATTCACTAGTTAATTTTTTGTGTAGCAGGAATGAGGACTACAATCCGCGGCATTTCAAAATGAATTCGAAGTTGCGCGAAACGGAATCTTCATGGTAACAGAATAAATTATGTCATAGATATTTGACATGAATTTCTTTTCAATTGAAATATTTCAGACATTAAACTGTTAGTTTTTACTGAATTACATTCACTGGGAGCCGAACAGCTGGCACCCGATAAGCAACGTGATCATACGAAATAACTCGATCGAGGAAAGACAAACGATGCAACGATGGCATCTTAAGTTTCCACCAACATTACTATAGAGATTACTCGTAAAACTAGTATTAGTATAGATTCCAAGAGTTGATCGACTACTTTCACAAGCGAGCAGTCTGGCATATGCTTATGCTTTTGCGTGAACTGTAGCGATAATTCTACCTTGAGCAGTTTGAAACATGAAACACCCATGTTTCTCCTACAGAAACCCCATGACATTTCTTTTCTGTTTGAGGATATAGAATAGTCGATCATAATTGAATGGATGATTTCATAAACAACTTAAGTTCGAAATGTTTGATTTTTAGAAACATGAAAAAAAAAACGTTTTATTGGATGGCGATTTGTTTATTGTTTCATTATCACTTAAAATTGAATTAACAGTAAGTCATATCATATGTATTGCAAAAAAATTGTTTCTATTTTGGAGGTGGTTATTTTTACACTCGAATAATACGAGATATGTAAAACACCAGATTCTAATACTTTGAGAACTAAGTTACATCATCAATTGCATTAATGACTGGCCAAGCCAATATCTCCAACCCGTATTTGTTAATTTCTTGACTGATACCTTGAACAAAAGCTGCAGACTTTTTTATCATGACCATCTTCTTCGATCTTGTATTCGCTAACAACATTATTTGCTTTCTGCCGTGAAATTTAAAACTGGAATGGCATCTGTCATGGAAAGCATATCAATGTAAAGCTGAGAACATAAACAACTAAAGAAACATTTATGCTCTCAATGGATATTTCAAATCAAGATTTTCTTACACTGTGTAGCCGGGACTTGAGTTGTTTATGCACTCGAATACAGTTTAAAGGATAAAGAACCAGATGTAGAGTAGAATTGTTAAATTTTAGCATTTGGACTTGAAGGTTGTTTCTGAAATCACGGATTCAATTATACATTTTACACCGTTGCCGCATGTTTCGTCAAATATACCAAATAATATTGCTCCGCTTTGAGGAAATCCACTATTGATGGTAAAACAAAATTTTTCAAAAACTATTCATAAGTGCCTTATTAAATCTTTAAATATGTGAAAAAAGAAATCTAGGATAAAATATTTCAGCATTACGATTTTTTTTAAATATTTTACAACATGCTTCAGAACATTAAATTATTATAAAAATTCATCCTTGTGTACAGGGTGGGCTAATTTCGATGTTTGTATAGGGTAACTCGGTAACTATAGGAAATACAATTTAAAAAATGGAAGTCACATTCTCGAGCTCTTTTTTTGAAACAAATTCACTGGCGGAAACAAAAATTTGATCTCGATTTAGAAACAAAACTTCGATTATTCAAATTTTAGAGAAATGTGAATATCGTGGTTATTTGTAAAGTTAGGAAAAAATAACTTTTCATTCTAAAGGCACTTTTTTCTGTATAATCCAGTGGCGTCTAGAAAATTTGAAACAAGGGTGCAATTTCGAGTTATGGTCTAAAGTTGTATTTTGCAAATGTAAATCGTAGTTGGCTATGGTTTAGTTAAAATGGATATTTTTCTCTTTCTTGCTATGTATCTTATGCCGGATTGATTTTGATGTGCGAGTCTTGAATAGCGAAAATAATATTACACTATATTACTTTTTGCGTTTTATAATATTTATTCAAAGTATGCGGGTGTCATCTATGACTGTGTTTATCTGTTTGTCAGTAAATTGCATATTTTCGATTTTGTTTCCGCCATAATAACAATTAACTCATTTAATAGTATTTCAGATGCAATATCACAATTGTTATTACTTTGAATAAAGCTTTCTAGCATCTAATATTTCTCGTTTTGTGTATAACTCGAAATCAAAAGACGATAGCAAATTTTTGTTACCGCCAGTGAATTTGTCTGAAAAAAAGAGATCGAGAATGTGACTTCCATTTTTTTGTATCTCCTGTAGTTACTGAGTTACCCTGTAAAACATAAAAATTTGGCCACCCTGTACATGTGAACAAAAGGATATCTACAAATTAAAAGCAATATGATAACAAAATGTTTATAAGACTTTTGCAAAATATATCAGAATTACAGGGCTGTATAAGTTTTTTCTTAATCAATTCTACAATCATTTTTAATTGATTCAGAAAAGAATCAACAAAATGTACAATATTAAAAATGAATATTATATTACTGATCCTCCTCTTCTTTATTTTTGTCTTTCTTCTTTTTCTTCTTCTTCTCCTTCTTGATTTCGTCCTAGGAACAAATTACATAATATAATTTTTAGATGAATATGGTTGTATGAATAAACTAATCAATTCCGGAACTTGAAATACCAAAAAAATATGTGGCATAGTGAAGTAAATCACAAATTTACAGTTTAATTGTTTAATTAGTTCAGCACACTGTTTTCAGAGGGAAGTATCAACTGAATCAGTTAAAATTAGCAGTTCATGTAAACTTGAATTTGTTTTATTTGGAAAAAAAAATTTTTTTCATTAATTTATGGTGCATTCCAAGTCATATTCGCACTTCATCCGAGGTGAGGTCTTCGGATAACACTGAAATTTTGCAGGTGGTTTCTGCCTCAGGAAATATTAGGTTTCCCAAAATTTCGAGCCATATACTTCAATAATGCGCCGCCTAGAATATTTTTCATTTTTTTTGGAATTTTATTGATTGAAAATGAAAAAAGGCATTTCTTCTGTAGAAACGCATTACTGAGGCAAAAAAATATTCCAAATTATGGATTTGATGAGAAATTTTCCAAAGAATCCAACGCCGCCTTCAAAATTGGGCTATCGTTTCGCGCATGCGCGCAAACTAAAAAAAAACAGATTTTTTTCTTCAAAAATTCATATCTCCGGTGTTGTTACAATTTTGTGTGAAGGCAGCTAAAAGTAAATACTTCAAAGTGGTGTATGAATGGTCATGCATAAATTATGAAACAAAGCCGCTAGTCAATTATCTATATGTTCAAAAATTCTTTCAAGTTCACGCTGATGGGTGAATATTAATCTCAGATTCCGATTCCTCGGAAAATTTCCGATCGATTATGTACTTTCTAAATAATGTTTAAGTCGATTCAATTGATATTTATTAAGAAGTGGAAAATTGCATTCAATTTTTGAAATATAGAATTTTGTTTCACTTGACCAGAACGATTCAAGAGCACTACGCGTGCCCTACGCATCATTTGATCTTCACTTCATAATCTCATTTTGTATTCATCACGAATTGGAAGAAAGCAATCATATTATTTATCACCGAAAAGTTTTGAATTTAGCGCGCTCACTGGCTTGACCGCGGCATCCAATCAAATTTACGCGCTCACAAAGAAGATAAATCATGTCTAGATTATACACAGTCGTTTTCTAAAAATATTTGGGGTGTCAAGCGAAGTGACGCCATCTGTCGGTTTTTGCGGAGAAATAAATAGTACAGCAAGCAGGGACGCTTTAAAGTGTCCCGCGAGCATGTTTTTTTCTATAATCAAATTTGTTCGGACGCGCAGTGTACATTTCTTGATAAAAATTCAATTACTTCTTGAAAAAAAAAATAATTTTTATTAGTATAACTCATTTTATTTAATTATTATTTTTTTTCTATTTTTTTTGGTGATAATTTTATTATATATCTCATTTTATTTAATTATTATTTAGTTTAATATTATTTTTCTTATTAAAAAAAATTTTAGTATTAAATTTATTTATTTTTTTTTTAAGAGGAAATTAAATTTTTATCAAGAAATGTACACTGCGCTTTCAAACAAATTTGAATATTGATAAAAACATGTTCGCAATATCGATTGAATCGACTTAAAAAATTTTTACAAAGTATATAATCGATCGAAAATTTTCCGAGGAATCCGAATCTGGAATCAGATTAGAGATTAATATTCACCCATCTACATGAACTTGAAAGAAATGGCCTAGAATTTTTGAACATACAGATAATTGACAACGGTTTTGTTTCATAATTTATGCTGACCATTCATACACCACTTTGAAGTATTCACTTTTAGCTGCCTTCACAAAAATTTCAGCCCGATCGGAGATGCAACACCGGAGATTTCGATTTTTGAAGAAAAAATATGTTTTTTTGAGTTTGCGCGCATTGGCGAAACGATTTTTTTGCCTCGGTAATGCATTCCCACGGAAGAAATACTGTTTTTTCATTTTCAATGAATAAAATTCCAAAAAAAATGGAAAATATATTGTTGAAGTATATTGCTTGAAATTTTGGGAAACCTAATATTTCCTGAGGCAGAAGCCACACACAGCCAAAATTTCAGCGTTATAAGTACTCACCTGGAATGAAGTATGAATATGACCTGGAATGCGACTTATATTGAATAGTCATGTTAAGTAATACAGTAGAGAACTGAAACACCATTTGCATTTCCAGCATCTTCAGTTTCCAAAGCAATATTTGAAAAAAAGTTAACTTAGAATCTGATGAAATAATGTGTGAAAATGTATATCAAGGGTGCCGGTAGCGGACAAAACAAGAAAAAAAAACGTAACTTTTATAAAGATTCTGCCCATGTCACATCACTCATCATCGAAAAAGGCAGATAGAAATGATTGCGAAAACTTGACAAAACCAAATTTAAAGAAAAGGTACATCAAAAAAAAAAAAATCAAGAAACTAAGCTGATGTGACGACATTAGTTTTATTTGCCCAGAAAACATATGGAAAAATAATTATTCTTCAATTGGAACTGGATAAAATCATATATTTCGAGTAGTTGCCAAAATATAAATGGAAAAACAAAAGTTTCAGTTTCAAATCTAATTGACTGTCAACCTTTCTTTTATAGATGATATTCTTGAAATTTCATTTTATTCAGGTGCAGCACAGAATTATGCTGCCCAGGGAGAGGTAAACATCCTGATACATTCTTGCCCATCAAGACAACTGATTCGCAACATCATCTGTATTTGGTGCCCTTTTTGAGTTTGATAAATATCAACACAATCAAATTTAATGAAGAAATACTTACAGAAACTTCCACTCCTTCTTGGTCGACTGCAGATGAACTTGCATCAACTTCACTCAGCTGCCTCTTCTTCTTCTTTTTCTTTTGTTTAACTTCTGTCCCATCTGCTGATGGTGATTCCGGTTCCGTTTTTCGCTGCAATAGTAATGTTATCATGCCTCAAAGAAACAAAAACTATTGGGTTGAGAGATACTGATAGCAAAACTTTCAAGATATTGTCAAACTCCACTCCAGTCAAGAAAAAGGATGTAGAGGACATGGCTGGGAACACAATTTTTGAAAACCAGACTGCGTTTGGAGTAGTTAGACGGTAAACTTACTGAAAGTCCCCGGACCTACCAGGAGCGGAGTGCAGGTGGCACGAGGTTACTTTTTTGGTTTTTCGCTTATATCTCGAAAAAAGTGCACCTTACCAAAGTCACCCAATTCAAAATGAAAGCTGACAAAATTCTCTACAAGATGCATATTAGTTTTTCTATTTGCAATAGGTTCTAAGATGTCCGCTAGGGAAAATCTCAAATTTTCGGGAAGCGTTCATGCCTCACGTTTTTTGCAAACTTTGTCTTCAAGTGCATCAGTCCTTGGATTTACAGCAATATCGTCAGGGTAAACGTTATAGAGCATTCAAAATTGTTTTTATTTGCTATTTAATCTTCAGATGATGAAAAGTTATGGCAAATTGAAATTTTTGAACAAATTACGAGATTGAAACAAAAAATCGCACATAGCACTTTCTCTTTAGTTGGGTTACATCTCTGTATTGATATATCTTGATAACCGGGTGGATTTATACATCAACGTTTCGTCGCATCCTCAGGGGAGTTTGCCACTGTTGCAGTCTTTGGTGCACCGGCAGAAAATCATTTACAAAATTTCTTCCGGTGCTGCGAAGTTTTTAGTCTGCACAGAAGCGAGCTGATTATCAGCCTTACGCTTCTAGCTCCACAATTCAGGGGGTAGCTCGTTTGCTAACAAGAGCTGGACCTGATAAATTTAGAGGGAATTCTTCTTCGCGGCATACTTAGTTGGTGGGATAGACAAAAGGTCAAGTTTAATGTGTGCTATGTACTTGACAAAAGACTGATAGCTCATGTTTAAGATCACATAAAAATTTCTAAAAAATGCAAAATTTGATCAGATAAAGACTATTTTTTGTTATAAACAATTTATTTATTAACAAAATAGATGATTTCGACAAAAACTTTGACTTTAGGGTCATTTTCGAATAATTTTGGTATTCTGAGTTCGATTTTATCGTCGAATGTATACCCACAATTTGCTATGAACATATTATATTTATTATTAAATATACGAATTTGATCAAAATGACGAGTTTATAGTCGTTGTCGGATAGTTTTGGTCTAAGTACGATTTTATTGCTATTATGGTCTTTGAATGCGTACATACATTTTTTAATTGTTATTAACAATTATTTTTATTAATAAAAATACGAAGTTGACCAAAATATCGAGTTTATAGTTGTTTTCGGATAATTTTGGCCTCCTGAGTACGATTTCATTGCTATTATGGTCTTTAAATGCATACATAAATTTTTTAATTGTTATTAACAATTATTTTTATTAATAAAAATACGAAGTTGACCAAAATATCGAGTTTATAGTTGTTTTCGGATAATTTTGGCCTCCTGAGTACGATTTCATTGCTATTATGGTCTTTAAATGCATACATCAATTTTTTAATTGTTATTAACAATTATTTTTATTAATAAAAATACGAAGTTGACCAAAATATCGAGTTTATAGTTGTTTTCGGATAATTTTGGTCTCCTGAGTACGATTTCATTGCTATTATGGTCTTTAAATGCATACATAAATTTTTTAATTGTTATTAACAATTATTTTTATTAATAAAAATACGAAGTTGACCAAAATATCGAGTTTATAGTTGTTTTCGGATAATTTTGGCCTCCTGAGTACGATTTCATTGCTATTATGGTCTTTAAATGCATACATAATTTTTGAATTGTTATAAACAAATTATTTATTAACAAATAAAGAAAAATAAATGTGTCATTTTTATATAATATGTACACTCAGGACTTGATTTTTTTTGACAAAATTGATGAAATGTATCAAGTCTTAATATAATTTAAAAAATGGCATGCCACTAGTTTTAAATAATTCTTTTCCCTTCCATAACAACTCTCCCATACCTCCTTAAAAGAATTAATATGTTCAATTTTTTATTTATTGATACTTTGTCATACTCAAACATCAAAATTTTTATTATTTTTTTCTAATTCGCTCTTGAAAATTTCCATGAGAATGCATTTAAAGACCATGATAGCAATAAAATCGTACTCAGGAGGCCAAAATTATCCGACATAGACTAAATATTGGTCAAATTCGTATATTTAATAATAAATATAATTTGTTTATAACAAATTAGCAAATTTGTGGACATTCGAACGCAGAAAACCAAAATTATCCGAGTTTTGGTTGACTTCATCTATTCATCTATTTTGTTAATAAATAAATTGTTTATAACAAAAAATATTTATCTCATCAAAAACATATGTAATCTTAAAAATGAGCCAATTAAATTGTTTGTTTATTGTTTATAAACGATATAAACAATTTGCGCAACTTTATTTGTGGTTAACTTTTTTCTGATGACATTCTGAATTTTGTCCCATCAAAATCGATCCATTTCTCAAATATTTACGGGTCCAATACCCCAGATTTTCTCTAGGGGATATCTCAGAAACTATAGGGAATAGAAAAGATTAATAGTATCCGTCTTGTAGAAAATTTAGTCAGCTTTCAATTTGAATCGGTAATTATTTGCTAACGTGCACCGTTTTCGAGATATATACAAATATCGAAAAAAACATCCCGCTCGCCTCATAGGTGACTTTTCATATATGTAACTTCTTAACTACTCTGAACACCCTGTACACCCCACCCCTCTTTTGTGAGTTAGTTGACTGGATTAATTGCAATTCAGAAACTATTAATAAAAAGTGGAACTAGTTTTAGTTTTCTCTCAACAGATCGATTGAAAGGGATAGGACCATCAGGTACAATGGGCAGTACGAAATTAAGCCTAATCTTACAAATAACCTTCTGACCTAGAATTGCCGCTTGGAGGTAACGTCACATACAAAATTTCAATAAAAAAAAAATTGTTTGGCAGCTTTATGGTGTTTGTTTTGCATTTACATTTCAAAACAGTAGATCTAATGACGTAATTATGTACAAGAACAAATTTTAAAATACAAGAAAAAAAACATCAGTGCCATTCAATTCCTGATCTCAGAATTATTAATTATTTAGAGTCGCTCCTGTTTTTACGTGTATTGTATATACATGTACATATAATAATATATTTTTAGTCAAATTTTGTACTAAAATTTCCTTAAAAAAATTACCTACAGTTAATGTAATTGCATCCGAAATAAACTTAAATATATCCTACTAACATAGTATTGCCACTTGGAGGTAATATCACATACAAAATTGTAACTGAAAAAGGAAGATATTAAAAGAGAAAATATTTAAAATTGCAATTTCATATTTCTATTGACTAGAAAATTTTGCGCCTGAACGCAATACTTTTAATCTTTTTACCCAATTTCGAATCGCCCGGTGTAATAAAGAACATAAAGCATGAAGTTTACAATTATCACCAATACAATATGTGTTTAATTGAGCATTTATGTGTTTTTACGACATTTTGATCGACCTAAGTGGAATTCATACCTTCTTAACGGTTTCTCCAGTATCTTCTTCTTCTACTTTTATTTCAACAGATTCATCAGAAGGCTCTTTTTTGCTGAAAACAATATCATTTTATAATACCGCAAAGAAATGATACATTCACTACATATGGTTATCTGCCTTTTCAGGAGAATAACTTTTAATATAGTCTGAATATAATTGAAATACAAAAATGGGCATAATCAATTTTATGACTGATGCTCTGAAATCTATAAAACCGCTATATGTGGACGTTCTGATGTAATGAGTAGATAAGTTATTGTATATAACGATCAACAATGTAAACTCGTCTTCATGTTGTATTGTGAAGATCTGAAACCAACACATGACGATTGAAAATTCCATAAATTGATGCAAAGAAAACTCATACTAGTCACCCAAGTATGCATCCATTTCATATCTATTTGATTATTATCTCAACAAAATATATAAGAGCTATTAGATAACTTACACAGCAAGGTCAACATAACTATTCAACCATTCTTTAGGCGTCTTCTCATTCGGTTTTCCATGTGAATCCAGCATCCCCCTTGCTATTAACAATTTCTTTTGTGTCGCCCGAGGTCCAAGGCCCCATTTTCTTGGATAAGTGTCCCTTTCCATAACCACTCTCTTAATTTTGGCTACAACACCATGGTCACAACTTGCAATAGTTGCAGTAGTCATGAGAGCAACTGCAAGTGCTACAGCTTCACCCTTTGTCGTTACAATTACTATTTCTTCATTCATTTCTATATTATCTTCATACCTCAAAACACCTGGTATAAGAATTTTTGCACCATAACAAACGGCATTTACCTAGAATAAATATACATGTTGATTTCTCAGACTAGATTTAAAATAATCCTAATCTACTTACCGAGCTGTCTTTCATAATAATCCTCTTGTGCCCCGTCAGTAAACCTTCCAAAGGTCTGATCACTCTCCTAAGATAGGTTTCATCCTTATGGTTTTCATATAGCCATTGTGCATCCAAAACTTCATGCATCGTCACAATATCGTCCGCTTCTGTTTGGATACCAGATCGCACCCTTCGAAGTTCCAACATTTGACCACCCACCCCTAACACTAGACCCAAGTGAACACACATGGTACGAATATATGAGCCAGCCTCGCAACTTACCCAAAAAACTCCTGTGGATTAAAAATTGGACTCATAAGTCTTGAGCAAATTTGAAATTATTCTATTCAATTAACGTTCAAGGAATCAAGCATGATGCTTGAACTGAAACCGTTTCAGTTCAAGCCTCAAGCCTGTTCTGAAGATGCCACCTGTAATGGTTGGCGAAACGTCGGCATCAAGTCATGCTATTGCGACGCGAAAACCATCCGGAAACCAAGAATTTTCAAGATTAGCTATCCGCGTAAGTCTACTATTCAAGATACTATAAGGTTAAATTTTTTTTCTAATCTCCAATTTTTTATTTGAGCATTTCATTTTCTTCCTTAAGATTGTTCATTTCAAGCATTATGTTTTGGTCATCGAAACTATCCGACTTAAACTGGACTGATTTTTTAATTCTCCCATACTGTTTTCCATTTTGTCTTTTAAAGAGTGTAAATAATGTAAAAAAGTTCTTTCATTTGTTTTTCATTAATTTCGGCAGTTCTAGTCTCACTTTTCAATGATAAATAACGTTAAAATCATTTTTTATATAATTAAATACACCAACTAACTTTTACGGAGTTGTAAGTAAATAACTAAATTAGCTAATTTATAAACAAACCTAATCAAAAATAAATCACTGAAACATATATGATTTTTCATAAAACAACAACAAATTTCATAAACATTGATAAGGAATCTAGGTTATCTTTGACAAATTGCTACATTCGGTCAATTCTAAAATAGCTAACAATTTTTGTAATATGAACAAAAAAATGATAATTAATTATTAAGAGATTGAACAATATACTTTTCTCCAAAATTTAAAACTATCATTTTATTATTTTAGTATTGAGATCAAGCAGAATGCTCCTAATTGTGTGCTGACGAAAGACAATTGCTAACTCTTTTACTAACTACTAACTGAATTTAACTTACCCATATTTCTTGATTCGTCGAAATCCAATAATTTGCTGTCATAAACAGATCTAACTCTCAACTGCCTCTTGACTGCTGAAATTAGAGGAGGTCTTTGGAATAAGGCCCCTCTTAGTCGCTCTAACCCCTGAACAACTCTGCTGACACCTCCATCAACCCCTGAATGCAGTTTGAACACAGCCACATACTCTTTACCTGCTAACTGCTGAGATTTTACCAATCTTGTAGCTCTTTCGATACATACAATTAGGCAACCTTCAAGTAATAATATTCTATATTAATTATTTTATTTAATGCAAAACATACATGCATACAAACTTTGCATCAAATTTATTACTTTAACAATTATATTTGCTATGAATTCATTTGTCTTGAAAAGCTATATAATATATTACATCCGGGCACAGGCCTGTTTAATCTAAAAGCTAACTTACAAGCTAAATACTCATTACAGCAAGATAACAATTTTCTCTAGTCTGCTGATTTCAAATAATTTTAATTGCATTATAAAATAACAAAAATCAACTTTATTATAAAAATATTTTTCAATATTTTTAATATTTCATTTTAACCATTTATTTTAAATCTTTTCAAACTATTTTATTGACTTTCTGAATACTCTTGGTCTTGGCATCATTTGATATTTTATTAAAGAATGTACATAATATCAATATTATTATATCAATGTTTTAGAGTGGATCTTGTATGAATATGAATTGAATTTATTTATTAATACTTGTAGATAAGTGTGTTAAGATATTGACAAAGCAGAAATATACATATAAGTATTGCAGGTAGATGAAAAAAGATATGTAAATATGAAAGCAATTTATTTTAAATTTTACTGATAAACATGATTATTCTAGAAAATGAATTACTAACATTCCTACCCAGTAATTTAGTCATAAAATGCTTCAGGATCAACCATCAGCAGCAAACATTGGTTCACTTTTTTTTGGCATATTTCATATGCAGATGTTGATAAGTTTCACTAAAGTATACAGAATACAAGAACCTACAAATAAATTTGAATTTTTTGTTCTAGGTCAATAATTGCTTTATTTCTATAAGTAGGTATAATGGCAAAGTGAATCTTCAAAGACCATAAATGATATAAACCTTTACATTGTTTTGATTTCAATTGGTACAGAAGATATGAAATTAGTATATTAGTCGAGGGGTAAACCGCTGAGGATTTATGGTGAACAACAAGAAGGATTTACAAGGAATTACGAGGATTTACGGGGAATTACGAGGACTTACGAGGATTTCTTGAGGAATTACGAGGATTTACAAGGATTCCTCGAGGAATTCCCAAGATTGTCTATATCATTACTGGAAATAGTGAGCAAAGATTGTTAAAATTTAAAAAAGAAACAACGATTTTCCTCTACCTTCTTTTATTTCGATTTGTTTCATCCGTGTTTGAAAATAAATAGAGATGTTGTTCGAGAGTTTCTAAATGAAACTTGTTCAACATTTTATGGAAGCAGGAGGTGAAAAGGTGAAGAGATAAAAATTATAAATGGCTAGACCGAGTGTATGAACACAAACAACCCATCCGTTTTCCCTGCACCAATAACAAGAATAATAATTGAATCATTAATAATTATTGAACTTTTTTCTGGTACCAATATCAGTTTTAATTGTTATTTGTATGGACGATAGACCCTGTCTGCATTAAACGATTTTTGATTTTTCAGGCATTAAAGTAGGTACAAATATTATTTAAAAAAAAATTCGGCATACCTTTGCTACTCGCCGATATAACACTTGTGTTGATGTCTTTATCGCTAAAACTAAGGTCAAAGAAGTTTACAGAATTAAAAGAGAATTTTTTTAAATTGTTTACTGCATCCCTGTAGTTACCAGTAGTGTTTTTTTAGGTTTGTATACACGGGCATACATTGAAATTTATAAACTGCGATATTAAAACTATAAAGCTGAACAAAGGCAATATCAAAATAAGTATATTAAAAAATTTGTAACTACCGTTTGCAATTTTTGACACACAAATTAATTAATAGATAATAAATAATAGATACCTATGAATATAATAATATAGTACAAGGATTTTTATTTTTAACCTACACAGAAGTTCATATGTTTTATTAATGAAAGCAAAACTGTATAAAATGGCAATATTCATTTATTCATTTTGTGTCTCCATGTAATTTATTTTAATGCATTATAAATTACATGCATTATTTATTATATAGTCATTCTAGCTTGGTCATGTTTACTTAAGAACCTTTTATTGTAGGGATAATTTACTTATATTTAACAGCACAGATTGAAAAGCATTTCTCTCCTGATTCGTTTTTAACATAAACACATATATTTACAATGTTTAATAAATTTAAATAGATTATTAATGAATAAATTATTGTTATACTATGTATTATACATATTATAGTGGCATTGCCTACAACTACCATTGAGTAGTTTTCAATTATGTATACTACCGATATGTCAATTTTGTAAGGCCCACGTATAAAAATATCCGAATAGCAAATCTCCCGGAGGAATTATGAGGATTTACAAGAACGTATGAGGGATTTACGAGGATTTCCGAAGAATTACAAGAATTTATTAGTGGCAAAGGGAATTAGGTGGACAAAAATTGGGTCAGTTATACCCCTCGATAATAGTGAACTGAAGGCAAGAATTAATGAGTTAACTCAAACAAGGCATTATCAATAATAGGGCTTTCATCATTGAAATTCAAGATCTGCATATGGTTTGAGTTTATTACGGTGTATTAGTGACTCAACAAGGGCGAGCGTTCATGTAAACCATCTGCATGATACATTCAAATAATTTCCGAGCTGTTATGTAGCAAGCATAAAATAATTATCTAAAGATAGTGCTAGTCAGTCGGCTTGCGCGCATCGCATATTACATACAACCCGCTATTATTCTTTACTTGTTTCTCTTGTAAAACAATAAAATGAATCTGGCTCGCCCTAACTAACAAGACTCTCCTGTAAGACACAATTCACCACTGATTTAAGCTAGTGATGGGTCGGTATTTCGATACCGTGATTTTGAAGCGGTATTTTTTTGTAATGTCGCGCGCTCCACAACCATTAAGTAACTCGGTCACAGAACCGACTGAGTTGAGTCAATGAAGTGTTATGTTCCATGTTTAAGTGAAGAGCGCGGGAGAGAATCGGTATTAGGTATACCCACACTTGGTCTTGGAGGAAGATTCGAAAGGTCTTAGATGAAAAGGTGGTCGTTCCAAATTGGTATATAATATGTAATATATATTATTAACTAAAAAACTTCTTTTTTAGTTTCTTTTAATTTATTGATTATGAATTATTATTAATGCTTCCGGCTAGCTTTTTTATTTATTTATTTTGAATAATAATGATCCTTTTCTTTTTTATATTATTTTATGGAATTAAACACAATATTCTTTGAATGTTAAAAAGTTTCTATATTTAAATCTCTATGACTCTATTTATCTTGGGTTTCTAATTTACAATTTTATTTTATGTTCTAAGCATAGAACTAGCTTTAACCTCAAAACTATTCAATATTAATAGTTGTTTACAAAATTACAAACGACAATCTTTCTTTCAGATTTACAAATATTACTACAATGGAGATATAATAATAAACAAACTTACTTTTAGTTTATATCCAAAAGTGTGTTTAACTATGTTGGCAATTTTCAATTTAATTCTTTTATAATTTCGTTGATGATTCACTTTTACACAATACTATGCTTTTTCACAATAATCACAGGTAACTAATTTGGATTACTTCTTCTTGAGAATCAGGAACTGTTGATAATACTTTGTTTTATCCTTTTAGATAAAACATGAAACTTTTCGATGCTTTATTGAAATTATTGATGATTGGCAATCGTTGGAAATTTCTTCTTAATTGGAGGTTATTACAGCCTTTTTACTGGATTCAGATACTTGGATAATCGTTGACTTTTAATAAAACTTATTAACTTTGGTTTCTTTGAACCTATCGAAGTTTGGAACACTTTCGTTCAATTGGAGGTTATTATAGGTTATAAAATTTTGGTGAGTTGCAGTAGTACTTTCAGTCTACAGATGTAATGGCAAACTCCACTTCTTTACTTTCAGATTCGTTTTTATAGGCCTCCAAAACCGACGCTACTAGATGTCATAATCAACCTATGAGAAGCTTTCTTTTCAAATCAAGGATGCCAAGTTAATTGTTGTGAAACTGACACAAGTCTTCATTGTTACCAGATTGACATTAGAAATTCCTATTGACCAATCAGAATTTAGTATACTTTACTTTTTGAATTATTTGAGATTTTCAACTTATTTTAATTGTTAGCGATTCCTTCTTTTTAAATTAATATTGCCCACATTTTTCCCCACACTTTGGTATAATTTAACCTATGATTGGGTTATTATTAATATGATTATTCCCATATTTATGGTTTTCTTGACAGTTACTTATTCTTAAATCTAATACATATCATATTATATCAATAACATTCTTTTAACATTACATAACTCAAATTTACTAATCCTAACTTACATCTATAACATTATTCAATGTTTTGTACTATCTCATGATAGTTTTGTAATCATTTTACTTATGATTTATGATTTCGTTACACTGAACGTTTCTTCACTTTCACTGAAGTTCTTGTTTATCACATCTTATACTATTACATCGTTGTTTATTATGTTTTACATTGTTAATATTAATATCCTAACTATTATTTAGCTTTTATTATTGTTTTTTAATTCCATAAAATATTTTTTATTTGATCTTTTCTGATTTTCATAGTTCGGTAAGTTATTATTTTTAAATTTTTATTGTCTATGAAATGAAATCATAACAAATTCCCCTAAATCAATTTTAACATATTAATCACATTAATATTTAAAATTTATTTATCTTTTGATTTTATTTTCATGAACTAAATTTATTAATAATTATACTTGTATATTTGATCAATATTAAATATTCCCCTTATCTTTCCGTTTTCAGGATTCATTAATTCATAACTATTTTCAGCATTTTCATTCATGACTACATATGGACCTTCAAAAGCAAAACATAATTTTCCACATATATTCTTTTTATTATTAGTTACTCTCATTGCTCTCACTATTACTAATTCACCTATTTCAAATTTAATTAACCTTCCTCTTTTTCTCATTTCCCTATTCATATACTTTCTTGCATTTCTTTCTAACCTATTACTTGTAAATAAATTCCCTCTTTGATTTTACATTTCTTTTTATTTTTTTCTGTTAATTCTGTTTTCCCTTTTCTAATTCTATCTAATGAAATATTTGTTCCTACTTTATATTTGAACATTCTATATGCACTTCGAATACCAACAGGTTTATCTTTTAATCTATACACTTTTCCTTTTAAAATAATCTCAGTGTAATCTTTACAACTTTTATGTAATGTTATCAAACAAAAATTATTTATTAATTCTTTTACAAAAATGCATGGGTGTAATAATTTTATATTTCCATTGAATTTTATCTTACTTTCAAAACCCACATTTCTGCATTCTATATTCATTCTCTCTTCTGATCGATTCTCAATTCCTTTTATTCTTTCATCCTGTTCATTAATTATTTTATCCTGTTCATTTATCATTTTATCCAGATTTTCTTTCATACTTTGTACATTCACAGTCACATTCTCTTCACTATTCTTCCCCATATCATTCATTCGATTTTCAATAATATCAATTTCTTTCTCTACATTATTAAACTTTCTATTTACAAAGCTATTATATTCTTCTAATTTATTATCTATACTTTCTTCAACATGTTGTCTTATTTCCTTTTTCTCAGTTTCAACTATTCTCATTATTTCCTCAGTTCTTTTATCAAATTTATCATTCACTCTCTTAAGTTCATCTCTTATTTCACTCATACGTTGTTCAATTTTAGCATTCGTTTCATTCGTTTCATTAGCTTTTAAATTTAAACTTTCAAGTAATTTTATTATTTGTGCTTCCATTTTATGTCCTTATTATTTAATTGAATTTTTATAATTTACTTTGATTACGCGGTTCTATTCCTTTTTTCAAATGGCCCCACGTTGGGCGCCAATTATTAACTAAAAAACTTCTTTTTTAGTTTCTTTTAATTTATTGATTATGAATTATTATTAATGCTTCCGGCTAGCTTTTTTATTTATTTATTTTGAATAATAATGATCCTTTTCTTTTTTATATTATTTTATGGAATTAAACACAATATTCTTTGAATGTTAAAAAGTTTCTATATTTAAATCTCTATGACTCTATTTATCTTGGGTTTCTAATTTACAATTTTATTTTATGTTCTAAGCATAGAACTAGCTTTAACCTCAAAACTATTCAATATTAATAGTTGTTTACAAAATTACAAACGACAATCTTTCTTTCAGATTTACAAATATTACTACAATGGAGATATAATAATAAACAAACTTACTTTTAGTTTATATCCAAAAGTGTGTTTAACTATGTTGGCAATTTTCAATTTAATTCTTTTATAATTTCGTTGATGATTCACTTTTACACAATACTATGCTTTTTCACAATAATCACAGGTAACTAATTTGGATTACTTCTTCTTGAGAATCAGGAACTGTTGATAATACTTTGTTTTATCCTTTTAGATAAAACATGAAACTTTTCGATGCTTTATTGAAATTATTGATGATTGGCAATCGTTGGAAATTTCTTCTTAATTGGAGGTTATTACAGCCTTTTTACTGGATTCAGATACTTGGATAATCGTTGACTTTTAATAAAACTTATTAACTTTGGTTTCTTTGAACCTATCGAAGTTTGGAACACTTTCGTTCAATTGGAGGTTATTATAGGTTATAAAATTTTGGTGAGTTGCAGTAGTACTTTCAGTCTACAGATGTAATGGCAAACTCCACTTCTTTACTTTCAGATTCGTTTTTATAGGCCTCCAAAACCGACGCTACTAGATGTCATAATCAACCTATGAGAAGCTTTCTTTTCAAATCAAGGATGCCAAGTTAATTGTTGTGAAACTGACACAAGTCTTCATTGTTACCAGATTGACATTAGAAATTCCTATTGACCAATCAGAATTTAGTATACTTTACTTTTTGAATTATTTGAGATTTTCAACTTATTTTAATTGTTAGCGATTCCTTCTTTTTAAATTAATATTGCCCACATTTTTCCCCACACTTTGGTATAATTTAACCTATGATTGGGTTATTATTAATATGATTATTCCCATATTTATGGTTTTCTTGACAGTTACTTATTCTTAAATCTAATACATATCATATTATATCAATAACATTCTTTTAACATTACATAACTCAAATTTACTAATCCTAACTTACATCTATAACATTATTCAATGTTTTGTACTATCTCATGATAGTTTTGTAATCATTTTACTTATGATTTATGATTTCGTTACACTGAACGTTTCTTCACTTTCACTGAAGTTCTTGTTTATCACATCTTATACTATTACATCGTTGTTTATTATGTTTTACATTGTTAATATTAATATCCTAACTATTATTTAGCTTTTATTATTGTTTTTTAATTCCATAAAATATTTTTTATTTGATCTTTTCTGATTTTCATAGTTCGGTAAGTTATTATTTTTAAATTTTTATTGTCTATGAAATGAAATCATAACAAAATATATATATATATATATATATATATATATATATATATATATATATATATATATATATATATTATATGAAAAATAAACAAGAAAAATAAACGATTTGGAAACAAACCAAATATTATCCAGTAGTACAAAAGAATAACTAAAAAATGGAAATAAATGGAACAAATCAGTCTCAGGAGGCACATAACAAGAATTCAAAAATAATTCTTTATAAAATAACATAACTAGCGCAAATCATAAGGTAATGCTCAAATTAATCAGTCTTTGTTGTAATTAATAGCAATATGTTTTATTTTTGCGCTACTTAGGCGATTTCGCCGATCTGGTAATATTAATCCGGATTTCGAGAACAGCCTTTCACAAGGTACAGACGTGGCAACAGCAATACATTTTTCCAGTACAATCGAGCTCAGGTTCGGAAAATTATGAGAATTATTTTTCCACCAAATTAAAGGATCTTCTTTTCTGGGGATTGGTGACTCTTCAAGATAGCGTTGAACTTCAATGATTCCCCTTGACTGTGCTGAACCCCTTGTTGATTCATTTCATTATTCGTTACTCGTCGCCCTAGTTGTTTCCAGTGGCGGCTCCTCCAAAGAAGCCAAAGAAGGATGCTCAGCATCCTCACCAATTTATCTTAATGATCATTCTCCATTTTATTTCCTGTTTCTCTGATAATTCTTTAAATTTTACAATTAATTCCGCGTTCTCAGTAGTTGTTTTTAATCTGGCAACAGTGGCCAGAGGCTAGATTCTCTATATATCTCAAACGCTAAATACGTGTGGTCAACACAGTTGCCGTTTTTCCAACCAGTTCAATTGCCAAATAGGGTAAAACAGCGGATATGGCCACACCCTCTGTAGGCTAGCCTTTCGTTCGCACTCGGTCCCACGGTCAGTCGTATGAAATACGATTACTTGATGCCGCAGCGACACGTGCTCCGTCAGTTATTGTTTTTGTTTCGCGACGCGAAGTAAGGTTAAGTTATAATTTATCTGTTCGGCAAACAGAATATTGTTAATGTGATTGATTCTGCACGTACACGCGAAATAGAAAATCATAATATTACAGTTGATGAAAACCGCGAAGTTTTAAAAATAATCATTGATTTCTTATTGTATTATCATCTCAAGATTTGGCTTTTAGAGGGCATGATGAAACTGAAAATTCAGTTAATAAAGGTAATTTTAGGGAATTGTTAGATTTGTTTTGTAAATACGACAGTAAGCTTCGCGATTTTATGAGTAACGCGTCAGTATTTGCAGGCACCTCAAAAACAATACAAAACGAAATTCTTGATTCAATAAATTATGTCCTCCGAAATCACTTAGAGGATGAATTATTGAATGTCCCTTTTTTCGTGGACGAAACGACTGATATAACGTGTAAATCACAATTATCAATAATTTTTAGATTTGTAAAAAATGGACAACTAGTGGAAAGATTTTTAGGGTTTTACGATGTTAGTTCGGGAAGAACAGCGATCAATTTATTTGATTTCTTAATGGAAACGTTTCAACGATTTGACTTTGCGAATAAATTAATTGCTCAAACCTACGACGGCGCATCTGTAATGGCGGGACATTTAAACGGTCTTCAAACAAAAATAAAATCAGTTTCGCCTCAGGCTATTTTCACCCATTGTTACGCTCACAACATGAATTTGGTTTTAAGTAATGCATGTAATTCCATTAAGGAAGTTGGAATTTTTTTTCCAACTTATCCTCATTTTCAAATTTTTTTAGCAAATCCACCAAACGAACTGAAATTTTGAATAACATAGTAGGAAACAGAATTCCCTGTAATGCTCCAACTCGATGAAATTTTACATCACGTGCAGTGTTTACCATTCACAAAAATAAAGACAAATTAATTGAAACATTTGATTTTATATTAAACAGTGATGACTTTTCGACAGATCAGGTTTCATTAAATGCTGCTGTTGGTTTAAAATCTTATTTAGAAAATGAAGAATTTTTGTTTTTTCTTGATACTTTTAAATTAATATTTGAACAAACTGATCTTATTTTTCAAATTTTACAACATAAATTCACTGATATAATTTATTCAAGAGATCGTTTGAAACATCTCATTGATAAAATTTCAAGTTTCCATAATACAGAATTTCATTTTAATATTTTATTTGAAAATTTTTCAACTGATGAGGCTCCTCCCGCGAATAGGAGGAAAACATATAATTTGGTAGACAAGAAACTACATTATAAACAACTTTTTCATGAAATTTTTGATACTATTAAAGGTTAAATTGAGATTAGATTTTCCGATTTACATGAAATGAAGTTTTTCGACTTGACGAATAGAAGATTTTTCGAATCTTTTTCAAAAGAGTTTCCCAATAGACTTTTAGATAACTTAGTTCTAAAATATAAATTTTTTGATAAAATAACACTGCACAATGAATTATGCGTTATATACTCGGATAAAGATATTTTAGGACAGTACGACAGTCACGCCGATATATAATAAAATATATGATAGACAATGATTTGCAACAAGTTTTACCTCAGTTTTATAAACTACTTTGTTTGACAGTCACCATTCCTGTCACGTCGGCATCGGTAGAGAGATAATTTTCTACTCTCAAACGAATTAAAACTTACATGCGAAATACAATGGACCAAAATCGTTTATACAATGTTAGTTTGATATCTATTGAAAAAGATTTAGTAAAACACTTAAAACAAAATGATACATTTTATGATAATATTATTGATCATTTTTCGCAAACCGTTAATATATAAAAAAAGTTAATAAAATTAATTAAAAAAAAAACAAAATATGAAAAATTCCAAAAAAAAGAAAAAATATCAAAAATCCAAAAAAAAAAAGAACAAACAAATTTTTTGCCAAGAGAAACTCTACACCTCCACGTTGGTTCTTGCTGGGCAACAATTAATTTTGTCACTGAACTAGCTGGTACGGTCGCTGTGCAAAAGTTTAATTAATTGGCTGAGTAGAGGATATTAAAAAAATATGTTTTATGTTCAGCCTCCTCTCTTAAAAAGTTCACGAGCCGCCACTGGTTTTTTCGGTTCGTTCTATCAGCGAATCACATGGCAACTCGGTTACAAAATCGCGGTATTTTTCTGAAGCGTTCGCGACTGTAACGCACTTTGACTATGTGTAACGCGACATGGGAGGAACCGGATTCCCATCACTAATTTAAGCTCAATCTGTATATTATATTGTTGAATATTCGGATCTCACAGGGATTTGTTGCGCATGTGTTGGTTCGCGCGCAACCATATCGGGCCATCTGTATATGTAGTGACCAGAGAGCTATCACGCCCGTTCGATAATAGATCTGCAGCCAATACATAAAATCTAATATTTTATTACATGAATAGAACATATAAAAATATGAAATACAATCATAAGGCCTATGAATCTTTTATTCATAACTTTTTATGTGGAAACTGTTTAGTTAATTCAATCTCAACAAAAATTCAAAAAGATTAATTATTGGAAGAGTGTATTAAGAGCTACAAATTTGACAAAGGTCAAAATGCTTTGGTTAAAGACAATTTTACATTCTGAAACATCTATATGAGGGGTAAACAACATGGTGACCTAGTTTGTAAGCCACATAAAAAATGCTAACTGGGGAAACATACCTGTTACTTTAGGATCCAGGGTTCCTGAATGTCCTGTTTTCTCAACTTTTAGGATCCTCTTAATCCAAGCAACAACTTCATGACTACTAGGATTACTAGGTTTGTCTAAATTTATGAAACCAGTCTTTACATATTCTTCAATACTCCTTTTCAGAGGAGAAGATCCAAAGGGTAAAGGAACATAATGATTTGTTCGTACATTAAGACGATCAAAATTCTAAAAAAATATACAATTATATTAAATTGGATAATTGTCTAGAGTATGTCCTTCTTCGCTACATTTTGACTATACACTCCTATCAATCATTTCTAACAATCTCATATTGTGTAAATTGATCCTTGTCACAATTTAGTTTTTGAAATTTAATTTTTCATGGTATGTACAACACTGGTATATGCAAATGTTGTTACAGAAGCACTTCACGTAAGCATTGCTAAACCTTGCCCGTAATAAATATTTTGGAATCATTGGCAATTGTCCTTGCCCTTTTCATATAAAAAAAATTACAGCTGTTCCAAAATTAATAATAACAATAATTGGAGTAAACAGAACAGGGTAACTGTACCTAATTTTCTATTTTTAGAAGAAATATGGCATCTCTTTCAGTTGAATCAAAGCCACCTGTGTGAGGTCAAGATTAACTATGTAACAATGTTTGTGTGTACCAGTGTCTTCTGTACCATCACAAAAAAAGTAAAATACTTAAGTTGTGACAAGGATTTGCACAATATAAGATAGATTGAAATGGGTTGCTGGGAGTGTGTAGAACACTTGAGTAGTCAAAATGCATGTAGCAAAAGGACATATTCCAGCAATATGTATTCAGATAAATGAAACTAAGAGTTGAAATTGATTAAATAAATTATCTAGATCCAGACTATACTCAATCCAAACATCAATTTACAATGGATATCCAAATGGTTGTTTATATAGAAACGAAGCTTGCACACATCCAGCCTTCTTTTTAATTCTCCAATGGCATTCAAGGAATAGGGAAATACTCAATAAATAATTTACCTTCAACAATAGTGGCCACTTAGAAGTATCTAATTTGCTAATTTTTGAAGATGGTTCCACTTGAAATTCAGAGTTCTTCTGTATTTCACCCAAGCTTTTGTCTTTTTTATCCTTCTTCTTCTTCTTTTCTCTTTGAGAGGTATCTAAGAATAAAGTTAAGATTTTTATAATTGAGTATTAGCCTGATAAAAACTTGAATTAACGAATTAAATAGATTATTTCTCACCTAATTCACTCATTGTGTACGCACGTGTTTGTTTTCAAAATACTTAGGTTAAATGTTAAATCCGGACGGAATGCTTTTCATTTAATCCATAGAACTCCAAAATACGTTTTGAAACCATGGAGGAAATATATATTACCTCTATGTTTGACACCGAAGAGTAGAAGAACTTTCTGGTTGAAGTTTTTTGTATATCATTTTAATTATACCCCATGGTATAGGGACCTAATAGCAAAGAGTTCTATATATAGAGTAGACAACTAAGCCTTTCACTGGTATGTTAACGGACATTCTTTCCTTCTCGCACATGTACTGCGCTCTCAGTCGCACGATGTGCGCGCGTTATACTTATTTTGTATTCTTATACTCTTTGTGATAGAAGGGGAGACCGTGCGAGTGAGAACGCACTAGCATGTGCGAGAAGGACAGAATGTCCGACTAGTTACCAGTGCTTTCCTATGCTTAACACACTACTTGTCTACTCTATATATAGAACTCTTTGCCTAATAGTAAGGCACTACAGCTCGCTAATTATTGCGAATATGGGTACCAGCTCCGATTTTAATGAAATTTTTTTTACAGACTACTTGCATGTTCTCAATAAAATCGAAAGAAAAAAGTCTCCGCAAAAGTGCCGTTTTCCCCAAAAACATTAATATTTGTCCCAAATCAGGACATATTCAGTCACGTTTTTCCTCTATATATATATAGTTACAATTTGTACGATTATTTTTAACAACCTATAGCATTGTTTTCGTAAATAAATGCTAATCAGAGGTTCAACCACTTTCAGAAATAGTATAATTCGTGAAGTAAAATCATAAACAGTAACCGCCATTTAATTGCACTTTAATAAGTGACATTACGTCGGAACTAGATTCATCTAAGAGAATCTAGTTCCGACGTTAGTTCCTAAAATTCGCAAACCATAGATACGTATGTAATTATGTATTCACATGTTACATATTTTTGGAAATATTAACTTAGTAAAAGTTATTTATAAGATAATTTTTGTAATTGATTTATTTTCTGATCACGGTTTCATCCGTTCTTCTATTTTCTCCAGGGCCGGATTTAGAGGTCTGGAGGCCTCGGGGCTACAAAGGAGTGGAGGCCCCTGACCCCAAATTATTATCCAAATAAAATGAAAAATTTTTTCAGTCTGGTTTTTCAATAAATGATTTATTGTGAAACCAAGTAAATTCTTTTAGTATTTAACAAACATATATAAATATAATCGGAAACAAGAATTATCTGAAATTAAATTTTAGCGTTAACGAACGGAACCTTTTGAGCTTTTTTCGCCGAAAAATATTTGATGATTTCGCCGAAATCTAGTTCCTGAAGTAAGTCACTTTCAATGCTCAGGAGAGAAAGCTTTGATAGACTGTTTTGTCCCATCGTCGTTCGAAGTCTATTTTTTATAATTTTCATTTTTGAAAATGAGCGTTCTCCGGTGCAATTTGATACCATCAAATCAAATACATTCTCAATGCAATTTCAAGGTTTGGGAATGTAGCTCTGAAATTTTTATTTTCGAGAATTTGGTAGTAAACTAGTTCTGGAGATTGCTCTTTTCCGAAGTCCTTTCTGTATGAGTCGATCAAAGACACAAATTGAACCAACTCATTACCAAGACCTAAATCATCCTTATAAACTTTCACCAATGCCTATCAATGATTTCTGTTAATATTTAAGAACAATATAATCATGTTTGTACAAAGGTAAAGGTAAAGATAAAGCAGCGGAAAAAAAATATCAAAGGAAAAGTTGTTTACTAGTGTTTACTAGTCATAATTTAAAAGATTTTTTTTCCAAAGTGTATTGTAGGGACCCCTCTTTTGTGGAGGCCCCGGGGCTATAGCCCCGGTTACCCTCCCCCAAATCCGGCCTTGATTTTCTCAAAGGTCAAAGAAGGGTCAAAAGCTCTAACTTCTTTTAGAAAATCGAAGAACATATGAAACCGCGACCGCAGTAAAACCCGCTGCATAAATATTTTCTTCCAATAGCGTAGGGACCAAACTCCAAGCGGCAATGTTATCGCAGGTTACTTTGTTGAATTGTTATATATTTTTGGGAATACTAGATTAGTAAAAGTTATTTCTAAGTAAATTTTTGTAATTGATTTATTTTCTTATCACGGTTTCATCCGTTCTTCTATTTTCTCAAAGGTCAAAAAAGGGTCTACTGCTCTAACTTCTTTTAAAAAATCGGAGAACATATGAAACCGCGACCGCAGTAAAACCCGCTCCATAAACTTTTGCTTCCTATAGCGTAGGGACCAAACTCCAAGCAGTTATGTTAAATTGTTATATATTTATGGGAATACTAGCGTAGTAAAGGTTATTTCAAAGTTATCGGAGTATAGCGCCTGATTGAAATTTTTGCAATGAGGGGACATGTTGATTTCAGGCATTTTTCCATTCGATAGCTGTAGGATAGTAGGTTATATTTTAAGAATAGAATCCATAAAACATCTGGCATATGTGACATACATTTGAATTAAAACGATTTCTATCCGGTATCGCAAGCATTCACTTTTTTCGCATTTCCGCATCTTTAGGCACTTTAAAAACAGAATTTTCTTGCTTTACACTTTTGTACCCCGTTTTGCATGCACAATGCACGGTTTCGAATTTTTTTTCTGAAAACGACGGTATTCCTTGTGTTTACAAGTCAACTATGACAGTTTCCAGAGAACACGGTCGTAAACGGCCAGAGATCATTCCTCGACTCATACGTCACCCTTTTGGTACTATGCAACAGATGACGCTTAGCGGACTCGCTTCTCACAAACAGTCTCGAGGTCTCAGACCTGTATATACGACCGTGCTTGGGAGTTTTGCAAGAACCATAGAAATCGAATAATACGTTCTCTAGTCCTACTGGTCGACTAGTTTAGTAGTTTAGTTTAAGTTACTTTGTTAATTGTTACTAGTTGGACATTGTCTTAATTCGTAGAACGTAGAAGAACGCTTAGTTAATGCGAAATGTCTTGCGAAGGGTGTGTTTTTACAGTTAGTGGGTTACTTAAAGTTATTGGTGATAATGAATCATTTGTTCCATTTCTAATGGAACACGGTATAATTCGGAGCTCTGTAATGTGTCCATCTTGTGATTTACCCTGTACCTTATCCACGGACACATGGAATTATACATGTAGAAGATGGAGCTACGTGGAGAAGCCTAAGGTAAAGAGGAAGCGGGTTCAATGTCTGTTCAAACGTTCCGCTAGAACAGGAACATTTTTTGAAAAATCAAAATTATCCATCACCAGAATTTGTCAGTTTATTGTTTTCTGGATTTACACGGAACATCCACGTCAAATTAAATTGCAAACTGAGTTGGAAATGAGTAGCAGCACTGTAGTCTATTGGAGCAACCTCTGTAGAGAAGTTTGCTTGGTAATATTGACGGAGAGCCGTGCACCTCTGGAGGGTGTTGGAAAAGAGGTGGAAATTGATGAAGCCAAAATCAGAAATTGCAAATATAACAGAGGGAGAGTTATTGAAGGTCAGTGGGTATTTGGCTTGTATGAACGAGATTCGAAAAATTGTTTCTTTGTGCCAGTTGAGAATCGGACCAAGGATTCTCTATTGGCTATCGTCAAAGAATGGGTTCTACCAGGAACAAAAATACTATCTGATTGCTGGAAAGTGTATGACTGTTTATCAGATGAGGGATTTATTCAACAATCGGTTAATCACTCCCAGAATTTTGTTGATCTGGATATGGGGGCACATACCCAAAATATTGAACGTTCGTGGAGGAATATTAGGGGTAATATTCTAGAATATGGCCACCGGGAGTACCATTTAGATGGTTATTTAGCAGAACATCTATTTAAATTCAAATACCCCAGACACATTGAACAGTATCACCATTTTTTTAAGGCTATATCGAGAGTGTATTGTTCAGAGAATGATAATATGGATCATGTAGAATCTGAATAGCTATGATTTTGTATATATTTTTAAGTTGTTTTGATTGTTGAAATAGCTGATTATTTCGTTTTTACAAATAGGTACCTCATTTGTAAATGTTTTTTAGAATGTTTTTAAATTTAAATTGGTTGTTTTGATTGTTGTTTGAATTGTTCAAATCAGTGATTATTCCGTTTTTACAAATACCTCATTTGTAAATGTTTTTATTTTATATTTCATTGATATTACTGATGATTGTATGTACATATTCAATGTATTTATGTAAAATTTTGTTCCCAACACTTACCTCACCTTTACTCCTCATCTTTTTACCTTTCCCTCCATGGCAAAGGTTGCTCACACCTCCCCGTTGGTCTTTGCTGGGCAATAACTCTTTTATGTCGTATTCAATACTTGATATGTATGTCAATTATTTTTTCAGTCGTTATGACAAAAAAGTGCTATTGGCTGAGTTGAGCAGTTTTCACAATGTCTTATTTAGAAATCACGCTATAGAAGTATGTACTACTAAAGCACATATTTCCCAAAATAATTCAAAAATAACATACAATAGCGACCTAATACATATTTTAAGAATGTGTACAAGGACAAGGAAAATCAATTAATTGCATTAACAAAATGTCAAATAACCTACTAGCCTAGTATTCCCAAAAATATATACAAATTTAACAAACTAACCTGCGATAAGATTGCCGCTTGGAGTTTCCTGTATGTGTACAAGGGCAAACAAAGAATCGATCAAAATAAACTTTCAAATAACCCTTACTAATGTAGTACTCCCAAAAATATATAACATTTTTAAAAAGTCACCTGCGATAACATTGCCGCTTGGAGTTTGATCCCTACGCTATTGGAAGCAAAAGTTACCGCGGTCGCGGTTTCTTATTTTCTTTGATTTTCTAGGAGAAGTTGAGCGGTTGATCCTTTGACTTTTGAGAAAATAGAAGAACGGATGAAACCGTGATCAGAAAATCAATCAATTACAAAAATTAGCTTAGAAATAACAATTTAACAATCTAACCTCCGATAACATTGCCGCTTGGAGTTTGGTCCCTACGCTATTGGAAGTAAATGTTTATGGAGCGGGTCTCACTGCCTGGGCTAGAATGGCTGATGCAGAATCAACATTATATTCGGTAATATCAACTGTGCCAAAGCGCGGGAATGCATTCCGTTACCTAGTGCACTTGTTGCGAGCAAGATTTTGACAATAAACCTTATGTTCAGACCTTAATAGTATCTAATGAATGCCACGGTCGTACATACAGGTCTGGGAACTCTATGTTTGACATGAGTCTTTTACATGTCGCCAAACTCGTAGTCCCTCACTCAGCTAGCGCTTGGATCGAAGTATGGCAACAATCACATTAAGTAAAATAATGTTTCTCATAACGCAATATTTACTATACTGATTTGAGAGAGGAATAGAACTGTTACTCTTGTCAAAATGTATTACTCACCTTAAAAATAACTTTCCCTTTTTCGTTATACATGACGCACACATAAAAGATCTCGTTAAAACGATGTCTATCCGGAATCGCAAGCATCCACTTTTTTCTCATTTCCGCATCTTTTGGCACTTTAAAAACAGAAGTTTCTTGCTTTACACTTTTGTACCTCGTTTTGCATTTCGGCACAATGCAAGGTTTCGTAATTTTTTTCTAAAAACGCCGGTATTCCTTGTGTTTACAAGTCAACAATGACGCTTGCCAGAGAACACGGTCGTATACGTGCCAGAGATCATTCCTCGACTCATGCGTCACCCTTTTGGTACTATGCTACAGATGACGCTTAGCGGACTCACTTCTCACATAGGAAACAGCCTCGAGTTCCCAGACCGTGATGAATACGTACGGTTCTAAGGTTTGAGAATGTTGGGAATCTAAGATAATCTACTTCCGACAAGAGATATATTAAGATAGAGTGCGCTAGCGGCATAAGTGTAACGTTCAAACAATGACCAAGGTTAAGCGAACTAACAGCTAGAAGATTCATCCCCTCTACTAAATATCGCCCGATACTAGTATACAATATAAGCTGTTGAGGAGTAGTGTAACCATATCTTAAGCCCGGTCACTAAAATAGTCGCTCTATCTTAATATCATCTCTCTGGTTCCCACGTAACGTCACCTCTTGAAGTGCAATTAAATGGCGGTTACTGTTTCATGATTTTACTTTACGAATTACACGGTTTCTGAATGCTGTTGAACCTCTAATTAGCATTTATTTACCAAAACAATGCCATAGGTTGTTAAAAATAACAGTTACGTGCAAATTGTGACTATGTAGAGAGGAAAAACATGACTGAATATGTTCTGATTTGGGACAAATATTAATTTTTTGGGACGGCACTTTTCCGGAGACTTATCTTTCAATTCTCTATAAGGAACATGCAAGTAGTCTGTTAAAAAAATTTCGTCAAAATCGAAGCTAGTACCCATATTCCCAGTAATCACTTAGAGCTCTACTATGAGTACTAATAGTCTAAGACAGGGACTACCTCATTTTACTTCGGAAGTTGGAGAATAAAAATCAAATTTTACACAAAACTTTTAACAAAATCGGCCGTTTCGATTATAACCCAGCCAGAATCTCAATAATAGACTAATTTATCATAAAATTACTTAACTTGAAAAGGGTTAACCTCCAGTCAAAAAATAATCAATTTGCGGAGGCTCGAGATCTAGCAGCCGGTGAAAATTCGGTTTTTGAGATGAATTGGTCATTGAACCGTCCCCTAACGATAAACCATAGTGCCATCGGGCTAATGTTCAGAACATCAATATCGCTCTGGCTCCTAGACTATAATTATCTATCTGGCCATAAAAGGCACCAAATTTACCACTTTTCGGACAGAGCCGGAGTACAATTTTTATTTATCTGCAACCCTAATTATACCATTTTATGTAGGTAGAAAGTAGGTATTATATACATAATATAAATATGAAATTTTTTATTTTAGTTCTAATTAGTTATCCGGCGAGTTAGTTTTGTTATACCTACTAGTTCGAATGCGGCGTCCTTAGGCTTGTGCTGATAGTTGGACATCTTGTAGTGTCACTTTCAGAACATAGCATTTATCTCCCGATGCTAAACAAATAATTAGAAATGTATATCAATCTTTGCTAAAAAGAGATTTTGATTGAAGTGATTATTTAGCCGAAACGTCTGCTTTAAGAAGTACTTCATCCTCGATAAAGGATATGGTACTTAAGCCTATTATTAATAGAAAAAAGTGACATGACTGTTGCACATTTGGAAGTACTGACGAGAATGCTGTGGATTTATTAAGGACAATTTATGTTCAATCTGTACCTACACTGGTTTCCCTAAAAAATAGACTGACCAATGACGAAACAAACATTTTCTGTAGCATTTCAAGTCTAAGGAGAATTTTGCTTGAAATGGGTGTTAAATATTACACTATTGATAAAAGACAAACCATAATGAAATCTCAACCTTTACGGGAATGGCTTAATGAATATTTGATGGCAATTAAACAATATACAGCAGAAAATCGTCCTATTGACGAAACACATGACACGGCGAAAGAAAGATGGAATGATTAAAAAAAAAGCCAAATCAAAGCTCCTTCAAATAGAGGCAAAAGAATAAATACATGTAGGTTCAGAAAATGGATTAGTTCCAAACTGTCTGTTGCTTTCAGCTAAAAACATAATTCCTCTCTAGATTACCACCAAGACACTGACGAAAAGCTTTTTGAAGATTGGTTTGAACATCGTCTTGTTTAAAATATACCCGAAAATAGCGTAATTGTAATAGATCATGCTTATCATTTACCATTTATCATTAACCTCCAAACCTTTAAGAAATATACGAATGCCTATCTCCTTTCCCTACATTCCACTGCTGGCCCACACGATGTTCTTCGAACATTATTTCCCTCAATGTATAAAAAAAAACATTGTTGTTAAGTGAAAATGCTGCCTAGTTCTACCAGCACCAAAGCCGAAATTCAAAATTTTGTAATAGATAATATATATTTGAAGGTTTCCAAAATTATTACAGAATATGTGTGTGAAGAACTTGCAACAGCAAATGGACATATAGTGATGAGTCTTCCCCCCTACTATTTTTAATCCAATCAGATCAAATAGTAGAAGGAATAATATTTCCCCCACTTTAAAATATATCTGCAGTGGAATTAATAAAAAACATAGTAAGTAAAATTTCTGTACAGGGGGAAAAACTGTATAAAACATTAAAACATGTAATTAAGGTGGAAAACATACATGTATGATTACTAATGTTCAACACAATAATAAGTTTAGGTTCAGATAAACATAAGTGATAGTGTAACAGAGTTAAATTTAATGTGAAATAGAAATAAATTTGTAAAATTGATTATTGTACAAGTTTTCCGTATACCCACATTAATTTTTATTGTACTTATTATATCTTTAGTAATAAAATAAAATATTATTTTCAATTGATCATTATTTTAATTTAGTGTAAAATGCCTATTTAATTCAAAATAAAAATAAATCAATATGTAGATATATTTTCAAGCCGACCATGCACCAATTCCTTGCTGTTTAAGATGTTGGCACCAACATAATGAGGTTTAATCAGCTAGTTAGTTTATTGCAACGGTATAATATGAACTATACTATACCACATCGTAGCATAAGATGAGAAGGAAAAATACAAATTTTTTGACAAAGTTTTTATTCGAAATAACACTTGTAAATATTGTACATGAGTAATAATATAAAAATTTCATACGTAATAAAAATATAAACTTTTAAGTACACATAACAGGAAACTACGTTAATAAAGAGATGAAATTTATCACAACCACACCAAATAATTTACCACCGATTAACAGTGACATCAGTACAGAAAGGCACTACAAGTCAATAAGCATTACTTTTATTGATGGTTCTTAATAAATAATAACCTTAAAATATTTCACAAAACTGGTAAGTAGTATTTAGTGAATCCATTCATATACCTATGTATAAAAATAAATATGCATCTAAGAATATCTTAATGCTTAACCCTAATTAACTAATTTTGTTTTATTATAAATAATTCAAAAGTTATTAACAAAGGCACCTCTGTATAAACTTGGAAAACTTGAGAATGGACTGGACATATAAACAACAATATTTTGGAAATATAGTGGGCCTAATTCTTACGAGTGAAAAGTGGAATTATTATATCACACATGAAAAAACACATCGAATTTACAATAAACGAAATAAATCAACTGAAATTAAACATTTCCATTCTTTTCCTTCCATTTTAAGATGGTCTAGCCATTTATTTGTTTTGGTTGCATTGTTATTTTGGTATCATAATCACTACCTTTCATATGCCGTAACCAGTATATAGAAGCGTCTCACAGAAACTGATAACTTTTGTATATAACTGAAAATTGCGTGGAATTCAACCTGTGTTATTTCATATTTCTCATTTAAGAACCATAGGAGAAAAGCAAGGTTATATTCTGAAAGGTTCGGTAGCTGAAGGGTGTCCACAGGAAGGGGCGGCATCGCTATACTCTTTAGAGGAGCCTACGAGGGTACCTTGTGAGATCTTTGACTATTACAGAAGTCTGTATAGAAAACAAACTCTATTTAGCATGAGATAACGGCCATTATCTTCTCCAGAAGGTACAAGATCGAGTCTCTGAAGAAGATGGTAATAGGAGGTAAAATAGTTGAGTCATCATGGATACAAAAACTATTCTGGCAAAAGCAGCTGGATACTAGGTGCCAAAATGCTCTCATAACTTTTTGGCAGTGTAAGAGAGCAATTGGCATGAAGTGGGGATTGGTGCCTAAGCAGCTGATATGGATGTACTTAATTATCATCCCAAGACTTATTGATGCGGTTCTTGTATGGTGGAAAAGAACAGAAGTGGTCACGGTCCAGAAACTTCTGTACAAAATACAGGGACTCTTCCTCAGAGACATTACATCTAGGAGGGAAAGTACACCGACTGCAGCATTGAGGGCTTTGCTGGGAGCACCACTCCCATCACTGACGATGAGGAAATTCGCATTGATGGTGGTCTACAGGTTTAGCTGCAATGACTCACTAAAGAGATGCAGATCAAACCCGTCTTTTTAGGAGGCAGCCTAAAAGGCCGCGACTACAACCGCAGGACAGAATAAAGGCCCTGTGGTTCGGGGAGCAGAATTTCACAGTTGTCATCCCGTCGAGGAAGTACGACACAATTGGGTAAACGGATGGGTCCAGAACATCCACAAGACTCGGAGCAGGCTTTTGAGGTCCTAGATATATTGATTGGTACTTCTTGCGAATAGTCGAGTTGCTTGTCATCTACATATGTACAGAGAAGCTGCTTGGTATGGTAAGGTAAATGAAAACATCTGGATCTGTTCAGACAGTCAAGTGGCAATCAACGCACTGAAATGGCCGACTGTGGCCTCGAGGATTGTCAGGGGTGCCGAGGAGATCCTCAACAGGCTAGCCTTTGGCAACAGGTCGGATCACTCAGATTGGAAAGGAAATGAGAAAGCGGGTAAACTGGGCAAATAGGGGACCCTACAGGTGGGGTAAACAGATATTGCGGAACCATCTCAGAGATCAACGTGCCTCAGCATGGAGAAGCAATGATGGCTGCCGAACTGCCAAAGCTCTGCTTGGAAATGAAGTAGGCCCAAGGGCTAGTGAGATATTCTCGCTCAGTAGGCAAGGCATCACGCTAATCTCTGAGATCTTAACAGGTCACGGAAACCTAATGAAATTTAGACATACAGTTGAAAAGAATGATTTTCCGTTCTGTATGAGATGCGAGGGTGACAGAGTGGAGTCGTCAGCCCACTTTCTCTGTTAATGTCGCTCATTCGAACCAGGTTAATTTGGCTAGGCCCGGGGATCATCACAACCGATGATATAGAAGGTTCTAAGTGTAAAACAGATTCTGTCGAGCAACGGGGTTTTTAAATACCCCCTGAAGACTTAGCAGGAGATGGTGAGTCTTTGACTGGGTGCATTGAACTTTTTATTAAGCCCGCTACCATCTCAACGAATACCAATAGTTGGTATATGAAGCATTCCATATGAAATCAGCACTCGTTCCCAGGTCATCCTCGGGAATCGCCCTGAATGTTTCTCCAAAATTTTCTACATTGAAAATATGACGATTTTCGAAAATTCGGGTCTTATGTGTCGATATTGCGCTAGGGAGAACATAATGAAGATTTTTTTGGCCTTTTTAAGTAAAAAAAAATAAAATTCGTCTTATTATCATAAAATATTCGAAAATTAGTCTAAAAAAAAATTGTTGAGAGCACATAATAGAATAGTCAGATTAGAGATATAATGCAAGGAAAATCCTCAAAATGGGAAAATGATTTTTTTAAATTCATTTCCCAAAACAACTATATTTTAATTTTTTTCTAACCTGGCTAAAACTCTCACAAAATGTGTCTACTTTGAGGCGAAAATGGTCCGGTATTGACTTTAGCCCAATTTCACCTAAATTTTCACTGTTTTCCAGAATGTTTCCGATTTTTTTGTTTAAAAAATCTATTTTATTGCCTACAATGTAACCAAACGACCCCAGTAAGAAATTCTAAGCAGTTTTCCTCGATTCTAAGACAATTTACTGTTACAACTGTTACTCTTGTCAAAATGTATTACTCACCTTAAAAATAACTTCCCCTTTTTCGTTATATATGCTCGCACACATAAAAAACTGTCAAACTCGCAATTGGTTGTAGGTCTGATCGCGAAATTTATTAAAGTGTATAACTTTCTTAAGGAAACGAACTTTTTTCTTTCCTGAATGAATAATAAAAGTAAGGCAAATAACCTAGGAATAAGTTAATTTTTCAGGAAATTTTCTTATAGATTTAATAAATCTACTGCAAAGTTTGAGTTTGATTTAAGATCTCCTAAGCTGCGGTTTCCTTCAATAATTGTTTTATAATAAAATAATATTCAATATTTAATACAATACAATATAATACTTCAATATGAAATGGCAAGTAAATTATCTTCTTTAAATGCGAAGTACTCGTTTCAAAAAGAGCGTTTTTGTGGTAAAGAAGAAACTTAATTACCTATAGCATCAGACATTCGCACTCAGTAGCAATAATAAACAAAGACGCCTTCTGCACTTCATTAAAATTCAAACTTCTCAAAAATAGCGATAATCATCAGAATATACTGAGATCAGTATAGTCTTACGAATGATCTGCCAGTACATACGTAATGTTTGTAATAAATGATAGATGGGAACTAGGCTTTATTGTAAATACATTTGATCATACTCTTGAAGCTGAAATTTTACTTCTATACAGTTACAGAAAACATTATAAGTGGCCAGTTGTGGAGCAAAAAGTCCTCGTTGGTTATAACAATATTTTATCAGTAGTGACGGTTGAAACGAAAGACAACATTGTGCGACTAAAACTTCTTGGTCACACTGAAAGCAAATTTAAGCAATATATGCAAAAGAAAAGTTCCTCACTTGGAAATTGATGTTTAATATTAGTCTAATTTGTTGCGGAAAAATTTATGGATATGAATGTGATCTTTTGGATGATAATAAAGAAATGTATAATAATTTTAAAATCCGTATTTTACTATATTTCGAGATCAGACCTACAACCAATTGCGAGTTTGACAGTTTTTTACGTAAAATTGTCTGAGAATTGAGGGAAACTGCTTAAAATGTCTTACTGGGGTCCTTTGGTTACATTGTAGGCAATAAAATAGTTTTTTTTTAAGAAAAATTCTGGAAAACAGTGAAAATGTTAGTGAAATTTGACTAAAGTCACTACCGAACCATTTTCGTCTTAAAGTAGACACATTTTGTGAGTTTTAGCCAGGTTAGAAAAAAATTAAAATATAGATATTTAGGGAAATGAATTAAAAAAAAAAGGTTTTTCTAATTTTTCGGATTTTCATTGCAAGATATCTCTAATCTGACTGCAGCATCGTATTCTACGAAAAATTTCCGATCGACTATGTGCTTTCAACACTTTTTTGGCTAATTTTTGAATATTTTACGATGATAAGACGAATTTTACTTTTTTACTTAAAAAAGGTCAAAAAAAACTTCATCATGTTCTCCTCGGCGCAACCCGACAGTAATCGTCATATTTTTCAATGTAGAAAAGGTAGGAAAAACTTTCAGGGCGATCCCCGAGGGTGACCTGGGAACGAGTGCTGATTTCATATGGAATGCCTCATATATTGTTTGGTCAAATTTAATTTAGACTGAACTCCATTCAAATTCAACTAGCAGTAGACGTAATCAATGTGTGGTCGACGGGTGTTGGCATGGTATTCGCACCACCTTGTTTCTTGAAACTGCTAGTACTGGCGTTCAGAATTATCACTGAGGCTCACAATCCCAGCATTTAACAGTCAAGACCAAGGCTACTATAACTGAAAGTCTTGAGACCCTGAAGGTTTATCGAACGGGTGCGTATACTATATTTACACAGGTTCCTTTATAAAAGTAGTGGTGATTATAGGCTATTCCAAATACGACAATAATTGAAAAGTCTTTGACTGAGACGGAATTGAATTTTAACAACCACACTAGGGATGCGCCGAATCATCGATTCGGCTTCGGTATTCGGTCGAATCGAAAAAATGTCGCCTCGGCGCATCCCTAACATCCAGTTCAAAGAAGCTAGCCAGGGGTATAATGGACAGATTACACATCCAGGAAGAAGGGGTGTATGTGCATACGGATAAGGACAAGCTCAGGTTTTCCCCAGCCAAGTACGCCACCGTTTTCCAAGCAGGGTTAAGGTCATCCTGGAAAGCGCAAACGCTGCAAAACAGCTTGATAAACGGGGACGGTAGAGAACCAACTGTTCAGAAAGCAATGCTATCTTGGAATTGAGACTGGTTAAAGAAGCCTTGAAGGAATTAGCAGAAAACAGTTCTTCTGTTCTGGATTCCAGGCCATTGCGGCATTAGAGGCATCAGACCAGCTGCGCGGGTAGGCTGCGGAACAGACACCCATGTTATATTCTCGCCAATGTATATATGTTTTTTATGTACCATTCTACAGCACACACACCTACACCTACATTCCTCTGAATGATGTATCAAACGATTCGTTTTGTTTCTGAAAGGGACAGAGGTCATACAATGGAAAAAATATGACGGACGCACAACGCCCTCTTGTATCCAACTTTTGAGTTCATTATCAAATAATGGAGTTGTTGATTTAACAACTTTATTTATTTGATGAAGACCTAATACTCGAGTAATAAAAGGGTAGTATTAAACATTGTGTTTCATTTTACCATTATAAATTAAGATAAGTATCATAAACTAAAGGACGGAGCTGTGGAATTTTTTCATATACTTTCCATATTTGAAAAAATAAAAATAGAATGTGTTTGCTAAACGTCACCACAAATGAAGGCAGTCTGAGCGATTTTTCGTTCAGAAAACCAATAATACTAGTAAAACAAAATGTCACTTAATTAATTTGAATATTTTTCACTTCACAGTGACGCACTGGGAAAACACGTTCATATTTCAAAACTAGAGAGTATTAAGTTTGTATGTCATGCAATGTAAGAGGATCTGCTTTAGATCAGTTTAGATTAGACTTGGATGGATCAAGTTTGAAATGATAACGAAAGATGAGAAAAGTTGTGCTTTTATATAATTTCAGGAATATATTTTGTTTCTGGCACATATTAATGAGAAACGTGAATAATTATAATAAGATTAGTTATTACTAATCTAATCCCCAACGAAGTATTTGTTTTTCACTTAAGATTAATTACAATGCAATTATTTGTTCTTAAATATATTTTGCAGGTTTGGTTTACTACTTACAGGCTTGGTGAAAATCTTACTTACTCGCTGCCTCATTTCTTCAACTCCCTGATTAACATTTTGACTTAGCTTAATTCCAATATCAGCTGGTAATGGAGGAGGGGATACTTCTAACTTACTATCACATTCTTGAATCATGGAATTTATTGTTTCTTTGTGTGAAATTAATGACTGATTTTCATTAACTATTACTTCTAAGCATCTGTGAAAGAAAGAAAAAATAATCTTAAAGTTTCGGTCTTAATTATTTAATTATTTAATATTGAATAGTAAAATGTGAATAAAATACAAATTACATTTTGATAATTATATAACAATGATTTCTTCACCACTCACACACTGTTATCCTTAGAATGAGTGATCAACAGGATTCTAAATGGTACAACAATGAGGAGCCAGTATTCGTTGGTAACATTGTGATCATGGTAGATCCGCAAAGACCGCGGAACAATTGGCAGAAGGGCAAGATTGTGGAAATATATAAAGCGAAGGACGGAAGGATACGCGTGATTGATTGCAGTCTCAGTTGATTCCAAGTCTCATCACATACTAAATGCTGGCTGTTTGTTACACTATACTCCACTGTAAGTACTTTCTATCTTCCTTGATAAGTGCGTACCAAACCGTGAAGTACATCTCAAATTACCTCATATTCATTCTTAGGGTTAAAATATGGATTCGTCTCTCATCTGCTTATTTTTCACTCCCCTTGGTGAGTATATACAATACATACCTCCGAGCTGCTCATGGAATTCTGACGGTCAATCCATTACTATCCTCGAGGAGGACAGCCGGAGATGTACCTTGAGTTTTGGTTGCATTAAACTCTACTAGATTATCAGGTCCCAATTTCAAAATCTTTGCCAGATCTCCATTAATTGCGTCGACCTGTCTCTGTCTCGCTCCTGTGCATTGGATGGTATAGGGGCTCTAGATGGGAAAGCGATATGAAGTGTACCATCATGTGCAAAGCTCTGGATGGGACAGGTGGTCACTTCCAGCAGATTGTTTATATGGGGTAGGAACAAAGTTGATGCTGTGGAACACCAGCGTTGATAGCCATTGTATAGGAGGAAAACCTTATATATAAGATAAGATTCATATGGCGGAAGTTTTCTAAGAAGGCTTTGGTGCCAGACTTGGTCAACTGCTTTGGAGATATCCAATGCTACAGCTAGAGATTCCCCATGTTTTCAATAGATTTCTGCCCTACTTGTGTTACGTAGACAAGCAGGTCTCCTGTTGACCTCTGCTGGCTCTGGGTATTGGATGAGCTCGATGTTGATTGCTTTTTCCATCACTTTAGAGTTCACAAATAATGGGTCTATAATTATTTGTCTGTTTTTCTTTTTTTGGAATTGGTTGGACTCTAGCTGTCTTCCAACTGGAAGGAAACACGCCAGGTTTGTATGAAAGGGTAAACTGCAGAAAACTGGTGTTAATTCAGGCGGATATTCCTTGAGAACGACAGGTGGAATTTCTTCTAGCCCCATTGTCTTTTTGGTATTGAGATCAAGCAGAATGTTTGTGCGCAGCAATATTAGGAGGGTCCCCTTCCCTTGTATATCCAAAGTGGAATTTGCTGCAAACATTCTAGTAAATCGGTTGGCATTTTCTTGTGGTGTAGTAGCCAGTGTGCCATCATCTTTGGTTAGGGGAGCGAATGAACTGGAAGTTAAATTTCTACCAATTGCTTTGGCGAAAGTCCAAAACAAACGAGAGCCATTCGGGCATTCGATAAGCTTTGATCTCATTTTGGCATTATATGCCTCTTTCGAAACGTTTATTGTTTCATGTAAAACTACATTAATATTCGGGTTAGTTTTTCAAATTTTCTATTGATTACCTTTTTGTTATTTGTTGTATATGCAAAATGTATGGGTTGAACATAACCACCATAGTTTTACTTATAGCCCAGATATGAGCCAGCACCCACACTTCTTGGTTACATGATATGAGTTTTGCGAAAGCGATGAAAAATGCGAGAACGGAAAGTATGCGGAGAGAATTTTTTATTTCGTTATTTCAATGCCGATGTTTCAACAACTTGCACACCCGAGTTTAAAATTTTGTAGCACTACAAACCTGTATTGTTTCTATTTTATGTTCAACGTCACATTACCTTTTTCTTAACCATTTCTAATAAAACAACGCATAATCCACATATCAATGAATAATTAAGAGTTGTATAAATAACGAAGAACGTTTACCTTAAACTGGGTAGCACTAAATATTCCAAATGTTTATTGAGAGGACTGTAGACAATATTTGTGAATGCTTCTATTGAAGCTAAAACGATATCTATCTTCCTTGTTTGATTGGTCATTTGAGGCATAGTGTTAACAAAAGTAGATAGTTGCGGCAAAATTACTGAAATAACATTATTAATTGATCAAATCCCAAACAACATACCATATATGTTACCATCTTTCCTAAAAGTTGAATCAGTGTGGTTGGCTACAGTACCCAGCGTTACTATCAACTGCCTGAAAAATGTATGATTTTCCTGCAAATTATTTTCAGACATATATGACTGGAGCTGCATATAAGCTTTTTCATGTATTTCCTTAAGTTTGCAGTCCATTATTAGTCTACCCAGTGCTGGAATAGTTGCAGTCTTCACTAAGCTATAAAATAATTAGTACTTCACAAAGCAAAAAATTATTGAAGGAAATATTTGTCAATTATTTTTTCTTTCAATTCAGTATACGAGGGCATCGCCAAACATTCCCGGCCTGACCGGAATATCGCAGCGGGTTCAATCGTTAAATAGTTAAAGTCTTATTAGTCTTGATTTTACGTCAATTAGTTTTCTTACAACTGTCACTCGTTAATCACGAGGTTAGGAAACACGTAAATTGCGTTATCAAATCTTTCTCCTCAAAGCATCAAAGATCGGCTAGATGGCTCAAAACGGTTTCGAATGGGACAGGACTGACGCTAGAGCAGAAAGGACGGTGGAAGTAATGTCTGACGACCAAATTGCCTTTGTTGAGGATCTCGTGTTAGGCGATTGACGCTTAAAGGTGAAAGAAATAATACAAATGCAGCGGATTCAATAACAAGCGTTCATCGAATCATCCACGAACATTTTTGGGCATGAGTAAAGTTAGTGTCAGCGTCACGTTGAATGTGCTCGGTTCTTTTTGGAGCTTTGTGTAGAAAATCCTGTATACGTGTTGAGGGCAATTGTCACAGGAAATGAAACAATGATTCTCTACTATGATCCTTTATTCAAAAGGGAGTCGATGGAATAGAGGCTAAAAGGAAACGCACCACTAAGAAAGTTTAGGGTAGGTCAGTTGAACAATTAAGGTGATAGCTACGATCTATTGGGATTCGCCAAAAATCCCCGACCTGACCCGGGTATCGCAGCGGGTTAAATTGTTAAAGTTAAAGTCTTATTAGACTTGAAAAAAAAATTGGTTTTGTGATTGCGCATCGAGCTGTTATCAAATCTCTTTCTCCTCAAAGCATCAAAGATCAGCTAGATGGGATGCACGGGGAAAATTCACTGCCTTGTTCAATGGTAAACGATTTATCAAAACGGTTTCGAATGGAACAGGAATGACGCTAGAGCAGAAAGGACGGTGGAAGTTGTGTCAGACGAGAAAATTGCCTTTGTTGAGGATCTCATATTAGGCGATCGACGAAGGTGAAAGAAACAGCCCTACGGCTTCAAAAACAAACGTTTACAAAATCATCCACGAACATTTTTGGGCATGAGTAAAGTTAGTGCAGGTGGGTTCCCAAACAACTGTCACCAGTTCAGTGCCAACGTCGTGTTGAATGTGCTCGGTTCTTTTTGGAGCTTTGTGGAGAAATGCCTGTAGACTTGGTGAGGACAATTGTCACAGGAGATGAAACCATGATTCTCTATTATGATCCTTTGTTCAAAGTAGTAGGAGTAGATGGAATAGAGGCTAAAAGGAAATGCACCACTAAGAAAGTTTCGGGTATATCAATTGAAAAAAAAAGATGTTAGCTACGATTTTTAGGGATTCGCCAAAAATCCCCGACCTGACCCGGGTATCACAGCAGGTTGAACTGTTAAAGTTTAAGTCTTATTAGCCTTGGAAAAAAATTGATTTTACGTCAATTAGTTTTCTTACAACTGTCACTCGTTTATTACAACGTTAGGAGTCACGTAATTGCGTATTGAGCTGTTATCAAATCTCTTTCTCCTCAAAGCATCAAAGATCAGCTAGATGGGATGCACGGGGAAAATTCACTGTCTTGTTCAATGGTAAAAGATTGACAAAAACGGTTTTGAATGGGACAGGAATGACGCTAGAGCAGAAAGTACTGTCTGACGACTAGATTGCCTTTGTTGAGGGTCTCGTATTAGGCGATCGACACTTAAAGGTTGAAGAAATATTACAAATCTAGGGGCTTCAAAAATAAACATCCACCGAATCATCCACGAACATTATTGGGCATGAGTAAAAGTTAGTGGAGGTGAGTTCTCAAACAACTGTCAGCAGTACAGTGCCAGCGTCGTGTTGAATGTGCTCGGTTCTTTTTGGAGCTTGGTGGAGAAAACCCTGTAGTCGTGTTGAGGGCAATTGTCACAGGAGATGAAGCCATGATTCTCTACTACGATCCTTTGTTCAAAATGGAGTCGATGGAGTAGAGGCTAAAAGGAAACGTATCCACTAAGAAAGTTTAGGGTATGTCAGTTGACAAAAAAGGTGATTGCTACGATCTTTTGGGATTCTTCTTCAAGACTTGAACGGAATACCACAATTAACGAGTCATATTATAAAGCACTCCTGCACAAATTAAGACAACATATTCGGGAGAAAAGATGTGGAAAATTGACCAGAGGAGTGCGTTTGTTGCACAATGCAATTCAGGACTGTGTTTCGATCACCCTCCGTATAGGCTGGATATGGCCCCAAGTGCCATACGCGATTTCAGTGATGACGAAGAGGTGAATGTCTAAGTTTGGGCACATTTTGATTTTGAAGACAAACCGAAGGAACATTTTTGCCTTGGCTTTTTAAATGCACCAAACGAGATTTCTATCCAATAATTTGAACAAAGTTTTGTGAGGTTGTCGTCTTTCGGGACAGATACTTTTCCGATGTCTTGACACCGTTTCCATCGTTTTTGTAATAATGTTTTAACATATCGCGTTTTTCTTCATTGGTAAACTCCATTTTTAACGACACAGTCCTTAACAAAGTATCAAAATACCATTTACATGTGACAGATTGAAAAAATCAAAGCGTATGATATAATAGTTATTTTCATATCAAGGCCGCGAAACGACTCTTTAGCAATCGAGAGAAAAAACGGGTTTGATAATCAAAGAGTCACGAAGATCTCTGAAAATGCCTGTGTGAAAAATTTTAAACATCAAATTGAATTTTAATTTCGCGGCCGCTAAATTGTATTTTGCGAACTGTATAACGCCTGCGAAGTACTCACTTCGCGTACTGTTGTACAAAAAAACTTTTTCTCTAATATTTCTGATTGTTGGGACTACAAGGGTAACTTGTGATACATCATTAACTTTGTAATAAACGCGTAAATATAAAACGAAAACCGTAAATTTCAGTTTTTCCGCCATATTTTCGTAAATACCAAAGATAACTTCAATTGTCAAACGGAATATTTCAGCCTCACCGATACGCAAGTTTGCCCCAATTTAACTTATATATCTCTTATAGAGATCCCAATGATGAGAGTCGAATTTGAAACACCCGGTATATTTTCAAGTTGTCAATGTGTTGAATTGAAGGGGGGATATCTGTGGTAACCATGAAATATAAAACATCATAGTTACAGATTGACAGTTTAAGTCAAGTTAATATAGTGCATGTTTTTGTGACCAAACATATAACCTGTGTATCATTTCTGAATATATAATAATAGCCCAGGCATTTAAGGAGCGAAATCGACACAAAACGATTATAAGCATTCAGGTGCATTTCAAAATATTAAAAAATCTATAGTTTCTCGCGCGGAATCTATTGCACCGACGCTGGCTTATTGCCACTAAATGAAATTCTGCGCTAGTTTTTTATGATGAAATTCGTTATAAATTGGAATTGTGAACGAATCGCTGTACGCTGTTTCAAACTTAAATAGCCGATGTATTTTTCAGTAATTTTATCAAAGGTTTTTGTCGATAGGCCCTCTAGAGGCCCAAACATATTTATTAGTATAGCTTCAGTTCTACTCAACCCAAATCAATCTGATTGGGCTTAAAATATTCGTTATGAAAACCTCTAATAGAACCTAGAATTTGGATTCCGTGAAAAATTTCTAACATCAAAAAATTTGGATATTTCGGTAGTCCAAAATTTTCAAAATGGCGCCAAAGTTATGCCTGCTTGAATTTTGAATATTATAGGTGCAGAATTATGAAGCATTTCAGTTTTAGATCGATAACATAAGTATTTCGTCAGAAATTCGCAAAATACGGATTTTTTAAATGGTCGATTTTGGCGGCAAAAAATTAGGTATGTCAAAATAGCAAAAACCAAAAAAAGAGGAATAAAAATACAATCTTTTCATCGAAACAGAGTATGAAAAAACAGAGCTCTGACATATACTAAATTTTTCAATGTGCTAAAAAACACATTAAATAGGCCCTATCTTGGGCCCATAACCTTGAATCGACTTTGGAGTGGAACCAAAAATCATCAATTATTCCAACAACTTTTGTTTCAAACATTTTTTCATACAACCCATAGTTTTCTCTTAAAACGCAAAAAATCGAAAAATGGCCATTTCGGGTCCTAAAAATGGCCATTTTGAGTCCTAAAATGGCCAGTTTTTCGAGCACAGGGTTGATTCAAATTTAAACTACACCATCGTGTTCAGCGCGTCAAAATACATAAGAATATACCAAAATTGGAACTTCAAAATTCGGACAAAAAAATTCCTTAAATGCCTGGACTATAAGTGCATTGATGTAAGAGGAGATTATATTGAAAAATAAAATTTTAATGTCTATACCGTTTGTTCCATAGTCAGGCCAGAAATTTATGACGCTGTCCTCGTAATTTGTCTAAGATGAAAATTCATAGCAATAGATTTTAGTTGATCTACCTAAAAGGACTGAAATACGAATTTAGATTTCTAAATATTGATGTAGTGTTTGGGTATATGACATCTAGTTTTTGTTTACAAATAATTAAAATGTTGATGAACTTACAAATCATTGTCACTTGCCAGAGTAACTATAGCAGGTGTAACTTTGAAGCAAAGCAAATTATCTTCACAGACTCCTACAATGCTGGCTAGGAGTGTTGCTGTGGCAGCTCTCACAAGAGGTCTTTGGTGGACGATCCCTGCCCACATTCCAGTGAGGACGGTTTCCTGGAAGCCTATTTCACACAATCCTCTTATAGATACTTCTACACAATCCATCGGTGCTCCGCATAAAGGTAAAGCACATAAAAACGTCTTGAGGACTTTGAGAATTTCATCACAGTCGTTATTGTATGCCAACACTGATATTAAATAAACTGGTAATATGTTTAAACTTAGACTCAACTGATTATAATTAGAGAGCATTTGCTCGAGATTCTGAATTTGAGATTGTATAAATGGTTGTACTTTATGTTTCGTGAATGTTTTCCCAAAAACTATGCAAAGACTAGAGAAGAGTCTAATGAAAGTTTCTAGAAGATAGTGTTGATTTACTTCCAAATGATGTAAACTATTTAGCAAATCAGGAATTCTGAAAATTAAACATCTTAATTTAGTAATCATCATACGAAATTATTTCAAACATTATTTTATATCGACTAAATGAAATAATGAAAGTAGGTCCTCAATTTGAAATAACAAAGTGAATTAAGGCTTTATCAAGCGTTTAGTCATCAGAAATCGTGGTCAAACATTCCCAGAAGAAAAAAAACTTGCACTTGCACACGTGTGCGGAAAGCTAAACTATATTATAGTATATTCTGTTTTTCTACAGCCCTCTGTAGGTGACATTTTAAAAAAAATTTGATGTAATTAAACAATAAAAGCAAGGTTTCTTTTGTTAACTATCAAGTGATAGTTAAGAAGTAAACCTTATTTTTGTTGATATAATGGAATGTCAAAGTAATTGACAACTCAATTCAATATGTATTTAAATTACTCGACATACATAAACTGATAACTCACTCCGAACTGAAAATAAGTATCTCTTGAGAATAATGATATAATAATTTTGGAAACGATTAGAATAATTTTGTGACAAAGTTATGTTCTTCTAACATGACATCTACTGTGTAGTTATTGCCCAAAGATGAGAATAAAAAAATATTTTAAGGAGGGTTTCTGGTTACCATGGAAAAAAATTGGGAAATATACAAGGTTATGGAAGAAAAATTGTCCTAAAAACATGATATCAGCTGTTACTTCAAAATGGCCTTCCCGAGTGCTAAAGTCTAGGTTAAGCTATAGTTGAATATTTTTGGTAAGTATGACGATGAGTAGTGCGATTTAGGTGTTCAATAATTAAAAAAACTTAAATAAAATAACTATCAAGAGTTTGCTAAAATACTGAAAATCAAACTAAGTATATAATTTTGTTTACACTGTCACCTATTTTCCACTTAAATTTTAACTTAGCATTTTTCTTCTGCAATGCACCGATTACCAAAGACTTATGTAAACTGAATTTAAAGCTAAGATTGTAGCTGGTCACCATAGTCAAAGTATACTTTGACTCACGCTAGTCACTGCGCAACAGACACACGAGCTTTACTGTAACGGAAAAGTATAAGAAAGAATACTTGAGGTTAAAATTAAAACATTATTTTGAATGAGTATAAATGAGAAATACTTGAAAACCCAGCCGATGTTGTTAATGTTGTATGTAAAATTGTCAATAAAAAAGGACTAAGCTGTTTATAACATAATCAATGAATAAATACGTTCTCAGATCCAAAGTCAAATCAGAATTGTAAGAAAAGATTGGATGCCATAGATGATTATACAGAAACGCAACCCGAAGAAAAATCTATTAACCATTTTTCAACCACAAATTTCGAACCTTGGATAACATTAAGCAAGTAGAGAATAATCTGCAAAATTCCAAGATCAGCACATTTTATAAATTCTTGAAAACGCGAAATTTAAACATCAACGTCGCGAAAGAAATATCATCTTACTGGACAAAGACAAGATCATAATGTGGAGAAGAAATTATTTGAAAATTATTTAACAATATAGACTTGAAGAGACATCCAAAAGAATCCTAATATGAACTATGCCTACTCAATAGTTTAATTTCAATTTTAAGGAAAGGGAAAAAGGCTTATAATTTGCCACATCGGCAGTATAATGACTTTCTTCCTGAGGCACTATGGGCATGTGGATTACCACGAAGAAATGGTTGGTCAATCCTTCGAAAATTGGTTCTAATAATAAAGATTCTTGACCCAGTATGAATTATATAAAAATTCTCGGGAAATAGGTCACATTAACACTCTGTTTTAAATTTTCGTCTTTACGTACGTTTCGGTCTCACGACCATCATCAGAAGACTTATCATGTCTAAAACTTGATTACTTAAAACTAATTGTATTACACAAAGCGTCCAAATCGCACCAATTTCAATTAAAACGCCCACGTCGCCGAAACGAACAGAAACACGATTAAACGAACGAGGTTTACAATTTCTAGGTAAAGAGTTCCACAAGTTTGGTAGGAAGAAGTTAGGCAGGTCTCGAGCTTGACAGTAAAGAGGTGACTAGTTTGAGCTCGTCTAGTCCGCCTATCTGGAATCTCTCGTGGTGGAACAACAGACGAGATTTCTGATGAACACCGACCATGGAAATATCTATAGAAAAAGTAGAGATATCCCAACTTTCTACGATGTTCTAGAGAGGTCAATGAACTCGTAAGTGTGACATCATCAATCAAACGAATTGCTCTCTTCTGGATAGAATCCAAGAGCTTCAGTATACGTTTGGGAACGGAACATCAAACATGTGAACAATACTCCAGGACAGGTCGAATCTGTGCTTTGTAGATTATGATGAGCTGCTGGGATGTAAAGTAGCCCTTGGCACGGAATAGAAAACCAGGCTTTTGTGAAGCGGTTTTCGCTATGCGAGGGTGCTCTTGGTGGTGATCCCGAGCATTGTTATGGAAGACTTTATAGGAATAGTTGTATCTGACATCATCATATCAGGGATTGTGAGATCTACCTTCCTGGAGAAGACGCAAGCTCGAGTTTTGGTTGCATTAAACTAGATTATGAGATCCCCATTTCAAAATCTTTGCCAGATCTCCATTAATTCCGTCAACTTGTCTCTGTCTCAATGAAGGTGGTATTGATCCGATTATTGTGATTTTTGTGTCAACTTATAGCCAAATATGTAGCATTTTGTATGAATACAATAATAACATAATTGAGGTCATATTTCACTAAATTATAACGGTTGAAGGTGCGAATTAACCTAACGAAAATAGCATGTTTTTAATAATTTATATCTAATAATTCTGCATAACTGATATAAAAATGTCAACATTGTGTGCTTAATTTTTGTTAACAATGTAGAATGAGATGGCAATGTTTTACATCTAATTTAGTATTTCCGCGCCGCAGCCTTAAGAATGAATGTTCATTAAGATATTGGGAATGACCTACTTACAACATGTCTAAAACCCAGTCCAATTCTGACCAAGTATCTCCGGGGTACTCTAATATATGCTTCTCAAATTCATGTAATATCAAACCTATGTTGAACTGAGAATGATAAAATATTGTGGGGATCGTTAACTCAGAACATAATTTCACTAACTCGGTTCCTGAAAGTCAAGATTATAATATTAACTAACAAATTTTGATTGTTGCTGAATAATACTTACTTAACTCTACTGGTATATTCGTGGTGATATTGCTGAGAATATGGTCACTAGATGAAACACATACTAAGAGAAATGGTAATAAATTCTCTAAAACAATTAGTATTCGATGGATATGTTCAAACTGGGATGTACTATTTGTAGAATCTGATTCCTTCAATAGTTTATTCAATCTGTATAATAATTGCTTTAGTAATTCAGATCTCAGACAACCTAAAAGAATATTAAATAAGTAATAACAAGCTGCTCAGATCATTTGCTATTTCACATTTACAATGAATATATTACAATTAAACAAATTCAGCAAATGGTTGAGAAAATCGGCTATTATAACGCGCTCAGATGGCACTCAACCTACTATGATTAGAAATTTCGCATTTTAGAACCATATTTTGCGTTATTGATAAGAAATAATCACCCTTATCCACTAAAAATACTATTAAAGTACTGTAAAAAGTTTCCTCTGATGATGGCTACTTGTAGCCACCTATTGGCTACCAAGTGTCCATCATCAGAGGAAACTTTTTACAGTACTTTAATAGTATTTTTAGTGGGTAAGAGTGATTATTTCTTATCAATAGTGTTAATAATATATCCACAGTGTGAACTCTTTTATAGTTCATGTTTTACGTATTCCAAAGTTTCAGCAGATTATATTGAAACCCTTCTAGAGACAATGATAAAAAAAATTAATTCCTAGAACCGAAAATAATGAATTTTGAATTTGGAACTTTATTGACTTATTATATACATTGTGACTTCTATAATCAGAGTATAAACGCTCATATTTTCAATGACAACTGCGATATTAGAGCATAAGCAAACCTTTCTAGTACGCCCAGCGTGTGGGCATGAGTATTCTCGATTGTTCCTTTCCGCTGTAAGTTCTAGAAAGGCTCCTATAGACGAATGTAATATGTTGCTTTTACCTGTTTTATAAATTGAGAAAAAGAGGTAAAATTTGAAATTATAAAAAATATTTACCTTCCAAAATTAATTTAATTAATGAGGGATTTTTTGTTGACGCGGAGATACTAGACGCGCCTGTATGGGATTTTTTATTTGTTTAGTTTTGGGCAGAAATTACTACAATATATCCATATATAAAAGACAAATACCACTGACTGACTGATTCACTAACTCACTCATCACAAAAATTCTGAAACTATGGAGCCAACCGACGTGCAATTTGTCATGTAGGTTCCTTATAGGACGAAGGCACCCGCTAAAACCAGTTTTCTCGAAACTCAACCCCAAACGGGGTACAAGGGATACATATATGATACATATATGATACTGTTCTTCTGCCTAATGGGCCCTGGTTATACTTCACTGTAGCTACCCTAGGGATAAGGCTGTCCATAGCTAGCATCATGACAAGCTTTGTGGTGAGGACCCTAGCAAAAGTCCTCAAGGAGGAGTAAACCTTTAGAAAAATATGGCGCTCGAGGAATTGAAGTGTATCGGAGTAAGTAGTTTAGCACAAAAGTAACAAGGCACGTCATAAGCTATGGTTGGCACAGAAAAAGGTATCATTCATTAAAGAATCCGTAAATTGATCTATATGGATGAATTTTTCAGGAAGTATAAAGCTTCCACTCTAAACTTCAAGCCATATTAAGAATTATAAAAGGAATAGACATCAATTATTGCCATACAATGAAGGCATTTATGAAAAGAGCAAATAAAGATTACGATCTTAAAGTCCCTCTTTTTACTGATAATCATGCACCCGATCATACTTTCTTATTCTTGAAAGTTGTTGCTATTTGTGCCATTTTTGGTTCGTGTAGAAGAGGTGAAATCTGCAATTTGGGGATTAGTGATATCCAAAGAGAGATTATGTTCTGAAACATACGTCCGTCGAAAACTTACAAGTGACGAAAATGTGTAGTTAGGTACCAATGATTGTAATATTGACTATGCGACGATGTTCAAGAAGTTTTTTTATAGGCATAGGGAAATACCTCACTAGGTAAAGAGTTTCACAACTTCGCTGTTCGATAGGAAAATTAAGTCTGGTAGAAAGAAGTTCGGGAGGTCTCGAGCTTGACAAGTGTGACTAGTTTTGAGCTCGTCTAGTTCGCCTATCTAGAATCTCTCGAGGTGGAACAACAGACGAGATTTCTGATGAATACCAACCATGAAAATATCTATATAAGAGGGAGAGACCTCCCACCTTTTTACGACGTTGTAGAGAGGTCAATGAACTCGTAAGTGTGACATCATCAATCAAACGAATAGCTCTCTTCTGGATGGAATCCAAGAGCTTCAGCGTATATTTGGGAGCCGAACTCCAAACATGTGAACAGTACTCCCAGCGAGCTGCTGGGATGTAAAGTAGCTCTTGGTACCGAATAGAAAACTAAGTTTTTGTGAAACGGTTTTCGCAATGGACCTCACATGAACGTCCCATGAGAGGGTGCTGTTGGTGGTGATCTCGAGCATGGATATGGAAGACTTCATAAGAATAGTTGTACCTTACATCATCCGTCAACTACCACATGGAGTGATCTATCTGAGAGAAAACTCGATGGTAAGTGACAAAATTGAGGCGGTAAACCATATGACGGAAGTTTCCCAAGAAGCCTTTAGTGCCAGACTCGGTCAAATGCTTTGGAGATATCCAATGTTAGAGCTAGTGATTCCCCATGGTTTTTCAATAGATTTCAGCCATATATGTGTTACGTAGGCAAGCGTATCTTTGTCTAGGTTAGAATGTGTCCTTACAATGATTCTGGAATATGCGAATGGAAGTGGAGGGTTCATCGGACAAGTTGTTGACATTGATACTTTTGGAAGATGATCCTCCCATTGCAGCTTTCATGAAATTACCATGTGCAGATAAATATACCGGACAAGTGTTGAGACGCACATTAGCACCAATTATGAAAAATGGTAGAATGACTGGGACTGTTGACCAACTCAAACTTCATGTTGGCTGGAAAATCTTAGCCTTCCACCGCGGCTGCTAGATAATTGACTCCGCTAGTGTGACGTCCCCACGTTTCACTGTCGTAGAATCGAATTCGTATTTTAAACCTTTATTAAATTGTCTTTATTTTAATGTACATAAGAATCATAATACAATACTGTGAAATATAGGTACAATGATTCGTATGTAACTCTAATTAAATGTTTATTTAGGATCTTTGATTAATACCTTAGACCTGAATACTTTTCTTTTACTTTGGCATAAAAATCGTCAAGTTTTACCTTATAATTTATATTAAATTCCAATTTTTGAAAAATAATGAAGCAAACCTTTCTCATCACATTTCCAGATGTATATACCATCTTCAGATTGGAAGTTCTTAAGTATTTGTTGAAAAAGAGAAATTAAATAAAACTTATCAATGAAAAAATTAACATATTCTAAACATTATTTTCTAATGCAATAAAGGTCAATATTAGAGTTTTCAAATATACGGAAATTATTTTGACAGTGAGTCAAGGGGGTATGACGACATCACATCGGAGTCAATTATATTGAGGAGTTGAAAGCAACCACAAATGAAGTTTCGAAGCTCATTGCTGAAGCCGTCAAAAGGTGGGTTCTAACCAAGATAAGGCTAATAATGATTCAAAAGTTGTATCCAACAAAATCATTCAAGTTTAAACATTTCATAAACCACAAGTAATGACGATTATTTTAAATACTACCTAACCAGACCAACAAACGTAAATAATATAATCTAGTTTACACTATCACCCATAGTGTTATATCTTAAACACTTTTTAGCCATTAACAGACATATGAAAGCTGAGTTTACTACAGTCTTTGATAATGGATGAATTGCATAAGTTATAAAATGGAAAAATGTGAGAATGTAAACTGAATTATATTATAAAATTGGTGATATTCAAGTGAATTCATTATATAATTTAATGGAATTTGGTTTTAAATCTCACAATCGATGAATTTAAATCGGTACTGCTAGTTTGAGGTCTATGATTCCACCTCAACCTCAGGTATATATCGTATAAGAGGGTGAATTGAAAATATAAATTATGTTTCACTATTTTTCTAAATTCAATAATTTGTTATAATGAGTATTTACATTCATTATATAAGTCTCCAATTATTACATTCAGTAATAAGATACATTCGAAATTGCACAATATAAAGTTAATTGAAATTCTAGACGCTACAAATTGGTTATTATAATAAACCTAGAGGTTGCAACTGTAGATAAGCAATAATAAAAAATTTATAAAAAATTGTTAAGCAATATATTGCCATCTCATAGTAGAATTAAGAATTATATCATATTTGATTGTCTTATATTGTAGGTAGTTGATTTTGTACAAATTAATCAACTTGTAGCGTCTTCAATTCAAACTTAAAAATACATATTAAACTTTAATATATAAAACTTTATATTGTGCAATTTCCAATGTATCTAATTAGTGAATGTAATAATTGAGACTTGTACTGGGTTTCCCATAATAGACTACCCATTTTATATTATTAATAAATTCCCTACGAGATAACTAAATAGGTTGTTCTCTGTGGGATTATCTTCTGTAGTCTTTGGGATTTAAGTAAATTAATAATCAAGCAGGCGCCTGTCACAAATAAAATTCAAATTAATAATTTCGTGGAACGCCATTTTTCTACGAGAAGTTTGTTGTTTTCATAAATAATTTTTAATTTTTTTTGCTTTGAGACATTATTTCAACATCCGTTTGAACTTTCATGGATTACTCAGTCCAACAACGTGTATTTTGTGTAGAAACTTACATAAGAAGCAATTCGATAGAAGAAGTTAGGCGTGCATTCCGGCGACAGTTTAATAACAACAATAGGGGTCACGCACCAAATCGTAAAACTGTTATGGGTTCGTCATTGGCGTGAAAATGGTTCTGTACAAAATTTGAAGAAGTCGTCCAGGTACAATCGAGGAACTGAAAGTCAAAATTCGTGAAGAAGTTGAAGGAATAGACGAAGGTTTGCTACGCCGTGTAATGAACCACTTTTTATCTAATATTGAAAAATATGTTGAAGTTGGTGGAGGTCATTTAGAAGACGTGATTTTTAAAAGTTAGAATTAAATTAGCCAAATATTTATAAGTTATCATAAATCCCAAAGAGTTAGCTGTAATTTAGTAAAATAAAAAGTTTGTTTTGTTAACTAAAAAAATTTTAATTCAAATATTAAAATGGGTAGTCTATTATGGGGAACCCAGTATAATGAATGTGTACTGTAACCTGAGAATGAGATGGAATCATAGACCTCAAAACTAGTAGTACCTCAAATAGTATCAACTCAAATAAAATTGACAGTATGAATGAATGTAACATCGTATTTTTTTGACATATGTAATAGAACATTACCTTTCTGCAAGGCCCATTCTCCCAAGGCGGGAAATAATATCTGCGTGCTTAAGTTAATTATCTTATTACTGGATTCGTTCAAAGTACTTAATGCTAACTCTTCACATTGATTATATTTGTCATCATCATCACACAAAGCCGTTATTATAATAAGACCTTTGATTGCAACTTCTCTAACAGCCTCTTCTTTATCATCTAGCATCTGTTGGAAAATTGACAGCATGAGAGAATTCCTTATTGGACTCTGAAACACACCAAGCAAAATAATACTGGAAAAACTGAGTGCAAAGTTAATTTAGAAACAGTAAATTCAAGTCAACTCACAGAAACGTAAGGAATAAGAGCTGTGCAGGCTTCAACAGCAAGCAATCTTCTCTCCATATGCTTATGATTTAATTGTTCCCAACATTGGGGCAACATTTCGTTTTCAACTAGAGATTCTTCTGAACAGTCAGCGATTGCTATAAGACCTTAGGACAAAAAGTTATGTTAAAGAAAACAATAGAGAGGAATTTAAATATCATCCAAATATTAAGAAAATGTTATCAACATCCAGACCATATTCAATCGGAGTTCGTATTTTATACCCAAATATATAAATAAGATGGAATTGGGTTGGTCATACTTATTTTGAATTTTTCATTTAAGAAAAAATAAAAATCGAAATAATGGATCGGCACGTTTCATGACAGCAAGAGCCCAAAAAGGTCTAGGCACAATGTAGGTGTGCCTGCAATTGTTCACACCGAGGATATATGACTGGATTCGCGATATCACAAACGTGTGTGAGGATGAATAAAAAGATATCTTGAAATTTCACCTTTTTCCTGATATTCGCAAAGACATACAATTAGCAAATGCTTTGTTTTATACAAAGAACAAGTAAGTAGGAGGGTTCAGTTGAAACAAATTAAAAATTTTGTACACCTTTGATATATTTTAGATACATTCAAGATCAGTCTCAAAGAAAATCAGAAAGCGTGAGGTAGTGGCAAAGTTATTAAGATAAACATTCACACATTTTGCACAACAAAAACTAATCCAATCGGGGTCCGTATTTTATACTCAAATAAATCAATCAATCAAAACGGGGCCGAACGAGTCCAGAGCACTTAGACCGCTTGATTGGGTCCATTGTGCGCCCTTTTTTTTAGAGAGTTTAGGCGAAAACTCCCTGATGTGGAGCTTCGCCTGCCTCATGCCGGGGGTACCAAGGCAGACCGAGAGCCACTGTCTATCCAGTAGCTCCTTGAGGGCGTGGAGCCCGGTGGTGGATGAAATTCCGATAGTGGAATCGGGGCCAAGGGCGCTCAAGAAACCTCGTTTGGCCAATTCATCGGCCACTTCGTTTCCCTTCACGCCAGAATGGGCAAGTACGCACACTAGCTGGAGTTCCTTCTGGCTATCCAACCAGAGTTTCCCTGCACTCCAAGACAAGCCTAGAAGTCGTTCTGTGGGCGCGAAGTGCTGTCTGTGCAGATGTAAATCCGCCTAGCTCGGCAGTTTAATCAGAGGTTTTCCAGGGCACATATCCGTATTGCACAGACCTCAGCTTGAAAAACGGTTGCGTGGCCACCTAGGGAAACTGAAATCTCCCTTCTGGGTGTACACGAGTAGACTCCGGCTCCGCTAGACTCGCCAGTCTTAGGCCCGTCCATGAACCAGACGAGTCCCTCTGGCGGAAGCGGCCCAGAGTCCTTGTTCTCGCAGTCCGTACCCTGGGTTATGAGAACGTCTGGTGTTTGAAACCTGACAGCAGACGCTATCGCATCCTGCGTCAGTCTGTGGATCGGGCAGTTCTCGGCTGGCCAATCCCAGATTTTGCCATGACCGCGAGACATAGACGCACCGACCCACTGGCTCAGACCAGCTAACCGATACGCCGTACCCACGGCCAGTGTTTTGATATGAAGTTGTAGAAGAACGATCCCCACCAAAACCTCCAGAGCCCTGGTGAGGGTGGTTCTCATAGCCCCCGTTATCCCCACGCAGGTAAGTCGTTGAGCCACCGGAATATATATGTAGGTCTGCCTGCAATTTTTTTTGAGTAAATACCATTGTTCACACCAAAGATATATGACTATATCTTAAAATTTCACCATTTTCCTGATATTCAGAAATACATACAATTAACAAATGCTTTGTTTTATACAAAGAACGAGTGAATGCGACCGAATGCGACTGGATCGCGACATTTCAAAGACGGTTGAGTTGAAAGAAATTAAATTTTGTACACCTTTGATATATCTTAGATACGTTCAAGATCAGTCTCGAAGAAAATCAGACAGCTTGAGGTAGTGGCTAAGTTATTAAGTTTTGCACAACAAAAACTACTAAAATTTATAGAACTCTTGTCTAAATCACTATTATTGAATTTAATTTCAAAACAAAATTTTTGTTTCAAAACCCAAATATAGAAGAGTGAATCTACATTTATATTACTAAATTACACGATTTTTATGAGGAAACTAACATTTTACAACTTGGTAAATAACCAACACCACCTAAAGTGATATGACTTCTTTTTATGTCCTGATTTAGATTTTTACATGAGGTAGCATTCCTTTAAGAAACATTGAGAAATAAGAAAATTTATGAGACGCATTTAATTTTTTTCATTTATTTTCATTTATTTCACAGAAAAACATATTTCATACCTGATAACATCATGGCTCGATCACTATCTGTTGGTTTCTTCTTTAAATTAAATAATTGTTGTAGTAACTTATCCCTTTCCTGACTGTTGGGATTCAAGCAAACAGCGCTAATAAGTAATGGAAGAACTTCTTCTCTTTTATTTAAGATAATATTTGGTATAATTTTTAAAAGTGAATTTGTCAAAGTATGAATAAGAGCTTTATTTGTCATTGAATTGTTCAGAATACTGTTTACTATTTCCTTATCTATTTTGACTGGGATATTTACATAACATAAAGAGAATACTTCTTGTGTAAATGGTCCTTTGCTGAAAAAAAAAAACAAAACTGATTAGACCATATAGTAAAGTGAAATGAAGATTTGGGTTAATTTAGAACAATGACATCAGCAACAATCTCTGAAATAATTGAATAGCAACTGATTCCCTAAATTCCTTATATAATGGTTGAATCACACCAATTCCCACTGAATTTTCTCGTTTACGAAAACCAACTGTTATCGTCTTATTTAAAGAAAAAAGTATCCTTTTATCATTCTTGGTGAAAGAATTGCAGGTCCTTGGAGTTATTCCCAGCGCAAGTCAGTATGAACAGCGTGGAAATTTTAACATTCCCCTTTATCAAATCAGTTGATAATTTAGTTTTAGGTGAGATACTGAGGGTCCAAATTTGAACTTATGATATAGTCGAGGAAATAAAACACTAAAATAAGCCCAACCTTCCAAACTTAGCGCAGTTGGATGGATTGAGATGCGGTTTTTTGCATTCGATTCAGAAAGTGATTTAGAAAATTTCTCCGGTATTTTTTTTTTTTGAGGAAAAAAGTTATACGCAGGGCTCCAGAGACCAGGAAACACAGCCAGGTAATTCGCAGAACATTGTAAGTGTCATAGTCGTGATCGGCGACTTTGAAACCCCCCGAGAACTAAAATTTGTTACATTTTATGAAGAAAAATTAACAAATTCCTAGAAGATGATTTTACCCGGTCTCAGGGTACCACTAGGTATTGCAAAAGAGTTTTTTCCCGTTATAATCATCACTAGCAACCTTTATATCACCTCTTGAACAGTTAACAAACATTAAACGATATCTAGGGCGTCAGGTTAGTGAATTTTCTTGATAGCGTATTCGCGTTCAGCGACCCCAAAAACCCCCGAGAAACCAATCCGAGTAAGTCTTTTATTTACCTCAAGAAGTGCACTCATTAAAATGCATTTTTTGGCTGTAGAAATGCAATACATTTTTTCGGCAAAAAAAAAATAACGGACAAATATTCTAATCACTTTCTGATTCGAATGCAAAAAACCGCATCTTAATCCATCCAACTGGCCCGGGTTTGGAATGTGGAATGCTTCATTTCCTCGACTAATAACCCACTTAGTATATACATAAAAATATTATTATTCAATGAACAATTCCAACCAATCTGAATCCAGAAACGCTTCTTCTAAGATTATTATGACCCTATCAACATGACATCTGTGAACTGAATTTAATTATTTCTCTAATTGAGATTTGAGGCTTTGTACATAATTTAGCATTAATGAGAGCTATTACCAGGATAAAAAACATTTTTGACAATCTCATGTCAAAAATGATTCACTGATTGAAAATAAATGAATTTAGTTCAAATTAGCATCAATTTGAAAATCTTGAATCAATAATAAGATTGTCTGAAAAGCACACAAATATGGGAAATTCCTTTTGCTGTATAATAAAACTACATACTACTACTCTAATCAATACTGAAAGGTGTAGTGTTGCACATTATCAGCTAGAATCAAGATCTTTGATACCATTTTCTGAAAATAGTGAATCTTTAAAATTATAAAATATTTTTCATAATGATTTTCAGAACCCACGATGAGTTTAAAACTGTTGAATGTTACTTATTAAGATAACAATAAATCAAAACACTAAAACACTGAGTAAGTACCCACCTGATTTTGGCAAATCTTTGACTACTTGTTTTACTGTTAAAATCTCTTACAGGCGAGTCCAAAATTCTTTCTTCAAATTTTTCGCTGACAGTTTGTTCTTGAATGTTCAAAGATAAAGATGTCCACTCATTGGTATTGAAACTATTATTTGAAATACTGTCATCTATTGTATTGATACTGTCCCTTTTCTTAAATGTTGCTGCATTTGCATAAACCAATTCGAATTTTTCTGGAGATTCATCATCATCTGAACCGTTACATTTTTTTATAGGTAAAATTGGAGAACTTTCTTTAATAGGGTCTGATATCTGAGTGGAAAGCAACACTTCATATCCTTTTTGTAAATTTAAATTTTCTTGCTTCAAATTCGACTGTTGCTCTTCTAGTTTCACCAGTTGCAATTTCAAATTTTGAATTTCCAACAGCTACAGCAAAATCTTAATCAAGCACCTATTGTTCATGTGTTAATTATATTTGAAAACAGATATATTTGGGTTGTTTCCATAATTTTCTATTTGAGGAAGCACAAATAAATCCACATTATATACATTAAGTAATTGAAAGAGAAAATATATTTCAGTTGCTAGTGTCAGCATGAGCTCTGTGATTTCAGATGACATATCTTTCGTAGCCAATAGCTATTGAGAAACAGTTTACGATTAGTCTGTGGGATCGTTTTCTCGAGTCAGAAAGCGTAGCGAGAGGTGAGTGCCCTTTAAACCACACTGTGTTCCCAGATTTGAAGAATTGAAGATTTATTCAACAATAAGGAACAAAATAAACTAAAAATGTTCTCCAATAAGAAATGCAGAAATAGTGTTGAAGATGGATTGTGACAAACATAAATACTAGCACCACTTTTTAAAAATAAAACTATCCAAGGAATTCTGTAAAAAATCGTTCAAAGAATTTGATTTCTTGCTAAAACTTGAGTTGTGTAATATGAACCACTGGAACCTAACCATCTGTTGGTGGAAGTACCACTAGTTCCAGTGGAACTGGAAATCCCCGTCCTGTACCAATATCGCGTTAAATATGTACCATACCAAATTGCAACAGAAAATACAGTAAATTCAAGTTAGAATCGCTCTGAATAGAACAACAATATGCTACAGGTTGGTTATTCCATAAGATGTATCATATTTGCACTTCCTAGTTGAATTATAACAATTTTTTATCTAAAATTTTTATAATTGAAATGGAAAATTATTGTTTTGTATTAAATTAAATTACCATTGATTAAATTGATCATTGATAGCAGACGAAATGGAATTTTAATTTTTTTTGGATTCCCCTCTGTTTATTCATGGAACAGAATGAGATAATACAAAATACAAAAATTAACCCTAAAGTTCATAATATTAAGCAGCTTGGTAGCTTTTATCTTTGCATTATATCTAGAAACACCTCATTCCATTCAATTAGAAGAGACTAAGGGATTTCCAAATTAAAATGAACTAGTTTTTAGTTCTAATCTCTCTTGGAAAATCAGCATATATGTAGGTCTAGAGGCACATGCAAACATACATAAACTATTGCATTATTAATAGTTGTTAGCTCACCAAGGTTTCAACATTTGATTCATTTGTTTCTGTGGAATATTGAACATCAGTTTGAGTGTGACTAGAAATACAATTCTGTCCACTTTGTTTCAAACCATCTCTATATAAAGTAAGTAACTCTGGAAGCTTTGGTATATTCAATCCAACATCATCCCAGTCATCAAAATCCTGAAATAAATATTTACCATAATATGAATAATTATATTTATAACATAATTAACTGTAATATTTGTAATGGAAATCTTCTGTATTTTATGCAATAATAACAAAAAATGCTGAACAGAGAAATAATATAATTTTTATATTATTCCAGATTATAGGACTGCATGATAGGTAGGTAAAAAATATGTGAACATAATTCTCTGAATTCACCACTTAAACATAAAATATTCAATTCATGAGGAATTGCATTAATCAATTTGTTAATTACTAGGAAGGAGGGATGCATATTATTATATGGAATTTTCATTACCATATGTAATCAAGTTAGTGCATTCATAAAAAAATTAATTCAAGAGATTTTTTAATTGCTTGATTCATTTCAATTAGTGTTGAGGTTATTTCAAAATATTTAACAATGCTCCAAAACCTAACATAGGAACACAATAGTTTAATACAAGTTTGATGAAGGTCAATGGTAGAGAATATCATATTAATATTTTCACTGTTTTAACTTACCTGATGTTGATTTTCATCTGCAAATGTTATCGATGTTAATTTATATTCATGTAAAAGTAAATACTCATTGATTAAAAAATTGAGGGCTCTCTGTTCATGTGGTTTGATTTTACCCAAGTTCACACTATATGATGGACCTTTATCTGGTGTACTTGATTCAGACTCTAGAACAATGGACAATGCAGTTTTCAGATGCTTAATTTCTTAAATCTTTTACAGAAAGAAAGTTTTATAACGAAACATACCTGTCGCAAGTGTTAAATTATTGCGTAGAGCATTAATTGTTTCCTTTGCTTTACGCAATTCAAATTCTAAGACTGCTACTTTTTCATCACCCCCAGCTCCATCCTCAGAGTATCTTGTGAGGTCCAAACTGTCTAGAGTAACTTGGCTTCCAGATCTTGCTATAAAGCATAATAAAGTAAAATATTCATCATTACCATTAATATTACACTTACACATTCGACTTGGAACATCTTGAATCTGTGGCTCAAAATTTTTTGGATTCGAAAAGTAATCTCTAAGTTGTCTCAATTCTCTACCTGATTCCAATAATTCAGTGTGAAATTCCAACGCTGTTAAGAGAAAATGATCTTTTAATAATTTAGATGCGATGTCATTATATATCGAAGATTTGCTCGTTACATTGTGGTCCAAATCTTCATTCCCGTAAGCTTGCGACATTTTTTAGCATTGCTGAATAATAATTGGGTTGGATAATTATTTCTATATTATTGTTAACATTAAAAATTGTTTACGAAATATTTGGATGACAGCTGTCACAAAAATTTGGTTAAGTCATAGATTCAAACATAGATATTATATATACATACATGCATACGTATGTATATCTATGGATTCAAATATGTTTTTACTCATTTGTTGGTTTCCTTAAGCGGGTACTACACTGACAATTCACATTATGAACTGAGCAATCTTTGTGGACATTTATAGATACACAAACAGTTGTACATAATAGACGCAAACCGGTATTGAGTTTGATATCATTAGATGAAATTTTTATTAGATAAAAATCGATTGATTCTATCAACATAATATAAAAATAATATTTCGGGAGTTGGAGAATAAAACTCAAATTTTACACAAAACTTTTAACATTTAATTTAAAAATGCTGACAAATTGTTTCACCACACTGTGGCATTTTCAAAGCAAGTAGTTATCAACTAAAGCTAAATCTAAAAGTGTGTCCTTAAATATTAGGGATCAGAGCATAGACAAAGTATAAAGGTCTGTTGGAGCCTCCCTACCATCGTTTCTCGTACTTAGTGACGTCACAGCCTTGCTCTCATCAGCTCGTAGCCGGCTCGTAACAACATCATACTATGTCGTCGTCAATAACATTAAATAAACGAAATAAACGATCAATCAGCTTGCACTCGATTTTTAAAAAGAGTAGAAGGGAGGCTCTAACAGACCTTTATACGGTGTTGACTTACAAGTGGTACCAAGTTTTCAATCATAGTTACAGCGTTGCCAATAAGGAGTAATTATGGCTTCGCGACAAAGATGTCCGTTGGTTTTCTTTGTCATACTTCATGTAATCATTGCGACAAGTCAAATGGAGTTTTATGAATGAGATGTTTCGTCTCCTTAGGATAATAGGTCTATGTTTTAATTATACCCTATGGACATAGTATAGGGGACCTAATAGTAAGGCACTAGAGCTCGGTAATTATTGCGAATATGGATACAAGCTCTGATTTTTTTGTACAGACTACTTACATATTCCTTATAGGGAATCAAAACAAAAAGTTACCGCAAAAGTGCCGTTTTCCCGCAAAAAAATAATATTCCTTCCAAATCAGGACATATTCACACATATACACACTGTTATTTTTAACAATCTATGGCATTGTTTTCGTAAATAAATGCTAATCAGAGGTTTAATAACATTCAGAAACCATATAATTCGTGAAGTAAAATCATAAACAGTAACCGCCATTTAATTGCACTTTAAGAAGTAACATTACGTCGGAACTAGATTCTCTTAGATACCTAACATTTGCAAACCATAGATACGTATGTATTCACATGTTACATATTTTTGGGAATACTAGCTTAGTAAAAGTTATTTCTAAGTTAATTTTTGTAATTGATTTATTTTCTGATCACGTTTTCATCAGTTCTTCTATTTTCTCAAAAGTCAAAAAAGGGTCAACTGCTCTTACTTCTTTAAAAAAATTGAAGAACATATGAAACCGCGACCGCAGTAAAACCCGCTCCATAAACTTTTGCTTCCAATAGCGTAGGGACCAAACTCCAAGCGGGTATGCTAAATTGTTATATATTTTTGGGAATACTAGCGTAGAAAAGGTTATTTCAAAGTTATCGGAGTATAGCGCCTGATTGAAATGTTTGCAATAAGGGGACATGTTGATTTCAGGCATTTTTCCATTCGATAGCTGTATGATAGTAGGTTATCTTCTTAATAATATTTTGACCTTTACACTTCGATAATTGGCCAGCACAATTTCTTTCAATTTAATTTCCTAGGTTAGCTCTCGAAGAGCTATTTCGATACACAATTTTTTCAGATATATCTCAAAAATCCGTCGATCGATTCATTCACTATTAACACAATCTGTTATATTACACATCACTAAATCATTTTGAGTTCATATTTAGGCTCAAACATACTATGTTGATGGATTATTCAAAGTTAAAACTTGCTTTCATATTTACACCATGTGTAAACTCCAACAGGAGGTTACCCCTCCCATAGTAGGTTATATTTTAAGAATAGAATCCATAAAACATCTGGCAAATGTGACATACTTTTGAATTCACAATGATAAAATTCAAAAACACGTTGAATCAGTTAATATGCTATCCTACTGTACATAGAAATAGAAACTCCTCCGGTTTCTATGCTACTGTAGTTGTTGTTTGGGAGCACGGTCGTACATACAGGTCTGGGAACTCTATGATTGACATGAGTCTCTTACATGTCGCCAAACTCGTAGTCCTTCGCTTAGCCACCAGCTAGCGCTTGGATCGAAGTATGGCAACAATCCCATTATTAAGTAAAATAATTTTTCTCGTAACACAATATTCACTATTCTGATTTGAGAGAGGAATAGAACTGTTACTCTTGTCAAAATGTATTACTCACCTTAAAAATAACTTCTCCTTTTTCGTTATATATGCTCGCAAACACAAAAGACCTCGTTAAAACGATTTCTATCCGGAATGGCAAGCATCCACTTTTTTCGCATTTCCGTATCTTTCGGCACTTTAAAAAAACAGAAGTTTCTTGCTTTACACTTTTGTACCCCGTTTTGCATTTCGGTACAATGCACGGTTTCGTAATTTTTTGCCGGTATTCCTTGTGTTTACAAGTCAACAATGAGTTGCCAGAGAACACGATCGTATACGTGCCAGAGATCATTCCTCGACTCATGCGCCACTCTTTTAGTACTATGCAACAGATGACGCTTAGTGGACTCACTTCTCACATAGGAAACAGTCTCGAGTTCCCAAACTTGTAGATTAGTACCGTGCTTGGGAGTTTACCAAGAACCATAGAAATTGAATAATACGTTCTCTAGTTCTACTGGTCGACTAGTTTAGTTTAAGTTACTTTGTTACTAGTCACTGTTAGACATTGTCTTAATTCGTAGGGTAATTATTTTGATTAGGGAGTAATCTCCGATTTTGACGAAATTTTGTTTACAAACTACTTACATGTTCCTTATGTAGAATCGAAAAAGAAAACTCTCCGGAAAAGTGTATTTTTCCCAAAAAAAATATTATTTATCCCAAATCAGGACATATTCAGTCACATTTTTCTTCTATATATATAGTCACAATTTGCACGACATTGTTATTTTTAGCAACCTATAGCATTGTTTTCGAAAATAAATGCTAAGTAGAAGTTCAACAATATTCAGAAATCGTATAATTCGTTAAATAAAATTGTAAACAGTAACCGCCATTTAATTGCATTGTAAGAAATGACGTTACGTCGGAACTAGATTCTCTAGATATCTAAAATTCTCAAACCATAGAATCGTATATTTCATTGGCCACATACTATTAACGTTCACGGTCGTATACACAGGTCCGGAAACTCTATATTTGAGTTGAGTCGCTTACGGGTCCCCACGGTCGTAGTCCCTCGCTCAGCCACTAGCTAGCGCTTGGATCACGAGGGATGTAAGACCATAGATAACTCTACTAGGTAGTACGGTAGTAGAGTTATGAGTTATCTATGGGTAAAACGATTTCTTCCCGGAATCACAAGCAGTGTTACTAATGCCCATTTGCACCGTTGAAGTTGAAATGGAAAGTAATAAGGTAATATAATACACAATTATCGTAGTGAATTCTACTGAAAACTATTATTTTCGTAGAGAACTATTGTAAAGAAGACCCGTATCCCTAATTTTTCTGAAACTGAGAAGCAACTGCTTCTTAAGCCTTGTGCATAAATATAAGCACATTATTGAATGCAAGAAAACTGACGGTGTCAGTGTTGATGAGAAGAACAGGGCCTGGAAAGCTGTAGCCAATGAATTCAGTTCTTCATGTTCAGAATCGAGGTATAGAGAGGTGCATTCACTTGAAAAATTTTACAGCAACAGAAACATGGATGTGCGGAAAGTTGTAGCTCAATTTATTCTCTTCATTAAAAATCTATCATTCACAGGATTCAATCAATGTGCCAATGGAACCTGATAATTGTGACGAACCTGGTAATTCTAACGATGAAATCAAAACTACTGATATGGTAAGGTATTTTGGAAAACATAAATATATCGTAGAAACATAATACTTTTATGACAGAATCAACCAACATTAGGCTGGGGACTGAGCGAATTCAAGAGCACCATGTTGAGAACTCGAAAGCCAACTATCTTGGCAAATGCAACTTCCAGTAGGAGAAGACCTTTAGTTTCTCGGGAATTGACATCCTCGACAATCGCAGAGAAATATGATTCCCTCCTGGCCATTGCAGACATGGAATTAAAAAAAAGGTCAAAATGATGTGAAATGGCAGCTTGAACCTCATGAGGGAAGCCCTGCTCTTAGATTTAGAGATAAAGAAACAAACACTTGTTAATTTGAAAGCAAAACAGTAATTTTATAATTTTTAATTAGAAGTAGTAAGAATCTATGTAATTTGTCAATGTTTTTCCTCTATTACTATATATTTTTTTAGATTGTAAAGGATCTTTACTTGTTGGAATTTAAATCCATTATGTTACAAATGAACACTACATTGTAGTGTTGATTTGTAATATATATATCTATATATATATATTTGTTATTTCATAGGTATTTTGGATCAATTTCTTTCCAGAGTGTGTACTTATTATCTAAGGCTTTTTTTGGTAGTAATTCAAAAAGGAAATGCATGAAAATAATCGATCGCATATAAACATTTTTTAAATTAAATTAGGATAACAATCAAAATACATGTATACTATAAAACTATAAAAGAGTTCACACTGGATATATTATAACACTATAAATAAGAAATAATCACCCTTATCCACTAAAAATATTGGTAAAGTACTGAGGACCTTTCGGCTACCAAGTAGGCATCATCACAGTAAACTAAATTATAAATCAAAATGTGTCTATTTAAATACTATTTGGGGATAATAATGTAAACAAAGGGTTACTGTCAGCTGGAGATAAATCGAAATTTAGTAAATTGCTTTTTTGTTTATACATTTCCATTCCTTCTAAATTACCTAGAAATTTGTCTGTACTGTGTTTTAAAAGTGATAAGCTTTCTTGAGAAATGGTGTGACCTGTATTTAAAATATGTTCGGCTATCGCTTATTTTTCACTATTATTTTTCTTTGTATGGGCAAAATGTTCCTTATAACGAGTTGAAACGATTTCTTCCCGGAATCGCAGGCATCCACTTTTTTCGCATTTCTGCATCTTTCGGCACTTTAAAAACAGAAGTTTTTTGCTTTACACTTTTGTACCCCGTTTTGCATTTCGGCACAATCCACGGTTTCATTTTTGCTGAAAACCCAGGTATTCCTTCTGTTTATAAGTTAACTGTCAAATGTCACAGAATACTCTTCTCTTCATAGAGATCAAGATGATACTCTTACGTGACGCCCACGGTCGTACATCCCTACGTGACGACTTTTGGTACTACGCGCACTTGGACGCGTAAGCGACTCACTGCTCAGATAGGAAACAGCCTCGAGTTTCCAGACCTGTCTATACGACCGTGTTAACGTTTTAAAATATAGTCTATGGTCAAAATCTTGCATATATTTTTGGGGATACTAGCTTATTGAAGATAATGCGACATCAGTAAAACTCCTTCCATAAACTTTTGTTTCTGGTCGTGTCGGTAGAAAGCTCCAAGCGGCAATGTTATCGCAGGTTAGTTTGTTAAATTGATATATTCTAATCGTGTCGGTAGAAAGCTCCAAGCGGCAATGTTATCGCAGGTTAGTTTGTTAAATTGATATATTCTCATCGTGTTGGTAGAAAGCTCCAAGCGGAAATGTTATCGCAGGTTAGTTTGTTAAATTGATATATATTTTTGGGAATATAAGCCTAGTAAAGAATACTTCAAAGTTTATTTCTGTAATTCTCAATGACAAAATCCAAAATCACGTTCAAACAGTTAATATACTGTTGATTTTGCTTGGGAGTGTACCAAGAACTATAGAAATCAAATAGCACGTTCTGTAGTTCTACTGGTCAACTAATTTAGTTACGCATTGCTTTGATTCGCAGAACATTATATTGCAGCGACATGTCTTGCGAAGGGTGTGTTAATACTGTTTCTAGTTTACTCGATGTAATAAAAGATAGTGAAACGTTAGTCGCTTTTCTAAAGGAACACGGTGTAATTCGGCGTTCCGTAGAATGTCCGTTTTGTGAATTACCGTGCACTTTATCCTCTGACACATGGAAGTTCACATGTGGAAAAATGCGTAACATAGAGAAGCCTAAGGTGAAGAGGCAACGGATTCAATGCCTGTATAAAGTTTCTGCAAGAACAGGAACATTTTTTGAGCAGTCTAAACTATCCATCGCTAAAATATGTAAATTTGTTGTGTTCTGGATATACACTGGACATCCCCGTCAAATCAAATTGCAAATCGAGTTGGGAATGTCTAGCACCACTGTAGTCGATTGGAGCAACTACTGTAGAGAAGTTTGCATTGTGTTATTGACTGAGAACCATGTACCTTTGGGGGGTGTTGGAAAAGAGGTGGAAATTGATGAAGCCAAAATTAGAAATTGCAAATATAACAGAGGGAGAGTTATTGAAGGTCAGTGGGTATTCGGCTTGTATGAACGAGATTCGAAAAATTGTTTCTTTGTGCCAGTTGAAAATCGGACCAAGGAGACTCTATTGGCTATCGTCAAAGAATGGGTTCTACCAGGAACAAAAATACTATCTGATTGCTGGAAAGCTTATGACTGTTTATCAGATGAGGGGTTTATTCAACAATCGGTTAATCACTCTCAGAATTTTGTTGATCTGGACATGGAGGAACATACCCTAAATATTGAACGTTCATGGAGGAATATTAGGGGTAATATTCTAGAATATGGCCACCGGGAGTACCATTTAGATGGTTATTTAGCAGAACACCTATTTAAATTCAAATACCCCAGTTACGATGAACAATATCACCATTTTTTTAAGGCTATATCGAGAGTGTATTGCCCAGAGAATGATAATATGGATCATGTAGAACCTGAATAGCTATGATTTTGTATATATTTAAGTTGTTTTGATTGTTGAAATCACTGATTCTTTCCTTTTTACAAATAGGTACTTACCTCATTTGTAAATGTTTTTTAGAATGTTTTTAATTTTATATTGGTTGTTTGAATTGTTCAAATTGTTGATTATTCTGTTTTGCAAATATCTCATTTGTAAATGTTTTTATTTTAATTTTATATTTCATTGATACTACTGATGAATGTATGTTATATTCAATGTATTTATGTAGAATTTTGTTCCCAACACTTACCTCACCTTAATATCTTTTTACCCTTCCCTCCATGGCAAAGGTTGCTCACACCTCCCCGTTGGTCTTTGCTGGGCAATAACTCTTTTATGTCATATTCAATACTTAATATGTATGTCAATTATTTTTTCAGTCGTTATGACAAAAAAGTGCTATTGGCTGAGTTGAGCAGTTTTCGCAATGTCCTATTTAGAAATCACACTATAGGAGTATGTACTACTAAGCACATTATTTCCCAAAATAATCCAAAATAACCTACAATAGCGGCCTAATACATATTTTAAGAATGAGTACAAGGACAAGGAAAATCAATTAATTGCAGAAACACACTGTCAAATAACCTACTAGCCTAGTATTCCCAAAAATATATACAAATTTAACTTATATATAAATTCTCGGGAAATAGGTCACTTTAACACTTACGCTTTATAAGTGTTAATGTGACCTATTTCCCGAGAATTTATATATAATTCATACCTGGGTCAAGAATCTTTATTACAAATTTAACAAACTAACCTGCGATAAGATTGCCGCTTGGAGTTTCCCAGTATGTGTACAAGGGAAAAAAAAGAATCAATTACAAAAATTAACTTTCAAATAATCTTACTAACATAGTACTCCCAAAAATATATAACATTTTAACAAACTCACCTGCGATAACATTGCCGCTTGGAGTTTGATCCTTACGCTATTGGAAGAAAAAGTTCATGGAACGGGTTTTACTGCGGTCGTGGTTTCATATGTTCTTCGATTTTCTAGGAGAATTTGAGCAGGTGACTTTTGAGAAAATACAAGAACGGATGAAACCGTGATCAGAAAATGAATCAATTACAAAAATCAGCTTAGAAATAACAATTTAACAAACTAACCTGCGATAACATTGCCGCTTGGAGTTTGGTATCTACGCTATTGGAAGTAAATGTTTATGGAAAGGGTTTTACTGCCTGGGCTAGAATATCTGATGCAGAATCAACATTGTATTCGGTAATATAAACTGTGCCGAAGCGCGGGAGCGCATTCCGTTACCTAGTGCATTTGTTGCGAGCAAGATTTTGACAATAAACCTTATGTTCAGACCTTAATAGTATCTAATGAATACTTACGGTTCTAGTCGAGGAAATATAGCCGTTAAAAGGCCAAATGGTCGAATTTTTTACTGGCAACCTGTATCGAGATGCGATAGAAACAATAGACAAAAATGTTACATATTTGTTTTACCAGGAAAAGCTTGGCTGCATTTGTGCATACAAAAAATGCATCTAAATCATGCAATTTGCTGATCTGTGTATATAATATATTGTCGCTCATCAAATATTGATCAAAATTAGCCAGAATTTGTTACTCGGGAGTTTTTGGGGTCGCTGATTACGAATTTGATGTTTTCATAATGCCAAGCTGCACCCTGGGGCAGATTTCAGGGGGTTGGGATGGGGGATTTGCAATATAAAGCGGAAATTTTCTCAATCATTCGGTATTCTAAGGCAATTTTGGGATTTTTAAACACAATCTAAATGATGTTCGTTAACTCAAGTGCCCGGAGCAATGTGGGGCACTTGGGACTATTATCGAATTTCAACCATCAAACCTAAAAACCTTGTTCTCTGGGGTAACGAAGCTTTGATGTTTGACAGTTGAAATTGATTAACTGCCCCAGATGCCCCAGAGGACACTGCCCCAGGAACATCTGAGCTGAAAATGAACCTTGAATTCGTGTTCAGCGACCACAAAAACCCATGGGTAACGAAGTTTTGATGTTAACAGTTGAAATTAGTTTGATGCCCCCGTTGCCCCGGAGGACACTCTGCCCCAGGAGCATCTGAGCTGAAAATGAACCTTGAATTCGTGTTCAGCGACCACAAAAACCCAGAGAGAACAAGGTTCTTAGGTTTGATGGTTGAAATTCGTTGATAGTCCCAAGTGCCCCACATTGCCCCACTTTGCCCCGGGCACGTGAGTTAACGAACATTTCAGTTTGTGTTTAAAAATCCCAAAATTGCCATAAAATACCGAATGATTGAGAAAATTTGAGGATTTTCGCTTTATATTGCAAATCCCCCACCCCAAGCCCCTGAAATATGCCCCAGGGTGCAGCTTGGCATTATGAAAACATCAAATTCGTAATCAGCGACCCCAAAAACCCGTGCATACAAAAAATGCCTCTAAATCATGCAATTTGCTGATCTGTGTAAATATTATATTGTCGCTCATCAAATATTAATCAAAATTAATTCTGGCCAATTTTGATCAATATTTGATGAGCGACAATATAATATTTACACAGATCAGCAAATTGCATGATTTAGATGCATTTTTTGTATGCACAAATGCAACCAAGCTTTTCCTGGTAAAACAAATATGTAACATTTTTTTCTATTGTGTTTTCGAAGCATATGGCGAAAACCGCATCTCGATACAGGTTGCCAGTAAAAAATTCGATCATTTTGGCTATAATTCCTCGACTATTCTAAGGTTTGAGAATGTTAGGTATCTAAGAGAATCTAGTTCCGACCAGAGAGATGTTGAGATAAAGTGCACTAGCGGCAGAAGCGTAACGTTAAAACAATGACGGAGGTTAAGCGAACTAACAGCTTGAAGAATCATCGCCTCTCTTTTACTAAATATCGCCCCATACACTAGTATACAATATCTGTTGAGGAGTAGTGGAACCATATCTTAAGCCCGGTCACTAAAATAGACGCTCCCGCACTCTATTGTAACCAATCATCTCTGGTTCCGACGTACCGTCGGAGCGTGCAATTAAATGGCGATTTTACTTCACGAATTATACGGTTTCTGAATGCTGTTGAACCTCTAATTAGTATTTATTTACGAAAACAATGCTATAGGTTATTGAAAATAACAGTTACGTGCAAATTGTGACTGTATAGAGGAAAAACATGACTGAATATGTCCTGATTTGGGACAAATATTAATTTTTTTGGGAAAACGGCACTTTTCCGGAGACTTCTCTTTCAATTCTCTATAAGGAACATGCAAGTAGTCTGTTAAAAAAATTTCGTCAAAATCGAAGCTAGTACCCATATTCCCAGTAATCACTTAGAGCTCTACTATGAGTACTAATAGTCTAAGACAGGGACTACCTCATTTTACTTCGGAAGTTGGAGAATAAAACTCAAATCTTACACAAAACTTTTAACATTTAATTTAAAAATGCTGACAAATTGTTTCACCACTGGCATTTTCAAAGCAAGGAGTTATCAACTAAAGCTAAATCTAAAAGTATGTTCTTAACTATTAGGGATCAGAGTGTGGTACAAATTGAGGGATGGGGTGGATAATGGTGGGAGTGTATTTACAAAATTGTTAACAAGTGGTGAATTACGTGTATCGATTTGATCATTTAATATTACATTATTATTGTTTTTCAAGTGGTTCAATATTTCTATGGATTCTAGTATATTAAGTTTATGTCCTTTTTCCTGAATATGTAGAATATCGGGATTAAGGGTGAAATTGTGGTTATGTTCTAACAGGTGATTCGCGTAATCAGAGTCCTGTAACTTCTCAAATGTTCGTTGAACCTTACGCTGAAACTGCGTCCAGTTTGTCCTATGTACAAAGCACTACAGTCATCACATGTCAGTCTGTAAACTCCAGATCTGTTTTTTAAGGAATTGAGATATTTTTAGTGCATGTTTACCTAAATATGTTAGACATGTGAAATTTGATTTTGTATTATTATTAATCTGCGGATAAATTACATTTAGGCTTTTTTATTGAGTTTATTTTATTAATTATCTTGACATTATAACCGTTATTTTTAGCAATATCTATGATTCTGTTTAATTCCAAATGGGAATTATCTTTAATTGATGGGACATTAATTAACCTATGTATCATACAATTATATGCTGCTAGCTTGTGCGATTGTGGATGTAAAGACGTGTTGTGTATTGTGGTATCTGTGTGGGTGGGTTTGTGATAAATAGCGAAAGAGAAATAATTATTTGTATGTGAAATGGTCAGATCTAAAAAGTTTAAGGACTTGTTGTTTTCCATCTCTAATGTGAATTCTATATTTGGGTGTAAGTTGTTAATATAGGTGCCTGCAAAGCAAGCGATTACGTCGTCAACATAGCGATACCAATATACAAACATGTGCTGAAAATTGGAATTTAAAACCTTAGTTTCCAAGTAATTCATAAATATTTCTGCTAGCAACGGAGATAATGGCGAACCCATGGGGAGTCTGGTGTTCTGTTTGTAATATTTATCGTTAATTGTGAAATAATTTTGGTCTATGCAAAGTGAGATTAAACTTAATATTTCCTGTATTATTGCCGGTATAGTATTATTGCGGATTAAAAGATCTTCAATTAGACTAATGGTCAATTGTGTGGGAATACTTGGAAAAAGGTTCTTGACATCAAATGATACAAGTTTGATATTTGTCTTTAGTTTTACATCTTTTATTTTTTCTGTTAACTGAAAAGAGTTTTTTATACTGTATACTGTATTTAGGTATTTCTTTTAGATTTAAGTTTAGTTGATAACTCTTTGCTTTGAAAATGCCACAGTGTGGTGAAACAATTTGTCAGCATTTTTAAATTAAATGTTAAAAGTTTTGTGTGAAATTTGAGTTTTATTCTCCAACTTCCGAAGTATTATGAATTTACACTACGTATACGCCGAAACCATAGATATAATAATAATACAATGAGCATCGAAATTACAGTCAGTAACATTACTCTTCCAATAAAAAGATTTAAAAAATATAGCCTAAGGCACGGTCGTATACACAGGTCTGGAAACTATATTTTGACACAAAGACCTATTATCCTAAGGAGACAGAATTGTTTACATTTAAGCACGATCAGACATTGCCAAAATTTCGGGCCACTCAGACCGCTGTATATTACAAGCATGGTCGTATGGAACGTGCTGTTTCCGGGTTAGTTGTTCTGTGTGCAGGATTGAGATTTGTAATTATTATAAAAACGTCCATAGCATTATTTATTTGTTATATTAGAAGCAATACTGTTGAAATGTCGTTTTCTCTGAAAAATATTCCATAATTTATGGTAACCTGGAATATACAGTCGAATTATAGAATATTTAAATTTTTAAATATAGAACTATTCCTGTCCATTGCATTATTTGTTCAGAAGGCGACAACGCCGCGCACCTTTTATGAATGGGAACTTTGTTGTGTACTACGCAATTTGACAGTTACCGTATTTCTCGTAGCTATTTCGAAGCGGTGTTACCTTACAAATGGTACCAAGTTTACAATCATAGTTACAGCATTGCCAATAAGGAGTAATTTTGACTCGACGACAAAGAGGTCCGTTGGTTTTCTTTGTTATACTTCATGTAATCATTGCGACAAGTCAAATGGAGTTTTAGGAATGAGATGTTTCGTCTCCTAAGGATAATAGGTCTATGGTTTGACATAGTCTTACATGTCGCCAAACTCGTAGTCGCTCGTCAGGATTAGGCGCCATCACGGTCGTATATACAGGTCTGGGAACTCGAGGCTGTTTCCTATGTGAGTAGTGAGTTCGCTAAGCGTCATCTGTTGCGTAGTACCAAAAGGGTGGCGCATGAGTCGAGGAATGTTCTCTGGCACGTATACGACCGTGTTTGACTGATATGGCGCCTAATCCTGACACCCTGACAACATACTTCGATCCATGCGCCAGCTAGTGGTTGAGCGAGGGACTACGAGTTTGGCGACATGTAAGAGACTCATGTCAAACATAGAGTTTCCAGACCTGTATATACGACCATGGGCACCATATCGTTCAAATTTCAAGCCCCACAATACAAAGATTGCCAGAGAATATCCCTCGACTCATGTGCCACCCGTTGGTACTACGCGACAGTTGACTCTTAGCGGACTCACTTCTCACATAGGAAACAGCCTCGAGTTTCCAGACCTGTGTATGCGACCGTGGCCTAAGGTAATACTCTTCAGTGCTCCAGTGAAACTAAGAAAAATTTATATTATCATCATGTTAATAAACGCCACTGTGTTTTCTGCTACGACATAAAGGAAAGGCCACATCCATCGAATATTTGAATTTTAAATATTATTTTTCCGTGTTGGTAGCTGTCAGAGAGGTAGAATTGATGAAGAGCACGGTCGTACTCGTACATACGACCGTGGTGAAGAGTGATGACATTCACATATGTCATATGTCATTTATGTCATGGCATGGTTGTAAGCATAAACAACATGCGCATGTATATTGCAAAATGAAAATATAAATAAAGTAATTGTTAATTATATATAAACATCTTCGGCAAAAGGTTTTTAACGTGTAGTGTTATTAAGTTAATTGTTGAATATTAATGATTGAATATTTTGCATTATAATGGCAAAGTAAGTATGATATTCGAATTTCTTCAGTTGAAATTTTATTTTTATTCGCTGATTGGAGACGAAATGTAATTTAATCTATAATTTCCTATTTCACATAAAACTTATGATTGCCTAATAGATTAATAGCCAAAATATTGAAAGTAAGTAAAGTTCATTTGTAATATTTCAGTAAGTTAACAAATATATTTATTTGAGTATAAAGTATGATCAGATTAAGGAAAGTCATTATACATATTTCGATATGATTATGGGGTATTTTTATACTGCTGTAACAGTACAACCACTATGTAACTTGTTTCATTTATTGTTCTTCATAAAATATCACAATTATATCAACTTAGAATAATTAACTTCTACTTGAAGTCATATTTATAGGCAAATCTTCCAAGTTATAGTCATAATTCAGTACTTTTTGCACTATGCACTACAAAATCAGCAGTTTTGTTAATCATCTAATTTAACCCATAATTTACAGAAATTAGATTATAAATTATTATTAATTAAATTATTATCCCTTGCATTATTTGTGTCACATTAAACTTCTCTTTTGCTACAGAGAAACAACAATTATAATTGTGTATGACACAAAAAAATTACAAAGAGAAGAAGATGATCCAAATACTGCTATTCTCTATTTTCATCCTAATTGGGTATCAGATCATCAGAAGACTTCACTATGTGGACAGTTGATGGGCAGTGTTCATTGCTTGAAAAAAGTTCTCAGTTGTCCAAAAATCATTGCATTAGACAGTGGCAAATTTTCTCTCACAGTATATGGAAAATATTTTCTTGTGAGTATTGAAACCTTATTTATTTAAGTTCCAGGTATTTATCAGATGTTTCTATAAACAAACATTTTGTTTCCTCAAGGTATTCATCAATTTTCTGGTTTGTCTTTTTTAGGTAGTTGGCACTGATAGAAATATAAACGATTGGGTATTGGAATATAGAGCTGACATGTTGAATTCTTTAGTACATTTTTATCACCTGGATATCGAAAAAATGGCTGACATATATGGGGACAGCTCTGCATTATCAGCGAAATTATACCACATGTTTGAAACATATTTAAAGATAATTAACTTTGGTGGAAATATATTTTCATATATACCAACTATTTCCTTCCCAAAGGTAAAGTTCATAGTTGAAAATTTGTTATGTGTTATAAAATCAAGTGCCTAGACTCACAATTTATTTGGAGTAAAATTTGTAACATGATAAGTTTGTTGGCCACTGAATGTATACAATACTGTTTTGGAAGGATGAAATAGTTAACTTTTAGCAAGCTTGTACTACTTGTGCAAATCTATATAAATTGTGAAATAAGCTCAAAACTACAGAACAAGAATATTTTATAAGCAGTATAACATTTGACATTTATCAACAATTTATTTTGGTCATCATTTAAGAAGATGCAAACGCTACAGGATGTTCATTGTTAATTGACAATTTGAGTCAGTTCATTTAGTAATTTTGCAATCTTTCATATTTGCAGAGCTAAAAACCTGCATTTTGATAAATATCTCAATTTACATTTATTTAATTCTAACATTATTTAAAACTTTTTAAGGTTTGAGAATACATTAACTTTATTTGTTGTACAGAATGATTATATGTTTGTGTTTCAATAACATAATACACAACTTATGTTTCATAATTATTAGTCCAATATGGGACTGTTACCAATAAAACTATTTGAAACATTTGTTATTCTTGTACATTCATGTATTATTTAAGGAAACTGAATGGAAGCAGTGATATCGAATCATTCTAGAATTTTGTTGACAAAGCACACATTAATACATCTCATGATGCGATCGGAATATGAAATATAGACAAATACGGCGTACTCAGTAAAGTAACATTACTTGACCACAAATACCTCACAATTTACGCTAATCGCAAGTCAAAATAATGATAAAATACTTGCTCAATATGTTCCAAGAATTTCGTAGTTCAGTGCTATTTTGTTTAAGCTTAGATAGTTTTAATTTAGGATTTTTAAATCTGTTGTTGTGATCATGGAATTCAGTATGTTTTAAGACATTATTCTGTTTTATGTATTTCTGTTGATTTAGTAAATCTATACAAAGATTATAACCGTTTTGTGTTAAAATCATTTAATACACAAAGTTTTGGTTCTCCAGATTAAACAGTGACAACAAGTCTATCAGTTCTGGACACTGTTTTGCTCTCCCATGAGCTCTCCGGAACGAGCCACTGATTAACCTTGGTTGTTCAAAAAAATCCTCACGGGTTATTTATATCTCTGCCGAAGATTGTTGATCGGTGGATTCATCAAAGTTCAAGAGAGAGCGAAACGGCTGTCCGGAACTGATAGACGTATTGTCACAATTCAATTTGGAGAACCAAAAATTGGTCGGTATATAAAGATACTAGAGTAATAATTTTCAAATTGGTAAAAAATTGCTTACAATCTCTTGATTTAAGTTTTGCCAGAATTCTTGGCTATTATTAATAAAATATTTTTTTTCTAGAGTGGAAGTAATGTTTTTATAGAAGCTATAAATATTCTACAGTACTGTCAAGGCATCGAGTATGTCTTAGGAGGACTTGTTTTATTCCACAACAAGTAAGTCAAATTGATTATTTTGTATTCCAGATGTGGTATTAGGATTGAAAATCAAATATTAGAAATTATGAAACTCTTGTTAATGATTAGTTAGTAGGAAGTTCAGTTGCTTGAAACTAATGTTATTTATTATTACTAATAGCAACATTTAAATAGCAAAAAAAAATGAGCCTTCGGATTTCATCCCTTTCTGAGGTATGAACCATGAAGTTTTTCAGAATTTCAATTTCTGCCATATGGCGATCAAAAAGAAAATTAAAACTAATGATTAACTTAGATATTTAATTGATGGTATAAATAAGCATGTGTTGCATGGTTTAACATTAATTTATAAAAAATCGATGGTGGAAGCCGGTACTTTATGGTAATTTATCATTTTGATTATATGAAAGAAAAACTACTATGTTTTTATACAGACCTGCCGAACTTCTCCCTACCAGACTTCATTTTTTTATCGAACTGCGAAATTGTGGAATTCTGTACCTTGTGAGGTCTTTTCTTATGCCTATAACCTTCGAACCTTCAAGAAAATTTCGAATGCCTATCTCCCCTCTCAATATTCCACCGCTGGCTCACACGATGTTCTTCGAACATTAAGGTTTACCTCTAGTGTATAAACAAAAATCACGTAATGGCCATTTCTAAAAATTTTTTTAAAATAAAGACTCATTAAATTGATTCATATAAAAGTTTGAGTGATTCATCAATACAGTTATACAGTTATATGTAGAATATAGTTACAGTATCTTAGATACATCCTTAGTGTTTTTATGTTTATTTTTCAGAGTTGTAGCAACTCAGCTTTCTGCTAATGTAACAAAACATTTTGTTTTAACAGACCCATATCGTATAAAAAGTCCTGCTGAAGTTGTGGAAACTGATTTTCACTTGCCTTTGGGAGTACAACTTCTTCAAGTATACATTTCTACACATGAATATAATAATCTAAGTCTGAATTGTGCCAAAGCTAAATTTGTTTTTAATGATTCTGGGAAAAAAATGACTAAGGTAATGAAAAAATTGAATTATTTTACATTATTCTGAAAATATAATGATTTTAATAAACACCTGTGTTAAGTGTAAATTTTATTTTGGAAAAAAATTTGACCCAACTTATTCGTACGCTTCTGTTTGAAGTATGAAAATAATATTTAAACTTTGCTTATGTTGTTGATAAAAAAGTAAGGAGCAGACCTTAGAACAACTTGTTGAAGATCATAAATAACCCTTCAGGATATTAATGATTAGTTTGATAAAATAAGAATTCATTGTATGTGGTTAATTGGAGGCAATCAAAATTTGTTGAAACTAGGACAATCCAACGAGGTTTATTTATATTTTATAAGGTAGGATGGGGGATATTTGCATTTTTCATGAATTAACTTTTACCTTGTAAATAAGAAATGACCACAGTTCATGATAGGCTTTCAAATTGGTTGGAAAATAAGGAATAAAATACAACATTTTCAATTTATTCAATTAAGGAACACATGTATAATTTCATTTTGTAATGTCAAGTGTTGAGCTTCGTCTGTTATAATTGTTTAACTAAATAAAATTCTTTAGGAATAAAAGCCTCAATAGGTACTTTTTTTCATTCAATTGCACGTTTGCTTAGTACCTATGCTGTACTTTTTGCCTTTTCAAATTTATTACAATGAAGTAAACAAAAAAATGGAAATCCAGAATTGATGCTTCTTTCCAAATCATTTTTTATGAACAATAGACACATTGTTATTCTCTAAAAGTGGACTTTTTAAACAAGGTTCCAACACTTGGAATCCATGAAATGAGTCATATTATTATGTTACTTGGGGGGTATTGGCCTGTAATTTTCATTAATTTGATACGTCAAATGCTTATAGCTCCTTCTAAGAGATATTATAAAATATTTTGTAATATCTGTTTGAAGAAGGTACAAAATATTTTGTCACATCTGTTTGAAATAGCGGTTTTAGCGAAACAAGTCGCATCTAAAATATTAAATTATTAAAAATCAAACTAGTTATTTTATTCAAGTTCATAATGAATTTTTATCATGTAATTGATTTTCATTAAACTTGAAAACTGATATACTTATTTTTCCAGGTCATTAAAAAACCTCTTCCATCAAAGGAACCTACAATATCAAATTTAAAAAGAGACTGTTCATTACTGTTTACTTCTGTACCTGAGGAAGACTTTGAAAGTGGTCACTCTCAAAATGTGATAGTTAAGATAAAACCTATGAGCCGACCAAAATTCCTCAATTTAAAAAATAAGACTTCTGATACGTATACAGCAGATACCACATCCAAAGCAATATACACGCCACTCGGGCACCAAACCAATGTTCTTTCCACTCCAATAACCGAATTGAAGAAAGTTTTACATGTAAATACAATTACATTATGTGAATCGACGATTGATGAGAATCACCATGAACCAGATATTATCAAGAAATGTAATGGAATAGAAAATGGAAAAGAATTAATTAAAGCTTCATATATTCATAGAAGCCATAGTTCATCCAATTTATGTTCTAATCATTTGGACAAGAATTTTAAAAAAAGAAGGCATAAAAGTATTGGTGATCCTATGTTTATGGTATCAGAAAGTAATGGGAAAATTATATCATATTGCTATGAAGAATTAAAAAAGTATTACAATAGTATTAATGAACAAAATAAATTAGAATTCCACTCTGCTATTTCAACAGACATCTTATTCATCAAAGATTTTCAAAAACAGGAACCCAAGGCTGAACCTAACCAAATTAAAACCACAAAGACAGAAAAGACTGTGAGAAGAAAATCATTATCATTGCCCTTAAAATCTTTAAGTTTAGATTCTACGGATCAAAAAACATCTCCAGTTCCGTCATCTATTACATCTGGTTTACTCACACCGCTGATGCATAAACTTAGTACAGTTCCATTTGAAGAGCGTAGCAGTGGATTTTGTAGCTACACAACTACTCCATTGGAATCTAAAGATATGACAAGCACCATACTACAGAAACGTTTATTTGAAAAGACTGATACGATATGTAAGAGTTCAACTAATGAGGTTGTTGATGAGATTCCAAAAAGGTGTGTTTTATTTATATGTGGCCAACAAGATACAGTTGTGGGCATGCTGCTTGAAGATAAAGCTAACACATCAGTAGATGTCATTACAAAATTGGTAAGAACTCCAGAGTATGATTGTAATATTAACTATTATTATATTGATAAAAAAAATTAAACAACACTGTTTTAACTACATGTTTGACCAATAATTCAATGTTGGTGAAGTTGGTATAATTAAAAGCTGGTTAGGCTTTAACAAATTAGAAATCATTAATGAATAAACATCAGGAGCACAAATCAGAAAATGAATAGCTCCAACAGAATAAAATACCTGGGTATAGCAAAGATAAAAATCTTGAGTGGAGAGACCAAATAAATACACTCACACTAAACTACATTATGTTGATAATAAATGTTTATTAAATTGTTGATTCTGTTTTTATCGTTATTGCTATATACAGGGTGTTTCAGTTTTTTCGTTCATAACTTCAGTAAACAATAGAACTTCTAAAAATAGGGGTCTTCCATATAAAATTTTTCTCTAAATCGCTTCATTTTCGAGATACAGGGTAGGGTGTTGAAGTTTTGAAAAATTATTACATTTTCTTCATTATCTTCTAAACAAATGAAGATTTTTGATTCAAACTTAGTAAACTTCAGTTTTACTAGATGAGAAATTTTTTTAGTGACAAAATATTTTCGAGACAAATACAGTAGCGTAGTTACGCCAATAGTCGGAAATTATTATTGTATACAAATTTGAAAATTTTGATTTATTTTCTATAAATAAGTATTCTTGATAAATTTCACTTAGAGACTTCCTTTTCGAGCTATTTTGATTTTTCTAATCGGGGCTGTCTTATGGAATTTCTTTTGAAAGGCTATTTAAAAAGTAAAAAAATATTTAAATACTTATTTATTGATAACGATAAAAAGTTATTCATAATAAATGCTCAAATAATCCATTTACTTCAACACAACGGCGACATAGATTTCTCAACGACCTTCTTGTTCGAATTAACATTTTATTATTTATTTCACCACAAGCTCTTCGAATACAATTCAGTAGATCTTCCCTATTATGAACCGGCGTACCAAGCCAAACATTGACAATGAATTTTTCTTGGAAATTTCTGTATCTTGTACTATGAGTGTTTTCATTTGCCCATAAACGTAAATTGTGAAAAGTAATAAATCCACATCTGTGTAAAATGTGCTTCATCTGTCACAATATTTGCTGGAGAAAGTTTTTATTGCTGTTCAGTTTCTTATGAGCAAATGAAAACCCATCATGGTACAAGATGTATGAATTTTCAAGAAGAATTCTATGTCAATCTGGCTTGGTATTTACAAAAACAACATCTTTGTCCCATACGTTTTACCAGACAAACAAACGGCCGCTCCATCTTTCGAATTTTTGGAAACTAATCACGAAGACATGTGGGAGGAAACAAATGCATGGATGCAATTGGATGACTGTCCTGCACATTTTGAAAGACAGGTACGAGAATGGCTAAATAGGAAGTATGGTGAAAGATGAATTGGTAGAGGTGGTCCAGTTGCATAGCCTCCTCGATCACCTGACCTTAATCCTCTGGACTTTTTTGCTTGGGGTTATTTGAAAGATGAAGTTTATGCCTTGCCGGTTCAAAATAGAGAAGATCTACTGAATCGTATTCGAAGAGCGCGTGGTGAAATAAATAGTAAAATGTTAATTCGAACAAGGTCGTTGAGAAATCTATGTCGCCGTTGGTTGAAGTAAATGGATCATTTTGAGCATTTATTATGAATAACTTTTTACCGTTGCCAATAAATAGGTATTTAAATATTTTTTTACTTTTTAAATAGCCTTTCAAAAGAAACTCCCTAAAACAACCCTGATTAGAAAAATCAAAATAGCTTGAACAGGAAGCCTCTTAGTGAAATGTATCAAGAATACCTTTTTATAGTAAATATATCAAAGTTTTTAAATTTGTATACAATAATAATTTCCTACCATTGGCGTAGAAGTTTAAGGGGTTTAAATGCGTACAAAACCCCATAACTACGCTACTGTACTTGTCTTAAGAACATTTTGTCACTAAAAAAATGTCTCTTCCAGTAAAACTAAGGTTTACCAAGTTTGAACTGAAAATCTTCATTTGTTTAGAAGATAATGAAGAAAATGTAATAATTTTTCAAAACTTCAGCACCCTGTATCTTGGAAACGAAGTGATTTAGAGAAAAATTTTACATGGAAGACCCCTATTATTTTTAGAAGTTCTATCGTTTGCCGAAGTTATGAACGAAAAAACTGAAACATCCTGTATATTGTATAATAAATGAATAAGAAACATAGAATAAAGAAGAGATAGAGTTGTGGTATCCCACAAATGTATCTACATGTTCCATGAATTAAGAAAAATGGTTGAGAAACTGATAAGCATTTTTGTACAGGCCTACCCATACAATGATATCATATCATAAGATATTTTCAATTAGAGATTTATATACAATAATTAGGTGTTTCTTAAGAAAAATGGTTGATAAGAAACACTTAATTATTGTATATAAATCTCTAATTGAAAATATCTTATGATATGGCATCATTGTGTGGGTAGGCCTGTACAAAAACATTTTTCTGTTTCTCAAAGCTCTGTTAAGATAATATTAAGACAAAATAGGCTATATTGGCACTCATGTATTTACATTTAGAAACATCATTATTTAAGATATTTCTACCGAGTAAGCAGTGTATGTTAGTTTTGATTGAAATTTGGACCATGACTATATAATAGTTTTATTTAATTTTTTCGAAATTTCAACCACTTCTTGTGTCGGTTCTCTTTTAATCGCATTTGAAAATAGCGAGAAGAAAATTAGACGAAGATATATTTTCTAGAATTTTTTCTTTGTGGTCAATTCCTAAGATAAGCTGGTGTAAAGATAAGTTTTTTTATGGCTGTTGCGGACAATGAGTCGAATACGGCAACGTCGCAAATCTGATTGTGCTTATTATTTCTGGTGTAGTAATACTCTGATTCTATGTCGTCAATTCAGCCCACAATAATATGTAATCCTTCTAATCTAGAGCCTTAGCAAGAAATCTACTTGCATATTCATTTGTCATTAAAAGTTGATAAACTTTACTACTGTATGTATCTTTTTTATTTGACAGTGGGAGATATGCACAGATAATCTGGGAACATTGGAAAAGCAACTTCATCAGTGCATGGAGCCATACTCTGGCAATACTTTGAATGAACGAGAACAATACAGTTTCCTGCACTTGGATAACCAATGGGACACCATTAAACGTGGAGGACCTTGGAGTAATTTGGGAAACACAGCCTTAACACACCTTCATCGAGATTTTCAAGAAGCAGTTAACTTGACTGAAATAATATGGAGGTGAGACTTAATAAACTATAAAAGAGTTCACACTATAACACTATAAATAAGAAATAATCACCCTAATGAATTAAAAATACTGGGGATCTTTCAATCAGTTTACTCTGATCAACTTTATCATACATTCATCGTTTTTCACGTATTGTGAACACACATAAGAAAACTCGTATCTGATAAAGTATATGACACATCTTATTTTGTGATTTCTTGGTAACAGTCCAGAGCTATAACTAATATTTTTGAACATTTTCTATTATTTCTTGTTAAGTTCATCATCATTACTAAATAAATTACCAAATAGTAATTACCGCACATACAAGTATCAATCTGATACTTAAAGTGACATATGTTCTGTTTATTTACAAGGAAATAACTGTTATAAACATGTATCAATTATATATGTGTAAATAAACATTATTATTATTATTATTAATTGTTAATCTTAATCCATTTGTATCTATATTATAAAACTTAAATTTGATTCACATACAAGAACTCGTTTGAGATCTTCGTGAATAAACTTTTAATTTATTTGCTCCTTAAGGATCATAATTTATTTATAAAATATCAATAATGTATTGGCAACTATTGTAAACATATGTATTTATGAGAGCGAATAAATTTATTGTTGTTGTTATTGTTGTTGATACTACTTGGTAGCTGAATGGACGTCAATACCTTAACAGTATTTTTCTTTTGGTAGTTAGGGTGATTATTTCTTATTTATAGAGGTGAGACTTGTCAGAGGTCATATTGAATGTTATAGAATTTATACTCATATTCATAGATTTCACATAAAATCAAGCTAAATAATGATATCGAATATAATAGCATCGAACAAATAAACCCAAACAGCACACCAATGTGTGATATGAGATGATTTAAATCACTAACTTCCCTCACCTACATCATCAGATAGTTATTGCTAATGATTAGAAGCAGATGAAGATGTGGAAACAGATCAAATTATATTCTATGCCATAACCGTTTTTTAGCTTGTTCTTACTTCTACAAATGGGTTGTTCTGCAAATTTAGAAAACATAGGCGTGATCCTTAAGTTTCTATGTAAGGAGTTAAGTTATTTCACTTTTAACATTTTTACTATAAACAAACAAGCAGATGTGGAATGGGCAATCCGATTCTATTCAAAATTGGTATGTGACTGCTTCTTGGGGTCGGAGATCATTATTTTTTAGTCAAAATTCAAATATTTAAGATGGTGGATGACTATTCACAATTGGTATGCTAGGTTTTTTGGATCGGCGAAAATGACCAGGGTGGAAATTATGCCTAGCAATATTATCTGCTGGTAAACCTATTTGGCCAGGTTATGAATTTATCGTCAATCGAAGAAAAGTTGGTATTCTTTGTCGTACCTTTTTGTGGATTACCTTGGAATCAATTTTCCCATTGTTTCAATACAATTAGATAAAATTTCTTCCTTCTGTTTACGTCGCTGGATTAAGATGCAGCGTCCATTTTTTTTAACAGAAGATAAACAAACAAAAGAATGTGCTGTTACTTTTAGCGACCTTCAATTCAAAATAACCAACAAAAAGAAAGTAACATTTCGTTATTTCAGAAAATCAATATGAAATAAAACGTTTTACGACACATGAGCGTAAAATATTATCAAAGTACTCTAATATGTAATTTTCCGTCCTAGTAACGTATTAATATCTTGTATCTTGCTATAGTCCTCTGTGTTCCACGTTCGTGGGATGAGTTGCGTTCCGAGTTGCAGCTGTCATCTGTGTTCGAAAATTGCAGAACGTCATCTGTTTATGTATGGTTCGAAGACATTAGGCTATCACCCAAGTGTACCCACATCACTACTACTCTCTATACTGATATTAGTGATATTAATAGCTGAATCTGATACATAAGACAATAAAACTGTTTTTATGTACTCAGAACGGAGGTACTTATTTGTTTGCAGTGCCTGTCTTCAACTAGATAATCATACCACGGTCGTATATACAGGTCTGGAAACTCTATGTTTGACATGAGTCTCTGACATGTCGCCAAACTCGTAGTCCCTCGCTCAGCCACCAGCTGGCCCATGGATCGGAGTATAATGTCAGGATGTCAGGATTAGGCGCCATATCGTTCAAACACGATCGTATACGTGCCAGAGAACATCCTTCGACTCACCCTTTTGTTACTACGCAACAGATGACGCTTAGCGGACTCACTTCTCACATAGGAAACAGCCTCGAGTTTCCAGCCTGTATATACGACCGTGAATCATACCATAGTCAAAGTATACCAGGTCTGCCGGAGCCTCCCTTCTACTCTTTTTTAAAATTCGAGTGCAAGCTAATTGGTCGTTGTTGTTCTTGCAAGGCTGTGATTGGAGGAGCTGGGTGACGTCACCCAGCGCGAGAAAGGAAGGGAGGCTCCGGCAGACCTGGTATACTTTGACTATGAATCATACTACTCCCACTTCTTCTTGGCATGACATGAGTCACATGTAGACATAGATGGATACATGAGAATTACTCTGTGCTACTGTCATTTACGTGCCAAAAATGTTGCGTTTGTCAATTCAAAAAATCAAAATTTTAAATTTAATATTTATGGTATTATTTGCTGGAGCTTGTATTGGAAATGTGTTCCTCATTATGATACTAGACTGGAACTTTGAAACTGCTGTTGAAATAGGAGTAGCACTTCAAATAGTATATCTATTTCCATGCTTGCCATTTATATTTGGTGTTCTATTCGAAAGAAGGGAACTTCTTGTACCTTTAACAGTAGTTACTATACATTCGTGTATAGTCAATATTGCATTAATTTGTTTGGGTACTATGGTAACTGAATCAGCTAACGGAGTTTTTTCTATTTTACTTTATATTTTTATGTTCTTGCAAATATTATGGAACCTATTGAGTTTATATATCAAACTAGTTCTGTTCAATATTTGTACACGTGATCTTAAAATGCGCATGATTGTTCAAGAACAGATGCATGGTTACTGTTTGGAACGCTATGGTAAATATCAATTTCATAGTTACACTTACACTTAAGATATATAATGACTAGTTGATTATGAGTTCAATACTGATCATTGTATGCAAATTGGAGTCATTCTTTAAACAATTGTATTGCAATAACATCTCAAAATGCTTATGGTAAAGGACTGAATTAGATCTTATCAAAATTTTCTCAATTTTCAGAGATAATGACAGCATAATATATGGATATAGAAGTGGAGATACTGAAGTATTTTATCATCAACCAGAAAGTATTAATAGTGGTCTCCCTGCACCATCTGATCCCATGGGCACCATTCCAGTGAAAGCAAAACGTGTGTTGGAAAGAGATCATGCTATAGTTTTATTGTGAATCAGATATTTATTATAGGTGTTAAGTATTATAAATGTATCAATATTCAATAATCTAAAATAAGTAGTATAATCTGTTTTTATTTTCATTACAGCAGTTCTCCCAAAAATCAAATTGTCAATGTATCTAAAATAAGATTTCATAAGTTCATCATTGCATTTTGATTAATTTGAAGCCTTTGCCATTATACAGCACTAGATCATGAACAACAAGAATAATTCAAGCCTTTAAGTTTCAGTTCATTAATGTTGCTGCAAGGCATAGCATAACAAAATAATATGAAATCAACTTTACTCAAAAAAAGATCCATAATTAATTTCTGACATAGCTAGATGGTCTTAACAATGTTTTCCTCTGTATATGAATAATATTGAAACACAATGCAACAGATTAGTCATTCTCTTCTATTATATACAGTATCGGGAAGTATTTATCTTGGGTATGGTGGTTTCATGAGAGCGTAAAGAATAGCTTGCTATATGTTGAGAGAGCATTACAATTTCTCCTCGACTCGCTCGAGGAAGGGATAGGATATAGACGTCACGACACAGATAGAAGTCAGGGCGGTCAGCTCAGAACGTAGGACGTTAGTATTATACCACCTGCAGTCGGGAGAATGTGTGAGTCGCTGTGTCGCATTGCCACGTGCCCACGTGGTCGTATACGCGTCGGGTGGGGTAAGAGGAGGGGCGCACAACAGTGCGTCTCTTGTTTATGTGGTATTATCATATCATTGCGTTCCTTGTTGCACGTGTAGATTTGTGTCTATACTCCAGAAGAATTGTTTCCGATACTGTATTAAAAATAATCACACCCCTCCAGAGAAAATCCAGGTCGGGGGGTAGGTACAATCAACGGCTTTGTAAACTCTAACAATTATGTTTGCTTCATTACTAATGAACTCAAGTTTATTATTACATTGTACGCTTGCTTCGCCGCGCCGTCCAGCAGTCAGTATAGAAGACTGCTTTACGCGTGCATTACGTCCATTTGTGGTTCTTGCTTGCTACACATGAAACCGAGAATTCTGGTGATTGCGAGCATTCTTTTCATTTCTTAGCAATTTGCCGTATTAATTAATCGCGTACAGTTTTCAAACCAGATTTTGATTTTGTTTTTACATATGTTGTAACGAAGCTCTAAAATATTGAATAATGATTCAATGGGGAACACGTAGATCAGTTTTAAATTTTAGATTTCGTTTATATTAGTATTTCAAATTGATAATTCCGAATAATTATATTTTTGTATAGGAAGATAGATAGTACCGGGCATTGACATCCGTGTAGTTTAAGCGTCAGATTTGCGTACGGTTCCATTCATAAGTCGCGTATATTTTGATTTCATTCATGAACATGCATATTTCGTGTCAACAAAAGATATCGGAACAGATGTAACCATAAAAACGGCACAAAATCGAGGAGCTGGTGAACCATCACGAGCGCAAAATAAGCAAAAAAGGGCTCGGCTGGAGCTGGTGTAAGTAACTTGACCAGAACCTCGATTGGTATAAAACAACGCCTCGCAAGCGTTGAATTCAATTATTGTCAGTGAGACAGTGCAAAAAGATAGGCGAGATCAAGAATTAAGTGCTCTGCCAGTTACCTGTGAAGTATTAGGTAAATAGTGTTTTTGCTATTTGACCGTTTTAATAACACTTATATGAATATTTGTTGGCAAGGCTATAATAAGGGGGAATAGCTTGTTTGGACCGCGTTCTTAACAGTTATTGTTTCTGAGCTTCCTTGTGCTTCCCCCGGGTCGGGATAAATTATTATTGTACAGAGAAAGTGAAATATCATCAATGTATGTTCAAGCTATAAATAAATTATTGGGAAGTTCCGTGTTTATCTAAAAAGACTTTCTGCAACAGCAATTAAGTAGTCAAGAAGTAACTAAGTATTAATTGCAATTAAAGCCTGAAATTTTAATACTACTCAGTCTGCCCTATTGACCCCTGGTTACTTACTTCACTGAGACTACCCTGGGACAAGGCTATCCGTAGATAGCACAGTGATACGCTTTGTGGTAAGGGCCCTAGCAGAAGTCCTTAACGAGGAGTAAACCTTGACAAAAATCTAGCGCCCGAAAAACTATCATAAAAGTCAATCAGATTCAGATCTGGTAGACTTGAAGGAGTATTCCGTAGAAAGAAATTAACGCCAAAAAGTAACAAGGTACGTCACAATGTATTACGTTGTCATTTCTGTGTTTGATGCAAAGGAAACAAAATAACAAAACGTAAAAATAGAATACAAACTAAATTTCTCGACTGACGAAAGCGAAACTGATGCTTGGAGAATAATGGAATAGGAGGTCACAAGCCAGTGGGCGAAAATCCCAATTTGTCTCTCGATATCATTGAAGACAATGGTATTCGTAAAAATATTTCAGGCCTTGTTGCAATATATATATATATATATATATATATATATATATATATATATATATATATATATATATATATTCCGGTTTTCCAAAAATCACGTAGGTTACGTATCTGAGCGTGAAAAACTGGCTGATGAGTGGTTAGAAGGGGGTAAAGTTGAACCTAGCAGTTCTGATTATGCTAGTGCAGTTGTAAGAAAAGTTTTTATTATATAATAACAAATAATAGAATGTTTTTTTTGTAGTGTCCTATAAAGACAGTCTAGTATAGTTCGGGACATTGGAGATCGCCTAGTAGAAGAACGTGAGGAGAGTTCATGTTGATATTTGTGGAGCTGTAAACATTCTCTCAATAACTCGGTTTGCTGAAATCAATACGATCGCTACAATATATCTTTATACCCGACTATTAACTCTCCCTTGCCACCCTGGGTAACTCTTATGTCTCGCACAATATACTACACTTCTATACTACAGAACAACTATTTCTCTACCCTCTCTCGGCGCTGTTATGATAGATATAACAAGTACGGGAGGAGGAGCCTATTAGTGGTTGTTGCATTTCCACCAATCAGACCTCTTATGGTTTCCATCAATTAGGTACCCCGTAAAATATTCTATGTTAAAATAAAGTTGGCTCTTGGAGTTTATATCTATGGATTATCGTAAAATAAATGAAATGATTCTCCCTGATTGGAAAACTTTTAAAGATGAGAATTTGTGCGATTGGATTAAAAATAACTTCTTCCACATAGGTGTCTAGAAAAATAGCATGAAGTACATAGCGTTTGTTATTGAAGGTGCTAAATTTGAATTTTTGAGGGTTCCATCTGGTTTGTATAATTCTGTTTCAAAATATTTCTAAATCATGTATTCCGTGATAGGAAAATGACCATACCATGATGATTTGGTTGTGGCTGTGAATAGAGAACGTTTGAAAATGATTTTTAATGGTTCATCGACAAAGTCTTGAAAATGAATTGACTGTTAACCCAACGTTTCAAAGGGTATTCACGGCAGTCTCAGACAGCAAAATCGTGTGAGAACCTCGGGGCAACCCCTAGTATGCAATAAAGAAAACTCAGTCTGCTTATTCTCATTATTTATTATAACAATAGAAAATTCATTTAATGTAATACATGATTCATTTACATCAGATATAATACATAAGAGGGGGTATAATTTAAATATATCTTCAATTATCAATATTTACAAATCACTTCTAAATAAACAATTATTTTTCTAGTTGGCTCTACTTGAAGATGTACTTAAATCAATAGTGAAGTTTAGTACAAGGTCAAGAAAAAACAAATGCATTAAAATATTTTATTCAGTTCAAGTCTCTATCCTCTAAGTACTTATATTCAAACGTGAAGCCTTCTTTCTTTCGTTGTCCCCATTTTTCATAATCAAAATAAATATACGTTCCCTGCAACAAAATAAAGAATCCTATAATTATCTACAAACGGAAATCCTATTAATATGAAGGGTATTGCAGGTAAGTGTACAGAATATTTTTTTACAGTTAGTTCTGACTCTATCCTATATGCTTTGGGGATTCGAATATCCAAGTACTATCCAAGGATTTTATAGGAAAGGATAGATTATGGCGCATAAGAGCAATGTAAATAACCGAAGATGCGGTCCCACCGCGTAGACGTATGCAGTTTATCGGTTTACCAATTTTTTTCACGATTGTCAATAGATTTCTTTGAGTTTGAAGGGGTTTTATTATTATTATTAAGGGGGACCATTGAGGCTCCTCGAGTGTTTGGCAGGTTCCCAAGGCGTGCGAACAGCCATCTATTCAATACCTATGAAGAGGTTTAGCACAGTCTTCATATTTAATCTGAATGTCCTCAGTGTCATATAGCTCTACCAAGAGTGCTCTCCGATCAGTGTTACGCATCTGTACATAATGTGCATTGATTTTTCGTTTGCACTATCTGCACAAAGGTGAAAATTAATCGGTCCATGTCCTGTTAGTATCTGTGTTAGCAATTTGGTTTCGGTTTTAACCTTGGATGAAAATAAAAGTAGTCACCGTCTAAATAAACGAAACTATGTTGCCACATTAATGCCGAAATATTCTTGAGAATCTATCATACACTATTAAATTCAAATATGAATCTAATTTATTGGTAATTGTATACAAAAAACATACATTTCGCTTTTTATATTTATTCAATCTAATTTATTGGTAATTGTATACAAAAAACATACATTTCGCTTTTTATATTTATTCAAATTCCAGTTATTCAGCTACAATAAAGATATTTGTGAGTGATCAAAATAATATGGCAGGCAACAACTTACTATTTTATTAAAATGTTTCAATATGGCGTTTTGTTAGCCTTGTTATGTTGATCATTCAAGTTTGAAAATTAGATTAATTGTGGTTTTTGGACAATTGATCTGTATTTATATATTATACATTTCACAGGTAAGAATAGACTATAATAGTAAATTAGTAATGAAGTTTCATAGGTGTAACATGGTAATTTGACTTTATAAACTATCTGATTTTCGGGATTAATGTTACTATCAAATGATAAGGTATTGATGTAAAAATCGTGATACCTAAAAATATACGAAAATTGAATTTTATTTTAGGTTTCCTAATTCCAATTTTTCTAGGAATGAATATGGATCATGCCACTCTTTCTCCACATCAACTGTATGTCTGATTAATAATAAAAAAACACTACTATGCAATTCTAAAAGAATATGATCAAGAATGTTTGAAAATTGTTATCAAGTAAAGTTAATACTATGTACAAATTAGTTTAGTTTTCATGTTTATATATCGCCACCTCAATACTACAACTAGATAACTCGAAAATTGACCGTTTCTAGATATCTGGCCAAACCAAGTCAATTTTGGGAGGACTTTCGAATGCAACAATCAGATATCTCATATTCCATAACGGTGCTCACGTGGAGAGGTGGTAAAAAGTAGATATTTTCGAGATATCAATGGCATGTAATACTAAAAGCAGATATCTCAATTTGTCTAGTTCTAACATTATCCACTCACGAATTGTGTTAATGCTAAAACTGAATAACTTGAGATATCTATTTGTTGCTCTGTAATTCCAAACGCTCAATTCCAGTTGTCTAATCCTCCATGCCAAATTACTAGTGTTGATGTTAATTCAGGTGGTTGCTAGTGAGTTCGTGTGAATTACAGACTCTCAAGAAAATTTCAATACCTACAAAAACTACTTACAATGTCTAGTAGAGGAAAGTTATTAGCTGAACTTGGTAAACAAAGTAAGTATTGCTGAATGATTAATTTTTATAAAAACTTTAACAAGGAGCACATGGAGTGAGGTTAGGTGTAGTCGCTACTTTTCATCGTTCAAGATAACCTCTTTTAAGGTATTCATGTTGAAAAGTGAAACATTCTTCATTGAAAATTGAAAAATATGAATTTAATGAAAAGGGATAAACCTACGAAAACAAAATGATTGTGTTTTATTTCTTTCAGTTGAAACAAAAAGAAATGCATTGGAAATACGAAATGAATTTGAAATTGTTCAAAGTTGTTCATCAGATGATAGACAAATTCGCTTCGAAACCAACACAAATTCATTGACACATAATGCATTAGAAATAGGTGAAATTGGTTCATCCGATGACATAAATCGAATTTTACATGGCACTGAAAGCAGCAGTACATCATCTCACGAATATGTTCTCCACAGCATGACACCTCTTATTGAAACAACGTCACTAGTCGAAATTCCAATCAGTCCAGATCCAGCGTACTCTTCGGATCATTCCGAATATATTCCTGATGGAAGTGGAGATTCTTCAGATAATGACTCACTCGATAATAACTCACTATCTTTGAATGAAACTAATAGAGAAAATATTCTAGAGGGTATGGAAGTATTTCCGGAAACCACAGTTAAATCAAGAAAACGTGTATTGAAACCTCATAACTGGATAAGAAATGTAGCGAAAAAAAAGAGAGCTTGTGGTGAAGAATACGTGTCTTCCAGGAACAAAAAAGTATCAGCAGCAACAATGAAACTACCATGCCCTGCTAGTTGTAGAAATAAATGTTCTCTGAAACTAAAAGATTCTGAAAGACTTTTGATATTCAGAACATATTGGGACCTTGCAGATTATACACGACAACGGGACTTCATACACAGTAACACAACTAAATCGAAGACACTCTGGAAAACTCGTGATGTTTCTAAACGTAATGTGTCCATAAGTTATTTTTTGCCAATGAATGACAAAAAAATTAAAGTTTGTAAAACAATGTTTATAAATACGTTAGGCATTAGAAAAGGTGTAGTCGATGTAGCAATGAAAAACCGAACATCGGAAAATACTAGTCAAGGTGATAAAAGGGGAAAGTTCACGAAAAAAGTGACGAATCCATCCATCATTGGGAACATTAAAAATCATATCGAAAGTTTTCCCTCTGTACCATCTCACTATTGCAGGTCAGGGACCAAACGGCAATACCTCTGCTCATCTTTAAATATAACTATCATGTACAAGTTATATTGCGATCTACGTGATGACAAAAATGAAGAAAAAGCAAGCGAGGCAATTTATAGAAAAATTTTCAATGAAAATTATAACTTGGGATTTCATCGACCTCGAAAAGACCAATGTCGCGTTTGTATGAATTTTCAAATTGCATCGGACACAGAAAAACAATTACAATACGCTGAATATACCAGACATCTTGAAACAAAAGAGTTGGCAAGGTCAGAGAAGAGAAACGATAAGACAAAAGCTCAAGAGTCCAACGGAGAATACATAAGCGCTAATTTCGACCTCCAGCAAGTGCTATTGGTTCCGTCAGACCCTACAAATAATGCTCTTTTTTATAAACGTAGACTTGCAACTTATAACTTCACTATTTATAATGTCGTAAGTAAACAAGGAAACTGCTTCATGTGGTCTGAAACCCAAGGTAAGAGAGGAAGTTGTGAGATCGCCAGCTGTGTTTACAAATATTTGAAATCTTTACCGATTACTGCAAAAGAAGTGAGTTTTTTCAGCGATCGATGCGGTGGCCAAAATCTCAATAAGTTCATGGCCGGTATGTGCATGACAGCAGTACAAGAAATTGATAATCTAGAAGCGATTAATTTGAAATTTTCGGTTGTCGGACATAGTGAGATGGAATGCGATTCTATGCATTCAGCTATTGGTAGAGAGTTTAAACGAGTTGGAAAAGCTTTATGGCCTGCCGATTGGGAAACTATAGCGAGGAGTGCAAGAAGGAAAAACGACAAAGCATACGAGGTTGAACAGTTAGAAATGAACGATATTAAAGACTATAAGAAATTTGTGAAAGATAACATGTGCATCAGAAAAAAAGATGAAACTGGAAGCGCGGTCAACTGGCAAAAAATGTGTTGGATGCGGTTCAGAAAATCTCAGCCCTTCTTTATGGAATTCAAAGAAACTTTCGATGGAGAATGGAGAATTCTTAATGTAAATAAAAAAGGCCGTCGTCGTTCTCAACCTGCATCTCATCTACAGGCATTATATCAAAATGCCATTCCTATTTCTGAACAAAAATATCAGGATTTGATTTCATTATTTTCTATGAATCCTCCAGCACTCAATAACTCGTATAAGCCTTTTTACTATAGTCTGCCGCACAGTGGAAATATTCAAGATAACGTCTCAGGAAGCGAAGATGAAGAAGCTGAGAGTTCTTAGAAGATTTCCTAGAATTTAAGTCGGTTTTTTTCAACATAAAATACTGTTTCTCATTTCGATGAAAATCGATAACTATGTACATTTAATTTTTGGTATTTGCAACAAGTGGATAACTTGAAAAATATTTGTTTTTTTCTTCTAGAAATTTGTTTTTTTTTTCGTTTAATATTCTGAATATTCCACATCACAATATATTTTATACATGAAATAAAAAATTTACGATATGTCCTCATCTTCATTTTGATTCACTTCTTGAATGTTCACACTCGATTATCTCAGAACTTGTAAATTCGAGTTGTCTAATTGTAGTATTGAGGTGGCGATATACACAATACACAGATTGTATAAAAGATAATAATGTCCTTTTTGTGAAATGGATTACTTTCACAAACTGTTTTAAATTTATATTATGTACGTTATTTTATCATCAGTGATAATAAATTCCGAAATTATTAAAAAATAAAAAAACCGAATCTTAGAATTGAAAAATACTTTTGTGGAACTAGAAAGTGATGAATATTGTTCATTTTACATCTTTTTAATTTAATTTAAGTTGGCAAAATAAGTGGAACAACGGCAAATATGGCAGATAGACGCATAAGCTGATACCAAATATCCAAGAATGGATTGGAAGGCCGTAAGGCGAGGTCGACTATTTTCTTACACAAGCTATTTCTGGGCATGGACGCTACAGAAAATACCTATATGACCGCATGAAAGTAGAATCCGAAGAATGCCCATATTGTGGAAGAGAAGATGATGTGGACCACACTCTCTTTGCATGTCCTAGATGGGAAAACATTAGAGAAGACTTTTACGATTCAACGGGAATGGAATTTACAGCTAGGAATATGGTGAGGAATCTTATGTCGAGTGGGAAAGAGTTCGAATGCTCATATAGAGCAATCAGAGGCATAATAGAAAATAAAGAAATAGAATGTAGAATTTGAAAAGGAAAACCAGAGACGACCACCAAGATGAAACCCAGACGACCCCACTCGCCGAAGTAATGCGAAAGCGGTTCCAGTGAGAGGGATGAGACGAGGAGGAGAGGTTTTACTCGGTAAGAATCCGACACTCCCGGAAAGACCGGTGTCTTATGCAAGATTTCCTCTCCTCCAGATGAAAAAAAAATCTTTTTAATTTTGCAAATCACTAATATAAGAATCTGCTTTTATTGGAAATCGTAAATTAAATAACACATCAATAAATATGGCACAGGATGGGATTCTTTTCTTTTTTTCTACACCTTAGTGGACTAAAGTGTCGCCTACTTTTTATTTTATTCCGTCATAATATTGGTTAGTTAACAACTGCTAATGTAAAAAGTTGAATCAAATTTGTTTTGGTGCAATATGGAACATCTTTCTTTGAATTTTATAAAATTCAAATTTCAAGTAGGAATCCTATCGAAATAGATTTTTTTTATTTCCACTAATTTGTTCCATCCAACCAAATACCCAAAAATAATCCTACATCACAAATCCTTGTTTTCCTATTGATGTTGTGTGGGTTTTCTGTCGCCCAATAATGCAGGTTTTTGCAATTTAGTTACCATTGCCGATAAAACAGCTTTCATGTGCCCAAAGTATATAATGGAAATGACTACGATTAGTAATTTCTAAATTTACAATTATTTAGGTGATAGAATTGCTTCTTTCTTCCATATGCGGCTCATTAAAAAGTTTTAAATTGTACCATTTAAAAGAGTTATATCCATTTGCTCTTAAAAATCGCTGCACAGAAGTAAATTTCAAACTTAATTCCCGACAGGCTTGCCTTACAGTTTTTGGGATTATCCCAAATATTTATGGCAGTAGTATTACCTTTTCAGGAAACGCTTAATAAAACGAGCTCTCAATACTATTTCTTCAAAATGTATTTTCAATAAGTTTTAAATTAACTTTTCCGTAGATTTTTCTTTTTTTTGATCGTTCATAAGGAATACGTAAGTAGTCATCAAAATCGGGGGTGAGGTCCTTCTTGTAAATAATTACCGTCAAATTTCGTTGAATTATTTTATATTTGATCACATTTTTGAATAAAATGAACAAAGATATTTCGATGGGTACTCATGCCAACTTGAGGAAAATAATTGAAACATCTGTGGGTAACTTGGTACCACCAAAATCCCTTACCCCTTACTTAATTTGCATAAGGTTCTGAGATGATACTTATGACTGTTCGTCAATACCAACTTCTAAAAACTAAAATGCACTAGAATTTGTGTATCGTTATAGCGCTATGACGATACGTATTTGCGTATCGTTACAAAGTAATAAGCGTCGCGGAATAAAAAAAATATTTTACCTGTTCATATTCTTCATTTATCACTTTTGGTTCTTCGTGCCTTTGAAACCACATCATGTATTTCGTATGAAACCTCCAACTTTGTTTTTTTAAAGCTTTGGCAGCCAAATATTGGGCTTTTGTACCTTCCATGTAATAAAACACAAAAAACAAGGTTTCAGTTGCTAACCTCTGGTAAAACTCCAGAGTGTCAGACAAAGGCAGAGGGGCCTGAATATAGTAATTCTGCGTAGAGTAAGGACTTCGCGGAACGTAATTCCTTAACCTCTCCGAATCTGACGGATGAGGCATGTGATAGAAAGCTGATTCCATCAATTGGAATTGTGTCTGGTGTTCTTTTTGTAAAGGAACTGCACCCAATGGGGCAACTCCTAATAAGGGAGGAATGTGAGCGTCCGATTTGCCTTGGTTTTGAACTTTACTTGATTCTAAAGTCACAACCTGATTATTTTCCAAGCCAGCTCGGTCAATAACTTGTTGGGCCATGTTCTTTAACGATGTCATTCCATCTACAACCTGAAAATAAAATATATTAGTATATCAGTACCTACTATTTTTGGAACCAAAGAAGTTTATCACACTTGATAAACTATTAGAGTTCACACTGTGAATACACTATAAAAATGAACATCACCCTTACCTACAAATAATACTGTAAAAGTACTGAGGGCATGTAAACTCCGATGATGGTTTCAATAGTAAAATCTGATAATGGATACTTGGTAGCTGAAAGGTCCTTAGTACTCTTAACAGTATTTTTAGTGGATAAGGATGATTGTTTCTTTTTACAGTTATATATATTTTTTTTCTATACTGACTATATGAGAGGAAAACCTATAGAATGTTGGAGGAGATATGCATGCAATTGTTTCTTGAAGATTTGGAGGTTATATGCTTAGGGAAAGACCTCCACTGAAAGTTGTCTGATCAAAGACCTGAACCAATTGTCTTAACAATCAACTGTATACTTATACGAAATAATAAATAAAACTACTTTGTTTTACTATCACTGATATTTAATATAGTCGTTGCTATAGTTTCAACACTAAACGTGCCATCTTCAGACGAAAAATTTTTCATAACGACTATATTAAATACCAGTGATAGTGAAACAAAGTAGTATTATTTATTATTTCGTAAAAATGATAAACAATCACAAAGTAACGGCTTCCACAATTGAATTTTTGTATACTTATAGCTGCAGAACTAATAGTACAAGAGTCAGCGTCATAAAAGAGAGCCTGTGATTCGTACCATTGTAGCACTGTTCCCATTCAAGAAAATTGTAACTTTAGAATTTTTTGTGTTGTTCCGTTTCGGAATGTTATTTATACCAAACAGGATATCTTAGTACCGGATTTTACCCTAATATGTACATATTCCAGGATGTAACTATAATGAACTACTGGAAACTGACCAGGTTCCTCGCAGTCCATCTATGGAGGATTGGAGTAGCTCTACGAAGATTACAGAGATCAGATTTCTCTGAGAAATCAAGTCGTTCAATTGATACGAGTCTCTCCACAGACATGAATCGTGGCGATCACGCCAACACTCATGGGCATACATATATAGGAGTAGCCTAGCTTTGGGATATATCCTCCAAAGCTGGAGTAAGGCGAAGGTGGGATGTATATCAAAAATGGGTAAAAGAAATCCCACTCTCACCAAATCATGTAGACCTATATATTTCATGTTAAAAACACTAGGAAATTTTGTATAATTTTTACACATACAAGGCAGTGATAAATAAACCCCCTTCACCACTGTCAGCATGCATATGGAACGGGAAAATCAACCGAAATCGTACTATATGAGCTGAACTGGAGAAGGCGCTAGAACAAAAATAAGTGACTGTTCTTTCCTCGACATCGAGGGAACCTTTGACAAAGCGTCCACGCCACTATGAAGGCTTCCCTAAGGAGAACCAAACGTCATCTAGATGGATGGGAAAATGTATTTTGTATTATGGAATCCTAACGACAATAATTACTATTAGAAGTTAATGTCTGGAAGGTAAAATATCTGAAAAAGTATACATAATTTGTATTTTTTTTACATAACTTTGGACCCAATTAAATTAAATAAAATATCAGGATTCACTGGAGACATTTAACAAAAAGTATAAATTTTGTATTCCCTGTATCTTCTATAGAGAAATCATAGCGCAAATTGGAAGTTCTACAACGGGTCCTATTTCTAAAATGAATGAAGATCTGACAACTTTGCTTAGACGCAGAACTCTAGAAGTTGGTGCAAAATCAAAATGGATGGCTTTGATGAAACGTTAAAAGTTTTTTTGAAAAGTGATGACTAGTGGGATTCTAACAATTTTAAAATCATTGTGGAAGTTCTAGTAATGAATGTTGAACCAGTAACATCAGACTGAAATATCGAGATGATAGTACCTGATCAATTAATAAGACATCTCGAGACACTTTCACCACACATACTGTGACCCAACGTTGTATTGTATAAGACTGTTCATGATTCGCTGACAACAGTACAAGCTCAGTCAAAAACTCTCAAAGAAATCACTAGCTTTGCATCTGATGTATCAAATGGAATGACAATTACCTAAAGCAAGAAAATACACAGTGCGAATTTCATACTGACAGAAATTACCTTTAGATCTGTTGGACCATTCATAATTATGTTCGTGAACGATGAAGTATCTATGTTGAGTATCGGGGACGTCTCACTATTGATATTATTGACAGCAATTGGACTTACGCAATTATTTTGCGTATGTGTTTCACTGAAAGTTTTAACATTTTGCGAGATCTGAAAAGAATACTATGATTATTATTATTATAATTTTTCTCATCTTATTACATATCATTTTAGGTTTGCAAGTGAAGAAACCATAAAATTTCCTGTTCAAACTGATCAATCGTTTACATGATTCTAGATTTTCAAGTTAACCCTACTACAAGAAAGGAAAAATAAAATTTTTAAGTGTAGTAAAAGTGCATGAAGCAGACAACTTCCTTTTCTATTCAGCTATTTTTTGCCTTCAATATAATTCTGACTATACATGAAACGAAATCTGGAAGAAGTAATCATACCAATATGTCATTTTAAAAATCACCCCAAATACAGAAGTTTCATTTATCATTTTGATAAAACAAATAAATGTATCAACCTTTTCTCTTAATTTAAAACACAACCAACTTCAACGTCATGTTATCAAATGAAACATCTTTTATGACACAATCATTTAGGCGTTATCTATACATCGAGAATAATTTCAGTTTCATCATATAGTGAGATCTTCACAATGAGTTATTAATTGACTACAATAGTGTGACATCACAACCCTAACTTTCACTGTCGTAGATTTAAATTCATATCTTGAACCTTTATAATTGATCTTAATTTTTATGTTCATAAAGATAATAATAAAATTTTACAAATAAGTACATTGATTCATATGTAACTCTAAGTAGATATTTATTTAAGAACTTTGTTTGCTGTAATCTTAGAGCTGAATAACTTGTTCTTATGTTGACATGAACACTGTTAAGTTTTAATTCACAAAATAAATTTAATTTTATTTTTGAAATATAATGAAGCACCTTCACATTGGAAGTTTTTAAATATTTGTTATGAGAGAGAAATTAAATTAAACTTATGAAGAGAAAAACTTAGATTATTCTAATACTTATTTCCTAGTAAGATAAAGGTTAATAGAGCTTTCAAATGTACCAAACTTGTTATGACCATGAGTGGTGGGAGTGCGACGACACGTAATTCCTCAAATACTATGGTATAGTTAGGAGGTTAGGGGTGGTATAGAAATGTTGCGATTGACTTATATTTTTTATTTATTTTTTATATTTTGGTCAAGTTTCGAAGGCGGAAACTTCACAGGCAGACAGATAACTACAAAATAATATCAGTTTGTACCATAAACTATATTCGAAAAATGCTTTGTTACAAAGATACAGGGTGTCAAAATTTTTATAAAAAACTCCAGATCTAATGATATTTTTAAAACTACTCTAGATATTCGAATGAAATTTGGCACGTTCAAATAGATAACTTGAATACATCTTTTTACGTAAAAAAATATTTTACTTCCACCAGTGGCGTGCATACAGAAACATCTTTGGCTATTTTTTATGAAAAATATGGTACGCCACTGATTTTTTCAGAAGCAAAAATTGTTTCTAGAATCCTTGTTCAATTTACAACAAAAAAATGATCTTTACTTTTTTCGTTTGACACTTCGTTTGCCAGTAAAAAATTAGAATACCTGATTTCTGGAAAACAATTAAACAAAAACGAAAATAAGAAATTAAATTAGTGGCTTACAACAACAATAACAAAATGAAAGAAAATTAAAGGTGAAATCACAAAAATTGCTCGAAATGTAGTCCACCCACCTCAATACATTTTCGACATCTACTCACTAACGCAGTTACTGCAGCAGATACTTCATGCGGATTTTGCCGCATATCATTGCAGGCTTGCTGAATTCATTGAATTAAATCTTCCCTTGTTAATACGGAATTAGCGTAGACTTTATCTGTAATAGTGCCCCAAACGTAAAAGTCTAGCGGATTAAGATCAGGTGATCTGGGTGGCCAGGTCACTGGTCCAATACCATTAATAACGTCTTTATTCATGTCATTCTTCCCTAGCCGGCCAATCCATCGTCGAGGATAATTGGTATTGAGACATTCTCTTACAACTATTCCAAAATGCGGGGGAGCTCCTTCCAGTTGTATCCAACTTTCATGCCTTAAATTAATGGGTAAATCATCTATGTAGTCCTGCAGATTATTGTTAAGAAATTCCATAAAAAGTTATGAGTTCAACCTTGGGGGTAGGAAATGTGGACCACAAACATTAACATCAATAACGCCCAACCAAACATTTACGGAAAATTCATTTTGAAATGATCTTGGCCGAATTTCTAGATGATTCTGATGTGCCCAAATATGGGTATTATGGTAATTTGTTACCCCACGTCTGGTAAAAGGGGATTCATCCGTCCAAAGAATCTTATGGAAAAAGTCAAGATTTTCTTCCATTGAGTTTAAAAGCCACTGGCAAAATCTTATTTTCTTTTCGGCATCACCAGGATGTAAATCCTGAACAGGCTGTAGGTGATCGTGTAGTGTTCGTAATATTGTAGACTTCGGTATGTTAAGGTTCTGAGCTGCCTTCCGAGAGCTCAGCCTCGGATTGTTATCAAAAGTACGAAGTATACGATTATTCTGAATATTTTATCGACGGTTTCTGTTCCGTTCGTTATTAACACGCAGACCAAAGTTACGAAAATTCTGAGGTGTTCTGATGAAAACGCGAGCATCTGGAACTCTTCTATTTGGATAGCGTCTACGATATTCACGAACTGCCACTTCTCGATTTCCATCACAAAATCCGTAGCCAAAATGAATATCTGCGTATTCGTTGTTGGAAAAAAGCATATTTCAGATTAATACTCGCGCAACACTAATAACAATGTTAACAATAACTCGAAATTAAATTTCCTGACACAATTCAATAAACTGTCATACTAAAATAAAAGAACACTTACAGTAGTTGGTAGTTGTTGTTTCAATGGCCTACTACGACAGATTGAAATTTGTTTGAATTCCAGTTGCTTAAAGAATTTTAATTTTTTACTGGCAAACGATGTGTCAAACGGAAAAAAGCGAAGAGCCTTTTTTTGTTGTAAATTGAAGAAGGATTCTAGAAATAATTTTTGCTTCTAAAAAAATCAGTGAGGTACCATATTTATTATGAAAAATAGCCGAAGATGTGTCTGTAAGCACGCCACTGGTGGAAGTAAAATAATATTTTTTATGCAAAAAGATGTATTTAAATTATCTATTCAAACGTGCCAAATTGCATTTAAATATCTAGAGTAGTTTTAAGGATATTATTAAATCTGGATTTTTTTATGAACATTTTGACACCCTGTATCTTCGTAACGAAGCATTTTTCGAATATAGTTTATAGTACAAACTGATATTATTTTGTATTTATCTATCTGTCTGCCTGTAAAGTCTCCGCCTTCGAAACTGGATCATCCTGTATCTAGAAAATGCTGGCGAAAGGCAGTTAGACAATTCCAAAATTGTTCAGGTTAAATCAGTGAATAAGATTAGCATCCAATAAAGTTAAGTATTAACACATTAATATTTAGAAATCCGAATACATGTTTCGGCAAAGTTACCATCTGTTTTAGATCAATAGAATCTATGATCAATTGATAATTACAACTCGGTTACCGTAGAGTCTGATAAAGTTAATAAATCGGTGTTATTGGGAAGTGTGTAATGCAGTGAAGTGATATTCATTATTTTAATGTGGTTGTGCAATACGCTGGAGGGGTACCATAGCTTTATAACATGCGAATTCATTTTTATTTTCAGGTTTAAGTAAGTTGTATTCAAAAACAACGCGACCACCAATAATTTTAAGTGACAGTTTGTAAACTTCAGAAACAACCATCAACATTTATCATTGTTCAAAAGTCTTCATTCATAATAATTTATTTGGAGCAGTGATCTACGTTCATTACCCTGAAAAATTTCCTCATTATTTTCTATTCTCAGTGTCTCGGAAAATAATAGTTAATATTTATTTCCATCGCCCTAAATCCTAGACTATGACACGAAAATAGCATAATGTAGAGATGATAACTCCAAGCTTTGAGAATGTCACAGTGGGGTGTAACAATTTGTCAACATTAATTAGAAGTTGAATATTACTAGTGTTTCAATAAATTTGAGTTTCATTCTCCAAGATTGGAAAGTTTAATATTATTCTTTTCAATTTCATAATTTGCGGTTGTATGTAGATACAAATTAACAATGATCAATTCACATTTAATGAACAAATGTATGAATAAAAACTTACGTGTACTTGCGTTATGACTTGGATGGAATTATTTGTTGATGATACAGGTATGCTTGGAGCTGAAACTTGGATACTGTTTGAAATTATTGATGATAGAATGTTATCTCCAACGGCAACTACAAGAGAAAAATTGAATAAGTACAACATAAAATCATCATTGCAGATTAACGATAACAGTGATCCCTAATATTGGTGTGATAGCTCTAATGTGAATGTGACAAATAAACAATTTGGACTTCTTTCTCAAACTAGTATTTGTATAGAAGTTTAAAAATCTGCTAGACCCTCCTATGATAAGAGAAGCTGGACTTATCAAAGTTCAAATTAGTATAATCGTCGTGACCATATCTGAGGTATGTGATGTAAGTGGTCTATTACGTTGCTAGGGGTAAATTTGTTATATTTACGTATAAGATATATTTTATCATTATCAATACAACATTTCGAAATTATTGAAGGAATTTCAACATTCAATTGAGAAGAATCATCTTAGTTCCTGCAAAGAAAGAGCCTTATATTGTTTTTTTTGCATAAAAATTGAACAGGTTCATATGATCCCACGTGATCATTTTTGGTGAACTAGTTTTATTTCACAGATATACTAGAGCAACGAAAAATTGTAGTTTTACGTTGAAAAGTTGAGTTTAGAACAAAAATGCGGAACCACATTCGCCATATTGAGAAAGTTTGTAATTGTTTTATCAGTGACCTCAATGATATATAGGTTGCAATGTTCAAATTTGTATGGTTATTATGAGTGTATCTCTTTTAGACGAAGATGAAGCGTTACAGCGATCGCCCCTAGAGGGAGATCGCTGTCTTGAGGTGTAGTATCCCTTCTATTAGAAAATGAATTACGTAAATTGGATCAGCTGGCGAGAATGCTATAATCTTGTTGTTTTAACATTTTCAGAGTGAAAAATAATCAAACTATTACTTATACATCTAAATTATTATATTAAACCAACTAAAAATGATTTCGAAGTAATGACTAAACTGAAACCCGAAGAATTTTCAATATTTAATACGCATGTCAGGAAGATTATTATTGGCCCGTGAGTAATAAAATCTGGAAATTTCTGATCAGATGAAAAATGTAAGAATTCATAATATCCCTCGAATAATAAATATTCTCTGAACAGCTGTGTCTGCTGAAATCATGTTTCAATTCGTTCGTTACAATATCCTGATACTTGATGCCAATATCTACTATTGTGGGCGTTCAACGTCTTTCTTTTCCCTTGCTCTTGTGCAAATACAATACACATGTGGTTATATGCTAACAATAGCATACTCATATAGCTTGAGTCAGATCAAGCGGTCTATAGCGATTTAATAAGTGTGAGCGAGATTCAACAAAGATGGGTATAAATGGGCGTTCCCGGATACTTTACTTCATTTAAGCCGTTTTGTGGAAGGCATAAGATAATTACCTAAAAATGGTGCTAGAACTAGAATTGTATTGAAATAGGTACTATAAATATGTTTCATTATTCATAGAGCAAATTTACGAGGTATTGAAAATTTTCAAATCAATGTATAACCTATAGCGAGTTACTCCAGTATGGGTAGTGGAGTGAATGTCAGCGTATTGCATATCGTTAGATGGTGCAGGTACAACCCACTATAGCGCTTTTGGAACCTTCAAGACTTCCATTAGACCACTCGATTTGACACACTAAAAGAGTTGACAACTATGGTTACAATATAACACTAAGGTACCCTTATCCACTAAAAACACTATTAAAGTACTAAAGACCTTTCAGCTATCAAGTAGCAATCATCAGAGTAAACTGTGATGATGGCTACCAATGAAAGGTCCTTAGTATTTTAATAGTATTTTTAGAGGATAGGGTGATTATTTGGTATTTATTACTTCATCTAATAGTTTTCAGTTTTCAACCTGTATACACTTCCCTCTGTCTTCTCAAAGGTAACGGATAGCTGCCTTCTCCGATTTTTTAGCACGATTAATACATCTGAAAGTAACTACTTGATTGTCGTGAACTTTAATCGAAAACATACGGATATTCTTTGAAACTAGTAATTTTATTGACTAGTGATAGTAGTAGAAAACAACAGCCGCCTGTAAATTGAGGCAATTTTTTATACGAATTAGGTTTTTTTAAATCCTGCGCAAACCAATAATATGTATCAATCAAGGGAAAGATTTGGCCCTACTTTATTTAATAATTCATCAAAAGTATCACAAGACATTCATAAAAATATTCAAAATATTTTTTTTGGTCAGTTAATCTCATTTCGTGTAATAAATTACGATAAGCCTACGTGCAACCACTATGGTGTCTTTTTTTCTTTTTAATTTGAGTAGTATTAACAATATTCTTTTCACCTTGTTGCACCATTGTTTACCATTATTCCATTTTTAGGTTAAAAGTACACGATCCTCGTAAGAAAGTTAAAATTAATTCAACTTATCCTACGACGAATAATAAGTTGAAAATTTCATGGTAAAAGTCCCGCAATGATTTAGTTAATATAATCAACCAATAGTAACATTTTCCGATCATCGTATCATCCGATAGCGTATGTGTGAACACGATTATAACTGTGGGGGATTGCTCCCCCCAAAGAGTTCTATATATAGAGTCGGATTTATACCGTACTTTGAGAGTCTCCCTTTTTTCGTTCTTTACGCATGATCGAGGCAGACGACTATTCATTTATGACGCTATTGCAGCAGAGTAAAGTTATTTTCGTTGTTTATATTATTGTTTTTGAATGATTTAACCTCAATTTGTTTGTTATTTATGTATTATTATCTATTTATTTTACAACTTTCCTGAAAATCTTGAACGAAGGAAATTGTGGTGTGAAACAATGTTGCTTCACCCAAGTTCACTTGCAAAAACTAGTCGACTCGATCGCTTGGGACGCGGAGAGAGGGTAACCGCCCTGGACTCCCAAAATACGTTCTCTTTATATACAAACGTTACAACTTGTCATCTCTATATATAGAACTCTTTGGCTCCCCCTGCCCACCCGCCGTTAGACTCTTAGACATGTTACGCAGGGCCCTCTCCTACTTCAACAGCACGCCAACTGCCCGGCAGAGACCAACGCCTTTATTGGAGAGGAGACGGTCTTTTGAAAAATCTGGGCCCCACTCCCCCTGCCTACTCGTGTTCGTGTCATTTTGAACAGCTTTTGTTTGACAAGTAGCCATCGGTCTCGTATCATCGACCTACCACATATCATTGCCCTGGCCGCGAATCAATTACCCAGAGACCTGGGATAAGAAGCTCAGACACCGGACTTTAGGAGTAAAGCCATGTGGTGCAGCATTTTACCCACGTAGGGACTACTTTAGGCGGACCCAACACGGCTCTGTTTGCTAGACTTATAGATTGCCCCTTCTGGGCTATAGTCATATCCACCTAGTGTTACTTGTTCTACCAAGAACGTTTAACGAGTCACCGTTCGGCTTCGTTCAAATAGCTCACCGCATATGTCTACCAAGCCCGTGAATATATTTCGGCCAGAGTTCTGAGATAAGAAGGCACGATATCATGGTTTTAGTGGTGAAATGTATGTGGTGCACTGTTCACCGGATCTGATGCATTGACAACTGTTAGTTTCGCCCCGAGGGGTTACTTGTCTCGAGACCCGCGCAAAGGACGTTGCTTGCTGAATCTACTCCCGGAGTCGATCCGGACCAAATGAACAGACTGCTTAATGCTACGGTAAAAGTGGATGCGTGTTCTGACGGAAATGAATTCGCAAGAATAGCTCCGAATATAGTGGTTTCAGTGCTCTGAATATGATTTTGCTTCTATCTACCATCTTCCTTTAAAATCCGATATTAAAGTATTTATTAATGAGTAGTAGAAAAACAAAATATGTTAACGGATTGTAGGCTGCAAGGGACGACGAAGGAGCAATAAAGTATTTCAAAATGACCCTCACAACGCCCAAGTGTATACTCGCTCATTGAGTAGTTGTGCCGAAAAAGATCTTGTCGTGGTAATTTTTCTCTTTCATATCCCACACACTTGTTTTCGAATACAAGACTAATTAATTCTTCTGCATTAATTGTTATAACCTATAGATTATAAACTACGACAAGCGCATGGACGTCAGAACTAATGCTGAAAATCAAACTGATGGTTTGAACGACCAACTTGTTCTGACGTGTTTGTGCTTAATCTGCAGAGGTGGGGGCAGGCAGTGTAAACACTTCCATTTCATTCGGAGTGGCATCTCGAAATTTAGACTCTTAGTGTGCAAACGGTAAACAATTTATGAAATATTTCAATTTTTTTAAGAGCATTCTAAAATATTAAATATTTTCCAAAAGAATATAATGATTTTCATATTTCTCAACTGTGTAAGCCCTGTAGCGTCACTGTCAAATTCGGAGGGAAATCAACTCATGATTTCTAGAGGTCACGATCGATTCGCGTCCCTCTAATGACTAGTGTTTATTAACTCTTCACAATTGTCTCTACCTGTTGAGATTCTTGCTTTCAAAGATTTCATTCAGTTTCAATGAACGTAATATATCTAATGAAATGATTTTTTCCTGAAAATCGCGTTAACTGATTATAACATTCCCAGATCGGTTTCCATTACCCGCACGATTATGGACTTCCCTGTTGGTGTACCAATCAAGTTCTTTGAAAACGTGAAACCAACAAATTGATTTTCGTTTTACTATTTACACTGAAATAATTGATGGTGAACTTTTCTGAAGGACCAATCAAAATTAATCCCATAAGTTCATTTTTATTTCAATGTAAATTACACAGGCATCAAATTGTGATTACAAGGTCGATATTCCTGAGAAATACCTCAATTGATGTTCAGTGACCACTGATGGTGACCTGTTGGAATAAGTAAACCCCTTGAATGTAAGTCAAATAATTCAAAATAATTTGTAGTTTTAAAATATGACCAATGATAGCTAACCTTATATATTCTTTTAAATTTGATTGATGTAGGACACTTACATGGAAGAGATTTCAATGCAGAATTGGCTGTAACAGAAGCGAAGTTTCCCGACAAAGACAGCTGGGAAACCGGAGACGTCTCCCTTCCACTTTTACTGGGTGTACTGCTTACTAAGTTAGGTTTACTACTAGGCGTAGATGATGTACTGTTACAACTAGAGTTTAATATAGAATTTGTACTGCTATTCATAGTAACTGATGCCCTAATTGCCGTTGGCTTCACTGGCTGTAAAAAAAAAAAAACAACAAATATGAATTGATAGAAATAATAATAATCATGGTTTTTATAATAAATATGAAAGTCATATTTCAGGGTTTTATATTCAAAACCTAGCGATGGTTTTCGGCTACTACTCGTATCTGTATGAATATATTTCCTCAAGATCACTTGGTGTATATCGTAAAGGTTTCCTAGCAGTTGGAGGACTATTACGAGGGCAAGGTGAAAAGTTTCAGCGATGACCTCATCGTTGGAGTCAAATCTCTTTCCGCCGAGCCATTTCTTCAAGTTTGGAAATATATAAAAATCGTAGGGGGTATTCTGGAGAATATGGTGGATGACGAACCAATTCGCAACAGCTCTGCATAATATACGCCGGTGGTCGTTTTGCCCTTTTCAAGGTAATCGATATGGACGATACCGTGTGCATCCCAAAAAACTGTCGCTTTGACTTTATTGGCCGATAAGCCCCCTTTGGCCTTTTTCGGCTTCGATTCGCCAGGACAAGTCCACTGCTTCGACTGTTCTTTGGTCTGTGGTGTGTTGTGATGAATCCATGTTTCGTCCATGGTTTCGAAACGGAGCAAAAAGTCTGCTGGTTGTCAAAATGTATGCAAAATATTCCGTACCCGTTCGGTTGAGATGCCCATAGCCTCAGCAATCTCGTCCACTTTAACTCGTCGATCGTCCGTAACCATGGATTTTATCGACGATTTCTGGCGTTATAACCTCAATTGAACGACAAGAACGTTCGGCGTCCTTTGTGGTCATACTATCACAACGAAAATCAGTAGACCACTTGTGAATCGTACCAATCGATGGTGAATGGCGATGCTTTGGTTTGCGTAATGTTTTTTCACGCAAGAAATAATATTTAATTATTAATTCACCTGTTTACAAAAATCTTTAAGGTGGTTTGCTTTCGATAGATGTGAAAACAGAACTGAATGGCATATCAGTCTGAAAATTTTAGTGCGTTCCAGTTAAAGGTGGTACATCACAAATGTCACATGGGATTTTCGATAGGGGCGCCATCGGTTTTATTTTTCAGGGACTTTTCACTTTGCCCTCATAGTTCATACAGTGTAGAATCTCACCATTAAGCAATAACCTTGGGTTTAATATATTTCTTACCTACGTTGAGTGAAAGATGCGAGTGATAAATCGTATACTAATAAATAAAAAAATTCCAGACTTTACTACTAATAACCGATCATAAAAAGTATGTATGTGTGAAAACCATCCCTAGAGAAACATATTATTTATGATGATAAAATATTTGAGAGTAGAGTTAGACCAAAACTCTTTGCATAATCCTACCTAGATCATAATGAGAACCACATTAGTCAACAGGGCAAGAGACGGGAAATATGATTTATTAATCATACATAGCTGCCATCAGACCTACGGCCACATATTATACATAGCTGATATGGTTGCCGTAGATTTTTGATGAAAAAAGGGTGAAGTACGAAGACCTTTGCCGGTCTCGCCATCGCCGGTACTATGTAGTTCGACGGACGCAGAGAATGCTATTTTTGATCTTCGCCCCCTACAGTTGTAAGTGGAGATAGCCAGATCATTTCGAACATCTCATATGATCTCTATTAGTTTTTAATTCAAGAATAATATTTAATTGCTACATTATTTTAAGTGCAGTTTGAGTTCCATTAAATAGCATATCTGACAATTCTGCGTTTGTGTACACTTCCATTTTATTGAAATTCTTTACAAAAGGGCCTCAAAATGATAACAGTGTAAGACAATTAACAATGATTTTAACTTATTATTGCACATACTAAAAATAATTTAGTTGTCTTAACAAAATATTTCAACATGACAGCCGCCTACTAGGTAAATCAAAGTTTAATTAAAATTCCACACTGTGAAAATCGTGCCATGTACTTGTAAGTAAATTTTTTTTTTCTCAGAAATCTTCGATTTTCCGAAAAAATTACAAGAGACCTTTTTTGTTCAGAGTGAAACATGCTACCTAAAATAATGTTTAATTGGCAATATACACATGAGAGAAAAATTCAAGTGAAAAACAAGTTTTAGGGGTGGTTATTTCTACCCCTTACAAACATAGTGGAAAACCAGCTACTCAATTATTGGATGCCTTCTTAATAGCAAATAATGAGTGCTTAATTTTATTTTTGTAACTTTTTGGCGTCCCATTTAAAGGGCTGTATCTTAACATGAGGGGGTCAATGATTTTTTTTATATGAAAGACCCACCTTATTTTTCAACAAGGAATCACCCCCTGAATTTTTCGCAATTATTTATTTACACCCTGTATATACAGAAAATTGTTATGTAGGTTTATCTCGACAAATAAATTCTACTATTATTCGTTGGTTTTTGTTCACTTCGTTAATAATCCGGCTATCAACAAATAAATCTTGTTTAAAAAACAAACAGATCTTATCATTAACGAAAACAAAACGTAACATGAACGAAAATTCTAAACCCGATAAAAAGGAATTAGAAATAATATAAGTGCACTATTTTCATCAATGACAATGGCGTGGGGTGGAACACCGAGTATAATAATATTATATTTTTTATACTTTGACTACACTATAATGTTCGAAGAACATCGTGTGAGTCAGCGGTGGAATGTTGGGAGAAGAGATAGGTATTCGAATTTTTCTTGAAGGGAGGCATAGGGAAATACTTCACTAGGTAAAGAGTTCCACAACTTCGGTGTTTGATAAAAAAACGAAGCCGGAAAAATCTCAGCTCCAAGTTGGTGAGAGGCTTATTCCCAAATCCGGCAGGATGATCAGTGCTTTCTAGTAGCAAAAAACCAACCATACAAGTCAACTGATCATCACAAAATTACAAGAGAGGCAACGAAATGAAACGTCACACATGGCCCCAAAAGGGCTGAATTTCGTAAAGCCGATCAAAGTGGTTATACCAGTTCCCAAATATGGTACGTAAAGTTTCAACTGATGGAAGCTCACTTATCTGGTACATATATGGCTAAAACAGCGAAGGAATAGTAGGAGGGAATACATGGCCAAACTTACCCTACTATATTTTCTATTCATACATAGAGGAACTTTCATATACGAGTACTATCCGCAGTAGAGCGATGATCTGCCCGAAAAAAGTTACCCGCGTTTTGCGCACAACTTCAAATGAAGGGAGGAGCCTTTAATTTTGGTAATAATTTTAGAGCGGTTCGATCGCGGTCTTCTTCAAAATTGGTATGGGATAGTGTCAAATGGTTGCCATTCCTATGATTCAAAATTAATTGAAGCCACCAGAGAGTGCGTGCCAGTGGTAAACAATTCACCGAAGTTTGTTTTGTCACGAAACATCCTAAAATTTTGTTGTCAATGGATATAAAAATGTATTCTTCATAAAAAGAATTGTTGTATTTTTTTCCGTAAAGCAATAGCGATTTCAAAATATTCGTGACCTCGACAAAATTTCCAGATATAAATTAAGCACTAGTGTTACGTGTGAAAATTAGTCAAAATTTGCAATCTGTTATGACGCATTCCTTTAGACAATTTTTGTGTAAAATACTATTAGATCTTGTAAAATTCGAGAATTCACTAGGGGTGAATCCAACTGTCGTATTATACAATGCTCTTTACTGCTGTAGGATAATACGCTTACATGCTCGAGGTCTATTTTCAAACATATAAAAATAGAACGGTATCCCAACGTTTTCATAGTGAGAGGTAAGAAACGAGAGATAAGAAAATTTTAATTTAAATGATTAATTCAGTTTTGAAGATCATTTGAAATTTTAAAACTGACAACAACAATATTAATAATAAAATAAATTATTGCCTATGGGGGTTTAATTTTAAGCTGTATGTAAAAATCTAAAGCACGGGTCACACCTGGTATGTCCGAAATTGCCGGGACTGTCTAGTAATTCACTCAAGTAATTAAGTAATGGCAAAAAAACTTGAGTCCGTCTCACAGTACTAAAACGGTCTGTGATTGGAATTATCATTTTATCCAGCCTCAAGAACTTTTATTGTGTAGACTAGACCCGTCAATTAATTTTGTTCAGAATTATTTCAGGAGTGGGGATATGTCATATGGTTGATTGTATTATCCATCGACATATACATACGGACTGCGCGATGCGCAATGATAAGCGCGGCTAGTTCAGGCGAGAGAGAGGGAAAACGAAGAGGCCGGCTCTATTGCGTTTCTATAGGCCGCTGCGTACTGTAGCTAGTATGTTTACGTCCCGAGACGGCCTTTTCGTTTTCCCTCTCTCTCGCCTGCACTAGCCGCGCTTATCATTGCCACGCGCAGTCCATATGTATATGTCGATGATATTATCACGTGAAATTTAATTTTGACACATACATGATTAGTAAATTGGTATTAGATACCTTAATTTTAGAAGAATCCAAGGATTCACATTTGAAAACAAAATCTATTCGAACCCTCTCAAATTGAAGAAGTCATAATATCGAAATATGTTGAAAAAATATTTTCAACAGCACACGGAAATGATTCGATATTTATGGCAAACATTTGTTCGTAATTCCCTAGAGTAAAATTTTGAAATTGAAAGAATGTCATAATTCTTTCTCATTTATTTAAAGGCAAAGCAATCATTTTTTATTTCATTTTATTGTACCACTTCTTCAAGGCATTATTGCAATTCAATATCTTTCATCAATAGTAATAGCTTTCGATCAAAATTTCAAATGAAAACGAATTACATTATTTTGGGACAATAGAAACGTCAGAAAATTTGAAGTTTGCAACAAACTAGGTAATACAGAATAGCTCGAAGCTTAAAACGTTTGGTTATAAATTTGTCTAGCAAGAATAAACGATATCGTTAAGGGTTACTAGAACTAGTACTTAGGTACGCTTTGTTCATTAATTGACTTTCCGTCTGTCAAACTTATAACCTACAATAATGTACAATGACAACTGTTGATCTACTTAACAACTTCGATTCTAGGCAATTTCGTCATTACTAGTCAACATTGAACAATTCAAATAAGTGAAATATCTAACAATTCTCACCTGAGGCGGTTCCCTCTAATTTACCAGTTTCATGTGTTATTATGCATCTTGTTCCATTCACTATTTGTTATATATTATATAATGGGATTTGAGCAGTTAAAATTATTTTATAAAATTATTTAGGTTTAGATAATCGTATTACAAAGTATAAGCAATAAATAAAACGGGATAAAAGTGCTGCCTAAAATTATTATTTTCGTATATTAGTTTCAATTTCAAATAAAATGTGTCAAATGTGACAAGAAGAAATCACGGCTATTCATACTTCGTGTGTTAGAAATGATTTTCGACTGGTTTGTCGAGTTTTAGAATTTCAAATTAAGAAGGCAGCGCTTGCGTAGCGACAATTGACACTATGAAGAACTTAATCCTACTATCTGTGAAACAAATCACAGAAAAGAATTTTTCATGTATACTAGCAAGAAGTTTTATTCTAGAGTTCTTGAATTCTTTTACAAACTTTGCCTGTATTTTCAAGCAGACCACATTAGGATAGATTATTTTGTTGAGTCGTATATGAAAGTTGAAAAAATTCGATTACGAACATAGTAATCGTCGCAATAAAGGGGACGGTGAGAAAACTGTTCAACAAAGCCAAGCGGATCAGCACGTACTGGGATGAATATCGCTTGGCACTGACTACGTATAACAACGCTATCAAGAAAGCGCAAAGAACCTCGTGGAGGAAGTATTGCCAGGGCATAGAGGATCTGCCCAGCTACGCTAGACTCCACAAGGTACTAGCAACCGGACCACGACAGAGAGTGGGCTCCTGTGTAAAACCACAAGGAGGATATACCAAAACAGAAGAACAAACGTTGGAGCTGCTGCTCCAGACTCACTTCCCTGGATCACGTTGTGAAAATGACAAAACCAGGAGACCCAGCAGCCCAAAAAAGAGCGCCAAAGGAAAACTGGGCTTTGGCTGCGCGTATAACAAATCAAAAATCAAATGTGCAATAAATTCATTTCAACCATATAAGTCGCCAGGAACCGATGGGATACTGCCAGCTTTACTGCAGAAGGCAATCGATATTCTGGCCTCTATCCTGTGTGAAATGTTGAGATCCAGCCTGGCGGTGAGCTACATACCGGAAGAGTGGAGGGCGGTAAAGATGGTATTTATACCAAAGCCAGGGCGAGAGTCTTGCACCCAGTCAAAATATTTCCGTCGGATCAGTCTAACATCGTTTCTCCTGAAAACTCTAGAGCAACTGATCGACAGGCATGTTAGGAATGGAACTCGTATGAGAAATCCCCTACATCGCAATTAGTATACTTACCAAACCGGGAAATCCTGTGAAATGGCAGTATAGAGCTAATACAGAGAGCAGAAAAATCGCTGGACTGCAAAGAAATTGCGCTAGCAAGCTTTCTGGACATAGATGGAGTTTTTGATAACACCTCCTTCGAATCAATTGCCCCAGCACCGCAAGAGCGAGTGCAGATGGATCCACAACATACTCCGATGCAGGACAGTCATTGGAACTCTTAATGATGTTGAAAAGGAGGTGCGGGTAGCTGGAGGATGTCCGCAGAGAGATGTATTATCACCTCTGCTGTGGAGTCTGGTGCAGGGCGAACTTCTAATACTCCTTGAGAGCAAAGGATTCTGCGTAATCGGATATGCGGATGACATCGTCATTATAGTACAAAGGAAGTTCGGGAGCACAATAGCAGCAAGCACTGAATACCGTGGAAAAATGGTGCAACAAGGAAGGCCTCAAAGTGAATCCTTGGAAAATAGCCATTATACCCTTCACGAAGAGAAAGAACATTGGAAACATAAAAGACTTAGTTTTGTATGGGGAAAACATACAGATGACGGAGGCGGTCAAGTACCTTGGGGCAAGCCTAGATAAAATGCTGACCTTCGGGAAGCATCTGGAGGGGAATATTACGTTTCTGTTATGATACGATCCAATGAGTAGAAACCTATACGCATTAAGATCATTTTATAGAAAGAGACAACTACTTTCCAAATATTATCAATCCAGATTAATATTTTCAATAGGGAGATTTCAAGGTCCAAATTTAAATTGAATACGATTTTTAGAAACAATTTTTCATTAGCTTTCTACCATGTAAAAGATTCAGCCCAAATTCATAAAAAAATTATAGCGTTTGAAACTTTGAACAAATTCAAATTTGCAAAATTGTGTGACGCCCAGGGTTGGAGAAAGGCGGCTTTTTTGAAAAAAAAAACAAAAAACCAAACTTTTTGGTTTAAACCAGGTTTATTTGGTATAAACTGTTCAAGTTCATAAATTGTAAAAATTAATAAAACTATTCAAAAAATATTAGCGATACACAAACACAAAAAGTTATATTACAACTTTTTATAATCATGCATACATAAATAAATAAGAAACGGCTAAAAAACGTGGAATTAAACCTATTACTTTATTAGTTAGTATTGTACTACGAATTGAAGTTAACATTAACAAAAAAATAAAATTGTATTTTATTTTATTTATTTGTCTTCGTCATTACAAGAATTATTCAAAATTCTGAGCTCTTTTCTATTTAGAATTGTTCCAATTCAAATAAATTCAAGAAATGTTTCTCTAAATAGTCAGACACCTTAAACTACAGTGATTTGATTTGCAAGTACAATGCAATTCTTACGGACAGCAGTGACAGCCGACAGGGGAATCCCCTAGAACTGGTAGAGACCCAGCGCCACCTACTGAACATTGGGTACAATTGGTAAACAGAGACGCTATACAGTAACATTTGTTAATGCCTTCTATCCAGCTTGAAGTTAGGTTTCGAAAACGCGATGGTTTTCTATATGATTTGTCAATTGTTGAAATTGATGTAGAAACGTATCGCTTTTTCGAAACCTAACTTCAAGCCGGAAAGAAGGCATTGACGAATGTTACTGTACAGGTCCCTAATAGTGAAATTATAATTAAATTAAAGGTATCTACAAAACACAAAAAAAACTTTTTTTTCTTAAAAAAACAGTTGATTTAAACCATGCTGGTTTAAATTGCCAACCCTGGACTGACGTCACAATCATTTATTCATTTTTGTTAACCTTAGCTGGTGATAACTAACTGATATAAATCTGACAATAGTTGAACCACTGACATTAGATATTGTTTTAAAGCGACATATTGCCCCAAGAAGCATCAAATAAGCTAAATTTTAAGGAATGCACCGACCTTCTCCTGAGAAGCGTATTGCTTGCGAGTCAGAAATGTGCAAAACGGTGATACCTAATTACGGTGTTATAGCGACTTTTCGCGTACTGTTTTCGTTCCATGCCGTTACACTAACAATCGGTTCATGTCTTGAGCACCTTTCCCGCCTCTTAAATATCTTAAATACGAAAATTTAATTCGGGAACTAAGAGTCTCACGTGTGATGTACTAAAGGGATTTTTTTCGCGAAGTCACAAACCTGTGACGTCAATAAATGAGAAAGAACACTTTTGAAATCCGAATGTCCGAAACGATATACAGACGAAAAACGATGTGTAAAAATTGAAAAAAAAAATCCCCATATATTTGATATATACTAATTAATTAAAACTGCGAGTTCTGCAAATTCAGCTTAACATTTGTTTAAGATATGTTATTTTCTAACCTAGGATGTTGCTTGATAAGAAGAATCGGCGACCAGTAGTTGAAACTTGGGTTCAACATTATTATTAAAGCAATCCTGAAGAGATGGGAACGTTTCCGATTAAGAATAACAATTTTAATTTAAAAAAAGTATGTTTCAAAATACTTCAAAATACCAGAAGTATTTCGCCATCGATATCTTCGGATCTAAAGAATGTATTCTGAATTATTCGAAAAGGAAAGAGAAGTCCCATCAATATAAAAGGTGTAGATAAAATCATAAAAAATTATCAGGACTTTTGCAAATCACAAATCAAGAAGATTAAATAACAAAAATTTATTTCTGATTAGAACTTCCCAGAAGCATACAAAAAATGGTTGATTTCAACATGTTCTTAAATACATGATCTCATTGAGCACTGCATGAACAGAGTTAACCTAAAGTAGACAATACTAGAATTTGCTGGCATGTAGCAGGGCCTTTTTGCTTCACAAAATTATCAAATTAGGTTCCCATATCTTGCCATCACTTAAATGTAACGGGCAACACATAAAACTGAACTTACCTTCGGGATATCCTTACATATAATTTTCTTTTCTGACTCCGTGGAGCTATCACTGGAATGATTATATGGTTGGCTACCGCTAAGAGATGGTGACGCTATCGGTGACGACCCAGAAATGATAGATGTTGGTGTTCCCCCGGTTTCATTACTATCAGTAGTAGCCGAAGAGGGTAGACCGACTCCCGAAATTTCAACATCATCTAAACCAATTATATCATCATAAATAAATTCATTATCTTCAAAATCAGGTTCCTGAGATGATTCTACATAGTATTCAACATTATCTTTTATCCTCCTTATCTAGAAATACAGGACACAATGAACATAATTCTTCCAAATAATTAAACGGATTTATTATATAATTTGAAATAAAGCTATTTATCAACAAACTCAATTTTTCCAATACTATAAGCCAACAAGCCATTTTAGAACAACACTTTAAAATTATACAAATAATTAACTGCTAATAAAAAGAGAGAAGTATGTGCTAGCTTGCATTGGAGCTAGCACTCCACAGGCTACATGTTTCTCAATCATGTGTATAAGTAGTCGAAAAAGTTTGTCTGATCCAGTGCTGACAATAAAAGATAGACAGGGACACAGACAAAGCTGAACAACATAAAAAGCAGTACATAGACCAAAATGTAAGTAAACTTGTTTGTTCTATAAATTGAATGCTTTCCTACTGAATATCAGATTGAAACCTTGTTGGTTCAAACACAAAAACTGAAAGAGTATTTGAAGTAGCACGAAAAAAAGTAAAAATTAACCAAAATAAGGAATGGAAACAAATGCAACATTCAATGAATTAGGTGAATATACAGTGTGTTCAAGATAAGGATGTCTATCATCGGGATATCGGAAACGCTAAAAGATACAGTTTTCGTTTAATTGTGAAAAAGTTGCATTACCAAATGGCTGTTCATATGGAAGCATAAAATTTTCAACATCAGTTTTGATTGTCAAGTAATTTTGGAAAACCGAATGTCTTTATTTCGTAAATTATATTTTCTTGTGTTACCGTCAAAGATGGAACCAAATAGAAAAGACTTTATCGAAGCTTCTGTTAATGCTAGTTTTAATATCCGACGTTTCGTTTAAGATACCTTTATCAACTGTTTTTATACCTGTTTTTTTTATACAATTTTTGAGGTGTTTGTCATTCAACACTCATTTATATATGACATGTGATGGTTCGCTTACGAGTGTCAGCATCGAGATTTTATGAAAAAAGTACAAACCTGCATTAGAAAAAGGTAGTGAAATTTGGCAGTCTGATGCTCAAGGAGAATCAAAAGTTGGAGGTGAAATGTCTTCAATAATTGTAAGGCAAAAACAAAAAATTAATGACACGGACACCTACTCTTGAAAATGTTTCGCTTCTGGAAGGATTGCACGTCACAGTAGCACGACTCGATGCCGCTGTTTATCCAACCATTTACAGGGCTTGAACTGATTCTACTGGTTTTTGTGGCTGTATTCCGGTGATTGCTGCTCTGGAATTTGACCCTGCCGTTATGTGAACATGTGGCAAGTGTTCAAGATAATTTATCGATCGTTAATTTTTTGTTTTTGATCCAACAACTATTTAAAAAATATCAACTCCAACATTTGATTCTCTTTAACCATTAAGCTGCCCAATTTCACTAATTTTTATCTAATGCGAACTTGTATTAGAAAAAAAATTGTAAAATTAAACGCTACCATGTTAATATCACTTCAATTTGTAACTTCCGCTACTCGAGTTTCTTTAGACGGTATTCAATATACAATTAAAGATATATAACTTTCGCTACAAATACTTATCGCTAGACAAAGGATTACGGTGGGCATTCATATACTTAGAGGAATACTTTCATTAGCATTACACTAGGCAGAGTTCGTGGAAAGTAAAGTAGTACAAGCCGGAAAATCCATATGGCTTAAAGAACATCCAACTTTATAACAATATATTGCATTCTGAACTCACTTATACACTCCATCCAGTTTTGATGATTTTGGTAGACATAAAATTAGTGATCTAATTTATCCGAGTTATTTAATTCAAGATAGCAAACTTAAATCTCTCATCAACTGAAGTAGACATAAGCAGGTTAGTTCTTCACGCATGAATTTGCAACATTCTTCAATCCAATTTAGTCAATCTTAGTGAAATAGAATATAATGTAAGGTAATAAGTAAAACTTTTATTAAATGAACCAAAATTTAGTTCCCTTACAAACCGTTCAAAATATAAAAAATAATTACAGAAATTGATCTCAAAATTAGTAGATATAATCAAAACTCAAAACCCCAAAATACTATCAATAAAACAACAAACTTATTAAATTCTATCAAGCATAAACCAATCAACAATAATTTGATTTGAACTAAATCCGATAAGTCTGATGAAGAGTTGTATTCACAGTATAATATAGTGGTAATGCGTTTCGTATACTGTTATACATGACGGAAGCGTAGCCCAAGTCTGTGAACTTGCAACTCTTGCCGCAGGGTCGCTACTTTCGGATGTAAGAGGAGCTAAACGGCGAGAACGATGATAAGCTGATTCAAAGTAAAACAATTGTATGCATGGATAGCGCTATTAACAACAGAACAACTCATTTCAATCACCCAAACTTACTACGAAAACTTAAACGAAAGTCCAGAATACGCAAAATTGTCGAATTTCATCTATAGAAAAATGCAAGTCAATGCCTGAAGAACAGCATTTGTTTAGAAATTGAAGAAGTGAATTCATTTTAATTGGGAAAAGTTATCGAAAATTTCGACTTTCGGATACAGGCCTGTAAACAGAGTGGTAGTGGCCGTATGAATGATATCGTTTTCACATCTAATTGTGAAAGATTTAACAGTTGTAAAAGATTCCCAATAAAAATTTCCGATCTTTATTCACGATATGTGCTTTTTTTTTGAGAAAGATATCAATAAACGAATCACCCTGCACAGTGTTTGAAAAAAAATTCTATATCACCCAAAACACAAAAAATCGCAAATAATCTGTACAACATTAAAAAACTAGAAGGATTGGTGAATCAAATTCTAAAAAAAAGTCTTTGGGAGCTCTTAGGGGTTATAGAGTTTTTCTTTATTGAATATGGGCATAAATTTACAAATTGATAAATTAACTCTACATATAGATTACAATGTAGAACAAAATATAAATATGGAAATATATGGTCTTATCTATCTTAGTAAGATTCATTTTAAGGAAAAACTATATGGCAGAAACAACTTGTACATAATAATCAGACAGCGATTTAAGATATTCTAACTGTAAGAAATTAGGCAGTTGTGTAAACAGGAGTCCTTCACTCATTTTAAATAACATCTAACACTCAGAAATTCAAAATATTTGACTTTACTATTGTCCACCTAAATTCGTGAATTTACCCACTGTGCGCCGTATAGTTCCTCTTACATCCGACGGCAGCGACCCTGCGGCAAGAGTTGTGAGTTCACAGACTTGGGCTACGCTTTTAATATACGAGACGCACTACCATTATATTATATCGTATTTGTATTACAAAGGGTATCATATTTGCAGAAATGTAATCATTTTATCGAAAACGAAAACATTATTAAGATCAATAAAAAAAAATGTATATGAAATTTAAGTTCTATTTACAAAATCACAAATATTCCATTGTAAAGATACAAATAGAGCGAGCCGGAAGCATTGTATCGTTTTACAAAAAAAAACAAATATAGCGATATAGTATTTCTATAAAATAAGTGATAAAACACAAAGTAACGGCTTCCACTATCGATTCTTTCATACTTTATAAATTTATACAATAAAACGAAGACAATCGATAAATCTGGGCTTTATACGCTGTGTAGTCAAGGATGTGATTCCTTTTATATAGGACAAACAGGATACTCATTTTCTACTAGGTTTAATGGACATTAAAGATGCTTTAGACTTTTAAAAACAAGTTCCACATTTGTAGATCAATTTTTTGGATAATACTCATTCGTTTCCTGAAATAGACATTTGCATATCTTACATACATTTAATAAAGACTTGAAACTAAATTTACTGGAGTATAGTTATTCAGTGAACTCTTTGTACTAGTTTGTCCTACACTCTGCTGCTACCTAGAAAATCATCATTAGGGTAAAAGGGTGGTAATCCTCTAAGCTAATGAACGACCCCCGTGATCCCTTGTTTACCGATAAGTATTTATAGCCGAAGTTATGTATCTTTAATTGTATTTGCCTGGGAATGCGTAAAACGTCAAAACTACAGTAACGGCAGTTACTCATGAACAAATTAGTGATATTCATAGTAGGGTTTATTTTGTCGTTATCAATCAGACATTTTTCTGAATCCATTTTTATTTGCTATATTAAAATATCTAACATTATCCACTATGATGTGCTCATTAAAAGTTGTTCAAAGTCAACAGATATTTAGATAACTTATCTTATGATGTTTTCTTTCACTTTTAGAATATCAATGTTGTTTCGTTGAAATCGAATCCACGCCAAATGTATTATGAACTATCCAGATATTTGAAACCCCGATGGCAAATCAAGTGTGCTATCGTTAGTTCAAGCTATCACACACCCCTCTCTCCTTTCAAAGTTGTAATACATGTAGTGAATTAGATGTAGTGTAAATATGAAATGTTGGGCTAAAATCACTGTATCAACTTATAGTATTCAATTTCTCCATAGTTTTTTCACAGAAGTAACAAATGAATATTAATCTCATAAAACATAAAAATCGTTAAGATGAGGCACATAGAAGTGCTCTATTTGCTGTTTCCCAAACACCATGAGGATAATTCATCAAATCAGCTAAATCAAGTAAAAATGTACTTATGATAAAAAATTTTTTTTAATGATTTGCATATCATATGTATAAATACTTTCAATTCTTAGAATATTAAGTTGAAAAGTTTCATAGTTTCATTTTTATTACTTACTTCTGAGTTTTTGTAACAAAAGACATACTAATGAGAAATTATTAGTTTACATTACATACTTGGAAATTAAAACTATGATTAATTGCAGTAACTATTAATCAATGGTTTATATAGCCTGTTAAAGACATGTTTTAAACAATACTCTTTATTCAAAAATAGAGAATGACCAGTTTTACAGACTTGAAAGATTTTTACATTAAGATGATTGCAAAATATCAAAATTTATATCATATAGTATTTTTACGTTAAGAATGATGTGACGTCATACTTGGTTACTTTTGCAACCAAACTACTACAGGGATCATATTGGCACAGATGGTAGTTTGGCGGAAAAATCAGTGCCTATGTGGAAAGGGGTTAGGAAAACCAAAACCAGAAATAAGGGTGAAGACTATTCGACATACTGATAAAGTGAATAATTCTTTGTTATTATTAATGTGCATTGTTTAAAGGAACTATAGTGTTCAATGCAGTGGAGTAATATATTGCTAGTGCAATAACCTCAAGTTATAACAGCAATTTTAATACTCGCAACAGCAAATTTAAAACAAATAAATGATATTAATGCTATATGCTTCCTCCTCTGAACTGTAATGTTTGTACCTGGGTTTGAAACTATTACTTATCACAAGTTTTATGCCTTACATCGTTTATGAACCTCTTGTTAAATATATGCAAGATGTAACCAAAATGAATTTTGTCAAGAATATCTCGGTTTTTATTCAACTAATGAGTGATAAATGTGATGCTACCAAACTAAGTAAGCTCTCTATTTCATACTACTTACTAAATTAGTGTTAAGGAAATAATCAAAAGTAGATTTGGAAATTGTGCATTGGTTGGATTATTTTAATATAAGGGTATTTTGAGTGTTTGTTATCATAAATAATAATGCTTACTTTAAGGAGGTTCCGTAGAGACAGTTTTTTATGATAAGATTTTTACAGACAGTTGAGAATAACAATATAAGAATACGTCTAATTGTTTGGAGGGTTTCACTACACCCTTATTTAAATATATCGAGTCAAAAAACAATATTTTAACATGAAAGCTTATGGGGACGTGGTTAAGCCTTTAAATTTAAAAAAACGCCATTTTTAAATGGAATAACATTATTACAATAATATTCTGTGCAAGTTTAAGCGAGTCCCATCAATTATTTCATGAAAAAATAGCTTAGAATTTTTAATTTATAAATTTCATTAATTGTTTAACTTTTAAAAACACGAAAAGCCGACGACAACTATACGATTATTATTTTTACATGTGTTTATGTCTACAACTCCAGCCGGCAATATTTATAGCGTTGCCAGACCTCCACTCTCGCCATCCGCTTACTCTTATTATATTTCCCCCCGCTAACACTACCGAACCTCCTTAACATTACAGTATGGATTAATAATACTGACTTCAAGCTGAAAATAAATTTTCAGTTTATCTAAATCTTTCAGGGGGAAGTAGAAACATAATAGGTTAGGTATAGTGCAGTCAAATGGGTCTAAAAATAGGCCAAATCTCGAAATCCTTGGGAAATGGACCGATTTTGATGGGATAAAGTGCCATTCTCTTCGAAATTTTATCAGGAACAAAGTCTACCTCGTCTAAAGTTAAACAAAAATGTTGCATTGTTTATAAACAATAAATTAACAATTTAATTAGAGTAAAAAATGATCGTATAAAGATTATTTTGGTCAGTGAACAAATGAGAATAGTTAAACAACTAAATGAATTAACTTCATTTGTTATAAACAATTTATTTATCAACAAAAAGACGAATTCGACCAAAACTACGAGTTTAGGATCGTTTTCGAATAATTTTGGCCTTCTTAGATCGATTTTTTCGTCAATATCGTCGAATATATACCCGCTAATTTGTTAGAAACAAATTATATTTATTAATAAATTTACGAAATTGACCAGAATGTCGAGTTTATAGTAGTTTTCAGCTAATTTGGCCTTCTGAGTACGATTTAATTGTTATTATGGTCTTCAAATACATACATAAATTTTTGAATTGTTATAAGTAAATTATTTATTAATAATTGTACGAGTTTGACCAAAATGTCGAGTTTATAGTCGTTTTCAGCTAATTTTAGCCTTTTGAGTACGATTTTATTGTTATTATAGTCCTTAAATGAATAGATACATTTTTGAATTGCTATAAACATATTATTTATTAATAAATATACGAATTGCGCCAAAATTCCTAGCCTAAAGTGTTTTCAAGATTAATGTATTAATAGTCAAAAAACTAGATCAAAAAAAAAAGATATGTATGTTACTAGAAAAATCTCTATTTTGAAATGAACAAATAAAGAATATTTTATTCTCGTTCATCTTAGGGTTCATTTAAAATTCCCTGATAAATATTCTTTTCGTGGCATTATAGCGAGAATTTAGAAGTATTATTACGTTTGAATTAAACTATTTTTTTCTTGAACATGGCATTTTCTTATTAAATAATTTGTTATTTAATTAAGACTTGAAACTATTTTTTTATTTTTTTTTTATATAAATCATTTGACTATTAATACATTTATTTTAAAAACACTTTACACTTGGAATTTTGGGGCAATTCGTATATTTATTAATGAATAATTTATTTATGACAATTCTTAAGGACTATAATAACAATAAAATCGTACTCAAGAGGCCAAAATTAGCTGAAAACGACTAAAAACTCAACATTTTGGTCAAATTCGTATAATTATTAATAAATAATTTATTTATAACAATTCAAAAATGTATGTATGCATTTAAAGACCATAATAACAATAAAATCGTACTCAGAAGGACAAAATTAGCTGAAAAGGACTATAAACTCAACATTTTGGTCAAACTCGTATATTTATTAATAAATATAATTTGTTCATAGCAAATTAGCGGGTATACATTCGACGATATTCACGGCAAAATCGAACTCAGAAGGCCAAAATTATTCGAAAACGATCCTAAACTAGTAGTTTTGGTCGAATACGTCTATTTGTTAATCAATAAATTTTTTATAACAAATGAAGTTAATTCAACTACTTGTTTAACTATTTTCATATGTTCACTGACCAAAAATAGTGGTTACCCGATCATTTTTTATGTAATCTCAAATACCCTAATTAAATTGTTAATTTATTGTTTATAAGCAATGCAAAATTTTTGCGTAACTTAAGACCAGGTAGACTTTGTTTCTGATAAAATTCCGAAGAGAATGCACTTTGTCGCATCAAAATCGGTCCATTTCCCAAGGATTTCGACCTCAAATACCCATTTGAATGCACTAGTAGGTAGATACTATATTTTCTTCAAACATTTGGTAATCACCAACAGTTTGCTCATTACATTTAAGATTATAAATAATTTGTCTTATTTGATATACTGGGTTGGCCATAATAGACTACCCATTTTATATTATTAATAAATGCCCTACGAGATAACTAAATAGGTTGTTCTCTGTGGGATTATCTTCTTTGGGATTTAAGTAAATTATTAATCAAGTAGGCGCCTGCCACGAATAAATTTTAAATTAATAATTTCGTGGAACGCCATTTTTCTACGATAAGTTTGTTAGTTTTCATCAAAGAGTTCTACAGATAGAGGAGACAAGTCCTACATCTATAATGTAACATTGGTTCTATCTCGTGGGTTATCTGTCATTGTCGCACACCACAAGAAGCGTGATGTATACCGCCTCTAATTCTCTTACGAAATTACTGGGAGTGGTGGAAATCGTGCGAGAGAGATAGAAAGGCCATGAGCTCGACTCGTGGAATCCCACTTGTCTCCTCTATTAGTAGAACTCTTTGGTTTTCATCAATAATTATTTAATTTTTTTGCTTTGAGACATTATTTCAACATCCGTTTGAACTTTAATGGGTTACTCAGTCCAACAACTTTTGTGTAGAAACTTACATAAGAAGCAATTCGATAGAAGAAGTTAGGCGTGCATTCCGGCGTCGGTTTAATAACAACAATAGGGGTCACGCGCCAAATCGTAAAACTGTCAAGTTATGGGTTCGTCATTGGCGTGAAAATGGTTCTGTACAAAATTTGAAGAAGCCTGGACGTCGAAGAACAGTTCGTACATCAGAAAATATTGAACGAGTTAGAATTGCGTTTACGAGAAGTCCTAAAAGGTCTGCTAATCGACAAACCCTTATCCTAGGAATATCGAAGGGAAGCTTAGATCGAATTCTTCAAAGGGATTTAAAATTTCATCCCTATAAATACCAAATGGCACAGCACCTTAGCAATCAAGATAAAGAAGCAAGGTTAGCATTTTGTCAAGAATTTTTGGATTTACATCAAGGAGCAATTCACAGTCTCCTAATGACCGACGAAGCAAATTTTTATTTGAACGGCATGGTCAATAAACAGAATTTTAGATACTGGTCAAATGAAAATCCTCCTGAAATTTTTACACAGAACCTCCATAATCCAAAAGTTGTTGTGTGGTGTGGAGTAGGAACTTTTGGTATTAGTGGCCCTTATTTTTTTGAGGATGAAAATAACCGCGCTGTAACAGTAACATCTGAGCGCTACTTTAATATGCTAGAGACATTTCTCATTCCAGAATTAAATAGACGAGGATTACTAAGCAAAGCCTCACTATTCCAACAAGATGGGGCAACAGCTCATACCGTCAGAAACTCAATGAGGGTCCTGCGAGAAATGTTTAATGGCCGACTCATTTCTCGATTCGAAGATTTGCCTTGGCCTTCGAGGTCCCCCGACTTTACGGTACCCGATTTTTTCCTGTGGGGATATTTAAAAGCCAAAGTGTTTGCGAGTCGTCCAGGTACAATCGAGGAACTGAAAGTCAAAATTCGTGAAGAAGTTGAAGGAATAGACGAAGGTTTGCTAAGCCGTGTAATGAACCACTTTTTATCTAATATTGAAAAATGTGTTGAAGTTGGTGGAGGTGATTTAGAAGACGTGATTTTTAAAAGTTAGAATCCGATTAGCCAAATATTTGTAAGTTATCGTAAATCCCAAAGAGTTAGCTGTAATTTAGTAAAATAAAAAGTTTGTTTTGTTAACTAAAAAATTTTTAATTCAAATATTAAAATGGGTAGTCTATTATGGGGAACCTGTATAAGTAAAGAATTCCTAATTTTGTTTGAAAACAGTTTATTGAATCGAATCATTAGTTGTATTCAAAAACATTGAAAACATGTCCATACTGACAACATTGGCTGACCTTGATCCATGACGTCACATCATTCTTAACGTAAATGAACTATACAGATGTTAATTAATGTACAAACTAATTAATCAGAACATATGTGAATAAAAGGAAAAACATATATTACTTTGCGTTATTCATATTTTTATCTGATATATCAATTGTTAGACTCTCTGCCTGTTATTACAGTCACCAATTACTGAAAGTATAATATAGCAATACAAAGGGAAATAATGACTTGGAATATATTGGTTGTTGAAAAAATAAATAAAAAAAATTAAGCTTGCCACACAATAATAGCTTTTTCATATCGTAAGCAGTTCATCAACTTTTTTACCATCAGTAGCCAACATTGAACATCTGAAAATATTGGGTTTCGTTTATATCCTGACACAGAACTGAAGGTAACCTACAAAATTTTACAGACATCATTACCTAGGTCAAAATGAGGCTACATGATTTGTGGCATGTATCTAATATAGTTTCAAGTCATTTTATGTGACATCTGATAACCCACATCTTCAAAAATAATTTAGCATACATACTTGTTGGACTTCCACTGACATATTATCCAGCATTCGTAATAGGGTTTCTAATTTCTTTATGTGAAATCGATGTTTTTCTAACCTAGATTTGAACTCATCTACCCTTTCTTGTTTATCTTTATCCAATTTCTTCTTCTTATTAGCTTGTATAGATTCTATCTCACATTCAAATGAATCAGTCTGAAAGATAAAAAAATATGTTAAAGCTATCATGGAACAAATAGAATTATGCATAGATGATATTATCGCAATGAAATATTCTTTGCTTCTATTTATATTCAAGTCTATTGCTGAATTTTTTACTTTTCAATTCAAAACAAGAAGTTGCTCTAGTAATACTTGGCTGGCCAGCGTTGAGTTGCTCGACGGCAAGTCCGACATATTCCACCGAAAACACCCTAATGAGGGTGAGCAATGTAATTATCGCTATAGGTACCTGCTTATATTACGGATGGAATAAGGAACTTTTGTTATATTATAAATTTAGTTTAAATTATACCCCACAGCAGTTTATTTCTAAAATGAGTAGTTTTGAGATGTACAGTGAAAATACAAACAGTTGCAAGCTGTGCAAAATAACAAGTTCCGATTTGAACATCATATTGCGAAATGTGGGAAAAAGATCTGGCGATGTACAAAGACCAATGGAAAAACCAAGTGTAAGGCGAAACTGCAATGGGGAATGACGAAGTAGTGATGTAGAACTCACAGCACAACCATTCTATGAAGAAGGTAAATTGGTTAAAGCGATAGTTAGCAATGCATGTAAAAAGAAACCTGTTGACAATTTATGTGAGAAACCTTGTAAATTAATAAGGAGCAAATGAAGACAATTGGACAGATACAGTTGACAAGTTAAGAATCAGTAATATTAGGAAAATAAGAAAGAATATTCACCATGCACGACGTTCTTTATTACCGCCGTTTAAGTGATCTTAATATAAAAAGGAATAATAATAATAAAGTAGTGTTTTTGAGCTCAACCAATCGGAAATTTCTATGCGAATTGAAACTGTATTTATGGACGGTACATTTCAATGTTATTATTACAATTTTTTACAATTCAAGGTCTAAAAAAGGGTATTATATTTCGCTTCTGTATTGTCTGCTGAATAAGCAAAAAACTACACACATTTTTAAAATTACACTATGTAATACACTTTTCTGCCTAACCTTCTCGATGTTTGCGTTCGATTCTACATCTATTTCGAATAATTAAAAGCCACCTTAGAAGTTGAATACGCCAAATAAACAATAGTAGAGCCAAATTCGGATCCAAATACCGTTTTTTTCGCGATTTGTATCTATAGAGTGACTCATTACGAAGAGATTGATACCATTCCGAAGTACATATGGACATTTATTAAAAAGTTATAGCGCATTAACCCATTAAGTTTCGTGAAAATTCTCACATATTTAACCCAATAAGGCCCAGGCAAAACGCAGCCTAATTACAGCCAAATTAACTACGCAGTTCATAGCATAAGTGGAAAAAAATTACCCTTGTTTTTATATGCCGAAATAACTGTTTAAACAATTGTAAAAAATCATCGGAATTCTTTCGATTTGAGGGTGCCGATCGACTTAGAAGACCAAATTACTACGAGATATGGACTACTCGCATTTTGCACAATTGTTTATTGTTAAAACGCTAATAAACAATTCAACCGTTGAAAAGTCCGTTAGATCCATGCTCAGTAAAGTGTAAAAAAATGAAACTAACTACGCAGATCATAGAATCAATGAAAAAATATTACCCGTCTTTTTGTTTAGCCAAATTGATTGTTTAAACAATCATTGTTCAAACAATTGTTATAAATTGTCAGAATTTTGTCGATTTAATGGAGCGAACAAAATTACTATGACCTACGGACTTTTTGTCGCAAACCCAGCAATTGTATATTGTTAAAACTCTCATTAATAATTGATTGTTTGTTGTTTAAACAATCATTGTTTAAACAATCAATTTGGCCAAACAAAAAAAAAACGGGTAATTTTTTTTCCACTTATGCTATGGTCTTCTAAGTCGATCGGCACCCTCAAATCGAAAGAATTCCGATGATTTTTTACAATTGTTTAAACAGTTATTTCGGCATAAAAAAACAAGGGTAATTTTTTTCCACTTATGCTATGAACTGCGTAGTTATTTTGGCTGTAATTAGGTTGCGTTTTGCCTGGGCCTTGATGGGTTAAATATGTGAGAATTTTCACGAAACTTAATCGATTAACGCGCTATAGCTTCTTAATAAAAGTCATATGTACTTCGGAATGGTATCAATCTCTTCGTAATAAGTCACTCTACAGATACAACGATTTTTTATTTGGCGATTTTTACGTCAAATTTGATGAAAATTTAGAGTTTTTTTTTACTTTTCTGCAAATAGCAGCCAAACAGTCTTACATATTGAACAACAATTTATCTCACTTCTCCACACAATTGCGAATAATTTAATGTATCATAGACTGGGGCTGAGTCTAGTTTATAAAAAGATTTGGAAAAAAATTCACCCTGAGCGCAAAAGCAAACTTTTTAACTTCTAAGGTGGCTTTTAATTATTCAAAATAGATGTAGAATCGAACGCAAACATCGAAAAGGTTAGACAGAATAAAAAGTTGAATTTTGTTACATAGTGTTATAATTAATATTTGTGAGGAAAGAGGATTTGATTTCAAGTTGAAAACTATAACTATAGATTTTGAACTAGCTATACACAATGCTGCCTGCAAAGTTTGGACTGAAGATTTAATGATATGTAGCTGCAAAATTCATGTCGGTCAATCTTGGTGGCAAAAAATTCAAGAATAGAGATTAAGCAAGGACTACAAAGGAAAAACTGGAGTCAGCAAATGGCTACAAGATACATTTAGTTTATCTTTTTTAAACCCTGATGAAGACGGGGATTGCACCGTGGAGGATTTTTCCGTCGATTTAATATAATGCGTTCACTATTTGTTACACTTATATCAGTGATACTGCGACTTTTCTCCAAATATATGGACCGAACTTTCCCTTTTGGCGAGAATAGATCATATTTAGTAAGTTTTGGGATATGAAAACATGCTCTAATATTGGCTCTAATGGAATTTCTGTACTTTCATGGATCCTTCGATGTCTAGTAATATACTATATCCTATAATAATAACTAGAAAAATAAAAACTGTTGAACCTAAGTATAAGCTTATGTAAGTAGTTTTAGGAAATTCACATTACCTGTATATTCAATTGTTCAATTGATGACACTAACCAATGTTGAATTTCGTCTCTTTCTTTTTGTGCTGGATCAAGTTTTTGAGCAGCACCTAGACCTTCTTTCGAGTAAGCTTTTGTCTTTGTTTCTCTCTCAACAACTTTGAACCTCTCCATTTGCTGGAAAAAAAATTTAATATTCAAATAAGTAAATGGTCCTTCAAGGTAGTTTTCAAGTTCAGCTACAATTCATAATATCTGATTTTGAATATTTTGTAGGCCAATGAATCGCCATTTATAATTATTGGGTGAAAATATATCATGAGCTCACATTGTGAATTAACATTGAAATCTAACATTATCAACATCGCTACTACTATCTACTAAATGACACCAAAACCTCGGTAGGTTGGGAGTAATTTACAAGATAAGGGAAGGGGTCCAAGATTTGAATTCTTAATTAGGTATATTCAGCAAATCTCCTCACAGAAGGAATGGTTGCTATTGTCTAGCACAAAATTATTTCCCAATTTGGTTCCAAATAATGGTTAAATGCCGGAAAAATATGTGTTGTATCTACAATGAAAATTAGGAAACAGATTAAGATTAAGAAGAGTTATGAATCTCTCAGTCCAACTATAGAAACTTTAAACGATGGAAAAAAAATTCAGTCAAGAGCAAGTTTAACGACAATTTGGTGGAGACATGTTTCATCAAATATACTCAATTGAAGTGCTAGTGACGTTAAAAGGAATGATTTCTACTATATTATAACACTAATTTATCAAAATCAGGAATAATTATGAATTAATAAATTCCCTAATGGGTTTTATTTTGGTTATACTCATGATTTCTGTAGTATAACTTAACAATAAACATTACCATTATCCAAATTACAAACATTAAGTACTATCAAGTGTAGCAAACAATTTATTAAAAATAGATTCAGCCAAATCAATCAAAGTGAATAGGGGTAGGTAAGATACATGTCTTGGAAATGCATAGATATGAGTTTGATTGGAAGAAGCTTGTATGGTGTATGATTATCACACTTTGATAATATTCATCTTTCACTAAGTAGGTGCTTGCAAATGGCCTGGTGCATTTTTGTGGCAATTAATTGATAATTGATTTGAATACAGTATAATATCATGACCAAATTATTTAGATACGAATTTCTAATAGGGGTGAAAAGGCAACCTCTAAAACGAAATATTAGATAATGGGAACACAAAATTGTCCTTAATGAAACTATTTAACCTATCAAAACCGAAAAAATTGTAATTTCAACCTCACATGCCAAATTTTTCACAATGAAACTCACTTTTACTTCTGACGATTCCAACTTCACAACAGAAGTTTACTTTATTGATGCTAACCTCATTTGTAAGATGTTTTCATAAACTTGAGTAGCTTGGTGAATAAAAGTAAAACAGAAGTTTCTTAGTGTTAGTGAATATAGTGTATACTCTAGTGCATATGACAAAGATCAAATCGATCGAATAGGGTAATATATTTTTTTAATGAACAAACTCCTTTAATACCCCTAATTATCAGTACTTTTTGTGATTTGCTCCAGAATCAAAACTGACATAAACTATTTACTATTAGAATATTAATGAATTCAGTTATATTTCCAATATTTCATATATAGAGATTGGTTGTATTGAACTTACCGTCTCTATGAGTTTCCTATTCTCCATAAGTATACTTTTATCTTTCACTTCCCCAGACGTTATCCAACTTTTAATTTGATCTCGGAGTCTTTGTAACTTTTTAATTTCTTTTTTAAGATCAGCTTCATATTTTTCTTTTTGGTTACTATTAGTTGCGTTATGAACTTTTTGCCAGATGTCTTCAAAAGTTTCAACACCTTCAGTGACTTTTTTCAAACATCGATCAATTTCACCTGCAAAGAGAGCAAAATACTAGCAGAAATCAATTCATGCATCTAATTTGAAATAAATATTACTTTTTCTGATATGTTTTTGTTTACAAATTATTTAAAATACTATGCTAGCAATAAAAACTTATTAATTTGGCAAAAAAAGCTTCAAAAAGTCCTGAGAGCAGATTGTTAAGTTGGTAGAAAGAAACATTGGAATATAACCATGTACGGGAATACTCATCATTTGTGTACGAAGGATAAGAGAAAATACGAGCTTTTGTATTTAATTAAGATAAGAATTCGGTGGACTCTCTAATTATGAACTCACCTTGCAGTTTTCTAGTAGCAGCCATTTCGGTAAAGCCTCTAGTTTATTGGAATATACATGGTAGGTAAGATATATTAAACTTAGCAAGAAAATGTTAAAACTACAAACATATAGGTTTTTCCTTGTATTTACTTTTTGATGCATACAATTCAATTTCAGCGATCGCAAAGGTATTACTACCAAACAATAATACAAAAATCCTTCATGTAGTAGAATTCATTGCTTGTATTATCCAACATTACAAAACGAAAAATACTACTGACATTGACATAACACGGCGGTAATATTTAAAAATATATATAACTAGTTGTGGGCAGAATGCGGAACAGAAAATGAATTTGATGATTTATGCTGACGATCTATGAATACCTGAGTTAATCATTTTCTTTTCAAATGTGAAAGGTTCCAAGACAATGTTTTTGGACAGTTAGCGTCGCACGATTGAATGAAACATCTAGTTCTCGACTTAACAAAGGCGAATTCATATCTGATTCGATCTAACGGTAACGGAACTATTTCTTTTTTGTAGGTCATTGATTTTACATACCAGTGTGGTACTTTGAGTACTATTGAAAGAGGAATATTTGTTGTACAAAATATAAAATGCCTACTTCAGTGAAATAGAATCACATTTACTAAATTAAAGAAGAACCTACATAACTTCCTAAAGGGAAGTGTACATTTATTGCGTGATTATTATAGTTTTATGTTACCTATTACAAATATTTAACTAGAGAGCATGTAGTTTCAAACTCAGAGCAATTCTGAGGTTTCAAACAATTGAATCTAAATATAGTAACTCTACGTCAGATGGTGGTGATTCCTCTGAAATGGAAGACTTCCATTCGTATCACCGACTACCGTTGACCGCCCTACATCAACGTTCAGCGTTCACCCCACAGAACACATTATGTTTACCCGACACCGGTTTTGTTCACTCATCCATATAAAATATGATACGTATATACAGATCGAGTTTAAGTCAGTGGCGTTTGATGTTATAATACGTGCGAGCGAGATAATTCGACAAATATAGGGAAATGGGTGTTCTATTCATAATGCGCTTGTTGTTAATTACCTAAAGATATTGCTAGAATTAGAATATAAAATAAAGTACCTATTGTACATTTATTACATTATTCATAGAAGCAGATTTAAGAGATATTAAAAATTCTCAAATCAAAGGGATAACCGTGCCTCTATCGTGAGTTACTGCCGTAAGTGGAGATAGTTACTCTGTACTCTGTATAGTGAAGTGAGTTACTAGTCTGATTCGACTTGCGCGCAGGGCCGGATTAACACTATGAGGGGCCCTAGGCACAACAGATTTTGGGGGCCCCTCCCCCCTTTTTTTTTAAATTACTCTTTATTCACAGAATAAAATAATTTGTAGATTAATATAATACTCTAAATCGTGGAGGTTATTGCCAGGAATAAGTACATAAATGAATATTTACACTATTAGTACGTCTTCTTAATTCGACATAATATACAATGCGTAACTACATTAATCACTTTTACAATTGCACTTTTGGAAACTTATCCGCTGAATGATTCGCTTATATCTAACTGACTTAGAACAATCCTTTCCTGCACTTTCTCTAGCCGCAAAATCTTTTATCAGGTCATCAAAGCTGATTCGACGCAATACATCAGCTTCCATGCACAGTAGTGCAAGCGAGTCTAACCTATCCTGTCGCATATTTGTCTTCAAAGGGTTTTTAATGCGTTTTAACTTGCCACTGCACTGCACTTCCAAGATGAAGAGTAGTTATAAGCGCGAATTATTCGCCTTTAATACAAAATCAACTAATTCTTGACTACTTTTAGATATTACCAGTCGCTAGGCATACGCAAACTTTTATATTCCAGTAATTTCTTTACTTCGTTATTTTTTCCCAGAAAAATTGTCATTATTAGTTTTTTAATTTTTAATTCTTAAAATTTCCGCGGGGCCCTAAGCTATAGCTTAGTCAAGCTTATGCTATAATCCAGCACTGCTTGCGCGTATCGTATATTATCGTCACACTCCACTTACCTCTCTTGGAAAGCAATGCAATGCGTGTGACTCGTTCTATCTAACTCACAAGAATCTCCTATTTAAAACTCAATGTTATATGGTCTCTTCTAGGTAATAAATATAAACCTAACGACGCAGAACTCGATAGAAGCTACAGATAATTAGCATAGCATCCTCTAAGACTATACCTATCATTATCGTTGGATTAAAGACTTCTTTCTCTCAATGTCCTTTTTTTCAATTGCTACCTGTGACCCCACAATAGGTTTGAAGCATAATTATAATTTATACGCTCCTTATACTTATACCAATTTTATAAGAGTAAAATTCCCTCAGATTATATAGCTATATATTCTAAGAAAATTTTCTACGAAGTATAATTTTGTTACATTTTACAAATAAATAAATAATAAAAAACCGCTTTCAAATGCAATTACTATATCACACCTCAAGTCACCAAATTCGCCCCGGATCTAAGATATTATTAAGACGTAGCAGAAACTTAAAATTGCCACCCTACCCAAATCCTTCCTTTAAGCTACTCCGTAGCGTACCTTAAGACATTTGAAATAGTTGAACTACTACTATACTAGTACAATTATAAGTGCCAGGAAATTGAATTGAATGAATTCACATATGACTGATAATAGAATCAAATTGAGACCCATTTGAACAAAGTCCGTCGTTTCCTACAAGCCATAGAAATCTAGATTACGTATAGTTTTATCTTCTGAAAAATTAGACCTTTAAATTGGTGCTGAACTGCTGATACTAAAACCTGTATTCAAAATTTACTCGGCACTCGATTAAAATTACATCAACAAACAATTTGTTACTTTTTAATCACCGCGGTTATTCTTTTCAAATAGAATTGGCATTTGGCCAGACTCTCTAATACAATTGACATTAACTCCAAGAAATTGAACTGAATGAATTTATATGACTAAAAATTAAGACCACTTTGAATAAAGTCCGTCTTTTCCTACAAACCATCATACAAATTTAGATGAATGTACTTATAATTTTACGATACTAAAACCTGAAACAATCTTTGCAACATCATTCACATTTTCATACAAAATAATTAAAAGCAAAAGATTTCGGAAGTTTTATGAAAAAATTCACTCAAGCTTCTATTTCTACATTTTGAAATAAAGACATTATAATTTGAAATATTATCTTCTTTGAGCCAGGTTTGGAGATCAATATCATCGCGATGTTCATGGTCTTTCTTCAGGATGTTTACGTTTGTTGGAACTTTTTTTGACAATTAGAACGGGCGATTCGGAAGAGTAATAGATACCTACGCAATCTTGAACAAGTGTTGGAAGTTTTCTAGGAAACACGAGTACATATCCATCACGTTTTGTAATTTTGTCTTCTCTAATAATCTTAGTCGGAAGAATGTTTACAACATACGTATGAATTTTTATTATTATTAGAAATGAAAGAATCTCTATGAATTGCTGTGATCCATTTTTGTTACAAGCTTTCCTCTTGTGGAAAAGCAAATGTTGAATAATAAGTCTTATCAAAAATGCTGACATAATAATTGCTATTACATTTGGGTAGTACACGACACAAAGGTCTTGTGAGATAAAATGATACATAATAAATAAAATAAATTGGCCTTACCAAAAATATCGTGAAGAAAAGTGATGAAAAAACACGTTATAACAATCTTTGCCATCTTTCGAATTAACCTCTTAAAAATCAACATGAGCCTCTAAACATAAACTAGCGTATAACACTAACCTAACAAAAACACTGGAAATAATCAACAACCAATCGTGACAGTATCACATTACCCACAATCTCTTAAACTATACTTTTATAATGGTTTGCAGCGCAAATTAATTCAATTAGGTCTTTATTTTTACTGTATTTTGCAAGAATATATTCACCGACTGACTGACAAATATGGAATTCTCCACTGATTGGATTAAGTTTCGCTTGCGATATGCTGTTCAGTCAGCCCAGTTCGATCATATGTTTTAGACGTTAATAAGCCAATAAGGTACAGGCTTTCCATTCTCATAGGCTGCAGTTTCTCCAACAAGTTATAAGTAATTTTTTTTTAATTAACACGAGAATATTCAAGTACTAAGTATATTTTATACTAATACATTTTTATTTTTACCCACTTTCAAAAATAAAAGTTTAGTCAATCCTAAATTTGGATGATTATGATGTTTTGTTATTGTTTTCCTACGTACCACGATTACTATACCGAAATGTTTTTTATCCAGTTTGAAAATATCCCAAGTTCTGTTTGGTAAGTTTCCTATGTGTGGTCAAATATGTATTCCATAAAACCATTATCTAGATATGTGAAAAATCAGTAACAATATCATCCAACTCATTATAAATATCAATAATATTCACTGCTTGCCGTGGATTAAAGTATAGATTAAATAAAAATCATTGGAACGCGATATTAATGCAATAAATTGCCTATGTTTACATACACTGTATATGGGTTCTTTTCTGACCTGAAAGCTACATTACTGTACATGGGTTCTTTCCTCTGACCTGAATGCTACATGGCATTAAGAATACTCACCGATATAGTGCCTTAGCCAGACTAGAAAATCAATTCAGCGCTAACTAGATTTAAAACTAAATTCTGGATAAATCAACTTTTGAATAGAGATAAAATGAAAACACAATCATTTGTTTCCAAATGTTTTTACTCCCCAAAACCAAGAAAAGAATTGAATTTTAAATAAATTAAAAAATTGATTCAAAGCTCATAGATCACCTTAACCCGTTCATAGTCTATAATGGTATATAATATATAATCACAGTAATAAGTTCCATTTCGTGTTGCCAACAGAGTTTGTGGCAAACGGAAAAAATGTTCTCAAGAAATCATTATCGTGCAAGATGTAGAAATAGATTTTCCGCTGGGCTCTAAAAGAGAGTTAAACAACTGAAAAAAGCGCTAGTTCTAACGGTGTAAGGAACAACTATTATACTGTTGAAGAAATGAAATCTAGTTGTCTTGTTTTTACCAATGGTCTCAATGTCTGTCTGTGGTATTAGGTTTCAATCGCTCACGAGTTATCTATTATCTAGTCATTTTTTGTAATCTTTGCAGGGCATTATGTGATCACCGAACTGAATACATGAACTTGCCGCCGGGGGTAGTGGTTCGTTTGGCCCCCTTCCCCCTAAATCTGGACCTGAAAATACATTGAACCTGAATTTTTTAAACCCAAAAACCCATACAACAACATATCACATTATATTTCTAATTTAACCACGTTCAACTCCCCCTCTTCCATCTCAATGTAGCATTTAGTCAATTTCCCAGATGTAATTTTATGCTTAAGATATAAACTGTTCATTAAAGGGTAAAAAACCTTACAAAAATACACAAAAACCCATTCATTCTCAAAGGATGGTGGAATTACCGACTTCATCTTCAAATCAGCAAGTCGTTACATATAAGAATATATTATTTTAGCTCAATTACATCATGTTTTTTAGTCCAGTCAATGAAGCTAAAAAAGGTCATCAAACTTTGTACTTTGGTATTATCATAAGTTTGTGTTATAGTTTTATTTGGACTCTTACCATTTGCCGCTTCGGAAAGCGTTTCATATAATATTATGTTAATTTTGAGGAAACGGAAATCTGCATATTTTAAAAATTGATATATGTCTAAAGCTTTAGTTTAGTTTATGCCGCACAAACGGGAGATCAGGTGAGGCAACTGTTTCAGCGCGCTATTTTTACTCAACGGTCGTTTACTATTAATTAATTCTCGCTAGCTCGCTTGCTGACTGGTGGGTCATGTGACCACGTGCTGTTGTATAGTGTGTTTATGTTATTATGCAATTACTATCACTTAACGCATAATAAATATTGCAATTTTATTACTAGGTAGTGATTATTTGTATTCTATCAAATATGCAATTGACTTATCCGTTACATTCTATTTTTAATACATACAAATATAACTACTTTGTTAAATATCACTATGTTTACTAAACCGTTATAACTTCAACAATTCATTAAAAAAAAACATGAAACGTATGTTTTTGAAAATGTAAATGCGGAAATAATAAACAGTGATTCTCAATAAAGTAATAGAATTTTTTCTTTTAATTATTACTTTTTTTATTTCTTTTTAATATTAGATTTATTACAAGTCATATTTTATTCATTTTTGTACTTTCGTTTATATGATAATAGGTAGCTTTTTAATTTAATTATAATTATTCTAAAAGATGCAAGCATAAGTTTTCTTTAGATAATTTTTTAACATGGAAGAACCTCCTAAAAAGTCGATTGTTCGTTTGTAATATTTATTATAAATGAATAATCGACTTTTTGTTAAAGAGACCTGAATTACTGTAAGACGAGTTTTATCTTCTTCAGTAACAGCATAAAAATAATAATAATAAAGTGGAATATGTGCTGTACCTACATGTAAACTGCAGAACAAATTATATACACTTTATTATGTGGATGAAGAAGAGTGAAGACAATATAAAATAAGAGAACCTAAATAAAAATTTAGAACCTCCTTAGAATTAGATTGGGAAAATAAATGTTTTATTCGTGGAAATGTATTGCATGAAGCTAGATAATTAAATAAGAATGACTCAAGAAGATGAACAATTGCCCGAAAGTTTAAAACATGGCTAACTAAATAAACATATTACAAACATGAAAAAACAATTTCGGAGGGGAAATGCGGAGTCACAAAAGAAGAAGAAAGAGAAAGAATATATACTTTAATCTAGACCTCAAACTGAACACAACGCAAAACATTTCTGAAAAATCCCTCTTTTGAAATATTTACCTCTTTAATGTACCATGAAAATGGTTCTAGTTCTAGGAAGTATAATATTACACAGATAGATAGCTATGTTGTACCTTCTCTAGAAGCAGGATATCCGTATGAAGAACAATTGATGATAGCTCTTTCAACCTTTAGAAATTTCAAATAATTAATAGCTGAAACATGAATCATTATTCGGGAAAACTTCGAAAATTTTAAATATTCTGTTTCATGTGAGACTGATTTCACACACAAATTAACACACAGACCCGTTCCAACATCCTCTTTGTCATCAAACATTACATTCAGCGTGTTGAGATCCTAGGTATTTAGGTTGGTTATATTTAGATCAGTATGAAACAGCAATGAAACCATAAGTAAAATACGTTTTGCTTTATATCAATATGTTTTATTTTACAGAATTACAAATTATGTGTTAGAAAATATCTAAATATAATTATATATGTTACAACCTAAAAGTTAAATTATATAAATTATAACAATAATAAATAAATGCATAGAGTATTCATATTGTAATAACTAAAAGTCTGCCTTATGTTCAAATAGAATTATCTATTTGCAGATCGTCTTTTCCATATCAATAGGAATAGGTTTTGTCATAATTAAACATTATTTTATCACTACAAAGAAATTTCGAATACTTTTTCGAATTCTGTTGTTTAAACAGGTGCATGTGATTGATGGTCTTTTGTAAAATTTTACAATTTTTAATAAATATTCTAATAATGGTCAAATTGGTAGGGAATTATGAAAATAAACTTTAGTTAACCAATTTCCAAAATATCACCATAAATCATAATTGGATCAAAGATTTTTGATAACGCCGCGCCGTGACTGGATAATGATTTTAACCAATCATTTCATTCAAATTGAGAATTCGATTATTTAATTTCGCTACAAATTGTCAATATAAAATGAAAACACCAACGAAATAAAAATACTTTAGGGAAAGTTGTTAAATAAAAATGTACTCCACAATAAAGAAATAATCAAAGCCCAAAAAATTAATTGTGTTCCATATAAAGGCACTGATTATAATACGTAGTGCCACTTACAAAAAAATATAGGGATCGTCAGTTCTCAATAGGTATCAGAGTATCAGCTATATGAAATTTAGATGATATTATCGTAATCGGGAACGCCAGCTTTGAATGACTGCAAAAATTTTGTATGTGTGTGAGTACTCAAAGAACTCTTCTGCACGACTGGATCTTCAGACATTAATTGGCGCCATTCCAACTGTAAGAAATATAACATCATAAATGAAATATGAGTGAATAGCATGTGCCTCTACAAGCACACAGAATTGTACATATTGGCATCAATCAAAAACTAGTATATGGAATGAATGGAATAGTGTAGATTAGTATTTTTAATTGCAATAGGTATTACTAAAATTTAGAGATATTTGTCCTCTGATTCGAATGACGCTTTATCGTTTTTCTGACAACTGATCAGATTCTTAAAAAAACGAAGAAACGTTCGTAGCGTGAAGCTATTTTACCGACTTTTGTACTGGACCATTCAAACCATGTAATATTAATTGAGTCAAAAATGTACAAAAAACGGTCGAAAAAAGAAAAATTGAAATACAATTTTTTTTTCTCAGCCCTTTTGCAATGTCTTAAATCAGCGCTACATAACATAATGCACCCAGAGCGATATGGGGCATATGCCCCCTCCCCGCTTTTAAGCAATAAATAAACAAATTGAAAAACTCGAACACTATTGGTGCTTTTTGGCCAAAATCACACCTAGGTTTTTTTTGGATCGCTGATTACCAATATGGAATAAAAAATACCAAATAGTAGATGGCGCTCGGGTAAAACCGGATGTAGCGCTCATTTGGTTCAATTTTTATGTAACAAACGGAATAACTCGATAACTATTTGCGTTTTTTTTTTTTTTGATTCACATCGTGCGTTTTTGGGGTTGTTGATTATGAATTTAATGTAAAAAAATGCATATCATAGATGACGCTCGAGTAGAAGTAGTTCTTATTTATTTTTGAAAATTGAGCTCTGGGGTTTTCAACTTCACTGATGAATATAAACTCAAAATATTGCAAATCATAGATGGATCAGTGAAATATCGGTTATTTTGGGAAAAAGTTTTGATTTATGACATTGACATCAATTTTTTTATGAAAATATCGCCTTAAGATATAACAAATAAGATGTAATAGAAATGTAACTCATAAATGATGATCATCAGAAACATACGTTTCGAAAATTGATTTAGTAAAGAATTTTATTTTTTATTTAAAGAATTTCCTCGGTTGAAGAACATACATATGAAGGAGATCTCGATGCTATAGATACTATGATACTGATGATTCCTTTTTAATACATATCATTCTTTGTGCATATAGGTATAATATTAGTATACTCAGGAATATATTTTCATTACTGTATCTTTGAAAATATAAAAAACGGCACAACGTTTACCTGGGCATTTTTAAGCGAATTTTAGTATAGTATACCTGCGATATTGTTTAGAATTTGGAGATATTTAAAAGAAACAGTTATTTTCAGGAATATCGCAATATTAAAAATACGTTCCATGGCATGTCAAAGTTCCATCAAACATCTCATGTAGTTGTCAGTCGCTTTTAGAAGCCAGTATTGAAACTACATATATTTTATAACTGAAAAATTGTTGCTCTATATTTATTTATACTAATATTTGATGTGATATCTATTATAGCAAGTGAAGTGTTTGAAAATTTAATGTGCAGTGAGACTTTGAAATCTGTTGCTCAATAAATAATATACTATCTAGTTATATTTTTCATATATAACTTTCATCAACTGTGAAAAATGTAGTGTTGTTCTTTTCTGAAAAGGGATTATCCTAAACAATGTACTGCTTGCTACGTTGATTAGAAAATAAAATATTATTTATAAAATAACAAAACAAATTGTCAAATTCTTGTGTGTGATCGTAAGCGTTGCTTCCGATCACATATACTGTGGAAACGACGATTCTATTAAAGATTACATGTATTGACATTAATATTAGTAAACTGTTGGAAAATCTAGTGGGGAAATTTCTGTTTGTTTAGAAACGAGTATTAAAAAATAACGTTCTGATTGATAGGGAAAAACAGATAATTTTTTTATAACAGAAAACAGTTTTTTTAAGATAATCTCTTTTCAGAAAAGAACAACACTCGATTTTTTCACAGTTGATTAAAGTTTCAAAGTGTCACCGCACATTAAATTTTCAAACTATTTTACTATGATAGATATTACATCAAATATTTGTATAAATAAATAAAGAGCAACAATTTTTCATATATATCGTTTCAATACCGGCTTCTAAAAGCGACTGACAAACTACATGAGAACTTTCACCACAACCCGGAACATAATTTTAATATTGAAAAAACGATGTACCTCAAAATAACTGTTTTTTTTAAATATCTCCAAATTCTAAACAATACCGCAAGTATAATAAAATCCGTTTAAAGATACCCAGGTATACGTTTTGTCGTTATTTCATATTTTCAAAGATACAGTAATAAAAATATATTCCTGAGTATACTAATATTATACCTGTATGCACAAGGAATGATATGTATTAAAAAGGAATCATCAGTATCATAGTAAAAACAGGTCCCCTTGGATTATTATACTCATTCCGTAGCATAGAGATCTCCTACACTGTATGTTTGTTCTGAAAACCGAGAAAATCTTGAAAATAAAAAATTAAATTCTTAACTAGATCGATTTTCGAAAAGAATGTTTCTGATGACCATCATCTATGACTCTATTACAACATATTTGTTATATCTTAAGTGATATTTTCATTAAAAAAAATATTGATGTCATAATCTCTTTTTATATAACTAAATGTTTTTTCCATAAAATAACCGATATTTCACTAATCCATCTATGATTTGCAATTTTTTGAGCTTATATTCAAAGTCAGTGATGTTGAAAACCACAGAGCTTCAATTTTCACTAATAAATAATGTTTTTTTGTAAAATATACATATTTTTAAAAATAGTGCTTCTACGCGAGCGCCATCTATGATATGCATTTTTTACATTGAATTCGTAATCAGCAACCCCAAAAACCCCCAGGTGTGATTTTTGACGAAAAATCACAAAGTTATCAAGTTATTCAATTTGTTATATAAAAATTGAACCCAATGAGCGCTACTTCCGGTTTTACGCGAGCGTCATGTACAATTTGATGTGTTTGACTTCATATTCGTAATTAGCGATCCAAAAAACCTCCTAGGTGTGATTTTGGCCAAAAAAGCACCAAATACTTTCCGATTTATTCAATTTGTTTATTACATTGTTTATTTATTGTTTATTAGGGGGAAGGGGACATTTTCCCCATATCTCACTGGGTGGATTATATTGTGTAGTTGATGAAGACATTGCAAAAGGTTTCAGGAAAAAAAACTGTATCTCCATTTTTCCTGGGTTTGTACATTTTTGACTCGACTATATCATCAAATCATTTGTCCCGGTTTTGTAGATTAAGTGCTCATGCCAAAACAGTTATTGTAGTTATTCTTTATTTGGCTGCTCGGTATTCAAGTTACTCAGCATGTCATTATTGGAAAATATTGTTTTTGTATCCTACAAAATGCACTTCTTGTAATTGATATCGATAGTGTGACGTCAATACCCAACCTTTCCCTGCGGTAGATTCAAATTCGTATTTTAAATCTTCATCAAATTGGTCTTTATTTCTATGTAGATAAAGATCATAATATAATACCGTAAAATTTGATTACTGATTAGTTTGCTCTTATTTTGACATGAACATTGTTAAGTTTCACTTTATAATTTATGTTTAATTTAAATTTTTGAAAATTAATAATGCAAACCTATCTCATCCAAATATTTAATACTCCTTTATTGCTAGTGTGAGAGAGAAGTCTCGGCCAATCGTAACGATGTCAACATATGATATCTTATTAGTGTGAAGTTTACCCACACTTTTCCATTCACACTTCATGACGTGTGCACTGTCGAAGATGGGATAGAGGAGAATTCGCAAGCAATGTTGCCAGGTTTATCAGACAATCTACTATCTGTTTTCAATAAATTATTTATTTTACTTGGTTGATGTATCTTATTAAGATAACAAATTATTTACATTGATTATTTAAAACAAATAATATCCTTTGAATATTTCACATGGGCTGCACCTACTGAGCGACAATATTTCATTCCTTGACAAACGGTAGGAATAAAGAAATTAATATCATTACTTTTTGAAAACTACGGCGAGCTTGTTGAAGAAATTTGGGCTGATGTTTCTCCATAGGTCAATCTTACATGGCAATAACATTACAACCCTTGACAAACCGTACAAAAGAAGGAAATATTTCTTTTAGGGATTTTTTGAAAAATCGATATTTCCGAAATTAAGGCGAGCTTATTATAAAATTTTGGCTAATAAATCTCCTTAGGCTACTCTTATATGATAATATCATCACAACCCTTGACAAACCGTAGAAATGAAGGAAATAATTTTTTACAGAATTTTTGGAAAATCGATATCTCGGAAACTAGTGAGCTTGTTCTTGAAATTTTGGCTAATGAATCTCCTAATATTACACTTTCATGACAATTATATTCCACCCTTTAATAAACCGTACAAAAGACAGTAATAATTTTTTTTAAATTTTTTGAAAATGTTATTTGTAAATAAAATGTTACTCTTACATTACAACTATATGACACACCTTGAAAAACCGGACAAAAGTAGGAAATAATTTTTTTCAGATTTTTTTGAAAAATTGATATCTCTGAAACTACGACGAACTTGTTCATGAAATTTTGGCTAATGAGTCTTCTTTGCCACTCTTACATTTCAACTATATTAAACCCCTTGACAAACAGTACAAAAGGAGGACAAATAAATAATCAATGTTAATAATTTGTTATCTTAATAAGCGACATCAATCAGGTAAAATAAATAATTTATTGAAAACAGACGCATTGCTTGCAAATTCTCCTCTATCCCATCTTCGATAGTACACACGTCATTAAGTGTGGATGGAGAAGTGTTGGTAACTTCACACTAATTTATATCTTTCGTCTGTAGTAAAGAAGATTTACGATGAGCGCATCTCCAAGACCATGCATTCGCACCGAATGATGTATATCTTAATGTGGGCTAGTATTCTGACAAATCTACTGCATTTAGAAACATTAGGAATGCGCGATAGACGAACATTTGCAATACCCAGTGGCGTAACAACGCAGCGACGGGACAAGTTCGAAAAATTTTACGCCCATATCAAATAAAATATTAGCATTTAAATCATCATTATGGAAGTGTATTTAATATCTATTTTCTCGAACATATTAAATCTACACAAGGGAAAAATAAAATATAATAAGTAATCATAATAAGTGATACAACAAAACCAAAATAAAATCAGAAAAGGATGTCTAAATTAACATAATATAAAAAAGGAAAAAAAAAAGAAATCTCAAACATTTATAACAGATTAATAAAATCTTTGTTTCCTTGCTTCCGAATGTGCAAATCTTGAAATTACACTCGTTTTCGAGCTCCCTCATTTTTTCTAGATATAATTGTCAAATCTAATAATTTTTATTCACCCAGAATATTGTTTGCCCTGCGCACCCAGGCCCCTTTGGGAGCCAAGCCCGTGTGCTTAGCACTCATGGCACACCGGTAAATGTGCCAGTGGCAGTGCCAGTTTTTACCAGACTTTCCATCTATCTTACACTTGCCGTAGTCCTCTTACAGGTGAGAATAGGAACTAGCAGGAGAACTAAATAAATGATCTCATCATATTCTCAGATCTTCCAAGTATACCATTTTCCGCATTGGAAGTTCTTAAATACTTGTTACTAGCAACTGTCCGCGCGCTACGCTCACAGAAACAGATAATACCCGATAAAGGAGGAAGCGTCGGTTATGCCCCCGCGATGTCATTCCCAAGTTTCAATACTTGATGAAAATATTTCTGAGTAAAAACAGCTAAAGCGTGGAAGACGTAAAATTATACTCTATGTCATGTGAAAGTTTAATTGAATTGACAGGGATATCTATGATATGGAATGGTCTATCACGGACATTATGTGACTGTCAATTTATTGGCTGTCTGTCATGTTGATGTGTATGTGTTGTCTGTCAGCAATTTTTTTTAACTATGTGCATATTGTAAAATTATCCACTACTATGTATAATCACTTCATTTGTAACTTCCGTTACTCGAGTATCGGCGTTCTACGCCATCGTCAGACGGTATTCGAATTAGTGATGGGAATAATCGAGATATTCAGCAATCGATTATTAATAAACAACATATTCCAATAATTTACTAATTTAATCAATTAAACTTGTAGTAGTTATCCTTGCTACCTAACTTTGGAATTTGGATAAGTACATTAAATTACATATTCATGTTTAAATAGTTAGGATAAAACATTTCTACACATTTTCTACCGCTATTTTACCAATACACGTGATTCATTGACTTCACATGTGGCACGCACAAGGCAAGTAACAAGTATTTAATTATTTTTGTAGGTAGGTCTACATTTTGTCTTTTGCCGAGTCATGATTTATGACTTGTTATCTCGATATTAATTGATTAATGTCAAAGCCTTACGTTATTTACACATACTTTATCGTATTTTGAATTCTTGATAAGCCATAAAATAAAATACCCAAAAATGTCTTAATTTTTTCTTTTTCTATTTACTTCAGCAATCTGTGATAGTTTTAGTAGTTCATCATCCCCACCACTAGATGTGTCATGTACGACCGAGAGAATAATCTAAACTAAATCTAAGTATGTACTGTTAACTTCCAAAATCACTATCGATTATATCGAGAATTTTCAATAATCGACTAAATCAATTTTCAAATCACGATTATTCCCATCACCGATTCAAATACAATTAACTATACATAACATTGCCTACAAATACTTATCGGTGAGCAAATTATTACGGTGGTCATAACCACGGTCGTACATACAGGTCTGGGGACTCGAGGCTGTTTCCTATGTGAGAAGTGGGTCCGCTAAGCGTCGACTGTCGCGTAGTACCAAAAAGGATGGCGCAGTAGTCGAAATTCTCTGACAACTGTCATACTTGACTTGTAAACACAAGGAATACCTGCGTTTTTAGAAACAAATTACGAAATCGTGCATTGTGCCGAAATGCAAAACGGGGTACAAAAGTGTAAAGCAAGAAACTTCTGTTTTTAAAGTGCCGAAAGATGCGGAAATGCGAAAAAAGTGGATGCTTGCGATTCCGGATAGAAATCGTTTTAACGAGGTCTTTTATGTGTGCGAGCATGTATAACGAAAAAGGGGAAGTTATTTTTAAGGTGAGTAATACATTTTGACAAGAGTAACAGTTCTATTCCTTTCTCAAATCAGAATACTTAGTAACACTGCTTGCGAATCCGGAAATAAATCGTTTTACCACTTCGATCCAAGCGCTAGCTAGTGGCTGAGCGAGGGACTACGAGTTTGGCGACGCGTAAGAGACACATGTCAAGCATACGAGTCCCCAGACCTGTATGTACGACCGTGGTCATAACTTAGAGGATTACCACTATAGCTGAGAAGGTTGAGTATAGGACAAACTAGGACCAATAGTTCATAGAATAACTACATTAAAGAGCTTCCTATAATGAATAAAACAGCTCGGTTTGATCATTAAGGAGTAGAAACAGCTAATATTTCGAAAGAGCAAAAACAACTGAACTCGTGGAAAGACGTAAAATTGTACTCTATGTCATTTGTAAGTTGATTTGAAGTGACAGGGATATCTTTGTTATGGAATGGTCTGCCACGAACATTATCTTATGTGACTGTCAATGTGACAGTTACTTATCATGTGAATGTCCCTGTCTTGCTGAAGGGTTATGTCAGTCATAGACAGTGTAAGCTGTCATAAATCTATTGAACTGTCTGTCATGTAAATTTTACGAGATTACATTATATGTCGAAAACGTCAAAATATATCGAATCCCTATTACCCCGTTTGAGAGTGAGTATCAAAAAATCAGTTCTGCTTTACAGTCAGTCTGTGAGTGGTATCTGTTTTTGAAGTCTATTTTCATTGAACCTAGTAGAGAATGAGCGTCCTGTTTGTCTTACAAAAAAGGAATCGCATTTTTCCTATACCCCGCTGTTACCAACAAAATCATTATTGGGATAAAACCGACCTTGTAATTCTATTGAAGTAATCCTCTAAATTTATGAATTTCGTCGTAATCGTATTTGTAGCGGAGGTTATGTACCTTTTATTATATTTGAATACCGTTTGAAAAAACTCGAGTAACGGAAGTCACAATTTAAGTGATATTAAAATAGTAGTGTTCAATTTTACAATATGGATAAAATTTCTAATTACGTATTAAAGAGTGAAACGATAGAATTTCTTCAATTGATTTAATTATTTTTGTAATTTGATCTTCTTACAAAGGGGATAGTTTGAACCAGTGGTGTAGCTACAGTTGATGTCATCCAAGGCAATAGTGTTGGTGTGACCCCTACCCTCAATCGAATATAAAAATGCATACGTTTTTATGCCGAATAGTATTTCAACACAAGTAATTAGCCACGAATGATACTAATCTGATTTTTTTGGGTTAAATATTTCAAGCTATCCTTGCTGATCAACAATCAATTTTAAGTTTAGGAGAAATTTCAATTACTAACGAAGTTTGTGCTCAATTGTTACAAGCGCTAAATTGTAGCGATGTAGCTGCAAATATTGCAAAAATTATTAGTTTGTAATAAATTTTCTTTTTGATAAATTAAGGAATTTATTAGTTTTTGATATTTTCTCTTACGATAAAAGGTAATTTTTCCCGTAAAATTTATTAGACATGACGGTAACATATACCTAATTTTCGACGTAATCTTTAGATAAAAAAAATAAAAAATATTTATTATTAATTATAGATTTTCAATTTATTATTAAATAGACACCTGCCCTCTGTCAACCATAACTACACTACTGGTTGAAATCTCTTATTTATTTCACATTAAATTAAGAAAAGGAATATAAGTAAGAAATACAAAAAATGGAATATAGGTAAATAAATAAGACATAAACATATCATATAGTATGACGTTCAGTAGTGTGGATATGCTTGAATATTATTGTATTTAGATATAGAAGAAGAAACACCCAAACTAAGTGGTGAGAGAATTCATTTCAAAAAGATTAAAAAAATGGAGAATTTTCGATGGAATTGAAAATGATTAGGAATCCAATGAAATAAATTGATGTTAATTGGTTTTTTCATGAAATGTTTCTTTATGAATTTGCTTGATATTATAAAGATCTATATCCATTCCAAAATTTTTCAACTTATAATGATCAACATATCTATAGAACGAATGATAATAAAAAAAAGCCGCTAGAGAGAACGACATTATATGTTCATCTGTATCATATCATGTTCCATGTAAGGATTATGTTAAATAAATAAGTTTATCATATCCAATAATGCAGCATGCCGTTAGTTTTATTTGCTTTCGGATGATTATCACGTTATCTATATTTACGAACAAATAAAAAACCAATGAAATAGTTCAAAAGCATCATTCTTGAATCAAATATTCATATATAATACCACAAGAGCTTCAAAATTATCGGGTATTTCCCGATAGGTTCGTTGCAAATAAATGAAGGAGTCAGGAAAAATCACTCGCGCTTCGCGCTCGTGATTTTTTAACCTGAAAAACTTGACGACTTTATTTGTTTGCAGGGAACCTTGAGGGAAATGCCAGATAATTTTGAAGCTCGTGTGGTATTCGGAGGATTATTTTTCCGTCCCAAATGAACATTTCCTTTGACTTTTTTATCGATGGTGGACAGAATTCAACCTGTCAGTTTGAAGTGTGGTTAATTTGACTGGCCGTCCCAAATGAACATTTCCTTTGACTTTTTTATCGATGGTGGACAGAATTCAACCTGTCAGTTTGAAGTGTGGTTAATTTGACTGGATCATGTTTTGTTTTTTATATATATCAACTACCAGAGAAAATATTCAAAAAATATTCATATATAATACCACAAGAGCTTCAAAATTATCGGGTATTTCCCGATAGGTTCGTTGCAAATAAATGAAGGAGTCAAGTTTTTCAGGTTAAAAAATCACGAGCGCGAAGCGCGAGTGATTTTTCCTGAAAAACTTGACGACTTTATTTGTTTGCAGGGAACCTTGAGGGAAATGCCAGATAATTTTGAAGCTCGTGTGGTATTCGGAGGATTATTTTTCCGTCCCAAATGAACATTTCCTTTGACTTTTTTATCGATGGTGGACAGAATTCAACCTGTCAGTTTGAAGTGTGGTTAATTTGACTGGCCGTCCCAAATGAACATTTCCTTTGACTTTTTTATCGATGGTGGACAGAATTCAACCTGTCAGTTTGAAGTGTGGTTAATTTGACTGGATCATGTTTTATTTTTTATATATATCAACTACCAGAGAAAATATTCAAAAAATATTCAGTATAATTCCATGTAGGTTGTACCACGTGACGTCGAATGGTGCAATTCTATTGGTCGATATTTGGGACGGAAAAATAATCAGTATAATTCCATGTAGGTTGTACCACGTGACGTCGAATGGTGCAATTCTATTGGTCGATATTTGGGACGGAAAAATAATCATTTAATATTCCGATTTAAACATTTCCCCACTCTGAGGGCTAAGAAGTAATTTTACCCAGTATTAAGAGAAAATATATCATTTAAACAATTGCTTCGTATCCTTGAAAGATATACTTCGCACTGACTCTAGAATATGATTAGACTTTTTCTTCTGAACTCTATCCTATTATGAATCTTTTAATTGAGCATTTTAAGTAGTTCAAAATTCATGAAATTCAATTTGGCAAGTAAATTAAATCGGGTTTATGATGGAATGACTTATTTGACTTGTTTATGCTACGTTTTTGATTGGTTGAAATGCTCTGTGTGTTGATAATCGAAAATACCATGTTATCAATTTTGTATTTCGGCTCTTGATTAGATATTGGATATATGGTGTTTTTGTTTTTGTATTTCGCTTCCTCACTAGTAATTTTGTAATGACTTACCAGCAGCAGGATGTCATAATATTTTTAAATGACAACACCGAACTTTAGGGAACCAATAAATAGATAACAATCAAAATGAATTCGATTCTATTTATTAACAAATGCAACTAGTTTTATAGATGATTATCGAAAATTCCTTCTCTTTTTCGCTATAAATTATGTTGTTTTATAATCAAGGCTTTAGGTAACCATATTATTGACCACTCTTCTATAGAGTTGGAGTTGAATGATCATTCTCAGAATTTCAAAAATAATAGGACATGTGAATCAATGAAATGCCCAGAATGTTCTCGATTATGGCGAAGGACGTGGTTAACATCGACTTACCAGTTTCTTGTACTGAGTTTTCTTCAGCGAGTATTGTGTTCCTATGAGTTTAAGCAAATCGGACCTTTCACACCAAGGCCAGATCATGAAGTCTAACATGCCAGGTTTATCTCCGCCGAAGAATTTAGACTGACGAGTCGTGAGTTCTTTTTCAAATAATCCTAGACCCTCTCCAATCACTTCATCGTCATTGCGATAGTTTTTCTCTGGGTGGAGTATGACTTTGTACAACGAACTTATGACCTGAAACAATATGAGCCGTTTATATTACATTGTTATTCATTTGCTTATGGAATTTTGTTTTAGAATCGACATCGAATGAATGTACACAACACCACATCAATAATAAGAACCGAATGATTTGGTATTTGGGTACATTCGTTAGGTGATGTCGTATTGGTCACAGTGTCTGTGACCTTATGGAGTTGTAGGATGATAAATCAGATGTATTGGTGTTGCAGACCAATGGTTATTTGTAGGGGTTTAGAGAGGCTACTATATTCCAATATACCGATTGTTCTCAACTATATCCAAGTAATGTCAAGATACTTCCTGCAGAGGAATACATAATCCTCCGTCTTTCGAGATTTAATGCTTGAGGGTAACCAAGAGTGGCTGTAACTGAAATTTAGGAAAGTTTTGGCAGTTTCTAAAAGGTTTTATTACAATAATAAGCATCACTTCAATGAAAATAGTTGGTTTTGACAATGTTTCTTTAGTCGATACCACAACACAACGATCATCGAACAAGTAACATAAGTGGTGTTCGTAGCTTTGGATGGTATAAACAGGTTTCTCTTGATTTGGTTACTCACCCTACTAAATTCATCTATGAGTAATCGGTCCTTTGCTTTCTGTAGGGGATCTTTAGAATGTAGCTTATGCTGATGATATTTCTCGTCCAAGTAGTCGGATATGACAAGACTTTCATATATAACGTCACCAGTATCTACTTCCAGAGCTGGTATTTTTCCGTAGGGGGATTTATTATATAGCCATTCCGGCTTGTTGGTCAAATTTATGTTAACAACATCGTACCTAAAATGATGAGGCTAAAACTACAAACTGAAGTTGGTTATAATACTTACGAAAGTTTTTTTGCATCCAAGATGAGGTGAATTCTTTGGGCATACGGGCAAAATCTGTTACTGTAAAGTCTTAGTTTTCCTTTTGTTGGACTAATTGGCGCCTTCGAACCTGCACATCAAAATATTTCTAGAATAATTATTGACGAATATTTAAAAAGAAATTTAATATTACATGTGCATCAGATATGTTCGTGAGTACTCCCATCAGACATCTAAACTATTTGTGATCCGGGTAAAAATTGTAATCAAGTTTCAAGTATTCAACACTGTTAATAAAACCATCTCAATGGATTCCGTCGAGCTCAAATACTTCATGAAGGAATAACATTGTCAGAAAGAAAGATTAGTGTAGTTGTTGAAAGCTAAGTGCAACGTAATTTTGTAACATGGCCTAAAGTTTGAAGCCTCGTGAGCGCGTTGTTTGAATCCCACCTGACATTCCAGCTAACTTCCATAGAAGATAGGAGGCGACGACAACCTGTTAGTATCCTTTTCTTGATGAATTTTATCTGTTCAATATGTGGAATTATATTCTTTATTTTGTCTTCTTTCAACTTAAATGCTTCCATAGGTCAAGTAATTCAAAACTGCCATTGTATATGTCTCTTTACATTTCAGAATTTACAAAATAAACAATCCACTGAAATTTTCGCATGAAATTGGTAAAATTGCTTTGGTCACTCAATTTGTGTTGTCGTGATGATACTCAAATTTCTAATCTCTTTGAAATCATCCATCCTAATGGTTTTCGTACATCTGATACCGTGTTGCTTTGCTTGAACTTTCAAATATTTTCTCAGCCTCCTCGATTTGTGACCGAATCAGCATCAAACACGAATAGTAATTAGATTTTTCTATTCAAACAATATTCAAGATAAATTAGACGTCGGTTACACCACAAAACACAAAACGTATCCAAAGTACCTATATGTACGAAAAACTCGGCGGCCGTATATTTAATATATATGACGGACGTACTATTCGAGATTTCTAAATCAACCAATATCATCATCGCCGAATGAATATTCAGTTTCCCGACAAAATGGTCTATTTCCGGCTATTCAACTACTATTGTATATAAACAAGGCACGATTGCTTTACTCAGGTAATAGAGGTAAGAACAAACAAACAATTCTCCCATATATAGGAGAGTGGGCTGGTCGAATATTCTAGGCCTCCTTCAGTCAATAGTATAATGAGGTTAGAAAAATGTTAGTAAGTATCGAGATGCGGTTTTCTGAATTTTGTTCTTAAAGCGATCATGACTAACTTCGGTCCAAATAAAATTGGAGCTCCCAGTCACTTTTATGATATTCGTTTAAATCACCTGAAATGTTGTATTCCGGGGTTTCAGGGGTCGATGATAAAATTTCAAAACGGTGCTCTCAAAATGGCTCAATAGCCACATACAACATCATGTACTCCGTATCAACACCTCAAAACTAATCGATTTGAGTAATATAACTTAAATCTGAAAATATTTCAATTTTATCTACATAATTCCGTTTTAGTTTCAAGATGATTATAATACTGAATATTTGTACAATCCTTGGGGTTTCGTTGGCTTCCGAAACTTTAATAGTAGGCCAAAAGTAATTCAAACTGAGAGAGAGGTACCTCTAATAAATAGTCCATTGGAATTGTCATTTATTGTGCAAAAATTTTGAGCAGCATACAGACCTGGTTTTTTAGAAAGACTTCTAGAACCCTAATTTCATAACTCGCAGATGAACGGAGGGGTTTCATTAAGATCTATGTATATACATTTTTTTAGGAGTTTTTGACAGTTTTTTGCAATTTACACGGAAACTGTGCATTCTATGGGCAAAATACAAGAATCGACTTTTGAAGATCAAACATTTCCACATCTTTTTTGTCTTCGATAAACTAAGCAAGACTATGTATGTCATCGAATTCTCTGCAGAGAAGACCATAGTCTGGAAAGAAGTGGAAAAATGGACAAAATGTCAAGATCTCCTGTTCGAGCTCCGCACGCTATACCCAGGCCACAAGGTCGTATTATTGGTTCTGCTCATCGGTGTTTTGGGCGGAATTCCGTCTTCGCTGCGTTCGAACTTAAATATCATTCCGCCCTGGAAGAACTCGGCGCAGATCTTAATAGACCGGATGCAGAAGGCAGTCATTCTGGGTTCCATAAGACTACTTAGGGCATACGATTTAGGAACCTGAAGCGTTGATTGAAAGAGTTGAGAAGATACGCAACGCTCGTGCATTTTAGCGTAAACGAAAAGGTGACCGAGATCTAGATGGCGAGGAACGGTTGAGGTGACCGAGAAACTCAGTCTGCTTGCGACTGCCGTGAGGTTCAGAGCTCGCGCTACGTTCCGTGCATTTTATGTTCACACACTTATTTATTACGTTTGACTATTGCCGTGGATAATTCCAATCAACGCTATTATAGATTTACTGTGCCTTCATATCAGTTCTAATAATGACTTCGGTATCTAATAATAGTTGTTGTTATGTTTATTGTGACAATAATATTCGATCACGTAATGGAGTCACTTTTATCAAATTTCCGGTGAACGATATTATAAGAACAAAAGAGTGGCAAAAGAATTGTGGAAACATTGAAATCTTCTTAATGGACATTGAGAAATTAATTAATCCTGGGCGGGTACAACCGGATTGAATTATCATTCTATGAATTTTAATAAAATCAAATTTTTTTTCATAGCACTGTTTGATAAGAAGATACAATTTTATAAATTTTGTTTCTATGTGCAATATATGCATTATGCAAATACTGCTTCGACGTACTACTACATGTACCACCAGAATCCAAACATTTATATTTATTTGTTTATCTTGTTTGAATCTTGTAAAATATCCTGGGCGGGTACAATCGTATTAAATTATCATTCTATGAATTTTAATAAAATCAAATGTTTGATTTTTTTCATAGCACTGTTTAGATAATGAGATACAATTTTATAAATTTTGTTTCTATGTGCTATATATGCATTATTTTATATGCAAATACTGCTTCGACGTACCACTACATGTACCACCAGAATCCAAACATTTATATTTATTTGTTTATCTTGTTTGAATCTTGTAAAATATCCTGGGCGGGTACAACCGGATTAAACTATCATTCTGCGAATTTTAATAAAATCAAATGTTTTTTTCATAGCACTGTTTGATAATAAGATACAATTTTATAAATTTTGTTTCTATGTGCTATATATGCATTATTTTATATGCAAATACTGCTTCGACGTACCACTACATGTACCACCAGAATCCAAACATTTATATTTATTTGTTTATCTTGTTTGAATCTTGTAAAATATCCTGGGCGGGTACAACCGGATTAAACTATCATTCTGCGAATTTTAATAAAATCAAATGTTTTTTTCATAGCACTGTTTGATAATAAGATACAATTTTATAAATTTTGTTTCTGTGCTATATATGCATTATTTTATATGCAAATACTGCTTCGACGTACCACTACATGTACCACCAGAATCCAAACATTTATATTTATTTGTTTATCTTGTTTGAATCTTGTAAAATATCCTGGGCGGGTACAACCGGATTAAACTATCATTCTGCGAATTTTAATAAAATCAAATTTTTTTTCATAGCACTGTTTGATAATAAGATACAATTTTATAAATTTTGTTTCTATGTGCTATATATGCATTATTTTATACGCAAGTACTGCTTCGACGTACCACTACATGTACCACCACAATCCATACATTTCTATTTATTTGGTTTATCTTTTGGTTCTTCCAGTTAAAATACTCTCAACAGTTATCCATAGCTGAGGAACGCGAATATTTAAGTTTTTTAGTCAATACTAATTTATTTCAAGATTGGTAGGTATAATTTGGTCATTTGGTATTTGCATATGTTTATGGAGTTGAATGTTTAGGGAAAATCTGAAATAGCCATTTATAAAAGTAAATAAATATTTGTTTGTATATTTAGTGGAAAGTTGTTTTGTTAACAGATAAAATGTATGGTGTCCCATGTTTAGTATTCCCAGGAAGAAACCCCCTGTCGGTATCTGCAAACATATTCCTTTCCCCGAAAATTGGTTAGTCGAGTTCAAAAGTTTTCCCATTAAAGATCAAATAGGTATCTTATAAACCGTGCCTCTAATAAGAATTTTGTAGGAATACTTCCTTTTCTCCAAATTAATGTATATGTATATTGAATACTGATACAAATTCACCAACCCGTATTCTAGATATCAAAGCCTACACTTAATAAGAATGTGTGAATGTACTGATTTCCTTTCAAATTTTTACTCATTTGACCAGACACTAGAATACAACTGGGATGTCGCCGTCTGCTTGAATTTCCTATCATATTCATACAGAAGCGGCGATCGTTAAAAGTCAAGTCGTTTTCAACACTTTAACGCTTAAGCATCTTGCAACCTAGTTCTGTCCACGGCCGCGCGTAAATCAAAGAGGCGCACCAAACTGTCTACTACTACTACGAGTTTATAGGCGGAGGGAACAGGGTATGGTACGGTACGATAGTTTCCATAAGGTTGCGTATCTTCTCAACTCTTTCAATCAACGCCTGAAGCTACTTACCGACCGGCGGGGAGGAGTAGCTTTGGTTAACTGACTTTTGGGTTTTTTGGCGAGATTGCTGCTGGCGGCAGCCCCGACCAGGTTTAAATGTATATGTAAGTCATAGCATTCAAATCGGTTAGTTTCTGTCAAGAACAGGGGTTGAAACGATGTATGAATTTCATGCCAAATTATGAAGTACTGTTTCAAAATTTTTTTCATACACATTTTCGACCTAAAAATAATGAAGACAATAAAATGCAGTTAGAAATGCATTCAAACCAAACCGGAGCGATTCTAGATACCCTCAAGAACAAAATGCAGAAAACCGCATACATGTCAGCCAACGTTACTTCCTACAACTTTAATAATTCGGGGTAAAACCGGTATACTACTAGGAAGAATGAAGGATGGGAGCTAGGGGATAAATTCAAAAGAAGCAGATTACCCAGACATTCTCCGGACGGGAGAAACTTCTAAAAATGTAGACGGTAAGTTAGTCGGACCGAGATTTGAACCAAGATTCCTTCATTCTTTTCTAAATGCTAAGTGAACGTGAAACTGGGTTCAACCTTACTAATAGGTTCCTTGTTTATGCTGTTAATAGTTAGTAGTTTTAAAAGTAAATTTTGGTAAATTATTGACAATTCTCCAGGGATTCAAAGGTTTGATTGTATTGGTGATCTAGCAATATGTTTTCAGGATGCAATTACTAAAAATGTTAGTTGCCATAGAAAAAAATAGCGTAAATGTTATGCTGATAGTACCAAGGGAATTTAGGACTAGTATTCCATTGTTGTCAATGGTGGCACCAAATATTACAGGTTTTTTATGCCCAGAATACAAAGACATTGTACTACATATGCATTTTAGATCTCTTGTGATGGGATATTCTAAGGTCAAACTGCAGCGAGAGAGTGGGATATCTTTTTGTTCCTCTTTGGGCTGCCTATCAAAAAAATTCTCATATATTTATAGCAACATATTATATATAAATAGTGAATAAAATGTGCATTCATGCTCTAATGAGCTATAATAAGATGAAAAAAGATAATCTAAATCTTTAATAATACTGTGTCATGCAAAATGTGTTAAAGGTACAAACGGGGGATTTGTGGGTTGGAACATCAGATGAAAAATGAATAGCAAGTTTTTAATAAAAAGAAAATCATATAAATCATAATATGTTTGTAGTTGGAAGTTATAAATTCACACCATTTAATATTTAATTACGATAACATTGAGTAGTTAGTACCATTGAAACGCTTATTGCGTTTTCCATGTATATAGGAGTACACAATTGATTAATTAGTAATTATTGAAAAATGTTTCCAATTGAATCTGAAAGGGTTATTACCTACACAGATCGAAACATATTTCATGGAAATGAAGCGAATAAGTTCGCCAAATTCAGGTTTTGGTTAATACACGTCAGTTTCACTTATTATAATCTTCGCAGGCGAAAAAAAGTCCTAGAGAGAGTCTGTCTGTCTGGATGTCCGTCACGAATTGCTTGTCTAACACGATAACTCAAAAACAAAAGGTTCTATCATATTCAAAAATTACAAAAAGTCGTTTACTATTGCTATTGTTTTTCAGGGACATCGTGTAATAGACACACCTTTTTCTGAAGGGCTGAAGAATTTAAAAAATCATAACGCACAAAGTATACATTGAATCGATTCTAAACTTTTACAGTAAATATAAGTTAATTTGTAACTTCTTTTACCCAAATTTCAAGAAAATCGTTCAACAACAAAAACGTAAACTTAATTTACACCGTACTTCAACTATATATAAAAACGATGGAACAAAGGTATGTTCTAGGGGCTAGGATACTTGGCTCCCATAAAGTAGGCTCGGGTTCAATTCCCAAAAACGGAAAGTTTATTTTTGTAATGATATTTCCTTAAAAACATTTCCTTAAAAACATTAATTTGGACATTATTTAGTTGTGAATAAATAATTTATTTCATTATCTTTACACAAATGCGAAGAGTATATTATAGAATGTAAACCATTTATATAAAAATCAGTAACCAAATCAAATGATTTGCGGAGAGTAATTTTGCCACGCACACTATTTATCTATTTTCCAAGCGGCAACACTAGTTACTAATATGTCCTAACATAGGACCTAAACTTCTTTGGCTAATAATACCTCGAATACAATTACAAAATATATTCCATTGCTACTGCAAAGATTCAAAAAGTACAACTCAAAGCACAAAACGATGTGATGTGTTGTATGTTAAAATTTGCAATATTTTCCGCAATTCATGAATGTATTCTTTCTAATTAAATATCCGTGGCGGTATTAGCCAGGAAGGTTTTTATTTGGGAATCATTAACTGTGCCTAAATTAGGACATATTACTAGGAAGTAAATGAATTAAATTGCTCACGTGGATTATATAGATATGAAATAGTAATTTCAACATTATATGTTCAGTTTTTGTATTCAAATTGGCTCCTGAACACTAGGGTATCTAAGTGAAATGGCGCCAGTAGCAAGGAAATTGCACCCTCGTTCAACTATTCAAAATCCGGTTTATTTCTTACAAACCTATATAACTCGAGTATATATTACTTTTTTCTATATTTCCTTCAGTAATTTGTTGGATGATAAGTGTTTTACGTTAAAATAAATTGAAAACTAAATCTAGATGAACTATGCATAGTGGATTACATCAACTTCTCGTCTAGAAGTCATCGACGGGGAACCAGTTGGTAACACTACTTCCAGGTGACGACCCCGAAACAATGTATAATGAATTACTGTCACCTGGCGGTAGTATTTTCAACTGTTTCCCCGTCGTTTCTTTGAATCGCGAGAACTTTATTATTAATGTGTGGCATTCTCAGTGGGACATCTTTTTTCCGGCAGATTGTGTTGGAACATATAGGTTAGCCAAACATTTTAGTTATATCATTGCTAGAGATGGTTGATCAGTGACTTCATCGTCTTCGTCGTTCCACTGACGAGCTCATTAGAAGAGCGAAACAGCTGTTTGGGAATAATATACGTGTTGTCCTATTCAAGATGGAGAACTAAATCTTTGTCTAGATGAACTGATAAACAAACTAACTATACTGGACCAACTTAACTACACTAAAATAAATAACAAAGATTGTATAAATCCCAACAAGTAAATGGCGCCGCATGTCATTGGAGCCCAGGGCACATGCCCTGCCTGTCATAATCTAGACACGTCACTGCTCCTGACAAGCTTAATTCAAATCTATGAATTGAATGATAAATCATAGTCTATTCTAATGTCAGGCCAACACCTTGACCACGTAGCCCTCATGTCACATGACCAACTTTCGCCTAGACAGCGCATACGAAACAAGTTCAGAGCTAAATTAATCCATAACAATTAACTAAGTGTAGTTTAGGGGCTTGAAAGAAGTTCTATACTGTGGCAATTTAAAATAACGAGCTAGTGTTTCTTTTCAGTTATTAGGTAGTGTTAGAAGTTCATGTTGATTTTATGAGATACAATGGTTTCTTGTCATAAATCTTTGGTATATCTAGAAACTAGTTCGGGAAGTGCCAAAGATTGTTATTACGTGTTTTTTATCAGTTTTCTTGACGATGTTATTGCTAAGGAATATTTCTCATTTTATCTCAGAATGCATTTGGAGTACCTACTTGCAATATCAGTTATCCCAGTAATTCTGATAAGACTTATATAAACATTTACTTTACCACGAGACGAGCGCTTGAAACAAAAATTCCTTTTGTTCCCAATGAAAACTTCCAAAACTTGTTCAAGATTGCGTACATGCTATTTTTAAGAATCATCCTTTTTATTTGACAAGAAAACTTACAAATAAACATCCTGAAGAAATTCTAACTCTAGAATTGATTGAGATTGATTTCCACACCTGGCGCAAATGTAGATGATATTTAAAAATATAATAACTTCATCTCAAAATTCAAGAGCAAAAAGTGGACTTTTTCCTAAACCTACGAAAACTGTAACTGTTTTTTTTTTGTTTTCAATGAATTTAAGAATTTCATTGTTTGCAGAAGATAAAGTTGTATTTATCTAAATTTGGTTGGCTTGTACAAAAAGACGGACTTTGTTCAAAGTGGTCTCAATTTGATTCTATTATCTTCAGTCATATGAATTCATTAAATTCAACTGCATTAGAGAGTCTGGAGTTTTCAGTTTGCCAAAAGCCAATTATTTGAAATGAATAACCGGTTTGTTCTCAAATGTCACACCGTAATTGAAGTAATATACCGGGATATCAAAAATTATCTTGGTCAAGGGTGGTTGTGGAATCTAAAACGTGTGTCTTACTTTACGTTTGAAATAATTATGTCACTGTTACACTGACATCATCAATAACCTACAAATTTCATTTATTTCAGTTGTAAAACAAGAATAAACTACAAATTATGAAATAACGGTTTTAGTAACAACAAAAACTAAATTACAGTAATTGTTGGAATTGTCCCCCGTTTTGTTCGATGCACATTAACTAGCGCACCCGTTCGAAAATAGGCTTCAATCATGAACATTTTGTGCTGTGTGGTAAGAGGCATAGTCAAAGTATACAGGTCTGCCGGAGCCTCCCTTCCATCGTTTCTAGCGCTAGGTGACGTCACCTAGCTCCTCCAATCACAGCCTTGCAAGTAACAACATCATATTATGACCTGTATACTTTGACTATGGTAAGAGGCATGATTCAAAAGCTGGATTAGAAAATTTCAGCACAATGACTTAACAGATTCTGACACAACAAAACATATTCAAAAATTTTAAGTAAGACACACGTTTTACATTCCACAACCACCCTTGACCAAGATAATTTTTAATTTGTAGTTCATTATTGTTTTACAACTGAAATAAATAGGTATGTAATTTGTAGGTTATTGATGATGTCAGTGTGACAGTGACATAATTATTTCAAACGTAAAGTAAGACACACGTTTTAGATTCCACAACCACCCTTGACCAAGATAATTTTTGATATCCCGGTACTACTTATCATTGTAATTTTAAATGTGATTCAAAGTCACTAGCTAGTGGCTAGCACTAGTAGGCTAAGAATAAACATTCTTTGATTAGAGTACTATGTCAAGATAAACTTTCAATAAATTGTATTGTTCAATTTTAGTAGCACATGAAGATCATCGAGTAAGGCATTTATCGGAAGGTATTAGTTGAAACACTTCAGTTGGGTTGGTTACTATAGTGAAACAAAGTAATGTGTTTCAAGTTTGCCCTAATAACTTTCCCATATTTCCAAGTACACATTAAGGTGTGGCCTACTTCAAACGAATTTATTTACAATATTGCTGGATCGAAAGATATAGATAAACTTGTTATTGAAATTATCTGTTTGCACAATGTTTTACCCTAAATTAAAAAATCTCTTGAATCAATTTTTTCCTTTAAATTATAATATATATATTATACTGATATTGTTTTTTAGAAATAAGTTTAAGTATACTGTTATATTTTTATCATGTATTATTGGCAATGTCCTGTAAATACTTTCTTCAATAAATAAATGAATAAATCGCATATAATCATCGTGCTTTAGCAACCCACTTTGTAGACAACATTTTAGATTCTTGACATCACTCTTTTCATTTTCTATTTGAATGGTGTGAGCGAGTATTCGGGGATTCTACTAAAAAAATAGTATTGCCATAGATTCTGGTATTAATAAAAGAATGCAGTGGGTGCATAATCGCCAACTTTAATATTTTCTAGTACAAAATCATGAATGAGATGATAAATGGTTGATTAGTTCCAAGACATTTGTATTAATTGCAAAATTAATTCTTGTAATTTTCATTATCCGGAATATTAAAATTCTTATATGCGACGCTACTGTCCATCGTATACAATATGAGGGCATGCATGAAAATAAACGTGACGTAACGCATACAAACAGAGACAGGCATAGGACAACCGAGTTTACAAGAGTAGGTGCTTCAACCGAATGAATCGCCTTATTATCATTGCAAATTCGAATTATAACAATCTTCAGTGGGTTATATTGAGCAATACCCGTTTATATTGATGTCAACGATGATATATTCGGACACTAGATAACAAAACGTGTAATATATAAATACTTGGTTTCAACTATCTGTTCAAACATAGGAACTATGAATAATTCTTAAACTTCTATTTCCCTTTGGATAAAGCCTGGACGAATATTCAATTACAAATAATATATTTAGGAATGGAGAAAATATTGTAAATATTTATCGAGTAAAACCCAGATTGCATATAATAGAATAATGTTATTGTCCATATGTTTATAAATTGCTTAATCAGTAAATATAACAATATAAATGATGAAAACATTTTTTATAGAGAACCAGAGTACAGCAAGAGTTTTAGGGAGAGTAATCTGTTCACTACCAAATCAATTTTTTTACAAGAATTAACATTTTATGGAAATCATTAACAGTTTAAACTTAAAACAAAACATTTCTTTTTGTACTGTTGTATCCTTTCATGAATTGGTTTTAATTCAGTATGTATAATAAATTGTAAATTTGACTGAAATATTGCAAATATAACTTTTGGTCAATAACCTTCCTGCTTGTTATTAATATGCATTGAGAATTTGGAAGTCATAATAATGTTCAAATTATGAAATTGTAATTTTGATGTTTCAAGATTTTCGTACAATTTTTTTTTACCAAGTTTATTTTTTATTAGTATTCTTTGGCACACAAATAATTTTGAAATAATGGTGCTGAAAGTACATCCACATGCCAAAATTCCTTATGCAATTACAGGTCGCCCTAGTGCATAAGCATTTCAAACAGTTGTTTGTTTAACATACCTTTTAATGAATTGGAGACATAAATAACTTTCCTCAGTTAGTTATTCACAGTATGTATGCACTTCATTTCAAATGACTATTAAAAGATCGATTTTCACTAATTTAATACATTGAATGCGCTTAGTTACAAAATATATTTAAATAAGTCTGTATTAAGGTGTTAAATTGATGAAAATCAAAATTTTAACAGTTATTTTATTTAAGTCTATAATGGATTTTGATCACATAATGGCTGATGCTACTCAATATTCCTAAATATTTAATTCAAAATTATTTTGTGATCTTTTGAATGCAGCTGAAATTATTGTCTCAATTACACACAGCACCTCATGTTGTATATTACAATTGTAGTGGAAACAAGTCGCGATTTTCTGTACATAGAGAAACAAAGGAATTCAGTTATTTTGATTTTTATTTTTAATACATTATAATCATTCCAAGATCTTACGGTTTGGAGAATCCCTTGCAAGTATCAATGACTTTTCCCTAATATAAAATACTGTATTGTCGGGATATGCAATTAACTTAACTTCCTCAACTTGTAAATATAAGTCATTTATATAAACTATAAAAAGAATAGGCCCAGGACATGGCCTTATGGCACACCACATTGAATGGTAAAAAAATCACTTTTTTCCACTACTATTTGCGTATTGTTTTCTAATGGAAAAAACGTATGTACCACTTCAGTTTCACGAAACCAATATCTTTCCAATTTAATTATCAACCTTAAATAAAATAACTATTAAAAGTTAATTATCGAACTTTTATTTAAATTAAGAATGGATTTTCATCTGTAATAACTGATTCTATCCAATTTTCAATTAGTAAGCTTTTCGGAAAGCTATAAACAAACCAAATCATTATATATTTATTGAACTCCTGAAAGATATTATAGTATCTTAGGAGTTTTAGCCTGGTCTGAACTCATACTGAGTGTCTGATTATACCTACACAACATTATTCCGAATATTCTACCATTCGCTTTAATAGAATTTTATCATATATAAATTCTGGGGAAATAGGTCACACTAACACATATATTTATTATTATCGTCTTTACGCACGTTTCGGTCTCACGACCATCATCAGAAGACTTATTATGTCTAAAACCGGATTTCTTAAAACTAATTGTATTAGCACAAAGCGAAGAATGTATGGCCACAAGTATAGCACAAGAAACAAAAACTTAGAAAATTCCCCTTCCCACTGCTTTGATTATGACCATCAATTCTAAGGAAACCAATTATTATAAAAGATTTATTCTGGAGATGATTCACATAAAACGTGACTCCAAATCTGTAAATCATCTGACATTAAGTTAGATTTATACTAACTTAATTAATTAAAACCCTTGCAAATTTCTACATGCGTCTTTATAATGTTAAAAGTATATTTTAGGTAGAAAGTCAAAAGTATATTTCCAATAAGGTCGACAACCTTTTTCTACTACCTCATAAATCTTAACATCTGCTTCGAAAGTAGATACCTGAACGTAACGTTCTTGTTTTTAATCATTCATAGACTTCGTTGACATGAGTTCGTATTTTATAAGAATACTAACTACTTAACAGTGGATTCTTAATATATTATACTTATAACATTGATGTATTACAATTTGGATTATTCGTGTTTCTGTTCGTTTCGGAGACGGGGCATTTTTAATTGAAATTGGTGCGATAAGGACGCTTTGTGCTAATACAATTAGTTTAAGAAAATCCCGTTTCAGACATAATATGTCTTCTTATGATGGTCGTGAGACCGAAACGTGCGTAAAGACGATAATAATAAACATGTGTTAGTGTGACCTATTTCCGGAGAATTTATATATAATTCATGCCTGGGTCAAGAATCTTTATTAAAATAGAATTTTATGAAATATTTTTGAAACTATTGTCAGTCAGTGAAATTGAAAAGCGGTTTCTTCATAGATGTTTTCAGTGTACATATTTTGAAATATATATCCGTTTTACAGGATGAGCTTAAAAGATCAGTTAAGGGCTTCGATATGTATCTTGATTTGATTCTACATCTGTTTCGAGACAAGGTTCGGGGAAAAAAAGAGTTTGAACTTTGCTTCATATTCTTCGGTGTATTCGGTATTGCTACTGAGATACGTTACTACCTATATCGTAGAACAAATATATTACATTAATTTATTACAATTTGTTTGTCAGATTGAAAAGTTTGATGGTTAACTGAAAAGTTTTTGTTTTCTTTCCTTTCTTTGTCTAGAATTTCAATTGTATTTTGCCATTTTATTTGACTACTAAAATATTGTAATTCAGATTTTTCTATCATGCGATGAATTATGTTTCTATGACGGGTATATCTAAATTAGTTAGCTCATTTGAAGAATTTGGGTACACTTCATATCTTAAATGTGCGTAGTGGCCAGAGGATGCCCGCAGGGGAGAGTACTCTCTCCACTCATGTGGAACCTGGTCGTGGACGGGCTACTGAGAGCCCTCCAGGACAAAGGATACAGAACCCTTGGATATGCTGACGACATATTTGTCATGGTGCAAGGCAAATACAACTCCACGGTCAGAGATCAAATGCAAAAGGCTCTGAATCTGGTAATAAAATGGACGGATTCAGAGGGACTGAATATCAATCACCACAAAGCCACCATAGTAGCATTCACTTGTAAACGCAAATCAGAGGACTTTGGACTGTACAGATAAAAGGGGATGTCAAATATTCCGGGGTGACACTAGACTCGAAACTGACTTGGAACCAACATTTGGGAAAAGTAATTAAAAAAGCAAAAACCTCATTATTTGTGTCCAGGCGTTCCTTCGGGAAAAAATGGGGGCCTAAAATGCTCTACTGGTTGTACAACATGGTGGTTAAACCAGCAATAACATACGTCTCTTTGTTATGGTGGCCTAAAACACAACAAAGAGGGACCACGACAATACTAAGCAAGGTTCAGAGACTTGCATGTCTTGGGATCACAGGGGCCATGAAATCCACGCCCACTGCAGCAATGGAGACACTACTGGGATTACCTCTCCTCCAATTGGTAATCCAAGAAAAGGCAAGGATTGGTGCCTTCAGAATACAAAATACACTGGAGAATGTTCACATTGTGCCACGACACATGAGCATCGTAAAAATCGTGACCAGAGACGTGTTAGGCATGAGAACAGGTCACATTCCAAAGCGATACTCTTTTAACAACACATTCAGGGTATCAATATCAGAAAGGACTATACAAACCTGGGTGACATTCTACAGGAAAAGAAGTGGTATACAGACGGATCTAAGAGTGAAAAAGGTGCAGGTGCAGGAATATACTCAGAGACTGGCTTCAGCTATTCATTGGGTAAACACACCTTTGTCTTCCAAGCAAACAAAACGTACAGCACGAAGGTCTGTAGAATACTGGATCATGGAAAACCTCAAAGAATACTGGGAAAAAATCCCAGGAAACGAACATGGGAAGAAATACATCAAAGCCCCGTGTAACAAAAGAACGGCAGACCTATTAGCACTAAATGGGGAAAAAATAAAAGTCGTAACAGGGCTCATGACTGGCCATGCGCCAGTAAAAAGACACCTAAACAAAATGTGACTGCACAATGGCGACCTGACATGCAGACTTTGCGGTAAGGATACAGAAACAGTGACACACATACTGTGTAAATGCGAGGCACTGGATCGCAAAAGACAGTCAATTTTTGGAAAGCTTCACGGCGAACCAGAATAATACAGTTCCCCCCAGTAACGGACTTGTACAAACTCGTACAAGCTACACAAAAATTTAACTCTTTGAATCGTGAGATATCTTGGATAGTAGACTTCCGCGGACAGCTAATCTTGAAAAATCTTGTCTTCCGGATGGATTCCGCGTCACAAAAGCTCGACTTGATGCCGACGTTTCGCCAACCATTACAGGTGGCATCTTCAGGGCAGGCTTAAGGCTTGAACTGAAACTGGTTCTACTGGTTTCTGTAGCCGTATTTATTGTAGGAAAAATCCTTCACGCTACAGAGTTCACTGCCTTTGTTCCGGTGGTTAACTTCGTTCCGGCACCTGACCCAGCCGTTGTGCGATCATGTGCGAAGTGGAATTTTCGAGGATGGGTTTCCAAATGTTGGGAAGGTAATATCCTGAGTCACGGTTCAGATTATTCGGATGTTTTAGGATTTCTATAGCTTCAAGGATTTTTCGCTGATAGAAGTTTGAGGCTCGGACTAGGATTTTAGTATCTTCAAAAAGGATTTGATGATTTGTGTTAAACTTGTGTTCCGCAATTGCAGATCTACTGGTGTCACGAAGTCTTGTACAGCGCTCATGTTCTTTCACACGAGTAGCTACTGTACGACCTGTTTCACCAATGTAGACTTTACCGCAAGAACAGGGAATACTATAAACACCTTCTAAGTGGAGAGGATGAAGGGGATCTTTGATAGGTTTGTAAAACTGAGATAATTTTGGAAGTGTGGAAAAACGGGTAGAAATATTATGTTTTTTGAGGATTTTGGAAATTCGATCTGTTATATTTTGAATATATGGAAGATAGGCCGTGGATAAAGCAGGTGGGAGGGTTTCTGGCTCAGGTCGATTTAGAATTTTAGGTGAAGTGTATTTCTTTATGGCTTTTTGAATGTTGTAATGGGAGAAATTGTTTGATAATAAGGCAGATGATATAGATGTTTTAATTCTGATTTCAAGGATTGAGGCTGAGATAGGTTGACAGCTCTATGGACCAGGGAGCTTATGACAGATTGCTTTTGGGCAGGGTGGTGGTGGGAAAGACCATTGAGGTATCTATCGGTATGGGTGGGTTTCCGATACACAGAATGTCCTAAAGTACCGTCAGTCTGTCGACTAACCAATACATCCAGGAACGGGAGTGAACCTTGCGATTCGACTTCCATGGTGAAACGGATATTGGGATGTAATGAATTTAAATGATTGAGGAAGGGAACAAGCTTTTCGCGACCATGTTGCCAAATAACGAAAGTATCGTCGACATATCTAAATGATACTTTCGTTATTTGGCAACATGGTCCCGAAAAGCTTGTTCCCTTCCTCAATCATTTAAATTCATTACATCCCAATATCCGTTTCACCATGGAAGTCGAATCGCAAGGTTCACTCCCGTTCCTGGATGTATTGGTTAGTCGACAGACTGACGGTACTTTAGGACATTCTGTGTATCGGAAACCCACCCATACCGATAGATACCTCAATGGTCTTTCCCACCACCACCCTGCCCAAAAGCAATCTGTCATAAGCTCCCTGGTCCACAGAGCTGTCAACCTATCTCAGCCTCAATCCTTAAAATCAGAATTAAAACATCTATCATCTGCCTTATTATCAAACAAATTCTCCCATTACAACATTCAAAAAGCCATAAAGAAATACACTTCACCTAAAATTCCAAATCGACCTGAGCCAGAAACCCTCCCACCTGCTTTATCCACGGCCTATCTTCCATATATTCAAAATATAACAGATCGAATTTCCAAAATCCTCAAAAAACATAATATTTCTACCCGTTTTTCCACACTTCCAAAATTATCTCAGTTTTACAAACCTATCAAAGATCCCCTTCCTCCTCTCCACTTAGAAGGTGTTTATAGTATTCCCTGTTCTTGCGGTAAAGTCTACATTGGTGAAACAGGTCGTACAGTAGCTACTCGTGTGAAAGAACATGAGCGCTGTACAAGACTTCGTGACACCAGTAGATCTGCACTTGCGGAACACAAGTTTAACACAAATCATCAAATCCTTTTTGAAGATACTAAAATCCTAGTCCGAGCCTCAAACTTCTATCAGCGAAAAATCCTTGAAACTATAGAAATCCTAAAACATCCGAATAATCTGAACCGTGACTCAGGTCCTCAATCATTTAAATTCATTACCTTCCCAACATTTGGAAACCCATCCTCGAAAATTCCACTTCGCACATGATCTCACAACGACTGGGTCAGGTGCCGGAACGAAGTTAACCACCGGAACAAAGGCAGTGAACTATGTAGCGTGAAGGATTTTTCCTACAATAAATACGGCTACAGAAACAAGTAGAACCAGTTTCAGTTCAAGCCTCAAGCCTGCCCTGAAGATGCCATCTGTAATGGTTGGCGAAACGTCGGCATCAAGTCGAGCTTTTGTGACGCGGAATCCATCCGGAAGACAAGATTTTTCATCGGGAGATATGTTGTATCAATGCGTGGCATTGCAAATGACATTCTCAGAGGAGCATCTGCGTTCCGGCAGACGGTGTTGGAACATCTAGGTTTTAAAAAAAAAACAAAACTTTGTCTATTTTATTCCCTTTGCTCATGTTAGCTTTACAACGAATTTTCATAAGATTATATGGTTCACTCAGCTCAAGTGTATAACTTTATTTTTGTCAAATTAATTTGGAACTAAACAAAATTGACTAACGAGAGGACGCAAGAATATTCGGGGTTATGATATGAGCCCCACAAATTTCGGACGAACAGACTGGAAAATAGAAAATGGAATTCTTCAATGATTTCTGGAAAGTGTCAAGTAATAACAAAGAATTTGGAACATTCACTGCTCACTGCTGAAAAATTCTAGCGTTCGATTAGAAACTTCTAAATCGCTCACGAAAAACCATTCTGAATTATGTCAAATTTATGGTAATGAGTTCATTCTGAAGAGAATGCACTTTGTCCCATCAAAATCGATCCATTTCCCAAGGATTTACGGGTTTGGCCTATTTTTATACCCATTTGACAGCATCATCATACGATATTTGCACATTTTAGATGAGTTTCTACATTCCCATTTCTAGGTGAGCAATAATGCATTAAGAGAACAATGGACACCCATTCCATGACTAATAGAATAATGTTAAATACAACTGTTCATATGTTGAAACATATAGACTCAGAAACTTTGCGTTGGTCTGTGTCGTCCTGGATAGGTATTCAGTTCAATGCCTTGTGTTACATCAGCTTATGAATATTCATAATTAATTCTTTTATTTTTGTAGCATTGCATCTATTTTCTATATCATTACTTATATGCAGTAGGTATATTGCGAATTCATATCGAATCTAACAGCCAACAAACCAAGCAATTTTCCCATTTTGGGCGTTAGGTAATCATGTTCTCACAGTACAATTTTAAATAGGATCGAATGGAAAAACGTTTCGAAAATACTGATACTGGATGAATCTTACGTTTCGTTGAAATACTATTCCTATTTCTGAGAAAATTCTCGGGATATTATTTTGTGGTCATTTCCTGCCTACAAATTTGAACAGGAAAGTTTCCTTAATGAATTTCTCTTAACAGACTTTACATGTGTATATTCCAGATTGTTGTGGGGATGGGCATTGTTTTTGTTTTATCGATGGTATACTATTTGTAAGTATTGATAGCAATATGGGGAAGTTGCCATAATCAATTAAACATTTTGGTAGTTTTCGGTATTTGAAAAGACGTTAAGAAACTCATTAAATTCAACCACTTGCTCTTATTTTTTATAAGGATCTCAGATATAAATTCCAAACGGTTTACTAGAAACTAATGGATCTGGTAATACTATGAAACTCATAATTATGCTAAATATTAATAATTAGCTGTTGTCTGCGGACTATCCTTCCAGAAACAGCTAATACCCTTTGAAGAAAGCGTCGGCTGTGCAGTCGCGATATCATTCCCCATGTTACAATGCATAAAAAAAAAATCTGATGAATAGAAACAGCTAAAGACGTGGATAGACGTAAAATATCAAAAATTATTTTGGTCAAGGGTGGTTGTGGAATCTGAAACATGTCTTCTTTACGTTTGAAATAATTATGTCACTGTCACACCACTGACATCATCAATAACCTACAAATTTCATACCTATTTATTTCAGTTGTAAAACAATAATGATCTACAAATTAAAAATTATCTTGGTCAAGGGTGGTTGTGGAATGTAAAACGTGTGTCTTAAATTTTTGAATATGTTTTGTAGTGTCAGAATCTGTTAAGTCATTGTGCTGAAATTTTCTAATACAGTTTTTGAAGCATGCCTCTTACCATACAGCACAAAATTTTCATGATTGAAGCCTATTTTCGAACGGGTGCGCTAGTTAATGGAAATTGGCAATACAGTCCACGTTTGTGTTTGGACAATTTTCGAGAGCACTTCCCAAACGTGGCAATATTACCGGACAATTTTTATGCGTGCCTTACAAATTGTGTTGAAGTGTTCCGCGAAACTGGTTGTGTGACTCATAAAAAAGGTGCTGGTAAACCAAGAGTTCGTACAGAAGAAGTTGTCAATGACGTTCGTCAACGTATGGAAGAGGAGCCTGCAAAATCTTTGAAACGTCTTTCTCAGGAAATTGGACTTTCTTATGGAACATGTCAGAAGATTTTAAAGAAAGACTTGAACATGCATCCATATAAGATGCAAGCACATCAAGCTCTTCTGCTCGCAGACCACCCCATACGCTTTGCTTACTGCCATTGGTTTGTCAATAATTTAATGAATGACGATCTTCTGGACTTTTTTTTCTGAGGAAGTGTGGTTCCACCTTTCGGGATACATCAATTCTCAAAATATGCGAATGTGGAGCAATGATAACCCTCATGTTTTTACTGAATCGCCACTACATGCTCAAAAAATCGGTGTTTGGATGGCAGTTTCTCGCAGAAGAATAATTGCAAACAAATAAAGTACTCTTGTTGGGGGTCTCAAAATTTCACCGTTTTCGAGAAAAACGCATTTAAATGAACATAACGAATCGCTAAAGGAATCGAAAAGTCGCAGACCCAGCGCACTCTACCGCATAATCTGAAACTAGCTAAACCATCTTATTCGGCGTCCTCTGAAACCCCCGAGTACCAGATTTCAACGAAATATCTGTAACTGCACAGGAGCTACAGCAAAATTTCGTTTTAAAAAAATATCTCTCCGAAACGAAAGAAGATAGGACCATAGTTTATATGAAAAATCTGATTATTTTTGTAAAATATACGGTCCCCTGCAATTACAGGAGGTCTTACTGAAACACCCTGCATATAGATTGCTAACTTGGAATATGTTCCAATGGAAGAGATACATTCTTCAGAGCTGATGGAAAAGTTATAAGACATTACATAAGATCTAGATGATTTTTTCACCAGCATCCATGCGTAATTGCGTACAGGGATAACGTTATTAATATTCACCACTTTTTATTCATCTTCAACTGTTTGAAAAAAAACTCACAAACGGAGCTCAACTGTACTGTTATGTGGTCTCTATCTATAATTTTTTTTCGGGCTAGACCTACATGCATATGTATTCTTTAGTTATAAAAGTTAACCATAATTTACTCAAGAGTTTGAAGTCACGTTAAATCGCCCTTACCGTGCCAACGTGGCCAAAGGTTGCCAAATACTACAGTCACTTTAATAGTGCATGTGTACAAGGGCAACAAAAATAGATCGATTACAAAACAAAATTTCAAGTAACCTACTGACCTAGTATTCCCAAAAATTAATAAAAATTAAAAAACTAACCTGGCAAAAATGTAACAAACTAACCTGCGATAACATTGCCTCTTGGAGTTTCCAACCTACGCTATTGGAAGCAAAAGAATAAGAGGCCTCGGTTTTGCCGACTAGGCTAGAACCGTCGATGCTGAAGAAATATTTGGCAAGGTCGGTACGGGTGGGCGAATTAGTCAAACATGACAGTTTGTTCCTAGAAGCATCCTAGGAATTTGAGAAATGCAAATGTGTTAAATTAGAAAAGGCGTATGAATGTTATCATTCTACATTACATATTATCTTTAAAATGACTGTACCTGAACATAGTAAATCGCAAAATGTACAATCATCAGCGAATCGTCATACTCATACAACATGTGGGAGATGACGGACACCTGTCGAATAATCATTTTTGTTGGTTGTTATTTTTTGTAATTTATTGTAATTCGTCGAAACCTAATAGATTAAATTACAAATTAACCCTACACTGGATAATACATTGTAGAAAAACTCATTTGTAATGAATTTGCAACAAGTTCAATCTTAAAATAAATATTATTCAAAGTTTACACATTTTAAAGAAAGATCGTTCAAATATTTCACCATCAAATAAATGTACCTAAGCACCAAATTAATATTCAGAATTCGAAATAGTTGAGCAACTAGCTTACCATCTTTATGTAGCAACAGATATCAAGAGATTTATGTAGTTGAAATATTCAATTAATCACCAGGTTTAGTTATTTCACTGTATCGAGTGAAAGTAGAAGCAAAAAATGTTCTTGCAGAACTGAACATTAAAGATTTAACGTAATATTGTAAACTTACTCTCGAAAAAAGATTTTCCTATTAGCCAGGATAGCTCTAAGAAGTCTAGAAACTTCAAAATGTATCTAGTAATATCATAAATTCAAAGGTATTCCTTATATATAAGACAAAGATCTCGGTATACAACACTGGAGTTCTCTCCCGGAACACAGCCAGTTGCGGTTCAATATCCTTGATAAATTTAGGGGAAAAATGACGTGGAAACCATAAAAAGTAGGTTTATAGTGAATGATGGAACATGTAGAATCTGCAGAAAAACGGTGGAAACACCGATACATTTGCTTACTGACCAAGCTCCCTGATGTGGCTGCGTTTCTCTTCGGGGAGCTTAGTCTGGCAACGTAGCAATGCTAGTATTGAAAAATCTTGGCTTCCGGATAGATTCCGCGGCACAATAGCACCATTACTTGAACTGAAACTGATTCTTCTGGCTTCTGTAGCGGTATTTATTGTGGGCAAAAAACCTTCACGCTACACAGTTCACTGCCTTTATTCTGGTGGTCAACTGCGTTTTGGTCCCGAGCTACGGCTGAGTCCTGACTCAATATTACGGGAGCTACAAAACCAACACATAGGGGTACTATTCAGTGGCGGCTCGTGAACTTTTTGAGAGAGGAGGCTGGACATAAAACGTTTTTGTAAAAATATGCTCTATTCAGCCAATTAATTTAACCTTCAGTGACAAAATTGATTGTTACCCAGCAAGAACCAACGTGGAGGTATAGAGTTTCTCTTGCCCACAAATTTTTTTTTCGTTCGTTTTTTGTTTTTTATTTTTTTTTGGATTTTTAATTTTTTTTCTTTTTTTTTTGGAATTTTTCATATTTTGTTTTTGTTATTAATTTTATCAACTTTTCTATATATTAACGAAATTCTACGGTCTTTAATTTACGAAAAATGATCAATAATATTATCATAAAATGTATCATTATGTTTTAAGTGTTTTACTAAATCTTTTTCAATAGATCTTAAACTAACATTGTATAAACGATTTTGGCCCATTGTATTTCACATGTATGTTTTAATTCGTTTGAGAGTAGAAAATGATCTCTCCACCGATGCCGACGTGACAGGAATGGTGACTGTCAAACAAAGTAGTTTATAAAACTGAGGTAAGACTTGTTGCAAATCATTATCTATCATATATTTTATCATATCGGCGTGACTGTCGTACTGGCCTAAAATATCTTTATCCCAGTATACAACGCATAATTCATTGTGCAGCGCTATTTTATCAAAAAAATTATATTTTAGAACTAAGTTATCTGAAAGTGTATTGAGAAACTCTTTTGAAAAAGATTCGAAAAATCTTCTATTCGTCAAATCGAAAAACTTCAATTCATGTAAATCGGAAAATCGAATCTCAATATTTGACCTTTAATAGTATCTAAAATTTCATAAAAAAGTTGTTTATAATGTAGTTTCTTGTCTACCAAATTATATGTTTTCATCCTTTTCACGGGAGAAGCCTCATCAGTTGAATAATTTCCAAATAAAATATTAAAATGAAATTCTGTATAACGGAAACTTGAATTTTATCAATGAGATGTGTTAAACGATCTCTTGAATGAATTATATTAGTGAATTTATGTTGTAAAATTCGAAAAATAAGATCAGTTTGTTCAAATATTAATTTAAAAGTATCAAGAAATAACAAAAATTCTTCATTTTCTAAATAAGATTTTAAACCAACAGCAGCATTCAATGAAACCTGATCTGTTGAAAAGTCATCACTGTTTAATATAAAATCAAATATTTCAATTAATTTGTCTTTATTTTTATGGATGGTAAACTAAACATTGCATGTGATGTAAAATTCCATCGAGTTCGAGCATTACAGGGAATTCTGTTTCCTACTATGTTATTTAAAACTTACGTTTGTTTGAAGACCGTTTAAATGTCCCGCCATTACAGATGCCGTCGTAAGTCTGATTTATTCGCAAAGTCGAATCGTTGAAATGTTTCCATTGAAAAATTGAATAAATTGACCGCTGTTCTTCCCGAACTAACATCGTAGAACCCTAAAAATCTTTCCACTAGTTGTCCATTACAGACGAATTCTAATCTAACCTTATTTCGCGTGGTGTCACTCAACCATTATACCCGCATAAAACAAAACAAATGCCTGCAAATACTGACGCGTTAGTCATAAAATCGCGAAGCTTACTGTCGTATTTACAAAACAAATCTAACAATTCCCTAAAATTACCTTTATTAACTAAATTTTCAGTTTCATCATGCCCTCTAAAAGCCAAATCTTGAAATGATAAATACAATAAGAAATCAATGATTTTTTTTTAAACTTCGCGGTTTTCTTTAACTGTTTTATTATGATTTTCGATTTCGCGTGTTCGTGTAGAATCAATCGCATTAACAATATTCTGTTTACCGGTTAATTTAAACTTAATACACGATGTAATATGTTCCTGCGATTTTTCATGTCTTTCTGGACCACGAGCTAAATTTTTCAAATCATTATAACCCAAAACCCAAGTGCCCCCAACATGAAGTTGTATCTGATGTGAATAGCAAGCAATACCAGCAATATAATTTATTGTGTACATCAGATCCCGTTAACCATACATATTTTTTATAATTATCAGTATTAAACGATCGATTTTGATACTTCCCTGCCATCACTAATCCTTTCAAATCCGGTAAACGCCGTTTGTTTTTGAAGAACACTTTTCTATCATATGTTAATCCACTAAATGGATTTTCTAAGAACTCTGCAACTAAGTCACTCATAATTTTAACGTTCACCGATTCCGATTAGATAAATTATAACTTAAAAATTAACTACTTAACCTTACTACGCCTCGTGGAATAAAAACAACAACTAACCGCATTCTTCTAGCAGCGGGAGGCGGGAGCGCAAGTAATCATATTTCATTCGACCGACGAATGGATACGAAAAGCTAGCCTCCCTACCCTGTGCCGTTTTCGCCGTTTCACGCTATTTGGCGATTGACTGGTCGGAAAAACGGCAACTGTGTTGAACAACACAACTCGGCGTTTGAGATATATAGAGAATCTAGCCTCTGACCACTGTTGCCGGATTGAAAATAACTACTGACAACGGGGAATTAATTGTAAAATTTAAAGAATTATCAGAGAAACAGGAAATAAAATGGAGAATGATCATTAAGATAAATTGGTGAGGAGGCTGAGCCTCCTTAGCCTCCTTCGAGGAGCCGCCACTGGTACTATTGAATCTGACATTACGATCAAGGGGTATGTGAAAAAATAGGTCTTCCGAGACTATAAAACACGAGTAAGTAGAAGAAGAAATGAAACCAACGAACCACATAGCTCCCAGGTAATGCTTCAACACTAACCTCGAGGTAATCCTTTATTATCGAAGGAAATGGAGAGACTATAACATCAACAGAAAACCTGGTGGAAGGACTTGGTAAACATATGGGTCCAAAACAAGGGGAAGAACTGGCGCTATAACATGCAGTGAGGGAAGAAACTCTCAACTGGGTATGTATTTCACTGGGAATATACACTTCCGTATTCCAACTGGAGAAGTACGCAATCCTGCAATGCGTAGCGCACGAATCAGAATATACACTGACAGCCAGGCGTCACTGAAGGCACTCTTTAACCGTAAAGTAACATCGATACATATGGGAATGATGATAAGATCTCAGAACCCTGGCATAACACATCAAAGTGGCTTTGTTATGCGTCTCTCGGCTAGCAAGAATGTACTCATCATATATAGGCCCAGAATCTGTAATCGGAGTTACAAAAATCCCTGCTGAATGTATACAGAAGTTGGTCGAACAAGAAAAAAGAGAGAGCTTCACTTGAAGCCTTCGCACTCACCACGGGAAAACGTTAAGCTGCTATAGAATCGTGGAAGAACACAACTACCAACATAAGTAGGAACCCGACCTGAACAATAGCAGATTTGATCCCTGGTCACAGCCTAATGAGAGGGCACCGACATAAAATTGGGGGAGGGGGTTGTCGGTCGTCAATAAAATCATGTAAGAATGATATGAATTATATCGCAAAAGACAAGCAACATTTGAGCAGTTTAGGCTATCCCCCGAAGGGTGCATTACCCAACCGGTGAATAACCTGTACATACTAGTACATGTGAATAGAGTTACGGAGGGGTTCTCCAAACCATCTAACTGGAATGCACAAAAAGCCATAGTGGTTGAGATGTGGCAGGAGAAAAGGACCGACATTCAAGGCAAAAAAATGAAAGAATAATTGTGAATTGCTTCTTAATTATACAAAAACATTAGTGTGGCAGATGAGTTAGACAGGGCGGTTTAAGTTTCTGAATTTTTAACAAACAAATTGTACTTTCAATCTCATTCTCATCAGTCAGATTTTGTTTATGACGACCCTGATTACATCAAAAATAAATAATGATGCTACTACAAATTGAAAGTATATCTTCAATTTATAATCCTGGTAATAATTATAATATATGTACCTAATTTCTTAAATACGATAATGTTTGTTTTTAGGACTAGGATGGTCATGGCGAGCTTGTAATTGGGATTATGTTCGAATATCAAGTGTTTAGAGTAATGTACAAATCAACAAATGATTTTACCATGATCTCTTCAAGATCATGGTAAAAAAAGCAAGTTATTATTTCCTGTCAACTTGGGTTGCAGGCATTCTGTTCGAATTCTGCGAACGGTGTGTGTACATCCGCTCAACCCGGCCCTGTTTATTATGACACTTGACATATTTATATCAAAGTAGATAGTTCTATAATTTGTATAAGCTGGAACTGCTCATATAAAAATATACATATTAAAAACGTCATGCTTTTACGCATTTATCAAATTCACAATAAAGAATAGCAACCCAATGAAAACTAGTTTGTTATATCAAGATAATAAATTCCGGAATGGTAAACTCATAATACTTATCGTAGATATCCCTGAGGATTGTCTAAACTTCACAATGAGTGAATGTTAAAAAATGTCATGTTATATCATAATAATCGCAATCCTAAGTAATTAAGTAACTCATAATATTCATTTTACATTTTAGGCATCCCTGATGACTTTCAAGTTTTAAAAACCATAGAACGTATAATAATGTTTCCAACTATTTAATTAACAAAACAAATAATAGTGTCCATACCTCGAGCTAGATGTTTTCCGCCTGACATTGTAATGAACGTTTGCAGTTAGCACAATAGTAGAAGTAGTTTATTGATTTATTCTTCAGATACAATAATTTTCCGTGATGTCGTAAGGTGATGTTGATTTTTTCTCTCTTTGAAACAGATGCCCGAACGAATGAAATGTGATTTTAAAACGTACGAATCAATGTTCACTCACGTTCGATAGAAAATTTACAAAATATAATACTCCCACTCTGTAGAAGGTTATGTACTTGCTAGCGCATGGATTCTACCAGCAGCTGATTTCAGTGACGGCGGCACGAAGTGGATATTATCTGTGAATTTTAGTAAATTCACATGAGACTAGTACACCTTAGAATGTATGGCAACTTGTACAACTGATTTCAGCTGACATTTCTTCTCACTTGAGAATCTAATACACACAATATTTATCAGATTTAGTTTTGTTAAATATAGAACGACTTAAATATGTTTTTATCAAGGAAAAAGTTTATTTTCACATCTTAACAGAAAAAGAAAAAAAATAATAACCAGAATTCGACGTGAACTTCATTTCTCAACTACTTGAAAAGTTATCAACAAATTAATGCGAGACATATTAATCCAAAAGATTCTGTAAATTCGACTTGACCTTATTTAAACTGCGAATCATATGATAACGATTACCAAATTTAACGGCTTTCAATCTAATCAAACACGGACATCATATATTCAAACCCAAATAATTTCAACAAGCTAACAAAAAAAATTGAGAAAGGTTGATTGAGATGGGAAAATAATCTGTAAGGCAAACAAATTTAAATCGGGGCGTGGTAGAATACTAAGACGTCACTTTTCCATATTTATATTCGTTTTGTTAATACTACTATTTATTAATCTTATCTTGTCGTGTCAACACTCTTAATTGTTGTGATTAAACTTCTTTGATAAGGTTCAGTAGCTTGCCCAAGAGGTTTGTCTTGAAGGGCTATTAATCTTAGGACACACAACATTTTCCTAAATACAAAAGCAGTTACGATCTGGTTATGGTAATTTTACCAAAGTCTCTCAGAAACTGTTTCTTCAGCTTCCGGAAAAAAATTCATAATAAAAGTGACCCCAAGAAACCTATAAAAATTGTTTTCCACTCTCAAATTTCATCGCTAGATGGCGTATCACATCAACACTCTAAAAATCATTCATTTCACATTTCTCTTGAAACTAGGGTGTCGGGGATAGGATGGAGTATTGCTGAAAAAATGTTGCCGATTGGAGAATGGATGAAAGTTACTCTTCGCAAATCATTTGATTTGGTTACTGATTTTTATATAAATGGTTCACATTCTATAAGCTACTCTTCGCATTTGTGGAAAGTTAATGAAATAAAGTATATATTTCATGTACACAACTAAATACTATTCAAATTATATTAATGTTTTTGAGAAAATGTTATTGCTAAAACAAATTTTCCGTTTCTGGAAATCGAACCCGACCCAACTTAGTGGGGACTGATCATCCTAGCCCTAGATCATACATTTAGTTCATACCCGTTTTTAATTTAAGTGAAAACAGTTTTATTGAATTAACTTAAATTTACTGTAAAAGTTTGAATTCATTCGATGTATACTTTGGCTGTTATTATTTTGTTAAATTTTCAACCCTTCTTAAGATGGTGTGTTTATTACAAGATTTCCCTGAAAAACAATGAGGTTCGTCCCCGAACACCAAACGATTTTTGTCAAAGTTTGAATATGACATAAGACCTTTCGTTTTTGAGTTATCGTGTTTCGTTATAAGCATTTCGTGACAGACATCCAGACAGACAGTCGAACAAAGCTATTTAAAATTCGATTAAGAATGCTATGATGGTGGAATTTTTACTGTACGACTTTTTTTCTACCTTTTCCACCGAACTTAGGGAATTTGCTATGTGATGGCCGAATCATAGTCTGTGATTATACTTCAGTTTTTGTTCAAGCCCGAACCGCCACATAGTGTTTTTGGGTCGTTTTAGAAGTTTATTGAATTTTCCACGAATTTGAATGGAAGGCTACATTTTTCGTTCCACTACCTCATTACTCGTGGCACTCTAGACATGAACAACGACAGCGATAGGAGGTGGACGAGAAAGGGAATAAATCAGGTGGTGACTATTTAAATAAAGTTTTCCTTTTTGCTGCGCAATTTTAACAATTTGGCTAAGGGTGGTGGCCGGCTATCAGGCACATTCGCCATATCATCCAATATTCACCAAAAACAAATTGGAGGGTTTTTTCCCGGTGTGAGCATAATTTCTACTTCCAACATTGCAACCAGTTGTCGTGGACCCATAAACATTGCGTCAGACGGACTGAAATGAAGTCACTGTTATTTTGAATCAGTACGTCTACGTCCGTCTTCCGATTCACAAAATGTAACCATTTTTGGTTGGTGTCAGTATGTCCATTGACTAATGTACACAATCAATGGCATGTCCTTTTTCTTAGCCCAATCAAAACTGCTTATGTACCAATTAATCATAGTATAAGTAGGTTGTTACTGCTAGAACCCACGCTTCGGGGAAGTCTAAATAAGCAGAACATTTAACATACAATTTGGAAATAAGTTGACTAACGAATGTCTAGTCATCCATAAGATAAGTACGGTACGTTTCATATCTTATCAAACTGAAACTGCACTCTACTCTGATTCGAAAAGATTGAAAAGATACTTGTATTCGTCTATAAACACAACGTGGCGTAGGTAGGTACATCAACTACTCCAATATAAACATTAGTTCTTAAATATAGAATTTAAAGTTTGACATAACAATTTTTATTAAAGGGCAATTTTGGGAAACTGCTTACAATATATTTATGTTTATGTTTATATTAATATATGGGGAACACAAACTTCCGAACTCGGCAGTTTTTATAGAACCAGATTCTTAGATTCGTATCAATCTTGTCTGAATTTATCTTTCATTCAATTTCAGGCATTAGAGAAATATATTATCAGGGTACTTCTTGTGAATTCATAAGAATTTATAACAAAACTTATTTCTCAACGAATTTATACACCCTTAGTTTACTATATTATATATTCATAGTTAACCCACAGGCCCTGTGGCGCAACGGATAACGCGTCTGACTACGGATCAGAAGATTCCAGGTTCGAATCCTGGCAGGGTCGCGATATATTTTTGCAAATGTTGTTTATTTATTACTTCGACATTTCGAAAGTTTTTCAATGATATGAGTGCATTTCAAGATAAAGTCGAACAATAGACAGCCAAACTTCTTTTTTTTTGTAGCACACTTTTGCTGGAGCTGGAACGAGGCAAACAGGAATATTGTAAGGATCTAAGATACATATAAATATATATGGTGAAATTACGAAATGCTGTTGAATAATTAAAACTGAATGGCCTTTTGATGCAATTCAAAATAATAATATAATAATTAAAAATATAACAATTTCCATAAAAACAATGTGTGAACTTTGTGAAGCAACATAATAACTATTCCTTGGAGCGATTAACATTGGTTGGAATATATTTTAACCAATGATGTAAAGGTGATAATTCGTATTATTCGTATCAGAACAGAGTAAACTATCCTCATGTTGGACATGAGAGTACAACTGGTCGGAGGAAGGCTAAGCTAAATAATTGATTAGTCTCTGATTAATATCCTAATAATTATTATATTAATCAATGGCTAAATTGTAGAGATTGTATAATGTGTTGCCTGAATTACAAGGAATGCCTAACTCAATTGCAGCTCCATCTACCTTCAACGGGCTGCCTCTTCATACAGGTTGAGGCGACAATCCGTTCGTATATAGTAGTATACTCTATTGCGGCTAACTTGAAAAAAATAGTTCAATGCTGATTATTTAATACTGCTTAACAAACAAAAGAGGGACACGGACACGGTGGACAGAGGTTAATAGAGCTAAGAGCTCATAGATATTATATATACATACATGGATGGATAGCGCATCAGGGATTTTCTTCTTCCATCTTTTTTTTCGAACCACTCCAAGTTATATATATAGCTATATTATTTTTGTCTAATTATTTGAGCATTTTGATATTTATAGATATATTTCTTCTATAGCTTACTTAATTTTGAATATGTATATGTTACTTGTTTTCCATATTATAACTAAATCTTATGACATTACGAAAGATGTTGTTTTATTTATTAGGTAATGTATGGTAATGATTCTGTAGTTGAATATATGTATTAATTAATGATTGAAGCTGTTTATAACTAAATATGTCATTTAACGTGGGGTAGAGTAATTTCAGTTAATTACATACTAAAGTTTTCCATTGATGAAATACAGAATAAGTTGCATATGTGTGCTTCATGGAAATATGACTAAACTCAAAATGAGCGTTTCTAAATCTATATCTTTAATGTAATTTTGTACATAATACTATTATGTATTGTTGCTGAATCATAAAAACCGATCAAATAGGATTATAACTTGATAATTCATGAAAATCGTAAAGTGCTCCATATAAAACAATGTAAATTATGCACGTTATTGCCACTTGTCACGTGGTCAGAATGATCTTCATCTCTGTCTAATACCAGGCTGAAATAGGTCTTCTGTTTCTCTTACGTGTTGGAGTCATCGACTGAATAGAGGTTTGTATACCATGCGCTATCCATGTATGTATAATACATAATATCTATGTAAGAGCTGAGCAAATGAGTACATCTGTCAGACACAAAAAAATGATTTATTATTCAGGCCACTATAATAATTTCAGGCAAATAGGTCAGCTTACCAATGCATGAAAAGAAGTCCGATCTTGGTGTATTTTGACTGTCAATAAGTATTCTAGAAGACGTAAAATAAACCTGTCCACCAGTCAGCAGTTGTAACATTCTATTAGTCATTGTTGATAGTTGCTGATTTTCAAACAAATAATAAATTGTGTTATAGCTGAATATATTTGTCTGAAAGAAGATCATTCTCCTTAGATGGTCGCTTTAACACATTATCATTATTAAAACGTTCTAAGTACCAATCCTGATCTCAACGAATGTATCTTATTTGAAGATCCATATTTTGACTGAAAATACATCACTGGCTGTTGAATAAGGAAACTCCGATAATGATGATAGTAATGATGAATAACGTATCAAGGGAAATGTAAGAAATATTTATCAAGGTGAACTCAGATCACAAAGGATTTAAACAGAACTAAGTAGAACTGACAACTGTTTCGACCGACTTGCAGGGTCTCGTCAGAACTCTGTGGTAATAAGGGAGTAATTGTTTAAAAATTATTAACTATTTGTATACTACAACGTATTAGTAGAATCCAAGGTCCAACTGAATTAACTCACTTATTATACTCTTCGAATACGAGGTCCGACTAGTCCGAGTATTATATCACCGTTCAAAAAAAGTCGAGCGAAAATTCCTTTTCCATAGTATTTTTCATCGAATTTTGTGCAACTTTGTAAAAATCCGTCTGTCTGTCGGTCACGAATTGCTTGTCTACACGATAACTCAAAAACGAAAGTCCTATTATATTCAAATTTTGACAAAAAATCATTTGCTGTTTGGTTACGAACCTCAATGTTTTTCAGGGAAATCGTGTAATCAACACACACTTTTCTAAAAGGTTAAAAATTTAAAGTATTCATAAATTCAAAGTATACATTGAACAAATTCGAAACTTTTACAGTAAATTTAAGTTAATTTGTAACTGCTTTCACCCACTTTTCAACAAAGTCGTCCAACAACAAAAACGTAAACTTAAATTTACGTCCTACTTAAACTTTTTATAACAAACGGCAATTTTCTCAAAACCTTATTAATTTGAGTATTATTTAGTTGTCTTAAAAAAAGTATAGTTTGAGAATTCATTTTTGTTTTTGTTCCAGTTATTATGAATTTTGTAGATGATACAATTTTCTATTTGGAATAGAATTTTCTATTTATCTATGTGAATCCACATTTTTAAAATTTTAAGATTGAACTAGTCATTACTTGTTGGAAATCCATTACATAACAAATGAACACAAATAATACACTGTAAAAAAAAAACAAAATAAACAATCATTATTAAATAAAAGAAATCACAACATGTTTCATCACACAGTGGCTTCTTCAGGTCAACAATGGTCACCATTGTTCACCTGAAGAAAACACTTTGTCTGGTGACAAATGTTGTGATTTCATCTATTTTTATAATAAAAGTTTATTTCAGAAGCTTTCATTTGTGATGAATGCACATTTCTCTTCCAAAAGAAAAGAAAAATAAAAAATAATTTAATATCTTGTTTATCTTCTTTAATAAATCAATATTTCTCATTTCGATAATAAGCATACCCATCATTATTTAACAGTTAATTTTCATGGAAAAAAAGTTGTACAGAACACCAAATGATTAAGATTAATATTAAAAAATTTTACAAATTGTCGAAAAGAACGTTTTGATCCTTCTCAATGTAGGTATTTTTGTATGTACTACATTTTTGAATATGAATAATGAAGATAATAAAATTTGAAAATTGTTCGTAATACACTAGAATTGAATGGCTACCCAAAAACTTTTTTCAATCCAATCATTAAAGAAAGAATAAACAAAATCTATAATGGTTCGTCTTATAAAAATAACATAAAAGGTAATACAGACAATTTTATAACTTTACCATACATTCCAAAGACCTCAGAGAAAATCAAAAATTTTTTGAAAAAGTATGATATAAATGTTGCGCATAAACCTACTAACTGTGTTGGGAAATATTTCTCAAATCTAAAACCTGTAATACCTAAAGATAAACAAACCCACACAGTGTATAAATTGAATTGTTTAGATTATGATGGAACCTATACTGGAATCTCTAAACAATATTCACAAAAAAGATTGTACGGCCATGAATATAGCACAAGAAATAACAACTTAGAAAATTCCACCGCCCTTGCTAAGCACTGCTTTGATTATAACCATCAATTTGATTACAAAAATGTTAATATCTTAACTAAGGAAACCAATTATTATAAAAGATCTATCCTGGAGATGATTCACATAAAACGGGACTCCAAATCTGTAAATCATAGGGTAGACACACAAAATCTAAGTCATATTTATACTAATTTGATTAAATAATCTCTTGCAAATTCTAACATACGTCTTTATAATTGTTGAAAATGTTTTTAGAAAGAATGCGTAGTAGTAATTTTCCAGTACAGGTCTGAAACCTTTCTTAAGTACTTACTCATAAATCATGCACATCTGGTTTCGAAAGTAGATACTCGACAAATAACTTCGTTCTTCTCAGTTGCTGTGAGAATACCATCATGCACTTGTATATTTTAATAATATTACTGAATACCGGATTCTTACAACAAAAAATTTTTATACTTCAATACTGACGATACAATTTCGATTATTCGTAGTTCTGTTCGTTTCGACGGCGTGGGCTCTTGATTGAAATTAAATTTGTGCGATTTGGACGCTTGTGCTATAATTAGTTTTAATAAACCCCTTTTTTGACATAGTGAGTCTTCTGATGATGGTCGTGAGACCGAAACGTACCTAAAGACGAATATTTAAAACAAAGTGTTAATGTGACCTATTTCCCGAGAATTTTTATATATAATTTTTGAATATGTAAAAGTGACAGGGAAACAAAATGCAATGTCATCTTTGATATATATATATATTTAATCTTATTATATTATTATATTACAGAAAAGCGTTGAAATAATTCCCAAATAATGTTTCTTTATAAGTTATTAAATGACAAATTGATGATATGGCATTACTAGCTCAAATTAAATTTAGAATACCTGATATACGATTTACGTACAAGTTATTCCAGTCTTCCTTTATTTCATATTCCAGCTAGTAGAAACAACAGACACAGTAACTCGCCATTAATAAAAATGTGTATTTCATCTAACAATCGTAGCATAAATTTTAACATTTTTGATGATACTATTGGTGTATTCAGACTAAAATTGGATGTAGGCTTAGTAAATTATCTGTAATTGTTTTTTTTTCTAAGAACTGTAAGGAAATTAAATAAAATAAATAAATATAAATTAAATTTTTGCATTATTTCGTAGCAGCGATACCTTTATAGTTATACTATAATTAGAGGTAATTATGTAATTTATTACCTAATTCACGTGGGAGTAGTACACTTCTGAATAAACAATTAAGTAATTCGTATATCTCTAACTTCCCTCACATTCATTTTGTATGTTTGTAATATATATACGCACTAGCTGTAATAACACCTTACAAACAGTTGTCTAACATATTGCAAATGATTATAAACAGCAAAAGGCTGGAAGAGATGTCTAATTATACTCCATGTCAATGTTTAAGTAAATCATACTTTCATAATGGTCGGGTCAAATTAGACGAAAAAAGTATAAAAAGTGGCAAAATTTGCGGACAACTCCCATCGACTCCGGGTTTTTTGCAAAATTTTCCTGAACGGATTTACAACATTCCCGAAAAAAAAACTAATATGTGCTTTTCCATTTTTCAATTGTTATAGAGGAATATAGAAGAAAATGGCCAATTTTCATAGCCAAAAAATTGGGAAATTTCTAAAATTTCGAAATCATGCCAACAATGAGTGGAAATGCCCACTCGGGGGTTTTCGAGGTCGCTGATAACGCTTCCTGAGTCGCATTTTCCATTTCCAAATTTATTGGACAGTCATTGGCAAATGTTTATGGACAAAACGCGCAAAAAATTTTGCAATTTTCAACGAAAATGGCTAAAAAACTGTACTCGGGGGTTTTCGAGGTGACTGGTAACAAATCTTTCTAGATTGTTGGAAGATTTATATTTGATCTATGAAGTAACATTCAAATTACCGCGCTTCAATTCTGAATATGATGGGACTATAATATATATAGAAATTTTAGAAAGTGGTGGGCCAAGAGATCATCTAGTATTAATGGAGTCTGTATGCGTCAAGATAATATGGTGGCGTCACCGTCTATATGACAGCTGTTCAAAAAAAGATGAAGGGGAAATGTGAAAGAAAGATGGAGAAGAGTAAGGAGGGATCACTTTCCATATTGGAATAACATCAAGATCATCTGGGAGAGACGCATACTTTCAAAACCGTTGATTGAGCACGTAGCAGTTGAATTTTATTGTGTTTATTGTGTAAACGACATTTCTTTAAACTTATTATTTTTTGGAATAATTAATTAATAATTAATTATTCATCCACAAATTAATTTTTTTTATATCCACTAATTATGAATTGTAACTATTTATATTCTTTTCTATTATTCCATATCAACACAGATATTTTGAAAAAAAATTGTTTTCTTAATCGTTTTTTTCATAGATTTCAATTTGCGTTTGGACAATATTACGAGTGGAGATTTCCAGCCATTTCATGATTTCGAAATTTTAGAAATTTCCTAATTTTTTGGCCATGAAAATTGGCCATTTTCATATATTCCTCTATAACAATTGAAAATGGAAAAGCACATTTCATTTTTTATTCGGGAATGTTGTAAATCCGTTCAGAAAAATTTTGCCAAAATCGGAGTTGCCGGCAAATTTTCCCAACTTTTTTGCTAATATGACTCGACTATAAGCGCAGACTAATTATTAATTTTAAGATTATTTCTATGAAGATAGACACAAAAATCTTATTTTCATACATTTTGAAATATTAATATTGGACACTTCTGCAGGTTAAATGTATCATTGCTATATACTATATAAGTTATGTAACTAATTCTACGAATAAATAGCAAACGTTGTAATCTGAATCAGCGTTATTGGATTCGGATTGCGGACGGTAGCGATTCCAGGACATGTGTTGAGATGTGCTTCATTCTGTTAGATATTAGTTCAGTCTTAATTCAACTTTCATATTGTAAACCTCTTATAGACAATAAAATTATTTTTTAAAAAGCTATTTCCAATAGTTCGAAAGTTAAGTTATAATATATACAGGGTGTCTCAGGTTTTAGTAGCAGAACTTCAACAGTCGATAGAAAATTTGATTTTGAGAAAAAAAGTTCTCATTAACATATATGCACAGACGCTTAGTTTTTGAGACGCTTAGAAATTGAAAAAAAAAATAGTTTTTTGCAAATATCTCCGAAACCGTTTATCACACAGAAAACAGCTTTTGCAAGTTTTTTCCACTCATAGTAAGCTCTGTTCTGTGCTATAAGAATTTTTTTTTTTAGTCATGATCGGTGAAGATTTTGAAGGGGTAGTGGGTGTTTTTCTCCCCATCTTACTGGAAAAAATATGGTTTTGAGACAACCATTTGAACCGCCAATATTTTCTACAGAAAAAAGGTACTCTTGGTTATAAGCTCTAAAGATGACCGTTTTCGAGAAAAATTAACTTTTATGTTGAAAAACATGGTAAATTTTTTGGTTTTGTTACTTGTTCTAATGTTTGAATAAATTTTGTTTAATTAGTAAGAATTGACCATGTTTTTTAACATAAAAGTTCATTTTTCTCACAAACGGCCATTTTTAGAGCTTATGACCAAGGGTACTTTTTTGTGGAGGAAACATTGGCGGTTCAAATGATTGTCTCAAAACCGTACTTTTTCCAATGGCGTAGAAGTTGGGGAGAGAAACACCCACTACCCCTTCAAAATCTTAACCAATCATGACTACAAAAAAAATTTTTTTCACACAGAACATAGCTTATTATGAGTAAAAAATGTTTGCAAAAGCTGTTCTCTGTACGATAAACGGTTCCGGAGATATTTGCAAAAAACAAATTTTTTTTTCAATTTCAACACATTCCTGTATCTCAAAAACTAAGCGTCTGTGCATATATGTTATTAGGAACTTTTTTCTCAGAATCAAATTTTCTATCGACTGTTGAAGCTCTGTTACTAAAACCTGGGACACCCTGTATATATTATAACCAGAAAGATACTGTCATGATAATGATACAAAAATTCTATAGCGCCATTTGAAAAACTGAAGATGCATGCCAAAAGCATCACATGCAAGGGCAAGCAAATACTCTAAACATTTACAGTTCTTTTTCACCACTTTGAAGCTATTTGCAAATTTTTGCATTCGTACGACCAATAAGAATGGTGTAATCGTCTCCATAGTTACGTACGCATTCGCACTCAAACATCATCTCAAAAATATTCTACATGTCTTAAAAAGCAAATATTTTAGGCCGATTACGATACTTCCCTTATTCTGCGTAAAATGAGGGAATTTAAAATGGAATACTTCGAAAAAATATTCGTTGAGTAGTTTTGGTTGTAATCGTAGTTTAATTCACCCCTATCGAATATTCGGGTTTTTGAGCAAGATCAATAATAATCATGACGTTAATTAGTAAAGGCTTAATAACCTTACAAACTGCGGTACATTTTCATATGCAGTTCAAAATATGGGTATAAATAATCAAAGTATTTGAAGAATTCTGTATCTGTTGTATACAGTTAATAAGCAATTCCGAAGATACCACTGTCTGGTGAAACAAAAATATTGTAATAGTTAGCCAAGTGTAAATTCGTACTCTCTGTATATGTTGAACCGAGTATAACATATTATAAAGACAATAAACATTGCGAAAGAAATGTCTATTCATTGCTCTACAACAAAAATGGATCTTAAACATAGTAATTTGGCTTGACTTATAATCTATATCAATATATTATTACGTCATTATATGAAGTGTGCCGTCAGACAAGCAGGCAGGTATGCAGGCCTACGGTTCACGCACGATTTCACATGAACTAAAAGGGCTACTTGTTCTTTGAAACCCTCAAACGACTAGCTTGTCAGTCAGTTGATTTTATAGTGTTAAATCAACTGAGATTCTTTTTACTGCCACACTTGCTTTATGTGAGGATGAAAACGTAATCTGCGTGAAAATTGAAATACATTGTAAGAAAGCTGATTCTACACTGTATTATTCGAATTTCACGTATTTTATGCAACTCCTCTTCATGCCATAAGAGTCTTAGCTGATACGATGTACAGGGTCATTTTTAAATATTCGTACCCACTTACAGGGGTTAATGTAAGTGACAGAACAACTTTTAATAGAAAAATTGCATAATTTTTTCTCTATTGACCATGATCATCGCAAAGTTGAAGAACTATAGCAAGTTTTTTTATAGGAACCCTATATATTTCCTGCCGGGACGAAAGATCTATTTCCCCTAATTTCAAAAATATGTATTGTTTATATTTGAACAAGACGTTTTTGATTTATTTAAGTTTGAAATTTTGATAAATTGAAGTGATGATAATCGAGTTGGCCCGGCGTTTCGCATACTTCAATGTGATATATATGTCGCTTCACTTTAAATTGAAACATTCAGTTAGGATAATTAGTTATTAATTTGGAGAAGCAAAAGCTCCAAGTAGTTCCTCTTTTTTATTCTCATAACAATTGATATTTGGATCCACCACCCATAATATCGTTCAAGTTACTGAATACCTAAATGACAGATATGATCACTGGGTAGACCGACAGGGCACAATTCAATGGCCGGCTAATAGCCCGGATTTAAGCCCGTTAAATATTTTCCTGTGGCGATTTCTTTAGAATGATAGACCTGAAAATATAATAGTGTTGAGACAAAGAATTGAACAAGAAATATTCATGCTCAACAGACATCATCCAGATTTTATTTCGAATGCGATTCATCACAAAATGAGAGAAAACATTAGAAAATGTCCAGAAAACATAGTGGATATATAGAAAAACATGTAGTCATTTACTTCACTTTATATTAATTTATTATTGTTCGTCGTTAATAAGTATTGTTTTCTTTATAATTATTAATTTCTAAAACGCCTTATCCAAGGGTGTACCCAGGATCTGAACTAGGGGAAGCAGCTCATTTGTTTCGAGGAAAGGATGGGGAACTGAAAACTACCGGGAAACTGTGTTAATCACTAGACATGCCATGCTACAATTAAGACGGTTTTTATTAAAAAAAACGTGTGGGACTCGGGGACTGCCGCGGTAAAGCTATTGCATAGCATTTTTTATCAACTTATGCAATTATAATTATTTATTTATTTTTTATTTATGCAGTATTTTTTTTCTTTGATATTAATTCAAGTTACACTTTTTGAGCGTGGTGACCGATAAGAAAACAATTTTTTTCTTTTATTGAATAAATGAGAAGTTAATATCGTTTAAAATATTTTATTATCTTACAATACATGTAGGTTATTCAGGAATTTTTATCATTGAAACTATAGGTTCATGGTAACTGAAATAAGAAACTTGATATCCTCTAAATATCTGGAAAATACCGCGTCAATAGTGGTCCCATATTTTGTTGTGGATTCTTGCGGATCATTATTCATTTCAAATTCAATTTTTCCGAAAGAAAAGTTGTCAACCGCTCTGATTTTTTATCAGCGAAGTTGATGTTGAAATCGCCAGCCAAGATAAGTGGAAATTTATTACCATTTGTACCAAGTATTTTCGACCCTTCTTCAGTGTACTCCAGTAAAGTGGCGATGAATAAAATGCTCTACCTCGTCCAATTTTGGATTCGGAGAAATGTAAATTGCCCCCATGACTATGTGTAGGCCATTTCTAAGTTTGCATAAGCACGCACAAATATCTCCAACAAATGAGCGCCTAACATTAATATCGCTAACGTGTGCAATATTTATTTCAATATTCGGAGTCATAATATTAGTAACATTATTATTATTTTGGTAAATAGCTACCCTACCTTTTGGAACAGTATCTACAACAGTATACAGGGTGTCCTCGAACTGCGTGGCCAAAATAAAACCGAAGATTCTTTGATTCGAAAAAAAGTTGATGAGCCTTTTTACTTTTGCCTCAAGTGTCTTGTTTACCCGGTAGAGGGCTTCAAAATTGCAAAAATAATTTTGTTTTTTCGGTATAACTTGAGAACGTGATGAAGAACTTTTACAATATTTAGCAGGTGAGTTACTGTCAATAATGGCCATTTTTGAGAGTGGAGCACAGAGCCTTAGAGACCATAGAAATGGCTCAAACTTGAGGATGTAACGGGAAAAGTGTCCAGAACTTTTTTGTGGTCAATGTAATTCACTCGATATTTTTTATGTAGATAGCTTATCTAATTTGCAAACTTTTCTTACTCTTAGAAAATGTTGATAAAATCAACGGATTAGCATGAAAAAATTAATTTTCGAGTCTCTGCAATTTTGGCTTACTAATTTTACTTGATTAAAATACCTTAGTTGCCTTTGCTTTTCTAATGTCATTTTGGCATTTGAAGAATTTATTCTCAAAACTTGTATTTACTTTGCTTTCCGTAAAAATTTTATAAAATTATGGCTCAAAATTTCACTAACACTGAAATGGTTGATATGTTATTGACTTATGGACTTTGTCGTTGCAATGGCCGGAGAAGGGAAAGATATCCGCATCGCAGAATTCCAAATCGGCAAACCTTCGCGAAACTGGCAAATTTGAAGCAAATCGCAGAGAAACTGGACGCAGACGAACTAGAAGGACGTTAGAGCTCGAAGAAGCGATACTGGAAGCGGTTGAAACTGAACCTGGGATAAGCACACTACGTTTGGGACTTCGTATTGGAGCCTCAAAATCATTAGTTCATAATGTACTGAAAGAAGAACTGTTGTATCCCTATCATATTAAAACAGTTCAAGACTTATTGCCCATGGATCCAGGTCATCGGCTAGATTTCTGTCGGCTTATTGTTCAAAGACAAAACGCAAACCCCAATTTTTGTAGAAGAATTCTGTTCACGGACGGAGATACTTTCACGAGATGTGGTTTTTAACCTCCATAATGAACATTTCTATGCTGATGAAAATCCTCATGAAACGGAAGTTACATATTTTCAGAATCAAACTAAAATCAATGTTTGGGTTGGAATTGTGGATAACTTTATTATTGGCCCTACCGTTATACCCGATCGATTGAACGGGGAGAACTTGAACTACTTGAACTTTTTGGAACAAAGGCTACTTGAACTGTTGGAAGACTTGCCCTTACACATTCGTCGTGGCCTGGCTTATCCATGATGGTGCACCTCCTCATTTCACATTAGCTGTGAGGCGACATTTGAATGCGGAATATCCAGATCGCTGGATAGGTAGAGGACACGATGCACCAGTGAACTAGCCGGCCCGCTCCCCTGATTTGACGCCCTGCGACTTCTTTCTATGGGGCGCTTTGAAGTCGAAAGTTTATGCAGCTCCAGTAAACACACGAGAGGAATTATTGCAACGAATTAATCATGAAGCGGATTTATTGAAGAATGATCCTGAAGTACTAGCCAGAGTTCAATCCAATTTCTTGAAACGAATTAATTTGTGTATTCAGGAAAATGGGCAACATTTCGAACAAATTATGCCTTAGCGATTTCCCAAAAAGTTTTGTTGTTTCTTTTAATTTAGCATTTGTTTTTCCTAAATAATCACATCGTTTCCCCATTTCTATTGTTTTTATTATTCGTGTTTTACCGAGATATTAACCATTTCAGTGTTAGTGAAATTTTGAGCCATAATTTTATAAAATTTTTACGGAAAGCAAAGTAAAAACTGACAGTTTTGAGAATAAATTCTCCAAATGCTAAAATGACATTAGAAAAGCAAAGGCAACTAAAACTAAGGTATTTTAATCAAGTAAAATTAGTAAGCCAAAATTGCAGAGACTCGAAAATAATTTTTTTCAAGCTAATCCGTTGATTTTATCAAAATTTTCTAAGAAAAAGAAAAGTTTTCAAATTAGATAAGCTATCTACATAAAAAATATAGAGTGAATTACATCTACCACAAAAAAGTTCTGGACACTTTTCCCGTTACATCCTCAAGTTTGAGCCATTTCTATGGTCTCTAAGGCTCTTTACTCCGCTTTCAAAAACGGCTATTATTGACAGTAACTCACCTGCCAAATATTGTAAAAGTCCTCCATCACGTTCTCAAGTTATACCGAAAAAACAAAATTATTTTTGCAACTTTGAAGCCTTCTACCGGCTAAACAAGACACTTGAGGCAAAAGTAAAAAGGTTCATCAACTTTTTTTCAAATCAAAGAATCTTCGGTTTAATTTTAGCCACGCAGTTCGAGGACATCCTGTATATACCTACATGTATTCTTACGGGGCGCACATGCGGTGAGTGTGGCATTATAAAGATATGATAGATACCTATATACCTATATACTTTCTCACAAACAGCTGCTTACGTATTCGTCCGATTTCGGAGCAGCTCGTCTCGATCCGTGCGAGCTTCGTACAGTCGTACCATATACATACACGTTAAGCGAACGCTCGGCCGAGCTACATGTTAGGTGTTAGGTTATTTTCGTTACGGAATTTCTTGATTCGGTCGCCGCGCTCAAAGCCCGCGATAACAGCTATGCAATAGCTTGAAAAAAATAAATTTAAGTATTTTAATAAACTGTACTTAATTAAATTTTTATATGAATAATAATCTTCTCGAATTTGCTGCAAATGCTCATCTAGCATGATCCATCAGCTTCGTCTCTCCCATAGTGGTCCTAAGCCAGGTCTACACTCTTCGAAGCATACTGAATGATCGGTCGCCGTAGTGCATGGAATAGTGCTCAAAATTAATACTGCTTTTCTCAAAGCGTGGAAAAAAATATTGATTTCCTTAAGCAGGTCAGTGACTTCAATATCCTTTAATTTGTCTTCAGGTAAATCCTTCTACGTCCATAAATTATACCATGGGTCAAGTTCTCCTGTGATGTCATCCAAATCATAAGAATCTTGAAACATTTCTGCGTTTTTTTGTAAGTCTGTAATACTAGTTTCCATCATGTATAAAGGATGTAGTTTTGTTTAAGCAAAAGCTGGGGTATTTTCTTTGGAAAATCGAATATTTAACGATGACGTAAATGAATCAAGATAAGGAATAATATGTGAACATCGCCAGTATTCATTATCATTGCCTGATGGAGGACTGCTCCTGTGTTTTTGCTTTTGAGCAAAACGTGGGACAGAAATTTCTATTTCCAATTCCATTGAAATGTCCTGCGCTTTTTTGAGTAATTGGTCAGTGATTCGATCTGCTTCTTGACGGTCTCTTTTGAGTACATCAATCAAATCCATGGTCTTCGCTTGCTTGGTTACACCAAAATTTTCAGTATTCGAGAAAAAGTCCCTTTTTTAAAAAAAAATCCACTTGCGGCGCCTCAATTTAAGCGATTCTAGGCGATATTTCGATAATTCTGAAATTAACTTAGTCCGGCCACGCGCGGGACAATAACCAATAGGATCCGCCCGTCAAGATGTCACGTAAAATCACACAACAAAGTTTTTTACGTTTTATCAACTTCGCCATTCTAAAACGCGGCACTTACACCGGAGAAGCGGAAAACCGTACGAATGTAGCCGAAAGATTGAGGTATTAGGCGGGAAATATCGTCGGGGTTTTTCGTATGTCGGCTAGAGTATAGAGTCCTGCTAGGGCAGGGGTTCCCAACCGGTGGTACGCGTACCGCTGGTGGTACGCGGGAACGTTTCAGGTGGTACGCGTGAGTGTTGTGAGCAACATGCTATTAAGAGCTTCTGTACGCATGAGCAGTGAGCACGCTCACAATATTGCCAGTGATTATGCAATGTTTATATGTTGTTGTAATGGTTCGTTGTGGGTGTTGTAATAATTAATTGTGATTTCATATAAGAAAATTGAACTATGAAACGATTTCTGACGTTCTCTTCCTCTTCAAAGGATTGTGCTAAAAAACCTAAATCACCGAACAATCGTAAATACGATGAAAGCAACTTACAGTACGGTTTTACAGTGAAGCCAGAGACTGAAACCAGTGACATTCCTATTCCTCAATGTGTTGTATGTCTTGAAACACTTTCGAACCAAAGCATGGAAGCCTTCTTTACTGATGCGACACCAAAATACTAAGAACCCTGATTTGATTGGAGAGCGCATTGAATTTTTTAAAAGAAAATCTAATTTTTTTAAGAGAGAAACCCAATGTTTGTCAATACTGATACTAACTTGATAAAGGCGTCATACCTTGCTAGTTCAAGAATTGCAAGAGATGGAAAGCCTCACATAATCGATGAGACGCTTTTACTGCCGGCCGCTGTGGATATGGTCCAAGCCGTGTTAGGAGGAAAGGCAGCCAAAGAAATTCAAAAAATACCACTGTTAAATAACAGTAAAGAGACGAATTGTCGATATGTCTCATAATATTGAAGAACAACTGGCTTTCAAACTTCAAGAATGCACTTATTTTGCACTTCAAGTTGACGGAAGCACCGATGTTACAAACATGGCGCAGATACTTGCTTTCGTGCGATTTGATTATAATGAAGAGGTGATAGAAGAGTTTTTGTTCTGCAAACCACTTGAATCAAATACCACAGCGGAACTCATTTTTAAGGTAATTGATGAATATGTGCTCAAAGTAGGCATTCCCTGGTCCAAGTGTATTGGCTTGTGTACAGATGGGGCAAAAGCTATGTCAGGAAGATTGACAGAACTAGCAGCAAAAATAAAAGAAGTTGCTCCTGAATGCAAAAGTACGCATTGTGTTATCCATCGAGAAGCATTAGTTGCTAAAGGTATGCCGGAAAATCTTACCTCCGTTCTATCAGATGCTGTGAAAGTTATTATCTTCATAAAGGCTAGGGCTCTAAACACAAGATTATTTTCCTTGATGTGTGAAGAAATAGGTGGCAAGTTCAAGCCTTTACTCCTGCATACAGAAGTGAGGTGGTTATCTCGGGGGAAAATTTTGAACCGTCTCTTTGAACTGATATCAGAAGTTTTTATGTTTTTAAGTGAAAAAAATCATGACATGAAAGAATTGTTTGCTGATGAAGAATGGTTGTCAAGATTGGCTTATCTAGCTGACATTTTTGACAATCTCAACACACTGAACTTGAACTTCTGGCCTTCACAGCCAGTGACAAAATAAACTCCTTCAAGAGAAAGTTGGTCCGGTTTTGTTCACAAATACAGGAGGAGAATTTATCTGCACTTCGCACTTTATCATCATTTTTTGAAAAAAAAAAGAAATATCTCTAATGTCAGATGTGGTTGCAGATATCATTGTTCACTTGGGAGGCCTTCAAAAAAGGTTTAAGAAGTATTTCTCTGAAGATTATTCAAAAGTGGACTGGATCAGAAATCCTTTTTCGGGAACCTCACCAAATGTATTGGAACTAAAAGAAAGTTTTATCGATCTTACAGAAGATAGTTCCATGAAAGATTATTTTAAAGAGAAATCTTTAATTAACTTCTGGATCGGATGTAAAACCGGGTACCCTTTGATCTTCCGGCAAGCTCTGCAAATAGCTAATTTTATTAATTTTTGTACCGACTGTTTACACATTTTATGCTTTAAAGCTAATTTTTGCATTGAAAATTTACCATTGTCTACTGTAGCAATTAAAATATCCAACGAATTTCCGTCATTTGTTTTCGTTCTTTTTTTTCCTAATTTTGCATAATTTCCAACGTTGGCTGTATTATGAGGAAGAAACATTGAATCTAAACACAAGGCCAGAAATAACACTGAAATTAATTGAAAACCTGAAAAAGAGATATAGATTGTGCTTTGAATTAATAGAGGACATTTTAAATATCTCTTGTAGATATTTGTAATCTATTATTAGTATTGTTGGTAATAATTGTTATTGTTTCTTTATTTTGGTTACATATTAATAATAAATTCCATTAGGTTTAAATGTTTTTGTTAATTGCGTATATACAATCCAGCACACAGTGAAAATTTGACAAAAATATAAACCATAACAGCACCTGTATAACTTTGCGTTTTTTTCTTGAAACAAATGCAATACTTTTTAAAATTTTTATTATCCTTGGCTCCCTTCAAATTACTTCATCAAACCTCATATATTTGTAATGAGAAAAAAATTGTTTATCGAACTAGCAAATAAAATACAGGTGATCTATTTAAAAAATTCAGCATCTGTCAAAATTTGATATATATATATATATATATATATATATATATATATATATATATATATATATATATATATATATATATATATACGATTTTCCGTGTTTTTCCGGGAAAGAACACTTATTTATATCTTCGAAAATAAGCATTTTAGAAGGAAAAGTTTCAAACAAAAGTTGTTCAACATTAAATTTTACATAGGAATTGACTATTCTGAATTTAATTTTCATCAAATTTTTCAAGCATTGGATGGGAAAACAAAATATTTTCGAATAAGAACTACATATGAGAAAAAATTGCATTTGGCTGGTAAATATGGTATGATAATTTTATATTGGGGTATATATCGTTACTGTAAATGATTATAATTAAGAATTTTCCAATATTTGCCCTAATTTTCCGGGTTAGGGAAATTTTATTTTTTCTTTGGCTAAGAAAAAAGTGCTCTTCCACCAGGACAACGCACCGGCTCACAGGTCAGCAGTCGCAAAGGCAAAATTGCATAAGTTACGAATTGGTTCGTCATGGCCTCCTGCAATTTTTTCTATTTCAAAATTTGAAGAAATGCATCGGCGGAAAAAGATTTTGCTCTAACGATGAGATCATCGCTGAAACAAACGCCTATTTTGAAGGATTGCCGAAATCGTATTATTTGGAAGGGATCGAAAAATTAGAAAAACGATTTACGAAGTGTATCGGGTCACGAGCAGATTATCTTAAGAAATAAAATAAGTTTTGACCGAATAAATCATTTCTTGTTTAATTTTTCTGGGACTTCTTCCCTTGCCATCGTATATTGGTGCGGAGACTAGTCTACATTTTGTAAGTGCATGACTGCACGAGAAACAGCTGGCTGGTACATATACTTCAAGCATATCCTTGGAAGTACTACCTCTATTGGAATTACTCCACGGATTGAAACTGTTGCAATGAAAAATCAGTATTTTTTTCTACGCTATATTTTTATCATAAATACATAACATTTATACATTTCAAGATATAGTAACCATTGACTAAAATGGATTTTTACATTTGACATTTAGATATATGACTAGGAATGGTAATTGCGATATCTGATCACATGAATTATCCCTATAGTAATACTTATTCTGAAAGCGTTACATTAAAGCTTAAATCTACACGTGGTTAAAATTTACATAATTATTTACAAAGTGTATAAAACTCAACCAACATTATAATAATATACAATTCCCGGAAAATTAACCGTATCTGTTTATTACACAAATTATTAAGTTTCTCTTACCAGATCAACGAATAATAATAATAATTATTGGCCGTATCTCATACAAATAATTAATACCATCATACTTATTAACTCTTGTTCATTTTTCATTCTTTTATTTATTGATGCTCACCAATTTACTCCTAATAAATGTAGAAAAAAATACTCTCTCCCCCCAGATGATATTAAACCTTGTCTGTAATAGACTCAAATTTGCATGTTGCTTAAACGGCAACATTTTAGTGTATAACGTGCAACATTTTAGTGTATAACGTGCTTTGCGCGCTGAAATGTGTAATTACGGGATTTCACATTTTTTAAACGACGACATGCACTGAAAATTTCCGAAAAACATTTTTTATATAATAAACAGAATTCACAACCAATAAATTGCTTAACAGGCTCAGAAATAATTCATGATCCACAATATTTCATAAACGATCTCTTTATTGTACTTTAGAATTTTTTGGGTGTCAGCAATCATAATTTTCAAATTGGCGCCACTCGATTTAAATGACTGGGTCATATGCTTATATAATAAGCTTTAAAGTGGGCGGGGGTTTCATCTTGAAACATTTTTAAATGAGCAAAAAGAAAGTTGTACACAAAAATGCCTAAAAAGGCGATTTACTCATTTAAACTACATGCAAATATTGAGCCTCCTACAGACACTGTTTAATATCCTCTCACAGGTCTGGGAGCAGCAAGAATATTTGAAAAAAAAATATTTGGAGTAATTTTGGGGACAGAGAGCAACAAATTTGCCAAAATAAGGAACTTGATTTAAAACATTAGGCCTGGAAAAATCTCACATTTTGACAAATCTTCGTAATCTATATTATCCGAAATACCAATTTTCAAATATTAATATTTCATTTCACTGATTATAAAGAAGTGCCTAACGGTGAATTAAATTTTTCTAAAAGGTGGAAATGCATCGAGTTACGATTTTCAATGACGAAATATTGCACTTTTAACTCTTATTCGACTGTACTATTGTGACTCGGGAGAGAATCTACTAGGCCGGAGAGAAACTGGCGGTAGATTCAGCAAGCAACACCTCTTCGCGTTTCTCGAGACAAGTAACCCTTCGGGGCCAAACTAACGTTGCCACTGCAAAAGATCCGGTGAACTGGGCACCGCATACATTTTCACCTCTAAAACCACGACCCCGTGCCTTCTTATCCCAGGGATGCTGGTCGGAACGGATTCACGGACGTGGTAGACACATGCGGAAGGCCAAACTTGAACGAGGCCGGCGATGGTTCGTAAACGTAGCTTAGGCTAACACGAGCAGGCGAGTGGGGCTATTGCTCATTAGTCAGGAGGAATAGCTAGCAAGTACCGTGCCTGTTGCACCATAGGTAACGCAGGTTCTCGCTTAAAGTAACCTCTGCCTGCCTGAGCAGGGGCGAAAAAAGGTACCGCTGCGAAACGTCAGGTAAACGGTGCACCACATGTCGTTTACCCATAAAAACCACGGCGCAGTGCCTTCTTATCCCAGATGGCTGGTCGGAACGGATTCACGGCCGTGGTGGCATATGCGGTAGGCTATTTGAACGAAAGCCGAACGTTTACTCGTAGCGTTCCTGGTGAAACAGGTAATTACGAGGAGGTGGAATTGACCATAGCCCAGAAGGGGCAGTATATGAGTCTAGCAAGCAAGCTCCATCTTGGGTATGCACGGGACAGAGTCCTATGTATGCCTGAGATGGGACCGCCTAAAGTAGTCCCGCCGAGGGCGAAAAAGCTGCCTCTGCGTGGGTATTATGCTGCACCACATGGCTTTACTCATAAAATCCGGTGTCTGTGCTTCTTATCCCAGATTTCTGGGCAATTGATTCGCGGCCAGGGCAACAAGTGTGGTAGACCGATGATAAGAGGTCGACGGCGACTCGTCAAACGGGAGCTGTTATAAATTATAACACTAACACGAGTAGACAGGGGGAGAGGGGCCCAGACGGTTCAAAAGACCGTCTCCTCTCCAATTAAGGCGTTGGTCTCTGTCGGGCAGTGGCGTGCTGTTTATGTTAGGGGAGGGCAAGTCACTAACAGGTCTAGAGTCCACTGGACGGGCAGGCCGGGGGGGATCGAGGTCCTACCCCACAGTTATCAACGTGTACTATTGTGACACCCTATTCAGCCATTTAATACCAAGCACTAAATATGAGTCAAATTTATAAATATGAACTTATGTATGGCTTCTAGGTGAATTTTATGAGAAGTGTTATAAATAGGCAGATACGGGGTTTGTAATAGCATAGACTAACACATTCGTTAGTCAATAGTAATAGTTATTGTAAATAAAATAACATTTAAATAAGATTATTGAAAAAGGACAAGAACAAAATTCGAGCTCCCATTGTGCTACTTTATCAAAACGAGTGAAGTCCAATATTCATTTAAAAGATCATTCCAATGTGAGTTCAAATTTGTTTCTTTGTTTTCATTAGCCCGTTTTGAAAAAGAAAGGTTATGTTTCATCATCTTCTTTCCAAATAGATTCAAAATTTGTAAAAGTTATCACAGAGGTTGCTGCTACGGATTTTACATATTTTAAATATATTTACAATATACACACATCAAATAATTGCACATTTTCTATAGCTATCTCATCTATATTTGCACACAATAAATGACTAGAAAATTAAAAACCAGTACAAACAGGTCATCTTGAGGTAATATTTCAACACAAATCTAGACACAAATTATTTCCTATCTAAGTAAAAACATTGCGGAATATAGGGATATACGAGGTGACCCATTCCAATCATTACTAGCTGATTTATGAGAATGGACAGGCAATATCTTATTCATTGGAACTGGTTCCATGTAAATTAGTCCCAAAAAGAGTTAAAACATAGAACAGTTACGGAGTATTACTGAAAATCGTGAATGGAAACAAGTTTCACTTGTTGTAAGTCAATGAGAATAATTATGTACTATTTTTAAAAATGAGGACACTGTAAATCAATAAGTTGTAGCTTACATGTTTTGATAAAATGAGGAATTGTTAGAACTTGAGTTATTTACCTGGGTGGACTGAATATTAACTACATAACATTCTCATTTAGTTTTCTGCAGACGGCCACAGTATTACGTAACTTATGGTGCGTTATCCTTCTTTCGAATTGTCAGTTTATATCAGGAATATGGAAGTAAAATTAGCGGAACCACTCATAGTTCAGTAAAATTAGATTTTGACTTCGAAAAAATTCCGACCAAGCTCAATTTTTGTGAAGAATTTCAATTGGATTATCTAAGCATATCTTGAAAAGTACTATCAATTTAAGCCTTTTTTAGAGGGTGAAGGGGGATGAATTCAATTTTTTTTTTGTAATTGTCTTGAAAATTGATTTCAATTTTTTTTTGTAATTGTCTTGAAAATTGACAATTTTCTCAGCTAAATAGTCATTAGAAAAATTGTAGCTCATGAAGTTTTCATGGAACAGGCTTGACAACTTTTTTCGTCTAATCCATCGTTCCATGGAATTAATCTACACCGAACAGTAATAGCGTAACCATTATAATATTCAATGTCATACAGTTCCTCAGTTTTATTCCGGGAAAGTGTCGGAATCGATTTTCTTCGTAGTTTTCACAAGAAAAATTCAATTAACATACGTCTTTGAAATTTCTTAGTTCAAATTTCAATTTTCAAATATACCGCAGACTATGGAACATGTTATATTGAAATTTCTGTAGCGATTGTATTTTGCAGCATTCCTTGTTTTTGTAGCGCAACCAGTGTTAGCGCTACAAGAGGGATTGTGTACTTTTATTTGCAACTACTCTTTTTTATCAACCGATCAGGAGACGGTGATATGAGGTTTCGAATGGGCTTGAATGGATTGTTATTAATCGTCTTCAAGATTTAGCTCATTATCAATCCATCAGTGGAGTAAAGTATACTTCGCAGACCTCACAAGCCACCGCGTGACCACCATAAAAGAACAGACTGTTTGAGGAAAAAGTATATAAAACCAGTATAGATATTATTAGAACTCAGTTGAAGAATCGTTTTCACAGTATGAATGATACAAACGAAAGTTTGTTTTTCCAAAAAATTTATAATTGGTCCCGAAGATATTATTACACTATACCGCTATCAGTAAGCTTGAAAAACCGAATTTCCAAATCAAGTTATATGACAAAGCTGTCTTCACAGAAGACTTAAACAAACTGGTTAGATAAAAGACGAGAGATTTTTTCATGATCAAAAATAAGTGCGCAGCATATAGTTTACCTGACGTATTTAATTCGATTTTATTATTTTTTACCACCAGGTATTGGGGCAATAGCAGAAAAGCCATTTTCTAAGCTGAAATTGATAAAGAATTATCTACGCAGTCAGAAAAGTGGCTCAGTAAATTAGACTTTTATTAGTCTTGAACAAACGAGGATACAAAAACGGAGATAGAGGAATTAATAAATGATTGTGCAAAAAAGAAAGTTAAGGGCCAATCACGTTTCCTATAGTCCAAAATGAAAATTTTTGTCGCGGCTTAAGTAGGTACATTTTTTATAAGTGAAATTAAAGTATATTTGATTTGGGCTTGACGTCAAATCATAATATAAAAGTTTACTACTCTCATACCTCATTTTGTATGTAAAAAAACGAGCATAAGTAATGCCAGTGTTTTCCAAATTACATTTTGTTTGATAGGACTGACGGAAGAGGGGAGGAGCCATAATTTCCAATTGCTGGGTCGACGAAGGTGGTGTGTATGCAATTTTGCGTTACGCCGTTACAAGCCATGTTTGAACCTCGAGGTAGATTGTAAATAAATGCTGTTGTATTGCATTGAGTATGGTAGGTTATAGTCCATATAATACAGACTCTGGACATGAGCAACAAGCGCGTGAAATAAGACACTAGAAAGAGAACTCTATCTCATCTTGGACCAATTAATGGCGGACGGTGGATGTGTGACGTCTGATGACATTAGCACTAGCAGCTGCATTTGGATGGAAACAAACAAATCGGTCAATGTTTGTTCAACACGTTTAACTGGTTATGAATGTAAAATATAACATATAGTTAGACTTTAGGGACTCAAATAAACTATTTACTGGAAAGAAATTATTTAGTACGTGATTTTGGGAAATTGGTGAGATAACAAAAAGGATGTAGAAGTGAAGAAGTGAAAACTTCTTATGGCGCGTTGGGCACTTTTGTGGGAGAGCATTTTCAGCCGTTCTCGCGACAGATGAGATTTTACACAGATATACTCCGCGTGTATTCTTATAATATATGTATACTATACGCGCTCTTTGCATGGGCATTCGTTCGTGCTCTCGCGACAGACGAGATTACATACCTATATGTATACTCAGAGTGTATAGGTATGCGAGAGCGCTGCATGCTATACGCAGTCTTTGCATGGGCATTCGTTCGTGCCCTCGCGACAGACGAGATTGAGAGTTTTTTTATATTTATTTTATAAATGAATATTAAACGGAAAATTTATTTATTTGTTCATTTCATACTTTAGTTACCATAGACCTATTGTTTCAGTTTTAGAATTTGATGAAAATCCTGATAATAATGAAGAAAATGCTGATAATGATGATGTAAGAGTTGTTGAAATTATGGATGAGAATTGATAAATTTTGTATTTACTATTTACTAATATTTACTCATTTAAATAAAACCACTTCCTTCGAATATAGTTTCTATATTATTATACTTCATGTCTATTCAAAAAGTGCCCACATTGCTTTGATAAACTTGATTTTTTATGAACAATTTCTCATGTCGCGAGCGCACCTAAAAATGCTCACCCAAAAAAGTGCCCAACGCGCCATAAGTTCAAGTTTTCACTTCTGCCTGCACTCCCGGAGTGCGCTGACTTTTCATTAGTTTATCTGTATATATTATGTAACTGTAAACTGTAGGTTTTGGAAATTCCTGATGACAAATAAAATTTCTTTTCCTCTCTTTTTATTCAGTTTAATATGAAACACTCGGAGGGAAAAGAAACACAAGGAAGAGATTTATGTCAAACACAAGCAAAATTAGCTTACGTTCAATAATAAACAAAGATCCATATACAAAACGTATTTGAATGAATAGCGGTTTCCCCCGCTTCGAATTGTTCGATGATTGGCGTCGTCATTTTTTAGGCTAGCGACCTGTCCTCCAAACGCGTTAACGACACGTCATGTCCATACTCTCTATTTAGAGGGATTCTATGGCTGGTAGACTTATAGCGCCACCCCTGATGGCGGTACAATTTTTAACAGGTAACATGTTTTTAAGGGGGACCTAAATGATAAAAACCGTGCACGGAGACGTTACGCCTCATGGACATTGATAATTTCCGGGATAATTGCTAAAAACTAGAATGAATCTACTTTTTCCTTCTATAAAAATGTCACGGCTCGAATTGAAGATACTTTTCAGGATATGGAACTCAAAAATTCAGCTTCGTTGGAATTTTTGCCAAGCTATGTCCCTTTCGTGTCCAATTTTACTGGGCTACCAATATATTAATGTAAACAGGAATTTGCTTTTATGAAGAAGTAGACAATCCATGTTGAAAAATTGACAATTTGACATAAAGAAATACTTTCTACATGTTATATAAATATTAGGTACGACACCATGGGACCCATAGTACCATAGTACTAAATATTGATTGGGAAATTTTTTTTTCAATGTTCAACAAATAATTTTAGTTTAACAGCTGGAAAGTGAATGAAATGTATTCACGATAATCTTGTATTTGTGTGTAATATTATTGATGAAAACACTCCCACATGGGAACTTACAGGTTCCTATTACAAGGGATACTTGACAAACTATAATTGCGAAACTATGAAATATAAATTATTTTGGTATGATCGACTTTTGGCTAATTAGTACGAAATAACTATTAGTAAAGAAAACATTCAGCTGCAAAATCAGATTTGATGAAATTATTAAGAGAACGATTTTGGTCCATTGTTAACATAATATGAAATGTTGTGCTCATTTTGTTTCTCATAATAGATAAGTTCTTCAGCTAGCATGGAATTTGTAACACCCCGTATATATCCTAATGATGTAGTTGAGCTTCGAGCACATAACTGTTTTAAATTGTTGTGAAAAAATTAAATTGGTTTCCTTTCAGACGAAAGAATAATTAACCAGATTTACAAATCAGCGAAAACTAAAACTAATTTTTGATGTTTCAACTAACGTTTACACTGTATTAGATCACAGAAGTTTATGTGATCCTACTCAATTAGACATCAATAATTGTTGCATTATATCTTTTGAGGATGTAGTATCTTGACACTTGTAATGTTCAAAGATGTAACAGCAAACTCAACAATACGATCGAAACTGAACAAATGAACAATGAAACAACCTCGATCTTAACTTTAAATAGGCATTTTCCTGGTCCAATCGGTTCCAGGTGAGGTCGATGTGGGAGGTCATGCGTAGTGCGGATAAGATCCCAGAGGAGGTGCACCTAAGTGAGGTCCAGCGTGATGACCGATGGAATGTGTACTGGCTGCTATGTTGGAGTAGAGATTTGCACTGGGGTTGCTCCAATAAGCTCCGGGAGATGGAAATATGGAAGCTGTAAATTTAAAAACAATAATGAGAAGGGGATTTCGTCGCTGTTTTATAATAATCTTTCTAATTTTCATTAAAATATAACTGTCAAATGCTGTCTCATATTCTAGGAATACTGATAATTTTGGTTTACATTTTATAGTTTCACTTATTTCAAGTATAAGCGCCACGAATTTAGGATCATCCGCACCGCCACATATTAGATGTTGGTATAAAAAATCGATGATGGAAACAGTTACTTCGGGATCATTTATCATATTGATATACATTAGTATCGTTTTGAAGATGACACGCTTCTTGTCGAAACAAGAGTCATGTTAGTGTTTCTATAATATAAGTGATCTTCTCACGCAAAGAATCTGCAACCAACTAGCCAAATCAATGACAATGAATATAAACGGACAAAATTATGTAGTTAAAAGTGCGGGTCATCAACTAGTCACATTATAAACGGAGAAAATAAATTCACGTGTTGTCCAATACCTCATTGTCAATTTACTAATCTCAATAGATAAACATTTTTGAGAAATTATTTTTGGACATTATTCGTAAAAAAAAGATGGAAATATTGGTAAGCTGGAAATAACAGGTATTAGATGCCAGACTACCTCGGTTGCTCAACGGGGGGACATGCAAAGTCGTCACCGAAAAGGTCCATAAACTATTCAGTGTTAATGGCACTTGCATTGTCGTCACCAAACCCCTAAACAGGTACATGTAAAGTCATCACTGACCACAAAGTTAGGATTTAATGGAATTGAAAAATTGCGCCTATAAATATTACCTATAAATATTACCGAAAATTACAGTTTTGTATTATCGTAAAAGGCCCAAGAGTATATTAAAGTGATGGAGACGAATGTGATCAGGTGTATTCGCGGACGGACAATGTGGTTGGTGATTTCAATTTTAATTTCAACAAAGACATCAAGACTACGGGAGAGAAATTTTGATAATGTACAAATCGACAGTGCGAAGCGACGGTTCACACCGTCGAAGATAGACCTCTGTAACATCCGAGGTCTTAGCAAAAACATAAACGATGCTCATTACCACCTGCAGACAGACAAGCCAGACCTGAGACACATGTTAATCCATCCACCAACACGACCTATATGCTCTGCCCTGGGTTTCAACTCCACACTCGTTTCAGATTTGAAGGAGGTATCTGTCTCTATTCTAATAATAATCTCTCATGCCACCGAGAGGATAATCTCGAACCTCAAGAATTCGATATAATGTGGTTCAAGCTGGATAATTTCAAACAGACAAAATTTCTGTGTTGTCTTTATTTGTCACCAAATGAACCAGCTCATGGTGAACTCTTTGAATTTCTTTGACCTCATTCAGCAGAACTATCCAGCAGCTGAAATTATCATCATGGATAATTTCAACGTTCACAACTCCGCTTGGCTCAAGTTCAAACAAGATGGATGACACAGGACGACAAGTTGAGGCCTTCGCCAATACTCGAGCAGTTAGATAATGAACCAACACGACTCCCTGATTACAACCATCATTATGCTAATACGCTTGACTTATTCTTCACTAACAATCCAGATCCCTACGAAGTGAAGGTTCATGCACCGTTGAGAAACTCTGACCATTCACTCATAACTACGACCTGTCCCTATATCACTCCACGAACCAATTCAACACCTCCACGCACAGTTTGGCATTACAACTCAGCCGACTGGGACGGTCTTCACATGTTTTTCTCCGAGTTTCTTTAGAGAGGCGTATGTTTTGAATCTGATGGCCTAACGTTCACGTTCGTTCTGGATTTCGTCAAAGCAATTGGTAGAAATTTCACTCCCAGTTCATTCCCTCCTCTAACCAAAGTTGACGGCACACTGGCTACTACACCACAAGAGAAAACCAACCTTTTTGCTGGAATATTGGCAGCAAATTCAACCCTGGATCCACAAGGGAAGGACCCTCCTAATATTACTGCCATCTATAGCCATATGCCTGAAATTGTCTTTCGTCAGCGCACAATTAGGCGTATTCTGCTTAATCTCAATATCAAAAAGTTTATTGGGCCAGACGGAATACCACCTGTACTCCTCAAGGAATGTGCACCTGAATTAGCACCAATTTTCTGCAGGTTGCTTACCCTTTCATTCAAACTTGGTGTGTTTTTTTTTCAGCTGGAAGACAGCTAGAGTGCAACCAAATCCAAAATAAGGAAAGAAGACCCTTCCTAATAATTATAGACCCATTGCACTATTATCTGTGATCTCCAAAGTGATGCAGAAAGCAATCAACACCGACCTCATCAAATACCCAGAGAGCTACAACATTGTGAAAGATCGGCAATATGGCTTTCGTCAGCAGATATCAACAGAAAACTTTCTTGCATACGTAACACATATATGGCAGAAAACTATCGGAAAACATAGAGAATCTCTAGATGTATCATTAGATCTCTCCAAAGCACTTGATCGGGTCTGGCACCAAAGCCTTCTTGGGAAACTTTCGTCATATGGTTTCCCGTCTCAACTTTGTCGCTTACTATCGGGTTTCCTCCAAGATAGATCACTCCATATGGTGTTCTACCGAGTCTTCTCTGATACAATGGATATTAACGCTGGTGTTCCATAGGGATCTATCTTGACACCAATTTTGTTTCTGCTTCATATCAACGATTTGCTGGAAGTGACCACTTGTCCCATTCACAGCTTTGCAGATGATAATATACTTCATATCGCTTTCTCATCTAAAGCCCCTATAACATCCATTGAAGCCAGAGGAGCGAGATAGGGACACGTAGACGTAGTTAATGGAGATCTGGCAAAGATTTTGAAATGGAGATATGATAACCTAGTAAAGTTTAATTCTACCAAAACTCAAGATTACGTCTTCTCTAAGTAAGCAGATCCCACAATCCCTAATATGATGACGTCAGGTAGAACTACGCCTATGAAGTCTTCCATCACAATGCTCGGCATCACCACCAACAGCATCCTTTCATGGAACGATCATGTGAGGTCCATTGCGAAGGCAGCTTCTCAAAAACTTTGTTTTCGATTCCGTGCCAAGAGCTACTTTACATCTCAACAGGTCCTCATAATCTACAAAGCACAGATTCGACCTGTCCTGGAGTACTGTTCACAAGTTTGGAGTTCGGCACTCAAACATACACTGAAGATCTTGGATTTTATCCAGAAGAGCGCTATCCGTTTGATTAATGATGTCACCCTTACGAGTTCGTTAACGTCTCTAGAACATCGTAGAATAGTGGGAGATCTCTCCCTTTTCTATAGATATTTCCATAGACGGTGTTCATCAGAAATCCACTTTTGTTGTTTCACATTTTTTTCCCGGAGAGGTCTTCCAAATTTTTATTGTCCTCCATAGACTTACTCTAGGGTTCAGAATATTATATCTAAACATTGATTTATAACGCAAATGTTTCGAAAAATTTCATATTTGTTGTCCTTATGCTGAACTTCAAATAACTTTGGCTTTACTTCGAGTATAATTTAAGAATATTTGGAAAGAACGATAAAGTATGCTGAAACAATCCGGATACTTCTAGGTTCCTAGTAGAGAAATTTGTTTTAAGAGAATGGTTTCCATTTTTAGTATTTAGTACTCATCGGCGAACCACCACAATGCTCAAGGTGAGAAATGCAGAATATTACCTTACTTTCTGCTAGAACTTCAAATAGCTACATGGTAGCCGATTTGTCTGATTTAAGAACAATTAGAAGTTCATAGAAAGGATGAAAAATGTGAATGTATTAGTTACTTGAACCCTATTTGGCAGTAGCTTAATTCGACTCATGTGTTTGTATGAAATAATTCTCCTGGAAAATTTTTAATAGAGAGCATAATGGAATAACGTTATTTTGAAGCATCCAATATAAAGTTACTATCTAGTGAATGACGTATACTTAAATATCAGTGCTTTTTATTAGTTGAACAGGCGATCTATGGTTGAATCGTAAAGAAGTATGGAAATAACACTTGCATCCCCTTAATGACGTAATGCCCTTGATTGTGTATTGTTTCGCCCCTCTGGAAAGAGCATTACCCGTCATTTAACCGGCCCCTCCCAAATAAGGATATTGTTAACAAACTACCCTAATGCTTCTACTGCACTATAATAACCAGCATTGTCCGAACGTATTATTCATAAAGCAAGTCGCCTTCGATTCTTTGAGAATTTTTGTCTCGAACTAAAAAGTTACACTCTCGGTTCTAGTTCTAAGAGATTCAGTAATGAGAATAATTCGATACACAGTCTTCTTTATCCCAATTAGAACTACATTATAACCAAGATGGGTGTTGTGTATTCATATTGTATATGCGTTTGTCTGATGATTTCTCTAAGAGGGAAATAGTCATGTAAATGTAATTCTTCCAGTAGCGACACGTTCGTGATTGTGGACAGTTATTTTGACCTCGTGTTGACTCGCATCTGCGGAACAGAACATATCGCTGCGTTTTTTGTTTCGGATGTGGTTCTTTTCACCAGTCTCAACTCAGTAGCTAGGGCTTTTTGTGCATTCCAGTTGGATGTTTTACAGGATCCATTCCGCAACTCTGTTCCTATGTACTAGTCTGTATAGGTTCTTCTCCGGTTGGGTGGTGTAATCATCGGGGGCCTAGAGTACCCGAATATTGCTTGTATTTAACGATATAATGCTTCGCATTCTGGCAGTATGTGCAGCTTCATGTTGTAGAGGTGTCCTCTAGTAGGGCTATGACCATTGAGGAGACAATCATCCCTTGGAGTTTTGCACTTTCGCGAGTTCCTTCTAGTTCTTTATAGCGTTTCCTGTACGATGCTCTTATGTGCCTTATTGTACTCAATTATAGAGTTCTTCCACCATTCCCCCGACTTTTCAGTTTTCCTAAGGTTTGTCTAACTCCTCTCATATTATTAGTAAGTACGTTACTCTACCAGAACAGTTGTCGTTAAATGTTGAGATGATGGCTTCAAGATGATTTGTGTTTGATATGCTTACTGCATTCCCCTTTAACCCATTTTATAGGTACATCGTCTCAGTTGGTTCAATGGAGTTTGAAGTAAATTTTGGTCTTATTCTCCATTATTCCAAAGTAAATGCGTCTATGTTCAGAACAAATTTTGGCGTCAGACACATGTCAGTTTGAGATAATGATGCTTATGTAACTGGTTCCCTTTATTATACTGATTATCTATATCCGGGTAGATGTTATGAGAGGAGGTTCGTTGCCTACACTTACAATGCCCAGGACTTAGTCTTGATAAATTGTAGTAAGGACCTCTGGCATTGGTATCCGTGCTGCGTCGTTGGATGATTCGTTCATTTCGAGGCTAAGTGATGTGTGTTCACTGCATTTTATTCAGGGGTAGTTACTGGTATTATTTCAAGTATACCCCCTTCTCAAAATTACCACTGCAGAAATTAAGCTCGAGGAAGTTCAACATTGAAGGATACAAAGTTGAAGATAGACCTCTCTAACATCCGAGGTCTAAGCAGGAATATAAACGATGATCATTACCACTTACAGATAGACACACCAGGCATACTGTCCTTAACTGAGAAGAACGTCAATCTATCCACCAACACGACCTATATGCTCTGCCTTGGCTACAAACTCCACACTCGTTTTAGCGGTTCTTATTCCAGAAATGATGTCTCATGTTACCAGTGGCTTAAGTTTGATAACTCTATACAGTCAAATTTCTTCTATTGTCTTTATATATCACCAAACAAACCAGCTCATGGAGACCTCTTTAAGTTTCTTTCTCTAAAACTTGACTTCAGTCAGCAGCTGAAATTATCATCATGGGGAATTTCAACGTACACTACTCGGCTTAGTTCGAGTTCTCAAACCAGACGGATGACTCAAGACGACAAGTTGAGGTCTTCGCCATTACATATGGTCTCGATGACACGGGAAGCATATTCGTATGGGCCGTAGCTTTTTGCACTCTCGGAGATTTCGGAACGCAGTTGTTTACGGCTCTAGTGGCGAGCGAATTGAAATCAATGTTTGTACTTTCATAAAGAACCCGGTAATGCATTTTGCCTCCTGATATCAAACCTCATCGCAGTTATCACTCAATACGCATCAAAAAGCTAGATAGCGACAAAAGAACATCAAGGCCAAGGCAATTGGATAATTTCATTTCCAGCTCATTTCCAACCAGTTAATGGCACTACTGTATACCACAAAACGGCCGAACTTTTTGCTATGATGTTTTCAGCCAATTATACTCAGGATCCACAAAGGAAGCACCTTCCTAATAATGCTGTCATGGATGGCGTAAGCCAGCGTCAGCGCACAACTAAGCGCATTGTGTTTGATCTCAATACCAAAAAGGTTATGGGACCAGGTGGAATTCTGCCTGCTATTCTCAACGAATGTGCCTCAGAATTAAAACCCGTTTTCTGCAGGTTGCTAACCTTTCATACCAACTTGGGGTCTTTCTCAGCTGGAAGATAGTTAGACTCGAACCAATTCCAAAAATAGGAATGAAGACCTTTTCTAATAATTATAGACCCAGTGCACCACTATCTGTGATTTCTAAAGTAATAGACAAGCAATCAACATCGACCGCATCCAATATGTAGAGAGCTCAAAAATCGTGAATGACCGGCAATATGACTTTCGTCAACATATATCAACAAGAGACCCGCTTGCCTATGTAACACATATATGGCAGACATCTATTAAAATATATGGAGAATCTCTTGCTGTATGTAGTATTGGATATCACTCCTTGTGATGATTGACGTCTCCTCTGATACAATGGATATTAACGCTGGTGTTCCATAGGAATCTGTCTTGGCACCAACATTGCTCCTGCTCCATATCAACGATCTGTTGGATGTATCCTGTCCCTTCAACAGCTATGCAGCTGATGCTACACTACATATCGGTCTTTCATCTAGAGCCCATATATCATCCAAAGAAGCCAGAGGAACAAGACAGAGACAAGTCGACGAATTTAATGAAGATCTGGCAACGATTTTGGAATGGAGATCTGATAATATAGTTAGGTGCAATGCAACCAAAATCAAAATATTTTTTCCAGGAAGGTGGATCCCTAATATGGTAATGTCAGGTACAAATATTCCTCCATATTCATACAGTGCATTGCGGAAACAGCTTCACAAAAACTTCGTTTTCTATTCTGTGCCAAGATCTACTTCACATCTCAGCTTCTCCTCATAATCTACAAAGCACAGATTCGACCTGTTCAGGAGCACTGTGCACATTTTAGAAGAGAGATATTCGTCTGATTGTTGATTTCACATTTACGACCTCTCTAGAACATCGTAGGAAGATGGGCAATCTCTCCATTTCCTACAGATATTTCCATAGTTGGTGTTCATCAGAAATCTCGTCTGTTATTCCAACACGAGATATTGCAGTTAGTCGAACTAGAAGAGCTCAAGCTAGCAACCCCTTTATTGTTGAGACCTGCCGATCTCTTTCCTACAAGACTTCATTTTTCTATGGAACGACGAAGTTGTGGAACTCTTTACCCAGTGAGGTTTTTCCTTATGCTTATAACCTACAAGCTTTCAAGAAAAATTCCAATGTCCATCTCCACTCCTAACATTGCACCGCCTGGGTCTTCGAATATTATAGATTGTCCTTCCGTTTATTCAAAATATATATAAAACACATTTAAGATGTCTGAGCCACCCTGTTTTTGACATATAAGAATTTCTGGATTATTCTTTTCGTGCAAGTATAGAGAATGAAGGGAGTATTTCCACTACAAGAGATGAAACAGATGAAATGTGAGAACCAATAGAGGAACACATTGTTATTTTGTTGTAAGATCATGCATTTTGTTTAAATAATGAAAAATCATGCTTTTCGATTAGGAAAAAGATTGAGCATCTCACCATGGTTTGCTCAGTCATTTTTTATGTTTTCAAATGAGTATCGAATGAATAAAATACTTTGAGAAATTTGCCTATGAAATGAATTTTTTATAGTATACGTGATTCAAATTGTTCCTACTTTTTGGAAATTCTCAAAATTATTTTTTAGTGTAATTTTTTTATTTTGCATACTTTTAGACATGATTTGAAGCTAAAATCTTTGAACGGTTATAAAATTCAGAGTTACTAACTTGCAACTGAAATTCAACACCCATCAAAGTATTTTGAATTTCAAACATTACAGAGAACGAAGCGTTGTCATAAGCTGGATGTACATTAACTTCAACATCTTGCAATATTTGATACTCTAAGACAGTACACAAATATTTTTAATAACTTTTCAGCGAAAATTCGTTGTTCGTTACAATGACGCGATATTTTTCCTACGATGAGGACTGACTCCTCCTTATCTCATTATTCGCTTCAAACCATGTACAAGAAATGTAAATTTAAAAAAAATACAGTACTTTAGAAACACTTAGATGGTGATTTTTTCAAATTATAACATAATACATTTACATATCTATGTAAAAAATATAAATAATCTCAAGAAACTTTTTAAAAAATATGAACAAATTATTTTGCAGGACAGGAAAGATTGTTCATGAAAGAGGTATTCCAAGACTACAAATTTATGAGCTACCACGAATTTTACATGCACTTGGGCTTTTGAAAATGAATAAAAACAAGAAGAGATGCCTTCTATCCGTTTCGAAAGTTTATGGCGAAGAGGCTCGGTTAATTTCGGGGACACTCAAAATAAGGACCATACTGATATTCATGAACAAACGAAAATTTGGAGCTAAGGTAGAGTTAATTTTCAAAACACAAAATTTAATTTTTTTTCTTAATACTTTGACTACACGAGAGAGAAACCTATAATGTTCGAAAAACGTCGTGTGAGCCAACAGGGGAATGTAGGGAGAGGAGATAGGCATTCGTATTTTCTTGAAGGTTTGGAGGTTATAGGCATAGAGAAAGACCTCACTAAGTAAAGAGTTCCATACCTTCTCTGTTCGATAAAAAAATGAAGTCTGGTAGGAAGAAGTTCGGCAGGTATCGAGTTTGACAGTGAAGGGGTGACTAGTTTGAACTCGTCTAGTCCGCCTATCATGAATCTCTCGTGATGAAACAACATACAAGATTTCTGATGAGCACCGATAATGGAAATTTCTATAGAGAAGGGAGAGATGTCCCACCTTTCTACGATGTTCTAAAGAGGTCAATAAACTTGTAAGTGTGACATTATCAATCAAACGAGAGCTTCAGCGCATGTTTGAGGGCCGAACTCCAAGCATGTGAACACTACTCCAGGGCAGGACGAAGTTGTGATTTGTAGATTATGAGCAGCTGTTGGGATGTAAAGTAACTCTGGGCACGGAAAAGAAAACCATTTCGCAATGATCGTCGCTAGAGAGGGTGCTGTTGATGGTGATCCCGAGCATTGTTATGGAAGACTTCATAGGAATAGTTTTACCTTACATCATTTTTAAATCTTCGCCAGATCTTCAGTGATTGCGTCAACCTGTCCCTGTCTCGCTTCTCTGGCTTCAATGGATGGTATAGGGGCTATAAATGAGAAAGCTGTTTGAAGTGTACCATCATCTGCAAATCTGTGGACGGAACAGGCGGTCACTTCCAGCAGATATTTGGTATGAAACAGAAACAAAGTTGGTGCCAAGACTAATCCCTGTGGAACACCAGTGTTTATATCCATTGTATTGAAGGATACTCCGCTGATGAAACAATAATTTCAACAATTCAACAATTTCATGCATATTGCTATCGATTTTCCTTGTGGTGTAGTAGCCAGTTTGCCATCATCTTTGGTTAGGGGAGGGAATGAACTAGAAGTGAAATTCATACCAATTGCTCCGGCGGAAGTCCAAAACGAACGTGAGCCATTCGGGCATTCAATAAGCTTTGATCTTATTTCGGCATAATATCCTTCTTTCAAAACGTTTATTGTTTCATTGCACATATTTCTGGCTTCAATATATTTTGTTCTGGTCTCCAGACATAGGTTTCCGCTCCAACGACGGTATGCTGTTATTTGAAACGACGCCCCTAGAGCCGATTTTGTTGAACCATCGTTCACCAGATGATAGTGGTTTGTTGGTAAGAGGGAGGTAAGTTTCCATTTCTAGCCTGATAATATCCTATATCTCTGTGGCATATTGCGTTGGGTTATCAGATTCAAAACATACGCTTCTCCAAGGAAACCCGGAGAAGAACATGCGAAGACCGTCCCAGTCGGATGAGTTGTAAGGGCAAACTGTGCGTGGAGGTGTTGGATTGGTTCGTGGAGTGATATAGAGACAGGTCGTAGTGATGAGTGAATGGTCAGAGTTACCCAATGGTGCACGGACCTTTACTTCTTAGAAATCTGGATTGTAAGTCAGGAATAAGTCAAGCGTATTGGCATTATGATAGTTGTTATAAAATCATGGTTGTGAATTGAACCATAATTTATGAAATTGCAATCAACAGCTTAGTAAACGCTGTAATATTTGATAAAATAATTGCATTTTTATTTGTTTAAAATGATTGATTTCAAAGATTCAAGGGAGCATCACGAATAAGAAATCTGGAAGAATATAAGGATGTGAACTGTATTCCAGCTAATTTGAATATCTGCTATCAGGCGAACACTTTCTAGAGCAAAGTAAATATCAAATTGGTTGTATCTGTCATGTGTCATTTCCATGCAAAGTTCGCAATAACTTCTTCCCTTTCACTTGTGTAAATATTGTGAGATGTATGTATATCGGTTAGGGGTTGTCATTAATTTAGCTTCTATCCGGCTGCGGTCATAATAGTGAAAGAAGTTTCATTCTGTTGAATGTATATTGACGCATTAAATGAAACACCCCATAAATTATTGTAAATAGCCTATCTGTGAAGACAACGCAAATGAATTGCATTAACAGAAACATAAATTCTGCCCTTCAGTGTATGGGAGCGGTCAAAATGATCGCTGAATGCTCACAAACAAAGCATTAAGTCTCTATATAATTTTACTTAGTTCATTAATAAATTAAAGTTACTCTAGGCAGAGGAAACGACCAGATTTGTGGGATGTTCATACATTTGGAATATACAACGAGAAATAGGGGAAATAAGGCCCCATGACCATGATCGTAAAGATGTACAGGGTGAAGCCACATGGTTGAATTTAAGAAATCAATATATCTAGTTCATTTAGCCTTCGGAGAACATGATGAATAATTGTCATTTGTATAGAAGTCGCTAGAAAAAATTGTCAATATATGAAGTAATTTCGTGGAAATTTTAACCTGGTTTCTTATCTAGCTGAGTTCAGAGGAAATGGGGTCGATGAAGAAACGTCGGAGTTCTATTTGCGTTAAATCGAGTATTGCTCATTCCTAATTCTTGTCTTTAATGTATTTTTAGTCCCAACGACCTTCTACAGAGGTCGTATTCAGAGAAAACTTTGATTAAAAGATTAGTAAAGATGGATTACTAAAAAGGCAATTTTTCATTTTCTGCTACCCCAAAGTTGAAATGAAGCCTTAGTTCGTAACTGAGCCAATTAAAATTTTGAGTGTCTGTAGGGAGTTGGAGTATTGAAAAAAATTGGGGACACTTTTTCACTTTGGAATAAAGAATTTCCAAAACATGAATAAAAATGATAACTTTCGCTTAACTAGAAAAATTATTTATTGATGCCACATTTTTAAGATTTCGAGAAAATAGCAAATACTCACGTATGTTCGTGAGTAAGCAAAACCTTATGAAGACATCAACTATCATCACCTGCATCTGATTTGAAAATGAAAATATTACGAAAAATTCGTAAGAACCTCTCCGTGGACACCGGAACACATGATGGAGGAGGATGAGGTCGAAAAGGAATAGTATTATGATGTAACGATGAACTATCTGAATAAATAGTTAAGTAAAATCGTTGATCTAAAGGTTCTGGATAATTCCAAGAATGAAACCAGATATCAGGAGATGTCACTCATAATTCTAATTTGCTCAAGATAGTTTAGTTCAGTTTGATAATAATCAGTTCTCAAATACACGATTCTTCTTATCAACAGATGAATTCCTTCTATATATTTTGATTAATCCATAGGAGAACCTATAATTTTCGTAGAACTGTAAGCCAGTGGTGGAATGTTGGGAGAGGATATACGCATTGGAATTATTTTTAAATGTTTGGAAGTTATAGGCATAAGGAAAGACCTCACCAAGTAAAGAGTTCCACAACTTCGCCGTTCAATAAAAATGATAGGGTAGGAAGAAGTTCGGCAGGTCTCGACAATGAAGGGGTGACTAGCTTGAACTTGTCTAGTCCGCCTACTTGAAATCTCTCTTGATGGAATAACATACGAGATTCTTTATGATCATCGCCCGTGGAAATATCTGTAGAAAAGGGAGAGAGCGTCCACCTTTTTACGATGTTCTATAGATTTGGTTCTTGAAATCGTTAAAATCTGTGGTTTTTTGCTCAACTATTCTTTTGATTATCATCGTAATATACCCTTGCTCCACTCTCTAATACCACGAAACGGCACGACAAAAAGAAGAATTTGAAACATAGAACGTCGATGGAAGCTAAATAAGCAATGACAAACTGATTTGGTGAAAATGCCTTAACCAATGTATCGTTCCACCCTATATAAGGTCATAGCTTCTATCCTTCTGAGTTTCTGTGTCTTGTAGGCTAATGTTCACTTTTGTTAGACATTATTCGATCTGAACACACCAAGAATCTCAGTGGTGTTTTCCCAATAGATGTATCATTCGAAGATTGTTGCGTTTCTCCGAAAAACCTGAAAACCACATATTTCTTTGACGTTGTAGTGCCTTGAAAATATTTGATTGAAAACATTGAAGAAAATTCAGGACTTCTAAGCAATTTTTGCTTTTTGAATATTTTTTTTCATTCATATTTTCCGAGTTACGAACAGTTTTTTGAGATCACAAGAGTACTAAATTTTTTATTCATTAAACCGAAATAAATGTTTTTTTCTTAATGATAAAAGTGTGAGAAGTGAGTGACGGTTAAAATGAGACTTTTTTGTCGATAACTTTTCCCCAAAAAACGGTTGTTTCGGTATAATATTGAGCAATGTTATTACTTTTGTCGTCGGAAACTCTCTGTAACTCGGAAAATATGCATGTAAAAAGAATTTCAATAAACAAAAATTCTTTCAATTGAATATTCTCGAAGGGCTAAAGAAATGGGTGGGTTTTCATGTTCTTCCGCAAATATTTGAAAAAAAAAAGCTGTGAAAAACTTGTATTTCGATCATTATTCCCCTGAATTTATTCAGATTTTTTCTACTTCTTGGGTAGATAAATAAAATACGGAACTGACCATCCGAAAGCCGATGGGAAGAAAATAAAACCACGGAAAATTTTATATGTCTCCTTCAAATCCGCCACGGAGGCAACCGTTTCATTTTTACTAGGTAGTTCCAGAACACTCTGTTTTCTTTTGGGGTATATTTAATTTTATATCGATTTTATATTGTTCTGCTGACCACAGTCTTCATAAATTTAGACTAAATACGTTACCTGCGGAACTTGGTATAGTGGCATGCGGGCTCATGAAGCTTCCTAATTTCGCGCTGTGATGATATGAACTCATGAATAATTCGCTTTGATATTTGTAGCTGCTGGGGTCACTGGTGGCTGGTTGCGTAGCTGCAGCAAGGCCTTGGAAGTCGAACTTGTAAGCGTATCTTTTCCCATGTACTTTCGTCATTATATTTTTGTCGTAATAGTATCTGTAATGTATATATAATAAATCAGTTATAGTTATAATTACATATGGAGTATGATATAGAAATAAAGTATGAGTTCTGATTTGAATAGTTTTATTTAAAACCAATGTTCAAAACTCTCCATTGCTTGACAGACGAAAGGAGAAATGTATTTAGTTATTATACAACATATTATCGTAGTCTACTACGTCTCACGATGGTTATTTACACATTTTCTAATGTAAAAATTCAGGGTGTTCGAAAGAAATTGAAGCTGCTCATTTTAGGAATTGCAAAAAAACCCTTGAAACGAAATAGTTTGGCGATACTCTCAAGCAGTACTGATATTGACAAAAAAGGATGATAGTGACAGTTGAAAATTTCTTTATCCTGCAACTTTTGCTCTCAAATTATGCACTTAACGTAACAACAAAACTATTACTATTATTATTAACTGTGTACCAGTCGAATATTGAATCGTTATGAATGCTATAAAAATTTATCGATGCCTTTTAGGGCAGGTTCATTGTTCATTGAGTTTCCTGAATCACAGCTTCTTCCGAAAACACCCAATATGCAAGCCTTTCTACACTACTTCCTAGGTGACGCTCCTTTTCCAGTTTCAAACATTTGATGAAGCCATATGGTTCAAGAGGTTTATCAAATCGTAGCTTTAACGAGCTCATCGATGTGTGGAATTATCATTTGGTATAATGGTTTCCAAATTCAAACTATTGAAAACATACTCAGCGAAAAATATGAACAAAATAATAAAGGCAATTGCGTTTCACACAATTCCATTCTGATGAATAGAACGAAACAGATACCGGGACAAGATTACATCATATTCAATTTCAGAACCAACGAAGTACCATCGAAGCTATTGACTTAACAGAGAGACTAGGTGCTTATGTGAAAGAATACCTATGACAGATATTACTGACGAGCAATTGAAGATGTCAATAAGTGGGGAAGTGAAAACATTCTCTTGAAAGGATAGTTAAATGAGGAAAGATTTGAAGTTTTGTGGAATCTCAGTTCAATGCACAATTTAGATTATCGATGACGATTGATGACGATCTCAACTAAACCATTATCGTGAGAGTAGATGTCCAACGAGATATCCAAGAAATGCACAACATTTCCTGAACGATTTACAAGTTTAAAAAAATTACGGGATATGTTAGACTACTTCCGGTTTTTACCAGCTAACAATGGTAAGGTTTTTCTAGACTGGATCGATTAGAATTAGTCTCAGATGAATGGAGGTTAGATAAATATCTAATCAAAATTGGTTATCTCTATAGCATTCTGTGAGTTACTTTATTTATATCTTCCACATAATGATCATTCAGTCATTATCATCATTATATGGCAGAGGTGTAACCCCTGGATATACGTAGGCCGCCGGATTGGCCCCTTATGCTCCCCATGATCACTTCCCTTCTCTATTCTTGCAGGTATATTGTTCGCATTGCTATTGCTGGCTTTCATAACCATAAGTCTCTCCGAAAGTAGTTCTGCTCCGCTGAAGTAACGATGCCTGAGGGATGCCAAAGCTGGGGATTCCAACAGGATTTGAAATGCATTTTTTTTCATGCCTCGATATTTCCCACATATAGGGTCATCTCCTATGCCATATACATGTAGTTGTCGATTAAGAGGAAATTGACCCGTGAGAATTCCAGTAATCTACCTAAGGTCATCCTTCTTTAGAGAAAGGAGCCTAGGCGTAGCTTTTCATGAACAGATTGGTCTGTCTTATGCCGCAAGTCAGATGACTGTTTGTTCATCTGGCCTCGAAGGACGAGACCTCCAACGCAGTTGGAAAAGATGGTCGGATTTTGTTTAGCCTAGCTAGTTGAGTCAGTGTTCTCTGGAATCTTTGACTAGCCTTGACGTGGCTCTAGGGGATTTACGAACTCTCAAACCCGACCAGCTGTTTGTGCAGATATATCGCATGTTTATATAGTTTCTTCTCAGGTTTCCCAAGAAGCAGGCCATAAATCCACAGACATCTGCCAGAAAAATCGTACAGTACGTGCCAAAGGCCTTTATCCTTCTTAAGAAACCTACCACACCCAAAAATGAACCTATATTGGACCAGTTTGTGAGCCATACTAGTCCACCTGGTGGCACAAGAGCGAGGGCTTTATGTCTTCTATCAGGGATGGGGATTTAAGGAGAAATATGACAGATATTTGAAATCATGGTATCTGCCTCTTTTCTAGTATGGGCCACTTGGAAATGTGACACCTATACAGGCGAGACGTTGCAGTCAACCCAAGGGAAACTGCGACATAACAGTCCTCGTGTCTGGCCACCACACTTTGCAGTTCCGGAACTATTAGTTTGATCCATCTAGACTAGAGGAACCTAATCATTGTTATGTGGCAAAAAACAATAAGAAATATACATTTATCTTTTAAATTGTAGTCACGATTTTCACGTATAGTACCTAATAAATTAGTGGCTAAACAAATACCTAGTCAAAAAAGTATTTTATTTCCGTTCAATCACAACTTGATAAATTATACCAAAGTAACGACTGCAAAAAACAACTATTTATGATAAAAAATATGCAGGTATGTATAGCAGCAGATAGTGAAAAAAGTATTTTATATTCGTCAACCACATTATCAATATGATAAATCACCCAAATTAACGGCTTCTACCATAAATTATTTGCTAAATCATGATTCAGCGCCCAACATGATCACTGCCAAATATTATTTAACACAGAACGATTTATCACCGGTTGAGATTAGTAAAAACTACATCTACAATTTCGTTAGCCTATATCGAGAACTAATTGCTGCGAATGAACACACTGCAATAGAATTACTCCACCCTGATCGAGAATAGCGCTGCCCGTCAAACTAACGACCTCCGAAGCAAATACGGCCATTCTGACTATCGTTACACCTCAATACAATTCTTCCCACTGTACAACAGACCGACTGTGATATGACAAATGCTATTTGCTTCCGAATTGATCTGAAATAAAAGGTTTTTATTTCATCAAAATTACAAAGATTGTTCGAACAGTTAATTTTGTAACGAAATTGCATTTCTGTTTCTATTTTCGCCGATTTCATATTTAATATAATCAGGTGAGAAGATTGGTTCAGTGCTATTGGCATTACAAGCCGACTCAAAAGTTAGGGTTTAGCGTCACAATCTGTATAGCAATGAATTAATGAATTGGGATGAGTATCGACGGGGAAAGTTGAAGGTCTCTCGGATTCTACAAAATTTTGATTTCACTATCTATATATATATAAAAGAAAGTCGTGTTAGTTACACTATTTATAACTCAAGAACGGCTGTACCGATTTGGCTGAAAATTGGTGGAGAGGTAGCTTAGAACCAGGAGACGTACATAGGATACTTTTTATCCCGTTTGACCCTGCTCCCGTGTGACATGACATAAAACGTCAAAGAGAATACAAGTCAATAAAAAACGTGGTATAACAAAAACGCATCTGACTAGGAATAACAAAACGTAAATGACAGCTAACCGTAATTTTGTCTATGGTTAAGTATGGTTGAAAATTTGATTATTATTATATTAGTAATAACCCATTGGGATACGACAATCGTTGAAGCCATTACATCTGCATCTCCAAGTCAGATACGCACATTATTTGCTATCATCATTTCGACATGCTTTCCATCGAACCCATCTAACCTGTGCCACAAATACAAGGATTATATGTCAGAAGATATTTTACATCAAATTCGTGTCAGTTCCAGAAATCACGATCTTGAGATGAATGAGGAGATACATAATCGGGCTTTACTCTTGATCGAAGACATGTGTTACCTCATGTGCGGTAGTTTATTAGTCAGGTTAGGAATGCCAGCGCCAAATCGTGAAATGAATGACGCATTTAATCAAGAATTGGAACGGGAACGTGAATATGATCATCAGGAATTAGATTTAGTAGTTCAAACGAATGTACCCCTGTTGAATCAACAACAAAAGAAAGTTTATGATAAATTAATGAAGGCAATTGACGATGGAAATGGTGGTTTATATTTCCTGGATGCCCCTGGTGGAACTGGTAAGACATTCCTCATGTCAGTAGTTTTAGCCACTGTTCGTGCGAGATCCAACATTGCTGTTGCAGTTGCTTCTTCTGGAATAGCAGCAACATTGTTAGAAGGATGCCGTACGGCTCATTCAGCATTAAAATTGCCGTTAAATCTTCAAACTATTGAAGAACCAACATGTAATATTGCAAAAAACTCAGCAATGGCCAAAGTTTTATCAGCATCGAAAATCATCATCTGGGACGAATGCACAATGGCGCATAAACGTGCATTAGAAGCACTTAACCGAACAATGAAAGATTTACGCAATTACTCGAGATGTTTTGGAGGAGCAATGATTTTACTGTCTGGCGATTTCCGCCAAACACTACCAGTAATTCCAAGATCAACGGCTACCGACGAAATAAACGCTTGCCTCAAATCATCGAATCTATGGCGCTATGTGGAGAAACTTCAGCTGACAACAAACATGAGAGTTGCATTGCTTAATGATACATCTGCTGAAGATTTCTCTGAACAATTGCTGGCTATCGGTGATGGTCGAGTACCTGTCGACGAATCGAGCGGATTGATTTCATTTCCTCATAATTTCTGTAACTTTGTCTCATCGAAAGACGAACTTATCAACAAAGTATTCCCAAACATCATTACTAACTACAAAAATAACGAATGGTTGAGTGAGCGAGCAATTTTAGCGGCTAAGAATAAAGATGTAGATGACCTAAACTACTTAATTCAGAATGAGATCATTGGAACAATGCATTCATTCAAATCTATTGACTGTGTAATAAATGAAGATGAAGTCACCAACTATTCAATTGAATTTTTAAACTCTTTGGATGTGCCTGGCTTACCACCGCATAATTTACGCCTAAAGGTTGGCTCCGTACTAATCATGCTTCGAAACATAAACCAATCAAAACTGTGTAACGGTACGCGTTTAGTGGTAAGTAAATTGATGAACAATGTGATTTACGCGACGATACTTAAAGAAAAATTCGGAGGTGAGGAAGTTATCATTCCGAGGATCCCGATGATCCCAAACGATATGCCGTTTGAGTTAAAAAAACTCCAATTTCCGATCCGTCTTGCATTCGCCATGACCATTAACAAATCACAAGGGCAATCCTTGCAAGTTTGTGGTTTGAATCTGGAATATCCATGTTTTTCCCATGGTCAATTATATGTGGCATGTTCAAGGGTCGGAAGACCATCTGCGTTGTTTGTTCTTGCGCCTGATAATAAATAAAAAAATGTCGTGTATCACAAGGTACTTAACTGAAGAGTGCAACCTATGCACCAAAATACATGAATAATAAAGAATAATTAAAATACTTTTTCTTTATTTTCATTTCTTAATAAAAAAATGAACCTAATAAAATCACAAATTTTGTATATTTATTGCCTCTAAGGCGGAACAGAGTTCGCCGGGTCAGCTAGTAATTTATATAAATATTTGTTTCAAAATAAAAGTATTTTTCCTCTGCCCGTTTTAAATCCATCATATTCGTATTTTTCCAAGCCACCTATTTTGCAAATCTTACTCATGGATTCTGGATTCAATACTTCTTTAAAAACATAATGAGTTTGTTCTATCACCGCCAGAGCCGTAGGTAGATGGTGGCCAAATTTCGATGTTTGTATGGGGTAACCCGGTAACTATAGGAGATACAAAAAAATGGAAGTCACATTCTTGATCTCCTTTTTGAGACAAATTTACTGACGGAAACAAAAAATTGCCTTTTGGTTTCGAACTGTAAACAAAAGTTCGATTTTTTTACTTTTAGACACATGTGAATATCGTGGTTGTTTGAAAAGTTAGTAGAAAATTATTTTTACATTCTTGAAGCAATTTTTTCTGCATAATACATACAGTGGCGTCGAGAAAATTTGAAAAAATGGTGCAATTTCAAGTTATGGCCTAAAGTTGTATTTTTTCAAATGGGAATCATAGTTGGCTATGGTTTACTTAAACGGATTTTTTGTCTCATCCTAACTATCTATCTCAGCGCGAAATCTTCATTCGATTAACACATAATTGTAATTCACAAATGAAACAATATCATTCTAATAACGTTAAACTTCAATATGGTGTTCCACATTGGTTGGGTCCAATATTATTCTTGATATACATCAATGACTTAGTTGCTAATTTTCCGTCTGTAGAATTCTGCCCATTTGCTGACGATACGAGTGTAATAGACTCAAGCGATAACATTGAAGATTTGTCGGTATCATCATTTCCAACAACTTACAGAAATAATGCCCTGGTTCTCCTCAGATAAGTTATGTATTAATAAAAAAAACACATAGTATAACCGTTCATACAAATAATGATACAAACCAAATCAATATCGACACACCTTATGGGGACAACAGATGTAAAATTTCTCGGAACTCACATAGACGAAAAATTGGATTGGAAAGAACATATCCATAACCTAAACAAAAAACTTTGCAGTGCTACATTCGCAATATCTACCATAAGAAAAAACTTTGGTAAAGAAACAGCAATTACAGTATATTACGCTTATTTCTACAGCTTAGTCCAATTTGGTATAGAGTTTTTGGGACATTCAGTAAATCTCAAAAGCACATTCATAATACAAGAAAGAGCTCTCAGAGCTATTTGTGGGATAAAACGAACCGAATCCTGCAGGACTCATTTTGAAAAATGTACGAAAAGTACTGACAATTACAAATTTGTATCTACATCGTCTTTCCTTGTTAGGTTTCAAAAAAGAAAACATGAACAAGAACAAGTTCACAACTGTGACACCCGCAACAAAAACAACTATATACCACCCCGAATCAATTATACAGTTAACAGACAAGCCTTATATATGGCAATAAAAACATTCAATCACCTTCCGTCCTCAATAACAGGAATAATTTCATTTTTAAAATTAAGGGCAAAAAATTTTTTCAAACCCACGTTTATTACGATACCAGAGAATTTTTCAATGACCACATATAAATCGTTTTTATTATGATAACCATCAAAATTTGTCATTATTTCACCAAAAACTAACTTATACAGGGTGAGTCAGTTTTTTGTAGACAAACTTCAACAGGAGATAGAACAGATGTTTTTAAGGAGAAAAGTTCCTATAAACATATGTCGTAGAAGGCTTCGTTTTCAAGATACGGGTGTTGGAATTGAAAAAAAAATTTCGTTTTTTGCGAATATATCCGGAACCGTTTATCGTACAGAAAACAGCTTTTGTGAGCATTTTTTACTCATAGTAAGCTATGTTCTGTGTGGTGAAAAAATTTTTTTTTAGTCATAATTGGTGAAGATTTACAAGGGGTAGTGGGTGTTCTTCTCCCCAACTTCTACGCCACTGAAAAAAGTACGATTTTGAGACAACCATTTGAACCGCCAATGTTTTTTACACAAAAAAGGTACTATTGATTATAAGCTCTAAACTTGACTGTTTTCGAGAAAAATTTACTTTTATGTTGAAAAACATGGTCAATCCTTTGGTTTTGTTACTTGTTCTAACGTTTGAATAAATTTTGTTTAATTAGTAAAAATTGACCATGTTTTTCAACATAAAAGTTGATTTTTCTCGAAAACGGTCAATTTTAGAGCTTATGACCGAGAGTACTTTTTTTGTGTAGAAAACATTGGTGGTTCGAACGGTTGTCTCAAAACCGTACTTTTTTCAGTGGCGTAGAAGTTGGGGAGAAAAACACCCACTACCCCTTCAAAATCTTCACCAATTAAGAGTAAAAAAATTTTCTTCATCGCACAGAACATAGCTTACTATGAGTAGAAAATGCTTACAAAAGCTGTCTCCTGTACAATAAACGGTTCCGGAGATATTCGCAAAAAACGAAATTTTTTTTTCAATTTCAAAAATTATTTCGTATCTCGAAAACGAAGCCTTCTACGACATACGTTTATAGGAACTTTTCTACTTAAAAACAGTTGTTCTATCTCCTGTTGCAGTTTGTCTACAAAAAACTGACTCACCCAGTATATGTAAACGTCGATTACTAATTACACATATTGTGTAATTGCTTATAATATGTGTGTCAAAACAACTCAAAATTAACTGCACTTCTCAATAGCTCATATGAGCTTCAGCATACATGAAAATCATTCCATTGTAAAAAGTTGTATGTATTCGAGAAATAAATTCTATTCTATTCTATTCTATTCTATCTATCATATGTCGGGTCGCTTTTGATGTGTAAACCTTTAATAGCGAAAATAATATTTTACTATATCACTTTTGCGTTTTTAAATATTTATTCCAAGTAGGGGTTGTCATCTATGACAGTTTTTATCAGTTTGTCGGTCAATTCCATATTAATGATTTTTTTTCCGTCATAATAACAATTAACTCATTTAATCTTAAAAGTGAAGATGTCTTAAGAAAATTACGAGAAATATGATATGTTAAAAAGCTTTAATCAAAGTTACAACAATTGTGATATTGCATCTGAAATATATTTCAATCGCTATCCAGAAAGAAGACAACCTAAAATAAAGTTATTTTCAAGAGGTTAAAAGAAAATCTTTCTAATTGTGGATCCGTCATCAAGCCAACACCAAAAAATCAGATATTTATATCTAATTTTATAAGACATTACGTTAGGTTCGATACATAAGTTACACATCTTCATCGCATTATGAATATGAAGTTTTGGAACGGAACTCATAGGGTAAAAAAAATCTAGTGGCGTTAAGTCCGGTGATCGTGGTGGCTACCTGACTGGTCCGCTACTTCCCATCTAGTTATTTCCAAAATTGGTATTAAATAATTCTGAAACGGTTCTGATATTATGAAGTGATCTTGTTGAAAGAACTGATTTCCTACTTTAATAAAGGGTAGATTGTCCAAAATTCCTCAATAACTTTCTGCTTTAAAATTTCGTAGTACGGTTGGTAATTTTTTCTTGATATATGTGATATGTTAGAACACGATTGTCCCGTAGAGCACAAGAAACACTGAAACCAAAGAGTTCCTGAGTTCGAATGTATACGGTACGGTGAGGGTTCATATCATACCAATAGTGAACGTTATGCCATTGAAAATTCCACCACTGTTATTGTAGGCTTCATCTGTTCAAACTATGTTTTTAGAGATTAATGGATCTTGTTGACATTTTTGACGATACCATATGCAAAACTATAATCTTAGTTGGAAATTAGTTGGTCTCAGGTGATGTTGTTTCCTTATTGTATAAGCCTTGGATTTGTCTTCAAAATACCCAAAGTTCGACGTCTTGAAATTCCGGATTCAGCTTCAATCTGGTTACTTGAAGTTGGAGGATTTGCAATCATCTTTCCACTTACAGATATACTAGTTTCTTCAGCATCTTCAAAATTGTAACTTTTTAGCCTTGATTTGTTGAATGATCCGCAATTGATAAACATTTTTTTTAACCTCTTGAAAATTGGTTTATTAGGTTGTCTTCTTTCTGGATAGCGATTGAAATATATTTGAGATGCAATATTACAATTGTTATTACTTTGAATAAAGCTTTCTAACATTTCATATTTTTCGTAATATTCGTAAACAATCTCCACTTTCATGATTAAATGAGTTAACTGTTATTATGACGGAAGCAAGATCTTTAATATGCAATTTACTGACAAACTGATAAGCCTGTTAGAGATGACACTGGCCTACTTGGAATAAATATAAAAAAACGTAAAAAGTAATATAGTAAAATATTATTGTTGCTATTAAAGACCTATGCATCAAAAACGAGTCGACATATGATACATATTTAGAAAGAGAAAGAAAATCCCTTCCATCTAAGCTCATAGCTCGAAATTCCACATTTTTTTTTCAATTTTTCTCAATGCCACTGGATAACACAGAACAAAGTGCCTTAAAAATGTGGAAGTTATTTTCTCATAACTTTATAATGACATGTGTCTAAAAGTCGAAAAATCGAACTTTTGTTTATAACTCGAAAACAAAGGACGACAGCAAATTTTTATTTCCACCAGTAAATTTGTCTCAAAAAAAGGTCGAGAATGTGACTTCCATTTTTTGTATCTCCCATAGTTATTGCACGTAAACATCTATCTCAATTTGTAAATAAACATTCACAGGAAAGAACGAGTGTTTGGAGGATGCGCCGGTAAACTTGAATCAAGTAACCTAAAGGTATTTGAATAAATTTTAATAAGCAACATAATCTGAAGTAGCTTTTTTCAGAATTATTCAGATTTCTTTGTCAGAACACTGTTATGATAACATCATATCTTTCTGACCATTCATTTCGAGTGAATGTCGGTGATAGTTTCTTTGAATTCAAAGATGTAGCGAGTGGAGTACCTCAAGAAACAATAATAGTACCACTGCAGTATTTAATATTATAGTGTTGATATTTCCCGCCTTATAAAATCTGCGTTCTTATAATATGCAGATGATTCCAAACTTCATTCCAATATTTTAAATAATAATATTCTTCAAGTAGATATAAATAGTGTTATACAGTAGTCCCTTTACCCCTTTAATATCGGCAAATGATACTCAAATCAAAAGTTTCCTTATTACCTCCTAGATAATCTCATTTAGCTATCAAATCGACCTAGAACTTATAATCCACTCAAAAATGTGAAAAAATAGGGGTCATTACTAAAATTTTATAGACACGAAAATGCAAAATTCTTTTTCCACCGTGTTCAGGATGGCTTACACGTCGTTAGTCAGAAAAAATAAAAGATGTCTCGTGATTATTACTATTGATAAAGAATGAAAAACCATTTTCCATTAACAAATGGAGTCTTTTATAAGAAATGAAATATCTCTGGCTCTTTCAATCCAAGTTTCTGAAATTTGGTATCAGGGATTTTTTTGGTCCGCTGAACCCCAATCTGAAGTCGTAAAATGGAAAATCCCGTTTGCCCGTCGGCTGGAAAACTCGGTAAATTTTACCAAATATTAGCAACAAACAAAATTCTTTCTTGGACTGTGGTACTGAAATAATAAGATGCCGTGACGTGTCTCGGTACAATTTTCACTGGAAGAAGGAAAATTTTGGAAAATTGGAGGAAAATTGCGTCGTTTTTCCTCCATATTCCTACCTCGATCCTCGTCCAACGTGTCTAATCATAGGTTTACGTGGTCGCTGAGTATTATTCCATGATCATAAAATCAAAACCGAGGATAGTTTTCTGGAAAACTCTGAAAAATGAAAATTTGACATATTTACATTACAATCTTTAATTGTTATTTTGTTTTACGGTATCTTTCATTATGATAGATGGATATGCTCTTCCAAAGCAGGTAAAAAAGAACAGAGGTTTTTGAAGCATCAATGATGATGCGGCGTACGTGTACCATAGAGATCCTATACACGAGATCTCTATGACGTGGACACATTAACGCGTACTGCGAACACAGCAGTTGTTTTTGAGTGTGGAAGGAAAGGAACTGGCATGCTGGCAATAGTATTTGAGATGCGGCTGTAAGATCACGACCTTTTCTCTATTTTAATTTATAAAACACGTGGAAATATAGATTTGTATCAAAACTTAGTAACCGAAAATAAAATCATGTAAATTAAATTAACGTATATGTGCATTCAAGAAAAAATTGTCAGCTGAGTAACTTAAAAACCGAATTCACAACAAAACGCACAGCTTGCGGGTTTGTGATAAATTCAAGATTCAAATTTTTTTTCTCAAAAAAAGTTGATTTTGATAATATGAAAGAATAGACTATTTTATATATAACCGAGTAATATCATTATTATCATATAGATTCTTTACTACAATTTTCTGAAAAAAAAAATTAATATTAAAGTTGAATTTAATTTTCCGGAGAACTGTAGTTGATTTTGATTTTATAACCATAAAATAATACTCAGAGACCACAAAAACCTATAATATTTGACACGTTGGACGAGGACCCAGACAGGAATATGAAGGAAAACGACGCAACGTTCCAGAATTTTCCTTCTTTTAGTGAAATTTGTAACGAGAACCATCACCGTACCTGATTATTCAAATAGCACTGACAAAAAATTTTCAAAAACAAAATAATTAAAGTTCGTAGTGTAGAAATGGTAAATTTTCATTTTCCGTAGTTTTCCGGAAAATCATCGTCGGTTTTGATTTTATGAATATAAAATAATACTCAGATACCACGAAAATATATAATTAGACACGTTAGACGAGGACCGAGATAGGAATATGAAGGAAAAACGATGCAATTTTTAACCAATTTTTCAGAATTTTCCTTCTTTTAGTGAAAATTGTATCGGAACACATCACTTCATCTCGTTATTTCAATACCACAGTCCGAGAAAAAAATTTTGTTTATTGCTACGATTTGGTAAAAGTTTCCGAGTTTTCCAGCAAACGGGCCGGATTTTCCATTTTCCTACAGATTCGGTTTCAGCGGACCAAAAAACCCACTGATACCAAATTTCAGAATCTTTGGATTAAAAGAACCCGAGATATTCCATTAGTTATAAAAGACGGTCTATAAAATTTTATATGTTTTTCACACTTTTGACTGGACTATTACTGTTTCTGAAGATCTTTCTTCATCTCTTCATATAACAGAAGTATGTAAAAAAGCCAATACAGCAATATACACATTTAAATAAGAATTCAGAACATTATTAGGAAAATGCAAATTCTATCAATAAAACGTATATTAGACCAATAGTTCAATCCGGTCCATCGGTATGTTTGTTCTTGTGCGGGATGAAATTCAAATAAAATAAATGATTTACGGCATTGATCAGAGTCGAAATTATAAACAACGGCTTCAGATTTTCAACTTAATACATCATGTAGATATACTTAAGCGCGGTGCATTAATCAGGACTTTAGAAATTTGAATTACTATTCTGGTTTCGGTTCAAATGATATATAATGTGCTAAGTGATAATGCACGTTTGAGATGTTGATGTTATTCATTGAAACTAAAAAACGAAATCTTCAGAATTGAACTGTTGGTAAGTAGACAAAACTTTTTGTGAAATCGAGGGTACAGTTGATTCTACTTCGACTAATTCTTACACGCTATTGTTATCTCTAAGTTCAATATAGCTTAAATTTATATTTATGTCACTTACTTATACCTATATCTTATAACCATAATAATTATGCTTATTCAGTCACTATGTGCTACTGTAATTTATCTGAGACAAATGGCGTAGAGTGGTGAGGGCAGAGGAGGCGAAAAAAATGTTCTCGTTATTTTCATGGATGATGCAGTATCGCCATATACAATGTGTAAACGCCAAATGGAATAAATTCATTATTTCAATTACTGTACACATTTAAAAAAAAGTCCCGAAACACGTCAAATTCAAATTACAAATTCACATTCTTCAACGTAAAAATGCGACCCCTAAGTTCAACCCCCTTTGAATGATAGGTACAACCCCCAATTTTTTAAATGGGAAGTATAGGCTTGTGATAAATCGTTTGAAAGGTCTTCTTATTCTCTATTAAAAAATGTTATCGCTTCCAAGTTTATTGCAACAATTAAGATAGAATAAAATAAAATCATGTGGTTACCGAAATTCGCTACAATACAATCAAAAACTAAAATGTAATGCAAAAAGTAATAAAATGTAAAACTCTAAAAAGAACTATGAATGTTAATGAAGTAGATGTTCAAAATGTTCACCGCGAACATCTTGGCAACATCCTAATCTTAAATAAAACTGTCTTCTAACATTATTGAACATATCAGGCGTGATCGATCTGATCGCAAGCGTTATTCGTTCTTTCAAGTCATTTAAATCAAAAAGTTTAGTTTTGTACACAATGCTCTTCACATATCCCCATAAAAAGAAATCTAATAATGTAAGATCAGGTGATCGCGCTGACTATTCAATCGATCTTCGCCTCCCTATCCACCCATTGGGAAATATTGTATCGAGGTACTGCCGGACATTAAATTGGTAATGTGGTGGTGCTCCATCCTGCTGAAACCATATCGTATTCACTGGAACTTGAGGGTTTCCTGGATCAGGATATAAATTTGCCAAAGTTGGAATGACATCATTTTGAAGTAGTGTCAAATAATGATCGCCATTCAAATTGCCCTCAATGAAAAAGAAACCAATGATATGGTTTCCAACAATCCCTGCCCAAACATTAATCTTTTGAGGGTATTGCGTGTGTTCTTCTCTCATCTAGTGAGGATTTTCCGTTGACCAGTAGCGGCAATTTTGACGATTAGCATGACCAATAAGTGAAAAAGTACACTCATCACAAAACATAACGTTTTCTAATTGGATAATATTGTTATCCAACATGTCCATCATTTGCTCACAAAAATAAGTTCTCCTATCAAAATCGTCTTCCATGAGCCCCTGAGTAGGTATCATTTTGCATGGATGCATTTTATTTTCTTTTAATATGTTTACTATCGATGTATGGCTAACATTGAATGTAGTGGATGCCTGTCTACTCGATGTATGTGGATTTTCCTCAAACTCAACCATCACATCTAATTTGATGTCATCACTCAGTGCATTGGCAGCTTGTTTTTTTATCTGCCTTACATGACCAAACTGCTTCTCTATTTTACTAACTGTTCCTTGGGATATAGGCGGTAAATCAGGAAATTTCTCATGAAATAGGCGAGTTGTTTTCGGGTTTTCTCTCCGTAACCAATCATTTGTACAACTGTTATTTTATGCATTTCCGTTAATCTAACCATTTTTCACAATTGAAGTTAACGAATTTCAAACTTAAATTATAATAGTGACAACTTAAATGACAACTTATGTAAAACAATTTGCTAAGGCGTTTTAAAAAAACTAACGTTGCCACGGAAACTCTTCAAAGTATTTTTAATGGATACCATCTAAAAAGCACATTGCTATGGTTTTTGCTTACTTTCTTATTATCAAGACCTAAACGGGAAATAAGTATTGAGTATATTGTAATGAGTTTTGAGTATATTTCAGCGAATTTCGGTAACCACATAATTATATTTTATTCTTAATTGTTGCAAAAAACTTGAAAGCGATAACATTTTTGAATAGAGAATGAAGAGACCTTTCAAACAATATATCACGAGCCTATACTTCCCATTAGAAAAATTGGGGGTTCTACCTGTCATTCGAAGGGGGTTGAAGGTAGGGGTCGCATTTTCACGTAGAAGAATGTCAATTTATAATTTAAATTTGACGTATTTCGGGATTCCTTATAAATATGTACAGTAATCGAAATAATGAATTTATTCCATTTGGCGTTCACACATTGTAGGTATGGGGATTTATCCGTATTTGTACGGATTTTTGAAACGGGCGCCAAAGGACGCGGTGTCATGCCATTTGAGAGTAGTGCAGCATTGTTATTGTTCTATTTAAATTGAAATATCTTTTTTTTTTATTTTGAAAGTTGATGACAAAAAAGAATTTCTTGAGTGAATAAAATATTCATTATATTGCAATATTTAGTAGTTTGAATCATATTTGATTTTCTATGAACAATACATTTTCTCGAAGTAATAATATTATTTCTAGATAATAATTGATTATTATTACAATTCCAAACTACTTTTTACAATTGAATGTTGTTCTCAAATTTGCAGCTTGATATTTCTATGGAATGTGGAGAATTTTATCTTTATATTAATCATATATTCTCTTAGCGTAAGGGCGAAGAGGGAACGGCTACAAATGTGGCGTCTGTCCCGGGCGGCATTAACCTGTGCTATGCCACTGAGTCATAGGATTATTTAATAATCAACTGCTATCATTATATATAATAATAATGGTAATGATAATAAACATTATTTCCTTGATTATGATAGATTAACCATCATGATAAAATATATTCAAGAACTAATCGGATGCACTTATATTACAATAGTGGATGCAAGCTGCTATTAATCCATATTTTTTATGAATGTGAATGGCGCTGTTCGTTACTTTGTGACATGTCATTTTTACAGATAAAAATAAAAAATTTTACTTTGTTAAATATCCCTTTATTCAAAGGTTTGCAATTTCGAACATTTCAGCTCATTATCAAAACATACAAGTGATATTTAGCAAAGTAATTTTTTTTGTTTTTATCCATATTTTTATGTCGATACCTTATATCATGAACTGTATGGAGAGGATAACCATTGGTCTCAATAATTTGTGAAATATAAATATGAAGTAGGTGTGGTTTTCTTCTTCACATACCTTAATGCTCGAGATAATTTATCGTAATTCATGTTTGGTTTTGATTTTCTTTCGCCCCACCGCCTGGCTACTTCATCCGGATCGGTCAGTTTGAACTCTCCATTCGTTCCTTCCCATGTTATGCAGGCCGCATTTGTCGAATCGCTCAACAATTCAAGCAGGAATTGCCATAGCTGAATTTGTCCAGAACCTAGAAGCAATTATTCGATTAAAATAACGGAGGCAATAATGATGATGAAGTCTCTCTACTCTAGATCGATCAGCAACATTTTTTCAAGCTAATTGTTCCAGACAACTGGTTGTTTTTTTACCATACTGTATGTTTCGTTTTCACCATCAATCGATCGAGTGGACTGTATTTTCATGGGTCTTTTCTGGATTAATTAAAACTGTTTTCAAACAATAACATTTATTTAAATAGATAATTTTGGACTCTTTCAAGAGGTTTTAAAAACTGTACTAGCAGGCTGCTACATCTTTTCTTCACTACACATTTTCTACCTGGTTCCTCGACAAGAGGGTAAATCCGGGTTGAGAGTGGTAATAATGGAGGGGCATGAGCCATAACTTATAACTAACTTAAACAAGAATAGGAAATATCACTTACTTCAAATTATACATACTTAATAATAAACAAATACAATGAACTAATTAACAATATTTAAAACCATACCGGCCACCTTGGCAGACCTCAGGTCTTCAACAACCAGTACCATCAGATAGAAATATAAAATATAAAACATGGAAAAATTAACTTAACTATTTGAATTATAAATCTTTAAAACTATTGAGAGTTCATCTATTAACAAAAAATGTTTGCTTTCTCAGGTAATAGGGAGTGGACACACCTTTACAACCGGCCGTTTATAAACACCTTTATTGGTCTTAACACTCACAACACGAGTTTTTCCATCACTTCCGGGGTGTAGTTTTATAATCCTTCCCAATACCCATTGGGATGGTGGTAAATTGTCCACCTTAACAATAACCATTGCACCAATTGATATAACATCAGTATCTGCATTCCATTTCTTACGCTGTTGTAATGAAGTCAGGTAATCACGTGACCAACGTTTCCAGAAACTTTGTTGCAATTGTTGAAGAAGTTGGTATCGAGATAACTTATTAATTGTTATATGATGAACATCTGGATCTGGTGGTAATGTCAGTAATTTGCCAATTAGAAAGTGAGAGGGGGTTAGCGGATTTAGATCATTGGGGTCGGCGGAAAGAGGAGAAAGGGGTCTAGAATTAAGTATGCCTTCAATCTGCGTCAACACAGTAATAAACTCCTCATATGTTAAGATTGTTTCGCCGATTACTTTGTATAAATGCCTCTTTAGACTTTTCACATTGGCTTCCCAAATACCTCCAAAATGCGGTGAATTTGGAGGAATAAAATGCCATTTAGATCTATTTTGATCAGTATAATCACATATTAGATCATTGTTTGATTTCAGAAATGAATACATATCATTCAAACTATTATTCGCACCTACAAAATTTGTGGCGTTATCCGAATACAAGTCGCTTGGAAATCCTCTTCTTGATGAGAACCTTCTCAAGCATGCTATAAATGCATCGGTTGACAAATCAGAAATTAACTCAATATGTATAGCCTTAGTGCTTAAACAAACAAATAAACAAATGTAAGCTTTAGTTACTTTATAACCTCTGATCTTGCGGTCCTTTACGGAAAAGGGTCCTGCATAATCAAGACCTGTACATTGAAAGGGTATTAAATTAGCAACACGATTATGTGGCAAATCAGCCATGGTCACAGACATTGGTTTAGGATTGAACCTAAAACATGTTAAACATTTTCTAACAGTTTCTTTAGCCAAATAAATTCCTTTTAAAGGCCAATAATTTTGACGGACACTATTTAGCAATAATTGTGGACTAGCATGGAGTAGTCTAATATGCTCAGATTGAAATATTAATTTAGTTAACATATGTTTTGAATCTAGAATTATAGGATGTTTAGAATTATATTGTAAATCGGAATGTTTGAGTCTACCACCGACTCTTATTATTCCATAATTATCAATGAAAGCAGCTAAACCATTAAACTTATTTTTGATCGCTTTGACATTTCCTGTTGTCAAATAATTGAATTCTTTACTAAAACTTTGCATCTGAGCCATTTTAATCAAACATTTAAGGGCATCATCTAATTCGATTAACGTTAATCTACCATTAACGCGATTGGTACCACGTATTTTCGAATTACTATTGTTATGGAATCTTTTACAATAAGCAATAACTCTTTGTAATCGAGTTAAATTAGAAAATTTATCAAATATTTGCCAGTTTTGACTTATTGTATGTAAAACTATCTCGCAATTAGTTTTTTTTAATTCTGGCAAATCTCTTTTTATAGTAGGAGTAAACTTGAAATTAAAACTAGAGACATTGAAATCGTAAAGCCATGATGGACCGGACCACCATAGTTCATTTTTCATCAATTCAGTTGGGTAGTTACCTCGTGAAACAATATCCGCAGGATTCTGTTTAGTTTCAACATACTGCCAACTGTAATTTGCTGTTAATTCTTGAATTTCCGTCACACGTGTACATACGAAAGTTTGCAATTTATACGTTTCTGTATGAATCCAATGAAGGACAATCAATGAATCTGTCCATAGATAACAATCGAATTCATACATTACGCATTCCGATAAGACTTTCATTAATCGGGATAGCATCAATGCAGCTAACAATTCTAAACGCGGCATAGTCAACGATTTCAATGGAGCTACTTTTGACTTTGAACAAAGTAAAGATACTTTTATCTCATTATTTTCATTGATTGATCTCATATAAACTACTGCTCCATAAGACCGTTGGCTAGCATCTGAAAAACCAAATAATTGAACTTTTGCTGGTTTTTCGATCATGACAAATCTAGGAATATTTAAGGTATTTAAAATTATCAATTCCTTGTAAAATAAATGCCATTTCCTAATTAAATTATCGGGAAGTTCATCATCCCAATCAAGTTTTAACGACCATAATCTTTGAATTAACCTTTTAGCAATTATTATACAAGGTGATAATAAACCTAACGGATCATATAACTTCGAAATTTGTGACAATATACTTCGTTTTGAGCATTTTTCTGAAATCTGTTCATCATCAGTGAATTTAAATGATAAGTGATCGTTTGTACAACACCATTGTATACCTAAACATTTTGTATCTTTGTCAAATATTTTAAGAGTTTCTGTGGTTTTATTAATTGATTGAAAATTGTTTAAAATGTGTGCACTATTAGACCGCCATTTATTTAAAACAAAACATCCCGTACCCAAAATATAAGAAATCTGATTACAAATTTCAATTGCATCCCTTTCATCTGAAAATCCAGCTATAAAATCATCTACATAGAAATTCTCTAATATCATTTGACTTGCAACAGGAAATTCATCACTAAATTCATCGGCAAGTTGGTGTAAACACCTCATTGCTAGGTAAGGTGCACTCGCGGTGCCATAGGTAACCGTATTTAGTTCGAATACTTTAATGTTTTCCGACTTATCAAATCTCCAAACAATTCTCTGAAGACACCTGTCCTCACGATCAATTAAGACTTGACGGTACATTTTCGTTATGTCCGATGAAACTACGTACGGAAATTGTCTAAATTTGATCAATATATTAAATAAACTACTCAAAATTTGGGGACCTACATATTGAATGTCATTTAATGAAACTCCATTTGATGTCGGAGCTGAACCGTTGAATACAACTCTAGCGCGGGTTGTGAGGCTATCTTCTTTCATAACTAAATGATGGGGCATAAAATATGATATTTTTTTATCAACATCGTCATTAATTAAACTCATATGTCCCATTTCCAAATACTCACGCATAAAATCCTTATAATCTATTTCAAAATGTGGAAACTTTTCAAACTTTCTTTCAAGAGACATTAGCTTTTTTACAGCTAATTCTTTTGAATTCCCTAAACTAGTAACGTCATGTTTTAACGGTATTTTAACAATAAATCTACCGTTTAGATCTCGCGAGAATGTCTCCTTAAATATGTTTTCACATTTCAGATCATCATTAGATAATTTACATTTCTCATCAATCTGTTCAACCATCCAGAATTTTTGTAATGATTGATTTAAGTTTACGAAATCTACCGATAATAAACATTTGGTTTCTTTCGAATCTGTAGAGACATCTGGCAAATTGCCGCCAACAATATAACCGAATATGGTTTGTTGTAGAACTAAACCTTTACCTAGAACTATTTTGTGAGATTTTAAAGCGTCCCAAAAGGTCGAGACCCCTATCAACAAATCTATATTATTGGGCTCATAAAATTCAGGATTCGCCAACATAATGTTTGTCGGCATTTTTAAACTTGAAATATCTAAATACTGGCTAGGTAAATAGTCAGTAATTTTGGGTAAAACTAAGCAATCCAAATTCAAACAGAAATCATTGATCATAGATTGTGCATTTACGATACATTTTTTATCAATAGTAATTCCTGAACCGATACCTGAAACTGAAATATCTATGTTTGTTTGATGTAAATTCAGTTTCGAAACGAGATTTTGTGTAACAAAATTAGACTGGGAACCAGAATCTAATACAGCATAACAAACGTGTTTATTGCCATAAAAATCAACAACGAAAACCTTCGCAGTAGGTAAAAGGACATGAGATTTGAGTGTGCTTGTAAATGCGACCCTTGTCTCAACATCTGTGTGTAGTAATCTACTATGCTTTTGGTTGCATGAAAAACAAGGTTTTGACTTGCACGAATTTGCACTATGGTCTTTACATAAACAATTGTGGCACAATTTCAAATCATTAATACGTTTCACGCGTTCGGAAACATCTAAATCAATGAACATCTTGCAAGTATAAATTTTATGACCTGTCTTGCTACAAAAGTTGCATTTAATTATCTTATTTGAACTACTCTGATTACTAAGAAAACTTTTAGTTGATTTTTGTTTAACATCTGCATGACCTTTGAATTTACTAATATCTTTATTAACGTTATAAGCTATTGATTCAATTGTATCAGCTCTATCTGATATAAACGTAGTAAATTCATTTAATGTGGGAAATTCATTCTTTTTCATCTTTTTCATCTTTTCCCATTCGGACTGGGTAGTTTTATCTAGTTTTGAATTGACAATATATATTAACAACAAATCCCAATTTTTAGTATCTACATTCAGATTATTCAATGCACCCAAATGTTTGAACAAAGTATCTATCAATTCTCGCAACTCTACAAATGAATCCTTTCTAATCAATGGTATCTCAAACAATCCTTGGATATGTGTAGACACTAATAACATCTTTTTATCAAATCTATTGCATAACATACTCCAAGCTACTTCATAATTACTTGCTGATAATTCAACAGACCCTATAATTTTGAAAGCTGAGGGATTGAGACTTGCTCGTAAATAATGAAATTTTTGTATATCGTTAATTTCTACATTTTCGTGAATTAAGGACTGATATATATCTTTGAAATTTAACCATCCTTCATACGAGCCATCAAAATGTGGCAAGTCTATAACAGGTAATTTAATAGGTAGCTTTTTTGATTGAGCAGCTTGAGAAGGTGGCGCTAGATCAGAATCAGATCTACTTTTTAATAAACATGCTGTTCTCGCCAAAATAGTTTCATATTTATCACAAAATGACTCCCTCTCTTCTAACTGTTCATTCAATAATTGCTCATCGCACTCATTTTCGATTTCATTTTGAACTTGATCGAATTCAACAATAATATGTTTTAGTCTCTCAATTTTCAATTCTAACATCGTAATCTTTTCAATATCTTGATTTCTATCAACTTTTATCTGATCATATAATAAATCTACTGATTTTGAAAGAGTGGTTAGTTTGCTTTTAATGCAACCCCTTTTTCTAATCAAGGCATCCATTTTGATTAAACGTAATTCATTTACTACAAATCTCAATTTTAAATAATCAACAGAAAAACTGTTAATCTTATAATCAAATCTTAAATTAAAGTAATAAACTTTATAAACAAACGTATCTGTGAATCATTATTCAAATCTATATCATCAATCTAATCAGCCTCTATATATCAATTTATCATCTATAAACTATTTAAGTAAATCCAGAAGCATTAATAAATCATATTATATTAATCATGTAATAATAAAGCATCGAGAAACAATCTTAACCTGAAGAATCTGTAAACCCTTTTAAACAAATTGAATACATACACAAATCTAAAGGATAACAAAGGAACTCACATTTATATCAGAAAATAATCGTCGCCAACTGCATTCAAACATCAAACATCATCACGTGGCAGGAAATCTTAATTATTTTCGCATCCGGTATCGTAGGACCAATGTTTCGTTTTCACCATCAATCGATCGAGTGGACTGTATTTTCATGGGTCTTTTCTGGATTAATTAAAACTGTTTTCAAACAATAACATTTATTTAAATAGATAATTTTGGACTCTTTCAAGAGGTTTTAAAAACTGTACTAGCAGGATGCTACATCTTTTCTTCACTACACATTTTCTACCTGGTTCCTCGACAAGAGGGTAAATCCGGGTTGAGAGTGGTAATAATGGAGGGGCATGAGCCATAACTTATAACTAACTTAAACAAGAATAGGAAATATCACTTACTTTAAATTATACATACTTAATAATAAACAAATACAATGAACTAATTAACAATATTTAAAACCACTGTAGGATGGTTATATATACCCTGAACAGAGATCGTTCAGTGATGTTGCAAGCTTCCTCGTTCTACTGATGAGCTACAGAAACGAAACAGCTACTACTACTGATCGATCTAGACTGGAGAGCTATCTGGTGAGAACCAATAAGGAGTAAATGAATCTATATAGTCATTGATTTCTCTATAGTTACAATAACAATAATATTCTGGATAAATTCCCTCGTAATGATTGGAATTACGGAACGTTCATTCCAGCTTTGACGAAAGTTTAAGTATCGCACTAAACGAGGACAAGGTGAAAAGTTCCTGAGGAATAGAACAGATGGCGCCACAATCGAAAATCCCATGTGACATTTGTGATCTTTAACTAGAACCACGGTCGTACATACAGGTCTGGGGACTCGAGGCTGTTTCCTATGTGAGAAGTGGGTCCGCTAAGCGTCAACTGTTGCGTAGTACCAAAAGGGTGGCGCAGTAGTCGAACAATGATCTCTGACACGTATATGACGAAAAATAATGTGATTGTTGCCTTACTTCGATCCAAGCGCTAGCTGGTGGCTGAGCGAGGGACTACGAGTTTGGCGGCATGTAAGAGACTCATGTCAAACAATAGAGTTCCCAGACCTGTATGTACGATCGTGACTAGAACGCATTAAAATGTTCAGACTGATATGTCGTTCAGTTCTGTTTTGACCTTGAAGAATTTTGGGAACATGGAAAAAAGTAGATTTCGAGTCTTGATTCAACATTATTTCTTGCGTAGAAAAAACATTATGCAAACCAAAGTATCGCTCGTTGAACATTATGGGAACTCTTCATCATCGGTTGAAACAATTTTCGTAGTGGTAGTATGACCACAAAGGACGCCGAACGTTCTGGTAGTTTAATTGAGGTTACAACCTCAGAATCGTCGATAAAATCCATGGTATGATATTGGACGATCGGCTAATTGAAGTGCTCGAGATTGCTGAGGCTATAGGCATCTCAACAGAACGGGTACGGAATATTTTGCATACATGTTTGAATATGACAAAGCCAGATGAGTCTCGCATTTGCTCTCTGTTGATAACAAGCGCAACCGTGTAACAACTTCAAAGAAGTGCTTGGCGATGTTCGAGTGCGATAAGAAGTACTTTTTGCGTCGTTTCGTAACCGTGGACGAAACATGGCTGCATCATATCACACCAAAGACCAAAGAATTAAAGCCGAAAAAGTCCAAAGTGGGTTTATCGGCCAACAAAGTCATGACGACAGTTTTTTGGGACCCACACTGTATCGTCCATATCGATTACCTTGAAAACGACAAAACGATCACCGGCGTGTATTATGCACAGCTGTTGGATCGATTCCACGCCCATTCGAAGCGAAAGCGGTCGCATTTGGCAAAGAAAAAAGTGTTCTTCCTCCAGGAAAACGTACCGGCGCAGAGATCCGCAGTCGCAATGACAAAATAGCATGAATTGCACAACGAATTGATTCGTCATCCACCATATTCTCCAGATTTGACTCCCTGCGATCTTTATCTATTTCCAAACTTGAAGAAATGGTTCGGCGGGAAGAGATTTTTCTTTAACGGAGAGCTCATCGCTGAAACGAACGACTATTTTGGAAGGATTGTCTTAATCGTATTACTTGGAAGGGATCGAAAAATTGGAAAGACGTTGGACGAAGTGTTACTGGCTACAAGGAGATTATGTTGAGAAATAAAATAAGGCTTTTCACTTTGTCCTCGTATACTCATATATAGTAGGCAAAATCTTGAAAATCCAGGAATATATTCGTTACCAACGAATCGGAATAGGCAAAATAGTTTCTGTAAAGTGAAGCAGGTTCGGACCCGACACTGTGTTCTGGTGGTGGTCTATTAGACCAGAGTGAAGTTATGCGCCTATTCAAAAAGGAGCGTATAGCTTTGGAGTTCCATGCCAAAACATTCAACACTTCCGGCGAAATGGTTCCAAAAACTACAAGAAACTTCTATTTCATCACGGAAGGGGACAGTTCTAGAGCTATTGGTAGTTTTAAGCTACAGCTCTGACGTTTTTATTCAAATATACAATTATTTGGTTTTTCGCATTTTTGCTCTACGGAATGTTCAAATAATTATGTAATTGCGTTTTGAGTAGCGTTAGAATAATTATACCACAATCCACAATCAGAACTCTTGAAAAACAACTTGTTATTAACAATTTCTTTGATATCTCGCAATTGCCCAGCTTCTTATTTGGAACATATTTTCTGTGGAAGTTCTGAGTGACGTCAGAATAATTCTATTTTCTATTGCAGACTACAATTCTGGAGACACTAAAAAAAGCATCACCTCAAAATGGGAAGCCAAGATAATGACAAAAGATATCACATCTCCTTTGGATTTCTCGATAACGAAATAGTTTTGTGTTGATGACAGAAGGATTCAGATCGTGGAGTCAATAACTAAAAAAAAATAATATTTGGAACTGATCTAGATAAGTAACGCGTAATGGATGAATCTCTCCCTATTATTTTAGTATTCTTATAACCTACAAATAATGAAACTCCTTTTAGGATCGATTATGAAGAAACAACAAACTCATTCAAGTGACCGGCATTATTGCGTTATTTCATATTGAATGCTGAACATTTGAAAGAGTTCATCGTGTAAGGAGACAGTTTTATGTGAAGGCATATGAAATTATAAGTTAGAAACACGAACTAATGACAGAGTTATGTTTCGTGACCAAGTTAATTCAATAATTACGTTTTTGTCAGTTGACATTAGAAATTCAAATGTGATTTAACTTGTAAATTTAGCGGCGGCGGAAGGAAACGAACGCATGTTGTGTCGCCGCTTGTGATTTAACCACCATGCTACGGAGCACCTGGACTCGGATATGGACACATGTCCAGATATCATTAACATATACTACTTGCTACTCAGAAAGTGGAATATATGAATTGCAAAAAAGAATTTTAATTCTCACATGAATATATTAATTAAGTACCTTGACGATACGATTGTATCGCTACTAACAACTATCATTATTCACGTTGCAATTATGAAGAACTCCAAACTCCGTAAATTAAATTTTTATTCAGGGAACTTAACCGTTTTACAGCTTTCAATCCTTTATAAGCGAAGTTCATTCGCAAATTTTTTAATTATCATATAGGTAGGTACTTTGGAAGAAATAGAGTTGCCCTTCGTTCAAATGATTAATTAAATATGTATTCTCTTTTGTACGTAGGAGAATGATTCAAAGTAGAGTGATTTGTTTGCATAGTATTCTACGAGTCAAGTAATAGAGCGACTATTTTTCATGAGCATTTCCTTTTGCAATTCTTGAAGCTTCATTGAATTATATAACCTTCAATTGGCAAAGTGACATTCAAGGGAGAACTACAGATTCGACTCGATTCTAATTTTATACTTTTCTATGAATACCTACAACTGTCAAAGTGACAACTTGAAGGTGCCCATACACCTCATATGAAGGTTACCACGCACTATCCAACTAAACCTTTACAAAGACGTTGCACATAAAAAAGAACTGTATGTTAGCGGGGTGTAGCCCGGAACAGGCTAGTAGATTAGTTAATAACCCATTTAGTAAATATACATTTCAATTAGAATTAAACACAATCATAGAGATTGCTAAAAATAAAGGTTATGATGTCAAGATAATACATAAAATGCTTCAAAATGAACTTAATAAAAATAAAAAAGCCCCAAACGCAGATTAATGATAATTCCAAATCAAATTTCGTCTTTGTATCATAATTAGGTGAATACACGAAGCCAAAAATGGCCAAAGTGGGTTTATCGGCCAACAAAGTTATGGCGACATTTTTTTGGGATGCACGGTATCGTTCATATCGATTACATTGAAAGGGGCAAAACGATCAGAGGCGTATATTATGCAGAGCTGTTGGATCGATTCGACGCCGACTTGAAGCGAAAGCGGCCGCATTTGGCAAAGAAAAAGTGTTCTTCCACCAGGACAAAGCCCCGGCCCACAGGTTCGCAGTCGCAATGGCAAAATTGCATAAATTGCACTACGAATTGGTTCGTCATCCACTATATTTTGGAGATTTGGCCCCCTGCAATTTTGATCTATTTCCAAACTTGAAGAAATGTCTCATCGGAAAGAGATTTGGCTCCAACGATGACCTCATCACTGAAACAAACGCCTATTCTGAAGGATTGCCGAAATCGTATTATTTGGAAGGGATCGAAAAATTAGAAAAACGTTGGACTAAGTGTATCGGGCTACAAGGAGATTATGTTGAGAAATAAAATAAGTTTTGACCAAATAAATCATTTATTGTTTAATTTTTCAGAGAATTTTCACTTTGCTCTCGTACCTGCCTCTTTCAAAGGCACATCCAAAACAATTAAATCCCGTTCTCGCATTCATTAACCAGCTTCATCCAAAAATTAAATTTACGTTGAAAATAGAAAAAGATGGGAGAATCAACTAGGTCTAATACGGAGCCATAATAGAATAAACTTCCACATCTACAATCCACATTTTTAATACCATTGTCAAAAGAACACGTCAATATGTAAGTGGATAGAATAAAACGAATAGCTATCAATAATAGTTTTCCGATAGACCAAATAACAGAATTGATTAACCTTAAACAACAAAAATGAACCCATTATAATATTTATCTGTATATCAAATACGTATATGTATCCACAAAATGCATCTGTCAGTAAGCGAAAATATGGCATGTTATCATGCCATCTTATTTGTAATACTAAAGACAAAACCAATAAATATAGTGAACCTGGAGTTCATAAGCTAATTTGCTCAGACTGTGATAAGATTTATATAGGTGGAGCTTGTCGTAACTTAGATACCAAAAATATTTTCGTTCTTTTAAATTCAACACAGTAGACAAAACCTTTGCTAACCATTTTTTAGACAGTCTAAACATTTTAGATAATCAAACAAAAAGTTTTAAATTAAATGCCTTAGAATGAATAGTACTGAAACTTTCTATCAAGTCACTCTACTTAATGGGAATCTAAATTTGTGTCTACTGAAGTGATATTTTCCTTTGTTTTTCAAATCACTTTTAGAATAACTATTTTAATGCAAAAGTTGATTCTCAATTCACATTGTATTTTCCCGGAATCTATCTTGTTTAGAATTTCCGATGTTGTCTTATTTTTAATCGTACCAGTCTCATCATGTTATACCCTATTGTATTTTAGTTCCTATTCATACTTGAACTGTTTATTGTTCACTACAAACTTTTCGAACTTCGGTGTGAAACTGCAGTATAGACAGAACCACCGGGATGCTGTCAGTGAATGAGTACTGTCAGAGTAATTGTCAATCATAGCAATACTCATAGATATACTCCTCAATTCAAAACGATTGAACTTCAGATGAATGTGCGTGAATAGTTGATCTATAGCAGATCATCGGATACCATTGTATTCATCAATGATCTACTATCCTTTCAGAGGTTTATATTTACAAAAATATAAAACTCTGACGGGACCAAATTGTTGTAATTGGTTAACACCTTGAACTAGACATCCAGAAATGTGAGTTCGAATTCCGCCTATGGTTCAATATTTTACTTTTACGCTTATTCATTTTTATAATCGTATGTTAAATTATCTAAGTTATCTTCATAATTCAGAAAATTTAGTTCTGTATCTTTCATTAAAAATACAAAATAGCAAAAAGTCTAAAGCGTATGCCCCAAATTGGGAGCAATGGTATTATATATCTATTCTTTCTCAATACAACTGGAAGATTAAAATTTTTAAATAAAGTGTAATACAAAATTTTTCGATATGATTAGTTCTAATTGTTAACTCTAATGGTATATAATTTCTTGTGCTTTTTGCTTATGTTTCTTTGTGAAAAATTGTTTCCAAAGGTTTTCTATAGTTCCTATACATCATCATGTTTTATTTGGCCTAAAAAAGTTTATCTGATAAAGTCAAGTTTATTTCCATCACAAATTTTTCTTTGCTTATGTTTATAATTCTAATTCTTTTTCTGGCAAAATGAAAACAGAATTTCATTTTGTGATACTGGGTTATAATCTTATTGTGCTAAAATTGATCTAATTGTTTTTGTTTGAGAGAATGATGGACTTATCTTTCTTGTACCTACCATATAATCAATTATTACAGAAACTGTTCATCAAGTCACTATACTTAATGGGAAAATACACTTCACACCTCTTTTCCAATTTGCTTGAAACGATGAATATTTTAGATATAACCCGATATAAAATAGATAGAGATTCTGGTTATCCTGAGTCTTTCATCACTGTCTCATTAAAGTAGCTGAGTGGTGAGTAGAGCTGCACGGAAAGCGTCTGGTCGAGAATAATATTCATGAAACATGTACAGATATGATGTTAAATAATTGTATATTATTGATTATTTTTCCGACCCAAATATCGACCAATAGAATTGCACCATTCGACGTCACGTGGTACAACCTACATGGAATTATACTGATTATTTTTCCGACCCAAATATCGACCAATAGAATTGCACCATTCGACGTCACGTGGTACAACCTACATGGAATTATACTGAATATTTTTTGAATATTTTCTCTGGTAGTTGCTATATATAAAACTTCAAACTGACAGGTTGAATTCTGTCCACCATCGATAAAAAAGTCAAAGGAAATGTTCATTTGGCACGGAAAAATAATCCCCCGAATACCACACGAGCTTCAAAATTATCTGGCATTTCCCTCAAGGTTCCCTGCAAACAAATAAAGTCGTCAAGTTTTTCAGGAAAAATCACTCGCGCTTTGCGCTCGTGATTTTTTAACCTGAAAAACTTGACTCCTTCATTTGTTTGCAACGAACCTATCTGGAAATACCCGATAATTTTGAAGCTCTTGTGGTATTATATATGATAATTTTTTGAAAATTTTCTCTGGTAGTTGATATATATAAAAAACAAAACATGATCCAGTCAAATTAACCACACTTCAAACTGACAGGTTGAATTCTGTCCACCATCGATAAAAAAGTCAAAGGAAATGTTCATTTGGGACGGCCAGTCAAATTAACCACACTTCAAACTGACAGGTTGAATTCTGTCCACCATCGATAAAAAAGTCAAAGGAAATGTTCATTTGGGACGGAAAAATAATCCCCCGAATACCACACGAGCTTCAAAATTATCTGGCATTTCCCTCAAGGTTCCCTGCAAACAAATAAAGTCGTCAAGTTTTTCAGGAAAAATCACTCGCGCTTCGCGCTCGTGATTTTTTAACCTGAAAAACTTGACTCCTTCATTTATTTGCAACGAACCTATCGGGAAATACCCGATAATTTTGAAGCTCTTGTGGTATTATATATGAAAATTGTGTTTATATCTTATTCATACAAATTTTATCAGACATTTAACAAATAGTAGATATATCTCATTCAATAAACATTGTTTAGGAATAAGCCACCTGGGTATTTATTTATCATTCATAATCTCTTAGATATTAGAACTTAAATCTGTAATTCCCTAAAATTATTTTTTCTATCAATTCACTTAATAAGTTTAAAATAAAGCTTCAGAATTTTGTTTTAAAACAAACTATTAATTATTTTTTTGATAACTCTAAACGGTGATTGGATATTCCAAAATACTCATTATACCTTTTGACGATTTCTTTTGTTTCATTTCGAGTATTATTACTACAATGAAAACTTGAAATGTATCAATGTCTTACGAATTTTGTGATCAATAAAATTAAGTGTTTCCATTCAGCTTGTTGGCAAGAAATTGAAAAAATCTTCAAGGATTGACCGTTTAGTTTTTTTTTTAAATTTAGAAGAAAGAAAATCGATAAGTCATCAGTCTAATTCTGGGGGTGCCAGAGTTGAAATGAATATTTGCAGAATAAAAGTGTACAGATTGCGTTAATGTGTTTTAACCCTAACGATAAATTACCACCGGGCGTTAAAAGTAAATACGTAATTATTAATGTAACCAAAAACAAAGTTAAATTTGGGCGTGACTCTCAGATTTACAGTTAAAAAGAGATAATAAACACTGCTTAATGTGGATTTAATGATAGGCTTCTGAACCCATTAAGTTTTTGTTTCACATAGGGCGATCGGGCCAGTAGACTTTAGTTTCCTCTGAAATGTGCTAGCGTAACCTATAAGGTGACACGCGCGAGAACACGTGACTTCCCTGTTCAGCTGGTGTATAATAATTACTACCCGTCATTTGTTTGATTTGATTTTGTTTCAGCATGCGATTATTATGTTTCGTTTTTATTGTAAATTGGGGAAGTAACGGCGTGAGTTAATGAGTTTTTGGGCCAAGGTATTACGTTGATATTCTAATTTCCATTTAGCGTTAGTAAAACGATGAAGAGGTTTTCCGTTAATATTGCGCTTTTCAATTCACTTATAACTTCATTGTATTATGTAAATGACTAAATAATTTAAATGTACTTCGAACTTCTGCAATTTATATTACATTAAGTCTTACCTGAACTTGCTAATCGACTGCTCGTGGGGCCGAACATTTGATAAGGATCTGGAACAATTATACAAAAATTAGGTTTTTTCAATTTTATTCATATTTTCTCATAATGTAGGTTCAAGTTCGTATATACAGTGAATAGGAACATGAAAAATCTTACGAGTATTAGGGAATTCGAATACAAATAACATATTGTGTGTTATAATTGCATCTTGTTTCGTCACAAATGGCTGCTTTTTAGGAATATAGAGGTCGTATATGAAAAAGGATAAAATTGCAAGAAGAGAAAATACAATAAAACTAGCAGGTCGTACAGTACGCTGCGCCGAACGGAGGAAAGACTTCGTTCGCTATTCCCACTCCGTCCTTAGCATACGCCGGTCAAGAGCGTGAGCCGCAGTCGGTCCAGTTGCGCGAACCAATTCCTTAGCACTGCCAAAGGTACAGATGAGCGTTAAACATTTGTAATTCAGAAACGGCTTGAGGTACAGTGAATCGGAGTCATTGTTCGACCGCTATATAGAAACCAACAACGTGACTTATGAGCCGAAAAGAGGAGTGACTTCGTTCGCTACCCTCACTCCGTCTTTCCCATAAGCTTATCAAGAGCGCGCTCTTCCGCAGCAGTCGGTCTAGTTGCGCGGGCTTGATTCTTACCTCTGCAATTGGTCATATAGTTAGAGCACCGGTCAGTGCCGAATTCTTATGTCAGAAAATTTTGGCAAAAATTTATTCACCATTTGGTCGCTACATATCTTGTGCCATATAAGCCGATTCAAGAGACGACTTCGTTCACTACGCTCACTCCATGTTAATTACTCTCCCATAATTTGACGAAGCCGATTTGACGCTGGGAATTTTGAAGTCAAATTGTTATATAATTTCCACGAAAATGAATGAAGAATTAAATGATCTTAATCTCATTTCAAACACACAATATCATAGGAATTATGTATATTGAGAAATTCTCTTGTGTTACCTGTTTCTAGTTACATTAAGAAGTTAATTATTCTGTTTTGTTTTATTCTGAACTCAATTTTTTTTTCTGGAAAGATCCCATCTACCTTCAAAGAATCCATCCCTACCCCGATTCACAAATATGGGGGATGAACGAACAAATCCATATAACAATAACAATGATCAATAACTAATATTCGAGAAATGCCTAAAAACAGGAAGGTTAAATTAATTAATAACAATAATATTCTTTCTTTAAGACGTTTTCAGAAACTATCTAATCTATGATCAAAAATTAGATTGTAACATATATCATTCTAACAACTGTGTCAGAATGTATATTCTAGCACTGCTTTCAACTAATCGGAAACGGTTTAGCTGCTTTTTCGAAATAATTAATTCTCTTGATCCACGCCTTGTTAGAGCATTCATTTGGCGACCTTTGTTCGCATTGCTATAGCTACATATTAATTTTCACCCACCTCGGGGTTGTTCATTCGTTTCAAGTGACTCTGCCATGGTCAAGGATTCATTGTCTAAAGATAGAGTAGTATTTTGTAAAGTTATCAGTAAGTTTGCACTATTTGTGAAACAGTAAGTTTAACAAAACTATTATTATTAATTAATAAAAGCTTGTTCGAGAAAATATAGTTTACTAACACGTTTGGAATGGCATATCCTACGCCGCGAACAAACTGTTCGCTCTCGTGGAATATGAGCCATTCTAAACTTTCTGACTCCTAATATGGATTCAGAGGGAACTTATCAACTAAACAAGCTGTTATTGAATTAACAATGTATTTAACTCCTTTCAGAACCAGGAGAAGTACTTAACCGTATTCTTAGACCTACCGAAGACTTTTGATACTGTCAATCACAACATACTCTACCAGAGATTATAAGATGTTGAAATTAGAGGCGTTGCATTGAGTATATTCAAAGATTATTGATCAAACATATGCAGAGATAAATGATTCATATAGCAATGGTGTTTCACAGGGGACAGTTATGGGTAATATTTAGTTCTTACTGTATGATAATCGACAACTTTGAATGGAAACTAATGTCCTATGTAGATGACACGGCGGTAGTATTCGTGAGTAAACCATGGAGCGAAGTGTATAAAAAAGCAGAAAAAGGTATGAAACAAATATACATTTGGTTGAGTACCAATCTGCTGAGCCTTAATATAGACAAAACAATCAATAAGTCAACGAATTAGGATACATTAGTTGATTTATTTCGACGATTGGAAATGATAGATCTGAAACATTCATTTAAAAATGAAAAATCGAGACTCGAGATGGCGTCACGACATATCTCGCCTCGTCTTGACTAATTTTGCTTTGTGGAGAAGAAGACACTCAGTGTTTGTAATGCAGAAGCTTGACTCCGAATCCACAGAAGCATGGGTTTCTGGATATTCTTTGGGAAATGGGCACACTATACCTTTGTACATAACTACGATGGAGTTGTCCATGTCTTTGCATTCTGTATGCCATCATGTCTCGGGGGTACCCCAACTTAGCCGCAGTATGAATAAAGACGGGAGAGATTTCCTTTTCATCGTTTCAAATTTTCATTGACTTCAATCAGCATTCCAAGGCTCCTTATTTCACCAACTTTTGTGAGAATTGTTATTCTAGGTAGATCGTATGATAAATATGGCTACATAACTTTAAAAACCTGAATTTTATTAGGCTACAAACCTTAAAGTTGTCCCCCATACTGATAACAATCAAATTCGAATCATTTTGTTATTTTATTCACAAAACAAATCCTAAAGTATAATTTGAAACCTAACCTAACCTAAAGTATAATTTGAAACACTTTTTATAACAGGCCATTGCAATATGATTTGTAATTATTTTCAAATATACATTGAACGAAGGTTTTTTTTTAGTGAAGGCTGATTTTATCGTTGATCATATTCAACTCATGTTCTTAGATTAACCCAAGTTAAATTTTATAATAAACAAGAAAAAACAATATTATTCTTATTCAATCAAAAGGAGTTACGTTTTGGTTCAGTCGATGAAACAAAAAGTGGATTCATTTATTTAAAAAATAGGTTTGATTTATTTTTTTCTTCAAAATGTGTGATATTCAGACATCAGATAAAAGTAAAAGTTTACTAGTTAGATATTATGTGATATCCCAATATTTAGTATTTTGACAATTGAACTGCTGACTACAGTAGCTTTGAAACAAAGTTGTTCAGTATCTGGGATATAGTTCAGCCATCCCCAGTTGAAGTAATGATTCACTGCTTCAAGCTCCAATATATACGCTAACCTCACCCATGATTGATTTGGTAATTGCTTACCACTAGTGTAAGGAAACGTAGTGGAGGATTTTCTCGCAGCGTAATAATAATAGTTGGTTTAGACAATGTGTATAGGTATTAACAACGGGGGCTACCAGTTGCGTTTTCCCTGATTTACAAAAACAAATCAATCAATGAGTCAACTGTAATCCATTACTTATTTGTAATTCAATTGAGACTAGCCTAAATATTATTAGCGATAATAATAATAATTAATAAATACTTTTCACTTCATTCAATTGATAAAATAAAAATTAATAATAATTTTCTACTAATTATTTAAGAATTTAATTCTTAATTATTAATATAGTTGAACTTGTTATATGAGAAACAATAAAAATCTGATACAGTTATTAATAAAATTACTTATTAAAAACTAGAATAAAAATTTTTTAAAATATATCTTTACATTTTCATCTAAAAAACGATAAAGGCGAAAATTTTTTACTTATATACATCATATTCAATATAAAGTGTTAGTTTGAAATATTATGTATAAATTCTCGGGAAATAGGTCACACTAACATATATGCTTTTTATTTTCCCCTTTACGTACGTTTCGGTGTCACGACCATCAATTTCTAAAACGAGATTTCTTAAAACTAATTGTATCAACACAAAGCGTTTTCATCACACCAATTTCAATTTAAAATGCCCACGTCGTCGAACGAACAGACACACCAATACTCGAAATTGTAACACATCAATGTTTTAAGTATATGAATATGTATCAACAATCTACTGCTTAGCAATATACGAACTAATGTCAACAAAGTCTGTATACGACTGAAACCAAAAAAGATTACGCTCAAGTATCCACTTTCGAACCAGATGTTACAGATTTATGAGGTAATGGAAAAAGGTTGACAACCTTATTAGAATTATTGCTATTTGAGCATTCCACCTAAAACATACTTTTAACATTATAAAGACACATGTAGGAATTTGCAAGGGTTTTAATTAATTAAAATAGTATAAATCTGACTTAATGACTGAATGCCTGTTGTATGATTGGAGTCACGTTTTATGTAAATCAACTCCCGAATAGATCTTTTATAATAAATGGTTTCCTTAGTTAAAATATTAACATTTTTATAATGGAATTGATAGTTATAATCAAAACAGTGTGCAGCAAGGACGGTGAAATTTTCTAAGTTTTTGTTTCTTGTCCTATACTTATGGCAATACATTATTTTTTGTAAATATTGTTTTGAAATTCTCACAGCAATCTAAATAATTTAATTTGTATACTGCGTGGGTTTGTTTATATTTAGGTATTAAAGGTTTCAGATTTGAAGAATATTTCCAGTTAGTAGGTTTATGCGCAACATTTATATCGTACTTTTTCAAACATTTCTTAATTTCCTCTGAGGTTTCCGGAATGTATGGTAATGTAATAAAATTATCTATATTACCGTTTATGTTATTGATATATGACGTTCCATTATAGATTTTGTTTATTCTTTCTTTAATGATGGGATTGAAAAATGTTTTTGGATAGCCATTCATTTCCAGTGTATTACGAACAATTTTTAAATTTTTGGGTGGGACAATTTAAGAGCGCGATCTGTAAGGCTGTTTACAATATTTTTTTATAACTTGTTGGTACAACGGAATTGAAATGAAGATAACGTTGAGACCAAACTTCCTTAGTAAACCAAGAAGTTTTTATTTTTCCATCTTCATCACGCCTAATGTTCATATTTAGGAAATTTATGTTTTGGTTCACTTCTACTTCACAAGTTAATTGAAGTTTACAGTGCAAATTATTGAATTCATTAATCACGTACTGAATTTCATCATTGGGAACACACATTAGGCAATCATCTACATACTGTTTAAAGAATACGGGTTGAACATTCAATGAATTTATTACAGATAGTAATTATAATATAATAATAATAATTTATTTCTCCAACTAACTACAAATATATTGTACATTTCGATTACATTAAGTTATGATATATTCAGCATGTTGTACAATGTTATTTACAGTAATATCTGTATAAGCAAAGCTTGTGCACAGATTGTCAGATTTGGAGTGCATAAGTTAAAATAATGATTAAAATAGTATGTAAATAGAAAGAAAAGTATATTCTAACATAAATACCTTATATATCATTGAAATGAAATTTCATATTTATTTAGTAATAAGGGTTACAGATATTGCATAAAGGGTTGTAAATTGTTGTTGAATAAATATTGATTTATTTTGTTGCTAAGATGTTTCTTATTTTTTATTTCTCTTCTTGATTTACTAAAGGCGTTATAGAAACGGGGTCCTAGGTATGAACTACTCCTCTGACCTATTCGTTTCCTTGCTATCGGTAAAATGATATCTAAGTTTAAGTTTTTACGTGTGGCGTGTGCATGTGATATAGTATTCATCCAGGATATATTATTTTTCTTAAGGCAGATTGAAAGTAGAACAGTCTTTATGAATATTAGTTTTTTTTACATTGTGAACTCTTGATATTTTGAAAAGGTCTTTAGTTGGATATATTCTTAGGTTATTATGAATTATTTTTAATAGTTTATTTTGTATTCGAAAGAGTGGTTCTAGGACGTTGTTATATGCTCCACCCCAGGCGATAATACCATATTGGATAATCGACTGGGCGAGGGCATAATCTATTTTCAGTTCACTAGTATTTAAAAAGTTACTCAGTTCCTTAAAAACATACAATAATTTTCTTAGTCTTTTCGTCAGTAATGTTATGATGATCCCATTTTAAGTGAGAATCAATCATTAGTTCTAAATATTTCGTTTTGTTTAAAAGTTTCAATTTATATTCACAAGAGCATTCCTTCTGCAATTTATATCTTCGTGTAAATTTATCTCATTATATTCAGGTAAGTAGTTTTCATAACAAGTGAATGGTATACAAACTGTTTTTTCTATGTTCAATGTGAGAAGATTTTGTGTTAACCAGAAATTTGATTTTTTCATTGTGTTCTCCATATTATATTTCAGAGATAACCAATTTTTATCTTTGAAGAGAAGAACAGTATCATCTGCATAAGATATTATTAGACAATCTGGATCCAACTCTAGCAGGTCATTTATATATATATATATATATATATATATATAAGGAATAGTACAGGTCCTAGGACTGAACCTTGTGGTACGCCGTAATATATATTTTGTTTGTGGCGGAACTACAATGCGCGGGACCCCGCAACGCGGGGGGGGGGGGGGGCAGAGCTATAGAGGCCCAAATTCATCATGAAAAGAGTGAAACATTCTCGAAACTGATAACCGACTTTACCAGCAAGCGCAAAAAAAAACAAACAATTCTAATACAAAACATTTTAAAACCCTTAGCAAGTATTGCAACCTCCCACATCTGTTTGTCATTACTTTGTTTTAACGCACTGACTCGGCTGCCTGAAAACAAAGAAAAAGGCCCCTCTCTGACACTCTTCAGAGCACTTGTCGAAAATTGTTTGGGTAGGTTGATCGGTGACAGTGTTACGTCGCTAATTAACGCCACTATATATTATTTTATATTATTTAATTATGTATGTACTTCCCAATTTTACAACCGTCTCGTCACCGTCTCGTCCCCTCCGGTAGGTACGTTCATTTGTTTCATGTTTTCAGAACTATACAAACCCAAATATTTATCATTTATGATACCTCTCCAGATGTTATTTATGACCATTTCTTGGCGCATCGACAATTCGGGTTCTTCCATTTGAAGAATTTGAACGTTTCTTCTTACACATTCCTCAGTAATGGCATGTTTTCCACCACTTCCTTCCTGTCACCAATAAAAACCTACCAATTTGTAAACTCCACCCTCTTCTACTTTTCTATTAGATTTTAAGTTTGTTAATTTTAAGATACCTATATCTTGTGAATGTGTGGGTAACTTTGAAATTTGCATTCAACTCGAATTCGTTACAAAATATTAAATAAATATTAAGTGTGAAGTGTGAAAGTTGGTAAGTTATATTCTCAGCTTTATTTTCTAATTCAAATATGGGAATAAAAGATGTAATTAGAGATTTTACAAAATTGAAATCCAGGAGGAAGGATTTTAAATTTTAAATATATTTTCTTTTGTTAATTTTTAATTGTCAATAATGCAATTTTGTTCCTTTTTGTTATTTTTTAATAAAAATATCTATAAAAATTTGTGTTTCTTTTGTAGTAGGGGCCCGAATAATATTTTGCGGGGGGGCCAAAAAATTGAAGTTCCGCCACTGGTTTGTGACAATACGTATCTCCCATTTTGACTTGCTGTGTTCTGTTTTCAAGGTATGACCTGAATAAATTGTTGCAGAGACCTCTGACTCCCATATTGTGGAGTTTTATCTATAATATATCATGACTTACAGTATCAAAAGCTTTTGCAAGGTCAAGGAATATTGCAGCACAATAATCTCCTTCATCAAAGTTTTTGTAGATTCCTTCCGTAAGTAATTTAATTGCATCTTCAGTACCCTTGTTTTCATGAAATCCGAATTGATTTGAAGATAATACATTATTTTTTTCCAAAAACGTTATAAGTTTATTCTTCATAATTTTTATTTATTATTTTTGTAATATTTGATGACACTGAAATGGGGCGATAACTATTTATATTGTCAATATTACCAGATTTGAAGATAGGGGTAATGATTGCTTTTCTTAGTTCTTGTGGGAAAATCCCAGTTGAGAAAATTAAATTGGAAATATGTTTTAGTGATGGGATTATATAATGCTTAATTTTTTGTATCAAATTAGTTGATAGATTATCTGAACGGCAAGATCTATTTTTTTCAAAGAGCCGATTATAATTTCTATTTCGTTTTCTGTTATAGGTGTAAAAAAATACTGAGAATGAAGGATTTAGTTTTAGGTTCGTATCTAATTTTTCTCGCTGTTAGAATAGTTTCCGCCATGTTATGTCCGACATTCCTCTAGGCATTCCATAACTCCATAACTAGGTTAGCAATAGTAGTTGAAATAGAAATCCCATTGCTGTGCCGAATATTTGTCTAAAATATTGCTCACCATATTGAAAATAAGTGCATTCTAAGCAAAACTTTACTGTATTTATAAATTCAGATTGATCTAGAGGTGTGTGGTTTTTAATCTTTGCCCAACGTTTTTTGATACTACTCAATGCCAAAACGACTGGTATATTTGTAAACGAAGGAACAAACGTCCCAGCAAATTAATAGATACGGGTACGGATTGCTTTTTTATAAATTCAATAAAATGCCATGAGTCTGTCACATAAAATTAATATTTTCCTATTATATTGTTTGAAAGATTTTGATAAATTGTAAGTAGGCACTACAATATTATTTACAATGGGTCTAAAAGGTATACCTATCATTTTGAAGAGAAATATGTAAGCTCTTCGTTTGTTCTTTCTTACAGCTTATAACGTTTGAAAATGGTGAGGTGGTAAAGAAACTAGTCAAGTCTTTGTTATTTTATACATGTTAAAATTAAAAAAACTAGCTTAGAAGTGTTTTATATCACCGTGATGATTAATCATCTCCAAGTAATAGCTTCCACTATCTATGCTCTAATAATAATTGGAGATGAAACGCGTTTTATTTCCAATGGTTGTATAATCACATTTGAATAACATATTATTCATTATCTCGAGTAGACGTAATAAATACTGTGTCCATCAAGTAATCCCAAGGGAAGATACAAATGGTAGAGATTTGAGTAGATTATACGTCTAGATATTGTTGATGAAGTGGGAATGATCCGCACGAGTGGTGTAGAGGCGCCACTGCATGACAGCTCGCATCGACCCTTTGCTAGCCGCGCCGATCATTGGGGGTGAGATCGACTGGGGTTGTAAGAGCACAAAAGCCAAGACGTCAAACATATTGCATTACATCACAGCTATTTAATGTTCAGCCAACAACCGTGTCGCATATGAATATATATCTGCGGATATCATCGGTGTGTTACAATTTTATTCCTATACTTTTTTAACGGAGACACTGAATTAAATATAAATGTAAATCGAGATGTTAAAACATCTCTACTATTGATCAATAGCTTCTATAATCATAGATTCTCAGAGCCATAATGATGCTTGGTGTAGAATTTCAAGTAAAACTTATAAATGTAATTTTTTTAGAAATTTGCTAGCTTTCCATAACTAATTCAAAGAGCATGCATTTTTAACTTTGAATAAAACAACTATTACAAGTTCGATTTTCAGAAGTTTATTAAGAATGTGACTATAGTTTCGCTACCACCGTAGCTTCTTCAAACGTATTACAAAGTACTTTGTAATCGAACTTGTAATAGTTGTTTTATTTAAAGTTGATAATGAATTTTCATGACGTAATGGCTGATTCTATTCAAGCATGCATTTTGTGACCTTCAAATCGAATTGAATATTTTCTTCAGAAGAAAATGAATCATATATAATATTCTCGGAAAATAGGTCACACTAACACATACACTTATTATTTTTGTCTTTAGATACGTTTCGGTCTCACGTCTATCACGTGACTTCTTAAAACTGATTGTATCACTACGAGCCATCCTTTCTAATTTCAATTAAAAATGCCCACGAACAGAAACACGAACATCGAAATTGTAACACATTAATGTTTTAAGTATATGAATTAAGAATCCGCTGCTAAGCAATATTCTTGTAAGCTCTAAATACATATCGAATCACAGTATGTAATACGACTGAAAGACTGAACTAAAAATATAACGTTCGAGTTTCCACTTTCGAACCAGAGGTAATAGAAAAAGGTTGTCAGACCTTATTAGAAATATAGCTTTTGAGCATTCTACCTAAAAGATACTTTTAACATTATAAAGAAACATGTAGGAATTTGCAAGGGTTTTAATTAATTAAATTAGTATAAATCTGACTTGATGATTGAATATCTGTTCTATGACTTACAGACTTGGAGTCACGTTTTATGTGAATCATCTTCTGAATAGATTTTTCATAATAATTGGTTTCCTTAGTTAAAATATTAACATTTTTGTAATCGAATTGATGATTATAAAAAGCAGTGTTTAGCAAGGGCGGTGGAATTTTCCAAGTTTTTGTTTCTTGTACTATACTTATGACCATACACTTTTTTGTAAATATTGTTTAGAGATTTCTGTGTAAGTCCCATCGCAATCTAAGCAATTTAATTTGTATATTGTGTGGGTTTGTTTATCTTTAGGTATTGAAGGCTTTAAATTTGAAAAATATTTCACAACACTACTTTTTGTGAACATTTCTTAATTTTCTCTGAAGTCTCCTAGGAAGAAATGAATTAAAATCTCTTGGTAATAATGTTATGTCGGGTCATGTAGTTTTTATCTATTGCGAAACAAAAAGGAATTAATCAACCGTTCCAACGGAAAATCAAATGGTATCTCCCGGTGAAATCAACAAAATAAGGCACCCAACTTGTTTCGTTTATGAAATGATGAATATTTAATGGAAATTCAATATCCAAAATAGAAGCAGAATATAAAGGGTTCGTCAAAATGTACTACCCATTTTATTTCATTAATAACATGATGGAAAAGTAGCCTTTGCAAATTTTACTTTCGTGACTACACGAGAGGGAAACCTATAATGTTCGAAGCAGGCGCGGATCCAGACTTTTGTTTTGGTTGGGGGGGGGGGTCACTCTCAAACATGCATACATTAAATTGACAAAAGCTTGTCTTAATCACATACGATATTGTTTAAATTAAAATCCTTGTTATAATCAAAATAAATTGGCTCACAGATGTAGTTGTGCTGACTTTACAATTTTTTGTCGTTTACCATATCAGTTAATTCTCCTGAAATTTTTTTTTCATCATTGGGGGGTCATGACCCCCCTGACCCCCCCCAGGATCCGCTACTGGTTCGAAGAACATCGTGAGAGCCAGCGGTGGAATGTTGGGAGAGGAGATATGCATTCGAATTTTTCTTGGAGTTTCGGAGGTTATAGTCATAGGGAAAGACCTCACTGGGTGAAATGTTCCACAACTTCGCTGATCGATGAAAAATGAAGTCTGGTAGGCAGAAGTTCGGCAGGTCTCGAGCTTGACAATGTAGGAGTGAGCTCGTCTACCTGGAATCTCCCATGGTGGAACAACAGACGAGATTTCTGATGAACACCGATCATGGAAATATCTATAGAAAAGGGAGAGATCTCCCACCTTCCTACAATGTTCTAGAGAGGTCAATGAACTCGTAATTGTGGAATTATCAATCAAACGAATAGCTCTCTTCTGGAAAGAATCCAAGAGCTTCAGGGTATGTTTGGGAGCCGAACTCCAAACATGTGAACAGTACTTCAGGACAGATCGAATTTGTGCCTTGTAGATTATGAGGAGCTGCTGAATGTAAAGTAGCTCTTGGCACGGAATAGGAAACCAAGTTTTTGTGAAGCGGTTTAAGCAATTGACCTCACATGATCTTCCCATGAGAGGGTGCTGTTGGTGGTGATCCCGAGCATTGTTATGGAAAACTTCATAGGAATAGTTGCACCTGACATCAACATGTTAGGGATTGTGGGTTCCGCCTTTCTGGAGAAGACGCAACCGCATTAAACTCTACTAGATTATCCGTCATTGTTGTCAAATCTCCATTAATTTCGTCAATTTGTCTCTGTCTCGCTCCTCTGACTTCATTGGATGGTACAGGGGCTCTAGATAAGAAATCGGTATGAAGTGTACTATCATCTGCAAAGCTGTGAACGTGACAGGTGGTCACTTCCAGCAGGTCGTTTATTTGGAGCAGACAAACTTGGTGCCAAGACAGATCCTTATGGAACACCAGAGTTGATAGCCATTGTATCGGAAGATACTCCATCAAATATTCGACAGTTGTCGAAGTGGAGTGTTTGTCTACACGACTTGTGTCTACACAACTTGTGTCTTTTGTGATTATAAATTGATTCAATTTAATTCAGTAGTCGCTGTTCAATTAAAAATGCACTACTATAAATAATCATAGGTAGATAAAAGATTACGCTGGTCATTCATAGATTAGAGGATTACTTCTACAGGATTACATGGTGAGTTTTTATACCCAATAATGATACTAACAGGGTATAGAATCTAACCAGGCAAATAGTTCAGAGGAATAAATACATTAAATCTTGACAAGGCAAAGATAGTTGATTAATCAGTGGTTTATAATTTGTCTTGTTTCGAATGCGATTCTTTTTATACAGGACGCTCATTTTCTGTTAGGTTTGAGGAACATAAAAGATGCTTGTCTTTCAAAAAAGTTTCCACATTTGCAGATCATTTTGCAATAATACCCATTATTTTCCTGAAATAGACAGTTTACATATTTTATGTATATTATAGCTAATAAAGTCTTGAAACAACATTTATAAACATGAAAATAATATTCTACTCTTTTGAGCAAACGGACCTGATTATTATTTATGGTATAATAACGCACCATGAAATCCTATAGAACTATAATAAGGAACAATCACCCTTATTCACTAAAAATGCTGTTGAAGTGCTACTACTACTTTTTAGTTTATAAGGGTAAATGCTTCTTATTATAGTATTATAGTGTATCCACATTGTGAACTTTTCTATAATTTAATATTTCTATAGTAGTAAACCTCTAATTTACAATCACCACCCTGAATTTGTCTACCGATAAGTATTTATAGTTGAATTTGTACATTCTCAATTGTATTTGGACATCTTTGAAGATGGCATAATGAACTGAAACAATTTCACAATATTGGTGATATATTCTATCCTGTGGAAAACTGAAGCATTGTGTACACACAGGACACTGATTCTACGAACGGAGGCTTAGAAAGAACTAGAGAAACATAGTTGAATCCCAAAAAATGATGCCACAAGACGTGACAAAAGATCGGTCTCGTCACGTCTCGCTTTCGAGAAAAATTCCATTATCTTGTCTCGACTCATCTCGATGTGAGTATGCAATTGTCAAAAATCACGTTCACACTTCACACCACTGCATTCTCTGATGATAAACAAGTATGACAACATCTTAGTGATCCCCCTAGGTATTACTGAATATTTTTTCCCTAGCATTTTGGCTATTTGAGTTACTATTAAGTTATTTAGGACTCAAGGAGGCAAATAAAAAATATAGACAAATTCCCTGTGTCGAGATGTGGAAGAAACTGCCAGCTTTAAGATCTATCAGACACCGTTACTGCCGCGAAGCAGAGCTGCTCCCGGAGGGACTTATGGAAGCCAGCATCAGCAATATTCTGGGTTTCTGGCGGGTCAAAAATCTGTTAAAATAAAATGGGGTACTGGTCATAGGGCGCACAATGGGTCCATTCCGGCGGCCTACGTGTATCTAGGGGATAATCCTCTGCCCTACAATAATGATGTACAGGCCGGGTAATATTTCGATGCCAAGGTAAATTTTCGATGCTGGCCGGGTAAATTTTCGATGCTTGTATAGGGTAACTCGGTAACTATAGGAGATACAAAAAAATGGAAGTCACATGTGAATATCGTGGTTCTTTGTAAAGTTAGAAGAAAATAACTTTTACATGTGTCGAGTAAATTTGGAAAAAGGTGCAATTTCAAGTTATGGCTTAAAGTTGTATTTTTCAAATGGGAATCATTAGTTGGCTAAGGTTTAGTTAAAATGGATTTTTTTTTCTAACTACGTATCATATGTCGGGGTCGCTTTTGATGTATAAAGGTCCGTTTTCACGCTCATGCAATTTGCGCAAGTTGATTTGTGCATGCCAGTTTGCACAAATAAAACTGAATTTCGACGTCCATTTTCACGCTCATGCAATTTGCGCAAGTTGATGATTTTTTTTTAAAACGGGTCGGTCTATTTACACTAATTTGTTCACCACTACAGATATCGGTGAGTGTCGCGTGTTTGAACAAAAATTACGATGGACCACGAAAACGAGTTGTTAGCACTAGCTGGTTTGTTTAATTGAAAAGTTAAAAGTGCCAAAAAAGAAATGACCAAGAAGACCGCAGAAATTTTATATTCAGCTCAATAAATTCTGTAATGAATCCTTTTTTTGACATTGTTTAATAACCAACATACAACACAGACAAAATAATTATGTAGATAACAGCACGGTGTCACAGAACACCGAAAATACAAAAGTCACGTGCAGATTGCAGGTCAGGATAGAATACGCTACTACTGAGTATGCGTCGAGTTGGAGTGTCGTTTACACGTTCATGCATTTGTGCAAACCACAAGCAAATTATCTGACAGGCCAGATTTTACTCAAGTCAAATAATTTTGCTTGTACAAGTGAACGATTTTGGTTCTCATGCAACAATTTACTTGTGCCAATTGGCTTACACAAATCAATTTGCGCAAATTGCACGAGTGTGAAAACGGACCTTTAGTCTTTAATAATAAAAATAATATCTGACTATATTACTTTTTGCGTTTTTTATATCTCTTCCAAGCAGTAGACGATAGCTATTAACATTGACGGATAAATTTCTTTTATTTTTTGCTGCTTCATTATAATCTTCAATTCTTGCATAAAAATCCGAATCCTATTCTTTACATAGGGTATCGCAATTTTGTTACATAATTTATAATCTTTACACATTTTATTAACAACATGAAAACTAAATGATCATATTTGGTTCATTCACTTTGGTCTTATTCGCGATATCTGATTTGCTCCCAATAAACAATGAAAATAAACAAAAATTTTCTCAGATTTTACCTCAGAATTTCTAAACTACGATATTGGTCCAAATTGGTCATAAGCGCACCCACGTAATAAAATAGCTCACACCAACTGTGATAAGATGCCCTACACCATAAACAAAAAATTAGGAAACATTTGTTATTTTGTTTAACAAATGAGAATGGCAACTATAAAAGATCTCGTCTCGTTTGGCTTTGTGACGTCCCGTCTCGACCTCATAGTCCAGACAAAATCCAGGCTCACGAGACTTGGTGAGGCGAGGGAAATGAGACCAGACGTCAAATTTGATGCAATTTCTGTATCGTACAAGAAGTTTGAGAGCTTAGTACCAAAGATTAGACTGTTGCAATTAATTCTGAACGCTAGGGAGAGAATCGTATATCATTTTTTGCAAAGACGTTGACCACAAGCGAAGTTCCTTCGAATTCATTCTTGGCCGTTTGAACGTTTTCTTCTTTCTAGTCTAAAATATTCAGGTGGTCCAAAAGATCAGCAAGAAATGATGATTTTAAAAGCTAAACAGGGTCACAAAATAATTCGTATGGTCCTATTACGACGGTCCTGGGGGTAACCAGATTTTTTTTCACTTGTAAAGTAGAGAAATGAAAATGGGAGAGGTGTCCTGTGGAGTACTAAAATAATGTTTTGATACCAAAGCAGTGGATAGGGGGAAGATATCGTTCCAAGATTTATGGAATATTATTAGAGTGTCACAAATAAATGAAAAAGAAGGTGAAAACATCTATAACATTCTAATTTGCTATGAACACACAATAACTCATTCTTTAGTAGTTTATCGATCGATATAAATTATCAAGTGGCACTCCTACTATGCGTGTGTATAATATAAATTTGGATATAAATAAAATTATTTGAATTATACACCTACAGCAATAAAACAAATAACTTTATGGCTTTTCGAAATCTGGAAGGATAAATTGACTAACAACCCTACAAAGGATCATATTCACGCAAAGGTCTCACGCTCGCTAGACTTCCAACCCTCTGCAATCAGATCCACTATCAGATACAGAGCGTGAAGTCACAGCCGTCAGACAAGTGTGCCGCCAGGACGTAGTATGCCTTTAGCATGCGATGCTTGACCTCAATGTATGATTACTACCCTCACCTCACATATACTAGCCTTTCCTTTGCTTTCACTATAAAATTTAACGACAAGATAAAGATTAGTGATCAGTAACCGCTATATACATTTCGCCTTTATGCTGATTCATGATTAGGGTTACATATACTTCTACCTTGATTATTCAATTCCATTTTGTGTATACAAACTGACCAAGAATATTGAATCATATCGCCTAAGTAAAGTTCTGGAAGAGGTACTAATTGAGCTGTGATCAATTGATCACGTGACATCCCTTTTGTAAGCATAATAGGTTTCCGATACTTCTGTGGATCAAATGTATGATTGAAGGAACAGAAAATATATTGGAAATGATTTAGCTAATGAAAGACTGTAGTATAGGAATCTTCCATTCCTATACGAGATTACCTAAAATCCCTAAGTTATAGAATGCGACCTTATTCATATTTAGTAATGTTATTAAGTATATGTTTAGATCTCGGAGCTGACCCACAAGCAATATGTTTATGTTGTGTTAATATATTAAACATTTTGTGTGGCACAGATACCTTGAATTCTTAGACTAGATAACTAGGACTTAATAACAATAACATCACATTAGATTATAATATATATATATATATATATATATATATATATATACTTATGTAGGACATGCATTCATTCATATAGATATAGTATTCATATTCATATAAGATATTGATATAAGATATTCATTCAGGTGTACAAGTTATTATTATGTAGAGCGAGAATTAAGTCTTAATGGCGTCAAGCTCTACCTTAAGTATAGTAACTCTTTTCTAAGTGTTGTGTTTCAATCCACTATGCCTCCACCAGGACCACGGGTCGGGTTAGGGCAAACCGCCCAACATTAAGGCCTCTTCCTCACAGGACGACCGTTGCCAACTATCTAACTTTACAAGACGTTAAGATAATATACTACTAGTCCAGTCAAAAATGTAAGAAAAACGTGGTCACTTTTAAAATTTGAGAAACAAAATCGAATTGAAAAATTGTTTTTGCATTGTGTTGGGTTTGGCTTACAGATCATTTGTGGACTGGTGAATAAGCGCGCTCCTGACTTTTCCTATTAATAAACAAGGAAAAATAATTTTCATTTGACAATGTATATAAGAGATGGAATATCTCAGGATCTTTTAAGCCAATGTTTCTGAAATTTGGTATCGAGGGGTTTTTAGTTCCGTTGAATCCCAATATGAAGAATCGGAAAATGAAAAATCTACCCTCTTTCCCGGAAAACCTGGGAAATTTAACCAAATCTTAGCAGCAAACGATATTTTTTGTGGGACTGAAGCGATGATAAAATAACAAGGTACAGTAATAAGTGTAGATACAAATTTAACTTGAAAGAATGGAAAATCTGTAAGATTGGTTGAAAATTGCGTCGCGTTTTCTTCATATTTCTATGCGGTGCTCGTCTAACGTGTGGAACTATGTGTTTTTGTGGTCGCTGGGTATTATTTTATGGTCCTAAAATCAAAACCACCTATAGTTTTACGGAAAATTCAGGAAAATCGAAATTATCATTCTCTTACTTTTTACATCGTAGTGGTTATAGTATCTAAATATACAGTTTTAACAGCGTTGTACGAATTTGTGATGAAACTTTGATATTAATTTTTTTTTTAACATTGTGGACAAATACGTATTATAATTGAGTAACGAAATTACTATCGTAGTAAATACTAGCATGTATTGAACAAATAGAGTAACATTCAAGCGTTTACATTCATTCATTCAAAGAAATTAAAGTTTGTTTTAAAAACGTGTCTTTTTCGAAGCAGGTACATTCTAAAGACCGTCAGTACCTTCGAAGCAGGTAAAATCAAATTTCCTCAGTGCAGTCAAAACTTCTTTTCCGTACTGAACTTAGTTTGAGGAACATGGAGAAATAAGCTGATGCTAGGTCTTATGGAGTTTGAAGAGGAAGGAGAAAAGATACATATTTGTTTTAGTTAACCTAATAATCAGAGGCAGTTATGAGTTTTAGACGCTGAAGTTCTGGTATCTCTAGCCACACCCTCAACATAACCACCATCATCAAAACAGTGCAGTAGTACGTAGGTAGGCCGATTGTGTCCATTGTGCGCCCCATGATCAGTTGCCTATTTCATTTAGGATTGTGGTCTATAGCTTCACTAGAGTAATGAAAACGGAAGGGTGTATAAGCTATCTGGGTTGTCCATTAGCATGTGAGAGGCAGTTTCTTCTCCATCTCTCGACATTCCCTACATACCGGGCTATCTACAATGCCTACAATGTGTAAAAACAATTTTCCAACAATTATCCAGAATTTTCCTTTTAGTGAAATTTGTACCGAAAACCATCACGGTATCACATTATTCCAATAGCACTGGCTAAAAATTTTTCAGAATACTAAATAATTAAAGTTCGCCGGGTAGAAATGGTAAATTTTCTTTTTCCTGAATTTTCCGGAAAACTCGTCGGGTTTTGATTTTATGATCACAAAATAATACTCAGCGAACACGAAAACATATAATTAGACACGTCAGACGAGGACCGAGATAGGAATATGAAGGAAAAGCGACTCCATTTTCCCAGAATTTTCATTTTTTGATGGTGAACTTTGTACCTACAACCATTACGGAACCTTATCATCTCAATATGATTCGAGTCGCACAAAAAATATCGTTTGTTGCTAAAATTTGGTCAATTTTCTCGGGTTTTCCGGGAAACGGGGAAAATTTTCCATTTTCCGACTTTGGAGGATACAAACGATACAATAATCATTTGAAGCTAATGTATAATCATTAGGTGAATGTGAAGTTCATGATGCAGCAACTTGCTGTTCAGAATTGTGCTTTTGATGACCATCTAAGCACAACATCAAGTTTTAGCTATTGGTGATGTTTCCATACCATTACATAAATAATCATTATTTGTAAAGTAATAACTACAAAAACGGTCAGCAGTAGTTGGAATAAAGTTTTAACGTTGCACAATCTATTTTTTCGTTGCTTCAAGGAACCCTAAAAATCAATAATGTATCATTCTTATTGCATCGAAACTGTTTTAATCTTCATTGATTCTGACAGTTCATCTATTTACACCACAGAGTGAACACATCACAAGTGCATGTTTACATTTCGATGACGTCACTTGAATCTTAAAAATGAGAATTTCCGAAAAAAATCGCTTCGGTTTATTTTGTGGAGGGGGTATTTAAACGGTCCATGTCGAAACCCTCTATAGCACAAGGCTTATACGCTGAGTACAAAAGTTAGTGTGACGTAATCAACAAGAGGTTCACGAAACCTACGACAGTATCGTTTAGTATTAATGGAGAGTAGTCGGTATTGACTGTAACGGGTGATAAATATTACAATTTAACAAAATTCCATCCTCTCCTTGTGGAAAATTATACCTATTCCTAAGGTAGCACATATGATTGGAACCTATTATCACTTGTAAATAAGCGTGTATAAAAGTGTTCTGACTGCATAAAGTGCGTTTCAATATGACTTCCTAAATGATCCCGCGTTTTGTGTCATACGTACAGTTTACTGACGTTTGTTGGTTAATTACTTCTGCCAAATAAATGTTGTGCTCCGGGCTGCAAGGGAAATTACAACAATGAGCCAAAAGTTCATATGTTTAGTTTTCCTGAAGATAATGAATTGACTTATGGAAACTATGGATATTGGCTGTTCCTGTGAAAGATTTCATGTTAATAATATTAAGAGAGCAAATGAGATGCAAAACATTCTGTATTATATGTGACAATAATACAATCAAAGCCATGTACATTTTTTCTAAACATAACAAGTTAGGTATCGTTTATCTTCATCCAGTTGATAATTCAACACCATTATTTTATTTATTCAATTTTGTTGACATTGGCAAATGTATAAGCAATAATTGGGTAGACTCAAAACTCAATCAAATGATGTAGAATCCCAACTTTGACTCGGGAGACGAGAACTTTGCTTAATTTTATGATTAAAATAAATGTATGCAACTAGAACATGATAAAATAGAATTTGAATATTCTTTGAATGGGAAAGCACACTACGCTACAAATTTGGAAATGTTGAAGTTACCCTAAAGGTATTCAATGAATAAGTTATACCTCTACTTGGATTTGGTTAAAATATAGTTCATTCCAAATTGATAGTTCAGTTTATAAATATTATATTAATTTGGTGAAAATGATGAATGTAAAAACTGCCCTTAAAAGGCAACTATTAAGGAACCTATCGTCAAAGGAATCTTATAGGATGATCCGAAAATCAAGTTTTTGTGAAATTTATTAAATTGGTTAGATATGTGTAAGTCTAGTTCGGCTTTGAATAAATTAACAACACCCATAACATAGTCAAAGTATAAAGGACTGTTGGAGCCTCCCTACCATCGTTTCTCGCGCTAGATGATGTCACCTAGCTCCTCCAGTGGCGGCTCCTCGAAGGAGGCTAAGGAGGCTCAGCCTCCTCACCAATTTATCTTAATGATCATTCTCCATTTTATTTCCTGTTTCTCTGATAATTCTTTAAATTTTACATTTAATTCCCCGTTCTCAGTAATTATTTCAATCTGGCAACAGTGGCCTGAGGCTAGATTCTCTATATATCTCAAACGCTAAATACGTGTGGTCAACACAGTTGCCGTTTTTCCAACCAGTTCAACTGCCAAATAGGGTAAAACAGCTGATATGGCAACATTCTCTGTAGGCTAGCTTCTCGATCGCACTCGGTCGAAATATGATTTCTTCCTGCCCTGCGAGCTGCGAGGCGGCGACACGAGACACGTGCTCCGTCAGTTGTTGTTTTTGTTTCGCGACTCGAAGTAAGGTTAAGTTATAATTTGTCTGTTCCGTGAGTTATTTAACGTTAAAATGTGCAGTTGCTGACTTCTTAGAAAATCCATTTAGTGGATTAACATATTACAAAAGAGTGTTTTTTAAAAATAAACGGCCTTTACCGGATTTGAAAAGATCAGTGATGACAGGTATGTTTCAAAATCGAAATACCCAATAAATTATATTGCTTGCTATTTACATCTGATACAACTTCATGTTGGGGCACTCGGGTTATGATGATTTGAGAAATTTAGCTCGTGGTATAGACAGACATGAAAATCGCAGGAACATATTACATCGAGTATTAAGTTTAAATTAACCGGTAAACAGAATATTGTTAAAGGAGGAAAACATATAATTTGGTAGACAAGAAACTACATTATAAACAATTTTTTTTATGAAATTTTAGATACTATTAAAGGTCAAATTGAGATTCGATTTTCCGATTTACATGAATTGAAGTTTTTCGATTTGACGAATAGAATCTTTTTCAAAAGAGTTTCCCAATACACTTTTAGATAACTTAGTTCTAAAATATAAATTTTTTGATAAAATAACACTGCACAATGAATTATGGGTCATACACCTACTCGGATAAAGATATTTTAGACCAGTACGACATTCTCGCCGATATGATAAAATATATGATAGACAATGATTTGCAACAAGTTTTACCTCAGTTTTATAAACTACTTTGTTTGACAGTCACCATTCCTGTCACGTCGGCATCGGTGGAGAGATCATTTTCTACTCTCAAACGAATTAAAACATGCGAAATACAAAATGGGCCAAAATCGTTTATACAATGTTAGTTTGATATCTATTGAAAAAGATTTAGTAAAACACTTAAAACAAAATGATACATTTTATGATAATATTATTAATCATTTTTCGCAAACTAAAGACCGTAGAATTCCGTTAATATATAAAAAAAGTTAATAAAAATAATTTAAAAAAAAACGAAATATGAAAAATTTCATTAAAAAAAGAAAAAATATCAAAAATCCAAAGAAAAAAAAAACGAACAACAAAATTTTTTGCCAAGAGAAACTCTACACCTCCACGTTGGTTCTTGCTTGGCAACAATTAATTTTGTCACTGAAGTAGCTGGTACGGTCGCTGTGCAAAGGTTAAATTTATTGGCTGAATAGAGTATATTTTTACAAAAACGTTTTATGTCCAGCCTCCTCTCCTAAAAAGTTCACGAGCCGCCACTGACCTCCTCCAATCACAGCCGGCACGTAACAACATCATATTATGTCGTCGTCAATAACATTAAATAAACGAAATAAACGACCAATCAGATTGCACTCGAATTTTAAAGAGAGTAGAAGGAAGGCTCCAACAGACCTTCATACTTTGAGTGACTTTGACTATGACCCATACATACTGCATGGTCACGCACAGTTCACGACATTTTGGCAATAATTTCTTATTGTTCCAACGAGATATGTCAAATTAGATATTGTTGAGAAAATTTGGAACAGAACTATTGGAAGACAGGTTTCTTAGATTATTAAAAACAAATCGGGTGCAACTAAGGACTCAGTTCAGGTCTGGCAAACTTTTTCAAACAGGTAGTCTTTATATATGGCCTAAGTAAAAATAAAATTTTTGTTTTATTGTCGTTATTGCAGAATTGTACTGTAACGTACGGGTTACCAGTCACAATATAGCCTCGGGCTTGTGACGTCACCATTGAGCGTTCAGGCCTTGTACTATAGAGGGTATTGTCCAAATCCCGTTAGTATCTGTGTCATAAGTGTGACATCGGTGTTAACAATGTTCCTTACTAATTGATCAATGGTTTAGACTGTCTGCAACCTCTTTCGAGTGTTGCTTTCAGACAGTGGATCGTGTCTTTGATGCCCTTCTTTGGCTCCCAGTTTTGCTCATCGGATATTTCACTAATGTGACTTTAGTTTCGACATGTCATCTTCTAAACGATAATAAATGATCAATAAACATAGGAGATCTTAAGATATTTGTAGTCAAATAAAAGTTACAAACAATAAATGGCGTTGCAGTTACTTTTCTATGTCTTCACTTTTCCCGTAATTATATCTCCGCATTTGAAATTTTCTAATTACCTCGGTTAGATTAATCTATCATCTTATTCCAATTACACTATGTAACACACTTTTCTACCTAACCTTCTCGATGTTTACGTTCGATTCTACTTCTACATCTATTTCGAATAATTAAAAGCCACCTCAGAAGTTAAAAAGTTTGCTTTTGCGCTCAGGGCGAATTTTTTTCCAAAAGTAAAACTTCGCTGTGAATATCGTGAAATAACTTTTTATAAACTTGACTCAGCACTAGTCTATGATATATCAAATTATTCGCAATTGTGTGGAGAAGTGAGACTGTTTGGCTGCTATTTGCAGAAAAGTAAAAAAAAAGCGCATAATTTTCATCAAAGGATGTAAAAATCGCCACATAAAAAATCGTAGAGCCAAATTCAGATCCAAACACCGTTTTTTTGCGATTTGCATCTATAGAGTGACTCATTACGAAGAGATTGATACCATTCCGAAGTACATATGGACTTTTATTAAAGAGTTAGAGCGCGTTAACCCCGTTTCGTGAAGATTCTCACATATTTAACCCATCAAGGCCCAGGCAAAACGCAGTCTAAATACAGCCAAACTAACTACGCAGTTCATAGCATAAGTGGAAAAAAATTACTAGTGTTTGTTTATGCCGAAATAATTGTTTAAGCAATAACTGTTTAAGCAATTGTAAAAAATCATCGGAATTCTTTCGATTTGAGGGTGCCGATCGACTTAGAAGACCGAATTACTATGAGCTGTTGAAAAGTCCATAGTTAGAGCCATGCTCGGGAAAGTGTAAAGACATGAAACTAACTACGCAGATCATAGAATCAATGAAAAAAATTACCCGTATCTTTTTGTTTAGCCAATTTATAACAATTGTTTGAACAATCATTGTTCAAACAATTGTTATGAATCGACAAAATTTCGTCTATTTGACGGTGCCAATCGACTCAGCGAACAAAATTACTATGACCTACGGACTTTTTCTCGCAAACCCAGCATTTGTATATTGTTAAAACGCTCATTAATAAATGATTGTTTATTGTTTAAACAATCGTTGCGAATAATTTAATATATCATAGACTGATGCTGAGTCAAGTTAATAAAAAGTTATTCCAGGATATTCAAAGCGAAGTTTTACTTTTGGAAAACAATACGCCCTGAGCGTAAAAACAAACTTTTTAACTTCTAAGGTGACTTTTAATTATTCAAAATTGATGTAGAATCGAACGCAAACATCAAAAAGGTTAGGCAGAACAAAAAGTTGAATTTTGTTACATAGTGTTATTCAATCCCGGTCATGTATTTCCCAAATTCAAACTGCAACCCAATTTAGATCTCGTATGTTTATTCATAATTTCTATCGTTTGAATTTCAAAAGACGACAGATATTTATCGAAATTATATGTAATCACTTTAGTGTTTCTATAATATAAGTGATAAAAACAAAGTAAAGGTGTTTTATTTTATTACAATGATCATGATGATTAGATAACGTTAATGGTATTCGGTAGCAAACAAATGCATGTTAATATTTAGAATTTATCTGCATTACTACAATGAAGAAATTCAAATAATATCACCATTTAACTGGAAAATATTAACTGCACGAACCTATAGATTTGAATATATAATGTAAATCTCTTTTATTCGCAAGAATAGTTTTGTAGTGCCTGTACGTGAAAGCTAATCATTTTTTAGTGCACGCGAACCTAGATTACTAAATTTGAACTATTATTTCAGGATATACTGCATAAATGATCTAGAAATGCCTTGGAATCTTCAGGATCTATAATATTTGATTAAACATGATTTGAGCGAGATAGTATTATTATTATTATGAACCGCATTAGTAGGTACTAATATCTTCTATATTGCGCATTGCGTAGCCTAGTTTGGAGATGGAGATGTTCAATTAACTTTTTTAATGATAAGATCTCTCTAGTCTAGATCGATTGATAACATTACAAACTAACGGTTGTGGACAGCTTTTCAGCTCTGTCATCGAGCTCATCAGTAGAACGAGAAATTTAGCAAGGTTGCTGAATGTTCTCTGTTGAAGAACTACATGCAGTTCTTCTCAAATAACTTGGCACCTGTATGAAATAATATCGGCACATTATAAATTGTCTATCTTCTTCTAATACCTATGATTTAGATAAAGAAACATTGTAACGTATAATTTCTAAGAAAACCACATACGTCAATGGCATTGTAATGATCTAGAAAGAGATCTCCCACAAGGAATCAAGCAATGTACTACATTGAGTAAGATTTCTCGCAATTCAAAAGTCACAGGGACTGTTAAGCTACTCGAGTCCGCGAGATGGCGGCACCAAACCGAGCCAATGTAAGAATTGAGGTATAAATGAATATATGAACATATTCATTAATTTCTAGTTGGCTTTTGCCAGATAACAATGATAAGGTGTCTCTAGTCTAGATCGTTCAGTAACATTACAAACTAATAGTTCTAGCTGTTTCGACTGTTTTCAGAGAGCTCATCAGTAGAACGAGAATGTTTGTAATGTTACTGTACATTCATTATGTTGAAGGTATACATAACCGACTAACAGTGTGGTAGAGAGGTCAAATTATCTAACGTCATATAGGAAATCATGAATACCTTCAACAGAATGATCGTTCAGTATCATTACAAATTTTCTCGTTTTACTGATGAGCCTTATGAGAGAGCAAAACAGCTGTCTAGAATTATTAATATGTAATGTTACTGATCGATCTAGACAAGAGAGACTTTATCCGAAATTATCATTTTAAGATTGATCTATTTTATGTCTTCATTCTATGGTACATTCTGATAGTTCATGTGTCAGTACAAAAAACAAGGTTATATTATAGTGTGAATAATTGCGAAAGTCAACCTGACAGGTGTTAGTATGAAACAATTGAGAAATACATTACGTAGACCAATTGGATGAAGTTTCAATCTAACATAGAGTACAATTTAACTATACATAATTTGTCGGGAAATAGATCACACTAACACTTATGTTTATTATTTTCGTCTTTACGCACGTTTCGATCTCAAGGCCATCATCAGAAGACTTATTATGTCTAAAACAGGATTACTTGAAACTAATTGTATTAGCACAAAGCGATCTTATCGCACCAATTTCAACTAAAAGTGACCACATCGCCGAAACGAACAGAAACACGAATACTCGAAATTGTAACACATCAATGTATTAAGTATATGAAATATATCAAGAATCCACTGTTCAGTAATATTTTTATAATATTCAAACAAATGTCAACAAAGTCTATAACAAATATTACTATTTGAGCAATTGTACCTAGATATTCTTTTAACATTATAAAGACCCATGTAGGAATTTGTAAGAGTTTTGATTGATTAAATTAGTATAAATCTGACTTAATGTCTGAATATCTGTCCTATGATTTACAGGTTTGGACGTTTTATGTGAATCATCTCCAGAATAGATCTTTCATAATAATTTGTTTCCTTAGTTAAAATATTAGCATTTTCGTAATCGAATTGATGGTTATAATCAAAGCAGTGCTTAGCAAGGGCGGTTGAATTTTCTAAGTTTTTCTTTCTTGTGCTATACTTATGGCCATACATTCTTTTTTGTAAATATTGCTTAGAGATTCCTGTGTAAGTCCCATCGCAATCTAAACAATTTAATGTGTATACTGTGTGGGTTTGTTTATCTTTAGGTATTAAAAGTTTTAGATTTGAGAAATACTTCCCAACACAGTTAGTAGGTTTATGCGCAACATTTATATTATACTTAATTTCTTAATTTTCTCTGAGGTCTCCGGAATGTATGGTAATGTTATAAAAATAACTGTATTACCGTTTATGTTATTTATGTATGACGTTCCATTATAGATTTTGTTTATTTTTTTTTCAGTGATGGGATTGGAAAAGTTTTTGGGTAGCCATTCATTCCCAATGTATTACGAAAATTTTTTAATTTTTGGGACGGTCCTCTGGGTGGAACAATTGAATGTATAGGTATAGGGACAACCTAAAATTACAGGTACAATCCAAATTTATGATAAAATTAGATACATTTAATATAAGAATGTTAGTAGATGCGTCCGCTATAACCGGAAGTGTGACCTGATTCAATAATTGAAGGATCAATAATGAGACATAAAATTTACATACGAATAACAAAAAAGGTTAGACCTTTTGCTCATTTTGATTTATCAAACAAGAAATCAATTAATTGATGAATTATGATTAAGATGGCACAGCCTTCTGGTGATAAAAAATCCTTTCATGACTTGAGTTTTACTTGATGAAAATTTATATTATTTCTTTCCATTCATTAATATCTTCTTTGTAATTCAATATCCGTTGAGAGGTATTATCTAGAGAGGTAGTTGTTTAAGAATTATTCATAGTTCTTAGGGATAAATAAACTCCGAATGAATTGTCTTTTCATATTAATCGATTGTACTTAAAGAAATTGAACATAATACAATCTCATAATTGCTATGTATCTGAATCAAAGAATTGCTATTATTCTAACTCCTATTTGGAAACTCTGTTGGTCTGCAAAGCTCGGATATAAATTTAATCAAGAATATCATAACGAAACTCTCTGCTACCGAAATAGACCGAGTGGACACTAAGGCAGTTTCGCAAATCAATGTTAAATTTGGCATGTTTGCAGAGTAAAGTCGTGCATTATGGCAAGTAGTCCTTTGCAAACAATGCAGGATGTGCAAGTAAATAAAGCACTGAATTGAGTTTAGTCATATGTAGGGATGCGAGGTCCTTTATTACGAAAAGAAATAACACCGCTACTGCTAACACTTTTTTACAATTCGTTACATAAACAATTGTGAGTGACAATTCCAAATCCCAAATCTCTTATAATTAAATATTAAACTAAACGGATTCTTATTTCGATCATATCACCACATCTACATCGAATTTTCAAATTTTAATTACTTACGACGGAATAAAATTTTAACAACTGTGCTTCAATTTTATCATTGCTGAGCCGTAATAGCTATAGTTTTGTTTTTGATAATAGTTTAGAATATATACCATGTTTGAAGCATCAACATAATAATAAACACATATCTAGTGGGACGTGGAGCTTATAACAATAGAAACAGTTTAAGATGCATTCCTGTAATAGTAAGATTTAAGAAATGTAGAAGTAAAAACGTATTATAGTTTAAAACAGGCATGAGCAATCTTTTTTGGTGAGGGCCAAAATAAAAAATTTCATATGGGCCATGGACCGCAATTAAAAATCTAAAATCTAATTAAAAAGTTCCAAGAAATCATTTATTTAGTTTTAAGTTTATAAAACAAAGCTCAAATAGGCATTTTGATAAATAAACAATTTAAACTTAAGGTTAAAACACCTTTGGTCTTGGAAAACAAACAAAATAATCTAGGTATAGAAAACTAATAATCCTAATGAGAAACCTGCGATTGCATTTTTTGAAAGATGTTTAATATCTGGTGACTGTGATGTCGTTGCGACACGTAATGAGTTTTTTACTGTTTTTATTTTCGCAACTACTCCTACATTTTTTCCTATCATTGCCGGAGCCCCATCTGTAGTAACACCATTTAATTATGCCCAGTCTAAATTGGAAGCATTAAATACCATCACAATCTCTTGAAATATATCTTCTCCTTTTGTAGTACCTTTCATTGCCTGAAGAGCGAGCAATTCTTCAGTTATTGTGGAAGTTTCATCATAAATATTGCTAGTTACGTTGTATCACTAATGTCAGTACTCTCGTCCAAAGCTATTGAGAATGAGACATAATTTCTCACAGTTTTGCTAAGAGAGAGTGGCTTTTATGTTTTCTGCCATCAAATTGTAACCGTTCTTCGAGACAAACTGATCTGTTCAAATTTTTTACTAATTTCGGGACATAAGATATTTGCAACTTCTAGTAACCACTCTCACACAAATTCACCTTCTGAAAATGGCTTTGAATGTTCTGCCAATTTTGTACTAACAGCATAACTTGCTCGAACAATACTTTCTGCGTCTGCATTGCGTTTGAAAAAAATATTTTGCTGACTAGCTAAATCTCTTTTTAGTTTTTCAATGCCTTCTTAATTCGCCAGTTAATTTCACATATTTTTCCAAATGCTTTGTTAAGAAATGTCTTCTTAAATTATATTCTTTTAAAACAGCAACTGCTTCATTACATATCAGACAAATTGGTTTTCCCCTATATATAACGAAAAAATATTCCTGGGATCATTTGTCTTGGAAGATACGACGTTCTTGATCAACCTTTCTGTATTTACTGGAAGACGGCCCAGACATATTTCATGACCAAATATATCTCAGATAATACCTCAACTAACTTACTCTGTTTTAGATCAACAAATTCACTTTCAAAACGTAACGAACAATATTCATTACTGATAACCCTGAAAAATAAATCAGATGGCCCCACAATCGAAAATTTCATGTGACATTTGTGATGTACCATTTTTAACTAGAACGCATTCAAGGCAAGCTGCCTTGAAAATTATTGTAAGCATGGAAAAAAGTTAATTTCAGGTTTTGATTAACCATTATTTCTTGCGTAGAAAAAACATTACGCAAAACAAAGCATCGCTCAATATTCAGGGGACTCAATACCATCTATTGGGTCGGTTCACAAGCGGTTTATTGATTTCCGTTGTGGTAGTATGACCACAAAGGACGCCTAACGTTCTGGACGTTCAATTGAGATCACAACACCAGAAATCGTCGATAAAATCCATGTTATGATATTGGACGATCGGCGAGTGGAAGTGCACGAGGTTGTTGAGGGTATGGGCATCTCAACTGAACGGGTCGTAAATTTTGCATACATTTTTGAATAAAAGAAAGCTATCTGCCAGATGAGTGCTGCATTTGCTCTATGTTGCCAACAAGCGCTACCGTGTGACAACTTTAAAGAAGTGTTTTGTGATGTTCAAATGCGATAAGGTTACAAGAAAATGTGAATAACAACGAAATTATTAGTGAAAACTATACTGTGTTTCGTAATGATAGAAATCTTATATCCGCTGGTGTAAAAAAAGGTGGTGGTGTTGTACTTGGTGTTAAAAATATTTTCACTGTTAACGCTATTGATGTTTCTAGCTTAACTAACATTTCTCCGTTTATTGATGTAATAGGATGTAAGGTATCATTAGAGGATAAAAAATCATTGTATGTTTTGTTAGTATATTTTTCTAGTGGCAATGTACCTGTAGATAGTTTCGAATTATTTCTAGATAATATGTCACTAATGCATGATATCCATAATGAACATATATTGATACCTACTCGGAGATTTTAATATTACAAATTTTGTATGTATACAATGTAGACGATGCGAAATCTAATTTGATGAATACCTTTATATCATTCTTAAATTTAACTCAATTCAATAAAACACTAAATAGTGAGGTCGCCTCCTCGACCTGGTGCTATCAAACTTGAAGTGTGAAGTCTTACATGATGAGGTACCTTTCTTTACAGAAGATGAACATCACCCAGCCCTTCACATACTTGTAGACATTCCAAAAATTAAAACTAATCGTTTTCAACATAATACGTTACATAATTCTTATAATATCCCAGTGTTATATCAACTAATTCTTGATACTGATTGGTCTCCCATCTACGCGTCTCTTAACACGTTGACTGCCACGGCAATTTTCAGAATTCCGGTCTAAGAAGCCAATTTCATTTAATCATATTGTATTATTAAAAACTCTAATAATAGTACATAGTTATCATCAAAAAGCATAGGAAATGTATTTTTTGTAAAAAAAAAGGTCTTACGAATTATCTCGTAGTTGGCTTATGTAACAGAAAGCTCTTCGCGGAAGCCAACTACGAGTTAACTCGTACGCAGACACGCTTAGACCTGTCGCTTCGCTAAACCTGAATCAGGGATATGCGTCCATATTCGTCAGTAGTATCTCAGATATTGTGGAGTACATCACATTTACGCCTTTCTTGAGTGTGTTGTTTTATTATTATTGTTATAATTAAATTATCAAGAACCCAATATGGGTACGAAAAGACCACTGACTCAAAACGATCTTGAGTACTACGCTAATCTAAGTGTTTCAGAATTTGACGAGATTTTTGGCGAGGATGGCAACGACAGTAGTACATACAGTACTGATGATAATGATGACGATTCCCAAGCAATAACATCAAATGCGAATGATAATTTGTGGACAGAAATTCAAAAAAATCCTGAATTATTCATTTGCCAAGAAAATATTGGTGTGAAATTGGATACGTCAAATTTTACAGTGCAAACGCTGGTGGACTTATTTTTTTCGGAAGAGTTTTTTGCATTACTGGTCGAACAAACTAATTTATATGCTGCGCAAGAAATTGCAAAAAAACGCCGAGAAACGCGTTATTTTTGTCCGACCTGTGAAGAGAAGCCAGCCCTTTGTGTGGAAGATTGTTTTAAAAAGTTTCACAAACAATAAAAATATTCTTTTACTTGATTTTGAATAAATTTTTTATAATTATTATTTCTGTTAATTTATCAATAAATTTTCTGTTCATGTAAGCCGGCATTGATTTTTTGTTCTCTTCCCAGGAGCCATCTATCCATATTACCACTGATATATTACGAGTTTCATCGTAGCTGCACGAATATGGCAAGTAAACACCGTACGAGTTAACTCGTAGTCGGCGTCCTAGCAAAGAACGCAATCTACGAGTTATCTCGTAGTTGGCAGTCAACGTGTTAATGTTGATCAAGCATGTAATATTTTCTACTGCATTCTTAACAGTATTTTCGATCAATGTGTACCTATTAAAATAATAAGGAAGAGTAGTTATCCTGTCTGGTTCTCAAACGAAATTATTAGCGTATTATGCGCCAAAAACAACGCGCATAGGCTCCATACAAAATTCAGATCTGAAAGATACTTATCAAAATTCCGTGATCTACGTAGTCGTGTGAAAAGACTGATTGAATCGTACACAAAATATATCGCAGATCTTGAAAATGATATCTCAACTAATCCTAAGAAATTTTGGTCGTTCGTCCAATCTAAAAAAGGTCAGTCCAGAATTCCAGGTGTTATTCATAACGATAATATTTCCTATGACACACCTCGGTCTATAGTTAATGCGTTTGCCAATTACTTTTCAAGCGTTTATGTAAATTCTGTGCCTGTTAATAACGCCAATCATCATACAAGTAACAATTTTGTACATATTCCGAAAATCTTTGAAGATGATGTTATAAAAGCAACAAAAAAACTGAAAAACAAATTCACCGCAGGAACTGATGGCATTCCTTCTTTTCTACTGAAGGACTGTGCTAGCGCTCTGGCTACGCCACTGTGCTTCATATTTACTTTATCCTTAAAAACCCAAAATTTCCCTTTGATTTGGAAAACCTGTCCAATCTGCCCGGTTCTCAAATCCGGTACTTCGTCAGATATTCGAAACTACAGACCGATTTCTATTCTGAACAACTTTGCTAAAATTTTTGAAATTGTCCTCTACAACCATATTTATCCTTTAGTTCGAAATGAAATATCACCAAATCAACATGGATTTATGAAAAACAGATCAACTGTTACGAACTTAGCCTGTTTTTCCCAATTTGCTTCTAATATTGTTGATAAAAGTGGCCAAGTTGATTGCATCAATACTGACTTTACTAAAGCCTTTGATCGTATCGATCACTACCTCCTATTGCAAACTTTGCAGAGGTTCGAATTTAGTGATGATCTGGTGAAATTTTTTGATTCATACCTTATCGGTAGAATGCAATATGTAGATATCAATAACTTTCATTCCAATTATTTTGTCTCCAAATCTGGGGTTCCCCAAGGATCTAATTTGGGTCCTCTCTTATTCTTGCTATCCATTAATGATCTTGCTTTACTAATCAATTGCCGCCACCTTTTATTTGCCGATGACATGAAGATTTACATGCTTATTTTATCAGTCCATGATTGCTACTTGTTACAAATTGAACTGAATCGCATTAGCGAATGGTGTGAATCAAATAGATTAAACCGTAACGTTAATAAATGCAATATAATAACCTACACACGTAAAATTAAGTGGATTAAATTTAATTATACGATTTTGGACAACCCTTTAACTCGTACGGACTTAGTAAAAGATCTTGGTATATTGTTCGATTCGAAACTCCTATTTATTAATCATATTACCAAACTCGTCTCCTCTGCAACTAGAACATTAGGTTTTATCATTAGAAACTGTAGACAATTCAATAGCTCAACCACGTGGAAATCTTCATACACAACTTTCACTAGATCGAAATTAGAATATTGCTTAATAATTTGGTATATATGCAGCAAATATCGCGGGTTGAATCTGTCCAGCGTAGATTCTTAAAATACGTTATTTTCAGACATACAGGCACTTATCCACCTCGTGGTTTTGATCACAACTTTTTACTTCACCTAATGCATGGTTCTATTGACTGCCCATATCTCCTATCGAATATCAATTTCCATATACCGATCGGTTCTACCAGAATCAGTTCAAACTTCTATGCCCCATTTGCACGTACTAATTTGCTCTTCAAGTCTCCTCTCAATGTAATGTGTAGTAATTTTAATAAAATTTCAAAAACGTGTGATATCAACTTTGATTCGCTATCTGATATTATATCGAAAGTACCAAAAGTTTCAAAATGATTTATTTGATAAATTACCTAATTTCGTATAGTTTTAGACATTATAGATAGTTTATTATCTATAATTACGGTAATTGCATTGTAATTGTGGTCATAATTACTATTGTTACTAAGGATTACTATTAATTGTAATTATTGTATTATGTTTATATATGATTATAATTTATAATCATTGTTCGTATATTTTCATTTATCTCAATATATACAGTTTACAATCTGTATAAATATATACACTTATGCATTTTCTCTTACTTTCTTAATGTACCACCTATTCTAAACATATCAATGTTAAGTTTGCATTATGTATTGCATTTCCATTTATATTATTATTATAATGTATTTTCCTGTAATTGGACGTATTCTGTTGGAAAATAAAGATTATTATTATTATAAGAAGAATTTTTGGGCCATTTCGTAACCGCGGACGAAACATGGATCCATGACAACACACCAGGGATCAAAGAACAGTCGACACAGGCCAAAATGGGTTTATCGGCTACTAAGTCATAGCGACAGTTTATTGGGATGCACACGGTATCGTCCATATCAATTACCTCAAAAAGGGCTGAATGATCAGCGGTGTATATTATGTATCGATTCGACTCCGATTTGAAGCGAAAGCGATCGCATTTGGCAAAGAAAAAAGTGCTCTGCCACCTGGACAACGCACCTGCGTACAGGTCCGCAGTCACAATGGCAAAATTGAATGAATTGCACTACGAATTGGTTCGTCATTCACTATATTCACCAGATTTGGCCCCCTGCGATTCTTATCTATTTCCAAACTAGAAGAAATGGCTCCAACGATGAGCCACCACTGGAGCAAACGCCTATTTTGAAGGATTGCCGAAATAGTATTATTTGGAAAGGTTCGGAAAATTATTAAAACGTTGGACGAAGTGTATCAGGCTACAAGGAGACTATGTTGAGGAATAAAATAAGTTCAAACCAAATAAATCATTTTTTTGTTTCATTTTTCAGGGACTTTTCACGTTGCCCTCGTATCTTGATAATTTCCTGGAACTTGTGAGCACGCATCAATGGAATGAATATTGACCGAATCCAAAATTTCAACAAATGTTTACATGATTGTTTCAAATTGTTCAATATGTTTGTCTCTAGATGAATTGTGAGTTTATAATTTGCCCAGTAGCTCTAGATTTATTATAAGCATTTCCTTTATAAAATTTTCATTGCTTGCTTAATTTTCTGGTTTAATGTTCTGTAATAGATCTTATAGGGTTACACCTCTTCTTCACCATTAAGAGTACATTTTGTAGTTGAATACAGTCCTTTAATTTTGCAAGATTTCTCTAATTCATCGGTAATCCAACGAACAGAATTGAGTTCATTGGCTTTGGCTAAAAGATCATACCTACTCATGAGTTTTAATTTTATTTATAAACAAAGAATAAGCCATACATTTGTATAATTTCGAAGATGTTGAAACTACAGCCACGTTAGTGTTTCTATAATATAATTGATAAAAAAACAGTCGAAAGTGTTTTACTTTATGAATGTGATAAATTATCACAAAGTAACGGCTTCTACTATCGATTTTTGGTAAACTGTATCATTAAGTGCGGTGCATTTTGTCTAAGATTATGGCGAACACAATGATGACAGGTTCCACCGGGGCACGTTGGCCCGAGGCATAACATTGGGGTGAAATCCCTTGTGTCTCATAATTTGACGATCAAAGCCAGATTCAATAATTACCTGATTACACCCCTGCAAGATTCAATGATTGTCGCATTACCCCAAACATTGCTCCCTTGTGTATCGTACTGGTCATTATTGCAGAATACAGAACACCAATTATGTTTTCATTTAATTATTGACTGTTGCAAGATAATTGCCTTCACTTTTATTTTCATCGATCGTTCCCCTCCTGTTTCTGATTGCTACATCATCTTTATGAAATCTCATTTCGCTCGATGAACTGTATACCATATACAATAAGAATAAGTAAACAGAAAAAACGAGAAACAAGTTTACAAGCAAGTTTGCAGGTGCTTCATCTAATGTGCAAGAATTATGGAGAAGTTTAAAGAGATGAGGTTGACATTTTATAAATCATAGTGATAACTTGGTATTACAATTGAAGAGTTTATAACTGTGGATACACTATAAAACTAACACTATATATAATATTTAAATCGTACCTGTCAAATCGAGAGCAACAAAACAGTAAATCATGGAGTACCACAAGGTACTGTATTGGGTTCAATTGTTTTTATAGTGCATATTAATGATTTCTTATTATTAATTGAAAACTGCATCATAATATCTTATGCGGATGATACAGTAATATTTTTTAAAGGAAGAAATTGGCTTGAAATAAAAACCGTGATTTTGAATAAAATGACAGAAATCAACATATGGCTCAATAGTAATCTATTAACATTAAATCGAAATAAGACTGTATGCATCATATGAGAATAACTGTTAGAGAAATATTTTTACATAATAACAATTGTCTAAAAACAGATGATAAATGTGATAAATTAAAGATATTAATGTAAAATCTTGGTCTAACAATAGACTCACACCTAGGATGGAATAATCATATTGCAAGATTAGTCAGTAAAATACGTAAATTTTTTTAAGTCTCTAACGAAATAAAGAAATTTCTAAAAATAAATAAACTAAAAAATGTGCACTATTCTCTTACACAATCATTATAACAGTATGGTATAATAGGCTGGGGTGGAGCACTTGAAAAATCACTTGCACCGCTCAGAGTACGAAATAAAATCTCAAATTTGAATTAAAAAAAAATTGGATCTTTTCTACTAAACTACTCTATGAAGGAGCAGCAACATTTTGCAATATTAGACAATTATACATAAAATCTGTGTTAATCTTCTCATTCCACAATATTAATAATTTAAATACAATCTCACATACTTATCATACCAGAAAAAATCAAATTCAGATTTAATAGTTCCCAAAGCACATAAAATCGTAAGTCAAAGATCAGCAAATTAGTTAGCTCCCCGATTTTTTAAAGCCTTTCCTCAAAATATCCGAATATCGAAAAACAAAATTATCTCCAGTAAAAATTAATTATTATTCAACATACAGCAGTATTGTTTATCTCCACAAATACTTTCAAATTGAAAAATATATGTAGATATTACACAAATGGACATATCTTTCAGGCCTGTTCTTTGCAGAAATTGTCCTTTTCCAATATATTCAAATTTTTTGTTGGAAATAATTAAATTAAAATCTGTGTTCACTATGAAAGCCACAGACCGTCTACAGCAATTTTTGTACAACAGTTTCACTTATATAAATATTGCTGTGAGCATTAGGTACATCGCAGAACACATAACTCATAAATATATATATATTTAATATGAAAGTGTATGTATGTATGTAAATTAATTGAAATAAACAAACAAACAAACAATATAAGTAGCCATCATCAGAGATATTATAAATCTCTGATGATGGCTTCTTGGTAGCTGAAAGTTCCCCCGTGACCCCCCCCCTCTGAAATCCGAGCCTGAATTATTCTGCATTTTATACGCTAGGTACGTCAATATCTAAATTACTAAGAAATTTTGAAATTTCAGTATTGGGTGGCCCCATATATGTGATACCAACATAAGAATCTTTTATTGTAGGAAACACTAACTAACATTTTTAAGATAGGATCTGGATCTATTAGTCCGAAAGAGTAACTATTATTTAGCGTGATTTGCCTAATCATATTCAACTTCTTATCATAATTACCTTTTGACATCGGTAAGTTGAGAAGTTTGTATATGAAACTATTATAGGCTGCTATTTTATGTTGAAAAGGATGATTTGAAGTATTGTGAATTGTCAGGTCAGAATAGGTGGGTAAAATATTTTAAAATGAAATTTGTTATTAGTTGTTTTTTGATTCTTAAATCCAAAATATTAATCGAGTTTTCATCCTGCATTTCAATTGTGAACTTAATATTTGGATGGATTGTATTTATGAATTCTAGGAATGTATTCAATTGTCTGTTGGTTCCAATGAAATATGTTATGATGTCGTCAACATATCTATACCAAAATATTAATATCTTCATAAAGGAGTCTTTATGAATTTTAGTTTCCAAATTATCCTTAAATATTTCTTCGATCAACGTGTTACACATAGTTAAACTATTTTTAGACAAATATATATTATTATCATAACTTTAATGACAATTTCAAAATTCCACACATTCAGAATAAAAGTAATAAATCAAATTTGCTAGAATTCCTAGAAATTAATAAATATAAGAAGTCCCATATCCTATTGAACGATGGCTCAATTACTTAATAATTTGTATAATTAGTTTCTTTTTTTTACCAGTTTATCGTTTAATCCCCCAGTGGGTTAGCCCCATTAGCTATAATTCCAATAACCATCTATCCTAGTATTATCATTAAAGTTATATAGCAGGTAGCTCTTTTGTTGTTAGTTAGTAATACTTGTTCGAAGAAGCTACTGTGTTAGCGAATTTATAGTCACATTTATTTATTAAACTAGTGAAAGTCTAACTTTTAATAGTTATTCTATTCGAGAAATATGAACTGCCAACCTACTGTCAAGTTAATTTAATAAATCAACAGTTTATATCGGGAACTGTGTAATGTGTTGCCAACTGTTAAAATAGAATATACTTGGTTTAACGAAGATAGCGCGGCAGTTATGTAGGGAAATTGTAGAGATAAGTTGATCGTAGAAATGACTTATTATGACGTCATTTCTTTCTTAAAATGAACAGGGTTTAGTTCATGTGACAGCAAGTGTCAGTATAAAACAAGATTATATTGTAGGATGAATAATTTCAAAATGCAACCTGACAGCAGGTGTCAGTATAAACATTTAGTTGTAGAGAAGATTATGTAAACCATTTGAATAAAATTTCAATGTAACATAATAATAATATATCGTCCTTCATTAGCAGTTCCTGAATCATTTTCAATTTATTTTCTGTTCATACAATCATATACTTTTGACCCGTAGGAGTTTCCGAGAAAGGGAAGTCACATGATCTATTGATCACAGTTCTTATGGACATTTATTTAAAAAAAACATGGGTATGCCATCAGGTTGTTTGATTTATAAAGAGGATATAAGCTATCAAGAAGCAGATATCAAGTTATTCAGAACAAATTTCATGGAGACGGGTCAAGCCAAAAAAGAAACACTTTTCCTCTCTGCTTACATTTTTTAACCAGAGGTTGAAATGCAAGAATGTTTAATAATAATCCTTGTGGAACGCTCAGGGCAGATTTCGAAATAGGAATAGGTTTACATAATTCTAACTTGATTCTCACATACTTAGATTTCTCCAAATGTGGTTAGCTAGAAATTAGATTCAACCTGCCAATTCTTCTCAAATCAAAATTTTTGCCTCTTTGTTAATACAGTACGTAACACAATTTATTTAAAATGAAAACTGGGGTAACCATTGATGAGTCATATTATCCAAAATTGGGTTGATTGAATTGCAATGAGAATAAGGTTATACGGATAAATAAAACATAATATTTGAATTTTTAAATTCAATCAACTAAGTATCTTATATAATTTAATCATCTTCGACCTCCTAAAATTTCGGATCAGCCGAAATCAACGATCTATCAAGCTAATGGTTTGGAATTTATAATTCTAATCATTGAAATATCGATCAACTTACCAGGTTGCCTGAGATGTCCATGAGGATCGAGTGAGGTCTTGGCCATCCCTGATAACGTATTCGCTCCATATCCTGCAACAATGCGAAAATATCTGTATTTGAAAGTGGGCTATGAAAGTATAGAGTGGAAGAAATAGTATGTTCGCCTGACTAGCTTTTGTTTCCACGGCTCACTTCAGCCGTGTTTGGTATCCACTGGCGTGGAAACCGACAAGAGAATCCTTTCCGCAGGGTGCCAGCTACTCGCCTACTGCTTTTCTCGCCGCTTGTTTTAACTCATCCACAGAATACAAATACAAATACCATTTCATTACATATCCATTATCTTTCGACTTACAATGAGGTTTTTCACTTATATCAATTCACAAACGGTAGTTTCACAAATACCTACAGTGTTAGTCAGTTAGATTGTTTAATAATACAACGGTATTTACTATTGAGTTTCGAGGTTTACTACGAACCGAATAAATAATTGTGAATGAAACAAATATTTACACTTGAACAAAAATATATTATCAATTGTTTCACCTACAGCGAGATTCTCAAAATTGGTTATTAACTGTAGATGCAACAAAGATATTCCCAAAGTGCCAGTATACAGTCATCACGCATGTATTGTAGTGTAGTGTAAAAAAATAATGAACTACGAGGGCAAGGTGAAAACTCCCTGAAAAATGAAACAAGAAATGATTTATTTGGTCAAACCTTATTTTAAATATCAACATAATCTCATTGTAGCCCGATACACTTTGTCCAACGTTTTTCTAATTTTTGGATCCCTCCCAAATAATACGATGTCCGCAGTTCTTCAAAATAGGCATTTGTTCCGGTGATGACCTCATCGTTGGAGCTAAATCTCTTTCCGCCAAGCCATTTCTTCAAGTTTGGAAATAGATAAAAATCGCAGGAGGCCAAATTTGGAAAATATGGTGGATGACGAACCAATTCGTACCGCAATTCATACAATTTTGTCATAGCGACAGCGGATCTGTGCGCCGGTGCGTTGGCTGGAAGAGCAATTTTTTCTTTGCCAAATGCGGCTGCTTTCGCTTCGAATCGGCATCGAACCGATTCAACAGCTCTGCATAATATACGCCGGTGATCATTCTGCCATTTTCAAGGTAATCGATATGGACGATACCTTGTGCATCCCAAAAAACTGTCGCCATGACTTTGTTGGCCGATAACCCCACTTTGGCCTTTTCGATTCGGCAGGACAAGTTCACTGTTCCGACTGTTCTTTGATCTCTGGTACGTTGTGATGGATCCATGTTTCGTTCACGGTTACGTAACGGCGCAAAACGTTCTTTTTACGGGCTTGAACATCGTCAAACACTCCTTTGAGGTTGTCGGTCGAGTTTGTTGTAAACAGACAGCAAATGCGGCACCCATCTGGCAAATAGCTTTCTCATATTCAAAAATGTATGCAAAATGTTGCGTACCCGTTCGGTTGAGATACCCATAGCCTCAGCAATCTCGTGCGCTTTAACTTGCCCATCGTTCAATATCATACCATGGATTTTATCGACGATTTCTGGCATTGTAACCTCAATTGGACGGCCAGAACGTTCGACATATTTTGTGGTCATACCACCACAACGAAAAAAACCGTAAATCAGTTGTCAATCGTTCCAATCGATGGTTAATAGTCCCCATAATGTTTAACAAGCGACGCTTTGGTTTGCGTAATGTTTTTTCCACGCAAGAAATGTTTATTTCCATGTTTACGAAAATCTTAAAAAAGTTAAAGATGGAACATCACAAATTGCACATGGGATTTTCGATTGTGGATCTATTTGTATTATTTTTCAGGTACTTTTCGCCTTGCCCTCGTATATGCAATAAATGTCAAACGATCCTTTGAAGCAGCATTATTTAATATTAATTCCAATGTTTTTGAATGATAACGTCAAACTCAACGTATATACCCTTCATTGATCGATACTACATAATACATATATTCCAATTGATCTGTTGATATCAGTATAATAAAAGAGTACACGACTGTGTATAGTGTATATACTATAATACTAATAAGTACTTTATGAAAAATGATTGTTTCTCATTCAGTGTATAAACAAGACTACCAAAATGGAGTTATTTTATAATTAATTGGTGTAGCTGAATCGGCAGGCGCATACCTTTTTGTTTAAGTGGGTCTTCTGTATATGTCGAAATCCAAGTGAAGGTAGCTGCTTATCTGTTTCTATTTCGACAGTGTATTTCAGTGAATCAAATTGGCATATCTCTACCAAACTTTTGGGAACTGATTTAATTGTAATTTTGAGGAGGTTCCTGGTTTGCTTAAAAAAATATTGGCCTCAAAAAATGGACAGAGTGGATTGCCAATTGCACACCTGCTTGTTCGTTTATAGTAGTTTTTGTTAAGATTGAAATAGTTTTGCTCCATACATAAAGACATAAGGATCACGTAACTATTGAATCAATCATGAAAGTCATGTACCGATAATTTGAAATATAAATGTAGGCTTTCGAATCATAATCTTCCTAAACTGTATTGATTACCTAAGATTCATGAACCAGGTAATTCTGCGAGACCAATCATTCCAAACATTAATTGTTCCACGTATGACGTAGCAGAATATTCAGTTAAGGAATTTAGCAACTCCCAAGCCGCACCAAGTTTGTCTGTGGAAAATTCTTTGGAACTAATTGCAAAATTGAAACATTTTGAACATGAACCTGGGGATATACTCGTTTCATTTGATGTCGTTCACTATTTGCAAGCAAATCCCTTAGTCGATAATTATTCTGAAGAAAATAAGGCTTTCAAATATTAATTCCCTGATACAAACTAAACGGAATACGTGATCCTTACATCTTAATTTTTTCACTTTTAACAAAAACTACTGTAATAAAAGGATGTGCAATGGGCAATCCACTCTCTCCTTTTTGGCCAATATTTTACTAACCGAACTTGAAACATCCTCGAAATCACAATTAAATCAGTTTCCAAAAGTTTGGTACAGATATGTCGATGATGTTTTCACGATTATAAGTAAAGATTTTGATTTACATGGCTTTTTGAACACGCTCAGCAAATTTGATTAATTCAAATTTCTGGATATTAATATTGTTAAAAATGGTAATCACATGGAATTTAATATATACAGACACAGTCAAACAAAAAGGTTTACTCCTGCGGATTCAGTTACACCAATTAATTTTGAAACAGCTCCATTCAATAGTCTGCTTCATTGATTATGAAATGTTCCTTTAAGTCTGCAAAATTATAGAAACTAAGTTGAGAAACTTCAGCAAATAGCGTTGGACAATGCTTACGACAAATCTTTGATCGATAATTTATTTTCTAACCAAAAAAGGAAATTGGGATGCAACCAATTAACCAAATTAGAGTCACTGCCTCCAAATAGTAATAAAATTGAAAAGTTTCACTTACCACCCTTCATTAATTAAGAATCTCCGAAATCTGATTTCTTAATTTGCAATGCAACCTGCTTATAGATGTAAGCACAAGCTAATATAACCGTTAAGGCAACACCTTTGATAACATTTCCGAGATCCGAGATTTACAAAATCGATTGTGAGTCTTGTTCAAAATTCTATTTGGGTCAAATTAGAAGGAACGTTTTAACCCATTATGAAGAGCATTTTGCCTATATAAAGAAAAATAATGCTGGAAAATCAGCGTTAGCCGAAAATATTTTAAATGTAGATCATACCATTTATCAAGAAAGTAGTCACTTCTAAACAATGAACGGACAAATATCTAGGTAATTTAGAAGGGATAGAAATGTATAAACACGAAAAAGCAATTTATCAAATTCCGATTCATCTCCAACTGAGTGTAACGTCTTGTTTGCATTATTAACCAAAACTAGTATTTAAACAGGCACATTTTGATTTATAATTTAGTTTATTCTGATGATGGCTACTTGGTAACCGGGAGGTCCTCTGTACATGAACAGTATTTTTAGTGGATAAGGATGACGATTTCTTAAGTATACTGTAATAGTGTATTCACAGTGTGAACTCTTTTATAGTTTACTAGTGATCATTTTATGTCAAAGTTGTGAGATTATCTTCATTGAGTAATGTTTGCCATTTCATCATGCAAAGATTAACGTGAGAGCAACCAATGCAAATAGGGAAAATTTATTAGGAAACATGGAATTGTATGCAAATCTTGCATATAAGATAAGATAAGATTTATTAACCATAAGACTTTTACAAGTTTTGGTGTCGTCAAATACGAGTATATCACACTAATTAGAAAAGAAAAAAAAATTCAGTGAAAATAATATTATAATAACATGATAAATAACTCAAACATATACACATATCAGTACAATTATAACATTTATTAAATCACTTACTAACAATAACAATGGCTAAATTGAATATCGAATATTAATTTAGCAAGATTGACTAGAGGAAAGTGTATGTCAATAATTCACCCTGAAGTACTCGTCTATTGAATACAGCGTGGTCTTCAATAACAATGAATTCAACATATTTTTGAAGCAATTTAAACTTGTCACTGTTCTCAATGATGGTGGCAAATGGTTAAACAGTTTTGAAAGAAGTATGTGCGGTCCATTAGCAGTTTGTGATAATCTACATGCTGGAATATATATGTCATTTGCTTGCCGGGTTATATAATGATTCATTTCTTTACAAGTATTAAATTTTGAACTATTCTGTTTAACAAATGTACATGCGTCTATTTTACGATCGACATAATCAATCATCCGAATAATTAATTTCGCACCTGGTTTACTTGATGTAGCTTAATTTGAGACGAAACAGAGTGCGTACTGAAGAAAATAACGCCGCTGTTGGTCAAAGTATCGAAGTAGATCCATAGACCTGAAGTCGGCAATGAGTGCGACAATTGTGCGAATTATGGAAAATTTTATGTGAAGATCTTGGTTTTACATCTCACAAGATATAGCTCGTCCAAGCATTGAACCCGACTGACCGTTTGTGTCATGTACTTGGCCAATGGGCTACAGATTAAATGCGAGATGACTAGGTAGTGAGTCATCGACAAATTTTGTTCAGCGATAAGGTTCATTTTTGGCTCAATGACTACGTCTTCAAACATAATCGTTGCATTTCGAGTGAAGATAATCATGAAGCGATTCTTCAAAAGCTATTAAATAAATACGGCTTGGTGTGCTCTATGGACTTGAGGAGTCATCGTCAGCCAGTGTGTAACAGTCAATGGAATGGAATACTATAGAGCCAGTGTAAGAGATTACTTCGTTGCCCTATTGGCTGATATGAATGTGGAGGATATGTGGTTTCAACAGGACGGCGCTACTTACCATACAGTACGTGAAACGATGAATTCATGGAGGGAAACGTACGACGGCCAAAATATTTGGCAACATTGAAATGTCCGTTGGTTCTGTGACTTGACTGCCAGCTTTGGACTATTTTCTGTGAGGATATGTAAAACCTCTGGTGAATGTAGATCAACCACTGACGTTGAACGATTTTTGGGCTAACATTGTAGGTGTTATTGGCAAAATCATGGGACAAATGCTGGTGATATAAAAATTGGACCTCCAGCATCGGCTACAGTAGAGCCAATTGCGGGGATAATATTCGCGAAATAATATTCAAACAAGCAACGGCATAAGCTTTTCTATTTAATATTTCCAAAATTCAATTCATTTGGTCAAACCGTTTGTATTTCATTCCGATTTGAATATCCATCATCCTACAAAAAGTATTCAGATGTGATTCGTTTAGAAAATAACCCTTTCTGTTCTTCTTCTACTTTCGAAACTGCATATTGAATAGAAGCATCATTGTTTCACTTCTCTGTTCACAAGCTTAAAATATTCCAGAAATACTTGAAACTTATACTTAGCACCTTCATGTGAACCATATATGCGTTTGAATGCATTTCGATTCTTATCCCCCAATACAAATCTAATAAAACGACCTTTGTTGATCAAAGGCAATACATCGTGACAGTGTTATTTTCTTTGAAGTTTCGAGTTATGTACAACATTCGAAACTTTCCCTTCAACACTAACAGCATACTGTTCACATTTGATTGCAGAAATATATGACACGACATGGTTGAATTACGGTCATTGCATTTGCAACACACACATTTTGTCGAACATTTAATCATTTCTCGAATTAGATATTTCCCGAGGGAATGTACATTCTCAAATGTAGATAGAGGAGTTGATTCATTAATAATGATTCTAGCCCAAGTATGAATTATATATAGATTCTCGAGAAATATGTCACACTAACACATATGCTTAGTATTTTTGTCTTTAACGTACGTTTCGGTTTCAAGACCATCATCAGGCATGCTACGCTGCTAATAGTTATAGGATAATATCGGACTATAAAAACAATTGTAGCTGCCATCGCATTTATCTTATAGCCGGTACTAGCCGCTAAAGTCTGTTTGGGAGTTTATAATGAAAGTCGATTTTATAGTCCATCTTTTAGCCGTCAAGATAGCTGCCTAAACCTTTATAATTTCATTTACTGCAATTGAAATTGGCGTTGATTCTTATAGCAGCTTTTTTGCGGGAAAGAGAAAGAACTCGTGCTGGATATTTTTCATTTTAACATACAGCGCAAGCATTTACGGGATACTTCAAATCCGTTCGACCTACGAAATATTGAGTTTGTGCGATTATTCCGAGTGGATAAAACAACGGCATCGTTCTTAATAAATAGATTGAAAACATATAGCCTAGTATAGTTAACATAAATCAAAAACATTCCTTTACTGATTGCAATTTACTTTATCGCACTTAGATTAAAAGTATTCAATCAAGTGCCAATTTAAATGTTAAATTACTATTGAATATTTCTTATCGAGTTTTCAAACTTTGATCAGTTTATTAATGCCAGTTGGAAATACTTTCAGGGTTCAAATACAGATGGAAGAACAAGAGATTGAGCCAGTGCCCCAGATTTTAGTGAATATTGCTAATGCTGAAGATTAACAATTAAGGAGCCACAATTTTTTTTTATTTTCTTTACCACGTATATTAACAAATTTTCCTGTGGCAACAAAGTCTTTATTCTTCAACATAAACTTCAATAGAAACTCTATTTGCTTCGAAAGAGACCTGTTCTTGCATTCTCCTTAAATAAATAACATAATATGAATGAGATAGGACTGAATATGTTATATTCTTTGTACTTACTTCTTTTTTGATCGTAAACAGAAAATGTGAAATATGAATCTGTGAATAATATCTATGAACATATCAAGCACATAACCCATACGATAATTCCTATAAAACTGACAATTAATGTTGTGATTTGTCAAATATATAAAATATGCAGTGTTGCCGGTATATAAAATAAAGCTACATTGAAAACGCTATAGTCTTTCTTCTAGTCGATTTATACTCGTATTTATAGTCAGACTTAAATTAGAATTAATAGAATACCAATAGACTATAATTTTTGATCTATATCTATAGTCGGTTATACTTATAGCCTGGTTTATAGCCGTTTAGCAGCATAGCACTGCAGAAGACGTATCACTGTTTAAAACGGGATTTTTTGAAACAATTTTATCAAGCACAAAACGCATCAATTAAAAATGCCCACGTCGCCGAAACGAACGGAAGCAAGAATACTATAAAATTGTAACATGTTTTAAGTATATGAATATGTATCAAGAAGCCACTGCATAGCAATCTATTTTCTCATATAATGTGAGAATAAAACTAGCACACCAAACTCTTATACGCTCAAGTATTTACTTTCGAACCAGATGTTACAGATTTATGAGGTAATAGAAAAAGGTTGTAAACCTTATTATAAATCTTGTTATTAGAACATTCTACCTAACATTATAAAGACGTATGCAAACGTTTTGGAGGGTTTTAATCAATTAAATTTGTATACATTTGTAAATACTTCTAGTAAGGTCTGACAACTGTTTCCTATTACCTCATAAATCTTTAACATCTTGTTCGAAAGTGGATACTTGAGTTGATTCAGAGGTATTCCTTCATGACTGCCTCCAACAATCCTTGGTTGCCATAATATAAGATCAAGGAAGACGGAGATGTTGACCTCCTAAACACAAGTATCTACCTTTCGCAATTCCTTACCCACCGCTTCATTGTTTAAAATAGTTTATTATTGAACAATTTTTCTATGTAAAAAGAGAACGGAACATCGTATTAAATAGCCATTCTGAAGCTTTTCAGGATGAATCTGAGATGAGCAAACACTGAAGGCTTAACTCGAAAATGAGTGAGAGGACATCAGGGAGCTGTTTTTGTCACTAGGAAAACAACAACAAATTTAATATAAACATGTCAGGTCTTTTTCCTCAATACAAATATTGAATTATTCGGTTTTTGGTATATGAGATCCTGTGGGCAACGGTCTGTTTTTCCCCAACACAAATAATAAATTATTCGGTTTTCGGGATTTGTATTTAGTCGTAGGGATGTCAGGTCTATTCTCTCAACACAAATAATAAATTATTCGGTTTTTGGTAAATGAGATCCTGTGGGCAAACTGTCTGTTTTTCCCCAACACAAATAATAAATTATTCGGTTTTCGCGATTTATATTTAGTCTTAGGGATGTCAGGTCTTTTTCCTCAACACAAATAATAAATTATTCGGTTTTTGGTAAATGAGATCCTGTGAGCAAAAGGTCTGTTTTCCCCATCACAAATAATAATAAATTATTCGGTTTTCGGGATTTGTAGTTAGTCGTAGAGATGTCAGGTCTTTTTCCTCAACACAAATTATGAATTATTCGGTTTTTGGCAGTCAGTTGAAACTGGAGTTAGTTGTAGAATATTTACCTTCAGACTTGATCAAAGTATATGAGTGGATCCTACGGAGCGCGGACGGACTTTATAATGAAAAATAAAAATAAATTCTCGGAAATTAACAGAGTTGAATCAATTTGAACGGTCGGTAATAATATATCGGAATCGTAGCGGCTTAGCAGTTGGACGGCTGATTCTTCAATCCCCTTCGTGTGAAATACGTTCTCCTTTCATACTGGTTTTGTGCCAAAAGAAATAAAACGTCAGAGGTGGCCTAAGATTCTGGCAGTCAGTGGTGAATTGAATAAGAACTTCCTATTCCTATTAGCTTCAACTTTTTCTACATAGGATGTACAAAACTTTGATGCGTTAGAATCTCAGCCTCGTCGGTGTTATTTCTTTTTAACCAGAGGAGTGAATTAATTTATAAGTAACGAGAGCACTTCGTTACATAGGTTTATACACAACATTCCGGTGGAATACTGGGACAGGAGAAAGGCATTCGAATTTTTCTTCAAGGTTTGGAGGTTGTAGGCATAAAGAAAGACCTCACTCCACAACTTCGCTGTTCGATAGAAAAATAAAGTCTGGTAGGAAGAAGTTCAGCAGATCTCGAGCTCGACAATGAAAGGGTGACTAGTTTGAGCTCGTCTAGTCTAGATTAACATATATTCCGAACACCTCAGAGAAAATTAAGAAATGTGCAAAAAAATATGACAAACATAAATCTAAAACGGTTAATATGAAGATAAACAAACCCACGTGGTATATATATTAAATTGTTCAGATTGCGATGAGACTGATACAAGGATCTCTAAAGAATATTCACAAAAAAGAATGTATGGTCATAAGTATAGTACTAAATACAAAAATTTCCACCACCCTTGCTAAATATTGTTTTAATTATAACTATCAGATTGATTATGAAAATGTTAATATTTAAGCTAAAGAATTAATTATTATAAATGATCTATCCTAATGATTCACATAAAACGTGATTCTGTAAATCATAGAACTGACGTACAATCATTGAGTCAAAATTATACAAATTTAATTAAACTTACAAAGTTCTACTTATTTTTTTTATAATGTTTAAAATTGTGTTCAGGTAGAAAGCCGAAACAATGAATCAGTAATTTTGGTAGAGTCATAGAATACATAAAACACATCAGTTTAACGTTGTAACTATTTGGCGCAACGGAATTTTTGGTGAGATGTTTCAGCCTCGTTCTCGAGTAATGACGTGTTCAACTATAGAAATATTACTGTGTAATGATTTTCTAATTCAATTCATATATTTTACACATTAATGTGTTATTATCTCAATTTTTTATGTTTCGTTCGTTGTTGCGACCTAGATATCTCTAATTAAATTAATGCGATAAAGACGCTCAGTACTTACAAAGCACTCTAATTTCCATCACAATTCCGTATATCCTCATATTATCAAAGAAGCATCTCTCACCTGATTGTTCAGTTTTAGATGTTCCTTAAAAAATCCTCAAAGTTACTGATGACGCATTTCCCACAGTTTTTACGAACCAATCATTCAACGAAGTCTCGAAAACATCGTGAAGAAGGTAGACACCAACGAAGTGGCCGATTTTGAACATATTTCAATCAGTGATATGATAAAAGACTTTTCAAACTTTTGCAATGGTCTCAAAGGAAAAGAACACCTAAATTTCAGCTTTAATAAAAGAAAATGATTATGTTCTATTTTATCATTAGTTGTACATTTAAAATTGATTATAACGTTTCTTTGCTTGTTTGTTTTTCATATAAATCTACATTATATTCCCATTTTGATGAAATTTAGCACACATGACTCTGAAAATAAAAGGAAATTCACTGTCTCAATGAGAAAAACCACCCGTCCTCCTTCCAGCATATAATTATCGATCTTGATGGAATTTGTACACCTGACCTTCAAAAAACAGGAAAGTTACTTCCTACATGACATTTAGAAAAAATTGATGAAGCGCCTAAACAAACTATTCGTAACGAGAAATTAAAACCCTCTAAGTTATCCCAGGCTTGTGCAATCTACGATTTTAGGCCTTTTTGTGCATTAAGGTCTTCGATAGAGGACGAGATGCTTAAAATGGAGATCAACTAAGGTGTAGGATTTATATAAAAATTAGATTAGGTAGATGTCGAAGTCTTCCAAAAGGTAATGCTGGATATACAAAGAGGATATGGATCCTTTAATTTGATTCGAGTTTCTAGTGTTGTTCATAGCAAGTGAGAAAAATTAAAATAACATTACCTTTAGATTAAAAAATGTAATAAAGTAATTTGTGACAAATCTTTTGAAACATACGTTATTTCGATATTATGAATTAAGTTTCATTACTCATAGTGATTATTATTCTCCATTCGGTTGACTGAATGTAGTTTTATTTAGTGTCAACATTCGTGTCTTAAATTTGACAAGTCCAGGTCCCCGTATATATTCAGTACTCATAGAGAGGGTGGCGTGGTAAACGCTTCACGGTTTTAGGGGAGCATAACGTCGAGTTAAAATTATCTTAATGGTATGATTGACACTTTCATTCAATAGCTCTAAATGAAAATTCAGGATCGATGCCTTACTTAATGGAATTCATCTGTTATCTCGCATTATGATTGCAAAATGACATATTCCTATTTTGAGAATAATGGTACGTGGTGTATAAAAGATGCAGCTTTTTTACATTGAGTAATAGTGGTTTTTAGTTGTATTATGAATTATTCTTGGGATTCCTGCAAGGTTTGATTGGGTTGCCGGAACAGGAAGGAACCCTTCCTTCCCGGACTTCTGTAGCAAATGTCCTTTTCCGATTCCCTGTTCTATCGCTGGCACGCTTCACAGATTTCTTTCACCAATTTTTAAATTGTAACTCATTTGCTTCGTTACAAAACAATAGTCCTCTCATAAAATCATATCTCATTCTTCCATCTACACAACGGTGTTACGTTTTAGCACGATTTCACGATTTGGTTCGTATAAATCATAAATAACGTTGAATAACAAGTTGGTGTATTGTTGTTTGACGTTGCATTTGTCGATATAATTTGCACATAGACTGAGAAGTCTATATCAAAGTTATAATGAGAACCAAGATCGTTTTACAATAAAACATGGATGAAATTTCATTTCAAATATTAAAGATACGATAGAATTTTAACATATTAATAATCGGAAAGATATACAATGTTGCCGACCAATATTTTCAAATTTATAAATGCACATTTCTATAGAATATTTTTTTCCCTCTTTGCATTCATCAATTCGTATGAACAAATCTATGTTGTCTTTGCTTCGACGAGTTGAGTTTTTCCTCCTCTCAAACTTGATCAACAACATTTTAAAATGAACTTTCATCTTGAAGTTATGAACATCGAAATTTGAACTTATTTCGTTATAGGAGATAATGAAAAATGGTGCAAAAGCTCCTTTTACTAGTAGTCCAGTAAATAAGCCGTGAAAAAGTGTATAATATGGGAAAACGAGGAAACAGCTCGGATAGAAAAAAATCTTTTTGCAATGGGTTCTGTGGACCCTCAGGATCATTCGGCACCACTAAAATCAATGCCCGAGTGGGAGGTTTTTTTGGAGGGGGGGGGCTCCAACCTAATGTAATGCCAAAATTGGGGCAGTTGAAAAAAAATTCGCAAAATGAGTACAAGTGACAATATTGGCTTGAAATAGTTCATTCGGGGGTTTTTGACGTCGCTGATCACGATTATGAGTTCTGAGACTTTTTAAATGTCATAATCCTGATTAGCGAGGCAAAAACCTCCGAGTGAACTTTTTCAAGCCAACATTGTCACTTGTACTCATTTTGCGAATTTTTTTTCAACTGCCCCGATTTTTGGCAAGACATTGGGGTAGTAGTAGTAGTAGTCCCAACTTCAACAAGGATCAGTTTTAGATAAGCAACGATTCTAGAATAACCTTGTTCTACCACGATATTCATGGTTGTGTAATTTACCGTTTCGTGGTTCATCAACTTTGGTCAAGAGAGATTGTGACGCAAATTCCTTTATTCAATATTTTGTGTTTTGTTCGTTTATACAACGTATATTTTCAATTGAAATTAATGCGAGAAAGGAGCTTCGTGCTTAGTACAATTAGTTTAAGAAATCTCGCTCTTTAGTTTACATACGTAAAGATGAAAATATGATAGACATGAGTGTCAATGTGACCGATTTCCCAAGAATTGACATATAATTCAAACCTGTGTCAAGAATTGGTATAAGATTAAGTTTTCTAAATTATAAAGATAACTTTCGAACTTAGATTATGTAACATAGGATTATTAGAATGAATATACGTAACAACTGAACCGTAGGTACGAATCGAACCCCTAAACGCAAAGTTAACCCTATTTTCACTCCCTTTTTTAAGAAAATTTTTAATTTATAGAAAAATGAAACTTAAGCCTCCAAAATGGGTTCTAGAAGGTTTTTCGGATCGCTGAACACGAATACGAGGTCATTTCCCAGAAAACTCATTCAATAAGCGGAAAATAAGGAAAATTTGATCATTTTCATTCAAATTTGTTAATTTTTCACCCGATTATCGTTTTATCCATAAAAGATGTTGGCAGTCGCGTATTTCGTTCCAAAGTAGACCAAAACCAAGAAAATTTGCGGAAAACTATGGAAAATTCGAAAAGAAAAAATCTTTCCACTTGATTGAAATTATCGTGTGAAAAGTTGCTATAAGGGTTTTTGTGGTCGCTGAGTACGAATTTGATAATTAAAAAGTTGAAAAATATCATTTTGCGGAAAAACAGAGAAATGTTTTTTGTGAATTCTATTTTTAAATAAAATTTTTTGAGTGATGATTTGTGTTTTCGATGTACACGTTAAATTACAAAAATTGAAAGTAATGACAAAAAAATATTTGTTTGAAAATTCCGGAAAAATCAATGTAGGTAAATTACAAGGAAAAACATTCTAACGTCATTGACATTATCGTAACTATAGAGGTTTCTGTGGTCGCTTTTCTTTTTCCGGAAAATGGTATTTGTCAACTTTTTAATCATCAAATTCGTAATCAGCGACCACAAAATTTCTTATAGCGGCTTATCACACGATAATTCAACACTAATGCTAATCAACACGACACTCAAAACATTAATTTAAAGAAGAGAATTCATAAAAAAATTTGCTTCGTTTTCCCGGAAAATGATACTTTTCAACTTTTATCATCAAATTCGTACTCCGCAACCACATAAACCCCTATATTTCAATGACGGGGAAAGATTTTCTTTTCAGGCTTTTTACAATTTTCCACTAATTTTCCTGGTTTTGGTCTACTTTGGATCGGAATACGCGACTGCCAACATCTTTTATGAATAAAACGATAATCGCGTGATACATAAAATGAGCAAATTTGTATGAAAATGATCAAATTTCCCGGATTTTCCGCTCACTGAATGAGTTTTCCGAGAAAATGACGTCGGATTCGTGTTCAGTTACCCAAAAATTTTCCTAAGACTCATTTTGGAGGCTTAGTTTTCATTTTTTATGAATTAAAAATTATCTTAAAAAGGGGGTGAAATAGGGTTAATTTAGCGAATAGGGGTGAATGGGAAGTCATTGGAATTTAGCTTGCTAGTTACGATGACCTACGTGGGCATAGAACATCATGCATAAATAAATTTCCGATATCACTGCTTTTTTTAGAAAGTCGGCCACTTTTCACGGCTTATTGACTGGACTATTAGGACATACACCAGTGAAAAGAGATTTTCAAAAAGCAATTAGTTTGAGAGTTCGACGCGCTAGTCATGAACCACCTGTATATTATACTCTTGAATAATGCAGAAAATACACAAGGAGTCAAGTGCAGATTACCTGTCTTTGAAGCATTGGAACATGAGTGTTGGAAATTTGGCATTCAAATAGATGTAGTATGCAACCACAAGTGTATAATCTACAGATAGCTGCGGGGCATTGGAACGCTTAAAGTGTTAAAGGTTGCACAGTTGTTGAAGACAGCCGCCAACGGATATTCATCCAATGATATGCTTTGAGGTTGCCAACAGCGTTAAACACCCCCAGGCAGAGACTCTTGTGATCGTGGGTAGTCATCCGTGATCAAATCATACCTTCTAGCAATCACTGCTTTGACTGCGTTATTAAGTTTGGATAGCAAACTAAACGCTACAGGCATTGCGTCTACTAGAAGCTGCTCTCTTGTTTATACATAGATATATGGAAACGTGACGACTCCATAGAATACAGTACTCTAACAAAATCCTGTTAAGAATTATGACAAACTTTCGTACGTGTTGAGTATGTTATTATACTCTTCGCGACAACGTCCGAAGAGTATATTGCATTTAATCAAGCTATTTCTAAAATCGTTAAGAAAAGTTCTAGAGCAAAAATTCCTGCACCATAGTATTTTTCATCTAGTTTTAAGCCACTTTGAAAACCCAGTCTGTCTGTCTATCTGGATGTTTGTCACGGAAAGCTTGTCTACATAATAATTCAAAAAAGAAAGGTCCAATCATATTCAAATTTTGACAAAGAATCGTTTACTGTTCGGTGACAAACTCTTTTGTTTTCAGGAAAATCGTATAGTAAGCACACCCTTTTCTGAAGGGTTGAAAATTGAAAAAATTGTAGCTTCCAAAGTATACATTGAGTCGATTCACAACTTCTACAGTGAATTTTGGTTAATTGAAACTGCCTTCACACAAATTTCAACGAAATCGTTAAGCAACAATAACAACAAAAACAGGTATTGAAGTAAACCTAAATTTACAATATTCATTTTCGTATACAACATTGCCAAATATATTTGATGAAAGAAACAAGGGAACACAGTTTTTAATAGTTTTAAGTACCTTTCTTTTGAACTTACATATAATCATTGAACAATAAATCTAGATATGTATCTTACGCGCTTTCATAGATGCGAACGTATTGATTATGCGTGATGCATCAATCGATTCGAGAGTCTTTTTCTCTATACTCAACAGAGCTAAGTTCGACAATCTTTTTTGCTCCATTAATGCCCGCAGATGAGTTAATGTTAACTTTAACTTGCTGAAGGACCGCTCACAACTTGCAATAGATACGGAGACAGTTAGCAGGATCTGTAACGCAACTCTTAAATTCGGAAAAACAAAGTAGTTCGATGGGGTTATCGATGACATTCTCCCGTGAACGTAGTAACATTCTGCAGTCAACGATGTCGTTATACAAGCCAGTGCCGTCAACGTCATTAGCGTAAAATTCTCTGAAACTTTCACACTGTTTTTCCACGCAATCGAAATCTGAACCACTCATCAACTATGCAGCATTCAAGAGGAAGCCAAACTTCTTGTTCAGATCACGAGGACGCTGAAAACGATTGTCGAACTCAACCTGGAGCCTATCAATAGCGTTTGCCAAAACGCGACGTTGTTCCTCCTCTGCTGAAAGGCCTGCATCTTCAGCTAACTCTCCCGGCATTCGGCGACGTCTTCTTCTCCTTTGTTCGACGTTGATTCCCCATCAGTCATATTTTTGTTTCGCGTCTGCAATCGCGGCAGTACACAAATCGTCTCGAATGTATACTAAGTCGAGTTGAAGAGAGTCGAGGTCGTTGGCAGCATCTGCAAAATTCATTGCAGGATCTTTTAGTCTTTTTTGAACGCGTTCAATTCTCAGCAAAGCTTGGTCCCAAAAGTAGAGAAGGCTGAGAAAGTCGAACGTCAGCATTCTGTGTGCGAGGCTTCCCGCTTCATTTCTAGTTTCCGGTGTCAATTCTGGATTTTCACAAATTTTTTCGAGCAGATCCAAAATATAATCCAGATGTTCAAAGAAGACACTGACAGCGTCATACCTACCAGTCCATCTGGTTTGAGATTCCTGTTTCACTGTTCTCTTCACTGCACTTTTCAGCAAGTCGCACCGTATAGTTGACTGAGAGAGGAACACGTTGAAAGACTCTATAGTGCCGAAGAAAGTCATGACAGATGCCTCTTGATTAGCTACATGAAGTTACGGGAAGATTGTTATCCTGCTGTTCAGACAGCTGTGCGCCCTAAACTTTTATCGTGAATTTCTTTCCCGTGAAATTTCTTTCCGACAGATTTTTATAAGCTTAGACATTCCCAAATTTGGCACTCCCCTGGATCCGGCGCCCGGGGCACTTGTCCCCCTCTGCCCCTCTCGCTACGCCACTGAGAATACCTGCCTCCCACTAAGAAGACTCGAGTTTGATTTCAAGAAGCGGAAAATTTGTTTTCGTACATTTCCTCATAAGCATTATTAATTTAAATATTACTATTTATGTGAAGATAAGAAATAAATAACATATTTCATTATCTTTAAAAAATGCGAACATTATCTTATAGAATGTGAAACAATTATATAAAAATCAGCCAGGCACACTATTTATCTATTCTCCAAGCGGCAGAATATTTCTAGTTTATTTCAGAAAAACTGTCAAACATGAAGATGGTATCGTATTGAAGGCATGTTAACAACGGATATAATGAAAATATTCAATATAAATTTGCTCTATATACTTTTCAAATTTGAGAATTAAAGTACCTAAACCATTTTATTCATGTCGTTCTAAAAGAAAATCAGTCTCTTCGCTCAATTGACAGTTTGTGATCTGTTTATCACTATTCTGAATCAAAATAAATAATTTCTTTGGCACTTCATAGAATAAGAAACTGTAAACATAGTGTATTCATATATTTAAAACCCTTCTTCTATTTGATGTTCGCCTGCAAATTTATGGACGGATTTTAATGATCCTTTTTTGAATTAACGCTTAATATGTACAGATACGTCATCACTAAAGTGAGGCATTTATGAAATTTTCATATTTGGCATATTTTTCATATTATATGAAATTTTTCCGAATTTTTCATATTTTTAACTATTTTTTAATTGTTAGCATATCTGTAACAATTTTGCAAACAATTCCTTCCTATACAATTTAACCAAAACACTTTATTATTCTTGGGAGTAAAGTAAATTTAATAGCTCTCAATTTGTGTTGCTTGACTGGTTTTGCATGTAGCAGGTATCATTTTAGGAAAAGGACAATTACTGGTAAATCCCAATAATATTGTTGATGTTTAAAATATTCACTTAATCCGGAAGTAGGTACTAAGAATTAATTAAACGACTCCGTTGGGGTTCATTTATTTGTATAATTAATTATTAAGAGTTTTCTTTAAAGTTGTGTCGACAATTTTAGAGTTAATTTGAATTAATTCAATTGGAAATTTTGATGAAACATTTACATTGGAACCAGAAATTTTGTCACATTTAAAAAATGCCCCTATTACGTCTGTTGAAGTAGAGAGAAGCTTTTCTGCATTTAAACATATGTATACATATAGGAGGCAAACTTTTTGTTAGAGAATTTCGAGAAATACTTAATTGTTTATTGTTTTAATAATTAAATTAATCATGTAAAAATTGTTTTGGTAGATATATTTTTAAATAACAAAATATTGAACTATGTCTTGTTTTATTTCAAACTACCCCATTGAAAAGCAATTGATTGTGAAAATTGAAATATTAGTATTCAAATAATTTCATATTTGAATTTTTTTTTATATTTCAACTGAATTTTTTTCATATATATGATCATATTCCCTACTTTTTTCTCTTCATATTTGCCTCACTTTAGTCATCACACATTTTAAACGATTTCCAATCATTATTTTCACGTGCAAAAAAGAACTTAAATTATTATATTTTCAGCGTCGCTCTCTACTTGCAGCGCCCTCTTCTTGACATCGCTGGGGAGATGAACTACTGCATTACTTTATTTACGCCCTCGCGTAAATACATTTTTAGGTGGCTCTGGCTTATCTTAAGGTAGTTGTCGTGAAAAACGCGTACAGTCAGAAAATTCTGAATTTTTGTATATTTAATAAGGACATGATAATACATTCACTATTAAAATTTAAAGTCAATTGACCGTTTCTAACTCAAGATACACTTAATTAAAAATCGGTCCATTAACATGGAGAGTATAGGCACTACATAGAGTTTGTACCAGTTTATCAGTTTTTGTAAGAAACTAACTGTCAGAAATTTTTAAAAACTAACAGTCACTTAATGTTTGTATTCTGAATTAAAAAAAAAAAAAAAATATATTGACCGTCTCATTGTCAAGAAATATTAATTTCAAGTTCAACAATTTATGAGAAAGTATTGGTGTATACATGCATATGAGTACTGTGTGGGTTACGTCTCCATGGGTACAGTCTTACACAAAAATTATAGCACATTCTGCTACAAGCTCGTGTGCTCTCTGACCGCGCGCATGATACAAGACTTTCTTACAATATTGTACCACGACAACTACCTTAAGCCAGCAGAGCCTCGGTTTTTCTTTGTTTTTAATTGTGCCTTAAAATTTTTAGTTGTGTCTGAAAAAAGTTTATAAATAGCCTATAATTATGGAGAATACATATTTTTCAATTTTTTTGAAATGGCTCTGCTAGCTTTGGGGACGTTGTAAAGCAACTCTCTCAATAACGGTAGTGAAAGGAGAATATGTCCTTGCATTCACTTCTGCAAGGTCATTTATTGTTGAAAATACCGTTCAAAACTGTTGCCAAATGCAAAAATGAAATATCCCTAGTTTGGCAGAAGCACTTATTTATTTAAGGAAAACTGTTAGAATGAATTGGTTTCACTAAATTACTAACTATGACGTAATTTCTAGTTACCAAAATTTAAATTTCTGAATAACAGCATTGAGTTGATTTCTATTAATTGAATTGCATGCTTTATTCAACCATGTTTTTGTTACATTTTGTTAAATTACAGCTTCGAGTAGAAAGAAGTCTTATTAAGTTCACCAATTCAGGAATAGGAAACAACCAAGAGCTTTCCTTTAACCATTCCGGATTTTGAATTTCCTTCGAATTCCCATCTTCACCTCGCTCACGGAAAATGTCGACTGTTTAAGGCACTGAAATAATGTTAAATCTTTAAATATATGAATTTTTTACGAGGAAATTTGTATTAGCGATGTTGTCCTGTTCGCTTATCTGGTTTGTGTTGTGAACATTAGGCTATTTACTTCTTTTACAATTCTTCCGCCATTTGAATACTCTATTTCCTTTCAGCCGCTTTTTGCCATTACAAACAGGTAATGGAATTTATTGGATTGCTTCGTTTGCCGACATCGGTTTGCAATCAATTACGATTTTTTCAATTATGGTAATTCGATAATAACTTAAATTCGTGCTCGCGAACTGATTTACTGGATTTCGGAAACGTGTAAACAAACATATAGTCTGGTAAAATTGATAATCGACATCCGAATTTTGCTGAGCAGCATGAATTGAGCTCATTTTGATGAGTCTCCTGAACCAGAAGCCGATAAGGAAAATGTGCTCTTGCTTCTCCTTTTTTGTTCAACAATTTATGTCCAATTATATGGTTTTATGTAACAAATAACTGACAAATTCATTTCATTGAACATTATGTGAGCAAATTTGCTGAAAATTCTTACTCGGGGGTCCCCCATGCACCTGGGGGCAGTACGCCCTGGGTGTTACCTCTTCTCCAGGAACTCATACAAGTTTGCTTCAAAATTGAACTGAAATCGTTACTCAGGGGTTCTCGATGTCGCTGATTACGAATATGCCGTTTAACAGCTTCCTCCCTGCACCTGAGAAGCAATGCGCTCTGGTTGTTACCTCTGCTCCGAGGAATTCTTGAGAATTTTCGGTGAAACAGAATAAGAATCGTTACTCAGGGTATTTAGAGGTCGCTGATTACGAATATTATGTTCAAGAACTTTCTTCATGCACCTGGGGGAAGATCGCCCTGGATGTTGCCTCTCCTCCAAGGAATTCTTGGAAATTTGCTTTCAAATTGAATGAAAATCGTTGCTCGGGGGTTCTCGAGGTCACATATTCCGGAAATCATGTTCAAAAATTTTTTATGCACCTGGAGGCAGTACGCTCTGGGTATCACCTCATCCCCAGGAATTAATATATATTTGCGCTAGAATGGAGTAAACATCGTTACTTTGGGGTTTTCGTGGAGGCTCATCACAAATCTGTCGTCAATATTAGGTGAGGTGAAACCCAGGATGAGTACCAGGTGTATTGTATAATGTTTTTGTTGCCAGATTCGTAATCAGCGATCTCGAGAACCCTTGAGTAACGATTTTTATTCTATTAGAGTGGAAATTTAAAAAAATAAGGAGAGGTAAGATCCAGGGCGTACTGCTCCCCAGGTGTGTATAGAAGAAGTTTTTGAACATGATATTCGTAATCACCAATGTTGAAAACTCCTGAGTGATGATTTTTATTCCAATATAGCGAAAATTTACAATTTTCACTCCATTTCAGAATTTCCAAAAATGTCTTGGAGGAGACATATTATATCCAGGGCGTTCCGTCCTCAAGTGTATGAAGGGAGTTTTTAAACATCATATTCGTAATCAGCGACCTCGAAGACCCCTAAGTAACGGTTTTATTTCAATTTTGAACTCCTATGAGTTCCCGGAGAAAAGGTAACACCCAGGGCATACTGCTCCCCAGGTGCATCCTTCTTAAACATGATATTCGTAATCAGCGACCTCAAAAACGTCCGAGTGACAATTTTCAGCCAATTTTCTTATATATTTATTGATGAAATAAATTTTTTAATAATTCGTTTTTTAACCAATAATTGGACATAAATTGTTGAATTAAAAAGAAAAAACAATAGATCGCACCATTTCCCTTAAGGTTCTGGTTTAGAGGACTTTTCAGAACACTTTGACACCAAAATGAGCCAATTCCATGATCCGCTCATTTTTATAAATTTTAAGCTATTTTTACGGGAAATTTCTTTCTAAATTAAAGTTAGGATTGTGGTTGCTCGTCTCAGCTTTACTTCTCCTCATCTGTCAAGTTGGTTACCGGATGGATTCCCTTTCTAAGGTGCACGAATATTCGTCACTTTTCGCCAACCGTTGCAGGTGGCAAGGTTTTGGGTGTTCGAACCCCTAGAAAAGTGAGCATAAGTAATATACAGAATGGTTCATTAATAAGTGTACATACGTTAACCGGAGGAATTAGAAGATTTAGCCTATAACACTTAAATAAAATCCCACCAAAAACATTCTGTAAAAAATTAGCCAAGTCTCGATGGAGCTGCTCGTTTATCTCTAAAAAGTAATGGAATCTAGACAAAGTCGTGAGAAGTCTAAGGTTCCTTACTGCGATTTCTTTATTATTATAGTTAATGTTGTGTGACTTGGCCGTTGAACATTCTTTATACGTTAGTGGGTACAAGTCAATTTTGTTTACACGTAATGTTATCTGTTGTAACTACCTATTTGTTAAGCGAGATAATAGCTCATACTGGTATTGGTAATTGGACGCTAGTGTCTCATTTTGGGCTGTTGTTGATTGTGCAACACATGCATTCAGCATTGGTAAATGCTGACTTCTGCTCTCTTCTTTTTGGAGCGTCAAATCTACCACCGATCTAACATAAAATAGACGTACAGACAGACTTCTATCAATGACTAGAAGTCCGTCTGTACTGGAAATAATTTTTTATACTGTTTGTTTCAGGCTCGCCTACACATAAGTATTATTGAAATACGCAGCTTTATCAAGCCTACAATTGACTGGTTATTGAATCAACGTTTTCCAAGTGGCAATTTTCCATCGTCAATGGGTAGCGGTTCTGGCGACAGATTAGTGCAATGGTGTCATGGAGCACCTGGTTTTGTACCCTTGTGTACCCTTCAACGGCCAAGTCACACAACATTAACTATAATAATGAAGAAAGCGCAGTAAGGAACCTTAGACTTGGCACGACTTTGTCTAGATTTCATTACTTTTTAGAGATAAAGAAGCAGCTCCATCGAGACTTGGCTAGTTGTTTACAGAATGTTTTTGGTGGGATTTCACTTCTTTTTGTAGAAACGTGGGCATATTGATTTATTTCATTAGATTTTCTTATTTGACACATTTTTTTTCTTTTTAGGAGTAGTTTTTTTATTATTACAAATCTATCTTTTCTTTTTTTCCGGTTATGATTCTTGTACAGTAGAAACAGTTTTTCGTATTGCCCATTCGCGTTCATTATTTATTCTTTTAGACGGTTTAGACGGTTTAATTTCTGAAAGATCGGCGCGGTATTTACGCCTAAGCCGGTTGTATTCGGTGATCGCTGAATCTTGAGCTTTTATACTCTTGAAGTCAACATTTATGAGGTGCACCCCATGAAGATTGGTTACTCGTGAAAGCGCTACGTAGGCTTGGCCACAAGAGAATATGGAGGTGCCAATATTCATGAGGGCATTTTTTAAACTTAGACCTTCGCTCTTGTGAATTGTTAGGGCATACGCCACACAGATTGGGAATTGTTCTCTGTACACGTATGCCCGGGGTATGATCTCGAATTTTGACTTTATAGGCAATAATTCGTGATTCAAATTCTCGGCATTCTTTTATGTACCAATAGTAGAAGGGGGCATTACCATATCTCTAATACAGCTGAGACAAGCCTGGGTTCTTCATCAGATACATCAGACCTTCGATTTTTGACATCAAATGAAGAGGCAAACAAAGTTGAATATTTTTTGTTGAGGCGGTATGTCGATCTTAAATAGTTTGGTTGGGCTCTTGTGTTTTCAAATAAGGGTCACCAGGTACTCCAGATCTTCGATTATCCTAGTTTTTATAGTTTTCCCTTTATGTGGCCATTAAACCCTAACTCTGTACCAAATTTCAGCTCTCTGAGTTTATGGGAATTACTAGTTCTATTCTGATGATCATGAGTGAGTGAATGAGTGTCATAAATGCGAAACTTTGCTTTCGCTTAACTTCGGAACTAAATGACCTACAGACTTGAAATTTTTTATTTTAAGTATGTGATTTTATAGCTTACTGGATGACGAATTTCTGCGTTCTGGTCTTATCCAGAGGTTCTCAAATAGGGGCCTGAAAATGCGGCGAAATGGTTCCAGTAAAGGATGGTACGGCAGTGTTTGCTCCGCGCTCGACTTGGCGGGGGCACTACCGTGCCCCCCGATAAGACTCCTAACTGAGTAACAGGGTGTTTTATTTAAAAATTTCAGAATGATTTTTGCCCATTATTATAACATTGTTCGATATTTTCCCATCATACTTGGCAGAAAGAACTTCAGAACATATTACAATTTTCAAAAACAGCAGTGGCCTGCTAAGGAATTGAGAAACAGTTGACCCTCCCTAATTTCTACTTCACTGGCCGAATTATCATTTTAGTATAGTTTTTCGATTCTTCAATACTTTCTATGTAATGTATGATGTCATTATTTCTCGAGGTATTTAAAGTTAAAAATAACGCTGCTCAATTTAATTTTTATTTTAATATGTATTTATTCGTCATATCATTATGATTCATGTTGATGTCTTTTTCACGGGGTTGTTTTTATTGCTTGAAATAATATATTACAGTTGATTCTTTTAGGTTAATAATGATATTAATTTACAATGTAAATCACAACTACACATACTATAATAGTAGTGAAAAATATATATAAAACTTTAACTTTGTGTATTCGCCAATGTAGTGGTGTTCACATGGAATTAAGTTTGGCAACACCGATTGATAGTGCATAATGGATACAACCATGATTGGTTTTGGCATAGATTATTAATAAATTCTGAATGTACGATTATGTATTGCTTTTATTTTTTTAAGAGTTAGGCTTAATATAGATAGTTGCTTCTATATATTAGAAAATGACTTTGAACTGATTCGACAAGCCAAAGTAGCACGCTATTTTTAGGGCACTATATCCAGTGAGAATTACCATGCACTTCATTCGATATTTCTTCTAGTTCTGTTCGAAATGTCGACCTGGAGAGAAATATGAGGCTGCGGTCAGCAACATGTTGCTCTTGCACACATTTGTGAACATCATTAGTAACTATTCAAATGACATATAGTCTGGCAGATGGATAGGCAGAGAGGAGGGGGGAGGCATTAGATAGCTAGTCATGTCACCAGATCGAGAAAGACCAACCACCAGAGTCGACATGATTCAAAGGATCCAAACAGCGTGTAATAATTCCACGCTGCACTCTATTGTGTGCAGTTTCAGCGCCAAATTTAATGTTTTTCCAGGAGAAGAAATTTCAGCATTTTTCAGGGCTACATGATGTAAAAAATCCGACTTTCCTCGTGATGTTCATCATGCTAATTTCGGAGCTAAGATCATTATCCTCCAATAAACAATAATACGAGTTCATGTGTGAATACACTATAACAGTATAAATAAGAACTGACGACTCTCATCAGCTACTAAATACACAGTAAAAAATTTGACCGGTGTAAACTTTCACACCCTATTGTGGTGTAAGCATTCTTCACTATATGGTGTTAAGTGCTGAACCCGTCAAAATTACTCTACCAGAAAAACTCCGTTTCAACACCTACCTAAACTTAACTTCGATAATACACTGTATGGATTTGTATTGAATTCGCAAATGGTTAAAACAGCACCTATCGACCGATCAGCTCACTACTTTACGAGCTCAGTTCAGTCAGTTCCTCCCGCATTGGCCTTGTGTCGTACATAGTCAAACCCGCCATTTTGCTGCTGAAAAATTTTTCATTGCATGTGTACTGACTTTTTCACAGTAGACACATTGAATATTGATCAGGTTAGTTGTTTACGTGCCTTTATCAGTATCTTGCTCTTAGTCGATAGAGTGAAGTGAAATAATGTCGCTTTTTATCAAATAAACCAAATAACCTCCAAAAGTGAATGTGTTTGGACAAAAATAAGGAATATAAAGACTTCATTCTGAAAGGTAAGAGTTTCATATTCATGATTTTTATACTTAGGTAGGTATATGCACATCTATGTACATCTGAATTGTGTCATAACGAAATCCTTGGCATGTATATTTTCATATTATATACACGACATACACGAATTCGCTATTGGGTTACAACTTGGGAATTTGGTTTGTGATCCTGCGCAGTTAGGATCTTGTTCTATTAAAACAAATGGTACCAAAAAATTATGGTTGCTGATGCTAAATAGAATAAGAAATTAGAAATTGAGAGAGGATGATTGAGAAGATGAAAGATAACGAGACGTCCACTTCAGTGTTGCTGTGGCTACGAGCTTTTACGTACGAAACCGTTTTGCCTAATTCTATATAACTACTATAAAATACAGTGGTGACAATAGCTGTCCGATTTTATTGGTTCCACCATGTTCCAGCAAATAAGGTAACTCATTTGTCTTTTCTACATAGACAATACAGTTGTTCAGTACTAAAGCCTCTTGTATCTAATGGGGTTATGGGTGTTGACAGTTTTGACAAAATGTAAATAAATACTTAACAGGGAAACAAAGACCTCAAAATCAGTAATCCTCCATTTATTAATCAAATGTTAATCACCATACATTACTTTTCTAGAAGAAAATATAAATCGTATAAATAATATGCACATGAACAATATGTGCACATGAAATACAGAACAACTATAAATTGAATAAAGTAAACAGTCAAAGCACAGTTTAATTTACTGTGGTGAAAGTGGTATATGGTAAAGTATATGGTGCAAGACTTTTGAGGTTGTTTTGTCTTTGCACAGAACAATTGAGCTGAATTATTTGCCGAAACATTGCAGTTTGAACTGTTTGTCGCCAATATTTTTTATAGTCACTGTACCATAACCTAACTTTCAATTATTGAAACACTTAACCTAACTCGGCCTAGATTCACTTCTTGTCTTGAATCAACCATTTTTAATGAAAGGAGGTTTGAGAAATATAAAATGAGATCTCACTAGAATTCGAACCCAAGTGGCCTTGTTACCAACGCCAATCGACATTGACATTTGTTGAGGCAATGCCGATTGGCGTTGGTAATAAGCCGTCTGACTAAGGTACTCCAAATTGCAGTAGCGAAGTTCGAAACTGGACGGTAATCTTGGGTATTGCAGCACATGCACATTGCACACTGGCGAGACCTTCTGAAAGATAACCTAAGCCGGTTCACTTGGGGAGAAATCAGTCCAAGTTATTTCATTCATGTTTGTTTTTATAAGCAAAAATTTTCTTGCAAAACCATTTATTGAGATATTTATCATATTATTGGGCACTGTCATCTTCATTTTCAGGTCTTGAAAAATTTGCCATGAACCTCTCCAAATCAGAAGAAACAGCTGTATCCGAATATGAAGAGAATGGTGAGACTGGCTGTCTCATTGATGAGGACGAATTTTCAAACCTCCTGGAGCAGGCGGAGAAAGGATTTAAATTCAAAATAATTGAATGCGTGGAGAACTGACACCGAATGAACATAAATTATTCAATTAATTCATTGGTAAACTGAATCTCTTAACTCGTAGAAGTAATGAATATAACAAATTATTTATTTTCCGAAAATCAGACCTTCATAACCTTTTTGATTTATTGAAAAATATGTACATCTGGAAGTGGTGCAATAGTATAAATATGTGGGTTCATCTAGCAATGCTAGATGTTGTGGATTCTAATCTTAAAAAATAAAAGAATAGATAGAAAAGTACGCAAGAATGTATTTCGAAAGCCTAGGAAGCCTAAATTATGTAACTGTGTACCCATTTAACCGATGCTATATCTCTAACCGTTTCTAAAACTCCTGTACCTATGTAACAGGCTGTTTTTTTGTAAATAATAGCACTTATGTTTTAAAATATTCCTACGTTTCAATAATGCATTTTGAAATTTAAATAAGATATCTTATTATTTCGCTTCTAAATAGGTAAAATATTATATTAACATTTTTTTGTGTAACTATTCAAAAATAAAAGATATTTATATATAAGTTACATTATTCTTTGCTATTTTTAAATTGATCAAATTTTTGAAGTCCACAAAAATAATCAGATCATGAGTTCTTAGCTGCTATCGCAATCTAATGGCGAAAAGCCTAAAGTAGGTTTTGAAGAAACACAAGAGTGACAATGATATGATTCTGAATACTTTTGTGGTCTCTTTATATATTTAGTCCTCTCTACTCCAATATAGAAAATGTCCCGCCAATCTCAAAAATTGTGGTTTACTGAATCTAATAACCTTTCATAATTTTTTTTCTCAAGAAATGTTATTGTATTACACTATAATTGATTTGTTATTTTGATAACGTAACTTGAGCTAAAAAAAATTTGCTTGTGTGAAATTCAATATCAATTTGTTTCACAACTGAAATGATCATTTTGGTACAAAAATATGAACTTATTTTCAGCTTACATTTAGTTTTTTATTCTTGTCACATATGATTGAACTAGTAAATAAATGAAGAAAATATTGTTGGTACCAATTTAGCAACTATAATATGTCGCCACTCCATTTGGTGTATACATTTATAGCAATTTTTGGTGTTAAAATGACCACAAGAGATGAGTTGCACACTCTATTTGGTGTCAAAAATTCGAACTTTCATCAGTGTTGAATCGACCATCTAAGATGAGTTCCATACTCCATATGGTGTAAAATATAAATAATTGATAGTGTAAGATTTACCATTTTTAATAGTTGTGTACTCTGTTTGGTGTTAAAAATCGACACCGTGAACGTTGAATTCGCATTATATCTGGTGAAAAAAATGCACCATAAGGTGCTCTTCATACACCGCAAAAGTTATGTTTTTACACCTCCTCGGAGTCAAATTAACACTTCAGAATTTCAAATTTGAACAATTACTGGTGTAAATATATTCACCGCTGAATGTCAATTGAACACTGCTTATATGGTGTTGATTTTACACCAAATTGGTGTGGATAAATCTGGACCACGCGTGGTGTTATTTTGGTGTCAAATTTCGCTTCGATTTTTTACTGTGTAACCATCATCAGAGTAAACTAAATCAGAAAACAAAATATGCATGTTCATTGTTCAAATGTTATTCATAATTAGTAGGGTATATATAAGGGATTATCCTCAGCTGGAGATACATTTGAATTCATTAAATTGAGTTTTCAAGGGTGATAAACTTTCTTTGAGAAATGGTGTGACCTGTATGTTCGGCTAACGCTGATTTTTCACCATTATTTTTCTTTATATGAACAATCTATTCTTTATACCGAGTTAGCATATGCCTTCTAGTTTGTCCCACATAGCATTTTAAACAAGGCTCACAAGCTATTTTGTAAATCGCGGATTTGTCGGTAACTTTATCAAATGATTTTTCGGCTTGTTCTTACACCTATAAACGGATTGTATTACAAATTTAGAAAACAAATTATGGAATTTAGTAATTGATGATAATGAGTGGAACATTTGAATTTATTGATCTATTTGAAGGTAGCTGCTCTAATTTGGTTGATTGGTTGTGTTCCAATTTCGTTTTTTTGTTTTAGAAATCAAGTTATTGATCAAATATTTGTCATAAACATTGTCGAACGCTTATTTGCTGACGAAAGGAACATTCAATAATCTATGAACAAGACTATTAAATGGAGCTATCTTATGATTAATTGGTGTAACTGAATCTGCAGGAGTATGCCTTTTTTTTGAGTGGGTTTTCTGTATATGTCGAATTTCAAGTGATTACCATCTTTTATAATGTTAATATCAAGGAAAGGAAGCTGCTTATCTGTTTCTGTTTCAACCGTGAATTTCAGTGAGTCAAATGAGTTGTTAAGTGTGTTCAAAAAACCCTGTAAATAAAAATCTTACTTATAATCGCGAAAATATTATCAACATTCTAGACCAAACTATCGGAAGAAAAATATTGACACAAAAAAGAAGCGGTGGTTTGCGCATTGCATATCTGCTTGTTTGTTCCTAGTAGTTTTCATTGAGAGTGAAATAATTTTGCTCCATACTTAAAAACTTAAGAGTAACGTATTCTGTGCAGTTTATATCGGGGATATTAATATTTGAAAGCCATTTCTTCAGAATGCTTGTCGACCCAGGGATTGGGGTATTTGTGAATAGTTAAACAAAATCAAATGAAACGAGAGTATCACTAAGTTCAAGTTTGAAATCTCTCTATTTTACAATTAGTTCCAAAGCAGTTTTTACAGAAAAATTTGGCGCGGCTTGAAAATTGCTAAATTCCATAACTAACCATTTTGTTTTGTTATACGTTTGGGAATTAATGTTCCAAATTATTGGTCTTGTGAAATGAATCTTAGGTAACCAATACAGTCTAAGTTTGTATTTTGAGATAATCGGAGATCACAGCGGTACATGATTTTAATGACTGATTTACTGATTCAACGCATTTAGAAATATTTATTAAAACGAATGGCATCTACAATACTTGATATTATACAATGTCAATTACTCTACGTTGCTATCGATACATTTAATATTCATATTCATGACAGATTACAATAATATTTTAATATTGAATTGAATTCAAATAAATGATGTGATCAGGTTTTTTAACATTTAGCAAATAAAAACTAATTACATTATTTTTAAAAGTATTGGATTGCTGTTCGCAATTGAAGTCAAATATAAGTGAGTGGTTCAAAATTACCCATTTAGGATCATTTAAGATCCTGTGTATGGGATTTTAATAATTCCTCTCTATTTTTATTTTTTTTATTTATTAAATCTATTTAATTTTTAACAATTGTTATAATGTTTACTTATTTTTGTACTTATATAGAGAAAATCATGTGAATTTAGGTAAAATATACAATGATGAAACGATGAAATTATTAAACAATCAATGTTTTATTGATGAAATAGTATAAAGAAATTGTAGAATTAGAAGTCCCTTAATTATTAAAATCTACTAACGCTTTGATTTTTGTATTGTTTTCCAACAAGAATTGTTCTAATTTTGTTCTGAACATGACTAGTGCATTTATATTTTTAATTTCCAGCTTTTAGGACTTTATTAGTTATTAAATCAGGCCCAAGTGATTTTTTGCTTTTTAAATTGTTAATTATGTGCATTACCTCATTGCCGTCTGCTGCTTCTAAGAATATAGAGTTAACTATTGATTTGTTTTTGAATTTAACATTACATTTTAAAATTTTTTCTGCTAGTTGTTGTCTTACATTTGAAAAGTAATTATTAAAACAATTAGCAATTTCCTTTTTGTGAGTGACTTCACTTCCATCTTCTTGAGTATCTTTGTCTTTATGGCTATTTGAAAGATATTTGATAACATCCCATAATATTTTTGGAGATTGGACATTGCTATTTATTTAATTTCTGTTATATAAGATTTTAGATTTTTTAACTATCGAATTGATCTTTTTTCGGTATGTATATTTATCTTTGGCTTCTAGATTATTTGGGTATTTTAGAAATTCTTGAAAATATTGGTCCCTTACATTTATAGATTTTATTAGGCCGTGGGTGATCCATGATTTTCTTTTACGTAGTTTATTGTTACATTTATATTTTATACTAGATTTTTGGATGAGTTCTTGATATTCGCTAATGAATTTATTAGTGGCTCCCTCAATATTATCACAGTTCTCGTAAATCTCATCTCATTTATGTGTTTTGGCTTACATAGCTAATTTATTATAATCAATTTCACTTATATATTTATCGGGTATTTTTATTTTTTCTTCATTTATTATATTATTTGTACAATCATTAATTATGTAGTGATCAGTGTATACTTTGAATGATAGTGGCCTCTATATTTTTATTATTTTGTGATTTAATTTTGAGAAATATATGATCAATAGAAGATGATGTTATAGTTAGTAACTCCAGAATAGTTATGAATCAGTGACTCAAACCCAAATTCTGCCATTGTATCCAGCTAATTGTTTACATCTTTCCGGTTTTCTGATAAGACATCTATGTTAATATCACCAACAATGAATTTATGATCATATGATATTTTGTTACGAATTATTTTATTTTCCAGATGTATTTGGAGGTGTTCGGTAAAGTTTAGAGGACATGAAGAACGATAAATATAAAGTATATTGATTAAGTTGTTTGGATGAAGGGCTTCTGGTAATCTGTTCATAGGAACCAACAATCTATTTACCGAATTGTTATAACCCTTTTTGCACATAAATAATTACAATGAAATTTCGAAACGTACGTAAAGACGAACATTCATAACAGAGTGGTAATGTGACCTAATTACCAAGAATTTTTTATATAATGAAATTTCCTTTGTATGCTTTCAATTAATAACATTTTTTTTCGTTTAATGATTTGCAGTTATTATTGAAATTATTGGATCTACTTTCATATGATTCATTTGAATGTTCAAGAATTTTCTTGCACTCATTACGAATAATCTTGAAAGTTGAGAGAACAGGTCATACTTCCAATATCATTATTATATCTTCGGTAATAATAATTGCAAAATTGAAACCTTTTTTTAACAAACTCATTTTCGTTTCATTGAATTCGATATACCCAGGTTTTATTGTGAATAATTTCAATGTTTCTATTGGTTTTTGCCAGAACTGTGTTTAATAATACAGATTAAAAGGGCTGGACTCAATTGTGAATCCGACATTCGCATTATGTCTGAGTATTCAGATAAACTTGAAAATAATTGCCGTACATTGGTAGTTTTGATATAAAATGTACCAATTGAAGATCTTCAAGAGGTGTTGATAATTCTTTGCTATAACAATTTTGCGCTGTTGCCTAATGATTGATGATTCAATGTGTTGTTATTTTTATTTTGAAGAATGCATAAGTCTTACCTTGTGCTTGTGAAGATGCATGTGAACCCCACGTTCCTTTGTAAGATGTATCTGAAAATAAATTTTAAAATAAAATCCATATCTATCATTTCATAGTATTCATTTTTAGTTAATTAACTACATATCTACAACAGGCGGCTGGTGACTGAAGGCAACATTTTTAAAATGTGCTATTAACAATAGTGCCACTTTCTTGGGTGAACTTCTCCAGATATCTAGCAACCTCAAGTGCACGACTGGATATGGGTGTAATTAATGTAATCATTGCTTCAGTCTATCGTTCATATGATCAACAAGATGCACCAACAACGGGAAATGTCACTGAGTTGAAGAATTACTACTGATACTTTAATTTCAAAGCTTATCCCACCATATTGGGAAGCAGGAGAAACAACAGACGAGGTGAGTCCCTGTTTGAATACACATAGATAACATTCTAGAAGTCTTGAACTACGGAAACTATAAGGAGAGCCAGGCGCTGGCCATGGAAGAGGTTGTCTGGAATACACCAGCCACCAGAAAACAATGTCGATGGGAAAACACAGCAAGATCGAATCCTCCACGGACAATGCGGTGAATATACTAAAAGGATTGCTTGCAATTACCACTTGAAACACACATTCCGGGATCCTCAAAAATCAATTCACTGGTATCGGGTACATAACATTCTGCAAGTAAGCAAGCCTCAAAAGAGGATGGAAACTAGCCAAGGAAATGATAAACATCAGCAAAATATAGTGGGCGATCAATTGCTTCAAAGCATACAATATAGCAAGAGTGGAATGCTCAGCAAGGGCTTAATAATTTGTCTTGAGTATTGTGAACAATACATGAAGCCAGCTTAGCCCTGGGCCACATACCGAACAAATGGAGGATGACTGGTCTTCATACTAAAACCGGGACGTGAATCGTACGGCCTGGCCAGATCTTACCGCCCTAACAGCCTTCTTATTGGAGTCTTTGACAGACACATCTGAGATGTTCCCCTGGCTATTTTACCCGTTTGTCAGGCAAATCTTGCGATTTGGCTGTACATGAGCTAGTAGGCAGAGCAGAGACAATTCTCATTCAAGGTGAATTCTGGGGTACAGCATCGGCAATACTGCAAAAAGCCCTAGCAATAGTCGAAAATATGTGGACAGAGGCTGAAATAACTGTGAATCGGAGCAAAACCGCTATTATATCTTTCACATTCAAAAGGAACCTTGACGCATTCAAGAAACCAAGGACGAAAGGTAACCAAATAGAGCTCAACGTCAAGAGGTCAAGTATCTGGGAGTTATCGTGTGATCTCTGGCAAATGCCAAACATGGGGTCACCAAATGAGTAAGTGATTTACTATTATAATGAATTATATGTAAATTCTCGGGAAGTAGGTCACATTGACACATATTATGTTTAATATGTTTTTCGTCTTTTTTCAAGTGCGGTATTCTTTAAACTAATTGCACTAAGCACTGAGTGTCTATATCGCATTAATTTCAATTGAAATAGTCTATGAGGCAACAACGAACGTAATAGAAAAAATTGAAATTGTATGTCATTGATGTGTAAAATTATGTTTATTAGAAAACCACTACAAAATAATGTTTCTATAGTAGAAGGCGTCATTACTTGAGAAAGAAGCAGAGACATCTGAACTCCCTTTGCGTCAAGTAGAAATATTAAGTTGAACAGATGTGTTTGAGATATTTATGACTGCCTTTTCTTTTAATAATAATTGTTCAAATTTGTGCTAAAAAAGCACGCACAAATGTAGCAGAAGTTGAAAACAAAATAAAACGCGTTGAACAATCCTGCTATCAGAATTTTGAGAGCAATTCCACCACCCAATTTTTATCAAAAACTACATCACTACTAAAATTTTTCATTTTAGCAAAACCAAAGTCATTCAGTCAAAAGAGATTGATACTTTAATGAAATGTCAAGCAAATGCCTCAATGTAACAATGGTTAAACAAACTATTCCGGATGAGGTGCAAGATATGTTAAGGTCCCAAATTTGCTTTGCCTGACACCAAAAAGCTAACTATTGACAATATACTTCTTGGTTTCGAATGCGGCATTAGAACTAAAAATTTAGAAGAAAAAATATAATTAGAAGAAAAATTTGTAACATTTTAACCAATAAAAAGAATAAACAAAAAGCGTAAACAATCGTTTCAATTATCGTACTAAAAAGATTAGAGTTCTTAGTCCTCAAATATTATAATTGACTGCGAATAAATCTAACAAAACAGTCATAATGTGAAGATATGACTATAGGAAATCAAAATAGGAAATCTATTGAAAGATAAAACAACTTATAAAAAATTAAAATCCGATCCCATATTATCGGTACAAAATGACATGAACGTATTGATAAATAATTGGTACAATAATTCCTATTGATGTGAAAAATAGATTAATTTGCCATAATGGGCAAGCACTATATATCTATGGGCTTCCGAAACTTCATAAAATTGATTTTCCTTCAAGACCCATTGAAAGCAATATTGGGGAGCCTACCGATAATTCGTATAAATTGTCATCCAAATCTATAAATAATATAATGGGAAAAAAATTAATATTATAAAAAGAACTCATGGCATTTCAATGCATTTATAAAAAATCAATCCTTATCCACATATCAATTAATTTCATTAGATGTTATTTCTGTATTTACAAATGTACCAATAGAATTAGCATTAAGTAGCATTAAAAAACGTTGGGAAGAGATTAAAGACCACACACCCCTAGACCAGCCTAAATTTATAAATGCAGTAAAGTTTTGTTTAGAATGCACTTATTTTCAATACGGTGAACAATATATTTCGGAAAATTATTTGGCACAGCAATGGTGTCCTCTATTTCCGATATAATGGCTATCAACGCTGGTGTTTCACAGGGCACCAACTTTGTTTCTGCTCCATATCAACGATCTGCTGGAAGTGACCACCTGTGCCGTTCACAGCTTTACAGATGATGGTACACTTCATACCGATTTCTCATCTAGAGCTCCTATACCATCCATTAGAGCCAGAGGATCAAGACAGGGAGAGGTTGACGCAGTTATAGGAGATCTGACAAAGATTTTAAAATGAGAATCTGATAATCTATAGTAGAGTTTAATGCAACCAAAACTTGAGCTTCCGTCTTCTCCAGGAAGGTGGATCCCTCAATCTCCCCAATATGATGATGTCAAGTACAACTATTCCTATGAAGTCTCTCATAACAATGCTCGACATCACCACCAACAGTACCCTCTAATGGGACGATCATGTTAGGTCCATTGCTAAAATTGCTTCACCAAGACTTGGTTTCCTATTCCGTGCCAAGAGCTACTCTACATCCCAGCAGCTCTTCATTGTCTTCATAATCTACAAAGTACATATTCGACCTATCTTGGGGTACTGTTCACATGTTTGGAGTTCGGCTCTCAAACATAAGTCGAAGTTCTTGGATTCTATCCAGGAGAGAGCTAATCATTTGAATGATGATGTTACACTGACAAATTCATTGACTCCTTTAGAAAATGGCAGAATGAGGAATCTCTCCGTTTTCTATAGATATTTCCTTGGCGGTTTAATAAGAAACCTCGTCTGTTGTTCCACCTCGAGAGATCCCAGATAAGCGAACTAGACGAGCTCAAACTAGTCACAATTTTACTTGCAAACTCGAAACCTGCCGAAATTATTCCTACCAGACTTCATTTCTGTATCGAACAGCGGAGTTGTGGAACTCTTTACCTATTGAGGTCTATCCCTATGCCTATAACCTCCAAGCCTTCAAGAAAAATACCAATGCCTATCTCCTCTCCCTACATCCCACTGCTGGCTCACACGATGTTCTTCGAACATTATAGATTTCCCTTTCGTGTAGTCAATTATATACAAAAAATTACTACTATCGCTAACCTAGTTATGGAATGCCCAGAAGAGTCTATAGTAAATTCACTAGATTTTCAACCCGTATTCTTCAAACTTCGTAGATCTGAACACTAGGTATGATTCAGACGGTAAGATAAACATCGTGCATGGTCTACAAAAGAAGTTTGCTCTCAACGATATCTTCACTTCAATTCAGTTTCGAATACAATTTATAAAAAAAAGTGTTATAAACAGCCTCACAGATCGCGCTGTAAGATTGTCACACCCATAGAGAACCGTCCCAGAAATTTGAAAAGTGTTCGTAAACTACTGGAAACCTAGGTAGAAATTAAGAAATGCTTAAAAGTATGACATAAATGTTGAGCATAGCACCTAAAGATAAACAAATCCGTACGGTATAAAAATTAAATTGTTTAGATTGCGATGGGACTTATACGGAGTCTTTAAACAATATTTAGGAAAAAGAATGTATGGTCATAGTCATAAGTATAGAACTAGAAACAAAAAATTCCACCGCCCTTGCTAAACATTGTTTCGATTACAAAAATGTTAATATTTTAACTAAAGAAATTATTATAAAAGATCTATCCTGGAGATGATTAACATAAAACGTAATTCTGAGTCTGTTAATCACAGAACCAATATACAGTGATCAAGCCAAATTTATATAAATTTAATTAATTAAATACTTGCAAATTTCTACGTATTATTTATAAAGCAGATACAATAAATCAGGAAATTTGGTACAGAATTGATGTCGTAGTTATGAATATCTCAAACACATCTGTTTAACTATATACCTTCTTTTTCGAGTAGTGACGCCTTCAAATACACAGACATTACTTTGTAGTGGTTTCCCAATATACATAATTTTACCATCACTGTTTCATTCGTTGTTGAGACGTAAACAAGTGCTCAGTGCTTAGTGCAATTAGTTTAAAGAATCCCGCGCTTCAGTTGATATGAATTAGTGGTCTAACGTCTTTTGATGATGGTCGTGAGACCGAAACGTACGTAAAGACGAAACAATATAGTAAATATGTGATAATGTGACCTATCTCCCAAGAATTTACATATAATAAGTAATTTCCTAGATCTTCACATTTTATCGGTAACGAATCAACATATTCTTCACATAAAATGTCACTCTATTGAGAAGTATGCATCTTCCAGCAGTTCCAGCAACTAACAAGATTAATAATAATTCACTATAGTGACAAAAATACATCCTGTTCAACAGTTAATCAGAATGGGAAAATACATTGTTGCCAATAATAATGAGGTTATGTTCAGCATCAATCCAAGGAATTAATCACACAAAAAATTATAGGTACACGATGTTACACCTTCGTATATATATATATATATATATATATATATATATATATATATAAGTTTAAAGTTTCTTTGCCTAATTGGCCACTATCGTGTATGTAACTTAAGAGATATAGTATTAAATTTTCTGAATTATGAAGATAACTTAGATAATTTAACATAGGATTATAAAGATGAATAAACGTAAAAGATTGAACCATAGGCGGGATTCGAACCCACATTTCTGGATTTCTAGTCCAGGGTGTTTACCAATTACACCACTTCGGTCCTATCAGATTTTTATATTTTTGTAAATATAAACCTCTGAAAGGATAGTAGATCATTGATGAACATAATTAAGAACTGTCAAGTAACTGCCAACCATAGCAGTACTAACCTACAATCCTTACTTCAAAAAACGACTGAACTTCAGATGAATGTGCGTGAATAGTTGATCTATGGTAGGGCATCGAATCGCATTGTGTTCATCAATGATCTACTATCCTTTCAGAGGTTTATATTTACAAAAATATAAAAATCTGATAGGACCGAAGTGGTGTAATTGGTAAACACCCTGGACTAGAAATCCAGAAATGTGGGTTCGAATCCCGCCTATGGTTCAATCTTTTACGTTTATTCATCTTTATAATCCTATGTTAAATTATCTAAGTTATCTTCATAATTCAGAAAATTTAATACTATATCTCTTAAGTTATATATATATATATATATATATATATATATATATATATATATATATATATATATATATATATATATATATATATCTCAAGTTACATACACGATAGTGGCCAATTAGGCAAAGAAACTTTAAACTTGTTTATAATTAACCAGAACAATTCTCAGTCAGTTCTATTGAAATATATAAGAACCGGGATGCTGTCATTTGAATAAGAACTGTCAAGTAACTGCCAACCATAGCAGTACTAACCTACAATCCTTACTTCAAAAAACGACTGAACTTCAGATGAATGTGCGTGAATAGTTGATCGATGGTAGGGCATCGAATCGCATTGTGTTCATCAATGATCTACTATCCTTTCAGAGGTTTATATTTACAAAAATATAAAAATCTAACAGGACCGAAGTGGTGTAATTGGTAAACACCCTGGACTAGAAATCCAGAAATGTGGGTTCGAATCCCGCCTATGGTTCAATCTTTTACGTTTATTCATCTTTATAATCCTATGTTAAATTATCTAAGTTATCTTCATAATTCAGAAAATTTAATTCTATATCTCTTAAGTTACATACACGATAGTGGCCAATTAGGCAAAGAAACTTTAAACTTGTTTATAATTAACCAGAACAATTCTCAGTCAGTTCTATTGAAATATATAAGAACCGGGATGCTGTCATTTGAATAAGAACTGTCAAGTAACTGCCAACCATAGCAGTACTAACCTACAATCCTTACTTCAAAAAACGACTGAACTTCAGATGAATGTGCGTGAATAGTTGATCGATGGTAGGGCATCGAATCGCATTGTGTTCATCAATGATCTACTATCCTTTCAGAGGTTTATATTTACAAAAATATAAAAATCTAACAGGACCGAAGTGGTGTAATTGGTAAACACCCTGGACTAGAAATCCAGAAATGTGGGTTCGAATCCCGCCTATGGTTCAATCTTTTACGTTTATTCATCTTTATAATCCTATGTTAAATTATCTAAGTTATCTTCATAATTCAGAAAATTTAATTCTATATCTCTTAAGTTACATACACGATAGTGGCCAATTAGGCAAAGAAACTTTAAACTTGTTTATAATTAACCAGAACAATTCTCAGTCAGTTCTATTGAAATATATAAGAACCGGGATGCTGTCATTTGAATAAGAACTGTCAAGTAACTGCCAACCATAGCAGTACTAACCTACAATCCTTACTTCAAAAAACGACTGAACTTCAGATGAATGTGCGTGAATAGTTGATCGATGGTAGGGCATCGAATCGCATTGTGTTCATCAATGATCTACTATCCTTTCAGAGGTTTATATTTACAAAAATATAAAAATCTAACAGGACCGAAGTGGTGTAATTGGTAAACACCCTGGACTAGAAATCCAGAAATGTGGGTTCGAATCCCGCCTATGGTTCAATCTTTTACGTTTATTCATCTTTATAATCCTATGTTAAATTATCTAAGTTATCTTCATAATTCAGAAAATTTAATTCTATATCTCTTAAGTTACATACACGATAGTGGCCAATTAGGCAAAGAAACTTTAACTTGTATATATATATATATATATATATATATATATATATATATATATATATATATATATATATATATATATATATATATATATATATATATATATATAGTGAATAACCTCTACATTTATAAACAACTCAACTTGAGCAAGACAATTGCCGATTCGTCGTAACAAAATTTAATTCATTCTTGTAAAAATTTCCGAAACAGGGTCTATCCCTGTGAACTATTAATATAGGCTATAATTATAGATACTAGTTTATCGAAATCGCCCGTCTGGATTCTAGACCAAGTGGGGAAGGTATGTTGGAAAAAAATATTATTATCAACGTGTTGTAACCTCAAAGTTTATCTACGGCGATAGTTGAGGTGGTGGAACAAGTAATCACAATATTTTCACTCCGTCGGAATATGTTAACACGCCTATCAGACAAACAGAAAATCACGTAAGCACCTAATCTCTGGATCACTCGCCACAATATAAAAAAAAAAAAACAAACTTGAATAGAAAAAGTGTTACCTGCAAATAGCATAGAAAAATTGCCGAAGGTGGAACTTCTACTCAGATAGTCAGCTGATGGTTTTATATCCAACATTGCAGTAGGTTGAGAGAAAATGTTGATTGTATTACATTACTTCACGGAACAACAAACTCCCAGCACCCACAAAGCACCAAATCTAGTTCGTTTGAGTTTATTAAGTAATAATCGAATGCCACAGTAATGTATAGTAGTGCGCCAAAGCCATAATGTCACTGTCAAATCGCTCGTTTATACCAATATGTCACTTTATGTGCATATGAAGGACATTTATGATCAACTGTGAACTTTTTCAGTGAGCTTTTACTCGAAGCATTGGTATAGGTGGAGTCTAACGGGGTGTAACAGCCAATGAGAAGTTTCCTGTACTAAGGGCTTATTGCGTCATAAATAAACCCCTCCTTTCACGTTGATCCTTATTGGGGTAGGGATAAACCGTTCCATGTGTAAAGAATGTTACCTTGGATTCTCTTACCCTCTTTAAATGTGCCACAACTCAAACAAAAGATACCGTACAACTTTATTATAAGATTTTTCATGTTAATTTGAGCAATCATATTTTCGTGACATTCATAAATTTGTAAATTTATTATCGATTTAAACTTTTATTAGAAATATTCTGAAAATTATTGCAGTTTGAATTCCTATTGCATGCATAAGAATAATATTCAAATTACCAATACCAGTATCGTAGTAATAGATGTTTTCCAAAGTTGAACACTATATCTATCTCGCAAAATGCACACTGTTCCCTTTATATTTGCAATTCCATGTGGGTAAGATGAAAAATATTCATTTATACTTCTAATTCGATAGAACAAGTAGCTCTTGATTTTCATTGTGATTTTCAGTAAAATAATTTTTTGGAAACAAAATGTTTAAGCAATAGGTATTCAGTTTCCTACATATCATTTTTAGGATAAAAATGATACAATGATCATTTGGAGCTGGAGATATAATCATTAAATAAATCTGAAGTTGATGATACAGCAAATATTGTGCTTTTTGATCACTATCTGGAAGCACAGCATCAGGTTTTAGCACGGTCGTACATACAGGTCTGGGGACTCGAGGATGTTTCCTATGTGAGAAGTGGGTCCGCTAAGCGTCGACTGTCGCGTAGTACCAAAAAGGATGGCGCAGTAGTCGGAATTCTCTGACAACTGTCATACTTGACTTGTAAACACAAGAAATACCTGCGTTTTTAGAAACAAATTACGAAATCGTGCATTGTGCCGAAATGCAAAACGGGGTACAAAAGTGTAAAGCAAGAAACTTCTGTTTTTAAAGTGCCGAAAGATGCGGAAATGAGAAAAAAGTGGATGCTTGCGATTCCGGATAGAAATCGTTTTAACGAGGTCTTTTATGTGTGCGAGCATGTATAACGAAAAAAGGGAAGTTTATTTTTTAGGTGAGTAATTCATTTTGACAAGAGTAACAGTTCTATTCCTCTCTCAAATCAGAATACTTAGTAACACTGCTTGCGATTCCGGAAAAAAAAACGTTTTACCACTTCGATCCAAGCGCTAGCTAGTGGCTGAGCGAGGGACTATGAGTTTGGCGACGCGTAAGAGACCCATGTCAAACATACGAGTCCCCAGACCTGTATGTACGTACGACCTTGGGTTTTAGCTATTTGCGATATGTTTCCAGACCATAATCACTATTTGTAAAGTTTTAAATACAAACACGGTCAGCTATAGTTGGAATGGAGTTTAAACGTCGCACAATTCCCTACAATTTTTTAGTTGATTCAGTATATCTTAAAGGAATCCTGAAATCAATAGTGTAATATTGTTATTGTATTGACACTATTTTAACCTTCATCTTCACACTTCGATGACGTATCTTGAACCTGAAAATGATAATTTCACACACTTCTGCGTGTATATTTATAACTAGAAAACACGGTGGACATTATGGGTCAATAAAATATTATTATTCCATTGCAAAAACTGAAGATGGATGTCACTCAAAACGGGGCTACCGCACCCAGAACCAATTCAGTTCATATTTCCACCACTTAAGCCATCCGCAAAATTACAATAACAGAACATTATAGTAAGGGGAGTAAAAATATGAATGCTCTGTTTCTTATTTAATGAATGAAATTTATTAATATCAAAATATGTATACAGTGTTTTAGGGATATCTATTATGGGGGATTTTGCTTAATGATTTATGTTATTCGATTTATTTGTTTTATTTGTTAGTAAAATGAAGAATTATTAACAAAATTTAATTATAGATTCAATTCGGTTTGGCTGTCATTTTCATTTACATGAATAACAAGTGACTTTATGTTGTAAGGAAATGAAATAAAGGAATCGTCGATTTTAAGAACCATCAACTTTTTCAACATCGTATAGGAATGCTATCTATAACTTTACTGATTAATATATCCCATGAATATTCTTTCCTAATATTAAATGCCTAATTTCCTAATTCCTAATGTTAAATATGTCTAGAATATCACATTTTTTATATGTTCTTTCAAAATGAATGTTATTTTTCAACATTATAGTTCTGATCAACTATAAAATAGTCCACACTGTGGATGCACTATGCGAAAATAGCTATATTCCTCCGAAGTCAGCGTCACCTATCAATTATAATACAGCTTCATTCAATGGTCTTTCTCATAGATTATTGAACATCCCTTCCAGTCATCGGAATCATTACAACGAGAAACAGAAACTTCAGCACAAATCTTTGATCAATAAGGTAAGTTCTAACCAGAAACGGAAAATGGAATGCTATCAATTAATCAAATTAGATCCATTAACTTCAAATAGTTCATTAAAATTCAGAAGTTTCATTTATCATCCCTTAATAATTAATAAATTCTACATTTCCTAAAAAACCGTTTAGGAAATATTTTTGATAAAGTTTCCGACCTCAACAAATCCGGAATCACAGAATCGATTGTGAGTGGTGTTCAAAATGCTATGTGGGTCAAACTAAAAGCAATTTTATAACTCTATATAAAAATAATGGTGAACAATCAGCATTAGCAGGACATATTTTAAATACTGGCTACACCATTTCTCATGAGAAACAAAGTAACGACAAATATCTAGGTAATTTAGAAAGGACGTAGATGTGGAAGCAAAAAAGTTATTAATTCCAAATAATTTTTAAATAGGCACATTTTGATTGTTAATTTAATTTTTTCCGATGGCAGTTACGTGGTAGCTGAAAGGTTCTCTGTACTTTTAGTGGATACGGGACTGTTTCTTTCTTTAGTGAAATAGTTGTGAATTTCGAGTTCAGTGGTATTTGAATTAGCAGCTGTACCTATTTATTTGATGATATACTGCATTATCCATTACACTGCCACTGTTCTTAGGCACATGTCTCTACTTCTTATTCGCTTAGGCACGTCCCGTTTACAATTTTTGAAACACTACACTTATCACAGCTGGTTCCGATACCAGTTTATCTGTTCAGTATATTTGCTTACGGTTCCTATAAGTATAGCAAGAAATATGAATGAATTAAATGAATTTTACTTGCCGTCTTATTTGTTTCAATAAATTAATCGCGCAATGCGAATTGAAGAGTGTAGCGACGGAAAACCATAATCGGAATATTGATTTTCATTATTTCAAAACAGCATTTCAAATGTACTTTAATGTAGGTCGAAAAGAAAAACTCCAGTGGCATTAGGTCAGGTAATCGTGGGGGTCACCTTACTGGTCCATCAAGTTATTTCCAAAATTGGTATTCAATAAATCTGAAACGGTCATGATATTATGACGTGGTGCACCATCTTGTTGGAAGAACGGATTTCTTGCCTGAATTAAGGGTAGATTGTCTATAATTCTCAATAATATTTTGGTTCAATATTTGGTAGTACCGTTGGTCACTCAGATTTTCTTGATATATGTGATATGTTTGAACACGATTGCTCCGTAGAGCACACCAAACACTCAAACCAAAGCGTCCATGAGATCGAACGTTGACGGTATAGTGAGGGTTCAAATCAGACCAATTGTGCTCGTTACGCCAGTTGAAAATTCCAGCACTGCTTAGGCTTCATCTGTCCAAATGAAATTTTTAGAGGATAATGGATATTGTTGACATTTTTGATGATACCATAAGCAAAACTCTAATCTCCGTTGGAAATCAGTAGGTTCAAAGTGATATAGTAAAATATTATTAAGACATATCAAAAGGGACCCGACATGTGATACATAGTTAGAAAGAGGAAAATAATCCGTTTTCACTAAGCCATAGCCTATTTGAAAAAATAAAACTTTAGGTCATAACTCGAAATAGCATCTTTTTTCGAATTTTCTCGAAGCCACTGGATTATATAGAAGAAAGTGCCTCAAAAATGTGTAAGATATTTTCTCCTACATGTTCAAACAACCACGATGAAATTTTGTTCACAACTCGAAAACAAAAGACGATAGCTAATTTTGTTTCTGCCAGTGTATTTGTCTCAAAAAAGAGATGGAGAAAATGAATACAATTTTTTGTACCATTTATAGTTATCTGGTTACGCTATATAAACAAATTGCCCACTCTGTTCATAATCAATACTTACGTAATTATCTCTAAATTCAATTCAAATAGGGTATTGTATTTTGGAATAGACAATTTCTTACTTAAGCAAAACTTTATTTAATAAAGTAATATTTATTTTTTCAAATTCTTTTTGAATACTAATAAAATAAAAACAAAAATGTTTCTTTCAAAAAATCAAGAAATTTTTAATATAATTTTTCATATTTAATAATAAATAATTGTTTTATTTGATTTTTTTAGCCAATTATTTAATAAAATAAAAATTAATAATAATTCCCTGCTAATCATTTTTAAATTTAAGTTTTAATTATAAATACGAATGAATTTGCTATCATACAAATTTAGTAAATTCATTATTGAAATAACTACAAAAATATTCTTTTAAAATTTTATCTATAAAACGATAAACATGAAAATTTCTTGCTTAAATGAAACTTTTACTAATGAAGGAATAAACATAATTTATTCATTTCATTGAACGGATAACCAAAATAATTATTCGACGCCATGTGGAATGTCAAGTATTATAAGAATGATGATGAGGTATATCGACACTCCCAATTTTCATTTTAAGGGATGATAGTAGTATAGGCATAGTATCTGATTACCGTGGATAAACCAGTTTTTTCTTGGGTAGTGTCCAATTATTTCGATAATTCCGATTACTTTAACCTGTAATATTCTGAACACAGGGTAGAAGATGACTCATCGTCACATCATTGATCGAACATAAGTTAACTTGTGTAAATTCACGTCAGACACCTTCATTAATTGGTGCGAATCTGATATTTGTAGACGATAATAGATTTTATGGCGAATGCGCCAAGAAACTAATAAATCAGTTAGCTATAATTTATATTCTTTTATTCACAACCTAATCATGCTTATTCCATTGAAAATGGAACTATTGCATTCAGAATAAATTTTGAATGTATGGAGATGGTGATTGTAAAGATAGTCGAGATTTTGAATATTGAAAAATTGTCGATATCTACCGAAATTCCCACTAGTTCAAGATTCCATAATATTCTCTAAAATCTCATAAGCATAGTAAGTACTAACTGAAGATAGAATAGTGTTAAGCGAGTGAATTTTTGTAATCAAAACCAATATCAAAAAAAGCGGAACACAAATCCTTAACGTAATGATGTCATTTACTATTCCTATGAAGACTACATCCATGCTCGCGCACCACCAACAGCATCATCTCATGGGACGATCATGTCAGGTCCATTGCGAAAACTGCTTCACAGGAACTTTGTTTTCTATTCCGTGCCAAGAGTTACTTTTCACCGGAGCAACTCCTCATGATCTACAAATCACAGATTCGACCGGTTCTGGGGAATACCCCAGTAACAATAGTTCACATGTTTGGAGATCAACTCTCAAATAAACGCTGAAGTTCTTAGATTCGATTTAAAAGATGGATATTCGTCTGGTTGGTAATTGGTTTAATCAAAAGTGTGAAAAAATAGCGGTCATTACTAAAATTTTATAGACCGCAAGAAAATGCAAAATTCTTTTTGCATCGAGTTCACGATGGCTTACACGTCGTTAGTCAGAAGAAAAAAGGGAGCTCGTGATTATTACTATTAATAAACAATGAAAACCCATCTTCAATTGGAAACAAAGGGAATGTCTTTTATAATAAAAGGAATATCTCGGACCCTTTTAATCCAAAGTTCCTGAAATTTCGTATCAGGGGATTTTTTGGTTCGTTGAACTCGAATCTGAAGTCGAAAAATGGAAAATTTTTCAAATCTTAGCAGATAACAAATTTTTTTCTCGGACTGTGGTATTGAAATAATAAGATGCCGTGATTTGTCTTGGTACAATTTTCACTAAAAGAAGGAAAATTCTGAAAAATTGCGTCGTTTTTCCTTCATATTCCTAGCTCCGTCCTGTTTTCGTGGTCGCTGAGTATTATTTCATGATCATAAAATCAAACCGATGACAGTTTTCCGCAAAACTACGGAAATTGAAAATTTATTATTTCTGCACGACAGACCTTAATTATTTTGTTTTTCGAACAACTTTAGTCAGTGATATTGCAATAATAAGGTACCGTGTTGGTTCTCCGTGTAAATTTCACTAGAAGATGGAAAATCCTGGGAAATTGGCTAAAAATTGAGTCGTTTTTCTTCATATTCCTGTTTCGGTCTTCGTCCAACGTGTCAAATTATAGGTTTTTGTGGTCGAGTATTATATTATGGTTATAAAATCAAAAGCAACTATAGTTCTCCGGAAAACTACGGAAAATGAAAATTTTAATAAAATTTAATATAAATTTTTTTTCCAGAAAATTGTAGTGAAAAATCTATCTAATAATGATATTACTCGGTTATATATAAAATAGTCTTTTCTTTCATATTATCAAAATCAGCTTTTTTGAGAAAAAAATCTTGAATCTTGAATTTACCACAAACCCGCGAGCTGTTCGTTTTGTTGTGGATTAGGTTTTTAAGTTACTTAGCTGACAATAGTTTTCGAATACGTCAATTCAATTTACATAATTTTATTTTCGATTACTAAGTTTTAATACAAATCGATATTTCATAGAGTCCATGTGTTTTATAAATTAAAATAGTAAAAAGGACGTGATTATACAGCTGCATCTCAGATACTATTTCCAGCATGCCAGTTCCTTTCCCTCCACAATCAAAGTGCTCTCCGTACGAGATCTTGTGTATAGGATCTTTAGGGTACACGTACGCCGCATCATCATTGATGCTTCAAAAACATCTGCTCTTTCTTCATCTGCTTTGAAAGAGGTACTATACATATCATAATAAATGTCTAAGATTTTCCGAAAAACAAAATAATAATCAAATATTGTAGTGTAAATAAGTCAAATTCTCATTTTTCAGGAGTTTCCAAGAAACCATAGTTGCTTTCGATTCCATAACCATAAAATAATACTCAGCGACCACAAAAACATATAGTTTGACACGTTGGACGAGGACTAAAACAGGAATATGAAGGAAAACGACGCAATTTTTCACCAATTTTTCAGAATTTTCCTTCTTTCAGTGAAAATTGTATCGAAACACATCACTTCATCTCGTTATTTCAATACCACAGTCCGAAAAAAAATTTTGTTTGTTGCTACGATTTGGTAAAAGTTTCCGAATTTTCCAGCAAACGGGCCGGATTTCCCATTTTCCTACAGATTCGGTTTCAGCGGACCAAAAAACTCACTGATACCAAATTTCAGAATCTTTGGTTCAAAAGAGACCGAGATATTCCATTAGTTATAAAAGACGGTCTATAAAATTTTATATGTTTCTCACACTTTTGACTGTTACTATTACTGTTTCTGAAGATCTTTCTTCATCTCTTCATATAACAGAAGTATGTAAAAAAGCCAATACAGCAATATACATATTTAAACAAGAATTCAGAACATTATTAAGAAAATGCAAATTCTATCAATAAAACGTATATTAGACCAATAGTTGAATCCGGTTCATCGGTATGGTTGTTCTTGTGCGGGAACTTTTGAATTTTTTTCGAAGTATTCGAAGGTAATGGCTCTAATTTAGTTAGTTGGCTATGTTCCGATTTCTCTTTTTTTTAGAAATTAAATTATTGTTCAAAGATTTGTGATAACCATTGTCCAACGCAATTTGCTGAAGTTTCTCAACTTCGTTGCATCAGCCCAACAAAATTATAACAACGAAGTTGAGAAACTTCAGCAAATTCAGTTATAAGGAACATTTTGCCCATATAAAGAAAATTAATGGTGAAAAATCAGCGGAAGCCGAACATATTTTGAATAACGGTCACACCATTTCCCTAGAAAGTTTATCACTTCTAAAATACAGTACAGATAAATATCTAGATCTAGAAAAAGCAATTTATTAAAATCCGATTTATCTCCAGCTGAGGGTAACCCATTGTTTACATTATTATCCCCAAATAGTATTCAAACAGGCACATTTTGATTTATGATTTAGTTTATTCTGAAGATGGCTACTTGGTAGCCGAAAGGTCATCTAATGGAGTATCTTTTGTCTACTAGTTTCTTGACGCTGACTATCAAATTTTGATCTAGTTCGATCTTCAAGATAGAGAGCTCTACCTTCAGCGTGGTTTCATTTTGCATCCGAAACTATGCTTTTGAATTAGATTAGTTTCAATTCCTAAATTCCAGTTGTTTCATCAATAGCAGTAAATGAATGCATGACCTTTAATCGGAATAGAATCATTCAATAAAAAATTCCCATGCTCTGGAATAAGCCTACTTATTTCAAGGAAGTGGACATTTATATAAAGATAATATTAGTTTGTTGTGTAATGAGATGATTGCTATGCAAACTTTGTTACCTATAATCTACAAAGTTTTTGTACATTCGTAGTACGTAGCAAATTTGTTTTTGTTAGTTACTATATTTTTTGTAGTTTTTGTACTTGTTTTGTCTTATTCTGGAAATGTGGAAATGAAACTAAAACGGTCGATAGTAAGAAGAGTGTTGTTGAAGGTAATTTGCCGAAAGTTTGTCTTGTCGGGTGGTGATAACTCAGGCTGTTAGCTTCCAGAAAATGTGCGGCGGTGGCGCTACTTTACAGGAAATGTCTCCATAGCAACCCGGCGGCCACATCGATTGCCGCCGCCGGCAATATTCGTGCTAACTGGAATTATGTGTCGAGAATCACAGCAAGCCGATCATATCACATAATATTCATTCATAATGTTAGTCATAGTCATGTACCTAGACTTACAGGGGTGAGTCTTACTTTTTAGTGAGATATCTGTATGTATAATATATCAGTATAATCTTCCACTATGCAAATAAAAAATCAGAGATGTTTTCTATACATAATTCTGATTAAATAATTGAATTATATAAGTTTGGTTCTTAAATTATCGTAATTTAATTCTACCACATTCCTTAACATCCTTGACTAATACTTTGTCGGATATTGTATTGTAAAGAATAATATTACGAATATCAACAAGTACAACTGAAATAAAACGGAGTGTGATCATTCTCTCACTTATTTCCCTCATTTTTGTTAGCAAAATAGCTTTCAGACACTCCTGCTGGTTAAATGTATGATTGTAGCAACAGACAATATACTGGAGATGACTTAGAAAACCATTAATGAAAGACGTTGAGATATGAGTCAATCCACGTCAGGACAGCAACGCTCAATGGGTCAACATCTCCGATTTCGTTCAAATTCTGGGGATAGGTTCTCATTACCGAAAAAATGAGATCCTGAAAATTTCAAGGCGATAGGAAAAAAAATTTTGAATGTATCGGCAAATAAAAAATTTGCCCAATTTTAACGAGAAAAAATTCAAAATCAAATTTCTCCGGTAAAAATGAATTTTTAGGACCAAACAATATTTGGAAAAGTCCAAATTGATAGGAAATTTTTCCAGGAATCCGATTAAATCAGAATATCTAGCGTATTTAGCTGACGCATGCGCAAATAACTCGAAAAACTCAAAAATGTCACTTTTTCCTTAAAAATTCATCTCAGCTGCTGCCACTTCCATTTTTTCAAAATTTCCAGGGAAGGTAGCTGAAACCATGTACTTTCATGTAAAATATGCGGATCCATGCTCTTCATATGAAAATTTTTGTCAAAAGACCGAAAATGCGGATATTTGATATTTTTTATTTTTTTCGCTATATTTTGGTACGATGAGCATTGTAGAATTCAATCATAATTCAATAGAATTGAAAAAATAGGTTAGTAAAATTTGAAATTAATTTTATTTAATAATTCAATTTAGCAGAACGTGAAAAAAATATTGAAATCCAAAAAAAGTTACAATCACAGGTCTATAGATTTGATGTTTTTAAACTTTACTAAATAATTTTCATATTTTTTTATTCGGTTTAATTCCCCTCAGGAAAATTTATTCAAAAATGTTGTGTGATATTATGAATACATTTAAAAATTCAATATCAATTTTTGTAAGTAATCAAATGAGCATTTTTTAAATTAACAATATCCTAAAACAAGTGAGAAACAGTTGTGAGAGTAGTAATACCCAACTTAAGTACAGTAAAATATAATAATCATATTGGTCACATAATTTATTTTTTGAAAAACTGTTTAAATTTACTTTTTGTTTGTCCGTATAATTTTATTTCAACATAATTCTTCACAGTTTCCACTGTGATATTTGACAGTATGAAATTACAACCAATTTTTAAATTTCTATCGAAGTACACGTATTTATTTTTACCTGTTTGGTCCATTATTGATATTTCAGCTTCAAGCATATCATCGTTCGTTCTGATAATGAAACCGAAGTTCCATGTTTTGTCAACAATAAAACTAACATATGTATTGGATACCCAATCGTAAATGTTTTTATTTAACAAATCAAAAATCAGTTCATTCTTTTCATCATTTCCAATAATTTTACAAGTAATTATTCCATCCGACTTTGGAATGAATCTGTGAAAGCTTCTGGTACTAAGTATTGTTTGTGCTTCACTGATTTCTGAATTCCGGATGAGGTGGATTTCTGTTCTGTCAATCAAGAACGGTTCTATTGATTTCATATCATTTTTACAAAAATCGTACAAATCTCTTGCTGTGAGGATTTGAATCGTCTTCGGACGTCGCAAGCTTTCTCTTGCTGCTTGTCTTTTTAAACTGCCACCAATATCATCACAAGCAGATTTACCATGCGATGTGGCAAAAAAGTTCCAATTTCCTGTCAGATCATGTTTTTTTTTTACCAGTTAGGCGTAAGAAATTCTCACAGTTTTTATATTGCCCAGCACATCCAACCGTGAAATATTCAAGTTGAGTAATTTTTGGAAAATGATTTTTGATATAATCAATCACGTATTTAATAAAAGTTTGCACCATTGCATTGTCATGCTTCAAATCTTCTGTGAGAAAACAAAAAGATTATAAACGAAAATGTATATGGTGTCATCAATTATATTATTTGATATAATTACATATAAGAAAATTTTCGATTTTAATCTACATTTGATATACAAGAAAGTGATATACTTATAATAATTTCAAAGAAATTAATTATTATACTTTCGTTTCTTTTACGTTATTCTGATGGATGGGAAATTAATTACTTCTTGGATATGTAAATTTTTGTTTGATGAATCAGAAGATTTACATGGTTACTCATTTCAAGTACAAGCGCATGCATAGAACGGATTCTCCAATGCTCATCGTACCAAAATATAACGAAAAAAATAAAAAATATCAAATTTCCGTATTTTCGGTCTTTTGACGAAAATTTTCATATGAAGAGCATGGATCCGCAGCTTCAACATGAAAGTACATGGCTTCAGCTACCTTCCCTGACAATTTTGAAAAAATCGAAGTGACAGCAGCTGAGTTATGAATTTTTAAAGAAAAAGTGATATTTTTGAGTTTTTCGAGTTTTTTACGCATGCGTCAGCTAAATACGCTAGATATTCTGATTTAATCGGATTCCTGGGAAAATTTCGTATCAATTTGGGCTTCTCCAAATATTTTTTGGTCCTAAAAGATCATTTTTACCAAAGAAATTTGATTTTGATTTTTTTGACGTTAAAATTGGGCAAATTTTCTTATTGGCCGATATATCCAAAATTGTAGTTCCTATCGACCTGAAATTTTCAGGATCTCATTTTTTCGGTAATGAGAACCTATTCCCAAAATTTGAACGAAATCGGAGATGTTGACCCATTGAGAGTTGCTATTCTGACGTGGAATGACTCATATACTAACATTGAAATTTTATTAAAATAGTCTACATAATATATTTTATTATTCTATGTTTCATACTGACATCTGAAACTTGAAATGAGAATTTCGAACACTTGTGCAGATTGAATATATGTGTGATATATATTTATAACCAGAAATGAATTAAATATTATAATTCCAACTACATACGACCAATAGGAACGGCGCAATCGTCTCCTCAGAGGGTTATGCGCGCTCACCGAAACACACACACGCACGCGCTTACACGCACACACACACAAACACGCACACACACACACACCCACACACACCCACACACGCATGCACGCACGCACGAACACACACACACACACACACACACACATATACGCGCGAAGATGCGCGTACACATTCAACAATGATCACCAGGCCATCATCTTCGAAATTGGTGCACAGAGTGGACGGAGAACAAGGGAGTTACAAGCACCAGCGCAATGGAACGCCAAGTCCTTCGACTGCGGAACTTTCATGGTCATGATGGAAGAGAATACAGCACCATCAGGCTCCTCTGAGCACATGTCCTCGTAGCTCATGTCACTGGTCTCTAATTTCTGCGACGCAGCTATGAAGAAAGCGCCCAAGAGAAATCGCCTCGCAACGGTGTACTGGTGGAATGAGCAAATCGCCGAGCTCAGGAGTCGATGCCACCGTACCCGGCGGAAGGCATAGCGCGCCCATTGTCGTGAGAATCACAAAGCCTTGGAACTACGATACCACGAGGCAAGGGGAAGTCTTAAGAGGACCATTGAAGATAGCAAGCGCCGCTGCTGGAGTGAGCTCTGTGAAAGGTCAATGAAAAACCCTGGGGAAGACCATATAAAACAGTAATGGCCAGGCGGAAACGCCGCTCTGTGTTTCCGCCATCCTGGCCAGTTCTGCTTAGAAAGATAGTAGCTACCTTGTTCCCAGAACAACCGGGACACACCCATTCAGTGAATGTGTCAACCACTCATCGCTTCGCTTCTCGGAAGAAGAGTTGATGAAAGTCTGCAACAAGATAGGTGAGGCCAAAGGTCCGTGTCCAGACTGTATACCAAACCTCGCCCTTAAAACAGCAATCAAAGCACGATCAGATGTTTTCTTGGAGACCTATAGCACATGCCTTCGCGGAGGAGCTTTTCCACGTCGTTGGAAGCAGCAGAAGTTAGTTCTTCTTCCGGAGCGCAACAAGCTTCCGGACAATCCTTCATCTTACTTATAAGCAACAGGATAGAGGAATTTATGGAGGTGCTCGGGGCCTGACGGAACACCAGCACGGATTTCGAAGGAGATGTCAAAACGGTGGACGCCATTGACGTCGTCGTAGCCACTGCTCACGAGGCCATCGATGGGAAGCGTTGGAAGGATGGTGCCAAGAACCACTGCGTCATAGTCACCATGGACGTGAAGAACGCGTTCAACTCATTGAACTGGAATCAAAGTTGAGAAGAGTTGTCATTGATGGAGGGCCCGGAGTACAATACAAGGGTGATCGCAAGCTACTTTAGCGAAAGGAGTATTATAGTACAATTCGGGCGAGGGGTTCAAAGTCTACAACCTCACAGAAGGCTCCGTACTTGGACGCTTATTGTGGAACATCATGTACGATGCGGTGCTGAGGTTGCCCATACTCACAGTGCAAATAATGAACAAACGTACAAAAAGTGTGTATTTAATTGAGAACAGATCATGATTTGATAGATTCAACAAATAATAATAATCTAATCAACAAAACGATACCTTAACAATTCGAAAATTGGATCTTAAAGTAGGTGCTCAACGATATGACCTTGTTCTTTGATCAAAGCATTTAACTTCCTTACAAAAGGAAGAAATGCATCCCTTATTCTGATCTTCATGTCTTCAGCAGTCGTTGGTCTAGCACGCAGAATATTCTCTTCCACAAATCACCAAAGGAAAAAATCTATTGGGATTAAATCGGGGAACAGGCAATTCAAGCGATTGCTTCTCCCAACGCTATCAAACGGGTAAGCTTGATTTTAAACTTGACGCACAATTGGATGAGAGTGTAAAGGTGCCCCATACTGCTGCAGCCACAATCTTCTTGTAGGCAAATTTAAATTTTTTAGAAGAAATGGGAGATCATTTTCTAGAAATTCCAAGTATCCAATCCCATTCAAAACCTCATCAAAAAAGCAAGGATAACTCGATCCCCCGCAAATCCTCCCAAAACATTCAGTGACCACCTATTTTGAAGATAAACATGATGGATGCAATGATGGTTTTCAGTCACATAATGATGCATTTTGGGCTTGTTAACTGCTCCATTGCTCTTGAGTTTTGAATTTTGATTCGTTACTGAATAAGATTATATACATGAGACCCCCCACTCATTATAAACTAAACGAAGCATTGGTTTCACAAAAGTGGTTCAGTTTTGAAAATCATCAAAAGTTCGATGTGATACGGATGAAACTTATGCCTTAATGTTATTCAATTAATAGTGCTTTTCGACATTCCAGTTTCGGCAGCAATTTCTCGAGAACTCATTTCTAAATTTTCTTCTAACATCAAAAGGACTTCTAGTTCTTCAGCATCGCGTATTCTTCGACCAAACAATACTCTTTTTGTGTAGACGACATTCCCAGTACCGTGAAATCCGTCTTTTACTTTTTGAAAATCGGCACTTAGCAGTATACGTGCTTCTGGATATTTCTGCTGGTAGATTCTTCTTATCAATAAAATATTTGTATCAGCTTCTCCTAAGCAATATACCATAGTTATCAAGTATTTTCGCGTGAAATTCATATGGAAAAATAGTATTCATACATAAATATGAATGAATCTCAGAACTGACAACTGAGGTTGCAAAAGTTGACAGTAAACCACTTGATTTGTACATTGTTTTCAGTGGGAAAACTAGTTTCTTGTTTGTTTTATTTAATAACAGTTTGAATGTTCACTTTCGGCCATACTTAATACAACAAAGCTTATTTATTATACCTTTCGACTAATGAAATAATATACAGAATGTTTCATAGAGAATAACAAAGTTATACGATTTTTCTGTTATGGATCATCCTATATACTCTGCACATTTTCGAGCAATTTCTGGAAATAGATACTATTTTTCATCATATTGAAAAACCAATCGCGTAAAAATCGCGGTTTCATCTCAATCAGTAAACACAGAGTGATTTTTTGAAGTAGACCCCTTTTAACTCTAAAATGTCTAATAATTAGGAAACAAGAAACTCATAATATGTGACATCATTTTTCTCAGATTAATAAGGGCTTCCGAAATAATGATCACAGTATAGGGTGTTCCATTGAAAAAAACATAGGTTTGATGTGAGACTTAATAAAGACAACCCTGTATATCGATAAAAATATTTTCAATTCTGTATTTCTGTATTTATTTCATAAATAACACAACTTGGCAATATCTCCAATAGTAACGGAGCTATTGGACTTTTCCGGGATTCTGGGTCAATCTGTATGTTCGCAGAAGCTACGGTGTTAGCGAAACTAGTGAAAATCAAACTTTTAATATTTATTATGCTTAAGATTTGAATTATTTTTTGTATTGTAACGTGGATTAATAATAGCTTCTGTTTAATCTCAATATATATTGAGAAACAGAATATATTATGCAAGCTTTATATGTATCTCTTCAGTAATATAATATACGAGTAACCATTATTGATGTTGATAAATTATCAATTCATCAATATATTATCTCGTTACCCTCTTCAATAATTATGTTGCACAGTATATGCTTAGAGCTGGCACACGTTCGATGTTCACTTCTTTTATAAAGAACAATAGGGATGACAATTGACATACGCTGACAATTTAGTGACAATAACAATGTGATCGGTGTGAAGTGAGATCGCCAAATACGTACCCCTACCATGTATATCTGTACCTTTGTTGTGTGGGAACAGTTCGCTTATGTTGCACCAACGATTGCTTTCATGTGCTAGGCTCAACCGGGAGATAAATAAAAGATAATTGAATGGAATGTTCAATACTACTTCATTGCGGTTTGTTCGAAATTAGTCGCTTTAGATTTTTATAATATGTACTTTTATTGTCCTTATTAAAAATTAAATGAAACACTCAAAAGTACGATTACTTTTACTTTGTTGCATTTAGTTACGTTTATGAAACCGCTTTTTGCAATTTAGAATTTCAACAGCTCAACATTTTCAGAAATACACAATGAGAAAAACTTAACCATTACATCTTTGTATAGGGAGGTATATGAAAAGAACTAATAACATTTCGGTTATTCTTGTAATTGTGAATTTAGATTTAAATCAAGCGTTCAGACTGAACTTTCCCAAATTTAATTGCCCATTGAATAGATCATTGAAAAGGTTGTTATGATCAAAGGTTTATGTTGATTATAATTCATTGAGTTCTCCACCTAGACTAGTATAGTATAACAGAAGAATTATTTCGCCATACATTGGAATCCTCAGAAATATATTGAAGATGGGTTTTCCACACAGTGACAGAGAAGCTTAAACTTGATTGAAATGTTACATTCAAATTATTTTGGCCCAGTACCTAAAGAACGTCATTGTCACAAAATTTTTGTCGGATATCTCTTTTACGTAAGAATGAATATTATTGATATTTCTTTTTCGAAAGGAAGCTCGATAAGTTGAATAGTAAATAATCTATATACCGTCGAACGAGATTCTGCTATTTTTGTCCGCGGGCTCGGCCCGCAAAAAGCCTACAGAAACAGTCAAGAATCGCGGTTGGTCAATACCCTCTATAGTACAAGGTCTGAACGCTTAGTAAAGTAGTCAGTGTGAGGCTTTGTTTCGCTTAGTCTTGATGGTGCATAGCCGTTATTGACTGAGACGGAAAAGGTAGATGTAATTAAACAGAGTTGTAACTTTTTCTTATGAAAAATTATACGTTGCACCATGTCCTAAGATGTTCTAATGTGATTGGAACGTATTTTACACGTAAATAAGCGTGTATAAGAATTTCATGACTGAATAAAGTGCGTTGCAAAATGGCTTCCTAATTGAATGCTTATATCGGTTTTTACCTCGTTTTGTGTCGCACGTGCAGAGTGGTGCAAATTGGACACTTTTGATAGGAAACACCAGTTTCTAGAGGAGCTAGAAAGAAACTAACCTACATGTTACCAGCTCGATTTTTGTGAGAAAGTGAGTACCGAAAACCGCATATCGATATCTTGAACTGTTTAAAAGATACAGGATGGTTTCAATTTTGTGCATTTTTGGCTCGTCCACGTAACTTATTTATTTATGGAAATTTTTTGTTCTGTAAAAATATTCTTGAGGCACTTTTTTGAAAGGAATCCTATGGTATCTCCAGTTTTTCATTAAAAAAACAGTTTTGAATTTATGACATAAACTTTTATTTTTTCTTATGAACCATCCTATATATTTTTACATATTCGTTTTTGAAATAAATTTCTATTTCCAAATATTCATCATACTTGCTACTTTCTTTTTTAAGTTTTTATTTTTTTTGCTGTTTTCAAAATACTATAGGTGAATTTTGTATATTAAGATTGGGTAAGTAACTAAATCTAGCGTGTCATGCTTGAAATATAATACCTTCGCTACTTCTGTCAAACAATGATAATTTTTTATTCAAGTTTGCTTTTGAACTTGCTTATTTGAACTGAGTTTTGAAGCTATAAGAAGATTTTCCTGTTTATTTAATATGTTTGAATGCTACGAAAAGTTTGACATGTTAAGTGTTATTGGGAATCAAATGAAGATGCTCAGGTCGCCAGCAACTTTTACTTCAAGGGATATCCTGAAAGGAGACAAACCCTTTCGGGATACGTTTCCTAGATTGCGGCAACACCTTATCTAGGGTTCGTTCAAAAAACCAAGACCAAGAATATATGAAGCCAGACATAGAGAAAGAAAATTAGAAGAAATAACTGTTTTGAGGAAATTCAAAACCAACCCAATCTTTCTTTACGTTAAATACAGGTATCCCAGAAACTAGTGGTTCGCGAATCCTAAAAAAAAAATTGAACCGTATAGTGTGAGAAAAGTTGCTACCAAATGACCAACAATACGGGGTCGACTTTTGCCAACGGTATTTGAGAAAATGTGCTGGAACCAAAAAAAACCAAAAAAAAGCAAGTACATATTTTGATCAATTCCAACATTTGTACAATTTTTTCTCAGCATCTTCGTACAGATGGAGTGTTCTACAAGGATGTTTAGGAAAAACAAAACCTAAACTATTGGTTGTTAAATAAATATGCGATGGAATTAAAACGGTTTCAATCCAATTGCATTAAGATACTAACCGAAAGAATTCTACCAGAAGTGAAAGACATTTTAAAGAAACTTGATACATTTGAGTTTACTCTTCTGACTATTATTTTGAACAAATTATTAGAAAGGATCAACCAGCAAATCTTTGCAAGAGATTAAAAATAATCTCACTATAGTTTGCGAACTTTTTTTGTCACATGGTATAAAGATGAAACTACCAGAATACGGAAAAGAAAAAAACGTTTTGAAGAAAGTTCTTTTGAGGATATTGGTTTTGTGAGACATGAAAACTTTAAAATAAACAGTTTTTTTGTAATTTGCGGCAAATTAGTCAGTTAAAAAGAAGGCAACAATCTTACAATTCTGTTAATAATATTTTCAATATATTTTTTATGGATATTTCCAAACGGGGTTTCAAAAGAAGTCTCAACAATATTGAACAATATTACAATTAGGATATCGATGTAAGTGACCTATAAAATAAATTAATGCAATATAAGGAAATGATCTAAATCTAGTAGCATTGTTCAAAATTCTGAAAAAATGTGCATAATAAAAATTTAAATATCTCAATCTAATGCGCTTTAGGCTAGTAGGAATGCTGCTTTTGTATTTTTTTCTCTATTAAGACCGTTTTTAGTATTTTATTACTTGCGTTCTGTGTTAATTCCATTTAAAAAAAATTAAAATATATTTCTTTAACTTATTTTGGTCCTATAAGCGAAAAAATTGCAAACATGTTATCCCATCATAACCTGACCATCAGCTTTAAACCCCCAAACAAATTATCTCATATTCTGTTCAATGCGAAAGATAAAACTGACAAATTTAAAAGACCCGGAGTTTATAAACTAATTTGTTCAGAGTGTGATAGTTTTTACATAGGTAGATCTTGCCGTAACATAGCAGTTAGATATAAAGAACATTTTCGTTCCTTTGAAAATAATAAAACCGATTCTGCATTTGCAAATCATATTTTAGAAACAGACGATACCTTCCCTAATTTGAATAATGTCCAAATTTTACATAGTCAAGATAAAATTTCAAAACTTAATATATTAGAGTCAATGGAAATTTTCAAAGGAATGAAGATGTTATGATAATAAGATCCTAAACGATCAACTAGATTCATATTACAGTAATCTCTTCAATGTATTAATAACCTGATTTTAGTATTTAAAATCCGTTAGTAAATATACCCGCACCACTAAGGTCCTCACGGAATTACCTAATCACCTTACCCCTATCTGGTTTTTCTCAGAACTATTTCCTATAGCAATAAAATTTGTTTGTAATCCTTTAACCTATATATAGTAGATATAGTATTTGTTAAATTCATTTTTCGTCTGAAGATGACACGTTTAGTGTTGAAACTATAGTAACGATTATATTAAATATCAGCGATAGTAAAACAAAGTAGTTCTATTCATTATTTCCTTAATTCCATTATTTTATTTTTTTGTGTTACATCCATTTTATGTTGACAAAATGATATAAATATTGGTTTTCGACAGTACTATTGTTATTGTTTTTTTGTTCTACTTATGACACCAAGTTTTTCTCCCGCGCCGCTATCAATGGTTTATTCCCAAGCCTACGAAGGGGTCCCAGATGGTAGATGAGCCTAGGGCCTACTAGAACCAAAAATAGGCTCTGAAAAATAGAATGAGGTACTAGCTGAACAAGAGGAAGAAGTTTTAGAGCGCACTGAAGAAAATCCTAGAGAGAGCATTAGAAAGGCGTCTCGGCTTTTGATAACGAAATTGTACAGTCACAAGGATTTTAAATAGGAATAGACTGCACCCTTATCATTCTAAGGGAACCCAAGAACTATTACCTAAAGACTTTCCTCTAAGAATTGGATCTTGTCGGAGGAATCGTATCAGACCTCAGTTACACGTAAAAACAGCTTTTGATTAGTAGGGGTCCACACACCAAATTTCAAAGTTTTTAGGAAAAATTTATAAAATTGTGTGTTTCAACTCACTCTGTATATGGGAATAACCCCGCAGGTAGGCGAAAGCCCCCTTGTTATTTTTTGAACATACTGTTTAAACGAACGCACATCATTCTGAAATATCCTGTATATTGGGATTCCTACTTCGATAAATATCACCATATTCTTTGTAATTCATCTCTCAAAGTATGTTGTTGATGAAGAGTTATTCATAGGTTCTATGTTAAGACATTTATAGGTAGACTATTAGTAAGCATTTTCCACGTGGATTAAAATTCCGATTTATGAATCATAAGAATACTGTTTCGGTTCGCGACTATTTTATTCAAAATAAGAAAATTCACCCAAATTTTCACTGTGACTGGAGATGGAAAAGCTTGAAGATGTTTTAGCCATCGTTAGTTCATCTACTGGGATTAAATATACCTTAGATAAGGTCACGGCTTAGGTTACATATTCATTCCTCCGGTTAGAATGTCTTCTCAATTATAAAATTCATACTTCACAATGAAACGCAATTGCTCATTTCATTCTACTCGATATTCATTACATTATCATTGCATAGCATTGAATGTCCTACATCACATGTAGACTTTGTACCATAACAGTCGTGTTAGTATATTATAGTTAATGATCGGAGAAGTTTGTTGCAAGAAGGTTTAATAAGCTTGTCTTCTAAAACTTGATTCGTCTCTCGCGCCACTCCCTACAGCTCCTAAAGCTCATTTCCGGCACTCGCCGCCTGTGCTATATTAATTTTAAATTAAAGCCGGATAACGCCCCTGCGCCCGTCAGCTTCAACGCCACTCGGATTATCTAATGTGCTATCTCTCAAAGACTCGAGTTATGCTTGTGCAAACTCATTCCTACAGGAAATAACTCGGTCCCGGACCAGATTACTATTAATATTACTTGCACGAGTTACAAATCTTCGCATACGTATCTACATCCAATTTCATTACCTATTTCAATTAGGGTTTTCGTTTTATTTTAACACGTAAAGGTGAAAAACACATCCAATTCAGATATGGTTTGAACATTTTCCAATATTTGCGTTGGTATACCTTTTAGACTTCAACAATTCCTTTGTCTTAGATGCATTTCGAATTCAGAAATTAAAATTATATTGAGAGACAGAACCATGCACAGGATTTGTTCAAGGGAAGGTTCACATATAATCTCGCAAAAAATGGGATATCTAAGAAAGATTAATGTAGAAATAAATGTACCTATCAAGTAATTTTTTAAGTCTGTATTTATAATAATAATAATAATAATAAAGTCTTTATTCAGATAAATTTACAGAAGTGTAATTTCTTCTGACGAAGTTTAGCTAATTAGGTACTCTACTCAACCCCATTTTAATAAATGCATAAAAAAAAGGAAAGACAGAACAGCGATTATGAACTAAAATATACATATACATATACACCGAGCACTGCTGACAGAAGTGAAAACTGACATTATGAAGTAACCGATTTATTTTGGGAATTTCATCCAAATTCGTATGATTTCACCAGTATCATCTCTTTCTACATGACACAATTTTCCGACAGTGCCATTGGACAATTCATCCCCAACATCTATGTTATTAGTTATCATGTATGGTCGGTTAAGAACTGAAATTAACTCGTATGGAATCCACAGGTATCACCGGTTCTCATTTTATGCAACTTCTGCCTGACGAAATTTTGTTGCTCAGCATTATGACAACCAACGAAGATATTCGATGCCACAGATACTACGGAGTTTAGTATGGAGTTGTTGTACTCGGTGTAGCATTCGAAATTACAATTCTACTATTTTCAACTGAAAATTAATATAATTAGGTTTCCTTCAGTTTTCACAACTGTCAGCATTCCAATCAACAATTATACGCATTTTTATATTTAATAATAAAAAACGTATAATGGGTGGTACAATCCCTGTAAAGAGTCATTATAATAAATACACATAAATAAATAACGTCGAGTATCCGACTCAGATCAGGCAGTCTCTCTATATGCTTACACACGTGTGCATTCAGATATGCACACGTGTGTAAGCGTATAGAGAGACTGCCTGACGCATGACCCAAGTAGTCACGCTGGCGGCAGTATACATAATACGTAGTATACATATATATATATATATATATATATATATATATATATATATATATATATATATATATATATATATAACTTAAGAGATATAGAATTAAATTTTCTGAATTATGAAGATAACTTAGATAATTTAACATAGGATTATAAAGATGAATAAACGTAAAAGACTGAACCATAGGCGGGATTCGAACCCACATTTATGGATTTCTAGTCCAGGGTGTTTACCAATTACACCACTTCGGTCCTGTTAGATTTTTATATTTTTGTAAATATAAACCTCTGGAAGGATAGTAGATCATTGATGAACACAATGCGATTCGATGCCCTACCATAGATCAACTATTCACGCACATTCATCTGAAGTTCAGTCGTTTTTTGAAGTAAGGATTGTAGGTTAGTTCTGCTATGGTTGGCAGTTACTTGACAGTTCTTATTCAAATGACAGCATCCCGGTTCTTATATATTTCAATAGAACTGACTGAGAATTGTTCTGGTTAATTATAAACAAGTTTAAAGTTTCTTTGCCTAATTGGCCACTATCGTGTATGTAACTTAAGAGATATAGAATTAAATTTTCTGAATTATGAAGATAACTTAGATAATTTAACATAGGATTATAAAGATGAATAAACGTAAAAGACTGAACCATAGGCGGGATTCGAACCCACATTTCTGGATTTCTAGTCCAGGGTGTTTACCAATTACACCACTTCGGTCCTGTTAGATTTTTATATTTTTGTAAATATAAACCTCTGAAAGGATAGTAGATCATTGATGAACACAATGCGATTCGATGCCCTACCATAGATCAACTATTCACGCACATTCATCTGAAGTTCAGTCGTTTTTTTGAAGTAAGGATTGTAGGTTAGTACTGCTATGGTTGGCAGTTACTTGACAGTTCTTATTCAAATGACAGCATCCCGGTTCTTATATATTTCAATAGAACTGACTGAGAATTGTTCTGGTTAATTATAAACAAGTTTAAAGTTTCTTTGCCTAATTGGCCACTATCGTGTATGTAACTTAAGAGATATAGAATTAAATTTTCTGAATTATGAAGATAACTTAGATAATTTAACATAGGATTATAAAGATGAATAAACGTAAAAGACTGAACCATAGGCGGGATTCGAACCCACATTTCTGGATTTCTAGTCCAGGGTGTTTACCAATTACACCACTTCGGTCCTGTTAGATTTTTATATTTTTGTAAATATAAACCTCTGAAAGGATAGTAGATCATTGATGAACACAATGCGATTCGATGCCCTACCATAGATCAACTATTCACGCACATTCATCTGAAGTTCAGTCGTTTTTTGAAGTAAGGATTGTAGGTTAGTACTGCTATGGTTGGCAGTTACTTGACAGTTCTTATTCAAATGACAGCATCCCGGTTCTTATATATTTCAATAGAACTGACTGAGAATTGTTCTGGTTAATTATAAACAAGTTTAAAGTTTCTTTGCCTAATTGGCCACTATCGTGTATGTAACTTAAGAGATATAGAATTAAATTTTCTGAATTATGAAGATAACTTAGATAATTTAACATAGGATTATAAAGATGAATAAACGTAAAAGACTGAACCATAGGCGGGATTCGAACCCACATTTCTGGATTTCTAGTCCAGGGTGTTTACCAATTACACCACTTCGGTCCTGTTAGATTTTTATATTTTTGTAAATATAAACCTCTGAAAGGATAGTAGATCATTGATGAACACAATGCGATTCGATGCCCTACCATAGATCAACTATTCACGCACATTCATCTGAAGTTCAGTCGTTTTTTGAAGTAAGGATTGTAGGTTAGTACTGCTATGGTTGGCAGTTACTTGACAGTTCTTATTCAAATGACAGCATCCCGGTTCTTATATATTTCAATAGAACTGACTGAGAATTGTTCTGGTTAATTATAAACAAGTTTAAAGTTTCTTTGCCTAATTGGCCACTATCGTGTATGTAACTTAAGAGATATAGAATTAAATTTTCTGAATTATGAAGATAACTTAGATAATTTAACATAGGATTATAAAGATGAATAAACGTAAAAGACTGAACCATAGGCGGGATTCGAACCCACATTTCTGGATTTCTAGTCCAGAATGGTTCAGTCTTTTACGTTTATTCATCTTTATAATCCTATGTTAAATTATCTAAGTTATCTTCATAATTCAGAAAATTTAATTCTATATCTCTTAAGTTACATACACGATAGTGGCCAATTAGGCAAAGAAACTTTAAACTTGTTTATAATTAACCAGAACAATTCTCAGTCAGTTCTATTGAAATATATAAGAACCGGGATGCTGTCATTTGAATAAGAACTGTCAAGTAACTGCCAACCATAGCAGTACTAACCTACAATCCTTACTTCAAAAAACGACTGAACTTCAGATGAATGTGCGTGAATAGTTGATCTATGGTAGGGCATCGAATCGCATTGTGTTCATCAATGATCTACTATCCTTTCAGAGGTTTATATTTACAAAAATATAAAAATCTAACAGGACCGAAGTGGTGTAATTGGTAAACACCCTGGACTAGAAATCCAGAAATGTGGGTTCGAATCCCGCCTATGGTTCAGTCTTTTACGTTTATTCATCTTTATAATCCTATGTTAAATTATCTAAGTTATCTTCATAATTCAGAAAATTTAATTCTATATCTCTTAAGTTACATACACGATAGTGGCCAATTAGGCAAAGAAACTTTAAACTTGTTTATAATTAACCAGAACAATTCTCAGTCAGTTCTATTGAAATATATAAGAACCGGGATGCTGTCATTTGAATAAGAACTGTCAAGTAACTGCCAACCATAGCAGTACTAACCTACAATCCTTACTTCAAAAAACGACTGAACTTCAGATGAATGTGCGTGAATAGTTGATCTATGGTAGGGCATCGAATCGCATTGTGTTCATCAATGATCTACTATCCTTTCAGAGGTTTATATTTACAAAAATATAAAAATCTAACAGGACCGAAGTGGTGTAATTGGTAAACACCCTGGACTAGAAATCCAGAAATGTGGGTTCGAATCCCGCCTATGGTTCAGTCTTTTACGTTTATTCATCTTTATAATCCTATGTTAAATTATCTAAGTTATCTTCATAATTCAGAAAATTTAATTCTATATCTCTTAAGTTACATACACGATAGTGGCCAATTAGGCAAAGAAACTTTAAACTTGTTTATATATATATATATATATATATATATATATATATATATATATATATATATATATATATATATATAATATAGCTACAGCGTGACGGCACGTAACGGACCCATAGTTTTACCCCCCATCTGAAACAGCTCAACTCGCCTAAAGAAGTGTTTACTTCAAAAAACATCAAGAAGACGATACTCGCTATTATATTTGATGCTGTGATTCAACATTCGAACAATGAGAATAATAAACTAAATATAACATAGCGTCATCAATAGTACACATGCAAAAGTTATCACTTATACACACATCACTAATGTTATATTCTTATGACAAGAATTATATTCAGAATATTTAAAACCTTGCACGTAGATATGATACTAAGTACACAATGTATAATTAATAAATTCAATAAAAATATAACTTTCGTCTGCACGAGGACCGAGGATTCATTAAATGAATATCGCCGAGTATTCGATTCAGATATGCAGACGTGTGTAAGCGTATAGAGAGACTGCCTGACGCCTGACCAAGTAGTTGCGCAGGCGGCAGTGTACATAATACCTAATATATATAGCTACAGCGTGACTGCTCGTGACGGACCCATGGTTTTACCCCCCATCTGAAATAGCTCAACGCGCCTAAAGAAGTCTTCACTTCAACAAATACTCCCTGCCCCTCCCCCCGATTCATCATGTTTATAAAAACAATAATTTTAAGCATCGTTTTAATCGTGCACCCGTAAGACTCTTGCACTGACTAGACAGAGAGTTATAAAGTGTAACCGCATCATATGTAAATGATCTAAGAGACATGGTAGTGCGAAAACCGGGCAAAGACAGCTGTGACACAGACCGTAGCCGAACGATATGAAGATCACTTTTGAAAACCAGCTTTTCGCTCAAATACACAGACTGAGATTGTGCTAGGACTTGATGAGTTAACACTGTCAAACTGTATCGATAGATAGGTTCAATCCTCAACCACTGAAGTTCTCTAATTTTTTGGGTTATATGGTCATACTTCTTCAAACCAAAAATAAAACGGCAGCAGCTGTTCTGTATCTTCTTCAGCCGGTTCCTGCAGACAACGTCAAGACAAGGAAAGTATACTACCAAACAATAATTAATTATAAACAAAACTAGGGATTCGCTCAGCTTCTTTCTTAGCTTAAAGTTAATTATGAGAAAGTTTTGATACAGCAACCTTTACGCGATATACGATCTTTAGACCAAAAGAGATACGTGAGCCCGGAAACGAAGATTGTAATCAAAAACCACACCCAGTATTTTGGCCGTACCAACGAACTGAAGCTGTCTACCATCGATAAAAATATTTAGAGTCGATTTAATAGTCTTTTCAAATTTCGCAGGGCAAAAGCATATTATATTATATTATTCTTGGAAAAACCGGCAACACCTCCTTCGAGTCCATGTGAAACGCTATGGAGAGACACGGAACCGATCATACCTTGTAGTCGAGGAAGTAAAGCACAACAACTTATAAAATTTTTGCTCCAAAATAGATCGAGATGCGATTTTTTACATTATATTCTGGAAACTTTGTCCGCTTTTTGTTTTTAGTAAAAATGTTGAGTTGCATTTTTAAGTGCAAAAATGCATTTTTTTCAATGCATTTTTTTACGTATATTAATATTTAATAAATATCCACTAAAATTAGTCCAAATCAGTTACTAGGAGGTTTTTGGGGTCACTGATCACGATTCTGATGTCTGAATAGGGCTACAATACATCTGGCCAGGGTGTCAGGTCATCCTCAGGGAATGCTCGTCAATTATCTCTAAAATGAAATAAAACTTCTTATCCGGCAGTTTTTCATATCTCTGATCACATATATTTCATTGAAATTACACCTGGAGTTCAGGATATCCTAGTTACCTAAGAGACTTCCTTAAAACGTTTTGAATATGCAATTTCACTTGTTATCTGGGTTTTTTGGGATCGTTGTTGAAATCGCAATGAAATGCCCTTGGAAGTAGTAATCCACAAGTTGTGTAGATACATATGTTTTTTTTTACAAAATTAAAATAATATAATACATTTTTCTCAAAATTTTATGAACAGTATAAATTACTCATTTTTAGCAAGTGGTTTAAGAATGAATAATTTTTTTTTCTTTTGAATATATTGTAATAATGATCTTTATAAATGATCTTTGAGTTTGAATATGAAAAGTATAAAAAAATAATTGATTGAAGGAAGTTGGTAAAAGGGAAGGGAGAGTAAATAAATTTATACTATTAATATGTTAATTTTAACATATTGTGATGATTTTTTACTTATAGATGATAAAAACAATCACATACAATGATCATCAATGTTTCAAAATAAATCTACTAAATTATAATCAATATTATCTTCTTCATCTTTTCTTTCATTTACAACTTCTTCTGAGTCTAATTCTTCATCTTCTGTAGTTGTTTTTTGATATATTTGTTCCATTGGTCCACTCACATACAGTACAGGCAATACTGCAAGTTAGTCTTTGTTTCCTGCAAGAATTTCCGCAACCACTTTTGCATCCACAAAATACCAATTTCATAATTTCTGGTGGAGCAGGTTCTTGTGACATCCTTATTCCACTCGGTTGCATTTTTTTAGAGCAAATTATTCCGTAAATTCTTCAGAGATGAGGTAACGAGCAGGTAATGCTGTTCCCCACGTGAATTATAGCATTATTTAAACATCAAAATCGTGATCAGCGATCCCAAAAACCCCCAGATAACAAGTGAATTTGGATGTTTAAAACATTTGAAGGAAGTGTCCTGAAGATGACCTAGGTAACTAGGATGTTCTGAACTCCAGCTTTAATTTCAATGAAATATATGTGATCAGAGATACGAAAAACCCCCGGATAAGAAGTCTTATTTCATTTTAGAGAGAATTGACGATCATCCCTAGAGGATGACCTGACACCTTGGTTGTACGGGTCCCCAGATGTATTGTAGCACTACTCAGACATCAGAATCGTGATCAGCGACCCCAAAAACCCCCAGATAACAAGTGAATTTGGATGTTTAAAACATTTGAAGGAAGTGTCCTGAAGATGACCTAGGTAACTAGGATGTTCTGAACTCCAGCTTTAATTTCAATGAAATATATGTGATCAGAGATACGAAAAACCCCCGGATAAGAAGTCTTATTTCATTTTAGAGAGAATTGACGATCATCCCCAGAGGATGACCTGACACCCTGGTTGTACGGGTCCCCAGATGTATTGTAGCACTACTCAGACATCAGAATCGTGATCAGCGACCCCAAAAACTCCTGAGAAACCGATTTGGGCTAATTTTATTGAATATTTATTAAATATTATTATACGTAAAAAAAGTGCATTGAAAAAATGCATTATGGCACTTGAAAATGCAATTCAATATTTGTACCTTCCAGAATATAATGCAAAAAATCGCATCTCGATCCATCTTGGAGCAAAAATTTTCTAGCTGGAGGTCATTTTTGTGCTTCATTTCCTCGACTATTGGTTGACCATGCTCTCGCGTAGATTGATCACGGCGCACCATAATGGTAGCGTCGCATGTACATTAGTCACCCGCGGGTTGTAAGGTTTTGAAGTGACGTTTTGTGTTTAATGATCCCAACTAGCTCACTAGGATATTTCACACTCAGGGCTCGTAGTGATACATGTCCTTAGATTCTTGATTGATCGGATTACCCAAAGCGCCAACTGCTTCAGCCAAAAGAAAGTTAAAATTGAATCCTCAATCAAGAATTTCCGGCAATACGAGGTGGATAAATGTTGATGATTATATTAGAGAAAATAAAGACAAGTTTCAACTTAATAATTTGGTTTTAATCCTCTAAGGAATTATAATTGGAACAAAATTGATTTGATTAATTAACAAAGCTCAATAGTGGTAAAATTGGAAGTGAAACAAACTAGAATTCCTAATAATTTGATTAATTGAGTTGAAATTTTTAGTTTTATAAAGGAATATAATTTTTTGAATCAAAAACTCAAATTAAAAAATTGAATTGTAGACGAAAACAAATTTGGTTAGAGAACGTAAACAACTGATTATGAAAATTTGGTTATTCCAACTAAGAAAAATGTTACCGTACTTAAAACTTGGTTGAGCTTCAATAAGTAACTTATCATCCAAAAATTCTCTTTCAGATTTTAATATTGTATTCCACTAGTTCTCCTCAAGTTTTCAATCCTTTTACTAATATTGAATATACAATTTGGGGAGATAGCATAATTAGTTGTGGAATTATATTGATTATTCCTGCAGATTTAGTTATTTGTCCATCGAACTTGTGGCCAAGATATTGCTCGTATTGTCTACATTACAGGGTTCACACGATCGAGACGTCTCCATCCTTTTTCCCGTGCCATGTTGTAGAAGAAAATTCCTGGCAGAGCACTTCTTCCAAGCTCATCCAAGTTTGAAGGACGGTAACATTTATCTTAGTTGGAATAACCAAATTCTTATAATCAGTTGTTGACGTTCTCTAACCAAATTTGTTTTCATTTACAAATTATTCTCTTAAATTTGAAATTTTTGTTCAAAAATTATATTCCTTTATAAAATTAATAATTTCAATTCAATTAATCCTATTATTAAGAATTCTACTTTGTTTCACTTCCAATTTTCCAGTGTTGAACTTTGTTAATTTATAAAATAAGTGTTATTATTCAAGCAATACTCTTATAATATGCGAACTTTATTTGACATGAGTATATTCGTATATTATAAGAATATTGCTAAGCAGTGGATTCTTGATACATATTCATATACTTAAAATAGTAATGTGTTACAATTTTAATTATTCGTGTTTTTGATCGTTTCGGCGATGTGAGCAATTTCAATTGGAATTGGTGCGATAAGGACGCTTTGTGCCCGTCTTAGACATAATATGTCTTCTGATGATGGTCGTGAGACCAAAACATACGTAAAGATAACAATGACCTGTGTGATATATTTCCCGAGAATTTATGTATAATTCATACCTGGGTCAAGAATCATTATTACTAAGACGCTCCTACAGTTATTAACAGAACTTTTACATTATTGGAAATTTTGCTTAAAAATATTTGCGGTTAACTTAATCGATATCGAAACTTTTTTATGGCAACCCAAATTTTAATTTCTTGTTTCTTATCCTTGCAAAATAATAATATTTACATCTCTGCATCACAACTCCTTCGGGGGCCAAATAGTTTTATCCATAATTATCGCAGTAACTACCTGTCGTTCGATATGTCCGCTACTGCAAACAAATAAGAAATAGCATTATCAAGACGATTTGTTTCATATTAGAAATGCAGATAGTGCCCGAAAAATATATATATGGAAAGATACCCCGATAGCCAAGATGCAGGAAAGGGTGGAAGAGGAGTAGCAAGTGAAGAGAGAATTTTGGAGTATTTTGAGGCCAACCTGTGAAACAGTCAAGTAATTTTCATGTACCTGCGAAGTCTATGTGATGCAGATTATTACAATAATTAGTTTTTTCGCTAGGAAACGAAACAAGATATCGAAATTTGTCTGAGATAAGAAAGTTGCGATATTGATTGTGCTAACCGGGAATATTTTTTTAATGCAATATTCTCCAAAAAGTAGAATGTCTGGTTAGAGATGTAGGAGGAGTGTCTCATTCCATCCCTATTCTAAAAAGAAGTAAAAACCGTAATAGGTCAAAAAGTAGCATTTTTAATGCGAAGTGAGCATAGTGAACGAAGTAGTCTATGGAATTTGATTATATGGCACAATATATGTCCTCGTATAAAAAAAGTGTGAATTGAACTTTATTCATATTGTACCATTGGATAAAACTAACTTCATTTATTGAACTGCTTCCAAACCGAATTCATAAATTCAGGAATCTTAGGACAAGTCAATACAAGGCATTTAATTTCAATACTATTCAATAAAATTCATGTCTAACATGTAGAAAGCCACTTTGTCTATATAAGAGAAACACTTCACTAAAACATGACAGTACACATTAAAAATTTAAAATTAAAATATTTACATTTACATATATTTACACTACATAAATTACATATTAAAACTAACACAACGAATTAAAATTGTCATTCATTCCATAATGTGGTTTTCAATAAAATATAGAATATTATGTTGTAAATCACTAAAAATGTTTAAAATCATAATGCAAAAATTCAAGGTGAGAATGAAAACATTTATTCAAAAGAAATCTTTTTATTTTTATTTTAAAAATGCTAAAAGTTATTTTTTCATCTTTTATGTAATCTGGCAGTTTATTGTAAAATTTCAGAGACAAATAGACATGTGAATTTAATGTTTTGGACAATCTGTATCTAGGTAATATCAGCTGACTATCACACCTTGTATCATAGGAATGGACATCTTTCCTTTTCTCATCATTGCCACGCCGTCTCACATACAATAAACACTGAAATATAAAACAGCATGGCAATGTCATTATGCCAATTTTTGCAAACAATGGTCTACAGTGCTCCCTTTGTCCAACTTGCAACAATACTCTTACCGCCTTTTTTTGTAACAAAAATAATTGTTCAGCGTGACAAGAACCTCCCCATAATAAAATAGAGTATGTCACTACATTGTGAAAGATCGCAAAGTAGGCCATTTTTCTGGATTCAAGTGAAACAGAACACGCCAATCTTCTGAGTACATAAATAGAAGTTGAAAGCCTTTTTGATGTGTAGTTAATATGATCTTGCCAATTTAAAGAACTATCTAAGTATACACCCAGAAGCTTTACGGATGCTTCACTTTTATATTTTGAGGATATTAAAGAAAAATTTAAAGTTTCCGTTTTACTCAAGTTCAAAGTAAGATAGTTGCAATAAAACCATTTGAAAAGGTTTTGTTCAGATGCTTTTATTGTGGATTTTGTGATATCTTTACTTTCATTGCTTGTGAAGACTGAAGAATCATCCGCATAAGCCGTTGGGTGTACATTATCTGGTAAAACAGAGAACATGTCATTCAAGTAAACCAAAAACAGAATAGGACCTAAAATGGAGCCTTGCGGTATACCAAATTTTACCAAATGCTTAGTGGAGATATTGCCTTCATATTTAACGCTCTGCATTCTATTATTTAAGTAGCTTTCGAAAAGTTTAAGGCTTTTACCTCTAATTCCGTAATAATTCAATTTTTGCAGTAATAGATCATGACGCACCGTATCGAAGGCACTGGATAAATCATAAAAACGAGCAGTGCATTCTTCTTTCTTCTCAAAGGATTCTAAAATTTTTTCACATATATTAGTTAAAGCACTTGTCGTCGAATTTCCTGTTTTATAGCCATATTGTGATTCATCTAAGATATTAAAAGCTTCTAAGTAATTTATTAGTCTATTTTTTAAAGCAGTTTCAAAAATTTTTGCCACAACTGGTATAATCGAAATAGGTCGATATGAATCATAATCAGCCTGAGAACCTTTTTTAAAAACTGTAGATACTAAAGATATTTTTAAGCATTCCGGATAAGTTGCATGAAGGAAACAATTATTTATCAATTCAGCTATCGGTTTGATTAAAATATCGGCTACACATTTTATAGTTTCAGCTTCAAGACAATAAAAATCTCTTGACTTTGAGTTTTTTTAATTTTTTATGATTTGTGATATTTCATTGTGTTCCACGGGCCTAAGAAAGAATGAATTGCGAGGCATTTTTTTCTTTTGAAGAAAGGCAGAAAAATCAGTATTATCTTTGATATTGACATTTTTCATTAAATCATTAATCTTGTTAATAAAGTGATTAGCAAATTCATCAGCACTTAATTGTGAATTATTAGAACAAGATTTTTTATTAAGTTTATTATTATTTATAATTGCCCATGCTGCTTTTTGCTTGTTTTTTGAATTATTAATATAATTGTCATTGAAAGTGATTTTTGACTTATTTATTGCCCATTTATATTGTTTTTTATATTCTTTACACATATTTTTATTAATTTCAGTATTAGAAGCTTGAGAGATAATTTGCAATGTAGATAGATTACGTTTCATATCTCTTAATTTATTATTATACCATTAACATTTTAATGGCAACAAGTTAACTTTCTTTTCTATGAAACATTTTTTATGTATATTTGAGAGGGTATTTATAAGGACATTTGCTTGCAAATTGGGACAGCTTTCGCTGTAAAATTGGCTCCAATCTCAGTTAGCGGTTTGCATATCGGTGTAGTGTGAGTGGGATGTTCAATTTTTATGTTAAGTAAAATAGCTTTGTGATCAGAAAATTGGGGATCATGTACTTTCACACAAAACATGTCATCAGGCATGTTTGTGAAAGCGTTATCAATTCTAGTATTACTTCTATTTGTAACCCTCGTAGCGACGTGCACCATATCCCTCAAATCATAACTTAGGAAAGTATCCCGACAATTAATTACACTCCTATCCTGATATTTGAAGTTAATATTGAAATCGCCACAAACCAAAATACGTTTATCCAACGGAAGCTGTTCAAGTAAGCTATTTAATTTTTCAAAATAAACCGCCAGATTTCCATTTGGTGACCTATATGAAATTACAATTATGATATTAAATTCCAGTAATTCAATTGCAGCAAATTCTGCATCGACTTCTGTCGACATGCTACAAGCATTATAATTTTTTGTTTTAAAAGATTTCTTTTATGGGACTTTTCACCATCCATTGGAACGATTCTCATTCTGGTAGTATTACCACAAAGGACGCCGAACGTTCTGGTCGTTCAATTGAGGTCACAACGCCAGATATCGTCGATACAATCCGTGGTATGATATTGGACGATCGGCTCGTTAAAAAGCACGAGATTGTTGAGGCTGCAGTATAGGAATCTTCCATCCCTATACGAGATTACCTAAAGTCCCTCAATTAGCGAATACAACCTTATTTCTATTATTAAATACATATAATTCATATGTTTGTAAATGCATAAGGAATACATAAACAATATGTTTAGTGTTATGATTACCTTGTAATAATATAAACATATTGTTTAGTATAAGCTACACAACAAAGGACCCTGACATTCCGAGCGTGGGAACCTTAGAGTCAAGGTAGTTATTGAAAACTGATATATAAATATACAGGGCTATTCCACGAGAGCCGTTCGTTAGAAGTTTTCGTGGTTAGAAAGAAGTTAGAGTTCTGAAATTTTGGATTCCAGGGTTATCCAAGATTTTCTTTCTTCTCAAAATATTTTCAAGATCATACTATTTCCGGTTACACCGGAAGTCGCCATTAACTTCCTTATTTTAAACGGAACACCCGGTATATTATTTCATTTTTAGATTCCTGAGAAAATTTCATAGTGGATTCCATCAAGTTCCCCAAACCTATTTTTAATTTTTTCTTAGATATCTTGATTTTTTTGAAAATTTTGACAGATGTAGCGCTGTTTTGAGCATTGCGCCCTTCAACCAATTTCGATTGGTGGAAAGCGTTTCTGGGGTAGACGGAAGCACAGGAATGATTCTTTCGAATGCCATATTGACAACTGATTTATCGCATACAGGGTATCCAAAATTTAATGACCAATTACATTATTTTAAAAGTTGAAAAAGTTCGTTTTTTCGAATAGGACAACCTGTATTTTATTGGATGGTCGGATGCAGAATTTGATTCTGCATCGATTTGCTATAACATTCCCGTTACCTATTTCCAGTGGTTTTCTTGTTAATCCATATTTTTTATTTTAATGTGGTTTTTGGCAGAATCCGAAACATCGCTTGCCTTTCGAAGCCAAATAAACATCAATGAAACGGTAAAAAATTTACTTTAATTAGAACATGACATTAGTACATAACATTTAGAACGAAATATAAAATAAAAACAAAAAATTGGAACACAATGACATAAAATAATAAGAGAATGTAAAATTACAATAATTGTTCTATATGACCTCCATTTCGGTTCAAACACTGAATAACTCTGTCATATACTCCTCGCGAAACAGACCTCCGAAGTTCGTCTGGACTTATATTAGTAAGCGCATGGTGAACTCTCTAGTTTGTACCGGCCTAGAGTACACTAGTTCTTTTATGCGACCCCAGAGGTGAAAATCCAAGGGGGTCAAATCGGGTGATCTGGGTGGCCAGTTCCAAGGTCCTCGCGGGCCAATCCACCGATCCTCGAACATCAGTGACAATTGCCGGTGTACAGCTATAGTGGAATGTGCTGGAGCACCATCAAGCTGATACCAACTGTTTGCTCTATCACGTGGAAGTAGGGCATTTAGAAAATCACTAACAAACCCTCTCAGTATCTCCAGATATCTTGCAGCATTTAAATTTTGGTAGAACTTTTGGAGTTTGATCACCTTTTGATAAAAATATGGATTACCAAGAAAACCACTGGAAATAGCTATAGAGAATGTTATAGAAAATCGATGCAGAATCAAATTCTGCATCCTACCATCTAATAAAATACAGGATGTCCCATTTGAAAAAACGAACTTTTTCAACTTTTAAAATGATGTAATTGGTCATTGAATTTTGGATACCCTGTATGCGATAAATCAGTTGTCAATATGGCATTCGAAATAATCATTCCTGTGCTTCTGTCTACCCCAGAAGCGCTTTCCACCAATCGAAATTGGTTAAAGGGCGCAATGCTCAAAACAGCGCTACATCTGTCAAAATTTTCAAAAAAATCAAGATATCTAAGAAAAAATTGAAAATAGGTATAGGGAAACCTGATGGAATCCACTATGAAATTTTCTCAGAAATCTAAAAATGAAATAATATACCGGGTGTTCTATTTAAAATAAGGAAGTTAATGGTGACTTCCGGTGTAACCAGAAGTAGTATGATCTTGAAAATATTTTGAAAAGAAAGAAAATCTTGAATAACCCTGGAACCCAAAATTTCAGAATTCTAACTTTTTTCTAACCACGAAAACTTCTAACGAGCGGCTCTCGTTGAATACCCTGTATACTAGGATTATTATTAGAACACAATATGATTATATTAATTATGAAGCATTAAGATTATAATTGATTATGGATTGATTGTATTGTTGTGTGGAGTAAGACATTAAGTCGTTATGACGTCGGGCTCTAAGTTCAGTAAGTGCAACCCTTTTATAACGTGAGTGTTTTAATTCCTATGCCACAAAGGACCACCGATCAGCTTATGGCAAACAGTCATTAAGAGCTGATCCCCACAAGGCTATGGGCATCTCAACCAAACGGGTGCGGAACATTTTGCATACATTTTTGAATATGAGAGGTATCTGCCAGATGGATGCCCGCATTTGCTCTTCGTTGACAACAACGCGACTGTGTGACAACTTCAAAGGAGTGTTTGGCGATGTTCAAACACGATAAGAAGGACTTTTTGCACCGTTTCGTAACCGTGGACGGAACATGGATCCATCACAACATACCATAGACCAAAGAACTGGACTTATCCTATCGGATCGAAGCCGAAAAAAAGTCAATGTGGGGTTTTCGACCAACAAACTCATGGCGAATTTTCTGTTGAGATGCACAAGGTATCGTCCATATCGATTATGCAGAGCTATTGGATCGATTCGACGCCCCCTACTAAGACAACATACGGGTGCAGAGATCTGCTGTCGCAACTGCAAAATCGCATGAATTGCGTTCGTCATCCGCCATATTCTCCAGATTTGACCCCCCGCGATTTGTATCTATTTCCAAATTTGAATGGCTCGGCTTTCGCTGAAACAAACGCCTATTGTGAAGGATTGGCGAAATCGTATTATTTGGAAGGGATCAAAAAATTTGAAAAAACCTTGGACGAAGTGTATCCAGCTACAAGAAGAAGATTATGTTGAGAAATAAAATAAGTTCTGAGCAATTAAATCATTTCTTGTGTTTTTAATTTTTATCGGACTTTTCACCTTGCCCTCGTATCATGAACAACAGTACATATTTAGATTCCCTATTAGAGACTAGTTTAAATGTTTGGTCTTGGAAAGTTAGGAATGCGATGGCAAGAAGTTACTGGTGGCGGTGTGTGACTGAAGTGCAAATAGCTCCAATCAACAGTCTATTCATTAGTCACTTGGCGTAAGTGCGGCCTTTAGCGACTCGAGTGTGAAGGGACTGACAATTGCGTCGAAGTTTCATCCTTCCCCTTAACTCCAATCTGTACACACATTTCAATAAACATGAACTGAAAATTTTCATTCAGTACTGAATAATCATCAGAAATTCCCGACCCTTCTTGTGAATTTCTAACAATAACATAATATAAGTTTCTGATCTAATTCTTCTACAAACAATGATAAAACTGTAATCATGTACTTAAGTACTATTTTTGATGACATACTCAGACAAGTCGTATAGTTCTGACTTGGACAAGCGATAACGAGCGAAGAACGCAGGCTGATCAATAAGGCATTACAAAACAATACAAAAACACATTATTTTGCGTTAATCCATTCTAATTTTTTTACGTAGTCGCCTGTTAGGTTGATACACTTTACCCAACGTTCTTTCAACTTTTAATGCCATCCGAAACGTAAGATTTCGGAAGGTCATCAAATAGGCATCTGTTCCGGCGATGACCCCCTTGTTCGATTATGATATTTTTCCAACAAACAATTTCTTCATATTTGAAAACAGGAAGGAGTCGCAGGAGAAAATCTGGTGTTGCTACAGTTCGAAATTCATTTCATTCATTTTCCTCATCGCAACTACAGGGCCCTTGATGGGAGAGTTCTTTCATTTGGGCCAAATTGTGGTTCCTTTTCCTTTTCCCAAGTAGTCAATGTAGATGATTTCCAAATAACCATAGCCATAACCTTGCTGTCATATTTTACCATGTACAACTTCTTCGAAGGGGGATGGCCTCCAGAAACCCTCTGTTTCGAGTGCTTTTACGTCTCTGAAGTGTATTGATGGCTCCATCCTTCATGTACGGTTGAGATGGCAATGGGAAAGCGCCATACCAGCAATTGAATCGAAATACTTCGAACATGGTGTGAGCCAGTGGTGGAATGTTGGGAGAAGAAATACGTCTCCTTATTTTTCTTGAAGGTTTGGAAGCTATAACCATATGGAAAGACCTCATTAGGTAAAGAGTTTCACAACTTCGCTGTTCGATAGAAAAATGAAGTCCGGTAGGAAGATGCTCGACAGCTCTCGAACTTGACAATGTAGGGGTGACTAGTTTGAGCTCTTCTAGTCCGCCTATCTGGAATCTCTCATGGTGAAACAACAGACAAGATTCCTGATGAACACTTACCATCTTTCTATGATGTTCTAGAGAGGTCAATGAATTCGTAAGTGTGACATCATAAATCAGATGAATAGCTATCTTCTGGATAGAATCCAAGAGCTTCAGCGTAACTCTAAACATGTAAATTCCAAATATGTGAACAGTACTAGAGCACAGGTGGAATCTGTGCTTTGTAGATTATGAGGAGCTACTGGGATGTAAAGTAGCTCTTGGCACGGAATAGAAAACCAAGTTATTGAGAAGCGGTATTTTGATTTTAAGGAGGTTTCAAGTTTGCTTAGATAAATATTGTCCAAAAAGAAGAGAGTAGATTGCCCATTGCACATTCGCTTCTTTGTTTCTAGTAGTTTTTGTTAAAAGTGAAATAATTTTGCTTCGAACTTACGGATCACGGTAATCTGTGCTGTTTGTATCGGGTTATCTTAATAATTGAAAGCCATTACTTCAGAATGTTTATCGACTCAGGGATTGGGATATTTGTAAGTAGTGAAATATCAAATGAAAGGAGAGTATCACCAGGTTCAAGTTTCAAATCTTCCAATTTTGCAAAATAATAATAAGACAGATGAAATATGTTTCAATTCTGATTTTAAGGATTGGGATTATGATGAATCGACAGCTCTATGGTCCAAGGAGCTCATGACAGATTGATTTTGAGCTGGCTGGTGGTGGGAAAGGCCATTGAGGTATCCAAACGTCATATTCAAAAATTCGATAAGCTTGTTGCCCCCCAAAATGCCCTCAGCTCCAACCTTCCAAATCAACCCCTCTGTGGTTAATTTATCTTCACATACTATCAGATCCCCTACTTATAAACTATATCAATATCTGTCATCTATTACTAAACTTCTTGTAGGTAGTTCCAACAGTTTTATCCTAAATTCCTTCCATTTCATTGAAAAATTCGCTAAAGTTGACCCAAGCGATTTGCTAGTCAGCTCCCACGTCGAATTACTCTTTACCAATGTTCCCATTCCACACACCCTATTTATAATTTCTGAACTGTTACCTGCCAAAAACATTTCAATGGACTTACTATCGTTAATTGATTTTTGTCTATCTTCCACATATTTTCTGTACTATGGCATGTTTTACGAGCAGTCCTCGGGAGTTGACATGGGTTTTCCACTTTCTCCGGTCTCAGCTAATGTCTTCAAGAAAACTTTTGAGGAAGATGCTATTGGCTCATCTGTTCTCAGGCCAAAATGTTGGTTTAGATATGTCGACGATACTTTTATTTGGCAACATGGTCGCAAAAATCTTGTTTCCTTCCTCAATCATTTAAATTCTTTACATCCCAATAACCTTTTCACCGTGAAAGTTGAATCGAAATTGTCACTCCCGTTCCTAGATGTATTAGTTAGTACTTTGGGACATTATGTGTATCGAAAACCTACTCACACCGATATATACCTCAATAGCCTTTGCAACAACAACCCATTCCAATAGCAATCTGTGATAAACTCCTTGGTCCATAGAGTTGTCAACTTATCCCAACCAAAATCCTTGAAATCAGAATTAAAACCTCTTTCTTCTGTCTTATTATTAAATAATTTCTCCCATTATAACATTCACAAAGCTATAAAGAAATACAGTTCGCCGAAAATTTCCAATCAACCTGAGCCACAATTACCTCTGCCTATTTTATCCACTGCCTATTTTTCCAATCTTGCAAAGTTTCAAGGAAGGAAGATGCTATATTCCTTAACTAATGTTTGATCAATATGTTAATTTCTAAACAAAAAAAGGAAATTAGAGTCATTACTTTCAAGTACTTTAATAAAATTCAAAAGTTTCACTTACCATCCTTCAGTAATTAATAAATACTGTAACTTGCTTTCTAAATTTGCAATACAACCAATTTACAGATTTAAGAACAAGCTAAAAAAACCGTTTAGGCCACACCTTTGATAAAGTTTCCGACTTAGACAAATCAGGGATTTACAAAATCGATTGTGAGTCGGGATCAAAATTCTATTTCTTATTTCGAACAAACAGGTTACACCATTTATCAAGAAACTTTATCTCTTTTAAAACATAGAACACATCAATATCTAGGTAATTTAGAAGGGATGAAAATGTATAAACAAAAATACGATTTATTGAATTCCGATTTATCTCCAGCTGAGGGTAACTCCTTGTTCACAGTATTATCCCCAAACAGTATTTAAACAAACACATTTTGATTTATAATTTAGTTTATTCTGATGATGGTTACTTGATAGCCGGAAGGTCCTCAGTACTTTGATAATATTTTTAGTGGATAAGGGTTTATAAAACATAGAGTTGTAAAACACATATTATATACTATAGTGGGGTACCAATGTTGAATCTATAGGTATCTATATATGACTGACTCACTTTTCACGGAATCTCCGAAACTATAAATAGTCCAGGCTATGAACCGGAAAATAAAAAAAAAACATGTAGGTTCGAATCGAAAAATGTTTTTTGTATTAGCTTCAGGAGGTTTTCAGGATCATTCATACACCTTAAAAACTCTTGGGAACCCCAACCCCACCCATTTGGGGGCGACATTTGCAACATGCCAAGTCTTGAATTGAGTTTTCTACAAAAAAAGGTATTTTGGCATTTCGAGTGCACCTAAGAGGTTTTTTGGGTCGCTGAACACGAATCCGTAGCCAGATTTACTTGGAATCTATCGTAGGGGTGGTAAAATCGACAAAATTTTTCAAATTTTGCACCCCTTATATGTTATTTTGCAATTTACGTGTTTTTGTCAATTCGAGTGCACCAAGGAGGTTTTTTGGGTCGCTGATCACGAATCCGTAGCCAGATTTACTTAAAATTCATCGTTGGGGTGGTGAAATAGACAAAATTGGTCAATTTTGCACCCCTAATTTTGCAATGTACGTGTTTAAGGCATTTAGATTGCACCAAGGGGGTTTTTTGGGTCGCTAAATACGATTCGGTAGCCAGATTTACTCGAATATCATCGTTGGGGTGGTGAAATCGACAAAATTGGCCAATTTTGCACCCCTTATATGTTATTCTGCAATTTACGTGTTTTAGGCATTTCGAATGCACCAAGGTGTTTTTTGGATAGCTAATACGATTCCGAAACCAGATTTACTTAAAATTAATCGTTGGGGTGGTGAAATAGACAAAATTGGTCAATTTTGCACCCCTAATATGTTATTTTGCAATTTACGTGTTTTAGGCATTTAGATTCCTATTGAAAGTGAAGGAACAATTCATTCTAGGTAAGAATCAATATACAGCATTTAATTTTATTACAGGAAACTAATACCAAGTTTCAATTTTTATTATTTTTCTTACAATAAATTTCAATGCCTACGCTTATATATATATATATATATATATATATATATATATATATATATATATATATATATATATATATATATATATATATATATATATATATATATATATATATAGAATGAATTGTTCCTTCACTTTCAATAGCAATCTAAATGCCTAAAACACGTAAATTGCAAAATAACATATTGAGGGTGCAAAATTGACCAATTTTGTCTATTTCACCACCCCAACGATGAATTTTAAGTGAATCTGGCTTCGGAATCGTATTCAGCGACCCAAAAAACCTTCTTGGTGCAATCTAAATGCCTTAAACACGTACATTGCCAAATAACATATTAGGGGTGCAAAATTGACCAATTTTGTCTATTTCATCACCCCAACGATGAATTTTAAGTAAATCTGGCTACGAATTCGTGATCAGCGACCCAAAAAACCCCTTGGTGCACTCGAATTGACATAAACACGTAAATTGCAAAATAACATATAAGGGGTGCAAAATTTGCAAATTTCGTCGATTTTAAGTAAATCTGGCTACGGATTCGTGTTCAGCGACCCAAAAAACTTCTTAGGTGCACTCGAAATGCCAAAATACCTTTTTTTGTAGAAAATACAATTCAAGACTGGGCATGTTGCAGATGTCGCCCCCAATGGGTGGGGTTGGGGTTCTCAAGAGGTTTTAAGGTGTACGAATGATCCTGAGAACCTCCTGAAGCTAATACAAAAAAAAAAATTTGATTCGAACCTACACGTTTGTTTTTTTTTATTATAGCTAAAATCCCGGTTCACAGCCTGGACTAAAAGGCCGACTTGAAACTTGGCAGATATGTATCTCATACGACGTAGGCATTACATGACTATCACAGTTCACGTTATGACAGACAACACATAACCCACCAACAAGACAGGTAACGTTTACATGACAGACATCAGCCGTCACATAAATAGAAATATTTGTATTGAGTATTGAAATCCTGGTTGTGAGAGTCATCCACGAGGTTTTCCCGAAATTTGCTTGGAAATTGAACCAAAATGTTTACTCGGGAGTTTTCGAGGTAGCTGAACATGATTCTGTTGTTGAAAAAAATTCCTCAATATACTTGGAGGCCATGGTAGCTTGGTTGTTTAGGTCGTCTCCTGGAAATTTACGTAAGATTTTTTATAAATGAAACGAATTTGGTAACTCTGGGGTTTTTGGGTCGCTAAACACGATTATGATGTTGAAAAATAAATATGATGTACCTGGGGACAAGGAAATGACCTAGATAACCAGAACACTCTGGCTTCCAGGTATATTGTGGAATTTTTTCAATATCAGAATCGTGTTTAGCGACCTCGAAAATCCCCGAATAAACATTTTCATTCAATTTCCCAGCGAATTTCGAAAAAAACGCGTAGATGACCCGCACAACCAGGACTTCCTGGTCCCCAAGTACATCATATGGATTTTCCGACATCATATTCTTGATCAGCGACCCCAAAAACCTCAATGTAACAAATTTGGGTCGATTTCCAAAATTTATTACCGAATAATGAATTTTTTTTATTTGCTTCAAAAATTGCACAATAAAAATGCATTTTTTCGATGCAGAAATGCAGTTTCTCATTTGTATAAGATTTGAAACGGGGCAACTGGAGTAAATGCATCAACGAATCGGATGCAAGAAACCGCATCTTGATCCATTTTACTGCACAAGGTTTTCGGATCTTCGGTCTAGTTTTGCGTTAATTTTCCTAGACTAAAGTCATATGATGAACATATCTGCCAAGTTCCAAGTCGGTCCACTCCATAGTTCCGGAGATTTCGTGATGAGTGAGTCATTGAGTGGTATTTGAAGGTCCTAATATCGACCCTTGTAAAACAAATTTATTGTCAATCCGAATATATTTTTAATGTAATAACATACCCAGAGTATTATTTGACGTCTTTCCACGACTTTATCTGTTTCTAACTATTTACAATATAGTTTCGGTTCTTACAAGTAAGGAAAGTTAGTGATCTATGGATTACAGTTAATTTTCAAGAAGGAAGGTGTCTTAGTTTGAGTTGGAGCCTCAGATGAAGAATATTTCTTCACGTTTCTTTTGAGGATTAACTAAATTAATATATGTACTTAGAATTACTTTGTTAAATATCTTCATTATAACGTTAATTCAATTTCAAACTTCAAGAGTTCATTTTCTACAATATAAAGGAAAAAGATTGGAATGTTAACTGTACCTATAGGTCCTACAGACAAAATATTTGAAGATAATACGTATAGTTTGTGCATTAAGTATTTGGTTGAAAATAATGAATATCTCTATGTATCAAGGAATTTATAAGATTTGGTTTCTGAATAAGAGGATATTGTGGGCCCATATAGCTATTATAGCTGTAGGCAGTGGATGTTCGATTCAAAGCTAATCCACAAACAGCTGTATTTCTACTTCAATTGTTGCAAAATAGAACATTACTGACTTTAAGTTGGATACATAACTTATTTCATAGGCTAATAAAACTAATCGTGATTTAAGAGTACTACTTATTTGAAAACAGATCTACTTTAAATGATACAATTCACGAAGTTTGAACAAATAGATAAACATTCGAGAGTGTTGTGTGCAGACACATTTGAACAAGCGAACAGCAAGAATCTCCTCCGTTGGCGGCGGGTGGTAGAGCTGTCGAGTCCGGAGCTGGAGTGGCGGAGTGAATCCGGAGTGTGCGGAAAGCGCTCGCTCCGGGTGAAATTGCCCGCCCCGGGGAGGAAGTGTCCCGGAGACAGCGGTATCCGCCGGCAGCCCGCTTCCGACTACACCGGCCCCGACTACTTCACACAGAATTTATTTTATTTGCTACGTATTATATATCTACTACAATATACTAACTTCACTTGCTAATGTATTTCCAATCATTTGCATTTAGGTTCAAAAGCAACTAGTATTTCATCATGTTTTCGAATAGTGAAATCCCTTGGTTTCCGTATAGGGAATGAAAAAAATCGTCGATAGGACAGAACTTTCAAATTAAAAAACAAATATAGGAACATTGAATCAATGTGGAATACCCACAGTTGAAGAATGAATAAATATTTTTGGTATTTGTTTGTTTAGGATTTAATGTAACAGTGTAATTGAACTAAAAGTTTCCTAAATTTGATTTGGTTGAAAGCTTTGAATATAAAAGTTCAGGAAGGAGTATTGACTGGATAAGTATATGACCGGCATGGTTGTTTGAAATAGCTAACTCATGTTATGCAGAGGCGTAACGTTTCCAAGAGTAGCAAACCATAATTATAATGTACATTCTCAGAAAATTGATAATCAACCAAATATCAACTACTGTGACAATTTTTATTCATTTGTCATTTAAAATCGAAATTTTATTACATACGTTTCTATGAAAAAAATCTAATTTATCATTGTTAAATATTTCAAACCTAATGCTTGTTACGCCTATGATCCCGGTAATCATAACCTGATATGACACGTGTCATGTTCGACATGAAAGTTTCCAAATACATTTAAATAGATGTAAAATCATCCAGATGAGGTAGTTACCTATGAAATATAATAGGTACTTTGATTTTTATTCTTCCTTGTCTTTGAGACTTTAACATCCGTAATTTAACAATAATTGTTTTTGAATGTTTTAATGCGTCAAACACTATTTATTATTCAATTTGCAATCTATTCACACACACTACACACGACTGAATTTTTACGAATTTACCTACGGGAAACACAAATTATGTAAGTCAAACCCTACATTTCGTACAAGATAACCACAAAACATAGTAGTGTGATAGAATTAGCAATAAATGTCGGCAATTTTTGCATAATTCTGAGTTCGGAGAAAAAAATTGCCTTAAGTAGATAATTACGATACAAATTCAAGGAACTAAAATCGAACACTTTTTGATCATCACAAATGGTTCAAAAAAAATTGTAAAAATGGCCAAAACCGGTTTTTCGCGTCGGACATCGTTGGTTTGAGTTAAAAAAAAAGCTTTTAATAGGCTTATGCGCCGTGAAAAGACGGAAAAAATGAACTGCGGATGAACCCGACTGGACCAGCGGTGACCCCGCAAATTGCAAAAAAATATCGATTTTACTCGAAATTTTAAATATTCATAATTCTGGTTCCTTCAAAGATTAAGAGCTGAAATAATGATTAATAGGTTGTAGCTTTTGTGCCCACGAAGTAAGATCGGATGTACACTTTTTGCACACCGCAGCTTAATGCAAAAAAAGCACTTTTGTAAAATGGCACTAAAAAAGTTGTGATGCGGTAACGCGCCATTTTTTCTACGAAATCATCTTCTTCAATAGTTAATGAACAACTTACCAAATTTTAAACCTCTCATCTCCTGTAAAAAATGCTAAAACAATTATTTTAAATAATGGTATTTCGTGCGCTTGGCTGTGTGGTGCGCGTGGAAGAGAGAGCCGCCGCGCTAGGCTCTTAAAAAACAACAATATCTCGGGAACCCTTGCTCGAAAATTGATGTTAATCTGTACTACCATTCAATAATATTAATCTAAAAAAATACATTGCGCTATTCGATCTATTCATTATTACTATTTATTCGCTATTTTCGAATGTGCATGGTATTTTAACATATTTTTTATTGTAATATATCAAATAACGATGGAAAATAATACAAAAAATTTAAAAGTGACATTGATAATAGTATATTATACACCAAGGTGTTGAAGACTATTATTATTGACCGAGCATCAAGAGGTGCGAGGTCTATAAATGTCTTCACCACCGTGGTGTATATACTATTTTTTCCACTACTAGCACATTAAACTAGAATTTAATATTTTTAAGTTAAATAAAGTAAACAATTTGATACGTATGCTTGCGTAATTTCTGTTTGATAAAAAGTAAGTAGGCTGGAAATCAATTTTGACATTTCTATTAAATGACATTTCTCAAAAACAATATTGTTGAAATATTTACGTATACATTACGTATACATGTGAAAAGCCGAAATGAGGGAAAATTTAAATTGCAAACCACCAGAAATGCGAGAAATCGCAGAAAAAGTTACTGTACAGACAGTTTGGTGCAGTACCAAAAACGTAGAGATGATTTCTACTTACTACTGGCATACTTCCACGATTATGCGAGTGATAAAAAGGCCTCTACTTTATGGGCACATTATTCTATGTTGAGATCAACTATTTCCCTTTTCTATCGTTTTCACTACTGAAATCTTGTTTTCACTTAGTCGAATACTAACCTAAAATTTACAAAACCGTCTATTATCTGTAGCCTGTAGCAAGGTTACTCACTTGAAAAATAATCAGTTTTATTCAATGTCGTCTTCTGGTAATTCTGTGTTCTCGTGGTCTTACTCTTATTTGGTTTAAATAGTTAAGCTATTGCATATAGCTTTTATCGCGTTCTTTGAGCGCGGCGACCGAATCAAGAAAAATAAAAAAAAGATTTAGATTTCCGTAACGGAAATCTAAAAAAACAAAAAACAAATACTGTAACGAAATATCCTGACACCCACCATTCCGCCTACCATGTAGCTCGGCCGAGCTTAAAATTGTCGAAATGTTTCGAAATGTCAACTTTGAACCTTTTAAAAGGTCGTGATAGCCCCAAACTGGGACGAAAACTGTTTTGAATTGGTTAATTTTCGATGAATCGAATGACGTTCACGTGAGAAGCGCGTAGCTCGCGAGTTAGAAAAAGTGCAAATTTACGGTACATAGAACGTCTTAACGAAGACTTTTCGCTTCATGTCGTTAGTTTATGAACGGGGCCAACTAAATAGCATAGTCTCGGGCCCCGAAATGTCGATTAAATAGGAAAATTTAATTAAAACAGTTTTAGGTATTCTCAGCTGTCACCTACTAGCAACTGACGTGCCACGTACGGAAGGGAATTTTCTAGCTACTTAAATATACCGAAAGCGGGTAAAAGCTAGCGGCCCATAGCCCAAAATACTTTATTACAACTGGCGCTTGCAGCACGGGGTTCGAAACGGCCCCAAATTAACAAAATAGAGGTAAAATGTATAAACTCTAACTTACGTGCAGCGAGCTCTTGGAGGCATATGTCAAAATGTTTGCGTTCGTAGCTAATTACATAAGACGTCTGGAGTTCATGCAATTGTGTTTTTATACAATTCGAACCTTCTAGTTTCGATAGGCCACGAGAAAATCCCGGAGCCGGAAGCGTTATCGAGATCTGAACGTTAAAACTTTCGTATAAAATTGTGTTTGCAAGTAACTGTCACCATAGATAACCATCTACTACATACCGGTAGTAGAGTTATCTATGCTTGTCACAGAATACTCTTCATAGAGATCAAGATGATACTTTTACGACGCCTTTTATGTTTCCCCTAGGTGGCGTCTATTGGTACTACACTATATGTTCAACAGTCGATAGAAAATTTGATTTTGAGGAAAAAAGTTCCTATTAACATATATGCAGACGCTTAGTTTTTGAGATACAGGGTGTTGAAATTGAAACAAAAATTTCGTTTCTTGCAAATATCTCCGGAACTGTTTATCGTACAGAAAACATCTTTTGCGAACATTTTCTACTCATAGCAAGCTATGTTCTATGCGATCAAAAAATTTTTTTACTCATAATTCGTGAAGATTTTGAAGGGGTAGTGGATGTTTTTCTGCCCAACTTTTTCCAGTTTCGTAATGCTATGCAATAGCTTTACCGCGGCAGTCACCGAGTGCCACAAGTTTCATTTTTTTTTGTAACATAACCAAGCTCGGCTCTGTCCGGCACTCGTTGCAGGTTACGGTCACGATTCACAAATGTCATCAGTCATTCATGTTGAGCGCGAATTTTAAACTAATGGCATTTTTTCATTCAAATAATTTTATCGTGTTAGGTAATTTCAAGCAGCAAATACGTTAAAGACAATCTCCTGGGTATACAAAATCACGTTGCACAAGTTTTTGTTAAACAACTATCCCTGGATTCTCAAAACATTTGCGTTTGTTCATTATTAACCTAGGTCAACAATAGAAAGAATTAATAACCACTACTAGAGAAATTCAACTTCTCAGCAGGCTAGGAGACGCAATAATTGTCAATTTCACAGCTAGTAGTGGAAAAAACGTATTTAGTACATATTGTACTAAAAAATTGAATGTAAGTAGTAATAAACGAAATTGCTCTTACTCATAGCTTGTAAAACATTACAAAATATTTTGAAGTGAAGTTCCAAAATGTTGTAATACTAGACAATGTAATTATAATATTGTTGGAGAGTAATGGTAATTTAATAATTTTTTATTATACAATCAAATTAATACACATTACAATAGGATAGGAGTAATTATCAAAAAGCAGAATAATATTTTTGGATGGTGGTACGGATTAAAACAAAAACATCGATTCTCGAGCAAGGGTTCCCGAGATATTGTTGTTTTTTATGAACTTAGCGCGGCGGCTCTCCCTTCCACGCGCGCCGCACAGCCAAGCGCACGAAATACCATTATTTAAAATAATTGTTTTAGCATTTTTTACGACAGATAAGAGGTTGAAAATTTGATAAGTTGTTCATTAACTATTGAAGAAGATGATCTCGTAAAAAACATAGCGCGTTACCGCACCACAATTTTTTAGGGCGATTTTACAAAAGTGTTCTGTTTGCATTCAGCTGCGGTTTGCAAAATGTGTACATTTGATCTTGCTGAAATTTTGTGTGGTACTTGGTGGGCACAAAAGTTACAACCTATCAATAATCGATGGCGCTTTCGGAATTTAATTGTTTTCGATATTTCTCACATGCGCACAACAACTCGACATTCGACCAGATACTAGATTAGTATTTCAATATTTACATTATTCTTTCGGTCGAACCATGTATCATGTTCCTGTACCTGAAATAGTTTTTGAGATATTTACGGTTTTCCTATTTTATCGATTAATATTCAAGAGCGTGTCATTTTTAGATAGATTTGACTTCGGCAGTATTGACATGCCTTGGCAAAATAAAATATTTATTCAATTTGACAGAATATCAGTCGCTTGCAAGTAGTGTGGAGGGGAAAACTGCAGCAATGTGTCTTCATCCGACATAGAGGAAAGTGAGATTGAGGTAGTTCTCAAGCAATGGGCGCCTGAATTAACAACACTTTTCTGCAGGTTGTTCACCCTTTCATACACATTTGGTGTATTTCCTTCCAGCTGGTAGGCAGCTAGAGTGCTACCAATTCCAGAAAAAGGAAAGAAGACCCTCCCTGATAATTATTGACCCATTGCACTATTATCTGTGATATCTAAAGTGATGGAGAAAGCAATCAACATCGAGCTAATCAAATACCTAGAGAGCTACAATAATGTGAATCAACAGGAGACCTGCTTGATTACGTAACACATGTCGTATGGCAGGAATCTATCGCAAAACATGAGGAATCTCTAGCTGTATCATTGGATATCTCCAAAGCATTTGACCGAGTCTGGCACTTTTTGGGAAACTTCCATCATATGGTTGGCCTCCTCAACTTTTCGCTTACTATCGGGTTTTCTCTTAGATAGATCACTACATGTTGTAGTTGACGCTGGTGTTCCACAGGGATCTATCTTCGCATCAACTTTGTTTGTGCTCTATATGAACGATCTGCTGGAAGTGACCACCTGTCCCGTCCATAGGTTTGCAGATGCTGGTACACTTCATACCACTTTCTCATCTAGCTCCCCTATACCATCTTATGAAGCCATAGGAGCGAAACAGGGACAGGTGGACGCAATTGATGGAGATCTGGTAAAGATTTTGAAATGTGGCTCTGATAATCTGATAGAATTTAATGCAACCGAAACTCAAGCTAGCGTCCACTCTAGGAAGGCGGATCTCAGAATCCCTAATATGATGATGTCAGGTACTACTATTCCTATGAAGTCTACCATAACAATGCTCGGGATACCCACCATCAGCTTCCTCTCATAGGACGATCATGTGAAATCCATAGCGAAAACCGCATCACAAGAACTTGGTTTTCTATTCCGTGTCAAAAAAAAAAGCTTAGGGTAACCCCTCATTTGCATCATTATCCCTAAATAGAAGACACATTTTGATTTATAATTTAGTTAACTCTGATGAGAGCTACTTGGTAGCCGAAAGGTCCTCAGTATTTTTAGTGGGTAAGGGTGATTATTCCCTATTTATTAAGATAGAACCGCTGACATCTAATGGTACAACAAGTTAATCTCTTCTGTATTGAAATTGAGAGAATACATTGGTATTTAAAAAGTATACTACCAGGACGTTGTATGTAGGAAAAACATTAGAAAAACGTTATCTTGATCGATGGAGCAATTTTATTATATGCGTTTGAGTGGGGCGTTTGATGCACAAGTTTTGTAAATGCATTTTGCTGCACTTTTTAATGCACTCTCTGAATATTGCTTGTAATTGCTTGGAAGCTTGTAGTTAGAGGGTTTCAAGGTCCCTGATTGTGTATCTGACATCGAAATGATTAAAACATATCTATGTTGCATTTAAAAATGTATTTTATTTAACACTTCTGTCTGAATTTCTTCAATATTTTCTGAAATCAGTTGGAAATTGGTACTCGGCGGTTTTCGAGGTCGCTGATTACGATTCCGTCGAAGTTATTAGACAGTGGCGTAACTACCGCCGGTCCAGCCGGTGCAACGGCCTGGGGCCCAGGGTACAAGGGGCCCCGATTGGTTTTTTTTTGCTTGCTTGTAAATCTATGATCCGTTGTAATGCAAGGTCACGAACTAGTTGAGGGCAAACCTGGATGAAATAGTTGATGAGTTTGTTAAGGCGAAAGTCTGCAGGGCAAGATTTTGGAGTGTTACGTAGATATAAGAGTATCAATTACACATGAATAAAATACACAACCCAAAAAAGTATTCATTCGACTTTTTTTTGCTTGTAAAAATTTTCTCCAGAGATACCCCCTACGTTGCTTTTGGACTGGGGTCCCGGTCGGGTTAGTTACGCCTGTTATTAGAAAACTAGTAGATTGCATAATCAAATACAATTTATGTTGAACTATCGGTTGCACTTTTCTAATATCACAAAATTAGTTGAAAATTTGTATATGGGGGTTAACGAAGTCTCTGATCATAAATCTGTAGTCAAAGTTATTTTAAAGTGATAGATTGCATAATAAAATGCATTTAAAGTGCATCATTGCACTTTTTTAATATTGAATAAAATGAGTTGAAATTTGGTATACGGGGTTTTGGATGTCGCTAATTACGAATCCAAAAGTAGACACGTTTTAAATGTTGCGTAAAGGCGTTTAATGTTGGTTTAATAGTACAGAGACGTATTGCTATCTTTTTTGAGGTCACAGCGACAAACGATCTACATCTCAAGAAGTGTGAGAGTTCTAATGCTGGTACCTGATATTGTACAAGTATGCTAGGCTTGCGGAAGTTTATTGTTGCCCCATATAAAACCAATAACAATTGGCATTCCAATAAAGCTTCAATTTCAAGATATTTTTCTTTGAACTTTTCTGCATGCCCTTGAAGATCTCTATATTTTTCAAAGTTTTTGATAAATACGTGTTTGCATTTATTGGAGACAGCGGACGTCGTGTCGTGCCCGGAAATGCATGCAATAATAAAATATGCGGCTTGCATAGCTTATACTCGTTGAAACTATCAATTGAATAAGTTTCATCAGTTTTTAAGCCAGAAGGTGGCTTATAAAAATAAATTTTGCGATCTGATGGCGTAAGTGCGATCAATGGCATAAGAATATATGTGTCTTCAGACAATAGTACAACTTGTTTGTCAGTCATTTCAGACTTGTTGACAGCAGTTGTAACAATTTTTCTGTTCGCATCACCCACACTTTGGCGAGATTCTCTTTTTCTTTTTTTTCTTAGCAGCGTGATGAATCTGACCTTGTTTTCACTATGTGACGAAAATTTATCTTGTTTATTTAATACTAAAAAAATGCAATAATACACCTCAAATGCTTTTTATTAGGCGACATATATTTACAACATCTTATCAATAAAACCCTTGAGTATGGAGAATTTCGAAAGTCGCTGAAAATTGGTATTATCAAGCCAATATATAAAGCAGGAGATCATAAAGCTTTATCAAATTGTAGACCTATCACGCTAATATCGTTTATTGCAAAAATTGTATAGAAAGCACTGAATGAGCGATTAGTAAATTTTTTTGACAAATGTTTATATTTTGTTATGATTTCATTTCCTAAACAACATAAAATAATAAAAATTGATCTTACCGAACATTAAAAATTAGAAAATAATAATAAAATATATAAAATATGGAATTAAAAACATTATTAAAAGTGGAATTGTAGATAGTATAAGGTATTAAACAATGTAGAACGAAATAAACCATAATGTAAATAGAATAAGAAGTGTAAACAAGAAAACAGTGAAAGTGGATAAACGTACAGTGATATGAAAGAAGAAATCATGATTGAAATGATTCCCAGACTATCATAAGATAGTACAAACTATTAAAATATGTTATAGATTTAAGATAGAATTAGGAAATTTGAGTTCTATAATGTTATAGAAATGTTATTGATAATTTATATTATGTATTAGATTTAAGAAATGGCAAATGTCAAATTTGATATAAATATTGGAATAATCAAGTTAATATTAACCTAATCATAGGTTATGTTATACCAAAATATGTGGAAAAATGTAGGCAATATTAATTCAAATAACAGAAAGCATAATCACTTTAAATAATTTGAAAATCTTCAATAATTCAAAATTTATAGAATGCTCTATTCTGAGTGGTCGAGACGATTTAGAAACTTCAAACAGTCAACAATGAAGAGTTATGTCAGTTTTTAACAATGACCAAAGCATCCTTGATGAGCAAAGAAAATTTTTCATTGGTCAAAAATTACATCAAATGGCTTGCCTTTGTAACTCCTATAGAAGGAAATCAGAAATAGAAAAGAGTTCAGTTTGCATTTACATCAGAGATCCAAAGCATCTTCTGTAGCTCAAGTATAATTCCATAACCTTAGTTTTTGGATAACATCGGAGAACCCAAGTAGTCTCCATAGCTTCGACAAGTTAAAGTAACCGAAGCAAGTAAATTATTTCTACGAATCAAGTAGTGTTCCTGAGTCTTCGAACAAAGTTTTAAAGGTTATAATAACCACAGTAGCATCGGATAATAGCCAGTCTTCGATAACGTTCCAGTATATTATTGAAGAAGTTTTATATCTTTAAAAGAATAAAACAAGTTAACAATTTTATCAACAGTTCCTGAATTTCAAAAGAAGTAACAACTTAGTTTACCTTGTGTATAGTTTTTCAAAGCAGAGCATTGTGTTTCAAAGTGAATAATCGAATCATCAAGAAGATAAAATCAACTGAACATTGCCCACATTTTCAATCATATTAATGGATATAAACTAAAAGTAAGTTTGTTTATAATATCAACATTATATTGTTATTTGTATATCAGAATGAAAGATTGTCTTTTTAACTTTGTAAACAATTATTAATATTGAATAATTTTTGAGGTTAAAACATAGAAATATTAGAACATAAAATTAAATTGTAAATTCGTAACCCGAGATACATAGAGTCATAAATATTTGAATATAGAAACTTTGAACATTCCAACAAAATATTGTGTTTAATTCCATATAATATAATATGAAAAAGATCATATTCATTCAAATCAATTAAACCAAATTAAAATCAAATCAAAAATATAAATTAAAATCAAAACAAAATAAAGAAAGCTAGCCGGAATATTAAAAGAAAATTTCATACAAATATAATTCATTAAAGTTTAAAAGTAAAAAAAAAAAGAAAAGGCTTTTTTTATAACAATATATACCGCCTCGTCAGTTTGGGCTTAGGAAAAATACTTCCACAGAGCCCGCTATTGCACACCTAACAACGCATTTATATAAGTCATTAAATGAACGTACACCGACAATTTATTTATTTTTATATTTAACAAAGGCCTTCGACACAGTTGATCATAATATTTTACTACATAAACTTGGAAAGTACGGTATTAGAGGAATCCCCTTAAATCGTATAAAGTGTTATCTAGCTCAGAGCAAACAATACGTACAACTGGAAAATAAAAACAGTGAACCTCTTTCTATAAAATATGGAGTACCCCAAGGTAATGGGCCCATTGTTATTTACAATCTACATCAACGATTTATTAACGGTACCTTGATCAGGAGAAGTTATCAGTTTCGCCGACGACACTGTAAATATTTTCAAATCAACATCTTGGGAGAATTTAAAAAATGAAATTGAAACTGAAATGAAAATAATTAAAGCCTGGTATGACTCAAATTCACTAACTTTAAACTGTTAAAAAAATTGTTGGTTACCCTTCACCCCACTAGCAAGAAATGTCACCATATCGTTCAATAAATGTAAATAAAGCATCTGAAAACATCCTTGAAATTGGTATGAAAACTTGTGTTAAATATTTAGGTGTAATTATAGATAGCCATCTGCGCTGAAATGAACATATCAATTACGTCATTAAAGAACTGCGTTACCTGTTATCTAAAATAAAATTTATGAGAGAATACTTGAATCCTTAAAAATCTAATGGTAATGTACTATGTACTTGGTCAATCACAGCTGAGTTATGGGATAATAGACTACAAAAAGATTTAAAAAAATTACTAATAAGAAACGTACTTACTCATCAGACCTTCTATTTAAGGATGCCAAGGTAATGGATTTAAGACAACTCTATTGTTTAAGTATCCTAGATAAAGTTTTTATCAATAAAAACAACTTAAATTATCCAATGCATGCGTATAGTACACGAAATAAATCGAATGAAATCAAAATCGTTAAAAACCATTGGGCAAAAAAATCATACTTATCTTGTTAGTGTTCTTATTGATATGCTTCCTGCTAATATTAAATTGTTGAATAATATTAAACATTATAAATGCAAAATTAAACTTTGGATATTAAATACAACTAGAAAAACTTTTCACAATATTGTTAACTTAAAACACATTTTGAAATAACACCAACTTGGTATAGAAACTTACTTATCTCTGGTGATTGATTTTTTCAAGAAAAATAGATTATTACTTAACGAAAACCATATGTATTTTATTTTTGTATTGTCTATGTTATAAGTAATATGCAATATGTTTTCAATTTTTTATTATCTGCTTATTAGTCTAAAAATTACTTTATTAATTTTGAGATGTATTTTATCTTAAGAGTTATTATTTAATAGAATTAAAATTATATTTTTCACAAAGTTCATATATGTTGTACATATATGAACTTTCGTGAATTAATTATCTAGTTTATTATAACTATTTTTGTAAATCGTACTACCGATAAAACTTTTTAAATATAATAAACGTTATTATTATTATTATTACTATTTTTATAATAACTTTGACTACGGATTTATAATCAGTGACCTTGAAAAGCCCCCGTATAATAACAATTTTCAACTCATTTTATTTATTATAGATAAAAGCAATAATGCACCTAAAATGCAATCTATCAATGTTGTAATAACTAGCAACCTATTGGCGACCTTGAAAAGCGAGTACCAATTTTCAACTGATTTCAGAAAATATTGAAGAAATTCAGAAAAAAGTGCATAATAAAATGCATTTTTAAATGCAACCTAGATATTTTTTAATCATTTTGATGTCAGATTCACAATCAAGGACCTTGAAATCCTAGTTTCCAAGCAATTACAAGCAGTATTAAGAGACTGCATCAAAATGTGCAGTAAAATGCATTTACAAAATTTGTGCATCAAACGTCCCACTCAAATGTATATAACAAAGTTGCCAAATACCTTCCTCAAGTGAGTACAAAATACCGCTAAGCTCTATCGATCCACAGAACGTTTTTCCTAAGTTTTGCGAAAATTGTCCTAAATGCAACGTATTATACATCATTTAAACGAACTGTCTATCAAATATAATTCCCTATTCTTGGATGTTGGTAGAGGAGTCAACCCTTAGTAAATACGGATTGAAATATGACACCATAGTTGCGAATAAATATTTTTGGACGTTAATGGAACAAGAGCTACGGTAAAACTGGGAAACGACTATTTTGATAAATGACCAACATATAAACTCTCCGGGACGTATAATGGAAGGTCACATGACATAGACAGTCGTGCGAGGTGAATGTCGCGAACTTTATGCACGTGCGCCTCCTGCATTCACGTGATGCAAGTGGTCACGTGACTGCAAGTCTAGCGGAACATGGCGCACTATTCACAATCATATATCACGCTTAATTCGCTCGATTGCTCAACAATACCCGATTTAGATCTCTATAGTGTTTATGAATAAACATGCAATAATTTATTATAATCAAAATAATGTAATGGAATCGTTTGTAACGTTCTTTTTAACCGGCAATAAAAGTATAATACATACATTTTGCTAAGTTGTGTTGTGACTTGATTTCCCATTTGGGGAAAGTTTATTTGAGTACTTATTCCATGCGAAATCTGACTATAATCAAATGAAAATTAACTATAAATATGTATCTATGGCTTCGGCGTTTACATAGTGTAAAATCATCTTAACTTTCGGAAGTTAAGAAGAAGAGAAATAAATCCAAATTTACCCAAAATCCAAAAAAATATTTAATTTAGAAATAATGCTGACAAATTGTTTCACCACACTGTGACATTATCAACTGAAGCTAAATCTAAAATTTTGTTCTTAAATATTAGGAATCCATCTGAAAGGGGGGTAGACAATGGTTTGGGTTGGAGTTTATTTGCAAAATTGTTGGCAATAGGAGAATTATAGGTATCGGTTTGGTCATTTAATATTATGTTACTAAGTGAAGAACATGGTTAAAACAGATACCAAACTGCTGATATAGATACTGGCAGAGCACGGACCATTTAGCTACCACCTCTACAGTGAATCTTGGCGATTAGCTTTCGTGCAGGTGGTGTAAGCGGAAAATTGTTTTAAATGTTCTATGGATTCTAGAATATTGAGTTTATGCTATTTTTCTTAAATATGTAAAATCAAGATTATGGATAAAATTGTGAGTATGTTCCAATAGGTGATTCGCGTAATTAGCTTTCTTTTTGAGCCTATAACTTATCAAATATTCTTGGAACCCTACTCTGAAACTGCGTCCAGTTTGTCCTATGTACAAGACATTAAAGCCTTCATATCTAAACTTGTAAGCTCCAGATTTCTTTAATTCATCTTTTTTGATTTAAAAATATACTATATGATAAAATAAAAGGAATTCCACCCTGAATCCCGATATTTCACATACTCATCAAAAAGGACAATAACTTATTATACTTGAATCCATACAAATTTTCAAACATTCAAGAAACAATAGTAACATAATACCAAATGACCAAATCGATACATATAATTCACCACTTGTCCATAATTTTGTAAATTTATCAATTTGTATCACATTCAGGTTTAGTAATAATATTTAAGGACAATCTGTTAGACTTAACTTTAGTTGATAACTTTTAGCTTTGAGAATGCCACAGTGTGGTGAAACAAGCTGTTAGCATTATCTAAATGTTTATGTGTAAAAATTTGAGATTAATTCTTCAACTTAAGGAACTTAGTCTGACTATCCAATTTGTCACAGACTACCCACTTTTAGATTTATCTTTAGTTGATAAATCTTAGCTTTGATAATGCCACATTATGGCGAAGCAATCTGTTAGCATTATTTGTTAAATTGAATGTGACTATTTTATGTGTAAAAATTTGAGTTTAATTTAATTCTCCAACTTAAGGAACTTATTCTGACTATCCAATTTGTCATTAACCACATACTTTTGGATTTAGCTCAAGTTGATAATTCTTAGCTTTGAGAATGTCACAGTGTGGCGGAACAGGCTATCAGCATTATTTGAAAAAAATAAATGTTACAAGTTTATGTGTAAAAATTTGAGTTTAATTCTTCAACTTAAGGAACTCATTCTAACTATCCAATTTGTCACAAACTACTTACTTTTACCTTTAGTTTTAGGTGGTAACTCTTATTAGCTTTGAGAATACCATAGTCTGATGGAACAGTCTGTTAACATATTTAAAAAAAATTGAATGTTACAAGTTTATGTGTAAAAATTTGAGTTTAATTTTCCAACTTAAGCAACTTATTCTGACTATCCAATTTGTCACAAACTACCTAATTTTAGCTTTAGCTTTAGTTGATAACGCTTAGCTTTGATAATGCCACAGTGTGATGAAACAATATGTTAGCATTATTTTTTAAACTAAATGTTATAAGTTTATGTGTGAAAATTTGAGTATAACTATCCAATTTGTCCCAAACTACAAGCATATCAAAGTATGGTCCACAGACTTGTTTCAATTTCGATGTCGTCCAATAATTTCCAAAGAAAAATAAATATTATAGAATAGATAGCAATTAACAATTATTTCGACCTCATATATAAATTCTCGGGAAATAGGTCACATTAGCACTTATGCTTTATATTTTCTTGTCTTCCGTACGTTTCGGTCTCACGACCATCATCAGAAGACTTATTATGTCTAAAACTGGATTACTTGAAACTAATTGTATTACACAAAGCGTCCTTATCGCACCAATTTCAATTAAAATGCGAAATTGTAACACCTTTCGATTATTAGTGTTTCTGTTCGTTTCGGCGACGTGGGCATTTTAATTGAAATTGGTGCGACAAGGACGCTTTGTGTAATACAATTGGTTTCAAGTAATCCAGTTTTAGACATAATAAGTCTTCTGATGATGGTTGTGAGACCGAAACGTACGTAAAGACAAGAAAATATAAAGCATAAGTGTTAATGTGACCTATTTCCCGAGAATTTATATATAATTCATACCTGGGTCAAGAATCTTTATTATTATTCCGACCACAATCTTGTTGATAATATGTTGGAAAAGATGGAATATAATATTGCTTCCGAAGGAAGTTTCCCCAAAATCACAAAAAATCGGAAAGTTATAGAAGAAAACATATCCGTTGGTAAAATATTGAGTATGAATTATACAATATGAATTTAACTAATTCTTCCAAAAGTACGAACAACATTTGAAATAACAAAGATGAGTCAGAAATCGCAAATTTGGAATTCAAAGTTGAATTGTGAATCTTTTCCAAACTCAACTTAGATCAAAGTGGTAGGTCTTTCTTTAGTAGAGTGGGTAAACATTCTAGGGGTTATAGAAATAACATATTTGACTCCTATTCTGTCACATATCTGTTAGGGACCACGCCCACCAATGTGATCAAACTTTTTGAATGTTATATGTGGTAAATAAAGGTGGAATTTTAGATAGCTTAGAATACTCAAAAATCAATAAATATAAGCACAGAAATCTCTTACTTGATAATCAGGTAGACCTTTGATATTATTGATCTTGCCATACAAAAAACCTGCTGCAAACTAATTATTAGAAATTATTGCCACAGTACTAAGCACCCTATATTCTTATGACCATCAGGTTACCCTTGAACAATCTGAATTCTCTATCATTGAGTCAGTCCCCTTGGTCATTGTCTGCTTATGTATATCTATATAGTAATACCTCTGTAAGTTCAAGTACCATTCGTTCATCAGAAGAAGCCACAGTGTGGCGGAACATGTGTTTTCTTCTATTTTTGTGATAAAAGATTATTGAGGAATTTCTCTACAGTGTATTCAGTGTTTATTTGTAACAAGTTTTTCAAATTGAATTTTATTATTGTTTTATTATTTATTTTTTGTTAAATTTCATGAATACTATGCAATAAAAAGTTTATATTTATTCATGTACTTATAATAAGTATAGCTCGTGTTATTTTTTTTTGGCCCCACCCTACGAAAAATTCTGCGGGTATTTATGCAAGGAGACTAGAACACATTATTCAATGGAAAGAAGGAATAAAATAGTAATATTGTTAATAAATTAAGAATGAAGTATGATAATATCATATATTTACGTATTCAATTGATCAAAAATATCCCTCCAAATATATATAATTTTGATCAATGAAATATTCAATATTTAGTATAAGATTATTTTATTTTCTTTCCTTATTTGAGAAGAATTAGGCCTGAAAATATTAGATATATCATTTCAGTTAATTGAATTGAATAACAGTGGGCCATCTGCTTTCTGGAAAATAGTGTTGGAACATCTAGGTTCTCCAAACCGTTTCGAAAGTGGTAGTTATACCTCTCTCGGATATGGTTGATCATTGAGTTGACGTATGCCACATCCCACTGACGAGCTCATGAGAACAGCGAAACAGCTGTCTGAAACTAATAAACGTGTGGTCACTGTTCCACCTGGGGAACCGAAACTTAGCTTATTGATTCTAACAAGAAATGTTTTTCAATTTCACGTTGTATTTATTGAAAGGAACATGATTGAAATGTTTTATTCTCCTTAGTGGTAGACAGAAGATCTTGAGTTTGTGCCAATCTGAGATGATTGCCTTATTGTATTAATAGCCAGAAAGGATAGTTAATAGATGAATCAGATGTAACCTATAGCAAATATTTTTCGATCTACAAATTGGAGGAGGTGCCGGGCTATGGTCAAAAATTGCAGGTATATGAGTTAACGCAATAGATTAATTCAATCAAACACATCTGGATCTGTGTTTGTGAGTAAAAAAGATGAATAAGTGGAAATTTCGACCAGCGAGGTATGTAGTAGAGCTGTGCCGAGTAATGTGCTTAGTACTTGTCTAATCGGTGTTAAGGGTTTAGTACTTTAACCACTTTATGATTATAGCTTCGTGCTCAAAAAAAAGTACTTGCCAGCACTCAAAAAAGCTTGCAAGTAGTAAGGAGGACTCGCGACACTTTCGGACATCATAAGTGATGCTGGCTTTTCTCATTAACTGTTCCAGTTTGCCAAGATGCAGTGAGTACAAAAAAAACATAGTCATTTTCCGAATATGAAGCATTTACAACACATTGATCCACTTAAAAAAATTAGTAGACACATGAAGTTTGTAAGCTAAGCAAGATTGTTGTTATTCAATATTGCATATTTCGATTTTGATACTAATAATCAATATTAATTAACGTCAAAGCTTACGCTCACACCCAGAAAGTGAGATTGTAAGAAAGGAGGAATATCTGTTACCATTATAGTGCCTAATGATTAGTGCTCAAAAGCACTTCACAGTTCATGTAGGTGTACTATTTTATTCAGAATCAGTATGAGTAAACAAGTAGATTTATCAAAAATTCAATGGTGAAAGTCATTACTTTGTGATAATTTATCATATTGATATAATAAAATAAAACACTTTAACTTTGTTTTTATCTTATATATTATGGAAGCGAATCGTGACTACAGTTTCGACACTAGCGTGTCATATTCAAACGATACTGAAGTATGAAAATATTAATAATCTTGGCTATTATGGTACAATATGACAGGTAACAAGTAGGATTCCGCTTGGGGAAATACATTGTTAGAATAGTATAATTGAAATTGAATAATGAGGTAGAGCTAGAAAATTTTAATACCGAGGTATACTAGGAAGGCACAAGAGGATTATGGGAAATTTTACGTTATCAAGACATCAAACAGAATACTGTAGAACAATCTACTTGATCGTTTGAAATTATATTGTCATTATTTTTAATAGCTTTGAAAATTTCTATTGATTTTAGTATGTTTAATTTGAAACCTCTACTCTGGTTATGTAAAATTTTAGCTTCATTTTAATTCGGAAAATCGTGCCTTATTTCTGAAATGTGGTTAGAGAAAGATGAATCTGTTTTATTCAGCCTAAAAGATCAAAAATATTCTTTATTTCTAATTTGTATATTACGACTAGATCTACTGATGTAAAAGTTATCACACTCTGAACTGGTTAATTTGTATACTCCAGGTTTATTGAACTTATTTGTTTTATCTTCAGCATTGAACGAACAATAGGACTATTTATTTTGAGGTTTCAAGCTAACTCTTAGATTAGGTTTCGATGAAATATCTGCAATTGTTTCACATACGGTACAAACGTATGTGTGGGAAACGTATTTTGATGAAGAATCAGAATTGTCAATTAATTTGGATATAATTTGAAGTTGGAAACCATGGTTAATGTTTATAACCTTGATTATATTCAATTCTTCATTCAGGTTTTCAGGAGATAGAGGAAGTAAAAAGGCTGTATGTATCATAGAGTTGTGAGCATATTTTCATACATTAATATCGTTTGAAGATGGCACGCTAGTGTCGAAACTATAGTCACTTTTTTTTTCTATAATATATGTGATGAAAAACAAAGTAAGTAAGTGTTCCATTTTATTATGTCAAGTGGATTCATGATATCTGATACTGTTGTTAGAATGATAAAAATGATTAGGCTGCAACTTGTATTAAAAAGTTGCTCTACCAAATCAAGTTATTATTTCTATAAGCATTATCAATAATTTGTGTTAAATTCGATGAGATGCACTCCACTACTGCTGCAGATTAGGCAACAGAAGATTTGCTGTCGCAAAAAAAGAAAGAAAAGATACGAAACTTCTACAGTATCAATAATATGAATAAGGGGGTGCAAAATATTGAGTAAAATCCATATTTCTTTCTTAATTTGATGAGATGGCCGAACAAAGGAAGTCAACGTTGACATTAGGAATATAAGAATTTAATTTTTTCAGTGAGCAGCTGAAGCAACAACTAGCGTTGACAATCAACAGTTATGAAAATTTCAATGTTACTATTAATTTTAACCCTTTTGACCATAAGATTCCTTAATTTTCAGAGATTGAATAGCGTTACACTTAATGAAGTTTTCCGTATTGGCAGCTTAGTTACAATTCAAATTGTCAAAGTAGCGTTAAACTGCTCGAAAGTTAAGCTAGCTGGAAATAAAAAATGAACAATTACGTGCTCCTCAACTGTTTCTAAGGTAGCAATGACAATGGGAGCATTACGTATATGATTGTGAATAATCAGTTTTATACATTTCTAAATTCCCTAATGAATTCAAAAGTCTTTGTTTTCAGCCTCTAAAAATCATCATCTATTCTGTGTCAAAATTTTTCTTCAGGATAGATTTTGTACTTTCTTTAAATCTTTGAATTGGGTATATGTTATAATAGTCTATTTTTGGTCAATATACGAGTATAACCCAAATTAAAATCAATATTTCGCTTATGAAAATTACGTAACTGTTGTTAAAAGGTGCCATCAAACAACATGAACATTCTTGAAAATAGGATAACGGAGTTTTATTCAATACAAAATATGGAAATATCACTGGATTTCCAGAATAATCGGATTCAATACTGCTGAATTCCTCCAAAAATCAACAATCTTCAAAGATTTTTGTAAAACATAATATTAAGTAGGTATATAATATTATCCTTTCGAATACGCAATCAGATTTCATCGTAACATCATTCAATTACCAATATCTTATTGAACAGGCCAATCTATAAATAATTCTTACGTTACATTTCTTATTAATACATCAGTTCAGGCAAAGTGCGCAGTCTGTTAGGAAAGCTCTAAAGTACAATGCTATGAAGCAGCCAGCGCCCTTCCACGGAGAAGCGCCGAAACAGATGAATAATGGTAGCGGATCTGTAAGGATTTCCTGAAGCTTTAGCGAACAACTAGGACATCTATTAGGAAACACTGCTTTCAAAGATAATTTGATGCAATATGCAGGGGCGTCCGTTCTGTATTCCAGAGTTAAAACAGTATATAATTTCTATTCGGATGTTTATCGCTTACGCCCATTTGGCGCTTAACCTTTTCGGTGACCGCTTACCTTGGCCTCATGATTTTCTTTGTTGAATGAACGCTTTCATCTCACATACGCATAACGTTTTTAGAGAAGCATTCTCAAAGATGGTGGATACGCCTTCCAGTGACTAATAAATTGAAACATCTGCCAATAATTACAATTATATTAGGATTAAGAAATTTAGGAATTGAAATCTACCCAATAACACTATGAACAATACCCGTCTCGATTTACGAAATATTCAAAACAAATCACTTGTTCTGTACGTATTTATAATTTTGCTTTATTGAATTAATTCAAAATCCCTGTAATGAATTTTCATTTCCAACGGTAATTCCTGAAAGATGCCATCGAGTCCATGATCTATTTTGATCATTGCAGATCTTCTAAAGATGGTAGCTTATTTATCGAAATGGATATTTGGGTAACTAGATATAATGGTGGCTTCAGTTCATAATTTTATTTACTTCAAGCATTTATTAATTTCAACGGTTCAAGCTATTTATATTAGGTGAAATATAGGTGACATTGATTCTACTATTAATGGATGCTACGTTACCATAATTATCTTTTATCTAAAGCAATCTATAAGATTTCATTATTGTTTATGTTTAGTTATTTGCTTGTATGCGAATAAAAAGCATGACTTACCACATTTCGTTCTACTGAGTGATTCTGAAATACTGTTGTATGATTTGGGTGAAGATAAGTGTAAGTGTGCAGGTTTTTCTGATCGATCCATACCTGTAAACAGAAGAAACATCAAGGGAGTGTTTTACCTATTTTTGCTGAGAATAAATAGGAGGTTTTTATGTTTGTTATGGTCAATTGCGATTATTTCCGGGTTAGAAGTAATTGATGAATAAAAATAGGAATTAAGTAATGTAAGTAAGAAATATTTTATAATTAAGGCAGTGATAACAGTTTTGTCGTTCATGGAATAGTGTAATTCAAAGTTCGACATTATTAGTCTTGTCAAAAGTGTGAAAAACATCTACACGGAAATGCACAACTAGTTGCATAGTTAGTCAGAGAAGAAAAAAGGGGGCTCGTGATTATTACTATTAATAAACAATGAAAAATCATTTTCAATTAACAAATGGAATGTCTTTTATAACAAATGAAATATCTCGGGCTTTTCAATCCAAAGCTTCTGAAATTTAATATCAGTGGTGTTTTGGTCCGCTGAACACGAATCCTAAGTTGGAAAATGGAAAATATGTCCCGTTTGCTGAAAAACCCGGAAAATATCACCAACTCTTAGCAACAAAATTTTTTTTTGTCGGACTGTGGTATTGAAATAATAAGATGCCGTGATGTGTCTCGGTGCAATTCTCACTAAAAGTATGAAAATTCTGGAAATTAGTTGGAAAATTTCGTCCTTTATTCTTCCTGTTCCTATTTCGGTCCTCGTTCAACGTGTCTAATTATTTTTTTTCGTGGTCGCTGAGTATTATTGTATGATCATAAAATCAAAACCGACTATAGATTTCCGGAAGACTACGGAAAATGAAAATTGGCCTTATTTACACGACAACCATTAATTGTTATTTTGTTTTTCAAAAAATTTCAGACAATTATTATGGTAAAGAATTTTCAAGTATCTTTTATTATAATATGTATAGTACCTCTTCAAAGCAGGTAAAAAAAGAGCAGATGTTGTTGAAGCATCAATAATGATGCGTAAGTGTGTCATAGAGATCATATACCCAAGATCTTCAAATCCTGCAAATATTATTCAATTCCCAATTCAGACGTATTATGTATTTGATCCAGATATGGATAATTTGAAGAAAATTAAGCATTGTGTTTATTGGTATAACTACCTCTGTTTAGTGTATTCCCACAGAATTCGAGTGTCGCGGTTCTGAGGGGGCTCTACATTTTTAAATCTACCACTTCTCACAATAAACATCGTACAAGGAAGGTATTGTAATCTGCGGTATCCAAATTGAGGTTTACTCAAACCATCTGGACTACTTTTACGATGACATATAGGTGTGCGTATGTGAACCACTATGGAGACGATTGCGCCGTTACTATTGGTGGTACGCATGTAAACCTTTGCATATAGATATATGAACTGTATCGTTTTGGGGCGCAATAGTCTCCTTGCGAGTGGATCTTATCCATTTCCAGTTTTTCAATTGGAACGATAGTATTTTATTGAACCGTCATGACAACAGTGTTCTTCTGGTTATAAATATATATAAATCGCATATATCAAATCAGTAGAAGTGTTCGAAATTCTTATTTAAGAATTCATAGATGAACACATATCGCTGCAGAATTTACAAGAAAGATTACGTACTCTGTGGTATCCGTTCTCTTGAGCAAAATATAAATGATATAAATATAAATTGCAATAATAATAATAGTAATAGTAATAATAATAATAAATTTTGATGAGGTATTAATAGAGAACAAGGTTAGCCATGTACGGATAACGTAATCCATGAATACATATCCCAACCATTGTCTATGTTTGGTTAATGTTTCATAGATGAGCAAATAAGCTGCTGCAGACTTCACAAGGAGAATTACGTGAATCCAATATATTTGAAGACTTCATTGAGTTGTTACGGAAAATTTTGTGTAACATTGGTTACAAATGCAAAGAGGCAATCCTCGTAGAGTGTTTGTTATAGATATAATTTAGTTACCAGCCAGTTCTCTTTGCAATAAATTGGTACTACAAATGAGAATGGTTGACAGGTTTCAGTTCAATCATTTTGATTATTGTGTCTGGCCAAACAGAATACGCCATGGTCCAGCCCTAGAAAGAGTTTTTGCAAAATATTAGATTATTTTAATTAATTGTAAATAATGGCTAATTGACTACTTACAGCGTTATAATCGTCTTATGGCTTATACATAATTACCACGAACTGACACTGGCGAAGGTTCATATTAGTCTCGATGACATTCAGTACTACCAGGGCCTGATTTATCTACAGGGTAAATAGACTGAAGCCAGAGAGCGCGAGATGTAAGGGGGCGTGATGAGAATGATATAATATGTTGAAATCAGTGCATCTCGATAGGACAGACTGCGCAATATTTTTGAACATCAAAGCTCATGTTGTTAATAGTTATCCAAAACGAACATAAAAAATTGGTATATTTAAACACACGTTTCTATCCTGGCACATCAATTACAATTGAAAATTATATATTGTTGGGGAATAATAGAATATTTCCTCAAAAATGTATTGAAAGAATTAAATTTAGGAATAGTTGTTTGAATGGAAGGAATAGCTAGGAAATATTTTAATGGCCTGGAATAAATGAATATATAATACTAATAATAATAATAATAATAATAGTATAACTTTATTAAGAACACACTTACTCTAATGGGAGGCGGAGATCTAGCATAAGCTACTCAACTTGACCTCCCAGACGAGCAAAATTACACCACGCTATGCACAGGCAAAAAAGAAGGTGAACGCACTCTATACAAAACAAAAAAAATTTAAATACAAATTCCAAATCTAAGCCTAAATTAAACTGATACAAACAAGAGAAAAAAGGAAAAAAAAATGACGATCCAGCCTATCGATGAAAAATGAGAACACACTCTCAGCCCTTCGAAAATATTCTGTCTCTCAGCCTCAAACGAAAGCTTTTCACTGACAAGTTCTCATTCTGTAAACAGTACTTATTAAATATAACCGGCGCATTGTACGAAAGAGATCTACGAAACATGGAAGAACGAAATCTAGGACAATGTATTTACATGTCTCAAATGAAGATCATGCACATCCTGTCTAAAAGTAAGCTTTTGTCTCAAGTAGAGTGGTGATGAGGTAGACAACAATTCACAAACAAACATTGAGAAGTGGTAACTGTAGAACTGGTCAACGCTAAGCCATCTGAGCTCCTTAATCTTATGTGAGATGTGGTCAAACTTTGCAAAACCAAATACAAATCGGGCACATGTATTTACAACCTTCTGGAAACGATACCTGCATAGTTTGTCCAAACAGGGATAATATACCACACTGCAATATTGTAGTAGAGGAATTACTAAACACTCACAAAGTTTTTTTCGCATCTTGAAGTTAATGATATGGTAGTTAGAGCACATCAATTTAAGAAGAAGAAACGCTTTTTTCACAACATTTGAAACATGATCTCTAAATCTCAAGTTACTATCAAAAATAACGGCTAAATTTTTCCCTGCCTCCACGTACTTCATAAGCTAATCGTCAATCATCAACCTAGTTCTGCAGGATATGTGTTCTGCGGTTCCTATGAATACCATATACATACACTTTTTTGGATTCAATTTAAGACTATTTTCCCGCGTATAAGCAGAAATAGAAGCCAAATCACGATTCAAAGCAGCAGCAGCACGTATTACGTCCCCAGGTAAAAAGACAGACAGAATCTGAGTGTCATCAGCATACATCTGCATCTTAGATTGCCGTATACTCTCAAACATATCGGTCGTATAGATCAGAAACAGTAAGGGACCAAGCACAGAACCCTGCTGAACCCCAGAAGTAATATAACGAGCCGAAGACCTTTCACCCCTGCATTCAACAACTTGTCGAATCAGGTACTAGGTCAACAATGCAAGAGTTGAATGGTGAAGCAAAACTCATCTTAAATCCATAGAAATGGCCATGTAAAGTATTCGAAAGGGTAATATTGATTATTTTGAACCTTTCATGAATTAATACTTTCTGGTGATTCTGAATGCTCATTCAAATTGGGTAGAAGTTTTTCCTACAAAAGATATACACCATCTACTTTCACTATAAAAGCTTCTCAAAGCACATTTCCCCGATTCAGATTATGTGCTAGCTTGGTTTCGGACCATGCAAGATTACTAAGCAAAAGTTTCAAAATTTTCTACTAAAATTTATTTTTGAACTATGATTAAATGAAACATTTAACAATTACTTTGTTTTATTCCAATTTTAATAATAACTGTTACTGTACGTTTTCATGTTATTATTAAAAATGGTATGATGACTTTATTCCAATTTTATTAATAACATGAAAACTTACAGTAACGTAACGTTATTGTTAAAAATGGTATAAAAACATAACGATAAATTAGCATATAGTAACGGCTTCTACCATCAATTTTTTGTAACATTGAACATTCAACTTCAGCTCCTTTCTGTTGGCAGTCTAATAACACAGCAGAAAATTGAGAAAAATATAAAAAACGATCCGAAAAATGTTTCAAATAAGCATGGTGACGTAAATACCGTAATGAATAATTTTTATTCGACAATCATATTTTATAGCACGGAACAGTACCTAGGACGGGCAAATCAAAATTTGGATATGTAAAAAAATGCAGCTAAAGCGCAAAATAGACAAAAAATAAATTTTCGAGGTTGAGAAAGAGAAAAATTTAAAAAAGGTTATAGTTAAAGATTATAGGGAACCAAGCAAGCTAATTTGGATTATTGGAATTGTTGCGATGGTAATAGGTACATGTTCTTACGTAATTGATAGTCCAAAAACACATTTAACCTTGAAGTCAGATTTTGAAAATTGAACTGAAACATACAATTATCGAAATTAGCAGTATTTTTAAACTGATGATAATGTATATAACTCTATCAGTACACAGCAACTAGCGTAAAAAAAGTTGAATGATACTCTTAACATCGTAAATGCAAATATTCATAATTTACCTATACCAAAAAGAATACTAATGAGGGCGCCGGGCTTATATTAGCCTAGGAGTCGCTCAAACCTAATTCAGACCCTGTGTATGCAGTTATAAGATTGTTAGTTGTATAATGTTCATGTAAATCAGTTTATAAAACAGCTCGGGCGTCAGTTATTTACTTTTATGAAACAATGGTAAATCAGAAGTTGGTATGGTAAACACATCAGTAAGTCGTTATCAGATTATTCAACCCCAGCGAAACTTACAAACTACTAAATGGTCGAATTGTAGTCTATTAATCAAGTGAAGCGAGGGTGGTCTGGCTGGATATCTACATTTCAACTCTTTATAAATACAAAAGTGATGAACGCAACTTTGTAGATATTGTGAGCGTAAATTCTACGTTCACCCCTTTGCGAACTATAATTGTTTATCAAAATGAATAGCGTAGTCCATTAAGTCATGAAAATAACTATTTAAAACTGTTTCGTGCTGTTTTTCAATTTATCTGGTGTTGTTTATGTACATATTTTGACAGTAATTCAATAATGTTGAATCCATTCAATACAGCTACTATATTCTTATAGTGCTTCACGAGAGCGAGACAAGAGCTTGAGGTGACTCGCTATCGATTCGGATAAACAACTCTCGATCTTGCACTCGATCTTGACTATGAGAATAAGAGCGAGAAGTTACCAGTTCTCGCTCTTGAATTGATTACTCCCGTTGTCGCTTGTCAACAAGTGAAATACCTCTTAGTCGAGTCAAATAGGTATTTCATTACGAAAATCGAACGATATGGACCGATTTTGATGAGACAAAGTGCATTCGATTCGAGATGACGTCTAGAAAAAAGCTTACTGGTTAGTTTTTTTGTGCAAATTTGTTATTATTTTTTTAACCGAAAAATTGACCAATCCCCCAAAATAAAGACGCGGCAACGTTTACGTGGACCACGCTGCTATTGTAATGTAGATACATAATAAATGATCACCACGTGTCACTTACTGTTGGATGCTGCTGTTCGGATTAGTAAAATTTATCATTCGTTTTATGTAAAAATTATTTTATTCTGTGGTTCAGTGAATATTATCCGAAACATTTTTTCAATAATTCAAATACATATTGTTCAATAAATAAAACATTGCTTTAATAAGGCATTCACGCTGTAAATTAATAAAAGTTTTTTTCGGTTAAAAACATAATAACGAATTTGCACAAAATGTAATACCTATTTGACTGGACTATCTTGTCATTCTCTACATGCCAGAACATTCAAGCATGCAGCTAATCATTGGCCCACATCACAGTCTACTCATCGCCAGCGTCAATCACAATCAGTAGCACAGTAGCAGTGAGACTGAGAGTAGATTAGGATACCGAATATTCAAAATCAAAATAATTCATGTCTCACATTAACTAATTACCCCATTACAGTTTTTGTAGTTTTGATCATGTCGAAAATGGTAATACTGATGGTTCCGGTACATCGCAGTCATAATGTCAAACTTCAATCTTCAAAGCAAAATAAAAATCAATTCAAGAGTTTTTATGACCATACTACCGTACATACCTAATATGTACAGGCTGGACAAATTTCGTTGTTTGTATAACGTAACACGGTAACTATAGTAGATACAAAAAATGAAAGTCACATTCTTATATCTCTTTTTTTGAGACAAATTCACTATCGTACCTTTTGTTTTCGAGTTATAAACGAAAGTTCGATTTTCGATTTTTAGGCACATGCACCAATTGTGCTTGTTTATGAAGTCAGGAGAAAATGGCTTCGAGAAAATTTTAACAAAAAGGTGCTATTTCGGGCGATGACTCAAAGTTGTATTTTTTCAAATGGGAGAATCAAAGTTCACTATGACTTAATTAAAACGGATTTTGTTTTTCTCTTTCTAACTGTGTATCACATGTCGGATCGCTTTCGATATGTCTTTAAGTATTTAAGGAAGTTCCTCCGCGACAGTCCAGACAAAAAGTTTCAGCTCATCACTCACGTTATTCATATCAGCGGTACTACGGACTGTACAACATATTTTTTAACTTTATTGTACTTCTTATATTACTATATTCCCTGTAATATACACACCTACTACGAAATATTATTTAGTATGGAAATGTGGCAAAGTCGCGTATTTACTTTCCTTATTCATCTTATACAGCCCAGTCTTACTTATAGTTTTAACGCGCAGTAAACATAAACATGCGATTATTCTTATATCCCCTCCACAGAAAATAATCGTCGAAATAAGTTATTTATTTTAATTGTTTATCAAAACTACGTGGTTAATAATTTTAATTTGTTTTTCGTATTTTCTAAATATATCATTCTAACAAATGTTAGTTTTTATCGGTATCTTAAAAGTCGTTGAATAATAAAAATAAATAAATTCATTTTCCCACACTTCTCACATGCTACATGTACAATTAATGTCATTTTTAATTGCAAATATCTCATGTCCGATGAGGTCTATCGTCTTCTGATTTTAACAGTGTGTGTATTATGCATTTAAAAGCTCATATTCCAAGTTTCGAGGATTTCTTAGAATATTGCTCTCATATCCGTACTGCTTTAGTACCGAAAATAATATATAACTATATTACTTTTTGGCTTTTTAAAATATTCATTTCAAGTAGGCGGGTGGCATCTATGACAATGTTTATCCGTTTGTCAGTAAATTGCATATTAACGATTTTGTCATAATAACAATTAACTCATTTTAAAATGAAAGTGAAGATGTCTTACAAAAATTACGAGAAATATGTTGTTAGAGAGCTTTATTCAAAGTAATAACAATCATGATATTACATCTGAAATAAATTTGAATCGCTATCCAGAAAGAAGATAACAGATATTTATATCTGATTTTATAATACATTACAACAACAAAATAGAAATACAAATTAAAGTAAATGTTCAAACTGATGTCAGTTATGTTCGATAAATACATTACACCTCTTTTTAACAGCTGAACTGCATTATAAATATGAAGATTTGAAACGGAATTCACACAGTCTACTTATAAAATTTTTCCTCAGTTCATTTATATCGTTACTAGTCTTACAAAGTTTATTGTCAGTCGTGTTCAAAATGATATATGCGCCAAACTAGAAGGAACATTCTAACTCGGTATAAAGAACATTTTGCTCACATAAAGAAAAATAATGGTGAAAAATCAGCATTAGCCGAACATATTTTAAATTCAAGTCACACCATTTCTCAAGAGAGTTTAACACAGTAATGAATGTGAGCTCCAGCTGCAGGTAATCTAATTTAGTTTACTCTGATGATGTCTACTTGATGGTTCTCACTACTTTAACAGTATTGGATACGGGTGATTGATTCTTATTTATGGTGAAAAAAACAAAGGATTCAGATCAGTTGGAGTACAAAAAAGTCGTGATTAGTAGATAACAGTGATTGTTTCTTATTTACAGTGATATACTTTTACTGTTGTATTTATTAATTACGTATAATTAATTCTTCATTCGTTAATCATTCTGTTGGTTTAATGGATTAACTTGTTACCATCATAAAGACTATTGCTCTGTGCCAACTACATGTTATCAATTTTTATTTTATTAATTGAATTAATAAAATGTTTAAGTAAATTAATTCGTAATTATTAAAATATGAAAAATTATTTAAGAAATTTCTTGATTTTTATTTGAAAGAACTATATTTATTTTTATTATTTGTAAGAGAAAATTAATTTAATTATATATTCTTAATATTGAAAAAAATGTTTGAAGAGTAAATATTATTTTAATAAATAAAGTTTTGCTTAAGAAGTTGTCTATCTCAAAAATTTTTGGTGAAATTTTAAATTTGACTTGAATAATTTTATTGAAAATTAATAGTTTTCAATAAAATTATTTATAAATAGAATTTTGAAATTAAAAATCCACCAGAAAATGCTGAAAAGAGAATTTCTCACTTTAACAAAACTTTGTTTTTCTAATTAAATGAAATAAGGAATTGTCTTGTACAGCATTTTTTGGCGAAATTTTGAGTGCTTTTATGTAAATTGTAAAATTTTATTTACAATTTTATTGAAAATTCATTTGAATTTAATACTTTTTTCTATTTACTAGTAGGTATAATTAAACTTTTAAAATAATTGAAATATATGTTTATTCAACTGTTATTAGTAAATAAAGCTTCATGTATAAATTTTTCATTTTCATCGTTTTATCTAATATTAATTGATTCATCGGCGATATGCATTCATGGAACGACATTAGCCCCTAGTGCATTAAACATATGTTTCAGGCCATTTAACGAATTAAGGCATGATCCACACCACTCCATACAGTGAATCTAAGTAAGCTAGGGTGGATATACTTCCCACGGGTGACTTGATGCGATGCGTGTCAACAACCACTAACCAAACAAATCAACTCAGTACAATATAATTAACTATGATTGTTAAGTAAAATGAGCAAAAAGGGTCTGCTACCTTGGTGTAGAATGCTACAAAATGGTGAGAAGATATCTTCAATTTATGTAGCTCAACTAGTTTTGATGAAGTCCGATGTACCGTCCAATTAATACAAAATTCAACTCAAACACCATCATTTAGAAAATCACTTTTCAATTATGCTGTGAATAGATTCCACAAAAGTAGGTAGCGTTAATCGAATGGTTTCTTCGCAGGCTGTTCAATATCAAACTTTATTATTCATTAACAGTGTCGTTTAAACTATCGTTGATTGTGGTTTTCCCCCAGAATTCAATTGTTCCTTAATTCATAAAATAGAACTATTAATATTCTATAATCATAAATCATAAGATAATGCCGTGTAGATTACAAAACGGCTTAAAATTTGAAAGTCAGACGATTCTAAAAGTTTCGAACCGATAATTTTATGTAATAGTATGTCGAAATCGGTTCAGCAATAGCTAATAATGTAATAATACATTGTTTATTTATCTATCATCCATCTTTCAAAAATGTTCATATTGAGAATGTTTCGTATGTACGTTTCTCCCATTTTTACACCTCATTCCATAGATCCCATTTACATCAGAATGATCATTGAAATTTTAAGTTCGGTTCAAAAATGAAAAGGTTGTGAATATCTTATACCTCCAATTGAATATGCCACGTTCCATGATTTTAACTGAGCAATCGATACCGATTGCCAAAGAACAACTCATGAATTTTCAGACAATGTAAAATTGTTTCCTTCAAGTAGTTTGGAGGTCCTAATTCAACGGCTTTCAAACTGAGGGCGCCCCTCACCAGGGCGACGCGTACGATGTGAGGGGGGAGACGTCGAATAAATGAGCAAGAAATAAGTATAATTTTGTACTTTTTTGCATCAAATTAAATTTTCGAATATATCACAACAATAGCATTATAACTAAAATTTAAAAAAATATTTCTAAGGCATATATCTAATAACAAATATATGCCTGCTTAGTTAGTACCCAGCCTGTCCAGGTTTGGTTTGATATTCGAGATTTAATATTCAGGGGAATAACCAATTTCGCGAAGGTAAGAAATAGGAGAAGGTAACATTGTGTGAAGAGGTTTAGCTTCAATAAGAGAAAAGTAAAAAGACTTCACCACAGAAATTTGTTGAAGATTGCGGTACTTGTAGAGTTGTTCTCCTCCTCACAGAGATAGGTAGGTAGGTGTACTTTCGAATGGACTTATCATCCACTCACATGCTGGTCACCCCTTCATTGTCAAGCTCAAAACCTGCCGAACTTCTTCCTACGAGACTTCATTTCACCACTGAACGGAGAAGTTATGGTAGTCTTAGCCAAGTGCCAACCATCACATGGAGTGGTCTGTCTTTCCGCAGCAATCTTCCACGATGTCAGTCAAGGTTTTGACAAAATCTAAATTAGTAAATAAACCTCTACCAGAATGTATGTACACTCTTTTTCAAGTCCTTTATCAGAAAAAATCTTACAAGGTTTATGTGAACCCGGCCTCATTAGTAAAAAGATTATTGTTAACAAAGTCGGGATCCTCAGCATCATTGCGTAGAAACGTATTTGAGGATCAGGTGAATTTGGGGGCACATGGTACGAGTAATGCTGTTGCTCGTTAAGCATTTTCTAAAGAAGAGGAGCACCAGTTCCTACAACGACTGGTATTATCATTAAGCTTGTTTCCAGGTTTTAGTCTAATCCTGCACAAATTGCCTCATCTGCCTCAAGGGTGTACACCGACCTTGGTATCCCGTAAAGATGGGACTTTTTCCCAAATGAACCGGTATCACGCAATCTTTGGTCCAGCTCGGAATGGATCTGGCGATTGGGATGACCATCAACATAAATACGTAGGTGTGACTCTGGCATTCCCATCAGCATAACCATACATACGAGGGCAAAGTGTAAAGTCCCTGAAAAATGAAACAATTTGATCAAAACTTCTTTTATATCTAAACATAATCTCCTTGTAGCCCGATATACTTCGTCCAATGTTTTTCTAATTTTTCGATCCCTTCCAAATAACACGATTTCGGCAATCCTCCAAAATAGGGGTTTGTTTCAGCGACGACCTCATCGTTGGAGCCCAATATTTTTCCGCCAAGCCATTTCTTCAATTTTAGAAATAGATAAACATCGCAGGGTATAAATCTATAGAATATGGTGGATGACGAACCAATTCGTAGCGAAATTCATGCAATTTTGCCATTACGACTGAGGACTTGTTCGTAGGTGCGTTATCCTGGTGGAAGAGCATCAAATGCTTATACGGCCGCTTTCGATTCAAATCGGGGTCCAATCGATTCAAAAGCTCTGTATAATTTAGGCCCGTGATCGTTTTGCCCTTTTCAAGGTAATCGTTATGAACGATACCGAGGATATGTTATGATCTAGCTCTATTTGAATATTGAGGAAAATCAATTAAGGCATTTAAGATTTATTGGGCATTATATTTGAAAATAATTCCCTGCGAAATGTCTTTTGAAATAAGATTAGACTTATCCTTGAAGTTTCATTAAGTGAAGGATTTATTGAGTTTCAATTCAGATAATAAATCGTAAAATTTTGATCAAGAATCAAATACCTAATGTGACTTTTCTTTTTTTTCAAGTGAGAGTTGGGAGTAAAGGAAATAGACAATCTGCGATAACATTTTAGAAACATAGGGCGTTTGCCGGAAAAAAAGCATGACTGTTAGATATAGTTTTGGAGTTAATTAATTTTTAAAGTTCAAATTTGCAGATTCAATTTCCAAATTGGAGCAAAATCAAAATTATTCACATATTAAAATTTATGATCATTTCGGAATAAATTTTCATTCATTTTATGCCTCACGCAAGCTAATAATAACACACAAGTAGATATGGAGTTTCAGATTTATGAAATGATTTACAGTTAACATTGTGCTCGAGAGGTTGATGTAAAAACAATCAGTTATTCCTGATAACGAAGAGTACAATTAAGCTCTCCGATTCAACATGGCGACAGGAAGCTTAACATCAATCACTCCGCACACGTCAATTAGCCCCCGGAAGCACGTCACTATCAATTTGAACATGGCCCGTTTGAATCACATAACCTACATTGATTTGCTACATTTTTTAAATACAATGCTGTATCAAGGATATTGAAGGCCAATATTCTGTATCCTTACTTACTATGATATCCTAATCACTACAACTTGCTGCCTGTTCAACTGAGGCGATATAATTCAAGCTACAGATATTTTATTCGAAAAATTAAGACATGAAATAATAATCCGAACTAATAAACATGATAATAGTTTAGTAAGACCACTTTCTATTTTTTTTATTCTTAATTTTTATCTCTGCTCATGTTCGATAAGTGGTGATTAGTTAATTCATTTGAGTTTATTTCTTAATTATTAATTAAATAATATACTGATATAATAATATAAAAAATTCTCGGGAATTAGGTCACATTAACACTCTGTTATAAATGTTCGTCTTTACGTACGTTTCGGTCTCACGACCATCATCAGAAGACTTATTTTGTTAAAAAGGGGTTAACTAAAACTAATTAGCACAAGCGTCCATATCGCACAATCTTCAATCAAAAAGCTCACGCCGTCGAAACGAACAGAACCACGAAAAATCGAAAATTGTATCGTTAATATTAAAGTATAGATTTTTTTGTAACAAGAAACCACTGTTAAGTAATATTCTCATAATGTACAAACGCATATTGCTATGGTCTCAAAGCAACTGAAGTTCTAAGCTATTTGATTGTAATAACACGACCCAGATGTAGATTTATGACGTACTTGAAAAGATTTTAGACCTGCATTGGAATTTAGTTAACTTTAAGCGTTCTTCCTAAAATATACTTTTAACATTATAAAGACGTATGTAGGAATTTGCAAGAGTTTTAATTAATCAAGTTAGTATAAATCTGACTCAATCCTTGAATATCATTCCTATGATTTACAGAATTTGAATCCCTTTTTATGTGAATCATCTCCAGGATAGATCTTTTATAATAATTGGTTTCTTTAGTTAAAATATTAACATTTTTGTAATCAAATTGATGGTTATAATCAAAACAGTGCTTAGCAAAGGCGGTGGAATTTTCTAAGTTATTATTTCTTGTGCTATACTTATGGCCGTACATTCTTTTTTGTAAATATTGCTTAGAGATTCCAGTATAAGTTCCATCACAATCTAAACAATTCAATTTATATACTGTGTGGGTTTGTTTATCTTTAGGTATTACAGGTTTTAGATTTGAGAAATATTTCCCAACACAGTTAGTAGGTTTATGCGCAACATTTATATCGTACTTTTTCAAACATTTCTTAATTTTTTCTGAGGTCTCCGGAATGTATGGTAAAGTTATATAATTGTCTGTATTACCCGTTATGTTATTTTTATAAGAAGAACCATTATAGATTTTGTTTATTCTCTCTATAATGATAGGATTGTAGAAAGTTTTTGGGTAGCCATTCATTTCCAATGCATTACGAACAATTTTTAAATTTTTGGGACGGTCCTCTGCGTGGGATAATTTTACCGCGCGGTCTGTGAGGCTATTTATGACACTTTTTTTATAACAAGCTGGTGCAACGGAATTGAAATGAAGATAACGTTGAGACCAGACTTCTTTAGTAAACCAAGAAGTTTTTATTTTTCCATCTGCATCATGCCTAATGGTCATATCTAGAAAATTAATGTTATTGTTTATTTCTATTTCACAAGTGAATTGAAGTTTACAATGGAAATTGTTAAATTTATTAATCACATATTGAATTTTATCGTTGGGAACACACATAAGGCAATCATCTACATACCGTTTAAAGAATACAGGCTGAAAATCTAATGAATTTATAACAGATTCCTCTAGGCATTCCATAACGAGGTTAGTAATGGTAGCTGAAATAGGAGATCCCATTGCTGTACCGAAAATTTGTCCAAAATATTGCTCACCGTACTGAAAATAAGTGCATTCTAAACAAAACTTTACCGCATTTATAAAATCCGATTGATCAAGAGGTGTGTGGTTTTTAATCTCTGGCCAACGTTTTTTGATGCAATTTAATGCCAAAATGACAGGTATATTTGTAAATAAAGAAACAACATCCAAGGAAATTAGTTGATGGTTTACTGGTACGGATTGATTTTTTATAAATTCATTGAAATGCCATGAGTCTTTCACATAAAATTCATTTTTTCCTATTATATTATTGATAGATTTTGATAGAAATTTTGATAAATTGTAAGTAGGCGCTCCAATATTACTTACAATGGGTCTTAGGGGTATATCATTTTTATGTAATTTAGGAAGCCCATAGACATATATTACTGATATAAAATATATTGTCATAATTTCTTCAGATAAATTTGACCTCCCTCATAAATGTACCGAAAGCTAAAAAGACAATAGTAATCATTGTGATATCATATCCACAAACAAGCCTTTGTGGGGTCTTTAAATCTATTGATAGTATGAATTATGAGAAAATGTTGATAAAGTGTATGGCCAATTAACAAATTGATGTTCATGAAATAGATTGAAATTTGCTAACCAAATACCTAAGATATATAGCTATTCTAGGTTTCACATTTTGATATTTTCTATGAATTACGAAATGAAGATACTATTTATCACTTTTACATGTCTACATATCTAATATAATTCAATGGAATTTAATTTGAAAGCTTTGTCAGATAATACGCATCTGAATGTTTCTCTTCATTACTGGTTTTTATTGGATGTAATTGAGAAATAACAGAAAAACCAGAAAAAAAAAATGTTTGTTTTAGCCAAACACAAAACAGACAGATACAAAAACCCCGGTATCTGCAGGATTGACTGTGATGGGTGCCCAATAGCCTATGTTGGGCAGAAGGGACGCAATTTCGAACCACGTTTTAAAGAACATATTTCCTCCGATAGTAAATTAGCAATCTTCGAACATATTAATATTTCAAATCTTAAAATAACAATGGATAATCTCAAATTCCTCATACTTGCAATAAACGGAAGTCAACGAATCTGAAGGAAAGTTTGATGACAAACAACAAACTGTGTAAAAACCCCAAATTCAATATCTTGCCGTGCCAATTGGACCTTATTCTCTCCCCATTACTGAATAAAAATAATAAAATGTCTTGTGGAAATTAGACAAAAATTGTTTTTATTTTATTTTATTAAAATGGATTTCCATAAAATAAATAGTTCATCACTATCCCCGACATAATATATCATTGACATATATTAACGGTCTTCCAGAAAAATAAATAATACAGATCTAAATCTATTCCATAAAAACATTCTAAACAAAAAACAGTATTCAGTAACTGAACAATTACTTGTTCAAAATTAAACTTATTCACAAAGGTAGTACAGGTACTTGTTCCCCTGATGAGCTAGAGAAGGCGAAACAGCTGTGTGGAGCTGTTTAGCAGTGGTATCCCTAATCGATCTAGAGAAACTTATACTACCTTTATGAATTAGATTAATTTCTAACAAATAATTTTTCAATTATTGGCTTTTGCATTCGCTTCTGTCGCCCTCTCGCACACTTGGTCCTAACATTGCACGTCGTAACTTCTATCAAGTACGGAAGATCCATCCAGTCAATGTTTACATTGCGTTGGGTTTTGTAAGGGAAATCCACACGCGGGTAGATGGCGTTAGTTGTTCTATCCCTCTCTAGCACTGTCTGTTGTTGATTTATGTATACATCAGCCGAGACGATCTACTCGTTTCACTGATGAGTCAATGAAGGTGAAACGACTTTCTGGAGCTACTTACCTGTGATACCGGTACCACTGATCGATCGATCGAGAGTGAGACCTTACTTTTACTGTACTTACTGTACTACCAAAAGTAGTATCTTTACAAAATTGATAACCTGCTTACGTTTCAGAAAAATAACTCAATCTGTATACTCGGTGACGTAGCTACCGTGGTGCCCTAAAACATATAAAAAAAAAGTTTTTTTTTCAAAGCTGAAAAGCAAAGCATACGTTTCAGAAAAATAAACCATTCTGTATACTCAGTTTCATAGCTACCATGGACATGGAGTAGACTGCTCCAGGCGCAAGAGTTTTGAGGGCACAACATTCTTTCTGAATTAACTCAATTTACGATACGAAATCCGCAACGGGACATACTCTGAAGTTTCACACAGTCGCGTGAAGGAACGAGCGGTAATGCGGGCTGTCGGATACTCATTATTTTATATGAAAACTAAAAACTAAAAATAAGTGCATATTTTCGTAACGCATTTTCAATCTTTTGTCGTTTTTAATTATTTAATTGTACATGTACTTTATATTAATTTTATACATTTTTTATACAAAAATGTTTAATAATTAGCTGTGTTTATGTATTTGTACACCATAGACTCTTCTTTTTGCACGTGATCAGCTACTGGTTCAGGGCCGGATTAACACTATGAGGGGCCCTAAGCACATTAGATTTTGGGGGCCCCTCCCCCTTTTTTTTAATTACTCTTTATTCATAGAATAAAATAATTCATAGAGTAATATAATGCTGTAAATCGTGGAGAAGGTTATTGCCAGGAAAATAAGTACATAAATGAATATTTACACTATTAGTACGTCTTCTTAATTTGACATAATATACAATGCGTAACTACATTAATCACTTATACAATTGCACTTTTGGAAACTCATCCGCTGAATGATTCGTTTATATCTAACTGACTTAGAACAATCCTTTCCTGCACTTTCTAGCCGCAAAATCTTTCATCAGGTCATCAAAGCTGATTCAACGCAATACATCAGCTTCCATGCACAGTAGTGCAAGCGAGTCTAACCTATCCTATCGCATATTTGTCCTCAAAGGGTATTTAATGCATTTTAACTTGCCACTGCACTGCACTTCCAAAATGAAGAGTAACGCGCGAATTATTCGCCTTCAATACTAAATCAACTAATTCTTGACTACTTTTAGATATTACCAGTCGTTAGGCATACGCAAACTTTTATATTCTAGTAATTTCTTTACTTCGTTATTTTTCCCAGAAAAATTGTCGTTATTAGTTTTTCAATTTTTAATTTTTACAATTTCCGCGGGGCCCCCAAAATGTCGGAGCCCTAAGCTATAGCTTAGTCAAGCTTATGCTATAATCCAGCACTGTACCGGTTCAATCAATGGTCAACTACCAATTTTTTCAATTTTATGGATGATCAATTACTGCCACAAGAACATATTATTTTTTTTTTATATTGAAATGCCATTGCTCATTCCTCCATTTAGAAGTAGTACTATGCATTCTCAACAATACACTACACTGTTTTATTTAAAGTTAAGGGGGTAGCAGCTACTAGTGTCCATAATAAATTATATTTTGTCTTATTATTATATTTTGTTTTCATTGAATTGTATATGTTATTATTGAATTGATTTGATTTTTAGCCAAAATAAGTACACATATTTTTTTTCCCGAAAAACAACATCGATTTTACTCCAGGGCGCTGAATATGTAGCTTCGCCACTATGTATACTCCATCTTTTGTCAAGATTGCGAGATAGTGTACATCCAATAAATACATCGATAAAAGACAGAATGGACAATATACAAGGAATTCGCCTACTGAACAAAAAAAAGCATAAATCATTCATTTGACTACAGCAATACGAAAATTTGAAAGCTGAAGAGAATAATGAATTTGGATATTAGAAAATATCCAAATAAAGAAAAATAATTGTATTAATGATAAAATTGATTCCAATCTTTCAGAACGTTATAATAATCTAATTCAATCATATCCAAATTTAGATATTTTGAAGTAGGTATCATTTTCTTTTGTCTATTTGAAATAACTTCGAAAGAAACATTCTGTTAGGTTAAGATCAATCTTTCGAATTGAATTATCTTTGATATTTAGAGTGATATCTTAAAAATAATGTTATTCCTAAAAAAATCAAAATATAAAACATTGAATCTATGCTAGGTATTTGGTTAGCGAATTTCATTCTATTTCATGAACATCAATTTGATAATTGGCCATACACTTCATTAACATTTTTTCATAATACACTCACAACCGATCCAATGTTTTCTGCACTTTTAATTGGATTTCAATACACAAGTTTTTCTTGAAAGTTTGGAAGGTTATTTTCATATGGACAGACCTCACTAGGCAAAGAGTTGCTCAACTTTGCCGTTCGAGCTTTGAAATGAAGGAGTGACTAGTTTGAGCTCGTCTAGTCCGTCTATCTGGAATCGCTCATGGTGGAACAATAGACGAGATTTTTAATGAACACCAACCATGGAAATATCTCGCGAGTCCAATCATTGTCGATGCCTAGTCAATGTTTCATAGAAAAACAAATAACGCTGCAGACTTTACAAGCATAATTACGTGAATCCAATTTATTGAAAGGTTGCATTTAGCTTCTACGAAAAAAATTACATAACATTGGTCTAGTCTTTTTCTGAGCTGGCGAATGGTTGGAAGGCGCAATTTATCTTGTTATATTTTTAATGATAATAAACCGAAACTTCGGAATAGGTTTTATTCGGAATTGGATGAATTCCTTCCCACTAAGCAACTGGAATGTACCAAATAGAATTAAGAATGGTATTAAGAGTTGAATTTGCAACTAAATCTACTAATCCTTACTATTAAACTATTCAACCTTAATTCTTATTCCTGATGGAACAATTTCAGAGGAACGATATTGATTTAAATGATTGTCTTTGGATCAGAAATCGTTAACCAAAACCATTATTGTCTATGCAAGATAAAGCTTATAATCAGCTATGCATGAGATTACTTATTGCTACCTTGTTCAAAATGAATTGTTGAGTATTAAAATTTCAAATGAATACCTGAATTCTTTTGGGCTGGTATATCGTATCTTAAATCGAGAAAAATTGTTGACGTTATTTTGAGTGCATTTTTATTTGCCTGACAGATAATGTTAATTACGTGGCAAAACGCACAAAGATAAAAGCTGTCAGGCTAAATGCGTCAGTTCATAATGAATAAAGCGGCGGGAGGGTATTGTGTTAATCAAACAAGACAGTCAAATCTACGAGTCATGCCGTTGTCAGCTGGAGGTGTGATAAGCGATGATTGTGAGCGATTCTGTAGGTAAAAGTGCTTTCCTCCCTAGTGAAATCGACCAGTATTTAACAAGTTGAGGTGAGACGTTTTATTGTTGCAGATTGCACTTATTATTTACAATAAATTAATCAGTCACTGTAGGTGCTAGTGAACTAACAACGCTATTATGAGTTTTAAACAAAATGTGTTTTGTAGGATTCGGTACCAAATAAAAATATGTCGAATGTTTAATAGTAAACTGTAACTTATTATTACGATACATAATTGTCTAAACTAGCTATATTTTATCTATATTTCAACATATTATGTTTTGATACGTTCGAATGAAATTCTTCCACATCTTGAGAACCACATTTACTTTCTTCGGTTAATTCTCGAATGGAGTATAAAAGCTGTGTGGTACACCATAACACTATGAGTAAGAAACAATCACCCTTATCCACAAAAAATTATTTATACGGTTAATTCTCCATTCATCTCGTTATTACCAATTTGATCTTATTTGTTATTTTTTCTGTCTGGTAGTTAGGCGGGAAAATAAAGCCGAAAAAGGGCCAAAGTAAAAACGAAAACAGCAGCTAAACCGATTTTGACGATTCTAGATGTAAATTTAAAAAAATGTTACCAGTTTGTTTTTGTTTACCTGCACTTTAGCATTTCTACAGAGGCTTTCAGGGGCTTGTAAAAATAAAAGGCCTTAATTTCTTACTCGCAGTTTTTAGGGTCGCTGATCACGATGACACACGTTGTCCACACGAAATTCGAGAAAATCTCCTCTGCAATGGAATGAAACTTGTTAGGGGGTTCTATCAAGATTGCCGGTCATGACCATGACCCTCAATGTTACCTGGGGGTCAGAGTACCCTGATGGACGTCCAGGCCGTGGTCCCCACGTGCGTCGCTGCTTCCATCCAACTTCAGAATCGTGATCAGCAACCCCAAAAACCTCCGGGTAAAAAATTCCGGCTGCTTCCGGATATATTAGGCCACTTTTTTCCATATTGAATTTTCGGTCCTGAAAGTGCATTCATTCATTCACCTAGCCATTTCTTCAAGTTTGGAAATAGATAAAACCGCAGGGGGACAAATCTAGACAATATGATGGATGACAAACCAATTCGTTGCACAATTCATGCAATTTTGATATTGCGACTGCGGACCTGTGTCGGTGCGTTCTCCTAGTGGAAGAGCACTTTTATCTCTGCCAAATGCGCCCCCTTTCGCTTCAAATCGATTCAACAGCGATAAACCCACTTTGGCCCTTCTCGGCTTCGATTTGCTAGAACTGTTGTCCACTGATTCGACTGTTCTTTGATCTCTGGTGCGTTTTGTGTTGGATCCATGTTCCATCCATAGTTATGAAACGGCTCAAAAAGTCCTTCTTATCGAGCTTGAATATCGGTCGCGTTGGTTGTCAACAGGGAGCGAATGGGGCACCAATCTGGCAGATAGCTTTCTCATATTCAAAAATAAATTTTCGAAATGTTCCCTTTCCGTTGAGATGCCCATAGCCTCAGCAATCTCGTACACTTTAACTCGCCGAACAATCGATATCATACCATGAATTTTATCGACGATTCCTGGTATGACCTCAATTGGACGACCAAAACGTTCGTCGTTCTTTGTGGTCATATAGGCCAGTCGCTCAGCGTTTTAGAAACGTTTTATCCGCCATTTAAGAGTTAGGGGTCGATTTATATAAGATAATATATTTATAACAGTTGCAGAAAACTGTTTTAAAATTGACTTTTTTTCAAATATTTTGAAAAGAACAACCGTAATCGAAAAAAGTTTAGTATGAAAGTTTCAGATGCTATCAAAATGAACAACTTGACACCTACTGTGCATGCGCGTCCAGACTCTTTTGGGCCTCGGGTTCAAAAATGGAGTAAAACTTTGACAAATTTTTCATTGGTCCCAGAGAAAGTAATCAAACCTAGCGCAAAAATTAACCATATATGTTGTTAATCCATGGTAATATTTTTAAGAGGAATTTTTTAGAGTTGTAGGGAAAAGTGAGGTGTGGCAACGAGAAGGAAAATTCAAAAAACAAGGAAACCACGGGGTTTAGAGGGTCGTGTACACTTGAAATGTTCGTATAACAAATAGCTATCGAACGATATATGTTAAACCCAATCTAACCTGTTCATGTCCATTTTATGGACAGTTGAAATTTTTTGACTATCATAAAACTTGATTTTCAGAGACCCCATGAAAGCTATAGCAACCAAACGTTGTTCATTAAAATACATTTTTGAATACCAGTAGGAGAGGGCACTACAAAGCATGTCTAGAGCAACGAGGTCTATACTAGACCTCGTTGGTCTAGAGTCTAACGACGGGAAGGCAGGGGGTGTAAACAACCCCACAGTTATAATCATGGCCAAATACTAGCACAACGAAAATCATTAAACCACTTATGAATCATTCCAATCGATGGTGAAGAGTCCCTTAATGTTTGCTTTGGGTTGCGTAATGTTTTTTCCACGCGTGAAATAATGGTCAATCATGACGCGAAATTCACTTTTTTCCATGTTTACAACAATCTTCAAGGTTGATTGCTTTCGATGGGTGTCACAACAGAACTGAATGACATATCAGTCTGAAATTTTTAATGCGTGCTAGTTGAAGATGGTACATCACAAATGTCGTACGAGATTTTCGATTGTGGCTTCATCTGTTTTATTTTTCAGGGATTTTTACCTTGCCCTCGTATAACGATGTTTGCGATACATGGAGCTATTACGTATTTTGGTTTGGGTTACCTGGATGAAATTCTTCAGAATGAGCACTTTGTGAGTTTTATACTGAATAATATTCAGTAAACAGATCTCGTTGCAATTGCCCAAAATTTCATAATCAAATTTTAAATCAACTAATATCTAGTACTGAAACAAATGTGCTCAAACAAACAAGAATAATATGCTAGATTAACATGCTAGACTGAACTGAAGAGGTGCTGCATAATTAAAAATGATATTTCACAGTATCATTGAACCTATTCGGAACTGGAGAGTATATAAAAAGAATTTAAACGGGGAATCGAATGAAAAAAGTTGTAATATTATTTGCAATAGGAAGCAGGGGTTAGGAGAAAGCGAAGAGAGGTCCCTTCGAATTATAAATTCAAAGGAAACAAAGGCAGTGATATGAAAGAAAATGGAGACATTGTCGTATACTTTAAAAGAAATATAAGAGAGTAATAAAAGTGTTTCCACGTTATAATTAATGACGTATTTAGGAGGAATTCTAAAGGAGTCTATTGTATTATGTGTATGTTTATAATGCGTTCTACAGTAAAGATGGGTTGGTTTATTTCAGGTTCAAAAGTATTCGCACCATTGCGACGACGCAAACCTTGAACAGCTCTGCTTCATAAACGAAACACTTGAAATTTCTTAAACACTTCGATTTATTGTCATTTTAATAATTTAAATGAACAGTTTCACTCCACTCTTAGGGATTGTATTTTATAAAGTAACTTGAACTTTAAGAGCAAATCTTCTGAATTTCATCGCAAACTCAACCATCTACTATAATTTTTTGCCTACGCTATTAGAGACCAACAACTTTTGGTGCTTGACATTTGTATCGAATTTTGATCTTGAGGGTTGATGTTTATGTTGGTCCCACAAATATTGAGCGAACGAGGACGGATAAACAAAATAAATGTTCCACAGAATCCATCATGAAAGATTTCAGAAAAATGCCGGCAAGGACAATGATCCATGAAGCAATCTTTATTGTTTCCATATTCTCATGTGTGGTTTTGGTTGGTTAAATAATATTCACGAATGCCAGATTTGAACTGAACTTTATTTCCTCTTTTCATCATTTATAAAAACAACTACAGTATAAGAAGTATTATGACTAAAGGTTGCCATACCCTAGGATGCTTACATTATCATCCTGAGTACATGCATATATCACATCCCCCTCCTTATATGTAAAAATAATAACTATATTTCATATAATCTATATAATTGAAAATTAATATTAACAAAATAAAAAAAAAATTAAATACAGAGTAAATGTATAATTGATTAGTTAATGTTACATTTGAGCCATGAACCTTTCAGGTTGCTTGACTTGTCTACCTGAACGGGTTATGTAGTTCTCATTTCTAGATTGCATTTGAGAATTCTCATTTTCCTTCTCTCCTGGTTGCTCATCAAGCTCACTATCACTAGAGTCCAAATGTTGAAATATATTGAACTTTTGAGAATTAGGATGAACTCTCAAATGTTTTCTATTTCTATTTACAATTCGGTTGGAGTTATACAATTGTACTCTGTAACTTCTTGGAGTCGAATTCTTACTTAATATTTTACCAGCTTGGTTCACGTTATTTGTTGCAACAAATACATTTGTATTATCAGGAAGTTCTGGTAAGTTTTTAGTATGTCTGTCATAATAATGTTTCTGTAACCTTTGTTTAGATTCCATATTATTCCTATGAAATCTTTCATTAACGATTTTTGATTTTAAATGTTTATTTGTGACTGGTAAAATGCTTTTCAATGATCGGCTCATGAGCAGTTGTGCTGGTGAATATAAATTTCCGTCAATAGGAGTATTCCTTAATTCAAGTAAAGCTATGTAAAAATCGGTCTTCTCAAAATGACACTTTTTAATTATGCTTTTTACAGTTTGGATTGATCTCTCGGCTAGTCCATTGGATTGCTGATAGTGGGGACTTGATTTAATATGATCAAAATTCCATTCTGAAGCGAACTCTTTAAATTGATGAGAAGAAAATTGAGGGCCACCATCACTAATCAATGTGTCAGGAATACCTTGCCTTGAGAAAATTTGTTTGATTTCAAAAATAATATCATCACTGGTAGTATAATGTAATGAGATTACTTCAACAAATTTTGAAAAATAATCCACTAATAAAAGATATTTTTTACTCTTAAATTCAAAAATGTCCGTTCCCACCTTTTCCCATGGTCGATTTGGTACTTGATGAGGAATTAGCGGTTGTTTGGGATTTGATTTGGAGAATTGTGCGCAAACCGAACAGTTTGACACTACTTCCTCAATATCCCGCGTATACCCTGGCCAATATAAAATTTGTCTGGCTCTATTTTTTGTTTTCTCACATCCTAGATGACTAGTATGCAACTTTTTTATAATTTCGAATCTCAGCTTTTTGGGAACTATCAATCGATCGTTTTTGAATAATAAACCGTTCACATAACTGAGTTCGTCTCTAAATGACCAATATACTTTTATTAAGCTATTAACTTTGTTTTTTATTTCAGGCCAACCGTATTTTATAAGTTTGATCAATTCTAGCATTTCAAGATCTCTTTGAATTTCATTTCGAATGTTTTCTAAATTTTTATCTGCAACTGGTAGCGAGATTTCCAATAATAATATTTGTGCATCTAGTTGTTTGTCCAAACTATCTTTATTTATTACACTTCCTTCAATCTCATGTCCTCTAGACAATGCATCAGCAATTTGTAGTTGTGAGCCTGGTTTATAAATTAATTTAATATTATATGGTTGAAGTTTAATCAGCATGCGCTGCAGTCGAGCAGGACAAGAGATCAAAGGTTTATTTATTATAGAAGTCAATGGCTTGTGATCTGTTTCAACCACTACGTCATTATGTCCAAAAATGAATTGGTGAAACCTTTGACAACCATAGACCACCGCTAGTAGTTCCTTTTCAATTTGCGCGTAGTTTTTCTGTGTTTCAGTTAATGCTTTGGATATGTAATAAACGGGGAGGTTATCTTGTAAGAGAACCGCGCCTAAAGCAAATTGAGAAGAATCTACTGACAGAGTTATTGGTTTATTTGTGTCAAAATATTGAAGTACTGGCCTTTGAGTTAATGCATTTTTTAAAGCTATAAAGTCTTTTTCATGTTGTGTTTCCCAATGCCAAGCTATGTCTTTTTTCAATAATGTTCTTAGATTTTCTGTTTGAAATGACATTTTTGGAATAAACTTTGACACGTAAGTAATTACACCAAGAAATCTTTCTATGTCTTTTTTATTCTCCGGTCGCCTAAAATTTTTTATTGCAAGTATTTTGTCTTCGTCAGGTTCTATTCCTCTTTCTGATATTACGTGCCCCATGAACTTAATTTTTTGTATTCCGAACTTACATTTTTTCAAATTTAATTTTAGATTAATATGTCTACAGCGTTCTAAGACTGAATTTAACTTCTTATCGTGCTCCTCTTTTGTAGAGCCCCAGATTAAGAAATCATCAATGTATGATGCTACATCAATGTCATCAAAATGTTGTTTTATTTTTCTTTGAAATATTTCGCTGGCCGGAGTGATTCCGTAAGGCATTCTAAGGAACCTGTACCTTCCGAAAGGGGAATTGAAAGTACATAAAAGAGAACTAGGATGATCCAATTCCACTTGCCAAAAGGCCTCGCTGGCATCTAAAGTGGAGAAGTATTTAGCATTTGCCAATCTCGACGTGATTTCGTCTATTGTAGGGATAGGAAAGTGTTCGCGTTTTATTGCATTGTTTAAGTTGCGCGGATCCATACATATTCGTAATTGACCATTTGGCTTATTGACAATGACTAGAGAGTTGACCCAATCAGTTGGTTCTATTACTTTTGTTATAACTTTTTTTTTTTCTAACTCATCTAGTTTTGTTTTCAGTTTATCCCGAATAGAAATTGGAACTTTTCTCGGAGCGTGTATGACCGGCTTTACGTTTTTGTCTATTTCGATGTGATATGGTTTGCCTTTTAATACCCCAATCTCTTGAAAAACGTCATTGAACTTATTCGTTAAATGCTGATAATAATTATTAGTTACCGTATTATTTTCTTGAATTATGTTAACTAATTTTAATAATTGTAATTTTTCGCAATCTGATTTTCCTAAAATAGGTGTTGCTTCAGAATTATCAACAATATAGAATTCAAGGTAATTTTTAAAATCTTTATAGATACAAAGAAGCTTACATTTACCCAATATGGGAATTTTGTCACCAGTATAGGTGGTAATTTTTGAATTGGAAGAAAGTAAGTTGTCCTTGTGTAAATTGAGCTCGTTTAAGTGATGTGATGGAATTACGTTAACTTGTGATCCAGAGTCCAGTTTAAAATTGATTGTTTTATTCTCTACTGTTACGTTTGCTGTCCAATCCGTGTTTTTATTGTTTTTTATGGTATGTAAATTGATACATTCAAGGTAATACTCAGAATCATTACTATCAGACAAGTCAGTGTTAATATTTATTACATTTACAGACCGACAAAATTTCGCAAAATGATTAAACTTTCTGCACTTTGCACATCGTACACCATATGCAGGGCACTTGAACTTTTCATGATTGTTTCCACAATTGCCACACCTAAAGTAATTGTTAGGATCAGTACTCACATTACGACTGTTGCTCCTTGCCACCTGATTTTCCTGAAAATTTCTTGAAGTGCGCCCTTGTTGACCTGCAGTTCGTAGACTGGAAGTGCTGGGTCTGTTGTTCCAAGAAGTTCGATAATTTTTCCGTGTCGGTTTATTATTACTTAATGATATTTGGTGAATGTCTTCCTGTTCTCCAATGTTGCTACCACAAATATCTTTTAGCTGGATTTTTGTACGTTCTGATGACCTACATATTTCTATAGCTTTTGGAAGTGTCAGATCTTTTGTTCTAAGTAGTCTATCCTTAACTGAAAAATCCATTATTCCCAGTACAATTCGATCTTTAATAAGGCTATCGCATAATGAATCGAACTCGCATGTGGAACTCAGTTCTCTAAGTTCAGTTACATATTCATCAATTGTTTCATTATCTCGCATGTTGCGAAGAAAAAACATGTGTCGTTCATAGGTCACATTTTTATGCGGACAGAAATATTCATCAAACTTTTTTACGATTAAGGACGAGTCCATTTTGTTTTCTTGTACCTCAAATGCGAAGTTATTATACACTTTGAGTGCTTTGTCCCCAATTGTGGTTAGTAGAATACTTGCTTGATATTCCGTACTTTCATTAGAAGCTTTGGTTGCTTGTAAATATAATTGAAATTTTTGAATGAAGAATTTCCAGTTATCTGAAAGGCAGCCAGTCCATTGCATTTCAGAGGGTGGTTTCACATTAGTAATATTAGACATTGTAAGTTTTTGCGAAACGTTTTGTTCACTATCGGTACTACTGTCTGTGTTGGGCATGTTAACACACTATTGTTATAGTATTTATTATCACTAGGTACTTTGTAATGAACTAACTAATTAGCTAACAAATTGTGAATAACCGACTGCGCCATGTGTGGTTTTGGTTGGTTAAATAATATTCACGAATGCCAGATTTGAACTGAACTTTATTTCCTCTTTTCATCATTTATAAAAACAACTACAGTATAAGAAGTATTATGACTAAAGGTTGCCATACCCTAGGATGCTTACATTATCATCCTGAGTACATGCATATATCACATTAGAGACCAACAACTTTTGGTGCTTGACATTTGTATCGAATTTTGATCTTGAGGGTTGATGTTTATGTTGGTCCCACAAATATTGAGCGAACGAGGACGGATAAACAAAATAAATGTTCCACAGAATCCATCATGAAAGATTTCAGAAAAATGCCGGCAAGGACAATGATCCATGAAGCAATCTTTATTGTTTCCATATTCTCATTATCAATCAATCTATCAATCAAAACGGGGGCGGGCAAGTCCGGATCACTTAGACTGCTTGATTGGGTTCACTGTGCGCATCTTGATACAAGAATCAGTTCAGCAGGCTTAAGGCAATGCCGAAGGCTAATATTTTGCATGGACTGATATCTGTTATGGGTTCAAGCGGGATATGTGTGCTGCCGAGGTGTTGTAGCCTAAGAGAAGTCAGTGTTAGACATTCTGCTAAGATATGAGAGGCAGTTTCATCCGCCTCTCCACATCTACTACAAGCTGGGTTTTCAACAATGCCCTTTGTGTGTAGATGTTTATTCAGATGACAGTGTCCTATGAGGAGTCCTGTCATCAGTTTTAGGTCCTGTTCATAGAGAGTAGGGTTTTAGAGAGATTAAGCGAGAACTCCCTTATGTGGAGCTTTGCTTGCCTCATTCCGGGAACACCATGCCAGACCTACAGCCACTGTCTATCCAGTAGGTTCTTGAGGGTGTGGAGCCTGGTGGACGATGAAATTCTGATCTTTGAATCGGGGCCAGGGGCACTCTAGGGGCCCCGTTTGGCCAGTTTGTCGGCCCCTTCGTTTCCCTTTACTCCATAGTGTGCGGGTACTCACACTAGCTGGAGTTTGCTGCTTCTGGCTGATTCAGTCAGAGTTTCTCTACACTCCAAGACAAGCCTAGAAGTCACTTTGGGACGCGAAGTTCGCCCAGGGCCGCTTGGCTATCAGTGCAGATGTAAATGTGCCTACCTCGGTAGTTTAATCTCAAGTTTTATAGGGAACAGGTTCGTATTGCAAAGACCTAAGCCTGTAAAACGGCACCTACGGGAACTGAAATCTCCCTTCTGGGTGTACACGAGTAGACTGCGGCTCCCCTAGACTCGACAATTTTGGACCAATCCGTGAACCACGCTAGTCCCTCTGGCGAAAGCGGCCCAAAGTCCTTGTTCTCCCGGTCCGTCCTTTGAGTTATGACGACGTCTGGTGTTTGAAACCTGAAAGCAGGTGCTATCGCATTCTGCGTCAGTCGGAAGATCGGGGAGTTCTCGGCTACCCAAATATATTGTTATTTTAGAACCAATCAATAATCGAAACAGTTATCCTGGATCGATGCTCCTGGAGTAGGATGATTACTATCCTTGTTTTTTTCAAAATCTAATTGCAGTTTCATATTGGGCAAGTGGTTGGGGGTTCCACATTGCGGATGACTCCGATCCTCCGATTCAGACAAAAATTCCACAGGATATACTGGTTTGTAAATTTCGTACCTTTAGTATACTCTGATAATGGCTAATTGGTAGCTGAAAGGCCCTTAGTACCTTAACAGTACATTTAGTGGATGAGGATGAATACTTCTTATTTATAGTGTCATCAATTATTCATCTCATAAGTCTACGACATGTCATAAGTCTGCGAGCCTGCGTTTTGACATAGTTTCTGAATCTCCCAACGTCATAATTATACTTAGTAGCCTATTTGGCAGCAAGCGACACGGGGAATCCTTAATGGAAAATTCTAACCGATCATAGGATTGTTTTTCATAGAAAACACCAAAGACGGGAAATAAAATGTTCGGAATTATTGAATTGCGTAATTATATTCTATGAAAAAGCTTGGTGAAACACGCAGGGAGAGGGAAGTGAGAATATCAAGAAGCGTTAAAGCAGTCCGTTATCAAATTAATGACATTCTTGACGCTTTAATTACTTTGATTGTTGAAACTGAAAAACTGATATTAAAATCTCTCATGAATTACTTTTCTAGCCGAACAGCTAAAAGTTTGCAGCGTCATAGTCCCATTGGTTGTTTGAAATGAGATACTTTTACAGATTAATGTCGTTAGTAAATCTATGCAATCAATAGTCATGGATCTCGGTAAATATACAGAAATGTAGAGAGAATGCTGCGGTTTCTTGGAAGAGTAAGGCTCAAAAGCGCCTTGGCGAGAGAGAGAACTTGAAATTGAACCTGTATTCAACGCCATAACAAGAATACGACGAGTTAAACACCAAGCTGGTGAAACTGACCATGATGAACCTATAACTACTAAAAAAAGAAATTTGAAGTTGAATTTTTCAAATGTCTTCGGACACTACGTTAATTTCAGTCAATGAAAGATTTGAATAGTCAAATGAGTACTCTTTCTTGAATTATAATAAAAAGTTTTCAGAAAAACCAGACCTTCTCAAACTCTGTCCAATTAGAGTAGACTGTGGGATCAAAATCAGATATAGATGGTTGTTTGTATGGATGGCATTAAGAATATAGGCCATTTTACCTATAAGGGTAGCAAGTGGGAAAGGAGTTCTTATAAGTTGAACTGGTTAAAACCTGTCTGCGATCGACAATTTCTTAATTGAGATTGACAAACTTTGACAATCGAAAATGAAATTGCGACAAACATAGACTTCGGTGTCTTAATAAAAGAACCTGCGGACAGAAAAGTTTAAAAAGTAAAACTTAAAAAATTTTATTTGAATAAATGGTTATTATTTCATTTTTTTCATTGTATTTCTTTCCATTTTTAACATGTGTGAATTGGAGAGCGGTGAGTGGTAGCCCTAGAACTCTCGCCAGTGGAGCCGGTAATGCTAAAGCCGATACTGGCTATTCAATTGTTATGTCTCCAATTAGCCTTTGAGCTTTACCTCTAAGACAAGGAAGATGAACGTGGATAACTGACGTAAAAAAGAAAACTTAAACATGGAATTTGAACCTGCCATATCAAATTTTTAAAAGCTAGTGAATATAATTTTCGAAAGACAGTAGACTTCCGATGCCATATTATAGATTAACTGTTCACGTAGATACATAATTCTTATCATTTCGAATGAGGACTTTATTAGAACTCTTATGGATGCCAATTGTTCTACGAACTTATATCCGCTGAACGTTCGGGGATACGGGTTGGAATCCCAAGAATGGTCCGTGGAATTCCAAATTCTAATAATGGATACAATTTATTTCACTAACGGTTTTTAGTTCCGTAAGCGAAAATGTTGCTAACGTTTTATCACGCCATATCAGTTTCAAACCACAAAATAAACTCTGCCATCTTATATATAATGCTAAAGACAAAACGAATAAATATGGTAAACTTTGAGTTTATAAGCTAATTTGAACAGATAGTGATAACTTTTACATAGGTGGGACTTTTTTTTTCAACTTAAGCCACCAAGAAGATTTTCGTTCTTTTAGACTTAACAGAACAGACTGAACCTTTGCTAACCATTTTTTTACAAACAGGTCATAACTTTCCTAATTTAGACAACCCAAACATTTTACATAATCAAACCAGAGGCTTCAAATTAAATACATTAGAATCAATAGAGACTTATAAAGATGTCAGAATCTCCTATAACAATAACAATATCCTGAATGATCAGTTAGACCTATACCACGGTCGTACATACAGGTCTGGGGACTCGTATGTTTGACATGGGTCTCTTACGCGTCGCCAAACTCGTAGTCCCTCGCTCAGCCACTAGCTAGCGCTTGGATCGAAGTGGTAAAACGATTTATTTCCGGAATCACAAGCAGTGTTACTAAGTATTCTGATTTGAGGGAGGAATAGAACTGTTACTCTTGTCAAAATGTATTACTTGCCTTAAAAATAACTTCCCCTTTTTCGCACACATAAAAGACCTCGTTAAAACGATTTCTATCCGGAATCGCAAGCATCCACTTTTTCCGCATTTCCGCATCTTTCGGCACTTTAAAAACAGAAATTTCTTGCTTTACACTTTTGTAACACGTTTTGCATTTCGGCACAATGCACAGTTTCGTAATTTGTTTCTAAAAACGCTGGTGTTCCTTGTGTTTACAACTTATGAATGACAGTTGTCAGAGAATACTCTCACGCGACGTCTTTTGGCACTACGCGAGAGTCGACGCTTAGCGGTCCCACTTCTCACATAGGAAACAGCCCCGAGTTTCCAGACCTTTATGTACGACCGTGACCTATACTAAAGTGATATTTTCCTTTATCTTTCAAAGCACTCTTAGAATGAATCTTAAAACATTAAATAATAATTATCCTAATGCAAAATTATTTCTGTTCCTCGGGAGCAACCACATTCAGAATTTCCCATGATCCCTTACTCGTAATTGTAATGTCATTAGCCCTATTTCAGTTTAGTTCATATTTATACTCTTTATACTGTTTATTGTTTATGCCATAATCTTGTATCCGTTTGACAATGGCAGTTCGATGTTGAAAGTATAGTAACGTTTTCATGTTATTATTAAAATGGAATAAAAACGAAATAATTGTTCTTTCATTTAATCATAATGATAAAATGGAAGCTCATCATCGAATGATAGAAACTTCCACTTGAGGTTTATTCAAAGTATTTGATTATTAGTTGCTCAAGTTTCTTGAGAATACCTGCTTTATTCTAACATTGGCGCCGTCCCTGTCAGGCACCAATTAAGAATTAAAAATATACATAATAAAACTTAGTTTTCATATAAATCATATTATAGAGCATAATTAATACTAAAAATTCAACATTTTCAGAACCATACAAAAAATTCACACTAGTTGTCGATAATGTTCTATAATATAAGTGATATGAAAAAAAAACAAATAAGTATTTTATCCTATCAATATGATAAATTATCATAAAGTAACGGCTTCCACCATCTTTTTTAGACAATTAAAAGGTTATCCAATTTGGACATAATGATAAGCTTATTTTTATGTGATATAATATCATGTAAATACCATGAAATTGAACCGCCGTATTATAAAATCATTGAAATCAGAGAGCATGAAGTCACGACGCGATTAGTATTCGGATATTCGGATATAGTCGAGGAAATAGAGCATTGAACATGGGAAAGTTGGCGCAGTTCGATGGATTGAAATGCGGTTTTCTGCATTCGATTCAGAAAGTGATTCAGAAACTTTTTCCGGTATTTTTGTTTTGCCGAAAAAATTTGTTGCATTTCTACAGCCAAAAAATGCTTTTTTCTAAGTGCACTTTTTGAGGGGAATAAAAAAACGGACTCGAATTGGTTTCTCGGGGGTTTTTGGGGTCGCTGAACACGAATATGATATTTTAAAAATTCCCTGAGGTCCCCTTGTGGACCTCCCCGGGTATACTAGCGTCCTGACGTCCTGGATATCGACGAAATTAATGGAAAAATTATTTTTAATGTTTGTCAACTGTTCGAAAGGTGATATGAAGGTTGCTAGTGATGATAACGACATGAATAAATTCTTCTGCAATACCAGGTGTACCCTGCGTCCGGGTAACGACGTCATCTTCTAGGAATTTGCTAATTTTTCTTCATAAAAGGTAACAAATTCTAGCTCTCGGGGGTTTTTAAAGTCGTCGATCATGACTATGACACTCACAAAGTTCTGCAAACTACCTGGGGGTATTTCCGGGACACTCGAGCCCTGTGTATTCACGTCATCTTCTAGGAATTTTTTGTTTTTTCTAAATTAAATGTAATAAATTCTAGCTCTCGGGGGTTTTCAAAGTTGCCGATCACGACTATGCATGAAAACTGTGAGGGTCACAGTCGTGCTATATTTCATTATCACGTCCTATTCCAACAACAAAAGTATGAAGTTCCTTCATTTAGAACAACTTCTTCAACAACGACCTTCATCGATACTTTTACGGATCTGATAAATCTTTCCCAGGCTCCAGCAAAATGTGATCCCGTTGGTGGAAGAGAAAGCCAATTTATCCCTTTCGTGGTGAGATCTCTTGCTATCAAACCTTGATCGAAATTATTTAAGGTCATTTTAATCTCTTTATGTTAAATATAAACATAATAACCACTATCCTTTTTAGGTTGATATATCGATTTGCTCAGAACGGAATATATACAACAGCATTAGAACAGCTCAGATTCAGATAATAATTGTTTAGTATCTAGTGACAATATCTCGCAGCATATTTTAATTTTGCAAAGAAGCTATTATCAACGAAAATCACACCAATTGATTGAGATGAAGATTTATATTAATGCTCTTCTACCAAAATTTTCATCAACCTTCTTTCAATCAATTTTCAGCGTCTATACATTAGCAACAACGCATTTCCGCTTAATATCCACTTCGAACCATCTCCGTATCAGATTTTCAGTAATCCGAAGTAACCAACTTGGCAATAGGGCTTTTCCTCAAAAACAAAATGGTATTATTATTGTCGGCTGAGGGTCCACAATCGCGATGTTTTCAGATTTTGAAGTAGCCAACAATCGAACTTTTTGAAGACTTTCTACTCTCCGTTTCACTGATTATTTCTAATAGATCTCTTTCAATTGTTTTCTTCACCTCTGTCGTAATTTTTCTTCTAGATCTCAATGTTTTCGAAGACATTCTTGTATCCCCTCGCTGGGCTGGCCGAAGGACCAATGTTATATTTCGTATAATCATTTACCCACCGAATAGTTCTGATGGTACACTGACATTTTTCAATATTTAAAACTTCTCACTCATAACGTTTCAAACAACAACATAGAATATTTCAAAAAATTGTAACAATGATATAAGAAGTGGTGTGTAAATTCAAAGTTGTAATTTTTTCTGTAATAATACATAATACGAATACAGTTTTCCCTTAGACATCATGTATATTATATTCCTATTCGCATCACACAGTAAATGCGGTAACAGGAGTATTTATATTCAGAGGTGTAGTTTAGTATTTTAACATTGACTTAATGGCTAAATGTAAACAATGAACGGACGCATCATGAGTTAAACAGAAGCACTATATCAATTAGTTGCACCCGCTAACCAGCTGGGCGTGGCAAATACAATATCGCATCCCCTAAAACACATCATCATCGTACACCCCCTGATGTTTCTGATACTAGATATTTATATCGACACTATCATATATCAGTCAGAATCAATTAAATCTACACCCAGACCCTTCTCTAGTGAAATCAATTTTCTCTTTAACATTTTCGATTCCATGGGAACGTTTGCTTCGTTCGTTAGAAAAATTATAGGTACTTTTAATGGATTGTTATGAATATAATAATGAATCATCTCTTTCGTGGCCCTTATATTACTAATACTTTCCAAATGTATTGTATTCTAATATATTCCTATTTATTATTATTACTAATATTAATCAATAATTCTTAAATACAGCCAAAATTCACCTAATATTAATTTAAATTTTAACATGCTTAATTAAAAATTTTGAAATCTTAAGTATTTTGTATTCTAATTTTAATGCGTTCTGTCCTATTTCAGATAATTGGTTTTTGATAAGGTCTCTCTAGTTTATATCAATCAGTAATTGTTAGCAGAGCGTGGTTGAAGATAATAAATATATTTATCTTCGTGTGAAGTTTTATTTATTAATAAGTTACATTAACTCTCTAGATAATCTACTACAAAAACATTAGTATGTTACCATGTAAATCTCAGTACATAGAACAATATAACAATATTATATAACAATTTCCAAGACCCCCTCTTTATGTAATATTACACTAATCCTTGTAATCCCATCTTGGCCACATTGAGATTTAGTTTTTCTCCATTCAGAGCTTTGGTTAAACAGTCTGCAACCATATCTTGAGTTCTGATAGATTTAATCTCAATATCGACTTTTTCTTGAACTTCTCTAATGAAATGATGCTTAACATCTATGTGTTTCGTTCTGGGTCGGTAACCACCATTTTTGCATAAATCCACTGTTTCTTCGGTTTTGGACATTGTGGCGCTTTATGCAAATACATGTTACAATTGTAACAACTGGGACCTCTTGAACATTTTATTGATTTTCTACTCGTTTTTTCGTTACTATACAATGCTGTATCAAAGTTCTGAATACTCATTGTCTTGACATTTTCTTGAAGTAACAAATTTTTCACAAACTCCGTAGAAGTGACTTGTTTTGATCCTTGGATGCCCAAAATAAGCGGTTTGTATTGTTCAGGTAGACCTCCTAATATGATACCACCAACAACGTTATCTTTGAATGGTTCTCCAATATTATCCAGCTGTTCGGCTATATGAATTATCTTGTCAACATATTCTTGTATAGACGAACATGACTCGAACCTTGTTCTGAACACACTTTAGTAAAGACCAACTAATCGAACAATGCCACTATCTTCATATGTTCTTCTCAAGCTTTCCCATGCTTCTTTGGCTGTTTTGGCTTTTTTTGTTTCAGCAGCCGCAGTAGGTCTAAGGGACAGATTTATTTTTGCTAAGGCTCTCTGCTCCAAATCAACATCAACTACTTGATTAGGTTTTGGATCTACACAATACCACCGACCTGCATCAACCAGGAAATTCTTCATCCAAAACTTCCAGTCTCCATAATTAGTACCATCCAGGTGTTTAGAATCGGCTAAACCTCCAACGGAACTAGATATCATCATTGTGGACTTTGTTTTGGTAGCTTCCTCCAACTCTTTCCTTATCGTTCTGAGTTGAACTTCAATTTCTTCGACAGTATTCATTCCTGTAGTAATATAAAATTCAGGTTCAGAGGGACTAGTCTGGGCCCATAACCTGTTAGCAGAGCGTGGTTGAAGATAATAAATATATTTATCTTCGTGTGAAGTTTTATTTATTATTATGTTACATTAACTCTCTAGATAATCTACTACAAAACCATTAGTATGTTACCATGTAAATCTCAGTACATAGAACAATATAGCAATATTATATAACTATATAATACTGTTATTTAACAGTAATACTACAATCTGATAATACTGGATAGTTGTTTCGCTCTTTCATGCAGCTTATCAGCAGAACTAGAAAGTTTGCAATGTTACCGAACGATCATTCTGTCGAGATATAAATAACCGATTAACCGAATGCTATATGAATATAATATTATTATGTCCTCAACAAGTATTGCGCCACACAGTAAAACCTTATTAATTTAATAAATTTAACTCAATGTACCTTTATTAAATTAAGGTGAGCAATAGAATATAAAACTATATATTATAACACTAGAAATAATCACCCTTATCTACTGAAAATACTATTTAAGTATTGAGGACCTTCCAGCTACCAAGTAGCCATCATCAGCTACAACTAAATTATATATCAAAATGTGCCTGTTTAAATACTATTTGGGGATAATAATGTAAACAATGCGTTACCCTCAGCTGGAGTAAGAGAGTATTTATTGCATGTATAAACTATTGTGTACATTTGTCAAATAAAACATGAAATTATATACTAAGATATGTATATGTAAAAAAAGATTTAAAATGTTTGTAGCTAAATGTAGCTAATAATTCATTTGGAACACATAATGGACTCAACAAATGTGAGTGAACGTGTATGACATGCCATACAAAATTTATATAAACCCATTCCAAACTATTTGAAACAATCAATTGGCCAAAAATTCTTTTATCGAGTAAAATGCATGATTAAGAAAGAATTTTCTCAATGTGGGCTTAGAAACATTTTAGCTTCTTGGGTAGCTTGTTCATAAATATTTTACTATAATAGTTAGCAGAACAGCGACTCGAATTCAATCTTAAGTAGCCAATATGAATATTATGGCAACATCTGGTGTTATAATTATGCAGATTATTATTAAAAACATGTGTATCAGACGACATACCCATTAGTATACAATTATAAATATATAGTGACGGAAAAGTCATAATTTTGAAATCAATAAAACTGTTTCTAACGTCATCTCTAAATCGTTTCTTTGTTAAGATTCTCAACAATTTTCTTTGAAGGCGAAAAATCCCATCGGAATGAGGTGAATTACCCCAGTCTGTCAGTGAATATGACATATGCGACTGAATAATGGAGAAGTATGCCATGCGCATCGCCTCCTTAGGCAAGTATTTTCCTAAATTTCTTATCAAGAAAATATTGTTTGAGATTTTGTTAGCTACAATATGAACATGACATTCCCAACTAAGGACTGGATCAAATAAGATTCTCAAAAACTTTATATAGTCAGGGTTTTCAAAATTAATATTTCTGTGTGTGAATAACATTATACCACTTTTGTCAAGGTTTACGGACAGTTAAATAAAAAAAAGATAAATCAGAATTTAATAAATTGCTTTTCGTTTATACATTTCCATCTCTTCTAAATTACCTAAACTGTACTGTGTTTTCAACGTAATGAACTTTCTTGAGAAATGGTGTGACAAAATATGCTCGGCTATCGCTGATTTTCCACCATTATTTTCCTATATATGGGCAAAATGTTCCATATAATAAGTTAAAATGTTCCTTCTAGTTTGACCAGCATAGAATTTTGAACACGACTCACAATTGATTGTATTGCAAACTTAGAAAACAAACTATGAAATTTATTAATTACTGAAGAATGATAAGTGAAACTATTGAATTTCAGGAGTCTAGGAGCCAGAGCGATATTGATGGTCTGAACATTAACCCGATGGCACTATGGTTTATCGTTAGAGGACGGTTCAATGATCAATTCATCTCACAGACCGAATTTTCCCCGGCTGCCAGATCTCGAGATACAGCATCCGCATTTTTCTTTTTTGACTGGAGGCTAACCCTTTCCAATTTGCGGTTACTTGAAAAGCATGCAATTCTTATACACTTCCACCATGTGCCATCATTTTTATCATGTCCCTTTATCAGGCCGACCAGTTAAAATTGAACCAAAAATGAACTGCAAGTTAACCCCCCTAAACCTGGTGGAAAATGTTCATTGGTGTTGGCAATTGTTAACATACCCTATGCCATCAAAAGTTATCGATCCATTTCCGAGTAATTGGTCATTATTTGGACCAGAAATGTTTTTTTTTTTCATTTTGTGGATAAAACTTGCGGGTTACAGGGTAACATGATGGCACCATGTTAAATAACTTTATTGGAAGTCAAATAAAGATTTAAAATTATTGCCATCACTGCTTGCCTATTTCAACCCCCAAAACTCCATAAAATAATCCGGTAGAATGAAAAAAATGAATAAAAAAGAGCCGTTCTGATTTTAAACCCAGTCAGAGTCTCAATAATTGACTAATTTATCATAAAATTGGTCATATTATCATATGATTCATATTTTTTGATGGATGGTCTTAGAGAGTTTTGGGGGTTTGAAATAGACAGGAGGGCTGGCAATAATTTGAAATCTTTATTTGACATCCAATAAGGTTATTCAGCATGGTGCCATCATGTTACCTTGTAACCCGCAAGTTTTATCCACAAAATGAAAAAAAGAAACATTTTTGGTCCAAATAATTTCCAATTACTCGGCAATGGACCGATAACTTTTGATGGAATAGGGTATATTAACAATTGCCAATACCAATGAACATTTTCCACCAGGTTTGGGGGGAGGGGGGTTAACTTGCAGTCTATTTTCGGTTCAATTTTAAATGGTTGGCCTGATAAACGGACACGATAAAAAATGATGGCACATGGTGGAAGTGTATAAGAATGGCATGCTTTTCAAGTAACCGCAACTTGGAAAGGATTAACCTCCAGTCAAAAAAAAAAGAAAAAATGCGGATGCTGTATCTCGAGATCTAGCAGTCGGGGAAAATTCGGTCTGTGAAATGAATTGGTCATTGAACCGTCCTCTAACGATAAACCATAGTGCCATCGGGTTAATGTTCAGACCATCAATATCGCTCTGGCTCCTAGACTATATTTGAAGGTAATGGCTCTAATTTGGTTAGTTGTCTACGTTACAATTTCCTCTTTTGTTTAGAGATAAAATTATTGATCAAAGATTTGTGGTAATCATTGTCTAACGCAATTGGCTGATATTTCTCAGCTTCGTTATTATAATTTTTATGTCTGAAAGGGACGTTAAATAATCTATAACTAGACTATTAAACGGAGCTATTTTATATCTAAATGGTGTAGCTGGATCCGCCTGGATATAACTATTTGTTTGAGTGAGTTTTCTGTATATGTCGAAATCCATCTTCTATAATGTTAATATCAAGGAAATGAAGCTGTTTCTATTTCGACAGTGAATCTTAGTGAATCAAATTGACGATTAAGCGTATTGACAAAACCATGTAAATCAAAATCTTTACTTGTAATCGCAAAAATATCGTCAACATATCTATACCAAACTTTTGGAAACTGATTCAATTTTGATTGTAAAAAACTCGCTTAGAAAAATATAGGCAAAATATTTTGCTCCTTACATAAAGATCACTTATTCTATGCAGTTTCTATCGGGGATATTAAAATTGAAAGCCTTTTCTCCAGAAAGGTTATCGACACAGAGATTGGAGTATATGTAAATAGTGAAACAATATCAAATGAAACGAGAGTAACATGATGTATTTTTAGTGGATAAAGGTGATTATTTCTTATCAATAGTGAGCAGTAGGCACATTCCCAAAGAATGTATCCACTGCACTGATCAAGAACAACTGAAAGACATCAAATATTCTTATGACTACAACAGTACTAAAACTATAAATATTGAAAAGAAAAATGATAAACGCTTGATATTGGAAAATATCCAAATTAAGAAAACCACTATTCCGTCAATGTTTCCCTTTGTCTTCCATGTCGTATAAAAGTTTGTGAACAAACCTATCACGTTCTAGAGCATAAATAATAAGCCCAAGACCAGATCGAATTTTTAGAAATGGACATTATTGTGCATTATCAAGATGGTGATTTATACGCTGATAGTAATAATAATCTGATAGTTCTAAATACACCGCGATGGCGACAGGGATATAAAGGATAGAAGCGAAGAGAAGTAACTGTAAACGAAAGGGAACAATTCCATCCAATACGGTTAGTGTTGGAGTTACCATGGATACGCAGCTTCATCCTGAAATACCATCTTACAGTTCAGGTTTCAGGAGTTAAATTCTAACTGTTTCTCTCCGGTTCTACAGTTGTAGAATTAATAACAGCGATTTATTCAACCAACAACCTATAATCTCAATTATTTAATTAATGAATTAATTTCTTCCATTCATACTACATAAAATTATTTAAAATCGATATTGGAAAAATTGGAAGCTTTCCATAGATATATTTCATGATTCAAAAGCATCTCTTGAAAGGCAACATTTGAATTATTCTGTGCATTTATATTCTAATTTCGTATTAACATTTACAGATAGAAGTCACTTCCCTCAATTCTTGGTGAGTAGGACGAATCAAGTACTGATATCAGGAGAACCTCTTGTACAGAATTAGTTGCGTTCATTTTATTGAAGAAGGGTTTTTCAGTCGTGGCGTAATTGTTACATATTCCTTCTTATGACTTCACAAGGAGTACATTAAACAATATTCAAGAGAATCTAAGCCAGAAGGCCTAATTTGAATATATTATATTGGGACATAGAAATTTGTTGGTGATAGAACTTCTAAAAATGATAGGGGTCTTTCATATAAAATGTTTCTCTAAATCACTTCGTTTCCGAGAAGTTAAGAAAAATTATTATATTTTCTTTATTATCTTCTAAACAAATGGAGATTTTTAGTTGAAACTTGGTGAATTTTAGTTTTACTGTATGATAATTTTATTTCTTGATACAAATACAGTAGCGTAGTTATGGGGTTTTGTACGCATTTAAACCCCTTAAACTTCTACTTAAGCCAATGGTTGGAAATTATTATTGTATTCAAATTTAGAAACTTTGATTTATCTTCTATAAAAAAGTGTTCTTGATAAATTTCACTTGAATTCTTCCTGTTCGAGCTATTTTGATTTTTTTAATCAGGGTTATCTTCTGAAATTTTGTTTGAAAGGCTATTTCAAACGTAAGAAAATATTTAAATACCTATTTATTGGTAAAAATTATCCATTTACTTCAACGCAACGGCGACATAGATTTCTCAACGAACTTCTTGTTCGAATTAACATTTCATTATTTATTTCATCACAAGCTCTTGGAATACGATCCAGTAGATCTTCTCTATTATGAACTGGCTTGGCATAATTTTATCTTTCAAATAGCCCCAAGCAAAAAAGTCCAGAGGATAGAGGTCAGGTGATCGAGGAGGCCATGCAACTGAACCACCTCTACCAATCCATCTTTCACCGTACTTCCTATTCAGCCATTCTCTTACTGGACATCCATCCAATTGTATCCATGCATTTGTTACCTCATTGTGTGGTGTCTTCGTGATTAGTTTCCAAAAATTCTGAAAATGTAAAACGTATGGGCCAAAAATGTTGTTTTTGTAAATGCCAAGCCAGACATTGACATTAAATTCTTCTTGAAAATTCATACATCTTGTACCATGATGGGTTTTCATTTACCCATAAGAAACTGAACAACAACGAAAGCTTTCTCCAGCAAATATTGTGGACAGATGAAGCACATTTTACACAGACGTGGATTTATTAATTTTCACAATTTACGTTTATGGGCAGATGAAAACACTCATGGTACAAGATCTAGGAATTTCCAAGAAAAATTTAGTGTCAATGTCTGGTTTCGCATTTACAAAAATAACATTTTTTGCCCATATGTATTACATTTTCAAAACTTTTGGAAACTAATCACGAAGACACCACACAATGAGGGAACAAATGCATGGATACAATTGGATGACTGCCAGTACGAGAGTGGCTGAATAGGAAGTACGGTGAAAGATGGATTGGTAGAGGTGGTCCAGTTGCATGGCCTCCTCGATCACCTGACCGCTATTCTCTGAACTTTTTTGCTTGGGATTATTTGAGAGATAAAATTATGCCACGCCGGTTCATAATAGAGAAGATCTACTTAATCGTATTCGAAGAGCTTGTGGTGAAATTAATAATAAAATGTTAATTCGAACAAGAAGGTCGTTGAGAAATCTATGTCTGCATTGCGTTGAAGTAAATGGATCCTTTTGATCATTAATTATGAATTATTCTTCATCGTTACCAATGAATAGATATTTAAATATTTCCTAACGTTTTAAATAGCCTTTCGAAAGAAATTCCATAAGATAATCCTGATTAGAAAAATCAAAATAGCTCGAACAGGAAGCCTCTAAGTGAAATTTATGAAAAATACATTTTTTTGAAATAAATTAAAATTTTCAAATTTGTATACAATAAAAATTCTTGATCAATGGCGTAGACGTTTAAGGGGTTTAAATACGTATAAAACCCCATAACTACGCTACTGTATTTGTCTAAGAACAATTTGTAACCAAAAAAAATTTCGCATCTAGTAAAACTAACACCAAGTTTCAACTAAAAATCTTCATTTGTTTAGAAGATAATGAAGAGAATGTAATAATTTTTCAAAATTTCAAAACCCTATATCTCGCAAACGAAGTAATTTAGAGAAACATTTTATATGAAAGACCCCTATTATTTATAGAAGTTCTATCGTTTAACTAAGTTATGAACAAAAAAACTAAAACATCCTGTATATTATGCAAATACTATGATTGTATCCTCACTTTTACATACAAATATTAGTCGTATATATAAGTTTCTAAGAATTTCAAATGTATCTATTTTGCCGCATCCAACCACTATCAAGACAGTTTCTAATTTATACTTGAGCAATTCGGTAGTTGGAGAAAGACCTACGCCCAAAATCAAGTTTAATTTTCAATAAAAAAAATAGCATGATACTTTTATTTGGTGAAATCCATATAAAGTCATTTTTCGATTATTAAGCTGGAAATATTGTTGGTACCGCTTGCAATAACCCGCTACTTGCAGCAACATCATTTGTGCCTATGATTGTTAGTGTGGTTCTATATTTTTTTTCTATATTAAAAATAAATCTCGAATTATTTTTTATGTTTATAAAGTCAATAAATAATCTTGAAGTTACAACAAACTGGATTCAAAATATTCTATATTATAAGAGACAATAATGCACTCAACAGCAAAGTCATCAGCAATTTTTCCTCATTCATTTAATAATTCAAGACCGTTATTTTATCTATTCGATCCGGTTCACGTTCTCAAATGTATACGGAATAATTGGCTAAATTCTAAAGCCAATCAAATTATGTAGTATCCCAACTTTCACTCGGGACTCGAGGACATTGCCTCATTTTAGCCCAGTTTATATTAATATACTAACCTTGTGGGCAATAATGAATGTAAAAACTCCCCTCAAAAGGCAACGATCAATGGACATTTTCCAGGATCCTATCCCCAAAGGTAACTCTGAGAATGATTCGAAAATCAAATTTTTAAGAAAGTTAATAAATTGGTTTGGAATAATTCACATTAACACATATGTTGTAATGTGACTTATTTCCCAAGAAATAATTTCGTATTGTTTCAATGAGCTTAATTTAAATCACATATTGTTAGGAAAATTTCAAACAGGTCCATACGAAGACAGGTTTTTTACATTAAAAAAAGCAAATGGGGCTCAAAAATCAGTCCGTAAATCCTAAGAAATTATTAAAACTTCTGTTTTACTGTCGGTATTGCAGCCTTGTACCATAACGTACGGATGGCCACCTGCGGTATAGCCTCCGATTTGTGACATCTCGATCGAGCACTCAGGCCTTAAGTATCTAGATGGTATTGCATATAATGCGACAATGGCATACTTTTGTCTTGTTTCTGTAGGTACATATTGAATTCACTTATTTCGATAATATTTTATCCGAGTATAGCTTCGCGATATTCTGAAACAACGTTCAATATTATGATGGTAACCAAAGACAACAATTCAAGCTTAGTCGAGTATACGGAGTACACTTCTGGAAAAATGTCACCCATTCCAGAATTGTAAGTGTTGAAAATTTTACAAATGTATATTGCCTCGAGATATATAAATTATATTCACCTAAAGCTGTTCGTTTGATGTCTATTTCGTTGTTGTCACGTATTCTCGAGGAGTCGTGTAAACTATCTTGAGATCTTCCTGTCGAAGAAACTCCAGTATATAAATCACTAAACGCACTACCTGCTCCCAGGAATCCATTTCGGTCCTGAAAAAGATAAATTGTCGTTACTATTTGATATTATTCTCATATTAAGATTGTGACGGTTTTGAGCGTTTCTGAACATTGGCCCAGTCAATCTGCACAAGATGTTGACTTGCACAAGGTACGGAAGACACCTTATCGTTAAAAAAACAAAATATATATTCACGAATGCGGTAGGTTTCGCCTTAGGATATAAGTGAGTAAATATTTATTTGAGGCCGTATTTCTCTATAGCTTGTCGGGTCTCCTCAGCCATGTTTGGAATGCAATAAAGTAAATGGAAATATTCGTACATTCATTTAGACCGTCATTTCAGTTGCCACTCGTTCTTGTGTAGGTCAGACCGCATCTATAGAAATGTATATACTTAAGGCGATACCATTTGGGAGGATGATGGCATCAACCAACAGAGTTTTGTAATACATGCCACATGCAAGTCAACTCCACCAGCCTATTATGTATAAAGAGTGTCCGGAAATTAAAATGCCAAACTCTAGAACGATGAAACAATAAAAAAAGTTCATATCAACATATGTCCGGAAATGTTTCAATAAAGAGCGCTTTAAAGATGGGGGTTAAAAAATGATTTTTGTTTTATATCTCAGGCACCATGATATGCCAATCTTTCAATTATGTTAATTTGACTATTATCGATGAAAGAATGCCATAATAGTCAAAGGAAAAGCTTTGAAACTCAGTATGACTATTAAATTTTGCTGTCAATATCTGTCTCGTTAACTATAGCATTATTGCAAAATTTTGTGATTCCGATCATTAGCATTCAATAACACAAGTGTTTTCAAATTGCTGCTTTCACATTGCGCCATGTTCTGAAATGGCTGATCTAGTGCAGTCAAATGGGTATAAAAATAGGCCAAATCTCTGAATCTTTGGAAAATGGGTTGATTTGTATGGGACAAAGTGCATTCTCTTCAGAACTTTATCAAAAACAAAGTTGAACACAGAAATAGTTGCGCAAATTTTTTATATTGTTGTAACAAGGGTTTAGTACAGGTTATTTCCAATATTTAAAAAAACAAAGTCATTCTTAGTAAATTGAAATTTTATGTAAAATTAAAATATCTAACAGTAAAGAACATCCAGGGGTTGCCAGATGTTTTCAATATTGAATGTAGCTTGAGGAAGTTAAGGAATTTCTAAAATAAATATAAGACAATTCACACTCGCTTCAATGAGGGTGGTATGACCATAGCTGGAAGGTCAAGAAAGTTGCAAAGGTCCACACAAAGCGTTGGTAATAAAGGATATAATAAACCTGTCGAACCGATACCCGATATAGGACGAGAAACTAATGGTTTGATACAAGATAGATCTTGATGTTTCCCATCTGGAAATGTTTTATGTTCATTCAAATCAGTTAGTGATATTTAGTAAAGGACAGATAGATTTAGAAATCACCACATTCTGTACCAAAGACCTCAAGAGAGAAATCTTATTGCTTATTGGTTAAACAATTCAGGGATCCGTTTCCGAATTGTAGATTGGTTCTTGAGGAAAAGGACGCATTATAAATACTAGGGATAATGCCTAAAACCTTCAGTTATATTTTCTAGCTTGAATTAGTCTCTTGAGAAATCACGTGACACTTAATTTCAATTAATTTAACTTGATAGTTTCTCCAGAGTGTTTTTGGTAAGAAGTGTGGATTTCGCTAAATCAGAGTTGTTTTAGATTTTTGATTAAAGTTGTTTTTCTCAGTATTTATTCAAGTTAAGTTCAAGAATACTTTCAAATCATTTCATCCATTTTCGATACCCTAGGTTCATCCTGGTTGGATATCAATTTATTAATTTTATTTCTCTTTTAGTTGATTCAGATTATCTGGGATTTTATTCGAGTATAGATTTTTGATCTTTGTTTTATTCTTATTAGTAATAGAGTTAACCATAATACCATAATATTCATTTTTATTATCTTTAATTTTCATTCATTCTTTTATTATTATCATTATCATTTAATTATTATTTTTTTATTATTAAATGTTATTGTTGTTGTTGAGTATGAGTTTATCGGATTGATATTAGCGTTTACCCCTTCCACTTACCTTCCAGTGTGTTAAGGTAAGTGTCAATGATATTTTTCACGTTTGTTCTGGCTAAACAATGATTGGAATCAAACCCCAACGTGTCATGGTTCTCTAAATTAAATGGCCACACTGTTAATAAATAAATAGATTGAGGATTAGGAATAATATGAATTCCTTAAGTAAAGTTTTATAGAGATTAATCAAGAGAGTACCATGTTACATTGTTTATGAACAATAAATTAACAATTTAATTAGCTCTTTTATGAAATTACTTAAAAATTTCTGAAAAATGCTAAATTTGACCGTTTTTAATCAGGTAAAGACTATTTTTGGCCAGTGAACATATAAAAATAGTTAAACAAGTAGTTGAATTAACTTCATTTGTTTTAACAACAATTTATTTATTAACAAATAGACCTTGACCTTCTTAATTCGATTTTATCGTCAATACGGCGAATGTATACCCTTAAGTTTGTTAATTGGTGACAACATCGACCCAAGATTGTCCTTGATAATACAATCTTTTCAGATGCTATTTAAATGCTTCAAGATTTGGAGACAATGATGAAAGATCTACGACAATACACTTGGAATTTTGACACAATTCGTGTATTCATTATTAAATAATTTGTTTATAACAATTCAAAAAATTATTTATTCATTTAGCGACCGGAATAACAATAATATCGTAATTAAAAGGCAAAAATAAGCCGAAAAAGACCCCAAATTCGACATTTTTGGCGAATTCGTATATTTGTTATTGAACGTAATTTGCTTACAACAAATTAACAAATTTGTGCGTACACATTTGCCGATATTGACGATAAAATCGAACTCAGAAGGTTAAGGTCTATTTGTTAATAAATAAATTGTTTATAACAAATGAAGTTAATTCAACTACTTGTTTAACTTTGTTCATATGTTCACTGACCAAAAATAGTCTTTACCTAATCAAAAACGGTCAAATTTAGCATTTTCAGAAATTTATTTGGAATCTCATAAATGAACTAATTAAATTGTTTATAGACAATATACAAAATTTGAGCAACTATATATGTGTTCAACTTTGTTTCTGATAAAATTCTGAAGAGAATGCACTTTGTCCCATCAAAATCGACTCATTTCCCAAGGATTTATATTTAGTCGAGGAAATATAGGAAAAAATCTCGAAAAAAAACTCTTGTCAACGGAATTCAATGAATGAGGCATCAATAGACGTGGAATTACGTCTTAAAGAAAGTCTGCTAGAAACCTTTTGGGGGTGTGGCTCACTTGCATTGCTGCACTCAAAAATGCATGTAAAAGATGCATTTTCCAAAAGGTATTTTTTCAATTTGTGAAAACTAGAACAATTATCAGTAAAATCAGCCCAATTTCTCTTCTTGGGTGTTTTTGGGGTCGCTGAACACGAATTCGATGTCAAAAAAATGCTACAGTGCACCTGGTGCGTGTGACACCCCGATCGTCCACCTCTTCTTCGAGGATTAATTTCAAAAATGTACGAATTGCTTTTAATTTCGTTACTCGGGAGTTTTTCGGGTCGCTGAACACAAATTCGATGCCCAAAAAATGCTACAGTGCACCTGGTGCGCGTGACATCCGGATGGTCTTCCTCTTCTTCGAGGATTAATTTTAAAAATAACTGGGACTACACTGCAACGTATTTTATAATCTTCATATTCGAAATTAGCGGGGGAATTTTCAAAATTAATCTTCAAAGAAGAGGTAGACGACCCGGGTGTCCCGCGCACCAGGTGCACTGTAGCATTTTTTGACATCGAATTTGTGTTCGGCGACCCCAAAAACCCCCGAGAAGAGAAATTGGGCTGATTTTATTGATTATTGCTCTAGTTTTCACAAATTGAAAAAATACCTTTTGGAAAATGCATCTTTTACATGCATTTTAGAGTGCAGCAATGCAAACGCTTACTATTAAACTTTTTTTTAGACATAATTCTAAGTCGATTGACGCCTCATTCGTTAAATTCCGTTGACTAGATTTTTTTTTCGTGATTTTGGCAATTTTTCGTCTATATTTCCTCGACTAATTCCAAATACCCATTGACTGCACTAATAATTTCATATACAATGAATTCAATATCATGTTCAGCAGTTAGTAGTCATAATATTGTCAAATATTACGAAATAATTGTAATAGCTATAAAATTCCTGTACATTTCCATATTTTCCTGGAAAATTGGATATCAAAAAAAGCGAGCTGAAAAGTACAACATTACGTCTGCAGTATACCTTATGGCCCGGTCATATGTAAATAGTACATATGCGTAGGTGTATTATTACATGAAAATTTGGGATATGTAATTGATAGATAGATAGATAGATATGATTTATTCGTTCGATAGTTACCCTATGTAGAACACGTCAATACAATAATAATACAATATAGAAAATATCTTATTAAAAAGAGAATAATTCACATTAAAAAGAATAAAAAAACAACAAAAATAACAAGTAGGTCCCAAATACCAAGTTATACATATAACACGACATGAGTGGCAGTCAACTGGTGAATGTTAATAAGAATCGTCAAAAGTAAATTTATCATCCAAATACTCACTTAACGTGTAGTAGGCTTTCTGTTTTAGAAATCGACTCAACTTAGTTTTCAACTGTGTGGTCTCCAGGTTTTTCATTTTCGTTGGTAATTTGTTATATATCTTAGAGATCATGAAATTGACGTTTTTTTGTAAATATGAGTAATTAGATTTTTCTGTGATTATGCATTCTTCATTCCTAGTCGGATAAGTCTGAATCTCTTTATCCTTGGTAAATAATGGTTGACTAGATTTTACAAATATTACCTCTTCGAAAATATAGAGTATAATGTGAGAATATCATATTGCACAAAAAGTCTTTTAGAACTTTCTATTTTATTCAGCATGAACATACTTCTTAGGCATCTCTTTTGTAACTTAAAGATTGTGTCGGCCTCTGTAGAGTTTCCAAAGAATATAACACCGTATCTCAATCGAGAGTGTATATAAGCGTGATAATTTACTAGAGCGGTTCCAGTGATGCTAAAATTTTTAATTGTTCTCAGCGTAAAACAATATGACGACATACTTTTTGCGACATGGTCTATGTGGTGTGACCAGTCCAAACGGGAGTCAACATAAATTCCAAGGAAACATATACTTTGTGACGTTTTGATTATATTTGTGCCATTAATAAGTGAAATGGTGTGACTATTAGCATGATGATTGAATTTAATTGCATTCGTTTTTCCTAGATTCAACTTTAGGTTATTATAAGTGAACCATTTGTTCAGCGTATCTAGCGTTTGGAACAATTTCATTTCTAGTTCTATCATGGTCGGTTCAGACAATACCGTTGCAATATAATCTGTATACTAGCTTATTGAGTCATTTACTGAATCAGTTACTTCATTTGTGTAGGTTATTTATAAAAGAGGTCCAAGGATCGAGCCTTGCGGAACCCCCCTTTCAATTGATAATAAATTGGATTTTAATTTAATTCTTTGCTGTCGCAATTCTGTTCTATCACATATGTAGGCTTCAATAAATTTAGACTTACACCGTAGTCCATATAATAATAATGAGTAATCTAACCTGTCAAATGCTTTGGATAGGTCTAAGCAAACAAGTAAAGTATTGTTGTTTGAGTTTTGTGATTCTATTATACTGCACAAGGCTAGATATACGGCTCTCAAAATAGATTTATTTTTCCTGAAGCCATTTTGGTTGTCTGATATGATGTGTTTGTCCAAGAAGTTTATAAGACGGTTATGAATAATTTTTCAAAGATTTTACTGATGTTGGGGAGTAGCGCTGTGGGTCTATAGTTGTTTATTAAACATTTGTCCCCTTTCTTGTAAATAGGCAATTTTTAATTTATCCGGAAATATACCAGAAGTTAGAAATAGATTTATTAGGTGAAGTAGAAAATTTTTTATTTCATTGCTACAAATTTATTCAATTTTATAGGTGTAAGATCCTCGCCTTGAGATTTAGTATTTTTTAAGATATTAATTATGTTTATTACTTCGACTGGATCTGTAGGTTGCAGAAATAGACAATAATTGTTTTGTTTTACTTTCCCCAAAGCATTATCAAGAGTCAAATTAGTCAAGTCAGAACCTAGGTTGACGAAGAATAAGTTAACTCCATTTAATATATCTGTGGGATTCTTATTACTTTGGTGTAAACTGGTTATTATATCGTCTTTTTTCATGAATCCTATTTTTTTGCCTATATATGTATTTACAATATCCCATACCGCCTTGCTTTTATTTATTACCCTATAAATGTGAGTTAAATTTGCTATTTTTTTTGCAGCAATAATTTCAGTTTTCAGATCTTTAGAGAATTTGGAGTAACGTTCTTCGAATATAAGACCTTTACATTTTTGCTCATTGAATTATTATGTATTAAATGAAAATTTATATACTTTTGCTAGGTTGTTTGAGAAATGTTCAAACATTTTATCCTAATATCGAATTACTCAGATAAATTCAGATTGTAATATGATTTCAATGTTTTTATGTCCACATACAAACAAACTGCATTCGTGGATAATCCACCTATGATGTATAATGATTATGATAATTTCATAAAATATATAAAATTATAAAATATATAAAATACTAAAAATAACTTCAGTATTGACCAATAAATCGACCAATAAAATTTGCCATCGACTTCGTTAAAAAATTTCGAACCTACATTATAACACATTTCCCTCTAAAATCTTAAGTCAGTCAACGCTTCTACACACAATTTTATATTTTTTAAATGAGAATTGTACCTGTAGTGCTGCTTTCGCTTTCTCTACACTTTGCTTGAGTTGTTCAAAGGTACTAGGATTGCAAAATCTATATGCTGGCCAGTCAGCTGCTGTTGTAAATTCTTCGGTTTTGATCCCCATTGGACACGTACTTGTACTTCGTTTCAATTCCAAAGCTCCTTGATAGGAACATGAACTTTCATACATTTTGCGGCGAATTGGGTATTTTTTCCTGTAACAAAAGGGAGTTCATTAACATCATTCAAACTTCACAAAATCTGAAACTGAGCACTTTGGAGTACAATAAATATAGAATCGCTCTAGTCACCACCGGAACATTTGCTGATTCACGGAAACTTATACATTCCAAATAAAAATTAATAAAATGATTCTTGCAATAATTCTCTTAATGATATATATGTGAAATTGATATCAAAGATCTTGGAGGATGTGTAGATTTTTTTATACTTTGACTGCACGATAGGGAAACCCATAATGTTCGAAGAACATCGTATGAGCCAATGGTCGTATGTGTAGAGCATTCAAATTTTTCTTGATAGGTAATTTAATTCCGATGAATAAAATTAAGAATTGAATTCTGGAATTAGCTAGAATTTTTTATTTATTTTGTAAATGACTAATTGTATGTAATTACTCCACGTTTTCAAATTTCATCCTACATATTATAATGAAGTTGGAAATATTCAGCAATAGCCTACTCTAACCAGAGGCCATTACCTTGAACACGTGACCAACCCGGGCCTACAGAACAGTGATGCCTCAAAAAATACGGAGGGCAATTTGAACCTATTCTAGTCTATGCAGTGAAGAATTCGTTACGATAGTCAGTCGGTGAATATATTCGTCGTAATTAAAGAAAATAATATAATAGGATAAAGAATGCATCTCCGCTGCAAACAATTAAGAAAATTATAGTTTCTAGTTTAGTAATATTGTGACATTTTAAAATAGCATGCTGTTAGTTCTCAGTGTTGTTAGATACATAATATTTTATAGGGCTATTTTGATTTTATAAACGAGGTAGAGTGGTTTGTGTTATAAATAGTTTGTTTTGTCGATCATTCGGAAGGTTTTATCAGTTTTCTTGACGAAATCTTGGTTAGGAAATTTATTATTTTTATTCTGAATTATAACAGAACAGCAAAGTTTTGTGTACCTAATTTCCAGCAAGTATGTCAGTGATCCCGGTAAGACTTATTATTCAATATATACTTTCCCACTAGACGAGAATGTAAAAAAATGGATTAGAACAATCCATAGAGATTCACTATTTCCTAATAAAAATTCATTCAAATGTGAACATGTTTCTAATACCCATGTAGGAACCGCCATGCTTGACAACGGGCCAAGCTTGTTTAGAGCCTGGGAATCTCACTCACGCATTCAATGCATTGGCCCAAGTCTGGGCCGAGATGAGCTGAGCCTTGGCGGAGCAGTCTCTGCACAAGCCTCAGCCGAACCTCACAAATCGAGCCTTGATTCTAAAGTCTCTAACCAAGCTTCAGCCAGACCTTACGAATTGATCCACAACTCTCAAGCCTCTATCCACGACTCTCAAGCATCTAGCCATGACTCTCAAGCCTCTAGCCAAGCCTCAGGCAGACCACAGAGATAAAGCCCCGGCTTTCAAGTCTCTAACCAAGTCTCAGTCAGACTTGAGATCTTGAGTCTCAGTTGACCAGTCTCTGTCAAGCTTCAGCCTTAATAATCGATACTATATCGATGTAATCCTACAATATACGGAAAAAAATTTAGTATTTACTAATTATTCTCTATATGTTGGTCCTTTACTCAATTGGTATATAATACAGTTGGCTGCTATTATTTTATATATTAAATCCAAATACTTATTTACAATTTGGTCGGTTTGCGTAGTCTCGATAGGGGGCTTGTCTCATGGCAGATCGTAGGTTCGAATCCCGGTGTAGGAAGAATAATTCTTCAAAGTGGAATCGTTAATAATATAAGTTCACTTACAGCCTAACAACGAGAGAAAAAAATGAAATAAAAGAAATTTGTTTTTCTGCGGTTTTTGCAGAATTGGGTGAAGATTGCTCAATTTGTCATAGAGTCCTATCTGAGTCTTGTCCCAATAGGCTATCAACCATTGGGCCAAGACTCGACGCCAGGCTTGCGGCGATGTTATCTTTCCGAAATTAAATCTGAATCGAGCCAATCTTGGGCTACAAGCCTCCCCCAGATTTGCATAGCATTGACTCAGGCTTGAACCTTGTTCTTATTCAAGGATTGGCCCAAGGAGTGCCCATCGATGTCACAAATTTTATTTTCAGCATTGTAACAATATTGTTTCGCAGTATTCGGCCAAGAGTGTATACTACAAATGGCCAAAACTTGTAATCCAATATTGAGTCATGACTGCATACCACGCCTGGCGTGATGTAATCATCCCAAGTGCAATATAACATTGGTCCGACTTTGGGTTCCACGCTTGGGCCAGAGTTGTTAAGTATTGGCCTGATCCTGAGCCAACCTCGTGCCTGTTGTTTTTTCCTACATTTGTAGTGACATTATTAGGGAAGAAAAGTTAACAAACCCTGATTGGTCTGTACTTGTGTTTTCTAGAAGAATTCCAAAACAAGATTGGGTGGGTATCTATCATTCTTCCGAATCGAACATTTTATTTGGCGGAAAAACTTCCAATCAAACTCAAACATCCTGAAGAGAGTATCAACCCTTGAAAATCCCCATCAGACAGATTTCAAAACCTGGCCTTAAGAAGATGATATTTTATACCATAATGACTTTATTTTGAAAATTCAAGTATAAATATTTAAGTAATTTTTCTGAAGATACCATTTGTTATTTTTTACTTCTTTTTAATGAGAATATGTTGATGATCGAAAGATTTTTCCTGGTTGTACTATCGTCAGCAATTTAGATATTTAATTTTTTACAGAAGATAAAATTATACATTCATTTAAATTTAGTTGGTTTGTAGGAAAAGACGGATTTTGTTCAAAGCGGTCCTAATTTGATTGTATTATAACTCATATGAATCCAATTAGGACCGTAAAATATATTAATAAAATAGAACTAGTTAAATTAGCCAGTAAAAATTTGGAAGAATCTCAAACAGTTTGGCAGATAACTATAGATTGGAGTAATTTCTACTCCAACGATTTTGTGCTATGGACAGCTTCGATTTGTTCCAATTTTCTGGGGCTTATAACTGTAGTTTTTTTGTTGGGAGGTGGTTGAAACGTTTTATGGGCACCTTATGGGCCTGTAACATCCCATAAGGTAGTGTGAGAGTCCTTGAGTCCGAACTTATCACCTCAGATAAGTAAGACTCGAAGCTTGTTCCACTGAGGTATCTGGTTATAGCCATAGAGAAAGACCTCACTTCCACAACTTTGCCGTTCGATAGAAAATTAAATCCATCATATTAGGGATTGTGGGATCCTAACTACCTTGAGAAGATGCAAGCTTGAGTTTTGGTTGCATTAAACTCTACTAGATTAAGAGATCCACATTTCAAAATCGTTGCCAGATCTCAATTAATCGCGTCAACCTCTCTCTGTCTCGCTCCTCTGCCTTCATTGAATGATATCGGAACTCTAGATGAAAGACTAAAGCTGTATGAAGTGTAATCTGCATAACTGTGACAGGTGGTCACTTCCAGCAGAAAATTTATATGGAGTGGAGACAAAGTTGGTGCCAAGACAGATCCCTGTGGAACACCAGAATTGATAATCATTGTATCGGAGGATACTCCGTCAACCACCACATAGAGTGGTTTATCTGAGAGAAAACTCGATAGTAAGCGACAAAATTGAGGCGGCAAATCATATGACGAAAGTTTCCCAAGAAGGCTTTGGTGTAATGCTTTGGAGATATCCAATGCTACAGCTAGAGATTCCCCATGTTTTTCAATAGATTTCTGCCATACATGTTTTACGTAGCCAAGCAGGTCTCCTGTTGATCTCTGCTGACGAAAGCCATATTGCCGGTCATTCACGGTCCTGGAGCTCTAGGTATTGGATGAGCTCGATGTTGATTGCTTCCTCCTTTACTTCATAGATCACAGATAGTGCAATGGGTCTGTAATTAATAGGAAGGGTTTTCTTTCTTTTTTTGGAATTGGTTGGACACTAGCTGCCTTCCTGCTAGAAGGAAACACACCAACTTTGTAGGAGAGGGTAAACAACCTGTAGAAAGTGGTATTCATTCAGGCGCACATTTCTTGAGAACGATGTAGAATTCCGTCCGGCCTCATAGCCTTCTTGGTATTGAGATCAAGCAGAATGCGCCTAATTGTGCGCTGGCGAAAGTCAATTTCAGGCATATGGCTATCGATTGCAGCAATATTAGGAGGCTCCTTCCCTTGTGGATCCAAAGAGGACTTTGCTGGGAACATTCCAGCAAACAGGTTGGCATTTTCTTGTGGTGCAGTAGTCAGTGTGCCATCATCTTTGGTTAGGGGAGGAAATGAACTGGAATGGAATTTCTACCAATTGCTTTGGCGAAAGTCCTAAACGAACGGGGATGACTCGGGCATTCGATGAGCTCTGATCTTATTTTGGCATAACATGCCTCTTTCGAAGCGTTTTTGTGTCATTGCAGATATTTCGGGCTTCAACATATTCTGTTCTGGTCCCCAGGCATGAGTTTTCGTGCAAACGGTGATATGCTGGTTTTTTTGCAGCGTTGGCTTCAGAATAGGTTTTATTGAACCATCGTTCACCAGGTGACGGGAATTTGTTGGTATAGGGTTTGTAAGCTTCCCGTCCAAGCCTGATAGTATCCAAGATCTTTCTGGGTCATCAGATTCATAGCATACGCTTCTCTAAGGATACTCGGAGAAAAACATATGAAGACCATCCCAGTTTGTTGAATTGTAATGCCAAACTATGTGTGGAGTTGTTGGATTGGTACTTAGAGTGATATAGGGAAATGTCGTAATGATGAGTGAATGGTCAGAGTTTCCCAATGGTGCACGAACTGATGCTTCATAGGGATCTGGATTGTTAGTGAGGAAAAAGTCAAGCGTATTGCCATAATGATAGTTGTTAACAGGGATCCGTGTTGGTTCATTCATTAATTGATCGAGACCATAGGTATTGGCGAAGTTCTCAGCGTGTCGCCCTGTTGGTTAACATTTTAGAATTTTTGAATGACAAAACTTGAAGAAATTCTGCATATCGAGACTAAAAGTGGTTAAACAGAAAATATAACACGATATGCCATTTTGTAGGTCTTTAGGAACAGTTGAATGTTGAATGAGACATGAAACTGTGTTGCAAGTCATTTCAGAAAACAATTTTCTCATGTTCTGATAGTTTGAATCGAGTGAAAATATTTCGTAACAAATCGGTTTTATGCCAATGTTCATGCTTATTTCGAAACATTTATCTTTTTGAAGAAATCTACCAAAACATATGATATTGTTATTAGTAAAATTAGTTTGCTTCAATGACTTGGAACGATTTCAAATAGTAATCGTATTATAAATCGCTTTGGTAGATGGATATCCGTCGATCCGCAGAACCGTAAGCGATAATATACAAATATAAATGTGATTATGCAAGTGTGGCTTCAATTTATGTTTTCCTTATATTCAATATATTATGTATATATTTAATATTTGTACTATCTTAAACACAATCTCTTAAAATCATAACTGTAACTATATTACTTGCCTCACTATACTTATTATAAGGCAAGAATTGTAATCGGTCTAAAAAACATTTCCACATTTTTGAGGAAATATCCGTTCTGGGCCTTCCTGAATTTCTGTTTTTGAGATGATGTCTATGTGTATGTGCGTATGTAGTTGCGTATATGCGTAAACCACAATGAAGACGATCGCGTCGTTTCTATTGGCCATACATATTTAAAATTTTGCAAACCTCTTTAAGGTGGTAAAAATAGAAACAGTAATATTTTGGGAAGTGGTGACCCCATTTCACGTGCTACTTTTGACATCGAATGGAACCATTATATTTTATTGACTCTTATTGATCAAATATTGCGCATAAACCTACTAACTGTGTTGATAAATATTTTTCAAATCTAAAGCCTTTAATAGCTACAGATAAACCCACACAGTATACAATTTGAATTGTTTAGATTGCGATGAGACTTATACAGGAATCTCTAAGCAATATTTACAAAGAAGAATGGCCATAAGTATAGTACTCGAAACAAAAACTTCCCCGCCCTTGCTGAACATTGTTTTTTGATTATAATCATCCATTCGATTACAAAAATGTTAATATTCCAACTAAAGGAACCAATTATTATAAAAGATCTATTCTGGAGATGATTCACATAAAACGTGACTCCAAGTCAGTAAATCATAGAGCAGACGTTCAATCATTAAGTCAGATTTATACTAATTTAATTACCTGAAACCCTTGCATATTCCTACATGCGTCTTTATAATGTTAAGAGTATATTTTATGTAGAATGCTCAAATAGCAATATTTCTAATAAGGTCTGACTAGCTTTTTCTATTACCTCATGAATTTCTAACATCTGGTTCGAAAGTGGATACTTGAGCATTATTTCTTTTGGTTTCAGTCGTGTACGACTTTGTTTGACTTGAGTTGGAATTTTATGAGAAAATTGCTAAGCACTGCATTCTTGATACACATTCATATACTTAAGACGTGAATGTGTTACAATTTCGATTACTCGTGTTTCTGTTCGTTTCGACCACGTGGGCTGTTTAATTGAAATTGGTGCGATATTGACGCTTTGTACTGATACAATTAGTTTTAAGAAATCCCGTTTTACACATTAATACGTCTTCTGATGAATATGTGTTAGTGTGTCCTATCTCCCGAGAATTTCTATGTAATTCATTATAAAGTTTTATTTACTCAACCAATGTCATAATGAACTTAAAGTAGTTTTAATTTTTGAAGGGTTCTTAACTTATAATTTTTATCTCATTATCTGAGAATTTGTTTTTCTTCTGATTCAGAAGATTATAATGATGTTTATTTCGAATGGTCTAGAACGTATGAAAAAAGGAAGAATATGAAAATCTACGACGTTAAATTTTTTGGGAATAGCTGGCAATCAAATTATCATCAAACAGGTATGGTATAATCACTTATTTGACTATAAGAGATACATTATATATATCTGGTTGACCTCAGAGGAGGTTTCAATTTTGCATTTCACGTTTACCTAACTGCTTTTAACTCTCAAACATCATGCTAAGTAGTGGAAACATGCAAATTGTCGTTGCTGATTTTCTTGGAGCTTTACGATTCTGTACTTGTCGAAAGATCAAAAGGGTATCATAAGTTATTGTATTATCATATAATATAACTGTTACAAACAAAATCGGGTTCTTTACTTTTTATATCAAATAATACAAATTATTTGTGATCTTGAATGTAATTTACAAGCAATTAAAGTGTTTGCCAAATGTTCGAAGAAAAAAGTAGCTGAAAGAATTATATGAAATAATGAAAAAGGACATTGAATATCCAGCCTCTTCAAGATATACAATAACTCTTGTTTTTCTTTGTGTATAAAACTATTTTTATTTGAAGGATACAAATAATACAATAATCATTTGAAGCTGAGATATATTCATTAGATAAATGTGTAGCTCATGATACAGCAACTTGGTTTGCAGACTAGCTTTTTGTTCACCACCCGGAAGCACAGCATCAGGTTTTAGCTATTAGAGATATGTTTCCAGACTATGATATACATAATTATTATTTGTAAAGGTCCAAAAAAGATCAGCAATAGGAATAAAGATTTAACGTCGCACAATTCCTATCTATTATCTCGTTGTTGCATCATTTCTTGAATGAAGACACTATTTTAACCTTTATTTTATCTGACAATTCAATTATTTACACCATTACACCACAGAGTGTACACAGAAAATAGACTTGATACACTTCGAAGACCTCACTTGAATCTTAAACATCATGTCAACAATAGTCCACACTAGATCGATTTAGAAATGATTAAAACTAATATAAATTCGCTAAAATCAGGAAAATTTATGAAATTGTGAGACTTTAAAACTTTATTCCAACTGCTTCTCACCCGTTTTTCTAGTTATAACTTCAAAAATAATGATTATTTATATCATGGTCTGAATACATATCGCAAATGCAGGACCTGATGCTGTGTTTCCAGGTGGTGATCAAAAATGATCATTGTATTATTTGTATCCTTCATATGATATGTAAGAAACTTAATACTGCTTCACAATATTGTTTCCAAAAAATAATTTTATTGAAAATCAGGAGCAACTTGTTCGAATCGAATTAATCTTTTACAAGTTACGATGTGAAGGACTACAAAACATTGTCCTTCACTTCCAACTTCGGAGAATATCTCTCCGCATTATATAGCGATAGTTCAAATCTCCAATATCATATGACATCCTGTTGATCATCCTGTAAGCATAAGATGGTAAAGCTAAAATAAAATCAACGACAATTAGCATGTTCCCACTAGTATGATATTTGAGAGTTGAAACCAGTTGAAATAAAGATGGAACGCAACCTCCTATGAAATCAATCGAATATTATTTATTATATCTCATGTAGTCAAATGAGTAATGCCATAACATACCTGATTGTTGTTAATTTGAATGCCTGGTATTTTCAAAATGCAACGACATACATTTCCATATTTTTACTTCTCTCACTATATGCAGTAGTATATTATATAGTATAAGGGGAGTATTCTCATCGGCCATAAAAAATGTGAAGTCACAGTCCATTTTGTGCGATTACACTGTGGCAAATTTCAACAGTTTATATGACACCAAGGTACAGTATAAAACAGATTATATTATATTATAGCGTGAATAATTTCGAAAGTCAACCTGACTGCAGGTGGCAGTATAAACCACTATAAACATAGAGTTGTGAAATAAATTATAAAGACCGAAAATGTTAGGCTTCCGGATGAATTTCGCGTCACAATAGCACGACTTGATCCTTTTGGAAGATACTAAAATCCCAGCCCTAGCCCCAAACTTCCATGAGTGAAAAATTCTTGAAGCGATAGAAATCCTAAAACATTCAAATAATCTAAATCGAGTGATATTACCTTCCCAACATTTGGAAACCCATCTTCGAAAATCCCACTTCGCATATGATCACACAACGACAAGGTCATGTGCCGGAACAGAGGCAGTGAACTGTGTAGCATGAAGGTTTTTTTCCTACATCAAATACTGCCTGAAGTCAAGAATTTTCAAAATTAGCTATTCGCGGAAGTCTACTATTCAAGATTATGAAGACCATTCGAGAAAAACTTCAATGTAACATAGAATATAATATAACGAATTTCATTAGCCGTTTGTAAATCATTTTCAATATAATTTCCGTTCCTACAATCATTCACATTTGACCAGCAGGTCCTAAAACTAATTTGCTATCAAAATTGAAGAAAGTTACATTATCACTTGATAACAGCTATTTTTCCTGAAGACCGCAATAAAAAATGTAAATTCCACCTTCTGGATAATTATACACCTGATATGGATAAGACATATCCGGTTATCAATTTTATATTGAAATTAGTAAATCATTATCAAATTGATGTATCACCTTCTCGCAACATTCAGAGATAATTAGAACATTTCGTTTTTGAAAGAATGTATGGACATACTTCATTGTGACAACAATTCATCAATTTCTTTGCAAACAAGTATATTATATATCTACACCAACAATAAGGTAATCCCTAATATAAAAACTGTAGCTTCCCAAAACGTCAATAGAGAGTTTTCTTCAAAAGCGATTGATACAAATAAAATGCGTTTTCTATAACGGTATAAAATTTATAGAAACAAGTGTAAAAAAATACATATTTCATAGTACTAAGAAAACACTGAATTAATATCTCGATTCAAGAATTATGAATTACAGTTAACACTGTCAACACAAAAGAATAAATTGTACCCTCATTCCAGTCATCAGTTTTGTATTGATATTAGTAAATCATTATCAAATTAATAATTCACCTTCTAGCAACGTTCAAAGATAATTCGAACATTTTGATCTTAAAAGAATTCATGGATTATCTCCATTGTGACAGCAATTCATCAATTTTTTTGCAAACAAGTATAATGATATTATGTGTTTACACCAACAAAAGGTAATCCTCAAAGCACTCTCAATATAAAAAATGTAGCTTCCCAAAACGTGAATAAAGAGGTTTTTTTTTAAGCGATTCATACAAATAAAATGCGTATTCTATAACGGTATAAAATTTATATATATAAATGTAAAATAATACATATTTCATAGTATTGAGGAAACACTGAATTAATATCTCGATTCAAGAATTATGAATTACAGTTAACACTGTCAACACAAAAGAATAAATTGTACCCTCATTCCAGTTATCAGTTTTGTATTGATATGAGTAAATCAGTATCAAATTAATGTTTCCCCTTCTTGCAACATTCAAAGATAATTCGAACATTTTGTTCTTGAAAGAATGTATGGAAAATCTTCATTGTGAGAGCAATTCATCAATTTACCTAACCCCTGTAACAGGTACCTGACTAACTATATTTTGTTTCGTAGGTCTATCAGTTTTCATAAGTACATAGTCATTTCTAGTGTAAAGTTGAAGGTCTATGTACTCATAATTGTGAAAATAGTGTAAAAAAAGGCGAAAACAAATCATAGTAATTTTTCGGATTTAAGTGAAATGTTCAGTCAAAGAGGAAAACTTTTCTTAGTTTACGAGAACTATAAGTTTAAAGAACACAACAGAAAATTAGCTTCCGGAGAACCTAAGTGGAGGTGAAAAACCTTCCAAAATGATAGAATGGAACTAGCTTAAAATGATGTGTCTTTAAACAATTTGACAATAAGTGATCTACAATGTGCTACAAGAAACTACACTGCACGTCGGAAATTGTTGCCAGCTTTGCCAAAATCACTATCGGAGGTTCATGAAGCTTTGAATGAACTTCAACCAAAACCCAACAGAAATGAAGACTTCCTAATTGTTATTGATTTATTCGAAAATTTAGTGATATTTAGCTGTAAAAGTAATTTAAAGTTTTTATGTGAATCAAAAATTATTAATATGGACGGTACATTTTCTTACTGCACAAAATATTTCACACAAATGTTTACGATACATGTTTTTTTAACGGCCATTATATACAATTAGTTTTTTGTTTTTTAAAAGACAAAAGTAAAAAAACATATAGGTTTTGCATATCAGAATTAAAGAGTATTGTGATTATATGAAAATCAAATTTGTACCAGAAGAAATAGTAGTAGATTTTGAGATATCTATTCATAATGCAGCATTAGAAATTTATCCAAATGCTAAAATTACTAGGTGTCTATTCCATTTAACTCAAGCACGGTACAGAAAAATTCAGAATCTAGGTTTATCAAAACAATACCAAGACAAAAATTCTGAGATTGGAAAGTGATTCCATTATAGTTTTGGTCTTTTATTTTTGGAAGCAAAGGACGTTGACGATTTTAATTTTTTTGAGCTCTACGAATAAGTTAAGCCAGTAGATGAAAGATTTGAAAAATTTTCTGATTACCTTCTCGAAAATTATTTGACAGATAATTCGAAATTTCCACCACATATATGGACTGATGACTCTGCTGCATTGAATAAAACAACCAATGCTTGCGAATCTTTTCATTCCCATTTTAATGCATCCATGTACCAAACGCATCCTTATTCATTTATTTTTGTAGACGCACTTCTTAAAGTACAAACTGAAATCTATTTTAAATGCAACCGTGTTAACGAAATTCATAAATTTGAAAATATAGTCACTAATAAACGTCATAAATAATTTTGTTAATTCTAAAATTATAGAATATAAAAATAGTAAGTTGTCCAAACTGCAATATGTTAAAATAATATCGCACTATTATGCAATTAATTAAAATAGTACAGAGTAAATATAATTTTGAATTCCTATGTACCTATATATTATGTGTATGTATTATGTATATTTTAAATTAATAAATTCACGTGCCGAGTTTCAACATCTTAAAAGTGATCCTTTTAATCTCTGTTCCGAGCTTGACTATTTTCATTTCGTATACCTGAGACATGTGTCGAGTTTGTATTACCCCCTAGATTTGTTCTAGGAAAAAAACTGCCGAGAAAAACTTTTCAATACAGAAATAATAATTTTTGATACGTGATTTCGGTACTCACCTCATTTTCACTTGTTTTGTTTATACACGCCACGAACGATAAATACAAATGTCTTTAGTCTTTTACATAAAACTATAACTTAATTCAAGAAGATGGTCAACTATTATCAGCTGGCTTATCAGAAGGTATATTTAAGTCAAGCCACGCGAGTTTGTCGCGGCCAACACGATTGTTCGTTTCCGTTTCAATTAATGTACAGGAAGAGCTCCCTCATCTCATTATGCACTGTTTTACAAATTTTATTTTTAGATTAGATAGACCCATAAACTTATGAAATATAGTTTATTGTTAACAGTCTTACTAACACTAGTGAAAACTGCGCATACTTATTTCTTCTCTTTTAATCATGTTTAATGTCTTTAATAAAACCGTACAACAGTAGTTGCATTATAATTTTCATAACATACTTGTTAACTCGAAATAATCGAGTCACTGAAAAAATTTGATTTTTTTTTTGAATTGTCAGATTCCAAGATTGATGTACATCAAAAATAATAATAATGATAATGGTTCTCTGATCGCCATCTGTTTGACTGCAAGATCATTTCCATTTTTAATTTGATATAGAGACTTTGTGCTGATCAATTTCGATCATCTAACAGAGGAGATTGTTAACTTTCTCATCAAAATTGCTGATTGAAGAACTGCTGTTGATAATTGATAAGAGGATAGATATAATTGATGGAAACAGTCATGCAAATTACTTGAGACCATGTATTAATTCAAAAAAATTACACATTTTACATAATATACAGTTTTGGAACTAACTGCGATGATTGGATATTGCGAGTTTCACCTGTTTCTTGTGGACAATTATATGTTGCACTTGTTCTTTAGGTGTCATTGTGTGCTTGGAAAGTGTTTGTATCTGTAAATAAGCGCGAATAAGAATATTATGAATAAAGAGCTTTGCAAAATGGCTTTACTAATTTACATAGAAGTGTGTTTGTTTTCATTTGGATTATCATCATGATTAAATATGTAATATAGCTAGTAAATGAATAAATGTAGATATATTATTTTTCGCCGAATCCTTTTCCTTAAAAAAAATTTGTTAGCCTTTTGTGATGTTGTTTCATACCTCCAGGATACCAGTAGAGTGCTGTATATTCACGATATCACTACAGGTTTTCACTAGGATCAAACTGATTTGTTCTAACATAGGAAATGTGCTCTTAAAGAACTAGCTCTCTGCCTAATACCTCATCGGATATTTAATTGCGAAGAATATATAAATGAGTGAGGAGAAACATGATTAATAGTGATTCTTGACCCAAGTATGAATTATATATAAATTCTCGGGAAATAAGTCACACTAAAACACATATGCTTATTATTTTCATGTTTACGTACGTTTCGGTCACTCGACCATCATCAGAAGACGAAACGAACAGAAACATGAATAATCGAAATTGTAACACATTTATGTTTTAAGTATATGAATATGTATCAAGAATCCACTGCTTAGCTGTTTTCTTATAATATACCAAGTCATGTTAAACAAAGTCTGTATACGACTGAAACCAAAAAGTATAACGCTAAAGTATCCACGTTCGAACCAGATGTTACAGATTTAAAAGGTAATAGGAAAAGTTGTCAGACCTTATTAGAAATATTGCTATTTGAGCATTCTACCTAAGATATACTTTTAACATTATAAAGACACATGTAGGAATTTGCAAGGGTTTTAATTAATTAAATTAGCATAAATCTGACTTAATGATTGAATGTCTGTGCTATGATTTACATGCTTGGAGTCACGTTTTATGTGATTCATCTCCAGAATAGATCTTTTATGATAATTAGTTTCCTTAGTTGAAATATTAACATTTTTGTAATCGAATTCATGGTTATAATCAAAACAGGGTTTAGCAAGGGCGGTGGAATTTTCTAAGTTTTGTTTGTTGTCTTATACTTATAAGTCCCATCGCAATCCAAACAATTTAATTTGTAGAATGTATGGGTTTGTTTATCTTTAGGTATTAAGGGTTTAGATTCGAAGAATATTTCCCAACACAGCCATTAGATTTATGCGCAACATTTATATCATACGTTCTTAAACATTTCTTAATTTATTCTGAGGTCTCAGGAATGTATGGTAATGTTATAAAATTATCTGTATCACCGTTTATGTTATTTATATATGACGTTCCATTATAGATTCTGTTTATTCTTCCTTTAACGATGGAATTGAAAAAAGTTTTTGGGTAGCCATTCATTTCCAGTGTATTACGAACAATTTTAAATTTTTGGGACCGTCGTCGGGGTGGGACTATTCAACAGCGCGATCTGTAAGGCTGTTCATTGTGAACACCAAGTCTGTAAATCATAGAACAGACATTCAGTCATTGAGTCAGATTTATACTAATTTAATCAATTAAAATCCTTGCAAATGAGAAATATAATTTAGTATGACTGTGTAAACAGGGAGTATCTATTGCAAAAACTAGATGCGTATGGTGTCAGAGATGTTGCTCTCGAGTGGTTCAGGTCCTATCTCTCTGAGAGAACACAATGTGTGGAAATGAAAAGGGGAAATCAAACTGAAAAATCTAAAATTAGTGTTAGTGATATTGGAATTCCTCAGGGGAGTATTGCCGAGTCAATACTGTTCATTGTTTTCTTATTAAACGATTTTAACAAGATTACTCAATGCGGTTGTTCTGTGTCAAATTACTCTGATGATACGGATATAGTGGGTGAAGCCCAGTTCAGTGAGGAGCTTATACAGCTGGAAAATAAAGCCTTTGAAAATTCTTCAATGGCTCGCACAAAATAAATTAATATTAAATGAAGACAAAACAAGCACGGTTATTTTCAGAACAGACCACTGTAAAAAGTAGATACTAAAGCACATGGTCATAAAAATTGAAAACATTGGAATACAAGACTATACAAAGTTTCTAGGTATATATATTAATAAGTTCCTCAAGTGGCACCAACACACTGAATATCTATCAAAAGGCAAAACGGTGTATGCTTTGCAACAAAGAAAAGACGCTGAAAACTATATACCACGCAAACATTAAATCGGTAATGAGGTACGGCATAATCTTCTGGGGAAATAGCTCAAATATGGAAAAGGTTTTTCTATTACAAAAAAGGATTTTAAGAATTGTACATAAAATGAGCTATAGGGAATCTTGCAGAGGAACATTCAAACAAAAGAGAATAATGACAGTATATACGTTGTATATGTTTGAGTGTTTGATGTTTTTTATAAAAACAAAAATGACTTTATAGTAGACAATACAACCATGAGTATAAAATGAGAGCTGTAAATATACATTATCCTATGCATAGGTTAACCTTAAGTGAAAAAAGTCCTTTCTATATTATGTGCGTTAAAATTTATAATAAACTTCCAAATGCTATTAAAAATATTGAGAATCCAGGAAGTTTCAAGAGACGTGTAAGTGAACTTTTGATGGACACGGAACCCTATAATTGGGAAGAATATTTTGGGAGAGTATACCCTTGGTAGCAGTTTGTTTTAATGTGACGTCATTTCATTTTATGTTTGTATATAGTAGTAACTATTTGTGTTATTGTATATGGGCATTCTCTGAAAAAAGATTATTATTATTATTATTATTATTATTATTATCAGTCGAGGTATTCGTAAGGGAATAGTTGTTTAAGAGTTATTCACAATTGGAATAGATTGGTAGAACCCAAGTGAAATAAGTAGCATATTTATATATCAGTGTTAAAAAAGAAATAACCGTTATTCAGGACTCTTCCGAAATAGCATCAAGGAAAGCAGAGATTTCTAAATCTGTTATTCTAAACGACCATTTCTACTATAAAACAATTTATAATGCCGTGACCAGTGAAATATTCTTTTTAATAAAAAATATAGTTATCAAGTAAAATATTATTACTTTTACTCTGGAAGGGATAGATAAGGGTTGAAGCAAAATCCAGAGCGTGAAGGTGCCTCCCGTAGTTTATGATGACAAGAGCATTGTCGCAGACCGGAACTGATAAAAACTTGAAATATGGTCCACAACCCCGGACGTTATGGATATACTAAAACACCACCTATATCTTAGAAAATAATTCCTCGGTTTTTCGCTTTTACCCCTATCTTATCAGATCTACTTTATTGTCATACACATACTGAACCATTCTTAAATCTTGCTCACTGTGAAACAAAACATGCAAAGCAACAGTATTATGTTTACTTTGGTTTCCACCAGGAAATAGTTCCATTTGCGTTTCCATTTATTCCGTTATCAAAGATTTTTATATAAATTCTATGTGGTGAGTAGTAGTTACTTGAATTAAAAGGCTCAAATATGAAGAAATGAATGTGAATAAGAGAGTCAGAAGAAATCGAAAAATGTTACAATTAAATTGGTAGTGGAAGACTTTAGGGTCATTCGTGTGTGAATTTTGTATTCAAATGTAATGGCATGTTTACAATATTCATTGTAGGGAACATGTTTTCTCAGCAAATGGTTTCATTGCTGATGTTTCGAAATTTGGAGATTTTTCAGATCATTTTGGAACTTTCATCTACAACCAGGATATTATTATTAATTTAAGAAATAAGAGTAATCACCACATATTAAAGGGGATGAAATGACTAGATGAACTATATTGCTTACAACCTGACCAGAGACATGGCCAGATTAGATTGGACGGTTCTCAAGACCCCTTGCTGATAACCTGATATTGAGATAGGTCTAAAGGTCCGTTTTCACGCTCATGCAATTTGCGCAAATTGATTTGTGCAAGCCAATTGGCACAAGTAAATTGTTGCATGAGAACCAAAATCGTTCACTTGTACAAGCAAAATTATTTGACTTGAGTAAAATGTGGCCGGTCAGATAATTTGCTTGTGGTTGGCACAAATGCATGAACGTGTAAACGACACTTCAACTCGACGCATACTCAGTAGTAGCGTATTCTATCCTGACCTGCAACCTGCACGTGACTTTTGTATTTTCGGTGTTCTGTGACACCGTGCTGTTATCTACATAATTATTTTGTCTGTGTTGTATGTTGGTTATCAAACAATGTCAAAAAAAAGGATTCATTACAGAATTTATTGAGCTGTATAAAAAATGTATGCGGTCTTCTTGGTCTTTTCTTTTCTGGCACTTTTAACTTTTCAATTAAACAAATACCAGCTAGTGCTAACAACTCGTCTTCGTGGTCCATCGTAATTTTTGTTCAAACACGCGACACTCACCGATATCTGTATTGGTGAACAAATTAGTGTAAGTGGACTGACCCGTTTAAAAAAAAAATCATCAACTTGCGCAAATGGCATGAGCGTGAAAATGAACCTCGAAATTCAGTTTTATTTGTGCAAACTAGCATGCACAAATCAACTTTCGCAAATTGCATGAGCGTGAAAACGGACCTTAAGTGCAAGCGAGATAATCTCGCTGAGTACACAAAACATCAGAATAATCTCCGATAACTTTACAGGTCAAGGAAATCTGATGAAATTTAAACATGCAGTAGGGAAAAGCGACACTCTTCTGTATGAGATGCGAGGGAAACAAAGTGGAATCGTCAACCACTTTCTTTGTGAATGTCCTGCCCTCATTCGAACCAGGTCCGGGGATCATCACGGCCATGACATGAAGGATCTAAGCGTAAAACAGATCTTAGGATTCTGTCGAGCAGCGGGGTAACCAAATACCCCCTGAAAAACGTAATAGGGTATAGTGTACAAAGGCCTTTCGCTAAGTGCACTGAATTTTCTATTAATCCCTTACCATCTCAACCAAAACAAACTAATCAATTCAACTTTTTTTCCCTACATATAACATAACAAAATAATTTGTTGAGGAACTTAGCAACTTCCAAGCCGCAGCTAGTTTGTCTGCGAAAAATATTATCATCCTTCAGTGATTAATAAATTCCATAATTTGTTTTCTAAATTCTCAATATAACCAGTTTATAGCTGTGAGAACAAGCTAAAAACTGTTTGGGCAACACCTTCGATTAAATTTTCGACTTCGACAAATCCGGTATTGTGAATCGTGTTGAAGATGCCATGTGCGTCAAACTAGAAGGAACAGCTTAACTCGATATAAAGAACATTTTGCCCAAATAAAAAAAATTATATTGAAAAATCAGCGTTACCCGAACATATTATGAATACAGGTCACACCATTTTTCAAGAAAATTTATTACTTTTGAAACACAGTACGGACAAATTTCTCGGTAATTTAGAAGGGATGGAAATGTATAAACGAAAAAGCAATTTATTAAATTCCAATTTATCTCTAGCTGAGGGTATTCCCTTGTTTGCAATATTATCCCCAAATAGTATTTAAACAGGAACATTCTAATTTATAATTTAGTTTACTCTGATCATGGCTACTTGGTAGGCGAAAGGTTTTCAATATTTTAACAGTATTTTTAGTAGATAAGGGTGATTATTTCTTATTCATAAGACTGGATATTTGGATGAGTGGCGTTTCAGTTTGCGCAGATGTTTAAGCGTAAGGCGTTTTTGCATTGGTATACAGGTGAGGGAATGAACGAATTGGAATTCACCGAGGCCGAATCCAATCTGAGCGAATTGATCACGGAATATCAACAGTATCAAGAAGCTACGTGTGGCGGTTCTGAGATGGAAGATGAAGCCGAACAAGAAGAAGAAGAAGAATGATGTGCACATAGTCGAATTCGCGTGACGTAAAAATAATTGTTAGATTAGAGAAAAATTGTGTTATGAAGGTATCAATTTATGTCTCTCCCAAAATATTGAAGATAATTATTCAATCTTCATGTCTGCAATTAGGCTTGTTCTATGGGTCATCAGACCATTACAGGCCAATGTCCAAAACTGTAAAAACATTTCAGTAGATCATATCTTTAATGTGTTCAACGAAATGTGCAATGCTGTTTCAACCTGAATATTTCATTTTTCCTTTTGTGGATATTCTCAAGTTTGTGATTAGCTACATTTCAATTGATAGATATATGCTATGTATATATTTAGGAAACTCCAGTATGTTAACATTGTTGATTTGAATTCTCATTCACACGAATATCCAAAAAATAGTTCTGCTTTCTTTAATAATTTTAAGAATACCTATCACCGGATTAACAACCTACGGGGCCTTAAAAAAATAAATATATATTTTGTGATATATTGAAGCAACTTTTTGCAACTATTTACAAACAAACATTTAGATAAATAAATATATATGTAGCTATCTAAAAACAGAGTTTAGAAACACATAGAAATAAAATGAAACTTGTTTCTCTATACTTTCGAAATGCCTTTATTGTCTCCAATTCAATATGTCAAGAAATGTGTCAATACTTCTCAATGCTTGGTTTATGACAAGCTACAATCAAAGTTATGCATTTTATTATTTGTGAATAATAAAAGTTTTATTTATATTTATTCTTTTAAATAATTTATATAATGGGTTAAAAGAATAACATGAAAAATATTTACATAAATCATTCAAAACGTCTTCTTTCTGCACTTTTGTGCAACGTAATCTTTTACCGAATCATCAAAATTATTCGTCGCAAACAGATTGTAAATCTTTTTTTACAACAATACTATAAAATTCAGAATAATTGACTTTTTTGTCTTCAGTCATTTTCGATCGCACCTAGTGATAAAAAAGTTGTAAGTGGTTACACGTCATAAAGATTTATATTCGAATCTTCAGGTTCAGCATCAGTTCTCACCCACTCCAAATATTACAATAAGGAATTCCAGCATCAATCGGAAAACAGCCTAATAGTTCAACGCCACGTCAATGCAGGTTTCTATTCAAGAGAACGGAACTAATTACAAATTGATAACATTGACAGAGCCTACTCTATCATTATTACAGAGTAGAATCTAGAGAAGTTACAGTTTTGCAGATGAAATTTATACTCAATCATTATTTTCTTAGGCATCAGTGGGGCCCGAGCAATTGCGTTGTTAGTTTGTGCTTTAATCCACTGAAAATGCCACATTTGTCTCTCTCATCTTCAGTTTTTCTAATTTATACTCGTATATCATTATGACAACAGTATTCTTCTGGCTATAGATATATATATATATATATATATATATATATATATATATATATATATATATATATATATATATATATATATATATATATATATATATATATCTCACACATACATTTAGCACTATACGTAGTATATACCTAGTGTAAGGAAAGTACTGTAATCCTAGCAACATTTTTTCCTGATTTTTGTGGGTATATCCGTTTTGAGCATTTCTGAATCGATCTAGACTATTTCAAACATGATCTCTGCTTGTGCTTAACCTGCGGAGACTATTGCAGCGTTCCTATTGGTCGTATCGATTTGAAATTTTGCAGATCGCTTTAAGGTGGTGAAAGTAGACTAAATTAGATAAATTCCGAACATCACTCTATTTGTTTAATTGTTTACATGATATATCAACAAGTTATATGATGAGGTTAATACCATATGTGTAATAATGCACCGTAAGCAAGGTTAACTTATTGTTGATTCACGTATCATATGACTTATCAACATCAATGTATAAGGAAGGAGAAGTATTTATAGATTAGGATATAGTTATCATAAACAATTATAAATTTGAATTAATTATCAGAAGTTAAGATTAGGCAAGTCTGAATTAGATTTTAATTATGATTCGTTAACTATATGTGTTTTCCAATAAAGCTATAAGACCTACGATGGTATAATTTGCATCTTACCACACCACCATCAATCACAACCCCTATAGAATCTGGCACCAATCTTGCGTTGTTATATGGCGATCCCTTTGCCATAACTTCACAGATTTTTATCTGTCCGGAAGCTATTTTCCTAACAAAAGTGGGGGAAGTCACATGATCAACTGATCATAGCTTTTTTGTGTACCTCATAGAAATTATCTAAAGATCTGTAGGTCTTGGACCATAGTTACTCCATAGTAAGGTTAAATTGAATTCATTACTCTATGGTCTATGGTATAATGAAAGTAAGATTGGCGATACAACAAGAGTCTAACGATAGGCCATTTTTTCAACCTATTGTCCCGTGCTCAGATCAGTAAATATACGTATTGGTCTGACGCCCCGTCAATCTGAGAATTTGAATACAAAGGTATACTGTTGCCGCTTGTTATATTTGGTTAGTTTCACTATTTGGATAATTTATTTAATAGCAAGTAATGGTATAAACGGACTACGGCATACTTTCCTGTTAAATATTTAAATGAAATTATGAAAGTAATCCGAATGGAATTAAGGGCAAGGAAATCACTGGGGAAATTAATATTCTCTAATGTGTTCAATTTACGTTATTGCTTACAAAAATAAACTTACAACTCTTTGATAATTCCATTTAAATATGTTATAGTCCGTTCAAATAACCTACTTATTACTTAGACTTGCTGATTGTACATGATATCAAACCTTACAAGATAAATATTGAAACAAAATTGAAAAATAAAAAAGTTCGCCAAATATAAAATTATCATAATAATACATAGAGTTGTAAAACACATTTGTTGTCAATTGGACAAAAATTTCACATGTCACGTTATTAAAAAAGCTAGTTGATTGATTACAATATTACATTTAACCAGCAGAAGATTGCCATCATCAGAGTAAACTGTTTACTCTGATCATGGCTACTTGTTAGCTGAAAGGTTCTCAGTTCTTCAAAAGTATTTTTAGTGGATAAGTTACAATGATTCTTGACCCAGGTATGTATTATATATAAATTCTCGGCAAATAAGTCACATTAACACATATGGGCTTAGTGCAATTAGTTTAAGGAGCTTGGGGCTTTAGTTGTGAATTAGTGTTCAAACGTCTTCTGATGATGATCGTGATACTGACGTACGTGAAGACGAAAAAATATAGCATACATATGAGTTAATGTTACCTATTTCCCGAGAATTTACATATAATTAGTGGATAAGGGTAATTAGTTCTTACTTATTAAAGGAATAAGACAATTGTACTATTTTAAATTGAATTGAGACTAGCCTGGATATTATTGGCGATAATCTAGTACCACTAATGATTTGTAATGGTAATTGAGGTTCATTACAATGACTATTTAATAGTAATTTGGCATTGCGAAAAAATTGAAGAATTTAAAGTAGATAAAGGTAAGTGTATACGTTATAGGTTTTTCCTACATGAAATGAAGTAATTGTTGATCATTCTTAACTCAAAAATGAATTTCATTAATTATTGTCCCCACAGCAGAATTAAGTCTACTATTTATAAATTACAAACTTTCTTTTATTTCTCCCGGTCTTCTGAAACGAAACAAAGCTCTTTCGGAGCATTACTATTCTGTTTAATATGTTGAAAGAATTTCTAACAATTCCTACATCTTTTTTCGTGTATTTTGTATTGCAACTGCAAATATCTAGGTAAGGGTAGAATCATGTTCATGTTCCATTTTAACGCAATTTGAATATTGTTCCTTTGGTCTACAACTTGTCTAGTGTGTTTGGAATTGTACACTCACTAAGACTGCAATCGGTTTGGTCTGTGTAAAGTGATCATATACTATAATATATATAGATTTTGGAACCTCGAGCTACTTCACAGAGCGGTAGGAGGAGTATCTTCGATTAACTGATTGGTTTTTTTTCTGACGCTATTGCTGCACAGCATTCCCAACCACGTTTTAAATGTGAAAAGAGTATAGGTATTTTCTTATTTATATTCCTGAACCTTTGTAAATGATGTTTTGTTTTCTTAGTATTCTGGTTTCTTTATGACTGAAAATAATATGAGACTCTTTTCTCTTTTTGACATGATGATTATAAGTCTACAATATCAAACAACAAATACAGTCTATTATTGGAAAATTGGAACTAAAATGATGTGTTTGGAGAAATTGTACAACAGGAACATACTACTGGATTCCTGCATGGTTAATCTTTTTCGATTCTAGACCATACGTCTCAGATATTAGTATTATTCGTACATAACTTCAGTATAAAAAGTCTCCTACATGCAAACATCGATGTTATGTTACAAAATGAATTACCTACTTTTTTTCCCATTAGTTCAAAATCAAGAATTTTAAAACTATATAAAAAACATACCTCCAATATCACCACTCAATCGTTCATTGATTTTTAATTCTTCGAATTCAAAATCTCTACAGTGTACTCTCTACATATTCAAATCTTCCAACGGATGCATGGAATGTTTCCACTTCTATTTGTTTTGAAGTGACTTCCTCCTTCATACCCTTCCCCCTTAAATGATGTACACCAATATGGTGTCCTTCACAGGCAGATTCAAAACTAATGTTTTCAGCCATCAGCTCCTGAAATCTTGAACAGACCTTCTGATTCGAATCGAAATCATTTGAGCCTAGATTGAATTTCAATCCAAAGAACTTGACATTATCAAAATCTCCACATATTCAATTATTCTACTATCAATTTGCATCTCGATCTTGCGAATGCACCAGAATCTTTCTACCACTATTTGTTATGAAGTGACAATCTCCTTCAAACCCATTACCCCCGAAATGATATAGACTAATATGGTGTATTCACAAGCTGATTCGAAACCACTGTAAGCCAAATTAACTCCTGATCTCTCCAGGCATCACCCCCTGAAATATTGATCAAGTCTTTTGATTGTATCAGATTCATTGGATCATATATTGATTTTGAGTTTCAAAGACATGTCATTTTGAAAATCCCCACATATTCAAATATTCCTTTATTAGTTTGCATCTCCCTTACGAATGGACCAGAATATTTTCACTGCTATTTGTTTTGAAGTGACATTATCCTTCATAGCTTTTACTCCATGAATGATGTACACCTATATGGTGTTCTTCGCAGTCAGATTCAAAACCACAACCAGTTGTTATGGATACACTAGAATGTTCCAACCACTATTTATTTTCAAGTGACTTTGTCCTTCATGAATGAAACTTTAATACACATTATGTGCAAATGCGTAACACTGATTCCCCCAAGACGCAGAGCACTCTCCGCAGAGCTATGCGACACTGAGGTCATTCATAAACTAGATACGAGGACTGTGCAAAATCTCTTTAGGTCAATAACCACCTATACGAACACCCAGTCTTGACTGGGTGTTGGATAGGTGGCTGTTCCTCCACATCGAGAAATTGGTGAACATCCTTGAATGGTAACCGCTCCACTGGTAATATAGGGGGCAGAGGGTCTCGGCTTAGGCAGAAGGGAACCTCACTGGTTCCCTAATTCATTAATAATAATGATACATTCAGATGCACCAGACTATTTTCACTGCTATTTGTTTAACGTGAAATTTTCCTTCCTACTTCTCCTCTAGCACAGGGACGCGATGAGTATTGGTAACCAAGAAATGTTTCGTTTTCTCCAACTACTTACATCTGAAGTAAAAAACGGGATTTCTTATACAAACTAAATCAATTTAAGACACGTGTTTGAGAGGGAAAAATTCATTGCATGTCATCGGTCAGTATAAGTATTCAACATCACACAACCATTAAACATTGAATATATTTCAGGGAATTAAAATAAAAACGTGTTTTGAACAAATTGAAGTCACGGCTCCATATGTTCCAATATGTCTTAGATTTCAGCACCTGCTACATGATGGAATGATTCAATAATAATAACTCACCATAAAATAACGTCCACTTGTGTAAAATGTTTACTTCGTATTATAAAATGAAGCACTTGCTTTAATCATAAGTTCAGAATCTTCAATAGATGTTATAGCCACTCAACCCATGAATGTATGAACAGAAGACGAAACCCTGAATACGGTTTTATTTTATAATTACAAAGGATAAGCTCGGCGTAAGATAACAACCATACCTTCTTTAACACCAGTCAATCGTGTTTTAATTCAGTCACTCACTATTTATTAGTAAAGAGGATGTAGAAATTAGGCATAGGTAAATTTATTTGTCAATGGTCTTTTCAGGCGTACGTTGACAGGCAATCACTAATGAAGTTAAAGTAATCACACTATGAACGATAAATGGAAAGTTAAAAGGAAATCTGGGCACTTCTAATTTGTAGAACGTAATAGCTGAAAATCGCAAATGACCGATTAGTTAACACGTTAACCGTCACCGGTAGTTATCAATGGCATGGCAAGAATCAGTCAGTAGTAGTTCAGGAAGACTGTTGACAGGAAGTGTAGTGCAGCTCCTGCGGAACACGAAGCGCCGGCAGGAATGGCAGGAAGCAATATCGCAAGTGGCGGTTCCTCCGATGGGCGGAGCCAGCAACGATCCCTCTACCCCAAAGCACCACCTCCACGAGGGATGCACATCATTTCATTACCATATATACTGCTAATCTCACTAAAACATCCCCCATAAGTAGCCGCATATATTATCTGCCAAGGAATTATGTTCTTCGTGAACGCAAGCGGACAAATTTCAAATTTAATCCAAAAAAGACTATGAGTCTGTTTCAAACCATTTCTACGATTTGCGAATGTGCTTTTATAGTTCATCATATTATTATCAATTGAAATTATATTGAAAATTCCACAAAATTTTTCAACCAATAAAATTGTAGTTTTTCTAGAGTCACCAAGGCAGCCCAGGTATTTTTATTTTTTTATTCTGTAGAGGTATCCTCAAGCGAATTGAAGCAAAAAATTTCGAAATAGTCTTAAAATAATTTTCTATAAGTACAATATTAAATAAAAATACAATTTTCTACCTCTATGTAATAACTCACACCTCACGCAATATAAAAGAATGTACAGTGTTAAATATTAAACTGATATTTCTGTGCAGCTACAGGTACTTTCAAAAGCAAAAACTATAAATATTTAAATAATTTTAAATACAATATGGTATTGAATTTTCTAACAGAATACCACCCGAATTATTCCTGTAATTTTTTTCTTAGTTACGAATATATTAAGAAAATTATCTCTCGCATGCGGCTCGGGAGAGTTTTCGAAATATTCATGAACTCGAAAAAATTTCCGGAAATAAATCAAGCATTAGTTTCATTACGTGTTAATATTGTTTCCTTCACTGAACTCTGTGATTATTGTTTTCAATTTCCATTCGAATCTATTACGTTTTGAGCAATAAAAGTCTATTATTTCATTATTGGAGGAAAACGCAAAGAAATAATAAGAATTGGTCCATTTATTAACTAAAACAACCTGTCGCAAACTAATTATTAGATTATAATCCCTTAGTGTATACTTATAATCCGTGACAAAGCTATAAGTAATTTGAATTACTAATCATTATGTCTGCCCCTTGGAAAGTTTTTTGAGTATAAATAGCTAGTAATAATCATAATACAATGTATTATTCAGCTTAGTGTTCAATAATAATATAATGGATTTCCATCAAGTAAAGATCAGTTCCTTTCCAATATTGAAATAGTTTTGATAGGGGCATATATGTACGATGCAATTTTCCATTAGAATCTATTACACTTTGGGCATAAGCGTCTATTATTTTATAATTGGAAGAAAACGTAAATAAATAATAAGAATTGGTCAATTTATTAACTAAAAGAACATGTCGCCAATTAATAATTACATTATAATCCCTTAGTGTATTGTTATAATCCATAAATTAGCTGTAAATATAATTTGAATTATCAATCATTATGTCAGCCTCTTCAGAATTTTTTTAAAAGTATATATAGCTGGTAATACCTTTATATGTTCAAGTACCATTATTCAGCTGAAGAAGCCACAGTGTGGCGAAACATGTCGTGCTTTCTTTTATTTTTTTAATAAGACTTTATTTTGGAATAATTCCAAAATGTATCATTCAGTGTAGTGTTCAATCGCAATATAATGAATTTCCAATAAGTAAAGACCAGATCGTTTCCAAAATTTAAATAATTTTCATAGATATAAGTATATCGTCCTGCTTGAAATGAACATCTTTGCTTTATTGAACTCTGTGATCATTATTTCCAAAAACGATGCAAATTTCCATTCGAATCTATTACGTTTTGGGCCTAAAAGTCTATTATTTTATTATTGGAGGAAAACGCAAAAAAAATAATAAGAATTGATCAATTTATTAACTAAAAGAACCAGTCGCAAACTAATTGTAACATTATAATTCCGTAGTGTATTCTCTTAATCCGTAAATTAAGTAATTTGAATTACCAATCATTATGTCAGCCCCTTGAAATTTTTTCAAAAGTAGGTATATAGCTAGTAATACTTTTGTAAGTTTATGTGCCATTATTCAGCTGAAGAAGTCACAGTTTGACGAAACATGTCGTGTTTCCTTTTATTTTGAAATTGTTCTACAACTTATTATTCAGTGTAGTATTTAATTGTAATATAATGGATTTTCAACATGTAAAGATTGGTTCATTACCAAAATTGAAGTAGTCATAGATGTAACTATATCGTCCAGCTTAAAATGAACACTGCATATTGCAGAAAATTCGGCCGGCTGCCAGTCTTCTGGACATGGCATTTAGCCATGTCCTTTCCAATACATATTTTTTTAGAAAAAGCAATAGTACTCTTTGATTCCTCTTTCTTTAAAGTGGATATATAATTGGACTTACATTCTGGAACACAACAATGTCTAAGCATAATTGACCACCCTCAAAATTCCTGAAAACCTGTTTACTTATTTATGTATTTATTTATTTAATACGGGACAAACTCTTTTACAGTATAACAAATTCAGTAAAGTATAACGTATCGTAAAAAGAATAAAAAGAATATAAAATGAACAGTTTACATTGCAAATTTACACAGATACATACATACATTCGTAATTACATAATTTATCTATGTTGAGCCAGTTAAAGACCCTTGAAAAGCAACCAAAGAAATATTGCAAAAATTGAGATTATCCCAATAATGATTTGCGGTAGTTAAAATACGACAAAATGGAGAATGCATTAGGTAGTTTGATCTGCTATATTATATGTGGAATATATTAATATTAGCTGAGCGGGTATTTCTTTCAGGAATACGGGAATTAATTTGTGATAGTAAATCAGGACAGTTAACTAACCCATTAATAAGCTTGAATAAAAATTTTAGATCATAATGATTCCTACGTAATGTTAATTTTTCAATATTTAGAATAAATTCAACCAAGTCGTAATTGAATTTATAGTCTAATAATAATAATCTAATATCCATTTTATAGAGCTTATGTTGAACCCCTTCAATCGTCATGCGATGAACATTATATGAAAGAGACCATATAGAACAGCAATACTCAAGTTGCAGACGCACCAAGGCTGTGTAAAAATATCTTATAGAAACAATGTTATGAGAATTGCGACAACCCAAGGACTTAAGTGCTTCATTAACTATATAATCATAATTGGTGTTAAAATAAAGCTTTCTGTCCATAATAACACCAAGATTCCATATTTCTGTTTTACTAGATATTGTTATTGATATGATAATAGAAATCCACAAAACTATTGGTTCCATAAAACCTCATTACAAAGCATTGATCATTATTGAACTTCATCCCATTATCGTTGCACCATGTATGCAGTTCTGTTATCTCTTTTTGAACTGTTAGAGCATCTAAAAAAGATTCAATGAAATAGAAAAGTTTCAAATCATCGGCAAAAAGCAAAAAACGACATATCTTGAAAACATACTTCATATCGTTTATGAAAAGAAGAAACAGCAATGCACATAAATATAACCCCTGAGATACCCCCTATGGAACATTAATTTCTTCAGAAAAAAGTCTTTACCTTTACTATTTGTTTCCTGTGGTAATGTAGCTTTTCAACTACTCCAATAATGCACCATGTATACCTACTGAGTATAGTTTTGAGATAAATAGCTCAAGATTTGTGCGGTCAAAAGCTTTACAGGAATCGGTGTATATACATTCTACTTGACCCTTTTCATGTATAGCCTCCAAGACAAATTGTGTAAATAGTAATAAATTACTCTGAAGCAGATTTTCCCTTTGTAAATCTATGCTGTTCATCAATTTTATATGTTTATAGACTAGAGAAAAATGTTCCGTTACTATGCTCTCAAATAGCTTTGGTTTACATGATAAAATAGATATTGGTCTGTAATTTTTGATGTCAGTTTTGTCACCGCTTTCATAGATTGTGGTTATAAAACTGAATTTCTAATAATCGGGGAAAATGCCTACCTCCAAAGACTTATTATACAAAAAATACAAAGGTCTTGATGAAATAAAAATGCAATTTGAAAAGAAAACAGATGGTATTGCATCAGGACCTGGAAGCCTTGTTTGAGTGTTTATCGCTGATTAAATTATGATAGAAATACCCTACATACTCGAAATTCCAGTGGCGGCTCGTGAATTTTTGAGAGAGGAGGCTGGACATAAAACGTTTTTGTAAAAATATACTCTATTCACAGCCTTTTAACCTTTGCACCGTACCAGCTACTTCAGTGACAAAATTAATTGTTACCCAGCAAGAACCAACGTGGAGGTATAGAGTTTCTCTTGGCAAAAAATTTTGTTGTTCGTCTTTTGTCTTCTATTTTTTTTGGATTTTTAATATTTTTTTTTTTTTTGGAATTTTTCATATTTTGTTTTTTTTTTATTAATTTTATTAACTTTTTTTTATATATTAACGGAATTCTACGGTCTTTAGTTTGCGAAAAATGATCAATAATATTATCAAAGAATGTACCATTTGGTTTTAAGTGTTTTACTAAATCTTTTTCAATAGATATTAAACTAACATTGTATAAACGATTTTGGCCCATTGTATTTGGCATGTAAGTTTTAATTCGTTTGAGAGTAGAAAATGATCTCTCCACCGATGGTGAATGGTGACTGTCAAACAGAGTAGTTTATAAAACTGAGGTAAAACTTGTTGCAAATCATTGTCTATCATATATTTTATCATATCGGCGTGAATGTCGTACTGGCCTAAAATATCTTTATCCGAGTAGGTATATAACCCATAATTCATTGTGCAGTGCTATTTTATCAACAAAAATTTATATTTTAGAACTAAGTTATACCAAAAACTTCAATTCATGTAAATCGGAAAATCGAATCTCAATTTGACCTTTAATAGTATCTAAAATTTCATAAAAAAAGTGTTTATAATGTAGTTTCTTGCCTACCAAATTATATGTTTTCCTCCTTTAATAATATTCTGTTTACCGGTTAATTTAAACTTAATACTCGATGTAATATGTTCCTGCGATTTTTCATGTCTGTCTATACCACGAGCTAAATTTTTCAAATCATCATAACCCGAGTGCCCCCAACATGAAGTTGTATCAGATGTAAATAGCAAGCAATACCAGTAATATAATTTATTGTGTACCTCAGATCCCGTTAACCATAAATATTTTTTACAATTATCAGTATCAAATGATCGATTTTGAAACATACCTGTCATCACTAATCTTTTCAGCAACTAAATCACTACTCATTTTAACGTTTAATAACCAAAGAACTCTTTGTTAATAACTCAAAAAACACTTTTATCATATGTTAATCCACTAAATGGATTTTCTAAAAGGCAGCAACTAACACACTAACATTCATTTTAAATTTACAACAGACAACAATCTAACCTTACTCCGCGTGGCGTGACAACACATAAACAAGCACTGACTGACCTACTCAGCAGTCGGCATAACGCACGTGTCGTATTTCATGGATTGCGAGCAGCTGCCGCAGGCTAGCCTCCAGAGGGTGTTGCCATTTTCGCTGATTAGCCTATTTGGCGATCGGACTGCTCGGAAAAACGGCAACTGCGTTGAACAACATATGCTCAGCATTTGCGATATATAGAGAGTCTAGCCTCAGGGCACTGTTGCCAGATTAAAAATAACTACTGAGAACGGGGAATTAATTGTAAAATTTTGAAAATTATCAGAGAAACAGCAAATAAAATGGAGAATGATCACTAAGATAAATGATAAATTGCTGAGGAGGCTGAGCCTCCTTAGCCTCCTTCGAGGAGCCGCCACTGCAAAATTCCTCAACTTTTTTGTGTTGATTTTCAAAACCAGTAATATTCATTATAAGGTACTATGACAAAATATGAATCTAATTAGTTACTCTGATGGAAAGTTATTACAAAATATATACTAAAACTGGAAACTGCTATTGTACATAATGACAGTAAAATATGAATAAAAAACAAATTAAAAATGTAATAGTTTGTATATTAATTAAGTTTTACTTTTCAGTAAGCATAAGACATTTTCATTAAATCTCTTTATATGCGTATTCAAATTCAACGTCTATGTTCCACTAACGGGAGATTAATAATGTTTTTGATAGTTTCTTATAGATTGTATAACCGATATTTGTCTGAAGGTAGGATAGTTTTCGGAAATGACGTAAATAGCGAGGGCCAGATTCAGGAGTTCTGCACGCGATGCATTAAAATTAAGTGTCTGATGCCACGTTCACTTAACGCTACTTCATTATTTATTATATCTACTCCATATATCCTACTTTATACTGTCTACCATTAACTACTAAATCAAATTCTTTCATTTGGCTTCTATTTTGGAAGGAAACAATTAATATTAATATTATGCTTTGGATAAACCCTCTAATAGTGAAAAATCCGATCTTACAAATTAATTCAACTATATAGGAATATATTAGGCTATTCATTCTAATAAAGAAATTATTGATTTTATTGTCTTCGTTGCTACATTTATATCCCAAGCTTAGAATCAACTTATTTACCCAAACTTACCAAATATTCGGTATTTATATCTTTGACTACACGAGACCACAACTTACAATGTTCGTGTTACATCGTGTAAGTCAGCGATGGAATGTTGATGGCATTTGAACATTTTTCAAAAGCTTAGAGGTTATAGGCATCAGGAAAGATCTCAATATACAAAGAGTAATAATACTTCGCCGTTCCATGGTAGAAAGAAGCCCCGAAGGTCTCGAGTGTAGTGCTGCGAGATGAGAAAAGATCAACGTATGTCTCGTTTCGTATCGATTTCGAGACTAAATTTTCTATCTCGTCTCGAGACCTTGTCTCGCCTCTTCTGAACTCTTATAATATATATAATATTGTGTGTAATGGGAGCATAAGTCGCGAAATGAGTACATGTAGGTTATTTTGCTGATACCTAGAGGCTGAATAAGCTCTTGTTTCGATTATTCGTACTTCATCTATCCCTTAGCAAGTGAGTTGTAAATTGTTTTATGATATAAATAGATGATGTGACATTTAGGTTTAAATCAGTTAATCGGTAGATATTACCAGATATAGAGAAAAAAAGAAACGTGTGGCACTCGAGGACTGCCGCGGTAAAGCTATTGCATAGCATTTTTTCTCAACTTATGCAATTTTATAATTATTCATTTATTTTTAATTTATGTAGGTTATTCAGGAATTTTTATCATTGAAACTATAGGTTTATGGTAACTGAAATAATAAACATAAGTTTGAGACTTGATATCCTCTAAATATCTGGAAAATACCGGGTCAATGGTGGTCCCATATTTTGTTGTGGATTCTTGTGGATCATTATTCATTTTCAAATTCAATTTTTCCGAAAGAAAAGTTGTCAACCGCTCTGATTTTTTATCAGCGAAGTTGATGTTGAAATCGCCAGCCAAGATAAGTGGAATTTTATTATCAGTTGTACCAAGTATTTTCGACCCTCTTCTTCAGTTTACTTCAGTGAGGTGCGGTGAATAAAATGCTCTACCTCGTCCAATTTTGGATTCGGAGAAATGTAAATTGCTACCATATTCGGAGTCATAATATTAGTTACATTATTATTATTTCGGTAAATAGCTACCCCACCTTTTGGAACAGTATCTCGTTTGAATGTTCAATTCAAACGAGATACTGTTCCAAAAGGTGGGGTATTTCAATCGGATTATCATGCGCCATGCAAGTTTCGGTAAGAAGTAACACATTTGTTTGTCTCGTAACTGAATCTTGTAAATCGTATTTGTGACTATTTAGACTTTGGCAATTGAAAGTCATTATTGAAATGCCATTTCTATTACTAATGAAATCTAAGACACTTTGAGCTGTCGCCTGAACACTATTTAAATACAGTCTTTTGAATTCTTGCAACAAAGATGCAGTCGATGCAGCTTTCCTTCGATTATGATGAAACTTGAATGTAGAATTATCGTTTTTTGTCGTGATATACAATTTTTCAATATTCGTCAAACGAGAGAGCGACCTAAATAATTATGTCACTGTCACACTGACATCATCAATAACCTACAAATTTCATACCTATCTATTTCAGTTGTAAAACAATAATGAACTACAAATTAAAAATTATCTTGGTCAAGAGTGGTTGTGGAATGTAAAACGAAATGTTAACTTTGAACCTTTTACAAGGTCGCAATATCCACAAACGGGGTCAAGAACTGTTTTAAATCGGTTAATTTTCGATAAGTCGAATAACGTTCATGTGAGGAGCGCGTAGCTCGCGAGTTGGAAAAGGGCAAATCTTCGGAACATATAACGTCTTTGCGAGGACTTTTCGCATGCGGTTTTCACTCCATGTCGTTAGTTTATGAACGGGGCCAACTAAATAGCATAGTCACGGGCCCCAAAATGTCGATTAAATAGGAAAATTTAATTAAAATAGAAATAGGTACTCTCAGGTCTCCGTTACGCGCGTCTAACGTATAAACTCTAACTGACGCGTAGCGAGCTCCTCGAGGCATATGTCAAAATGATTACGTTCGTAGCTAATTACATGGGACGTCCAGCGTTCATGCAATTGTGTTTTTATACAATTCGAACCTTCTAATTTCGATAGGCCACGTGAAAATATGAATTAGTTAAAATATGTATAATTAACCACTTATGTCTAACCTTTCGTCCAACTTCAGATAGTTGAGCACACAACGTATAATCTGTTTTGCGAAAGTTCACAAGCTACCAACCATTGAGACTTCTTATACGCATCCACAGGAAACGAAAAGAGTTTAACTTCACTTCCCTTGCTAAAACGATACGAACAATTTTTCACTGAACACTGTTTACTTGTCATTTTGACATGATGAATTTCAAATTCAAATTCAAGAGCGCTACTTTCCCCTCGAAATAAACGACCAATCAGCTTGCACTTGAATTTTAAAAAGAGTAGAAGGGAGGCTCTGGCAGACCTGGTATATTTTGACTATGGGCGGAGTGGGGGTCTTAGGTTATTTCGTTATGGAATTTCTTGATAAGGTCGCCGCGCTCAAAGCCCACGATAAAAGCTATATGCAATTCCTGAATCTTCAATTCATTATAAAAGATGAAATTAAAAAAATGATAAGTACCATCACGATAAATTCAAAATAGCATCTGAAGAACATCATGTTGGACAAACCAATGATATAGATTCGAAGAAACTATAGTCATTCTAAAAGAATAGTAGTAGTATCTGGGTTAAGCTATGTGGATTTTGGGGTGAGACATGCGATAACTTTTGACTACACGAGAGCACAACGTATAATGTTCGTGGAACATCGTGTGAGTATGCGATGGAATATTGCTGGCAGGGGAGATAGGCATTTAAACTTTGCTCAAAAGCTTAGAGGTTATAGGCATCAGAAAAGATCACAATATACAAAGAGTTCTACTACTTCGCCGTTCGATGGTAGAAAGAAACTCCACCGGTCTCGAGTAGTGTCTCGCGAGACGAGAAGAGATCAACGTATGTCTCGTCTCGTCCCCATTTCGAGAGAAAATGCACCATCTCGTCTCGACGAGACACCTTTAAATATTGTGTGGAATGAGAGCATAAATCGCGAAATGAAAACGTTTAGCTTATTTCTGCTAATACCTAGAGGCTGAATAAGCCCTTTTTCGATTATTCCAACATTCACATTCACATCACTGCAGTCTCTGATCATACAGTGGTTACAACATCTCAGAGAGATCAGAGCGAGTAGCGCCCATTGACATTATATAACCCGTCGAGCTTAACCCAGATATTGCTAAATATTTTTTTCTAGCATGCTGGCTATTTGAATCATTGTCAATATATTTAGGCCTCAAGAAAGAAATGGAACAGTTTTCCATCCACAGTTTTTGAGACAAGTACCGCTCTGTAAGGGACGATAAAAATATTTTTCTTTTAATGAAATATTAACAACCATCTAAATCTTTAATACTTTACATACAAACCATTTCTTTGCATGAAGTTCAGTATCGCCATTTATTGTACATAATTTACTATTTAAAATTAGTCGTTGTAGGGAATTTTCTTTAAGATTACTAAGATTAGGTTATTTTGTAGCAAATAAGCATTATCCTAATGAGATAGCAATAACTCGCTAGTAGCAACTGTTTATTCTATTGCTATTTCGTACCTCATGTTTCTACTTGGGACAAAGGTTTAATGGGGTTTCAACTTTCAACCCTGACATGTCCAGCGGTCGGTAGTTCTTGGAACATTAATTTCGTATTTTGAAATGTTTATCTATCCCTTAGCAAGTGAGTTATAAATTGTTTTATGATATAAATACATGTGACATTTAGGTTTAAGTTAGTTAATCGATAGATATTATCAGATATAGAGAATGAAGGAGACGTTGTTTTGAAATTGTGAGTTTTAATAAAACTTTATGTGATCTCTTGAATTCACACTGGTCCTTCGAAGAAGTGGTCCATCGCGATAGAATTTCTGAACTATTGGTTCAACTTAATTGCTTGATCTCAGAATCATCAACGGGTATAGAATCATTTTCCTTTCGGGTGAAAAATATACAACATCATTAAGATATCTCTGATTTCGCCGACATGTTTAATTTTCTTAAATAATTTAAGGGGTTAACTGTAATACTTGACAAGGGTTGTGTAATACCCAAAGCAATGAACGTTACTATCGTCCTCTATAAAGGACATGTGAAATTTGTAATAGGGTAAATAATGTTAGAATCACCCCTGAAAAATTTGTAATAGTTGCATTATTATTTTCGTAATTTTCAGATTCCTGAATCTTCAATGGGTCATTATAAAAGACAAAATCAAAAAAATTTCGATAAATACCATCATGATAAATTCAAAATCACATCTGAAGAACAGCATGTTGGACAAACCAATAATATAGATTCGAAGAAACAATATGGTCATTCTAGAAGAATGGTAGTAGTATTTGGGTTAAGCGATTTGGATTCTGGAATGAGAGATGCGATGCGGTAAATTACGACACCGATTCTTCCCTCAAGCATTGCTTTTACCATATTCCCGACCATATGAATGAATAAATTATTTGAAGCCAATCAAAAAGAACTACTGTATCAATCTGTGGCTAATACCTAAAATACTATAATATCTACGTTGTGCAAATACGCTAATACCATGGAACTAGGAGAACAGCTTCCTCTATTAATCAATTGACATCAATCGGCAATATAGCAAAAACGTTTTCACAAATATGAGTGACGTAATTTCTTATATCGCTATACGCATCTTGGTAATAAAATAATTTTTGCTACACCCACTGTTCGTAATAAAGCACCCTACAACATAGACAACGAATCAGGGAAAATTATGTATCTCATTTTAAGCATTTATATGCAGCGGCAAGGAAGACTCACCACAAGAGCCGTATATACAGGGTGTCCTCGAATTGCGTGGCCAAAATAAAACCGAAGATTCTTTGATTCGAAAAAAATTTGATGAGCCTTTTAACTTTTGCCTCAAGTGTCTTAATTAGCCGGTAGAAGGCTTCAAAGTTGCAAAAATAATTTTGTTTTTTCGGTATAACTTGAGAACGTGATGAAGGACTTTCACAATATTTGGCAGGTGAGTTACTGTCAATAATAGCCGTTTTTGAGAGTGGAGCACAGAGCCTTAGAGACCATATAAATTGCTCAAACTTGAGGATGTAACGAGAAAAGTGTCCGGAACTTTTTTGTGGTAAATGTTATTCACTCGAAATTTTTTATGTAGATACCTTATCTAATTTGAAAACTTTTTCACTTTTAGAAAATGTTGATAAAATCAACGGATTAGCTTGAAAAAATTAATTTTCGAGTCTCTGCAATGTTGGCTTACTAATTTTACTTGATTAAAATACCTTAGTTGCCTTTGCTTTTCTAATGTCATTTTGGCATTTGGTGAATTTATTCTCAAAAGTGTCAGTTTTTACTTTGCGTTCCGTAAATATTTTATAAAATTATGGCTCAAAATTTCACCAACACTGAAATGGTTGATATGTTATTGATTTATGGACTTTGTCGTTGCAATGGCCAGAGAAGTGTACAAGTTTATAGGGAAAGATATCCGCACCGCAGGATTCCAAATCGACAAATCTTTGCTAATATCGAGAGGCGACTTCGCGAAACTGGCAGATTTGAAGCAAATCGCAGAGAAACTGGACGCAGACGGACAAGAAGGACGTTAGAGCTCGAAGAAGAGATACTGGAAGCGGTTGAAACTGAACCTAGGATAAGCACACGACGTTTGGGACTTCGTATTGGAGCCTCAAAATCATTAGTTCATAATGTACTGAAAGAAGAACTGTTGTATCCCTATCATATTAAAACAGTTCAAGACTTATTGCCCATGGATCCAGGTCATCGGTTAGATTTCTGTCGGTTTATTGTCCAAAGACAAAACGCAAACCCCAATTTTTGTAGAAGAATTCTGTTCACGGACGAAGCTACTTTCACGAGATGTGGTATTTTTAACCTCCATAGTGAACATTTCTATGCTGATGAAAATCCTCATGAAACGGAAGTTACACATTTTCAGAATCAAACTAAAATCAATGTTTGGGTTGGAATTGTGGATAACTTTATTATTGGTCCTACCGTTATACCCGATCGATTGAACGAGGAGAACTACTTGAACTTTTTGGAACAAAGGCTACCTGAACTGTTGGAAGACTTGCCCTTACACATTCGTCGTGACCTTTGGTTTATGCATGATGGTGCACCTCCTGATTTCACATTAGCTGTGAGGCGACATTTGAATGCGGAATATCCAGATTGCTGGATAGGTAGAGAACACGATGCACCGGTGAACTGGCCGGCCCGCTCCCCTGATTTGACGCCCTGCGACTTCTTTCTATGGGGCGCTTTGAAGTCGAAAGTTTATGCAGCTCCAGTAAACACACGGGAGGAATTGTTGCAACGAATTAATCATGAAGCGGATTTATTGAAGAATGATCCTGAACTAGTAGCCAGAGTTCAATTCAATTTCTTGAAACGAATTAATTTGTGTATTCAGGAAAATGGGCAACATTTCGAACAATTGATGCCTTAGCGATTTCCCAAAAAGTTTTGTTGTTTCTTTTAATTTAGCATTTGTTTTTCCTAAATAATCACATCGTTTCTCCATTTCTATTGTTTTTATTATTCGTGTTTTACCAAGATATTAAACATTTCAGTGTTAGTGAAATTTTGAGTCATAATTTTATAAAATTTTTAACGGGAAGCAAAGTAAAAACTGACAGTTTTGAGAATGAATTCTCCAAATGCCAAAATGACATTAGAAAAGCAAAGGCAACTAAGGTATTTTAATCAAGTAAAATTAGTAAGCCAAAATTGCAGAGACTCGAAAATTAATTTTTTCAATCTAATCCGTTGATTTTATCAAAATTTTCTAAGAGTAAAAAAAGTTTTCAAATTGGATAAGCTATCCACATAAGAAATATCGAGTGAATTACATTGACCACAAAAAAGTTCTGGACACTTTTCCCGTTACATCCTCAAGTTTGAGCAATTTCTATGGTCTCTAAGGCTCTGTGCTTCACTCTCAAAAACGGCTATTATTGACAATAACTCATCTGCCAAATATTGTAAAAGTCCTTCATCACGTTCTCAAGTTATATTGAAAAAACAAAAGTATTTTTGCAACTTTGAAGCCCTCTACCGGCTAAACAAGACACTTGAGGCAAAAGTAAAAAGGCTCATCAAATTATTTTCAAATCAAAGAATCTTCGGTTTTATTTTGGCCACGCAGTCCGAGGACACCCTGTATAAATGTTCAGTCGGTGCTGACCCTAACATTTTGTCTCGAATTCAGTTTTTCAAAATGTACTTCCTTTTATAATTGGCAGTTGTCATAATTCTACTTTCAAAATTTATGTTGATAAAATTTGTTATAAATTGTGGAAATCCGTATTGGAAAATTGGACATGACTATGTTGATAATGTTATGACTTTAATTTGTAACTTCTTCAGACAGTATTCAACTGCAACTTGGTACTTGAATACAGTCTGAAGATGATATGATACGCTGAAACCAGAGGAACGGAAGTTACAAATGGAAGTGATATCAACATAATAGTATGGTTTAATTTTCCAATATGGAAACAACTTCATATCACATATTGAATGGTGAAACGATACAATTTTTCGATTGTTATTATCGAATAGTTTTATATAAATGTGTTTATTCAACAGAAATATCGTCTTTTATTCCACCACGAGAGATTCTAGATAGGCTCAGCTGGTCACTGATTGTTAAGCTCGAGACCTGCCGAACTTCTTTCTACAAGACTTCATTCCACATTTCATACAAACTGGGTGTGTTTCCTTCCAGCTGGAAGACAGCTAGAGTCCAATCAATTCCAATAAAGGCAAAGAAGACCCTTCCTAATAATTATAGACCCATTGCACTATTATCTATGATCTCTAAAGTAAAAGAGAAATGAATCAACATCGAGGTCATGCAATACCCAGAGAGCTCCAAAATCGTGAATGACCGGCAATATGGCTTTCATCAGCTGAGATAAACAGGAGACTGTTTGCCTATGTAATACTGGCAGAAATCTATTGAAAAACATGGGGAATCTCTGGCTGTAGCATTCGATATCTGTAAAGCATTTGACCGAGTCTGACACTGAAGCCTTCTTGATAAACTTTCATCATATGGTTTGCCGCCTCAACTTTGTCGCTTACTATCGAGTTTTCTCTCAGATAGATTACTCCATGTGGTGGTTGACGGAGTATCCTCCGAGACAATTGATACTAACGCTGGTGTTCTACAGGGATCTCTCTTGGCACCAACTTTGTTTCAGCTCCATGTGAACGATCTGCTGGAACTGATAGATCATGAATATAACACGAGAAATAAAAATAGCTATAGTTGTCCTTGTCATAGATTAGCTTTAACAAAAATAAGTCCTTATTATGCATGCATTCGTTTTTATAAATGTCTACCCAAGAGTCTACATGGATTGATCAATTCTAAAAAACGATTCAAGAACGAAGTGTTCAACTATATATATGTTTTAGAACTCCGTTGGAGAATTTTTACTGAATAGGTAGCCCTTAAATTAGTTACTATGTAAATTTAAAAAATTTAAACCCGATTTTATATTAACCGTATTTTTTTAACTGTACGTTTTTTTTAACTGAATGTTTTTTGTCATTGTTAGATATAATTTTAATTTTTATGTGTTCTGTTCTGGATAGTTTTTAAAATGCTAATATGATTGTTTTATTCTCATTCTACCTGAATCGCTTCTCACTGTTTCATTACAATTGTTTACTGAATCTTAATAAATTACTTTACTTTACTGTATCACATGTCCCGCTTTGCAGATGATGGTACACTTCATACCGCTTTCTCATCTAGAGCCCCTATACCATCCAATGAACCTAGAGGAGCGAGACAGAGACAGGTTAACGCAATTGATGGAGATCTGGCAAAAATTTTGAAGAGGGGACCTGATAATCTTGTAGAGTTCAATCCAACCAAGACTCAAGTTTGTGTCTTCTCCAGGAAGGCATATTCCACAATCCCTAACAGGATGATGTCAGGTACAACTATTCCTATCAAGTCTCCCATATCCATGCTCGGGATCACCACCAACAGCATCCTCTCATGGGATGATGTCCAGTGCGAAAACCGCTCCACAAAAACTTGGTTTTCTATTCTGTGCCAAGATCTACTTTACATCCCAGCAGCTCCTCATAATCTACGAAGCACAGATTCGGACTGTCCTGGAGTACTGATTGATGATGTCACACTCACAATTTCATTGACCTCTCTAGAACATCGTAGAAAGGTGGGAGATCTCTCCCTCTTCTATAGATATTTCCATGGTCAGTATTCATCAGATATCTCGTCTGTTGTTCCACCACGAGAGATTCCAGGCAGGCGAACTAGACAAGCTCAAACTAGTCACCTCTTCATTGTCAAGCTAGAGACCTGCAGAACTTCTTCCTGCCAGACTTCATTTTTCTATCGAACAGCGTTGTGGAACTCTTTACCTAGTGAGGTATTTCCATATGCCTATAACCTGCAAACTTTCAAGAAGAATTCCAATGCCCATCTCTTTCCTCTCCCAACATTCCACCGCTGGCTCACCTGATGTTCTGGGAACATTATAGGTTTTCCTCTCGTGTAGTCAAAATTTGAGAAAAAAATACAATATTGATCTACCTATACATACTTTCTTCGAATTGTTGAGATCTATGTGAACTTTGATGGAGCTCAGCTCAACGAAATCTGACAAATCCAGCAAGATTTCGATCAATCCAAATCTTTTCTTCAACTATTAATTTTCGATATATGTAAAAAAATTCAATGTGTGATTCTATATCATGTTTCCAAATAAAAAGTTCATATAATACATATTCCGATTTTCAACGGTTAACAAGTAATTCGCTATTTTCTATTTTTTATGAAAATATCACATTTCCATGGAATTGACCTCTTCCAACAATCAACAACGAATATAGACAAAAGTGAATCATTGCAAATGGAAGAAATAAGATTCCGAAATCATTCCATTTATTACCGAAATGTTATTATTTGTAGGTCATAACATTTGGGTGTCACCTGTTATTTGATGAAGTCGTGAAAATTCAACCGTCAAATACTCTATATTTTTTCAAGGCAAATACGAAAGATAACTATTGTCAAAATATTGCCAAAGATCAAGCTTCAGAAGTTTTTTCATCACACATGCATTAGCGAAATGTAACTCAACATCAAAGTTTGTGGAATACCCAATTTACTGTAATTCCAAATTTTGCTTGTAGAGAAGTTGTAAAGCAAGTTACAACATACAGAAATAGAATGGAAATTTGCCAAAGAATTTGAAAAACCTATCCACAGCTTCCTATGATCAACCGTTCGTCCGCTATTCCATGGCATACTAGATCCTCTAGCTCCCTTAGTTTCTATCTGATAATTATGAAATTCAACAATTCGAATTGGAGTGAGTTTATTTATACTATTCCAACAATAAAAATCAGAAGTAGTTTGGATCACAATATTTGCTCTGTATGATCCGCTGTTCGTGTTAATTTGGAATTGATTTTTTTTTCTAAGATACATGGGTGATTGGCAGTCAGTCATGGGCTGCTTAGAATAACCCCGACATTTCGGGTACTCCTGTAATTTTTATTAAGAATCAAGTAGGCAAACGTCAAAAATATCCTACATTAGCTCTTGTGCTTCTTGCTTAGAATACATTTGGCCTGTTTTCGCTAACGAAGAACTAGCCAATATCCATTTCATGTATGGATTCTGCAACGGAAACGCAAATGCAGCTGGACGAGAATATCGGAGACGGTATCCGAAAAGGCGTCTTCTTCCGTTGCGAACGTTCCTGAGAATCCATGGAAATCTTCGAAAACGAGGTAGCCCTGAACTTCAGTGCGACAATGATATTACAGAATGACGGAGCTCCACCTCATTTTGCTCGAAACGTTCGCAGAAATTTTGGGAGAAACATAACCGACACGCATTGGTCGGGTAGAAACAGTTCCCTGGCCTGCTAGGTCACCCGACCTCACACCTCTTGATTTTTTTGCCCGGGGCTACATGAAAGCGGAAATTTACAAAAACCAGATTCACATGAAGGAAGAACTGAGGCAACGTAACATTGAGAAGAAAAATGACTTATGCGGTGGCGGAAAGAGAGATACGGTGAAGAGCACGGACATGTTTACGGCAACATGGTGGCCACTTCGAGTGAATTTTGTAATTCGTGCTACTTCTCATTGTTATTGCTCTTATTATTGTTAAAATAGTATAGATGAACTCACCACTATTCGAATTGTTGAATTTCATAATTATCGGATGAAAAGTAAGGAAACTAGTGGAAATCTAGTATGGCATGGAATAGCGGTCGAACGGTTGATCATAGGAAGCTCTATATTGGTTTTTCAGATTCTTTGGAAAATTTCCAGTCTATGGGTGTGTGTTTGTAACTTGCTTTACAACTTCTCTACAAGCAAAATTAGCAATGTAAACTTAGTATTTCACGAACCTTGATGTTGAGTTACATTTAACACAATTTCTTCGCTATTGCATGTGCGATAAAAAAAAAATTATACTATTCTAAAGCTTGATCTTTGGCGATATTTTGACAACAGTTATCTTTCATATTTGTGTTGAAAAAATATTGAGTATTTGACATCTTAATTTCCATGACATCATCAACTAACAGGTGACACCCAGATGTTATAAACTAAAAATAATGATTATGATAACGTTTCGGAGATAAATATAGTACCATATGAAAGCTTATTTATTGCTCTTACATATGCAATGGTTTAATTTCTTCTACATTCGTTGTTGATTGTAGGAAAATGTCAATTGCACAGAAATGTGACATTTTCATGGAAAAAATTGAAAATAGCGAATTACTTGCAAACGGTTGAAAATCGGAATGTTTATTATATGAACCTTTTTATTGGAAATACTGGGTGTCCCAAAAGTCTGGAAACGGTTGAATATCTCGTAAACAAATCATCGGTTCGCAAAGACAGAAAACACGCCTCTTTTTATTTTTAAAGATCAATTTAATGATGCCACTGAAAAACCACCCCCACCCATGTAGGGGATGATGAGAGGGGTAGTTTTAAAATTTTAAATGGAAACACCTACTTTTTATTGCATTGTTGCATTCTTCATGAAAAACTTATTAACTTGTTAGGATGTGCAATCCACCCTTTTTTCAACCCTACTTAAGGGGTGAAAAAAAGGGCAGGTTTGCTTTTTTTTGGGAAAAAAATTTGTTTCCAATAATTACCAAAACTACCCTTTTTTTTTCACCCCCTACGTAGGGGTTGATTGCACATCAAAACATGGTTTTCTTTATGGAAAATGACCAGCGTATGAAAAGTTTTTTTTTTACAAAATTACTAAAACTACCCTTTTTGCACCCCCTTATTGGGGTTGAGAAAAGGGTTGATTGCACATGGAAACACATTTTTCATAGTGAATGCAACACCGTATGAAAACAAATTTTTTTCGCAAAAAATACAAAACTGCCCTTTTTTCCACCTCTTGAGTAGGGTTGAAAAAAGGGTTGATTGCACATCCCAACACAGTTTTTCATGAAGAATGCAACAATGCAATAAAAAGTAGGTATTTCCATTTAAAATATTAAAACTACTCCTCTCATCACCCCCTACGGGGGTGGGGGTGGTTTTTTAGTAGCATCATTAAATAGATCTTTGAAAATAAAAAGAGGCGTGTTTTTTGTCTTTGCGATCCGATGATTTGTTTACGAGATATTTCCAGACTTTTGGGACCCCCAGTATGATAAATTTTTTTACATATATCCTGATACACCCTGTAAATATGATATATTTTTTAAATATATCCTGATACACCCTGTATACTATTCTACCAATCAAGCAAACATTTGGGTAAGTAAATTACTATTATCGACTTTGAGTTATGTGGAGATGTAAACGAGTCTAACCTGTTGTTGCATTATTTTTCTGACTCGCATTAATTCTTACAAAAAAAAAAAAATTTGTACTCACTTCCCATTTCTTCCATTCATGGTGCAACATTCCTCTACACATTTGAAATATGATAATGGTAGAATTGACTCAAAAAACACTGAGAATTGAAATGATATGCAGAAATAACACAAGTATTCCATCATAATGCTTTGAAAGTATGGTGCATGATTTACACGACTATTATACATATAGACTACTTTGAATGCTGAATAAATTACGGTAGCATGTAGTTGTGTGGTGGAATGATTTGTAAACAGATTGGAGTTATGTCTCAAGTAAAAGAACATGGTGATGCATTATTTCCCGAACGGAGTAGCCTGCAAACTTGTGGTTCTATAACTACTGACCGGACATGTTAAGGCTATGTTTACTGTAACCCTGTCCCATAATATTTGTGATAGGAAATTACTTTAATGAATATATACACACATTCGTCCGTTCCCTGTGTTATATATTGAAATTATATTCATATAAATCTATCACTTATCGAAAGCAGTAATGCCCATTTTCACTTGGGTCAATTTCAAATCATTAAAGAAATTGTATGAATAAGTTCTTTAACGACATCAGGAGTGTCAATATTCATCGGTCGTATCAATAGTCCAGTCAAACTGAACAAATAATGGACAAAATGAAGAGGAGTCGAGTCGCTGGGTTTTTTCTTCAAAAAAGTGTATTAGTTTGTGAAAATTCCACCTGTTGCCATAATGTACTATTGTATAATGAGCGGCCTTGCCCAGTGGTATGAAATATGATACAACAATAAATCGTCACATAGATAAATAATTGATGGTACAGAAATTCAGTAAAAAGACAGTCTAGAATACAGTAGTAGATCCGTGATGTTACAACTATTTATTATATTCCTAGTTATAACTGTTATTTAGTGTATAATAATAATAATAATAATAATATTTCTTTATTTCCGAATTTACCTCATATACTATACAGGGTGTCCTCGAACTGCGTGGCCAAAATAAAACCGAAGATTCTTTGATTTGAAAATAATTTGATGAGCCTTTTTACTTTTGCCTCAAGTGTCTTGTTTAGCCGGTAGAGGGCTTCAAAGTTGCAAAAATACTTTTGTTTTTTCGGTATAACTTGAGAACGTGATGGAGGACTTTCACAATATTTGGCAGATGAGTTATTGTCGATAATAGCCGTTTTTGAGAGTGAAGCACAGAGTCTTAGAGACCACAGAAATGGCTTAAACTTGAGGATGTAACAGGAAAAGGGTCCAGAACTTTTTTGTGGTCAATGTAATTCACTCGATATTTCTTATGTGGATAGCTTATCTAATTTGAAAACTTTTTTTACTCTTAGAAAATTTTGATAAAATCAACGGATTAGCTTGAAAAAATTAATTTTCGAGTCTCCGCAATTTTGGCTAACTAATTTTACTTGATTAAAATACCTTAGTTGCCTTTGCTTTTCTAATGTCATTTTGGCATTTGGAGAATTTATTCTCAAAACTGTCAGTTTTTAGTTTGCTTTCCGTAAAAATTTTATAAAATTATGGCTCAAAATTTCACTAACACTGAAATGGTTAATATCTCGGTAAAACACGAATAATAAAAACAATAGAAATGGGGAAACGATGTGATTATTTAGGAAAAACAAATGCTAAATTAAAAGAAACAACAAAACTTTTTGGTAAATCGCTAAGGCATCAATTGTTCGAAATGTTGCCCATTTTCCTGAATACACAAATTAATTCGTTTCAAGAAATTGGATTGAACTCTGGCTAGTACTTCAGGATCATTCTTCAATAAATCCGCTTCATGATTAATTCGTTGCAACAATTCCTCTCGTGTGTTTACTGGAGCTGCATAAGCTTTCGACTTCAAATCGCCCCATAGAAAGAAGTCGCAGGACGTCAAATCAGGGGAGTGGGCCGGCCAGTTCACTGGTGCATCGTGTCCTCTACCTATCCAGCGATCTGGATATTCCGCAGTCAAATGTCGCCTCACAGCTAATGTGAAATGAGGAGGTGCACCATCATGGATAAACCAGGCCACGACGAATGTGTAAGGGCAAGTCTTCCAACAGTTCAAGTAGCCTTTGTTCCAAAAAGTTTAGTGAGCCAAAATTGCAGAGACTCGAAAATTAATTTTTTCAAGCTAATCCGTTGATTTTATCAAAATTTTCTAAGAGTAAGAAAAGTTTTCAAATTAGATAAGCTATCTACATAAAAAGTATCGAGTGAATTACATTGACCACAAAAAAGTTCTGGACACTTTTCCCGTTACATCCTCAAGTTTGAGCCATTTCTATGGTCTCTAAGGCTCTGTGCTCCACTCTCAAAAATGGCCATTATTGACAGTAACTCACCTGCTAAATATTGTGAAAGTTCTTCATCACGTTCTCAAGTTATACCGAAAAAACAAAATTATTTTTGCAATTTTGAAGCCCTCTACCGGGTAAACAAGACATTTGAGGCAAAAGTAAAAAGGCTCATCAAATTTTTTTCGAATCAAAGAATCTTCGGCTTTATTTTGGCCACGCAGTTCGAGGACATCCTGTATACAGGTATACATAAAGCTAAAAAGAAATGACGTCAAAAGTATAGCACATTTCAGAAGATATGGTTCATATAGTCATCTACATTGTACGGTTCTAGATCTAGGAGTAATTTTTTTATTTTTGTTTTTAACAGATTCTGGTTTCCTATTGATTTAATAGTATTCGGTAGCTTATTAAATATTCTTATACACATGTAAGACGGATTTTTCCCAGTCAAACAAAGTCGATGTTTAGGGTAGTTTTTGTTAATGGATCTGGTTTCATATCTGGTGTTTGATTCTTTGATTATTCCAAATTTGCTCTTGTTTCTTTGTAAGAATATCAGGCACTCGTATAGATAAAGACCATATACAGTAAAAATTCTTTTCTCTCTGAAAAGTCCTCTGCATGACTGTCTAAAATCCCTCTTATATATGATTCGGAGTACCTTTTTTTGGATAATAAAAATGTTCTCCACAGTTGAGCCTATTCCCCAAAATATTAGTCCATATCGCATGACAGATTCAAAATTGGCTTGGTATAGCGTTCTTAATGATGGTTCATTCGAGTATTTTGCAGTTATTCTAATTGCATAGCATATATGCATATGTTCTTTCCAGTCCAGAAAGCGGTCTAGTATGATGCCTAAGAACTTAATATGATGATTTACTTCCAAGTTTTGTTCTTCCAATTTAATAAATTCTGGTTTGTTTTTCCTACTGTGACTTGTACTAAAAATCACCATTTTTGTTTTATCCTCATTTAGAATACGTTTATGTTGTTGATACCCGTTTTTGACCTTTGTGTAGGTGTTTGTTGATTCAATTGAGAGATTTTGTTCATTTTCCGCTCCCACAGCCAAATTTGTATCACCGGCAAATATGGTTATGTTCCCATTTACATTTAAATTTTCTGTTATATAACACAAATCATTTATAAAAATTAGGAATAGAATTGGTCCTGCAATATGTCCTTGAGGTACTCCTGTATTATTATATAATATGTCTGATTTTTCAATGAGTCCTTCCCTGGTTATTTTAATACGCTGTGTCCTATTTGAAAGATATGATTTAAACCACTCACCAGCATTTCCTCGTACACCATATATTTCCAATTTTTTCAATAAAATGTTCCTATCCAGGCAGTCATATGCTTTTGACAAATCAAAAATCATACCTAATGCTAGTTTATCATCTTCTATGAAGTTTAAAAGTTCTTTGGTGAACTGGCAGATGGCAGTTAGTGTAGATCTCCCATTCAAATAAGCATGTTGGGAATGGTTCAGTATTTCACATTGATTCATGAACAATATCAACCTTGAGCACATTACCAGTTCAAAGATTTTTGAAAAACTGGGTAGAAGACTAATTGGTCGATAATTTTCCATTAACTCTTCATTTCCCTTTTTATAAAGGGGTTTGATTACAGCTAGTTTCAGTTGATCAGGAAATATTCCATGTTTGAAAGAATTGTTTATTATATAAGATATCACATTGCTGATTGATGGTATGCATAGTTTGACTATATTTGTCGGGATCTCATCATCACCACTACTATATTTATTTTTCACTGTTTTTGATATTTCTATTATTTCTTGCGGATTTGTGGGTTTCAGGAATAGAGATCTATTGTTATAATGTATATAACTATGATCTGAAGTTGCCTCTTGGAGATGCTTCACCATATCAGGAATAATTTTAGTTAGGAACTCGTTGAAGTCATTTGCTGTGTTTTTTCCACCTTTGATTTGACATTCCTCATTTATTTTTAGATTTCCATTAATTTCCTTACAAATCGTCCACATAGTTTTGTTTTTATTATCAGAGTTATTAATTCTTTTTTCTAAGTTTCGTGTTCTTTTTCTTATAAGAAGTTTATCATATTCCTTTTTGGTTTGTTTATATTCATTACTAATATTTGGATATGTTCTACTTAAGACGAGCAATGTGTCAAGTTTGTTTTTTAACTCTATAACATCTGCATCTTTTTGTACGCACCGTTTGTTCCTGGTCGATATAATTTTTACAGGAAAGGACTCATTGAAAATATGTAGAAAATTATTTATAAACTGTGTCCATTGACTATTTACATCTTTTACATCTATTTCATACACTAATTGCCAATTTTCTTCCCTCAATCTTTGCAAAAAAATTGTTTTTGAGTTTTCATTAAAAAATCTACGTGGTGTTGGTGGCTGTTTGGATTCTTGAATCTCAAAATTGATCTTCTGTGCTGAGTGATCTGAAATGTGGTATTCAATTTCTGACTTTGTGACAATTCAAAATTTGAAAAAATATTATCTAAACAACTTTCGCTGTTCACTGTGATCCTAGTATTTTCCTTTATTGCAGGTGTCATATTGAAAGAGTTCATCAAACTGAAGAATTCTGATTTGATTCGATTGTCTTCCATCATTTCAATGTTGAAATCTCCTGCAACAACGATATCCTTATTGTCATTTACTAGTTTACTTAAGAGTATTTCAAGCTTTCTAAAAAATGTTGGTAGGTTTCCATTTGGGGTTCTATAAATTGATATTAGGATATTACTGTATATATGAATGTTAATAAAGATGTCGCTAAAAACCTTCTTATAAATTCTAACCCTACGAATCCTAATGAACCTGAAAGGCAAATAAGGTCCTTCACATGGCATTCCCTGGTTTTGAGAAAGGAACCAGGGCCTTAAAATTTATCTTGAATATTTGGAGCTTACATGCATCAGCAAAGACCCCAACGGGCAAAGAGCTCTACAACTTCGTCGTGCGATAAGAAAATCAAGTCTAGTCAAACTACCGAGAATCTCATATTGTGAATAACACACGAGATTTCTGATCAACACCGACGAAAGAAATATTTATAGAAAAGGGAGAGATCACCTTTCTACGATGTTCTAGGTATAGTAGTAGAGCAGTACTCCAGAACAGGTCGAGTCAGTACTTTGTAGATTATGGAGAGCTACCGGGATATAAATTAGCTCTTGGCACGTAATAGAAAACCAAGTTTTGGTGAAACGTTTTACAAAATGGACATGAACGCCTCATGAGAAGATGCTGTTGGTGGCAATACCGTGCATGAATATGAAGGACTTCATAGAAATAGTTGTACCTGACATCATCATATTAGGAATTGTGTGATTCGCCTTCCTGGAAGAAATACAGGCTTGAGTTTTGGTTTCATTAAACTACTCTCATTCCAAAATCGTTTGCCAGATCTTCGATAATTGCATCGACCTGTCTCTGTCTGGCTACTCTGACTTCATTAGATGACATAGAGGCTCTAAAATAGGCTGTGGTATGAAGTGTGCAAAACTAAAGACGAGACAGGAGGTCACTTACAACAGATCGTTGATGAAGAGCAGAAAAAATGTTGGTACCAAGACAGGTCATTGTGGAGCACCAGTATTGTATCGGTGGAGGCTCCATCAATCACCACACTGAAATCTATCTGAGAGAAAGTCGATAGTAAACGGCAAAGTTGAGGCGGCATACCATATAACTTTGTATTTGTCAGTATTGATACACATAAATTAGTACCCGCGTCTTTACGGCGCCTCGCCAACTGGTACGCGAAGAAATATATGACAAACGCTTCATATAGTTTATCCACCCTAGCTAGATAGGAGAGCAAGGTGAAAAGTTCCTGAAAAATAAAACAGATGGTGCCACAATCGAAACTCCCATGTGACATTTGTGATGTACCATCTTTAACTAGAACACATTAAAAGTTTCAGACTAATATGTCTTTCAGTTATGTTTTGACACCAATCGAAAACTAGCAACCTTAAAGATTTTTGTGAACATGAAAAAAGTGAATTTCGCGTCTTGATTAACATTATTTCTTACTTGGAAAAAACATTACGCAAACCAAAACATCGCTTGTTGAACATTGTGGGGACTCTTCACCATCGATTGGAATGATTCACAACTGATTTTCGTTGTGGTAGTATGACCATAAAAGACGCCGAACATTCTGGTCGTTCAATTGAGGTTACGACTCCAAAAATCGTCGATAAAATCCATGGTATGATATTGAAGGATCGGCAAATTTTATGGCACGAGATTGCTGAGGCTATGAGCATCTCAACCGAACTAATACGGAACATTTTGCATAAATTTTCGAATATGAGAAAGATATCTGCCAGAAGGGTGCCGCATTTGAGCGACCGTGTGACAACTTCAAAAGAGTATTTAGCGATGTTCAAGCGCGATAGAAAGGACTTTTTCCGCCGTTTCTTAACCGTGGACGAAACTTGGATCCATCAAAACACATCAGAGACCAGATTTGAAGTGAAAGCGGCCGCATTTGGCAAAAAAGTGCTCTTCCACTAGGACAACGCACCGGCGCAGGAATTGCATGAATTGCGCTACGAATTGGTTCGTCATTCACCATATTCTCCAGATTTGGCCCTTTGCGATTTTTATCTATTTCAAAACTTGAAGAAATGGCTCGGCGGAAAAAGATTTGGCTTCAACGATGAGGTCATTGCCGAAACAAACCCCTATTTTGAAGGATTGTCGAAATCTTATTATTTCGAAGAGATCGAAAAAATTGAAAAATGTTGGACGAAGGAGATTATGTTGAGAAATAAAAAAAAGTTTTGACAACAAAAATCATTTCTTGTTTCATTTTTCAGGGATATTTCACCTTGCCCTCGTAATATGTAATTGTATTCCACTGATTAACACTACATAAATATCAAACACATTCTAACGATGACCAATTATTCCCTACAATTTGAGTTATAATATTTTTAAACTTTACATTATGTTGAATAGAAAAGTAACGAAACAAACGAATAAAACAGTGTAACTAATTAGGGCCAAGGGCGTCAGGCGCTGTAATGAATGGTTTGTTTTATTACGAGGGCTCTTGAATGTTTCGTTGCAAAATATGTCATTAGAAGAATAGTAAAAAAGAAAGAGGGGTCTAGAAATTATTGTACGTTTAAAGTAGTTACATTAATTGGATATAGGTTCCTAATAATCAATCTATAAAAGTGATGAATATGAAAAAGTAAACATGCCATTTTTTTTCAATATGATAATTGGTCGGAAAATAAAGATCGAGCCGTAGAATTCTCACATTTTTTCTAGTGACAATTCTATAAGCGTCGAGCAATCAGAAATGCCACTACGAGGAAATTCTAATCATTTCAACTTTTGATATATCATTTGTAAGACTCGTAAAACAGTAATCTTATTAATTTTTATAAATTATTATGTACAACAAGATTCTCTTGACCGGTGAATAGATGCCATCCCGACAGACTTTCTAACTGAAGAATAAATAATATATAGAAAGTGCTAGGTTTCATGGGCTGCATGACAATTTCATATAAGCATGAGAAGAGATTTTTACTGCCGGATCGGACTTGTGATGTGTAATCGCAAAGGCTTCGAAAAATCGTATTCAGTTATATTGTACATTCATTCATATTAGGTATATTATAATAAAACTACACAATATATATTTAGTCAAGTCAAAAAAAAAACCAAAGGGCATTCATCATAAAAAATATAACGAAACAGCATGATGCATCTGTGCAAATATTATGTTAAGACGCCACAGTGCTCCCCCTTAGAAGAAGCTAACTTGGAAACATTTTCAAGGAAAATGGACTCTCCGACCTGAACGAGTAGTGGTTTTTGGAGTCTCTTAAGATTCCCTTTGTATTTGTTGGTTGGTCATCATTTAATTCGCTACTAACAGGTTCTTGGACGTCTTCGAGTAGGAAGGCTGGCTTAACCCCATCAATTGATACTGCCTTACTCTTTCCTTTAAATTTTGGGAGAACAATGTTTTTCATCAGGAACAGGTTTAAAAAATTATATTTGTCGGCGTAACTTCTAGACAAAAGAACCAGGATCCGTTGTAACAGATGACTCTACAAAAGCTCAGCGGATAATCAGATTGTCTCCCCATAAACCATATCTGAATTTGTAGCAGAATTATCCTCCTTTAATACAGAACATAGTCCCAATAAGACCATTGGAATTGCATCAATCCAAGAACTATCTGGATGACATCTGATTGCGTTAGCCTGCGGATGGAATGCAGTTGTTCGAATTCGACTAATTCTTACTTAACACTCTCATCAAGCTAGATTCAACTTGTGCACCTTGATATGTTGTAATGGTTAAAGGTACACCAAATCGAGAAATCCAACCGCTAACAAATGCTGATGCGACATTTTTTGCAGTGATATCAGGCAGCGGGATTGCCTCTGGCCAATGTGTAAATCTATCTATACAAGTTAAACAGGATCTAAATCCTTTTGCGGGTTCTAAGGGACCAACTAAATCAATATGTACATCTGAGAATCGTTGCTGTGGTGTTGGAAATGAATCAATCTGACTTTTTGTATGAATGCCAACTTTAGCTTTCTGACAAAAAATGCATGAACGAGCCCATTCGCCACAATCGAGATCTAACTAAATTAATGGTTGATTTAACTCCTGGATGTGATAAACTGTGAATTCCTTCAAAAATTTGCTAACGAAACTTGAGTGTCACGAAAGGTCTATATGAACCATTACTGAAACATCACAAAAAACTGGTTTAGAATAATTCTGAAAGATAACTGGTTTCAACAACTTGGTAGTACTATCAAGCAATTTTAATTCTGTGTCTTTCTCTTGATCTTCTGCCAGTGCAAGAAAGTCAATTGATGATGAAACTTGCTTGTTACAAAGGCGGGGCAATGCGTCAGTTACCTGATTCTTGAATCCACTTACATGCCGAAAGTCTGTAGTAAGCTGTGCTAAAAGGTCTAAATGACGCAACTAACGCGGAGAAGCCTTTTCAGACCTCTGATGAAACGCAAAAGTTGCTTGTGATCTGTAAAGATAGTGAAGTTGCGTCCCTCCAAAATATATCGGAAATGATAAGAAGCCAGTATATTTAAAATATCTGTCTTATCCGAGTCCGTATGAGTTTACTACTCAACCAATTTCAATGAATTTTGTTTTAAATTAAAGCATGTTACCCACAGATGAGCCTTCGATTGTTTTTTTATAGTATCATTTTCATTAATAAAAACTTAATTGAGAACAGAAAATTAGTTATATTTCTTATATACATGAAACTCGTCAAATATGTATAAGATAAAAAGAAATTTACAGTAATATTAAAATATTTAGAGAGAATCACTATGTTTAATTATATTAACAGTTACAGATAAAATATGTCAATATTTGCATGTTAATAATTATACAATATAAATATAACAATTAAAATGAGTCATTATGGAATAAAGATTATTGTTAAGAATAATTAAAGTGTTATTGAAATGTTTAGAGACAATCACTATACTCAATTATATTAACAGTTACAGATAAAATATGTTAATATTTGCATGTTGATAATTATACAATACAAATATAGAAATTAAAATGAGTCATTAAGTAATAAAGATTAATATTAGGAATAATTAAAGTAATATCGAAATATTTAGAGACAATCACTATATTTAACTACAGTCACAATTACAGATAAAATTTGTTAATATTTGCATATTAATAATTATACAATATAAATATAGAAATTAAAATGAGTAATTAAGTAATAAAGATTAATACTAAGAATAAATTGAAGTATTATTGAAATGTTTATAGACAATCACTATACTCAATCATATTAACAGTTACAGCTAAAATATGTTAATATTTAGATGTTAGTAACTATACAATATAAATATAGAAATTAAAATGAGTCATTAAGTAATAAAGATTAATACTAAGAATAAATTGAAGTATTATTAAAATGTTTAGAGACAATCACTTATACTTAATCATATTAACAGTTACAGATAAAATATGTTAATGTTTACATGTTAGTAACTATAAAAAATAAATATAGAAATTAAAATGAGTCATTAAGTAATAAAGATTAATATTAAGAATAATTAAAGTAATATCGAAATGTTTAGAGACAATCACTATATTTAACTACATTCACAATTACAGATAAAATTTGTTGATATTTGCATATTAACAATTATGCAATATAAATATAGAAATTAAAATGAGTCATTAAGTAATAAAGATTAATACTAAGAATAATTGAAGTATTATTGAAATGTTTAGAGACAATCACTTATACTTAATCATATTAACAGTTACAGATAAAATATGTTAATATTTGCATGTTAATATTTATACAATATAAATATAGAAATTAAAATGAGTCATTAAGTAATAAAGATTAATATTAAGAATAATTAAAGTAATATTGAAATGCTTAGAGACAATCACTGAACTTAATCAGTTACTAATAAAATATGTATCTCTGTTGTATATGAACGAAATAAATAAATCAAAATAAATCTATACCATAAGAGATTTTTGAAAAATGTTAGTTGTCATGAGAATATTACAGCAATTATTATCTTTAGCGTGGAATTTTGACGATGATCAACTAGTTTTTTATTAAAGCTTGTGAAACAATAAAATATGTTGCCATAGAACAATGTACCTTAAGTTCTACTCTTGAAGAGTCTTTGCTTTCGGATGAATTCCGCGTCGCAGTAGCACACATGGCCTCTTCAAATGGTAAATGAAGTAAATTTTTTATAGTAAGTTTATTCTGGAACTTTATTATTCAGTGTATTGATCGTTTGTAAAATAAACCGTTTGCATCTAAGCTAACGCAGTATTGGTATATGTACATTTAAACATAAACGCTCTAGACATTTCGTTTAGATACATCACAAAGGCATAAAATAGATCGAATTCCTGGAAGTTTTTATTATAAATCCTTACAATTTAAGACACAAATGCATTGTCCCCATAGCTGGTATTGCGTGAGTATCAAAAAGCTGAACAGTACGGGTGAGGCGAGATGAAATTCTGAAAGTAATTCAGCTATATTAATTCATCACAATTATTAAAACCATTAACCTATGGCGAAAAAGAACTGAAGACTGGTCAAGATAAGTTATCGCAATAGATATTGCGTTTCAAAAGTAAAAAGTTAACAAACTTTGATTGAACTCTCGCAGTGACGTGGCTAGAGAATCGCGGTAGTGCTTCCCCCCCCCCCCCCCCACTTTAATGGAATTTAAAAATGTATACCATATAATAAAATAAATGTTCAATAAAATGTCTGCAAATTTTTTTATTGAAAATTAAGATATATTTACATTTAATATAATATTACACATTCTTTGTATCGTCGATTAACTAAAATACTAACTATATAGAGTAACTATGTACTAACTAAAATACTAACAAATGCAAAACTAACTTTTGTTTGTCTACATGAACGTTTTTCGAGATTTGTATTGAAACTTACACCTGAGTATCACCCGTAAAATGGTATCACCCTTAGTTAAGACATTGACTCTCTGTAGTTTGATTATTAGTCGGGTCAAATTAGACGAAAAAAGTATAAAAGGTGGGAAAATTTGCGGGCAACTCCGATCGACTCCGGGTTTTTGCAAAATTTTCCTGAACGGATTTACAACATTCCCGAAAAAAACTAATATGTGCTTTTCCATTTTTCAATTGTTATAGAGAAATATAGAGGAAAATGGCAAATTTTCATGCCAACAATGGCTGGAAATACCCACTCGGGGGGTTTCGAGGTTGCTGATCACGATTCCGAAGTAGGATTTTCCATTTATTTTTCGATTTATTGGCCAATGTTGATGGACAAAACGCGAAAATTTTGCAACTTTCAACGAAAATGTCTAGAAAACTGTACTCAGGGGTTTTCGAGGTGATTGAGCACGTGGCTGTTGAATTTTATTGTGTTTATTGTGTAATTGTGCTTATTGTGTGAACGACATTTTTTTAAACTTATTATTTTTTGGAATAAATAATTAATGAATAATTATTCATCCACAAATTAATTTTTTTTCAGATCCACTAATTACGAATTGTAAGTATTTATATTCTTTTCTATTGTTCCATATCAACACAGATATTTTGAAAAAAATTTGTTTCTTCAATTTTTTTCCATAGATTTCAATTTGCGTTTGGACAATATTACGAGTGGGCACTTCCAGCTATTGTTGGCATGATTTCGAAATTTTAGAAATTTCGCAATGACATCATCCAAACGTGTCACTCGGAGCCAAACACGTAGAAATCAACCAAGCGTGAAATAGTTCGAAAGTCCAGAGGTCAAGCATAACGGGGGATATAAATACCTGTCCCTCCAAGTAAGCGTCAGTTCGCCTAGATTTTCCAGACTCTACGGTCGAATCACCTGAAGATGGCAAATTCGACTTTGCCGAAACGTCGTGAAATTGGTCCTTTTGAGGACCGAAACCACACAACGCGGATCAATACCCGAAAATCCAGTTCTACACATTACGTCCGCGAGAACCTAAGAAGAAACATATATATATATATATATATATATATATATATATATATATATATAGAAAAAGAATTTGATGCAAAAGAAACAAAGTCATTTTATATAATGAAAAAAAGAATATAGAACTATTTTTTTTAAATGAAAAACAAAAATTTGATTCATTTATACATACCCAATCAATCATATATCAATATGTATACTAGATTTTTTTTTTTTTTTGTTTTGATGTGTTGTATATGTTATGAGGTGATAAAGGAAACATATAGAGGATGATTGGGTATGTATAAATGAATCAAATTTTTGTTTTTCATTTAAAAAAAATAGTTCTATATTCTTTTTTTCATTATATAAAATGACTTTGTTTCTTTTGCATCAAATTCTTTTTCTACTGGTTGTACTGGATGTACTACTGCAGCTGCTTGCCTCTGAGTCAGTGACTGCAGATACGAAGATTTCATCCGTTTCGTCATCACTGAAATCATATACAGGGTGTCCCAATATTGCTGGGACACAGAGCTACCACGTATTCTAGAGGTCAAAATAAGTCGATTGAGCCCAATTTACCTGTATACCAAAATGTACCGTTTGTCCGTGAGAAGAGTTCAAAGTTTACTAAAAAAAATACATTTTTGTATGTTGTTCCGAAGTGCTTTATACAAATTTAATGAAATTTGGTAAATGTGTATTCTAGATGATTAGCTTACTTTTAGTAATCAAAAAAACCCAAAGAAAATTGTAGAGGGGTTGGAACCACCCTCACCCCTTGGCATTTTTTCCCCCATTTTTGTAGGGGTGGGAATACGGTTTTAAGACTTTTTTATCTGGAAGGCCTACTCATTATCTTCATTTTCTTACTCTTGTAAAAACTCCGTATTTTGCGTAGTTTTCAAGAAAAAAAATGTTTTCGCAAACACTGATAACCGATTTTCGGGTATAGGTTTAATAAAATTATTAGACACAAATTACACAATACATTTACACAAGACAAACAATAATTTTTATAACAAGTGTTCAATGTGACCTCCACCTTCATTAATACAGAGGTCAATTCGACGTAAAAAATTGAAATGCACTCTTCTTAAAACATCGTCATTTTCTCGTAGCGCATTTACAGCATTTTGAATTCTATTCCACAGTTGTTCGATGTTATTTATTTGAACCTCGTACACTTGTCTTTTTAATTCTCCCCAGATGAAGAAGTCACAAGGGTTTAAATCTGGAGACCGCGGAGGCCATTGAATGGGTGCTTCTTGTCCCCTACCTATCCACCTGCCACCAAATTGTTCACCAAGATATTCTCTTACTGCACGTGCAAAATGAGGTGGTGCACCATCATGCATGAAGAACGTATTTCTACGCAAGTTAAGAGGCAAGTCTTCTAATAATTCTGGCAAATTTTGTTGAAGGAAACGGAGGTAACTATCGCCATTCAGACGATCAGGTAATCGTAACGGTCCGACTATAAATTCGCCAATAATTCCGACCCAGACATTAATTTTAAATTCACGTTGATAATGTCTACTTTTAATGGCATGTGGATTTTCATCTGCATAAACATGATCGTTGTGTAGGTTTGTCATACCGCGACGTGTAAAACAAGACTCATCAGTAAACAAGATCTTAGTATGGAATCCGTTGTCGACTACTCTGCGCTCCCGAATAGTTTGTAAAAAACTTAAACGTAATTCGTAGTCAGGTGGCAACAATTCTTGCACTGGCTGGATGTGAAATGGCCGAATTAATTGATCTCTAATGATTCGACTTACAGTGCTTTTTGGAATTCCAGCTTCTCGTTGCAATCTTCTAGTACTGGTATTAGGATTGTTATCAATCATTTGAAGAACAGCTTCTTCCGCAATAGGTGTTCGAGCTTGTCGAGGTCTTCCAGCGTTAACTCTTACTGGGGTCAACCTCCCCGTTTCTCGAAGACGTCTTTCGATTCGGGCAAAAGTTTTATGGTTTGGAATTCTCCGGTTTGGATACCTCTCTTGATACACGCGAACACTTTCGCGGCAGTTACCTTGACAATATCCAAGAACTAATAACATGTCGGTCTGTTCATTAAAAGGAAAATTCATAATTGTGGGACGTCAAAGGAACAGCAACAACAGCAATAACAATTAAACAAAAACAGTGATGACAATAAGAAATAATAAAAAAACAAGCAAAAGAGAACAAATAACTGACACATTTACTGTTAACAATAAACTATGTTTCCTGTCAAAATCATAACATTTGGTTTTGTCTTTGTGTCCGCGGCCAACTAAATTTTGTATTACAATTTTATTAAACCTATACCCGAAAATCGGTTATCAGTGTTTGCGAAAACATTTTTTTTCTTGAAAACTACGCAAAATACGGAGTTTTTACAAGAGTAAGAAAATGAAGATAATGAGTAGGCCTTCCAGATAAAAAAGTCTTAAAACCGTATTCCCACCCCTACAAAAATGGGGGAAAAAATGCCAAGGGGTGAGGGTGGTTCCAACCCCTCTACAATTTTCTTTGGGTTTTTTTGATTACTAAAAGTAAGCTAATCATCTAGAATACACATTTACCAAATTTCATTAAATTTGTATAAAGCACTTCGGAACAACATACAAAAATGTATTTTTTTTAGTAAACTTTGAACTCTTCTCACGGACAAACGGTACATTTTGGTATACAGGTAAATTGGGCTCAATCGACTTATTTTGACCTCTAGAATACGTGATAGCTCTGTGTCCCAGCAATATTGGGACACCCTGTATATCAGATGCCCATCAATCAGGTAAATTTTCATCTTCATCGTCTTCTTCATCATCGTACTGGATTTCTTCTTCACCTTGGGATCAGCTATCTCCATTTCTTGTGTTAGAGGTATGATGGGATCAAGTTCCTCAACAACTGCTGATGATTCTATTATATTTTCTGCATTTTGGCAGGTGGTATTCCTACCAGAATGGCATAAACTGCAACATTTGATTCCCAAACTTTTGCATGAGCAACGTTTGGTCTTACAGCCTGCTTTACAATCACAGGCTATTATTTTTAATAGTTCGTCAGGAAGAGGTGGTCTCTCGGTTCTTATTGGCATTCGTCCATTTTCTGTTTGAGACCAGCCATATTGTAAACAGTTTTTGGATGTGTCACACCTCCATCGACAAATTTGATAGAACGTTCTCAAGCTATGATGATCAGCAGCATCTTCAGTTGGTGGTAGTGAGCTAAGTTTCACATCGATAGCCATATTTCTCATACTTAGTTTTTGGAAGCAGTCAAATCTGTGATATTTTATTTATCTTTTTTTTTTAATTAATTTAAAAAAAAAATAACATGCAACATCCGATTATACCTATTATAGGTATAATATAAGTATTTATAGTATAATATTACGTTTTAGTTCAATTATACAGTTTTTTTTTGTTTTATGACATCATACCGCTAAATTATAGAAAAAAATGAATTTGAGCAAAAAAAAAATACATACATATATACCATTAATGTCCAAAAAATGGCCGAATCTGTAAATTTATTTCATACGGACTTGCATCACGTTAAACTATAGGAAATTACCTTTAATTTAAGCCCAAGTAGAGTACTGTAGGATCAATTCGGCAGTTAGGGGGTCCATCTCAAAATTTGGGCTAAATCGTCATAATTTTGGATTTTAACCAAAAATATTGGACCAATTGACTTCAACTTTGGATCAATTATTGTGGTCCCCATGACCTACTTCTTCACCAAATTTCATCCAATTCGACTGAAATTTGACCAAAATAGCGCCATTTCAAATTTTAGTCGAAAAAACTTATATATATATATATATATATATATCTATTCCAGCCGAAGAATTGATCGCAGAAACTCCAAATTTGGACTGAAGGTTCCTTGAACATTGACAATAAAAGGGTTCAAGTTTCAAATCTTCCCCGGAAGTCTAAGGTGTTCAAAAAAAATAAAACTCTAAATCGACACAAAAAAACACTCAAAAACCTATTTTTCGGGGTTTGAACAAGGTTCCCCCAAACGAATCCTGTAGAAAACCAGATATCATTGTTATTCACGGTATTAGAAAATTTTTGATCTATTCCGTTAAGCTCTATCAAAATTTTACGAACCTCACCTCTTTCTTTTCCAGATTTACTGCACTATTAATAAAATCTCATTTTCTTACATTTGGAATTATTAAGCTTCAATAGATTATGATCACACCAAAGAACAAGATTTGATAGATCTTTTTGAACATTAACACAATCAGTAACTCACCTGATTTTAGCAAAAAACTTAAAATCATCTGTATACAATAAACATTTACTAAATTCAAATTGACCTTCATAAAACATCTGATTTTGAAGGTGAGATTTTAAAACTCTATTTAAATATTCAACATATTAATATTCCGGTGGCAGTAACAAACGAGATAAGTGCGTTTGAAAGTTTGCAGATGAGAACCAAATACGGTAAGGACAACGCTCCTGATGTAAGCAGAGGAGTTAGTTGGAATCCTGGCTGCATGGCGGTCGTTTCCGGCAGTGAATGCACAATGCAACTTCCGGCCCAATGACAATTGAGTGACGCTCCACGCACTGGTAGCGACCACGCTCTCTGTTACATTTACTACTGCGATCTGACTGCCGTAGATCATGTGACAACAATGCTCTCCCGCGCTAGCTCGTTACGTAACACATCATGCCAATGCCACCCTTGATATAGATATACATGATTATTGTGGGGGTGCGTTTCTCTACTATCTTGATCTGATTTAGATTACATATTACCAACAAGTTGTGTGGTGAACATGATATTCTCTTAACGAATGTCATTCACAAACGTACATTCCATCATCAATGATGTTGCTCTGAAGTGGAGCTTGTGCATTTTGTAGTAGCATTAAAATACTGTTAATTTGCTGTGCATGGAATTATATTCACATAATAATGGTCTCCCATTTAAATCAAAAGTCCGAAGTAGGGGACATGGTCAAGCCAGGCCAAAAATATTCTGTGTTATAAAAAAAAGAGAATATATTTGAAGGAAGTTTTTTCCGCCCCTGAGAGGTCTTTTATCCACCCCAACGGTGTCATTTGTCCCCCCCCCCCCATATATTTTTTGTAACCCGCCCTTCGAATAAACATGATTCCATGTTGGAATATCTTTATAATCTCCCGATATAATAACCCACACTTCAGAGTGGTATATCCGAAAACCATACGTATCTAGGACCCAGGGCGACTTTTGATGAACAATGCACGAAAAGTATATTTCAACATTTAGCGCCCATTGAGACTTTTGATCTGTTCAACAAGGACTACCAGAATCTAAAGTTTGACAAAAAGTTATTTCCCATGAGGGGTGTTTTACTCATAGCACAGCTATCTGATATGTACAAAAAGGAGACACATGAAATATATCAGAATCTGGGTGAATTTTGAAAGATGTCGAACAGAATAAGCAGTAAGGTGGTTATGAATAATCAAATAGATCTTCATAAAATAACTTCAAGCAGAAGCCTTATGCTAAGTTGAGTAGCTAATAACTCATTCTGACGATGTTATTGTGTGATGGAACAATTGTCAGTATATTGTCATTAGTGAAAATTTGATTGTCATATTTGTACTATTGTCTTGAACACTCAACTTTGCATCGAAATGTGAAAATTACATCTGAGACAACTTAAGTTCTGGAATAATAAATTTCGAATTTTATAAATTCGCTGGCTGTGTACCCGTAGAAGAAGGTGTGGTCTCAGCCGCCGATATTTGAATCTCCAAGTTTCAAGACTTAATGCATGTTTCAAATTTGTGGAAACAGCTAAAGACGTCGAAAGACATGAAATTAAACTTATGTCATGTTTATTTGAATTGACAGGGATATCTATGTTATGGTATGGTCTGTCACGGACATTACGTGACGGTCAATGTATCAGCTGTCTATCGTATAAAAGTTACCTGTCTTGTTGAAGCGTCGTGTTGTCTATCATATACAAGACAGTCTGAACCACGGTCGTATACACAGGTCTGGAAACTCGAGGTTGTTTCCTATGTGAGCAGTGAGTCCCTTACGCGTCGAATTTCGCGTAGTACCAGAAGACGCCACGTAGGGGAATCATAGAAGGCGTCACGTAAGAGTATCATCTTGATCTCTATGAAGAGTATTCTGTGACAAGTGTCAGTTGACTTGTAAACACAATTTTATACGAAAGTTTTAACGTTCAGATCTCGATAGCACTTCCGGCTCCGGGATTTTCACGTGGCCTATCGAAATTAGAAGGTTCGAATTGTATAAAAACACATTTGCATGAACGAAAGACGTCCTATGTAATTAGCTACGAACGTAATCATTTTGACATATGCCTCGAGGCATACTTTTTACGTCGATCTTGTTAATTCGGGGCCATTTTATGCCCCGTGCGGCCGGAGCCAGTTGTAATAAAGTGTTTTCGGCTATAGGCCGCTAGCTTTTACCCGCTTTGAGTATATTTTAGTAGCTAGAAAATTCCCTTTGGTACATCGCACGTCAGACGCTAGTAGCTGACAGCTGAGAATACCTCAAACTGTTTTGATTGAATTTTCCTATTTAATCGACATTTTGGGCCCGAGACTATGCTATTTAGTTGGCCCCGTTCATAAACTAACGACATGGAGCGAAAACCGCATGCGAAAAGTCCTCGTTAAGACGTTCTATGTACCGTAAATTTGCACTTTTCTAACTCGCGAGCTACGCGCTCCTCACGTGAACGTCATTCGATTTATAGAAAATTAACCAATTCAAAACAGTTTTCGACCCTGTTTGGGGCTATCACGACCTTTTAAAAGGTTCAAAGTTAACATTTCGACAATTTTAAGCTATGCTCAAACGGTGCAAATGGGCATTAGTAACACTGCTTGCGATTCCGGAAAGAAATCGTTTTACCCCCTCTTGATCCAAGCGCCAGCTGGTGGCTGAGCGAGGGACTACGAGTTTCACGACGCGTAAGCGACTCAAGTCAACCATAGAGTTTCCAGACCTGTGTATACGACCGTGGTCTGAACTGTGATAATGATCCATTAATCTATGGTCTGCCATGTTGATTATATGTGATTATATTAGATGTCAAAATCGTAAAAATATCTTGTATTCTTTTTTCTGTTAAAATATAACATTTGAAATCAGTTAGTATACATCACAAAGACTGGCGACACCAACATTTCAAACGATTTTCTTTATTTCAATCATAAAAAATATCGATAAAAAATAGAATATGAAGCTGAGGATAGCATTCCTCAAGAGATTTTAGAATTTGCCAAGTTGGTATCGCAAAATTTTCTGCCAATTAAATCTCTTGAAAGATACGAAAAAGAATACAACCTTTTAAAAATAACTTTTTAGAGATTTTACCTCCCTAAGGAAGGTAAAGTTAACCTCACCTCCCTAGGGAAAGAAATTGCTGTTTTCTATCTTAATTCAGTATAATTTTTAACGCATGCTGTGTCTAAAATATCATTTCAAGACTCTGATGTTAAAAGTAATTTCCGTTCCGCCCTGGTGCTAAAAGTAAATGACGTGATTTATTTTTAACACTTGTGCGAAAATAGAAAAAATAGAGGTATTCTAAATCAAAGAATATTGACTTATTCAAATGAACAGTTAGAGAAACTACAATAAGTAATTCCATGGCCAATTTCATTAGAAGCTGTTATCCGCCAAGTTTTTGACAAAATTTGGCCGTCGATGCTCTTTTTGCTTTGTAACGATTATTCGCCACCGTTGCTCCTAATTGTAGTGAGATTAGAACCACAGTCTGCCGACAAACTAGCCGAAGATCGTCTGAACCAATGTCCAGTATAAATGTGAAAATCAGCCAAATTTACAATTTCAGCAAATATTGAACAGTTGACAGGTATCTTACCAAGTCTGTTGATTCCAACTGGAGTTGTGGCACATTTATTCTCAATGTATTTTATGAAAATGCTTAAGTGATTAGTGTTCGCTGTAAGAAGGGCTATAGGCTTTTTATAATACTTCAAATATAATGTACCAACAATTGCGAAAGTACATTAGATTTTGTGTCTGGTATATGCACAACTAGTGAAGTTCCCAAATCTACGATAATATTGAATGTCAAGCTACACAATTCTTTGAGACGACATACTCCAAATACAGAAAATTAGGGCAACCTTCTGTATGATATATGCTTCATCATGCGCTTCTGTGATCAATTTGTCGACATGTTTTCTGATCAATACTTTCATCTTTCCGGTCGAGATCCTTCGCCTTTTCGCTTCAACAAGGCAAGCAGCAAGCTTGTAATATTTGCTCATATTCTGTTTATTTATGTTCATCATCGCCTCAACATGAATTAATTTTACCAAAATAAATAAAAATGAGTGATAGTAACAGCGACAATCCAGCTGAAATTAATGAACCCGCAAATGACAACATTATGGTCATTGCCAGAGAAATGCCGGCAGATATATCTCAAAACAATATAACATTCTCATTAAAAGATGCACTCAACATAAAGCAAATTATTTGTATGAAGAAGTATTTCTTGCATATTTTATTTGAAAAAGACAAAGCTTCCAAACCGTCAACACTATTCACACTTACTCATGGTCAAACATAACATTGATATCAGCATATTTTCAAAACTGACAGCTTTACAGCTTTTTTGAAGAAACAGAATGTTGGTCACCATGCTGAAAGGTCGGCAGTTTTCACAGGGAGTGATATTAATAATATATTTCTTATAGAAGCCCTAGATGAGGATTATTTAATGCCAAAGGCTTGATGTCTTCAAGATATTCAACATTATTTGTTTCTATATATCATATTATTTATAGTTGCGTGTGATAGTTGGGTTGGTGGGAGCCTCTGAGCCAGATGAGTTTAGAAAACTAGACTAGACGAACTCAAGCTAGTCACCCCTTCATTGTTGAGATCGGCCTGCCGAACTTCTTGCTAATAGACTTCATTTTTTTTCGAACTGACATGCGACATTGTGGAACTCTTTACCTAGTGAGGTTTTTCCTTATGCCTATTACCTACAAACTTTCAAGAAGAATTTCAGAGCCCAGCTCTTTCCTCTCTCAACATTCCACCGCTGGCTCACACGATGTTGGAAGATTATAGGTTCTCCTTCCATGTAGTCAAAACACAGGAATGTAGGACTTAAGGAAGGTACACTTCATGCCGCTTTCTCATTTGGAGCCGCTATACCGTAAGATAAAAACAGAGCAGCGAGACGGGAACATATTGGCGCAATTAATGGAGATCTGGCAAAAAATTTGACATGGGGATCTGATAATCTAGTATAGTTCAATCCAACCTAAACTCAAGCTTGCGTCTTCTCCAGGAAGGCGGATCCCACAATCCCTAATATGATGATGTCAGGTACAACTATTTCTTTGAAGTCTTCCATAACAATGCTCGAGATTACTACCAACAGCACCCTCTCATGAGAGGGACAATTATGTGAGGTCCATTGCGAAAACCTGGTTTTTATTCAGAGCCAAGAGCTACTTTACATCCCAGCAGCTTTTTATTCGATCTCAGCAGCTCCTTATTCGATAGAATTCAAAAAGAAAGCTATTCGGTTGATTGATGATGTCACACCTACGAGTTCATTGACGTGTTTGGAGTTCGGCTCCCAAATATACGCTGAAGCTCTTAGATTCTATCCAGAAGAGAGCTATTCGTTTGATATATGCTGTCTCACTTACTCTCTATAGAACATCAAAGAAAGATGGAAGATTTCTCCATTTTCTATAGATATTTCCATTATCGGTGTTCAACAGAAGTCTCGTCTGTTATTCCAACACAAGAGATTCCAGATAGACCGACTAGAAGGGCTCAAACTAGTCACTCCTTCACTGTCAAGCTCGAGACCTGTCGAACTTCTTCCTACCAGACTTTATTTCTTTTATCTAACAGCGAAGTAGTGGAACTCTTTACCTAGTGAGCTCATTCACTATGGCTACAACCTCCAAACCATCAAGAATGCCTCCTCTCCCTACATTCCACTGCTGGTTCAGACGATGATCTTCGAATAGTATAGGTTTCCCTCTCGGTGTAGTCACAGTATAAAAAAAAACGGGCAGTCACCGAGCTCTGCTGACAGAAGTGAAAACTGACATTATGAAGTAACCAATTTATTTTATGTTATCTTTGGATTATTGTTGCATCCAAAATTACAATTTTATTATTTTCAAATGAAAATTAATATAATTAGTTTTTCTTTAGTTTTCAAAACTGTCAGCATTTCATTTCAATCAGCAATTATATACATTTTTACATTTAATAATAAAAAACGTATAATGGGCGGTACAATCTATGTAAAGAGTATGAATGTAACCAGATAGCCATTATAATAAATACACATTTTATTTTCAAAACATATTATTTATTGATATTTACATCGATGTAAATGAAAGTAATGTTAAACTGCATTTTCTTCATTTGCGTCGTCATTATCGGTAACTTCGACGATACTTAAATTATAAGATTAGATCCAAGCATGAAACATACTGTGGAATCAGGTGTGCTCATATATAAAAACAGGCTACTATCACCGATCACACATAATTTAAGTATTACTTGTTACTCTGTAATAATTAAAGTATGGGTTGTATTGCAAAAAAGGTCCATTTTTCAGTTAGCATAAAAATATAACTTTCTTCTGCACGAGGATTGAATAAATAAATAACGTCGAGTATATGCGTGCTGTATACCGTAATCGAGAGCACTGGCTCACACAGGCAGGCTCATCAACACCTACTCACATATGCACACGTGTGTATATAGAGACTGCCTGACGCCTGACCCGAGTCCTTCACGGCCGCAGTTGCGCACGCAGCAGTTTACATAATACCTAATATATATAACTACAGCGTGACGGGACGTGACGAAGTCATGGTTCTACCCCTTATCTGAAAACGCTCAACGCACCCAAAGAAGTTTTCACGACAAAAATTATTGAATGAATATTTATTGTTCACCAATTAGCATGTTTCCATCTGGCTAACGTTCAGGAGACAAGACTTACATTTATCGTATCTTGTCTTGAAATATACTGTATATTTTGGTTTAAACATGTTCAGGTATACTAAACTAAACTAAACTAAATTCAACTAAAAGTGAAAGTGTGTATAGGTATCTTACGGAATTTTTGTTTCAATATAGTTTACCAGTAAACAATCATTTTTATCAGTATTAATAAATTATTCGATAATTTGCATTTTCAGCGTACCGTCCGCTGGCTGTTCAAAAACCGATAGATTCAGTCTGACCCCGTGGCTATAGTGTGAGAGTATAAATCAAGCAAAATGACGGCTGTAAAAACCAGCTGTGTATGTGTGTGTGTTATACGTATGAAATATTTAAATTTTCACACCTGCGGTATTATCAACCTGAGAAATTCATCTGCCTCTTCGTAATTAACCATTCATATCGGCTATTTAATGGATAAATGAAGATGTCATCCTTTTGAATTATTAATATGATTTATTTACGCCTTGAAGTTCATCAATAAATCATAAAAATCAATAGAACTAGAGGAGTTGAATAAGAAGTTCATGAAATAAAATAAAGATACTAGGTTGTTTATTTTTTATGGAATCTTAAATAAGAAAAAGTATGTGCTTCCAACCCTGACCGCTCCCCCCTCATAAACTATATAAATAGCATATTGAAAAACTAGAAATATTCTTCATATCAGGATATTGCTCAAGTAGTTTTTGAGATCGCTGATTAAAAATAATCCAAGGAAATAGGGAAAAAATAAAAGTCGCAACAGGGCTCATAGCTAGCCATCATGGGCCAGCAAGAGAGCACCTCAACAAAATGTAACTGTATAATGGCGAGTTGACATGTAGATTGTGCCGTAAGTATTCAGAAACAGTGACACATATACTGTGTAGATACGAGGCACTGAACCCCAAAAGCTAATTTTTCGGCAGCCATGGCGAACCAGAACTATAGTTCGCATTCTGGAAAGGACTTGCACAAACTTGTACAAGACACAAAAGTACTTGAGTGGGTACTGTGATTAAACAATACAGAGGTAAGATACAATGGCCAACAAGCCTAAGTGTCACCGGAGCCTACAAAGGAGATGAAGTTGTTAGTGAGTATGCCTGGAAAAGTGACTCTCACAGTACACTCTCACTTTCACATGAGCTCATAACTTCCCCAGAAAGGGTTTCCTTCCCCTCCGCAAAGAAAAATGCCTATGACTGCCTCGAAATGATGGATATAGTTAGTAATACTGTAATACAATCAACAAGAGAAACATTTGGCGCCTGAATTTCATCACGACTATGTGGTTGAGACGAGACGAGACAAAACCAGCACAGACGAGAGGCCGTCTTGATTCTCTTTTTTTTATCTTTTAAATAATGTTTTGTAGCTGCAATTCTCATTATTTTGAATAATGTTTTTCGAAAATCTTGGATATATCAAAAAGTACGCATTATCCAGCAAATTCAATTTTCTTCCGAAATGGAGTTGAAAAAGTTCAATATTTTCATCAGTTTTTCCAGGAATTTGCTTAACAATCACAATCGCCACATCACCAAATTATTAATGTGTCAAGTTTGTGATTTTACGTTTACGTACATATGCGTATAAAAAATACTACTGGTGAAGTGAAGTGAAGTAAACTATGACAAATTATTTCAGAGACGCCATTTCAAATGAAATTTCCAAAACTATACGAGGGCAAGGTGAAAAGTTTCTGAAAAATAAGATGGCGCCACAATCGAAAATACCATGTGATATTTGTAATGTACCATCTTGAACTAGAATGCATTAAAATTTTCAGATTGATACGTCATTCAGTTCTGTTTTGACACCCTTCGAAAGCAAGCAGCCTTGAAGATTTTTGTAAACAGGGAAAAATGTGAATTTCGCATCTTGGTTAAATATTATTTCTTGGGTGGGAAAAACATTACGCAAACCAAAGCATCGCCTGTTAAATATCATCATCGATTGGAACGATTCACAAGTGGTTTACCGATTTTTTTGAGGTAGTATGACCACAAAGGACGCCGAGCGTTCTAGTCGTCCGATGGAGGCTACAACGCCAGAAATCGTCGATGATATTGAACGACCGGCGAGATGAAGTGCATGAGATTTATGATGCTATGGGCATCTCAACCGAACGGGTATGGGACATTTTGCATAAATTTTTGAATATGAGAAAGCTATCTTCCAGATGGATGCCAATACGGCCGCTTTCGCTCCAAATCGGCCTCGAAACTATCCAACAGCTCTGCATAATATACGCCGGTGATCGATTTACCCTTTTCGAAGTAATCGATATGGACGATACCGTGTGCATCTGAAAAAACTGTGGCCATGACTTTGTTGGCCGATAAACTAGCCTGGGCCTCTTTCGGCTTCGATTCGTCAGAACAAGTCCACTGTTTCGACTTCTCTAGTGTGTTGTGATGGATCCATATTTCGTTCACAGTTACGGAACGGCGCAAAATATCCTTCTCATCGCGCTTGAACATCGCCAAACACTCCTTTGAAGATGTCACACGGTCGTGCTTGTTGTTAACAGTGAGCAAAGTGGCACCCATCCGTAAGATAGCTTCCTCATATTCATATTGTCTTTACCAAGGCAAAGAAAAAAGTGATCTTCCACCAGGACAACGCACTGGCGCACAGATCCGGAGTCGCAATTTGCCCCCCTGCGATTCTTATCTATTTTCAAACTTGAAGAAATAGCTTGGCCGAAGGAGATTTGAAGGATTGCCCAAATCGTATTATTTGGAAGGGATCAGGCTACAAGGAGATTATGTTGAGCAATAAAATAAATTTTGACCAAATAAATCATCACTTTTTTTTCACTGACTTTTCACCTTGCCCTCGTAAATGCACACTCGTCTAGTTTTAATTTGGAACTGATTAAAGTGTAAATATTTTCAGTTCAACCTGAAGATTTTAACAGGGTAGGTATGCTAATTTTGTTATTTTGTGCAGAAAAACGAATTCCAAAATTTCGTAAAACAGGATTTTACATTATACCCGGAACTTTGTGCCGAAATAGCCTGGACATATTTCATAATTTCATGAGACTTCTTCGAGAATCGTCCTTTTGCACAGAAAACCAATGTTTTACAAACTTTTTCGTCTCAATGCAGCCTTTGAATAAATGTTTGTCAAAATGGTCCAATAAAATATTATAGTTCGATTCGAAAAACTGAAGACGGATGTCAAAAGTATCACTTGCAACGTGTTACCGCGCTCCAAAACAAGACATTTCTATTTTCACCACTTTAAAGCGCATTGCAAATTAATAATGTGGTTTATACACATGCGCACATATGGAATCAGAAAGACTCAAAAACGAATATTTCCGTGGAAATTCGACATTTTTTAAGACCATTTTAATACGTCCTATATACTATGTAAGGGATGAGTGAAGTAATATTCATTCCGTAGAATTAATTTTTCAATACTGATCAGAAAATGGAAATGGTTATTTCGAAAGATGAATTTCATTGATTTATCCTGAACGTCAATTGCTAATGTATGTGAAATTCCTTCCTATGTGTATTAGATATGTGCATACATAACATGTTAAGATTCATTTTGCTGATAATATATGAATTATTAATGATCATCTTCGGAATATTTTCCATTAATTATACAAATGAGTTAGTAATTTACTATTTTGTTTGTCGTTGCGGAGGGTTGATTGTGAATATATTTTCCAGAGGGATCTTTCTGCAGCGTAAAGTGTGATAAACTTCATTAACTTTCATTGTCATACAAACAGAGGCGTATCTAGGGTATGGCAGACAGGGCACTTGCCCTGGGCGCCAAAGCCGAGGGGGCACCGCTTGTTACTCTCGTAAAATTAAATCAAAACTCTTAAAATCACTACAACTGCGATGTCGATGGTCAGCAGCTGTATGAAGACATTTTGGACTCCCGAATGTTGCTCAGCACCAGGGCCAGCGTAAAACTTTCACGACCTGAGGTCGTTCTACGATTCATCGTGCGATACGGAGATTAAAGCGTCTTCCGGAATCTTCAGCAAATTGAAATTGATTGTAAATTATCTTCGAGTCTCCATGGGTCAAAATCGGTTAAGCGACCGCTTTGCTTAGCGTCGAACAGGTAAAAGTTGAAAGGGCAGATTTCAACCATCAATTAGAGATGGTTTTACATCAACGAAGACGAGGAAGGTGCATATATGAAGAAAATGTTACTCAAGCTCAATAAATAAATAAACATGTATATAGATAGATGTTTTGTTGTTGTGTTTTTTGTTTCCACATTTACTCACAATAAAAGATGATTTTAATCACTTTAAATGATTTATTATTGAGTTCAAATTAATAGGTGAGGCAAATTAACACAAAAAAGGCCAAAAGTTCTTAATTTCATCCGGATGGATGAATTGAGAGGCGGTTTTTTGCATTCGATTCATAAAGGCATTTAGAAAAAAGGTGCGTCTTGTTTTTATAGAAGAGGTGAGTGATGGAATTGGTGCATTGAAAAATGCCTTTTTTGAGTGCATTTTCTGAAACTGTTATAAAAAAAGATTTATTACTTGGTAAACAATCGACAAAATGATTAAAACTTTATCACTCGGGGGTTTTTGTATTCGCTGATCACGAATATGATGATCCGCCGATGCACCTGGGGACCAGGGCGCCCTGGTGGATAACCCTCCTACGAGAATTACGGCTAAATTTCGTTCAAAGCTTATGAAATATCATTATTCGGAGGGTTTCGCTGATCACGAATATGATGGTCACAAAGTCCACCGACTCACCTGAAGGACGAGGTGCTGCTTTAGATAGATCATCTTCAAGAATTCTGTCTTGACTATTTTCAAAATGCATGACGCTGATTTCTTGCATTGTAGAAGAATGTTCAGCATTCTTAGGACGGGGGCGAATTTTATACTTCTATCGATGAAAAAATTTTAAAATTCTTGCTCTACATATAGCAATCAAAGCCCAAAAAGGATTCGAAGGTGTGGGAGTCTACCGCCCCCTTCGCCAACCCGTGGCTACGTGTCTGGCTTCACCAGGGCGCGCCCTGGTTTCTAGGTGCATCTTCCTCGTAATCAGCGATCTCTAAAACCAACTGAGAAATGATCTTTCATTCACTTTGAACGAAATTTAATCGTAATGCTCAGAGAAGAGCTATCCACCAGGACGCCCTGGTCCCCAGGTGCATTGCCGGACATTGTGAACATCATATTCGTGATCAGTGACCCCAAAAACTTCCGAGTGATGAAGTTTTGATCATTTTGTCGATTATGTACCAAGTAATAATTCTTTTTTTATAACAGTTTCAGAAAATGCGATCAAAAAAAATGCATTTCTCAATGCACCTCTTCTATAAAAACAATGTAGACATTTTTTGTAAACTAAAAAAAATAATTGTATTGATCCCATTACATCAGGTTAGATATTGCATTTTTATATTTGTGAATCAATCCATTTGCCACTAGTTGACTTCTCATGATTTGTTTCGATTCGATATCGATTTAAGTGACTTTATGAGAAGTTCTGTAAAATAAAAATTTTTAAAAAAGAGAAAGGTCTGTATTCTTTGGAGTACTCTGATAAAAAAATTGATCATTTCTGGTAAACATGTGTAGAACAGCTTTGCTAATTTTATTGGAATTTGTTTCCGTTCACCTCAACGAGGGGTCAAGAGACGATGAAAGTAACTGAGTCTCAGAGTGATAGCTTTCATGGAAGCTCGCTCCATGATCGTATGTGCTCCATGAAGAATCGTATCCTGCAAAAGCTGACCCTGCAAAAGCTGACCCTGTAATTACAGAACACAGCGGATCTAGACTGGGAGGTCAATAAATATCCCCCAATAAAAAGAGCTATGCGGCCCGTGCCGATTGGTGAATGGCACAGGGGTTTTGGTCTCGAATGGAGCCTCTCTGATACCAAGCGAACTCAAGGAGTAACTATTTAATATTTATTCCTTAACGTGGTCCTCTGACGGAATGACTGAATGGACTTGTATCCTTAGCTACTTGTGGGAATATAATGTATAAAGAAGAACAAAACAAAAATGCGGGTAAACAGCGTTGCAATGAAATCGGCTAACAGCCCAGGGAACAGCACCCATGTTGTATCCAAGATAAAACAGGGAGAATACCCTCCCATAGCCAGTGGCAGAAAAGACCCACGAAGATACCGTCAGGCAGGAGAATACCTCCTATTGAACTACCAGGGAGGAGAACACCCCTCTGGAAATACGGAGAGATCTGATCAGCAATCTAAGTTCGGGAATCCCGATGGTCTGGATGACCCTCTCAGGAAAGGAATCGGCGAAGTCAAATGGTACCTGAAGGCTTTAGCTGAAGGAAAAATATCCGCAAAAGCTGAGGAAAGGAAGATCATCAACCAAGTAACGGTTGAACTGGGTAGGCAAGCACCATCCAGAAAAAGGGACAGGGAGAAATCCCCTACACCTACAGTATACATAAAACATAGAGTTGTGGAATACATTATAATTTCAATGTGACATAAAGTATTCAAATAACACCGAAAAAATGTATGGGGTGAATCTCTGATGAAAAATAAGGGGGTCTTTGATATACAATTTTTTGAAAAAACCCTCCTCTGCAAAGTTACGCCCTTCCAAAAAATTAAAGAAAAAATAGTTTTCCTTACTTATCTTCCGTGTATATAAAGCTAAAAAAATGAAACTTGGTGAACATTATCTGTCGATAAAAGTACACTTTTCGAAATTTTTTAAAAAGTTAGGATATGAATGGGGCTTTTTAGACATGTTTCTTGAAAGGCAAAATTTTCATCGAAAAAAAAGTTATAAGAAAAAATGTCTGTCAGATAATGTTCACCAAGTTTCGTTTCTTTAGCTTAATATAAAGGGAAGATAAAATTCAATTTTTTGAACGGGCGTTACTTTAGCAGGGGAGGGTTTTGCAAAAAATGTTTATGCTTCGATTGAAATGGTGCTCAATTCGAACACATGTTGTAAATAATTTTAATAATTTAGTTTCAGGGCTATAGTGTTTGTATTGTTATTATGTATTGTTTAATTTAATCTTGAGTCTTATAGTTTTTAGTTAAGTTTGTTGTAAATCCATCCACCAATGAATCACTGAAAAATGGGCAATAATTACTTTATATACGGTTATTTTATTTTATTTTTCCAAGCATGGCACCCCAGATTTACAAATTCATCTATAGTATTTTAAAAGCAGCAATAAAGAAAAAAGTAGCATATTTGGAAGCAGAAGTTTATTTAAAAAACGAATATGTAAAAATATACAGCGTGGTCCATTTGGAAAAATAAAAGTTTATGTCATAGATTCCAAACCATTTTTTTATTAAAAAAACTGGAGATAAGAGTTTTCTTGCATTGCACTAAAACAGTTATTCCAATTCCAGATACATTTTGCTCTTGTTGTCAACAACATTTCTAGTTAAATGAAGAACTATAAGTATTTAATTTTTACTAGTTCATTTTTTTTATTAAACTGACTGATAGAATTTATTATTATCACAAATATATCAAAAGTTACTAGATCCTGGGAAAAAAGTGAAGTATAAAGAATTTATTGGTATTGAAGACCCTTCGGTTAAACACGCGCAACGATTCGTTTCAAAGCTATCAAAATATAGCATTCCTAATCGCGGCACACCCCTAACATCAGCGGGTATTGTTGAACATCAGCATCGCCGCATCGATTTAATAGTGTCACAATCACTAATGCTCATACCGTGCGTTGCGCTTCGATATATTCCACTTTATTACCAGAACTAAAACCAGCTTCAATTAAGTTTTTCACTATTGTTCCCATTGAATTTTCAATCCGAATAGACCATTATTTAATTTAACACCCTACTTCAACCACTTTGACAAGTACTCATGCATGGGTAACTTTAATAAACAATTATCTTTAGGAGATGCTTAGATAGACTTAGATTAGATTCAATGTTTCTGAAAGAAAAAAGTAGGTATTAGAATTTAGAGTAGAATAGAATTTATTGCGATAATAAGTTGAATAACAATAATAGTAACTTCTTCCATATCCATGCTCCGGGATCATCACCAACAGCACCATCTCATGGGACGATCATGTGAGGTCCATTGAGAATACGGCTTCACAAAAACTTGATTTTCTATTTCGTTCCAAGAGCTACTTTACATCCCAGAAGATCCTGATAATCTAAAAGCACAGATTCGACATGTTTGGAGTTCGGCTCCCATACATATGCTGAAGATCTTGGATTCTATTCAGAAGAGATCTATTCGTCTGATTGATGATATCAAACTTACGAGATCATTGACCTCTCTAGATCATCATAGAAAGATCACCTCCTTCTCTATAGATATCTTCATGGTCGGTGTTTCTATAGAAACAGGCCATAACTTCCGAAAATTAGAGGGAGTTAATATTTTGCATTTTCATAGTGAAAATTTGAAATTCAACACCCTGGAATCAATAGAAATATTGAAATGCTGGTATCAAAAATAGCCACAATAACATTGTAAATGACCAATTAGATTTGTAACACCTGCACCAATTTGTCATATCCTCCCATTACTATTTTCCCAATTACCAATTCCAAGTATGTGATCCAGTTCTTGCATTCTGCATATTCTAACTGCATTCCCATTTGTAGGTTTCATTTTATTTTGTTCATATACAACTTGAAATCCCAATTTTTATTCATACATTACTGTGTATCATTCTGAAGATGACACGATAGTTATCGATACGGAAGAATCGGTTTTATTAAATCTAACAAATTTATAATGTTCTATACCGGGTGTATCAAATTCGATTCTCACCATTGGGATTTCGGAAACTATAAGAGATACGAAGATGGTTCAATTGAAGCAAAGTTGCGCATTTACCTAACTAACAATATGCCGTTGAGAAAGTTCTGAAATTCCGAGTATATCCGGAGATATTCGGAAAAAAACGAAATATAAAAAAATGGTTTTTATTTTTTGTTGGCTTTATCTTTCTAAGAATTTAAAAATAAATTGCACTTTAACATTGTCACTTTTCCCCTGCTACATCATGGTGTTTTGAGATTTGCTATCCGACGTTTCGTCTTCCGGCCACCATCATCAACTTTATTTTTTCTTATGGGCGCTACATTAGATTCTTCCTGTTTTGAATAGAACCAGATATTACCTTTTCAATGATGTATCACAAGTTACCAATATCTTTCGAAAAATTGGAAATATTGAATGAAGACTTTTATTACTATGGAAATTGAGCTTTTCTTCTTGATGATCGGCCTACGAAGTCAATGCTCACATTTTAATATTTTGTGAGTCGTCGTATTATTGGCCAAAAACAGCTTTCATGAATAAATGAAAAAGAGATATGATAAACATTTATTACAGAAATATATTTGAACATGTATCTCGAAAGACGACAACCACATCGAACTAATTATGTTCAAGTTATTGGATAAACTTACAACTAAAATGAACGAATAACAATAATTAACTAAAATGTAAAGACGAAAGTAAATCACAGCAAATGCTCAAAATGCTGGTCTTGTTGATGATAACACACATGTGCCCTTCTTCGAATATTATTCACTGCACGATCAATTTCCCTCCTCCTCAATCTTCCGAACTCTCTAACAATACTGTGTTGAAGGTCCTCAACATTTTGATATTCCCTCTGACCATAAACTCTATTTTTCAGTGTACCCCATAAGAATGTATCCATAACATTAAAGTCTGGAGACCTTGCTGGCCATTTCACCGGCCCATTATTCCCTATCCATTTGTCACCAAACCTATCAGTCAGATAATTAGATACTTGTCTGGTATTGTGAGGTGGAGCACCATCATGTTGAAACCAGATGTTGTTACAGTTAGCCAAAGGTAGATCATCCGAATAGTCTTCAAAAATCGACATTAAAAACTGGTGATAGGTTTCTCCATTCAGAATTCCGTCAAATAAATGAGGACCCAAAATTATATCTTTGTAAATTCCTGCCTACACGTTAATACTAAATCGCAATTGCGGTCGAATTTCTCGGAACTGCCTGGGGTTGTTTATGCTCCAAATGTGTTCGTTATTTCGATTGAATATCCCACAATTCGTAGAAGTACTTTCATCTGTCCAAATTACATTTTCTAGGAAAACAGGAAAATCGGGCCTTCTTATTAGCCAATTACAAAATTCTAATCGCCTTACGGGATCACCTGGATGCAATTTTTGAGATATGTGTAATTTGTAACATTTGAAACCGCTTTTTTTGAGTTGTCTCCAAGCACTTGTATGACAAACATTCATATCGGAGGAAATTTGACGTGTAGATTTCCCCGGGTTCATATTTATCTGCAAATTATCTATTTTTATTGCAAAGGACACAATGTCTAATTTACCTCATACATACCTCATTAATCAAATTTTCCAATTTAACCATCTTCGTATCTCTTATAGTTTCCGAGATTCCAATGGTGAGGATCGAATTTGAAACACCCGGTATATCTAATTCATATATTACGACCTAATGCCCTAGACTAAAAGTCATCACACCCTGAACATTTCAAGTTATAAACTTATGTTCAAAATCACATAAAATATCTTATTTTTAATAATACATAAAGCCCGTTATATTAGTAATATTTGACGTTGACATATGTTTCTAATTTCAATTTTGTTTCAAATTTCATAAAATATTTTGTTTCCATCAATATTATAGCTCACCACATTCTATAAATTGTTGTAAGATTATTTGGCTTCAAAATAATGATAAATTAATAATTATTCTCGACCTAGGTATTAATTATATATAAAATTCTAGGGAAATAGGTCACACTAACACATATGCTTATTATTTTCGTCTTTAATACGTACGTTTCGGTCTCAAGATCATCACCACAAGACGTATAACTGTATAAGCGTGAATTCTTAAGACTAATTGTATCACCACAATAAAAAATGTCCACATCACCGAAACGAACAGAAACCCGAAGAACCAAAATTATAACACATTGATGTTTTAAGTATATAAATTAAGAATCCGCTGCTAAGCAATATTCTTATAAGCTCTATAAACATGTCGGATCTCAGTTTGTAATACGAACTAAAGAGCTGAACTAAAAACTTTCGAACCAGATATTGAAGATTTATGAGGTAATAGAAAATGGTTGTGTCAGATCTTGTTAGAACTATTGCTTTTAAGCATCCTACCTGAAATATTCTTCTAACATTATACAGACACATGTAAGAATTTGCAAAGGGTTTTAACTAATTAAATTAGTAAAAATCTGACTTAATGACTGAATATCTGTTCTATGATTTACAGACTCGGAGTCACGTTTCATGTGAATCATCTCCAGAACAGATCCTTTATAATAATTGGTTTCCTTAGTTGAAATATTAACATTTTTGTAATCGAATTGATTGCTATGTTATAATCAATGTTTAGCAAGGGCGGTGGAATTTTCTAAATTTTTGTTTCTTATACTATACTTATGGTCATACATTCTTTTTTGCAAATATTGCTTAGAGATTTCTATATTAGTCCTATCGACGAAAATAATAAGCAGCTGTGTTAGTGTGACCTATATCCCTAGAATTTTATATATAAATAATAATAAAAGCTTTTGTGAATCGAAATACCTATTTGTTTGATTTTTTTATTCGTAAAAAGTGATAGCTGTAATCTTAAAAATAAAGATAGTGTGCCTTACCACCACCCCCCCCCCCCATTTGTTCATGCTGTCATATGAACTGTAAAAAATTGCCACAAAGTAAACGCATAAAACAGATTGTGACTTCACACCATTTTTGGGCCGATTACAATACGTCCCTTACACTGTATACTACGTGTAGTGAGGAAAGTAAAAATATTGTAATGTATGTCGTTACATCTTCTTGGAAATAGCTGGCAATCAAATTAACAACATTGAGATATCGTATTGATGTCACTTATTAATTCCAAAGGTGGTTGGATTCGATCATTACTTCATACGATTTGAACTTATAGAAAAATTCGAATTGTCTTTACTGATTTATTGAATTTTTACTATCCTCTGCTTACAGAATAATCAACCGAGTGTCGTATGCTATTGTAACAAGAACAAATTTGTGTTCTTTACTTATTATATAAAATAATACAAAATATTTTAAATCTCAATGTAACTCCATACAGATAAAAACAAGAAATTATACTTTGTTAAATATCACTTCATTTAAAAGAACTCATCATCAAAATATACAATTGTATGTTTTGATAATGAACAGTAAAGTTCGAAATTGTCATCAACTATCTTTCAAATAAAGTGATATTTAACAAAGTAAAATTTCTTGTTTTCATCTGCAAAAATGGAATATCACGAAGTAACAGACAGATCCATTCAAACTTTATTTCCGAACAGTTGAAGAATTGCGAAATGTTCGAAGAAAAAACTTAATTGTATCTAGTTATTTAAAATAGGAAAAAAAGATCATTGGATTGGAGGATTGGATTTATAGTTCTAATTTGTTAAAAGCAGTAGCTCCTGATTTTCATTGTGATTTCAAATAAAATCATCTTTTGGAAACAAAATTTGGGCAATATTCAATTCATTCTTCTTGAAGGATACAAATGATAAAATAATCATTTGAAGCTGAGATATAATCATTAGATAGATCTGAAGTTGATGATATAGCAACTTTCCTTACAAAATTATGCTTTTTGATCACCACCTGGATGTTCAAATATGTCCCCCACCCCAAGAAGAGTGATGGTGGGCAATATTTGACAGAAGCGGATAGCCCCCTCAAAACCATGAAACTTTTGTTGAGATTATTTTTCCATCCGATGATTATTTCTCGAGATATTCCTGGGAATCAACAAAGTGCGATAAACCACAGCAAACAATTGATGTTTTATTATTTTTCTGAAAAAAACTATTGATTGTCGTGCGTAAATCAAAAAAATTGCAATTTACCCGCTATGAGTAGTGCAGAATATTCGAATAATTTATCTATTCGGATTAAGTCTTCTTATTATATAATACAACGAGTGTAACAGAAACGGCAAACTTCTAAAATCAATAGCATGATTTTCAGCCAATTTAACCGAAACGATTTACAGAATTTCTTTATGGTGGAGCACACTCATTGTAGCTGCTAATGATGAGTAACATCAAGGAGGCGCTGCCGAGTTAAATTTAGTGGAAGTAAATTGTGCCTGCCTTTTCGAAGTAGTAAATGTCGGATCATCGTATAAATGTGCAAGACGTAACTACAAATAACAGCCCAATTTTAAAAAATATTTCCTAGAACGTCGAGTAATGTACTCTCGCCTTATATATCTATTTAAATGTCTCAGGGATGGAATTATTTTTATTTGAAGTCAGTATTTTATATATTATGCCACAAAAAATTCATTTTAAATATTGTTCTGGAGGAAATCAATTGATTTGTATGTAAAATTCGATGAAGACCACGAATTTGATCGTAATGAAAAGTAACATTGTTCGATAAACCTCATGTCAAATCTGTTGGACTCGATTCGAAGTCTTGGGGAATTTAATTTTTCTAGTTTTTGTAAGAACTTATCTAGTGTCATGTAATGTGAAGAATTTGATTATGTAGTTGACATGAAAATGTTCGAAACAAGTAAGTCAAAGTAAGGCAAAGAATTTGAAAACATCCAATTGTCATCAAGTTTGTCTGTAAAAAATCTTTGGAAGTAATTGCAAAATTGAAAAATTTCAAACTTGTACCTGATGATATTTCTCGTTTCATTTAATGTTGTTCCACTACTTACAAATACCCCAATCGCTGAGTCGATAAACATTCTGAAGAAATGGCTTTCAAATATTAATATCCCCGATGCAAACTGCACAGAATACATGATCCTGACGTCTTTATATGTAGAGCAAAATTATTTCTTACAAAAACTACTACTAAGCGGATGCGCAATCCACTTTTTCCGTTTTTTCAAGGAAACTTGAAACATTCTTAAAATCAAAATCAAATCAGTTTCCAAAAGTTTGGCTAACATTTTTGCGATTAAAAGTAAAGATCTTGATGTTGAAAACGCTTAATAGACAATTTGATTCGCTCAAATTCACCGTAGAAAGAGAAACAGATAAGTAACTTCATTTCCTTGATATTAACATTATAAATAGTACAAGAGCTGATATATACATAAAAGTCGCAAATTATAACTTTCTGGCTTATAGCGCAAGTCGTTGCGCACGCTTTGACGAATTTTTTAATGCAAGGTTTTTTATGTTCGGAGGGGCCGTTTCTTAGAAGGAAGATGTTGGTATGAATTATAACTTTCTGGCGTTATGAAAATAAGATCTGGCATCATAAGATGTAAAGGAATGTACATAAGCCAGAAAGCTGCATATGGAACAATCCTTTTTTTTTACCCATTATGCATAGGTAAAATTTGGACTGAATTATATCCCCTTGAAAATAGTGTCTTTCGATAGCCTATACAATGCCTGTCACTAAACCACTGAAGCCAGAAAAGTTGCGGGGGCCAGTTTCAGCAAAATTGATCAAATGTTAATTTAGCTGAAATTTAATGATTATTTTTTTTTTTTTAATCATTTTGACAAGAAAACTGCATATTATGGCTTTAAGCTTCGGCAATTTTTCTATTTGAGGTGTCCAAAACATGTTTTTCGAGTCGCCAGAAAGTTTGAACCACCCCCACCGCTTCCACCCCCCCCCCCAAACCGGGTTGAATTTGTTGGGGAAAAAAACATTAAATAGTTTAAAAATAGCGTTTTTTTTGGTAAAAACGGCGTTTTTTAATACTACATGATAATTTCAACATTTATAAAACAACTATTTTTAATACTACATCGATACAAACCTTTCCATCGTCCTAGACAGTCCTGATGCAAAAGGGTTGCGCTCGAATATTAGCATTTGCTTGTCGGTTTTAATTTACTAAAAATTGTTTTCATGTGTAAAAATGGAAATTCATTCAGAGACATTTTCCATCCAACACCAAAGTAGACTTCGATCTTAATTAATTTCAACATCAATGGTATTTCTGTTTGGAAATAATAAAAATATTTAAGGCGTTTTACAGTAATTTGAATTATTGTTTATTTTGCTAACGGATTCAAATCCAAGATTTTCTGTTTTTTAATTTCATATTTTCTATCATCCAGTATAGTAACAAATGAGATAATGATATTCCTCAATCGATAATGCTATTTCCTTCCAAATAGTCCTAAGAATAAGGCATAAATGCCCTCTTATATACGGACTATTTACTTGCGTAATCGCTTCTCATTATGAGAAAGTAATTACTTTCAGTTACTTTGAACTGCAACGATTAATATGGTCTTTGATCAAAGGGGATCTCGAGATATTCAACCAACTTCCAGTTCGCTCCTACGCACTAGCAATTTCATAAAAGTCTCTTCTGATACAGCTTTAAACGGTGACCATTGTAGAAAATTAGCAAATGGACCAGTAATTCTAAAGAGATGAGAGTCACGAATACTTCTAATACAAATAATATTCCATTGACAATCAGAGAACAGTTATTATTAACAATTTCCAACTAATTCCAATAAGGAAATTAATTATTATTCATCATTATAATGCACAGAAATATTCATTAGGTTTTGTATAAAACTAGCTTTGGAGTTTCAAATCAATAAGTATCATTTTTTTGGTTGGTAATACGAATATCTGCTCGTTTATTGCGTATAATGTACAGGAAGACGTTCTGAGAACCTGTGCCACTTATTCCCTTCATATTTATTAATGGTAGTGATTTTTTTTACTTTTTCATCTCCACATAAATTTGAATATCTTGTTTCGTTTCCTTGCAAAAAATAATTGTATATCTACAGCACAACTCCTTCGGAGAGCCAAATAATCTTTTCTATAATAATTGCAGTAGCTATCATTTGATACGCCAGATTTAATTGTTCCTCAATTGATCTGGGACTTCCACTGATTATAGCAAGATAAATATGTTCAAACCAAGAATATGCCGAAATTTATTTGATTTATGATGAATCAAGATGTGATACCGATAGTGCCCGAAGAATGTACATATGGAACGATATCCTCATTGGCGAATTCCGAACGCACATTCTTTCGTAAGCCTACAGAGAAGGTTAGTAGAAAGTAGAAATTGTCAACCAAGATGGCAAGATGCAGGGAGGTGTGGAAGATGTGTAGTGAATGAAGAGATAATTTTGGAGTATTTTGAGGTCAATCCGCGAAAGAGTGTCTATCTGAAAGGTGTTGAAAACAAATTCGCTTCATACCTACCAAAAAGTGCATGAGCTAATGCCTCGCAGTGTAATTTTCTCCAGAATGATGACAAGATTTATGTGGAGAAATAATTGTTTACTGAAAAAAGTTTTGCGGACAGGCACAAGAAGTGGTTTGTTCAATTCCCACAATATGCACATGTGGACTAATCAAAATTGGCATACAATGCTGACTACACATTATCAGCTTAATTTGAAAATTAATGTGTGGATTAAACTCATCGACCAATATTTAATAGCATCTGTTTTTTTGCCTGTGCAACTTAGTGGCCAGGAATACCTCAAGTTTTTAGAAACCCGATTACCCGAGGTGTCTTACACGAAGGTCTGCTGAATTTACGGAATGTCATGTAGTATATGCACGATGGCACTCCTCCCCATTGTGCCCTGTCAGTTCGGAGATACTCAAATAACATCTTTACAGGTCGATGGATCGGTAGAGAAGAAAATGCTCCTATACAATGTACCCCTAGATCCACCGACCTGAACCTTACAATTTTTCTATCTTTGACATATCATGTGACCGCCTTTCTCGGTAAAAGATAGTTTTTCTAGTTACACGGACAAGTAGGAAGGGGCCACCACCGGGATGAGTGGTCCAGGGTCGTATATTTCCCGTTGAATGAAATATGACAGATATAAATCGATTGATTCCTCACCAGTAAAACTCAGATGTTTATTTATATACAGTTTATTAAATGAAAGGATAGATTCTCGAAAACATATGTTCAAAAGAAAATAAATGTTTACACCTAGTCTTTTTAAACGAATAACAATTTCATAAAATTACCTTAATCAATAAGGTCAAGTATTTGACCGGGTCGGAATAGTTCATAACAATTAAACAATCGGAAATTCTAGAATCTAATTCAAATCAGAATTTATATTCGCGTGATACAGTTGTTTACTTCGGACAGATGATTTTATTGAAAAAAAAACGGAGACGCCAAGTAGTGTACGTTTGGAACGTTGATTCGCAATAAGAAATCAGCCGAAATAAGTTAATAGTTCTTTAGTATCTGTCGCGCGGTCGACACGGGTGGTAGGTTGATTTCGAATCGTGGTAATTTACGAGTTCGCTAATAATATTCGAGTTCTTTATGGATCGGGTCAATTCCTCAACACAAATAATAAATTATTCGGTTTAGGTAAATGAGATCTTGTGGGCAATCGGTCTGTTTTTCCCCAACACAAATAATAAATTATTCGGTTTACGGGATGTGTTTTTAATCGTTGGGATGTCAGGTCTTTTCCCCAACACAAATAATAAATTATTCGATTTACGGGATGTGTATTTAATCGTAGGGATGTCAGGTCTTTTTCTCAACACAAATAATAAATTATTTGGTTTTTGGGAAAGGAGATCTTGTGGGCAAACGGTCTGTTTTTCCCCAACACAAATAATAAATTATTCGGTTTACGGGATGTGTGTTTAATCGTAGGGATGTCAGATCTTTTCCTCAACACAAATAATAAATTATTTGGTTTTTGGTAAAGGAGATCTTGTGGGCAAACGGTCTGTTTTTCCTCAACACAAATAATAAATTATTCGGTTTACGGGATGTCAGTTGAAACTGGAGTTAGTTGTAGAATATTTACCTTCGGACTTGGTCAAAGTAGAGGAGTGGATCCTACGGCGCGCGGACGAAGGTCATAATGAAAAAAAAATACAAATAAATTAACAGCGTTGAATTAATTTGTACGGTCGGTAATAATATCGGAATCGGAGCGGCTTAGCGGTCAGACGGTTGATTCTGCAATCCCTTTCGTGAGAAATCCGTTCTCCTTTTATACTGGTTTTGTGCCAAAAGAAATAAAACGTCAGAGGTGTTATTTCTTTTTAACCAGAGGAATAAATTAAATTATAAGTAACGAGGGCACTTCGTTACAATCAATATATCGAAAGCATTATATATGGTCATCATCATCATCATCGTTTGAGGGGAGGGGGCTTGATCCTCAAATGCACTTAAGCCATTTAGCTGAGGCATTGTGCACTTCATGGTCAGAAGCCATTCTAGCAGGTTTGCGGCCCGCCAGAAACTCAGAATGTTGCCAGTACTCCTGAGAGCAGTTTTGATTCTCCGAAGTGTCGGTGGCTGAGGGATGCTAATGCTGGCTATTCCAACAGAATGTGAGAATCAGTTTCTTCCGCCGCTATGCATTTCCTACATATTGGGTCATCTGCGATGCCCATAGTGTGTTTGCTAAGACGACATTGAGCCGTTAGGATTCCAGTAATCTCTCTGAGGTCTCTTCTGTTCAGAGAAAGGAGTTTCTTTGAGAGCCTAGACACAACCTCTTTGATGAAGAGCTTAGTCTGCCTCATGTGTAGTGATTCTCGTCACTGTTCAGACTACTTTCTATTCAGTTGGCCCAGAAAGCCGAAACCCCCCACGCAGTTCGATAAAGCGCCTGATGACACTTGCCTGGCCTTCAATTCCACTGTGTCCAGGGACCCAGATGAGTTGAACTTTATTTCTCCTTACTTGTTCAGCCAGTGTATCTCTGCATTCTTTCACAAGTCTTGATGTGACTCTGGGTGATTTGAGAGCTCTTAGAGGCGACCGGCTATCTGTGCAAATATATATGCTCCTATTTACATAGTTTCTTCGCAGGTTTTCCATGGCACAAGTCAATATTGCGTAGACCTCCTGCTAAAAATCCATACAGTAAGCACCTGGAGTCACTGAAATAGTGATCTTTGGCCTTTTTAGATACACTCCTGCCCCAGAATCCTGATCTACCTTGGACCCACCTGTGAACCATACGAGCCCATCTGGTGGCAGTAGGGTGTGAGTTTCGTTACTCCAATCTCGTCTATCTGGGATGAGGGTGTTGGGAGAAGTGGCATATAGCTGTGATCATGCTTCATTTCTAGTATAGGGCATTTAGAGATTGGCTCACTTGAAATCGATGAGTGTCCACGAGAGTAGTACGTTTTGGTCCAGTGGCCTAGGCCCTTCAACCTATACGCCGCTCTCATGGTCTCAGTTTTTATGTATAAGTGTAGAGGTGGTAGCCGACCTCATACCGCTCAATATGCCTATGCATGCAAATCGCTGCATTCGGTCCAGGGGACGCTGAGACATACCAGTCCTTGTCCCCGACCACCACACTACCCCAGTATAGGTAACCATAGGCCTGATCACAGCGGTATAGATCCAATAAAGAACCTTTGTCTATAATTCCCATGTGCTGCTGAAAGCTCTTCTGCACGCCCAAAATGACGCAGAGGCTTTCCTCACTCGATATTCGAGGTGTTCGCACCATGTCAACTTGAAGTCTAGAAAGTTATGTCTTATATATGGTACGGAGAAATAGCTAGTTGCAATTTTCAACTTCTTTCTTGAAATTAAAAATCCTCCAGAAAAGTGTAAATTTTTATTTAACAAGACGAATTCAAGCCTGGATTGTACATGATGGACTTTTTTGTAATTTTTTGTTTTGTTATTAACTTTTTTGTTTTACGTTTGGTTTTGTTGTGACTGAATTAAAAACGAATAATTTGTAAATGGCTGTTTCTGTTAGTCTTTTAACAAAATCAACAACTGCTTGTTAGATAGCTACTACAATAATCATGGAAAATATATTTGGCCTTCCAAAGGAGTTGTGATGCAGGGTAAACAATCATTATTTTTTGTCAAGGAAACTAAACAAGATATCAAAATTAATGTAGAGAAAAAACATGTAACTTGAATTAGCAATATCAATAACGTGAAAGCTATGGTAATCGATTTCTTATTTCACCCTTTTCTTAAAAAGGAGTCAAAATAGTAACATTTTTGAAGTATTATTATTACCAAAACACAGTTTTTTTTTCATTTGAACAATTTTGGAGGAGAGTATTCACTCAACGCATTTTCAAAGGGCCTGTAATTTGTCAATAAATGGTCTGATTATAAATGAAATGGACATAAAATGGAATGTGGAGTCCCCAATTTCATTTTTCACAACTATTTCTGGAACATCCTGTATTATAATACGATGAAGGTCCTAGTGTCACGGCAAATTAAATTCTCTGTATCACTCTACGAAATTTAATCGTATTGACATAAGTGGATTCGCTATTGATCGATAAATATTTATGGTTCAACTCATAAAAGTTGATGTACCGAAAATCTCCGTAGTGTAAGATCAATAACACACTTCAATTTTGAATCCCAAGCTCCAGTTAATGTACAATCTAGGAGTAATAGTCATGTCAACACTTTTAACTTCATATTGTTTGAACCGCCAGCGATTTTTATAAAACTCTTAAATTTTATCGAAAAAAGTTGAAGGCAATGAAAAAACGAATAATTTGGTTTTATACTAACCTTCTACAGAGGAACAATATTGACCGAGTTACAAATTGGTGAAGGTTCACCGAAAACCGAAGCGCAAGCATTCAAAGTTGAATAAAATCAGTCACGCGCACTTTTCAAGCAAAAAACAAAAATTAAGTTAATGGCATTTTCATCATATTCAAATTGTCCAAAATCCATTTGTAACTTCAATATGCTCAAGAAGTCTTGCCGGTAGAGAACGCATAATCTAAGAAAAAAAAAATTTAGTTTTCTCAAAATTCATTCGAAACAGTAATATATATCAAAAAATTACAAGAGACCAAATTTAGTAATTTAGTAATTTAGTAATTTAGTAATTTAGTAATTTAGTAATTTATTCATGCTAATATACAATGGTATTTGCACAAGTCTCACAACAAGGAATAAAATGAGGACATAAGTACAAGAAAATATTGTTAAAACTATGGAACAGATACTTTAAAATAATTGTGTTATAAAAACTACATATTAAACACTAATTACATATAATTTAAATTGTAAAATTATAAAACAAAATCACCTACCTATTTATGATTAAAAAAACATTTGTTAAGAGGATTTAAATCACTATTTTTTGTATATTATTATACTCCTCCACAGAATAAAAGGATTTTTCAATAAAGTATTTTTTTAGTTTATCTCTAAAATATCTATATGGTAGGGCTTTGATATGTAGCGGCAGCTTATTAAAAAATTTGAAACATAAATAGTTTGTACCGTTTTGGGATTCCGAAAGTCTGATGTATGGAACCCTTATATCTCCAGACTGCCATGTTTGATATTCGTGAATGTCCCTATTTAAGGTAACATTCCTAAGCTGCTTAAAAGCGTAACATAAGCATTCAAAGATGAACAGAGATGGGAAAGTGAGAATACCCAATTCAGAATAACTTTTTTCACAATTTTCTCTATATTTCAATCCATCTATGATTCTAATTGCTCTCCGCTGCAACCTGAAAATGATATCCTCACCTGAACAGTGACCCCAAACTAATATGGCATATCTCATATGTGACTCACATAGCGCAAAGTAAGCCATTCGTAAGATTTGTTTGGAAGTAGTTTGAGAGAGACTTCGAAGAACAAAAATATTTCTACTTAGTTTGAGAGCAATGTGTTCAACGTGTAGATTCCAAGTAAGATTACTGTCAATGAGAACGCCCAGAAATTTTACAGGACCCGAATATTCATTCAAGATCATTTCATCCCTTCTTAGTGTAAATAACATCCTATTAGTTTTACTTTCATTCATACACAGTGAATTAGCATTGTACCATTCCAATGCTTTGAAAAGAACAATTTCACTTTTTTGTTGTACATCATGTAGGTTACTGTCTTCTACCTGAAGTTCATTATCATCTGCAAAAGATACACACTCCGCCAACGAAATGTAGTTTCGAAAATCGTTTACATATATTAGAAAAAGTATTGGTCCTAATATAGATCCCTGCGGAACTCCTATGGTTATTTTCTTCATTTCGGAACAATTTTTATTGTAAAAAACAGATTGATAGCGATCTTCTAGGTAAGATTTTATTAATAATATGCTCTGTTTGTCAAAACCATACTTGGATAACTTTTGCAATAGAGTCTGATGAACAACACAATCAAAAGCCTTAGATAGGTCTAAAAATAAGGCTATGGAGAAATTTCCCTTTTCAAAGCAGTTTAATGTGGTTTTAACGAAGCGTTCAATATCATCTGAGGTGGATAGATTTTTTCTGAAGCCATATTGAGTGATGTTAAAGAGACTGTTACTTTCAAAGTAATCAACTATTCTTCTGTTTAGAACCTTCTCAAATATTTTCGATAGTACAGGTAATAATGAAATGGGCCGATAATTAGACACAATCTCTTTATCACCTGTTTTAAAGATAGGAATTATTTTGGCTAGTTTCAAGCACTTTGGGAAAACATTATCCTTAATGCATCTATTTATAAGTTTTGTTAAAGGAATAACAATATTATCTATATTTTTTTTCAAAAGAATAGTTGATAAACCAAAGCAATCAGAAGATTTGCTTTGCTTCATTTGATTGACTATATCTCGAATTTCAATAAATGTAACTTCGGAAAAAGAGAAAGTTGAATGTACTTCAGGTACGTTCATTATATCAATTGCATCAAATCTATTTGTGTTTTGTATTGAACTTGAAAGTTTGTGAGGTATTGAGATGAAATAATCATTGAATTCGTTTGAATTTATGTTCACTTTAGAGTCATGAGAATAGTTATTTGATCGTTTTTGGTTGATAATATTCCACATAGTTTTAGTTTTGTTATTAGCCTGTTTATAATAATATTATCATTAGCTGATATTCGAGCATTTTTTAAAGCGGTCTTATAGCGTATTCTTAGTTTATTTCTAGCAATCTTTAATTAATTTGTTTTAATACTACTAAACATGTCCGAAACTAATTCTAAACTATTTCGCATATTTTGTAAATCTTTTGTGAACCATTTTATACCCGAATCCCGTGCCTTACTTTTTAATTCAATTTCAGGAAATGCAATTGTGAAAGAATCAATTAAGTTTTCTTGAAATATTTGAAAACAACTATGAGTTGATAGATTAGAGTCGCTTATGTAATCCCATTGTAGAGAACTCAACATGCGGTAAAAGATATTAAAACCCTGTTTTGTAAGTGGTCTGCACTTGTTTATAATATTATTAACTTTTTGCTTACCCGGATTATCTATCAATACTTGTTGGCCGTAATGGCCAGATAATAAGAATTTCATCACATCAGCCTTGTAAGATACTATTGAAAAGTTAATGAAGATGTTATCCAAACAAAAAAAAAATTATAGCTTAGATTTTAGCATCTGGTTGTTTCCCCTGTGCAATAAAAATCGAGTGCAAGAACCACTATTTTCAAGGCTTATGAATTTGAATATGTTTAAAACAACCTTCATATGAGGTTCAACCCTATCATATGACTTGAATCTCTTTAAACTCCCTATGAATTTTTTGTTGGCAACCCGACAATTTAAAAATTACACGAGATATCACTATAAATAAGAATCATCATCCTTATCTTCGAAACATACTAGTAAGTAAGTAAGTAATTTATTGGTGCTAATATACAAATAGTATTTACACAAGTCAACAATAAAACATAATAGTATATATATAAAAGAAATTAATATAGCAAAACTAAGTATCCAGTTGCTTACATTAAATAAAATCAAACATATAATGACTAATTGACTAAAAAAACCATAGTGATTTCGGTTTTGATACATGGAAAACACATGGGCCACAAACATTTAAAATATATACAAAGATAAACCAGCTCTTTAATCAAGTACTAGCTCATTAGTGCCCAAAAATTCGTCAATTGAGTAATATGACATTTTTATTAGAAATTTAGTAAATTTAGATTTAAACATTTTGTGGGGAAGAGTTTTGATAGAACAAGGTAATTCATTAAAAAACTTGAGACATAGAAAATTAAACCCATCTTGAGCTTTGGTTAATCTTGTGAACGGAATTCTAATATCATCACAATGTCTTGTACTATATTTATGAATATCTCGTACATGAATAGCATATTTAGATTCATTATATGCGTGAAGTATGCATTCAAAAATAAACAGACAAGGGTATGTGAGAATGCCTAATTCAGAATAACTATTCCTACAGTTAGCTCTGTAACCTAAACCACATATTATTCTAATCGCTCTACGTTGAAGCTTAAAAATTATATTAGCACCTGAACAGTGACCCCATAGTACAATGGCATACCTCATATGGGATTCACACAAGGAAAAATAAGCTATTCTAAGAACCTGCTTCGAGACAACTTCTGCAAGACTACGTAAAACATATAAATTTTTACTTATTTTAGTTGCCATTTTATTGATGTGGTGATTCCAGTTAAGATTTTTGTCAACCCAGATTCCTAAAAGACTTATAGGCCTACTGTTATCATCAGGTATATAAAATTGTTTCTTCAACGTAAAAATTAATTTTTGAGTTTCGTTTTCATTCGTTTGTAAAGCATTTGAGTTGAACCGAACCAAGGCCTTTGATAGAACTGTTTCACTCTTTCTTAGTGCCTCCTGTAGATCGTTGTCAACTACTTGCATTACATTTTCATCAGCAAACGACACACGAGTTGAAGATGGTAAGTATTTTGGAAAATCATTAACACATATTAAGAAGAGTGTGGGTCCAAGAATAGATCCCTGCGGTTCTCCTATTTTTACCTCTTTTATATTAAAAGCTTTATTATTGTAGTAAACAGATTGAAAACGATTAGTCAGATATGACCTTATTAGAGACAGACTAGAGCCACTGAAACCATATGCAGAGAGTTTTTGTAGTAAGATGGTGTGGTTGACACAATCAAAAGCCTTGGATAGATCAATGAATAGTGCAACTGAATATTGACCATTTTCAAAGCAATCCAGTGTTGTTTTAACAAATTCTTGAAGTGCATTGCACGTTGAGCGATTTTTCCTAAAGCCATACTGATGTTCATAAAATAAAGAGTTAGTTTCAAAATAATCAACAACTCTCTTGCTAATAACTTTTTCAAATATTTTGGATAACACCGGTAGTATTGATATCGGTCTATAATTCGATAAGTTCTCTTGCTTACCTTTTTTATACACTGGGATAATTTTGGCATATTTAAGACAATCAGGAAATACATTTTCCTGCAAACATCTGCTAACGCACTGAGGACCTTTCAGATACCAAGTAGCCACTACTTTTACTGGATAAGGGTGATTGTTTTTTGTTTATAGTGTTGTAGTGAATGCGCAGTATGTTATCATTTATAGTTCATTACATAATATATGTTGAAAATACCAATTACAGAATATCAGTCAGACATGTTAAATATTTCAATAGACTCACTCCCGTTAAATAATTTTTAACTGTCTCCCACATATTTCAAGTACGATAACAAGCAGTCCGGAGCTGCCATGGGCTCTCCATTTTATCTGGTCATAATAGCTGATCAGTCCTGCACTTAAGGAATTTTTTATCCGAATTTCGGGAAGTTCTAATTTTGATCTATTCTTATGTATTTTGACGCGCTGAACACGATGAAGTAGCTCACATTTAGATTAACCCCGTGCTCGAAAAACTATGGCCATATTTGGACCCAAAAATGTCAATTTTTTGCGCTTTGAGAGAAACTATGAGTTGTATGGAAAAATGTTTGGAGCAAAAGCTGTTGGAAAAATTGATACGCGATTTTTGGCTCCTGTCGGAAGTCAATCCGGGCCCAAGGCCCATTTAGTGCGTTTTTTAGCACGTTGAAAAATTGAGTATATGTCAGAGGGTTTTCGTTTTTTTCATATTCTGTTTTGGTGAAAAGATAGTATTTATATATCTCTTTTTTTTTATTTTTGGTATTTTGACCTACCTCGTATTTTGGCGCCAAAATGGCCATTTTGAAATATCAGTATTTTGATAATTTCAAACGAAATACTTCTGTTATCGATCTAAGACCCAATTTATTCGTAAGATTTCATTATTCTGCACCTAATACCTGAAAATCAAGCATTTTGGTCCAAAGACATAGCTTTGGCGCTATTTTGAAAATTTTGAACCACCAAAGAAATTTTGTACGGAATCCAAATTGTAGGTTCTATTAGAGATTTTCATAAAGAGTATTTTAAGGTCAAGCAGCTCGACTTGGGTTGAGTAGAAATGGAGCTATCCCAATAAATGTATTTGGGCCTCTAGAGGGCCCAATTTTAGGCAACAAATTACAGATAAATACATCGGCCATTTAAGTTTGAAACAGCGCACGGCGATTCATCCGACTTCGGACTGGAGCCAGAAATCGCGTATTAATTTTTCCAACAACTTTTGTTATAAACATTTATTCATACAACTTATAGTTTTCTCTCAAAACGCAAAAAATCGAAAAATAGGTCATAGCTCTTCGAGCACAGGGTTAATCCAAATTCAAACTATACCATCGTCTTCAATGCATCAAAAGACATGAGAATAGACTAAAATTAGAACTCGTCGTCGATTTTTCTCCTTGAATGCCATTTGAGCAAGATGCTATTAATAATTGATCTGTTCTCAAGCCGAAATGGTGATTTAGACATATGTCGACGACATTTGTCAACGTGGTCGTGAAAATCTTTTTCCCTTCCTTAATCATTTAGATTTCATAAATTCGAGCAGTAAAAAATGCTTGAAGTTGTAGAAAACCTGAAGCATCCATATAACTGAACCATGACTCAGGGTATTGCGTTCCCAACATTTGGAAACCCATCCCTGAAAATTTCATTTCGCCCACGAATTCATAACGGCTGGGTCAGGTACCAGAGCAGAGTTAATCACCGGAACAAATGCAGTAAACAATGTAGCGTGAAACTATTAGAATGAATACCGCTACAGATACCTGAAGCAATCAGTTTCAGTTCAAGCCTCAAACATGCCCAGAAGATGCCACCTATAACGGTTGGCAAAACGTTAGCATCGTGTCGTGGTACTGTGTCGTAGGATCCATCCGAAAGGCAAGGTTTTCTAGTACTATTATGGTTTTTAGGCATATTAATTTTGAATTATAATACTTATAGATACTTTATTTAAAAAATATTTGAATAGAAGAAATCTATAAAATTCTATGGATAAAGTACTGGCTGTAAATGTAGAAATCTAGACAGCCGACAAATATTATATGCAGACAAAGGAAGCTCAAAGCCACCCCTCGTTTTTACGTTATTGATTTTAGTCCCTACATTCAAATAAGAGCGCTAGAGGGCAACGTACCATCTCATGTAACCTGTAATAAAATGAAATTACTGCAATATTCTTTCCAAACAATTCATTCAAAAATGAAAGTATCACAAGCAATTTTATGCGTCTTTCAATATTCATTAATTGCTTCATAATAAGACAACTTAAACCTTGACAAGCCTGACGGCGCTGGCGTCGTACATGATGTCTGCTGTTCGATTTTCCGACGTCCGCCGTCATTCATTTCCACGAGTAGCCAGAGAGAAAATATAAATATGTTGATCTAAAATAAGCAAACATGGTCGGTATGGCAAATATGGATGAACATGAGAGAAAGATAGTGATGGAATTTTGTCATTTACTCGAAAAATCGAAACAACTGTTCAATGGGTTAAGGTAATGCATTAGATATACTTGCTTATATGACTCACTGCATAATTTATCTGTATTGTGTGCACTGTAGTAATATCTCCTGATCACATTTATCCATTTACCCTATTCAAAGGAAATACAAAATTATTTGAAAACTTTCCATGCGAAATTATGGTGATTGCATTTTTGTAAACCTATTGACCCCATTATTTATGAGTTCAAAAACATTTATCATAAATTGTTTTTCATTAAACGGTGCAAGTATCAAAATAATGTAAATATTGAATCTTTAATATTAATTTTGAATGACAGTGCTGTGTATATTGGATAAACACCTCACTAAAGCAAAAGCTATTCATACCGTGTGGTTTCCGTTTTATGTATGACATCCTACATCTATTACTTCCGAGAAATATTACATATTTGAGCATTAGAAAAATATTATGGTGCAGAATTAATGCTTCATGATTCCTAATCGAATATGAACTCATTGATCAAAACTCCAATATTTGACCAATTCAAGAAACTCAATCTAATGTAGAAAAAATTTACTTCTTTTTTTTTCCTACATTGCAATATGTTTTACCAAAAGTATCTTAAAGTTCCTTCGAAATATCCAAATCAGTTATAGAATAAAAATTATATATATTTCATTGCTCCTATTGGGTACTGCAGAATAATTCTTCAATGTTTACAATAGCCAACTTCTTTAGTTTCGATCCTAATGCAGAATTCAAATGACCATGTATTTTTAGATTTTGTTTTCTTGTCAAATTTAATCTGAACCACGATGTATCTGATTTGGATTTGTACAAAGAGCTATGATAATTTGAACATTGCTGCAGAATCAAAAACAAGTAATGTTTGAATTTACACCTTCAAACCGACCTAATTAACAAAGGTTTTTCTGTTCGCAACTTTATTGTGGAGATAACAATCTGTCCAAGTGAAACATACATGTTCAATGAAAATATAGCACTTGAATATTCCCATACAAGTGAACGTGTCCATGCTAAAGTCTAAGTCTAAATGTTCGTATTGATGAGACCAACAAAACCCTGGTTTTTCTATTAAAAATATTTGGTGCAACCCTTTCCTCTCTCCAAAAAAAAACCTTTTTTGGGGTCAATTTTAGAGTTTGTTTTTTTTTGGACCCCTTAGACTTTCGATTTGGACCCTTTTTTGTCGTTGCCCAAGGAACCTTCAGTTCTAATTTGGAAAGTCTGGGTTCACCCCCTCTTCCTGGAATAGTTTTTTGGCAACAATTACAATTGGGTTATTTTTACCAAATCTTCACCGAATTGGATGAAATTCAGTGAAAAGGTAGGTCAAGGTGACTACAATAAGTGATCCAAAGATGAGGTCAAACAATTCAAAATTTTTAATAAAAATCCAAATTTGGACAATTTTCACAAAATTTTCAAACTGCTCCCCAATTTGCCGAAATGGTGGTAGCGTACTCTACTTGGGCCAAAAACGTGGTTTTTGAAGAAACGAAAGGGTTGCACCAAATAGCAAAAAAAGCACAACTTGCCTCTACTAACTGGATTTAAAGTGGACGTTAATGCGTGGTCGAATGTTATTCGCACTCCCACTTGCTAATCAGTTGTAAAACGCCAGTTGGTCATTTTGCACTATTGCTTCTAAGACGGATTTTAGATGATACGGTACCGAGGTCTGTTGTATTTAACTGAGTTAGAAATAGTGACTTTAAGTAATCGTGTTTTGTTTGAATATTTTTTCGGTATTATGAATAAGGTTATATTTCTCGATGTCCTGAGGTGTTGGTGTTGGTTTGCATGTTACCTTTGGTATTTTAATTAACTGTTGTTGCTTGTTGGAATTTATTTTCCATCTTTCTAAAACATGTCCAGTACCTACAGATACTGCCGAAGTGCCTTATTTCGCTATTTCAAATAATTACATGCAGTTTACATGACATCGCTCTCTATTATTTCCCGGTCGTACCATAGAAGACATTATAATTTAATGATGTCTATTATAAGTGAGTACAATTATTGCTATTTTTAATTTAAAACAGTGCCAACGTATTAAATGTTTATATTTTAAAATAGGTACATTATTGTTTAAACAAAATAGTAGATACCATGTCTTTGTTTTCATTTAATGTCTTGGTCTTAATCAACCTATAGAGTTACAAAAAGTCTGGAATAACCTTGTACATCCAAGTTAATCTGGATTTCCACCAACCAACTTGTCTGTGGTAGACACTGTCCGAATAGGTTCCAGAGATTTCGGATCAGAATATCTGCGTGATCGTTCTATATTCAGCTACAATATTTTCATCACTGGAAATGGTTAGACCAAAAAAATATTATATTTAATTAATGCTGTTCCTTCATTATGATTAATCATATCATCATCTTCTTCTTACAGTTCCTGAGTGATCTGAAGATCTGAACTGTTGAGTTCTTCTTGTAGTTCATTGTAAACATAAAAATATCAACTTAATACTTCAAGTTGATAATAGTTCCATTACGTGGTATCGTCCCACGACAATAAAAAATTTGTGGGAAAAAAAGACGTTGTTATCTGTTCAGCGACGTTTGTAATAGTATTAAATGACTATATCTTCCCATCTCTCCTGTCATCATCAATAATGTCCCATATCCAAAATTGACATACGCAAGAACTAATTTTGAAGAACCATTTGAAAAAACTAATCTCATTTATAAACATGAACCTGGCACAATTACCAAACATGTGAAGTGTCTAAGAAATATGGATATGAATGAAATCTGAGTATTCTTCTCAGAAGAAGACGTCCTTAACGCATTAATTTCAATTAAAAATACCCACGTCGCCGAAACGAAAAGAAACACGAATAATCGAAATAGTAACACATTAATGTTTTGAGTATATGAAATGTGTTTAGCAATTTTCTTATAATATACGAACTCATGTCAAACAAAGTGTGTATACGACTGAAACCAAAAAATATAATGCTCAACTATATCTACTTTCGAACCAGATGTTAAAATCTTATGAGGTAGTGGAAAAATTAGAAATATTACTATTTGAGCATTCTACCTAAAATATACTTTTAATATTATAAAGACGCATGTAGGAATTTGCAAGGATTTTAATTAAGTAAATCAGTATAAATCTGACTTAATGACTGAATATCTGTTCTATGATTTACAAACTTGGTGTCACGTTTTATGTGAATCATCTCCAGAATAAATCTTTCATAAAATTGGTTTCCTTAGTTAAAATATTAAATATTTTGTAATCGAATTGATGGTTATAACCAAAGTACAGTGCTTAGCAAGGGCGGTGTTTTTGTTTCTTATACTATAATTATTGACATACATTCTCTTTTGTGAATATTGTTTAGAGATTCCTGTATTAGTCCCATCGCAATCTAAACAATTTAATTTGTATACTGTGTGATTTGTTTATCTTTAGGTAATCAAGGTTTTATATTTGAAAAATATTTCTAAACACAGTTAGTAGGTTTATGCGCAACATTTATATTATACTTCTTTATACATTTCTTAATTTTGTCTGAGGTCTCCGGAGTGTATGGTAATGCTATAAAATTGTCTGTATTACCGTTTATTTTATTTACATATGACGTTTCATTATATATTTTGTTTATAGAAAGAATAAACAAAATATATAATGGAACGTCATATATAAATAACAGAAACGGTAATACAGATAATTTTATAATATTTCCATACATTCCCGAGACCTCAGAGAAAATGCTGGGAAATATTTTACAAATCTAAAACCTTTAATATCTAAAGGTAAACAAATCCACACAGTATACAAATTAAATTGTTTACATTGCGATGGGATTTATACAGGAATCTCTAAACAATATTTACGAAAAAGAATGTATGTCCATAAGTATAGTACAAGAAACAAGATATTCCACCGCCCTTGCTGAATTTATATTTTTGGTTTTCACTCGTATACAGCCTTCGTTTGACATAAGTTCGTATATTATAAGAAAATTGCTAAGCAGTGGACTCTTGATACATTTCATATACTTAAAATATTAATGTCTTACAATTTCGATTATTCGTGTTTCTGTTCGTTTAGGCAACGTGGGCATTCTTAATCGAAATTGGTGCGATAAGAACGCTTTGTGCTGATAGAATTAGTTTTAAGAAATCCCGTTATAGACATAATACGTCTTCTGATGATGGTCGTAAGACCGAAACGTACGTAAAGACGAAAATAATAAGCATATGTGGGACCTATTTTCCGAACATTTGTATATAATTCATACCTGGGTCATGAATCATTATTAAGTATGTGTTATTGTTCAAATACATAAGCCTTTCTGCTCTAAACATTTACTTAAATCTGTGATAACATTTAATGAATTTGATTGTTTGGGTTGTTCCCATTCTTGCAGAAAAAAAATTTACAGTGAACCAATCAGACATATGCCCCTAATAATATATATTATTTGTTTTAGGGATTTGCCACAATATGGACATAAACAATGGCAGGCTTATTTTGGAAGAACTTTCGACATATATACTAAGCTATGGAAATTTCAACAGCAGCATCGTTTAATTCTGGATACGAAATATGGTTTGAAGAGGTGGCAAATCGGTGAAATCGCCTCTAAGATCGGTCAGCTATATTACCATTACTAGTGAGTTCAAAATGATAATTTTACTTTCTTACTTTTTGCAAACACAACATCAGGTTCTGATATGTCTCTTCGTTTGACGAACGTAACATTTCGATCACCTTCAGTAGAATTATTCATTCGAAGTTTTCCTGATTTGTTTCTTGCTCATATATATTTTCTAAAATATATTCAAATAGCATGTTAAGTTCGAAAACAAATTGTACATTAAAATTTGGTAATAGTCCAGTCCCTCTGTAATTTTTAGGGTTCAAATTTTTACGTTCCTTAATTTTGGTCAATCATTATGTTTTCGGGTGCGCTGATCACGAATATGGACACTGAAATTGTCTGGGCCCTATGCTACTCGAGTTATGGCCATTTTTTGAGTTCAAATTGCCCCCACTTTTAATCTTCTAGATTGCGTCAATCCCGAGAAAACTCATGCTAAGCCTTTTGGGCCCTATCGGGCCCAATTTTGTTTATAACGCAACCTAGAAGATCGTACTTGGTATCAAAATTTGAGTAAATGTTTCAGCTATTTAACTATGAATTTATTTTTTTGATACGAAATTTCTGACTTAAACATTTTTCCCATTTCTTCGCTGCTTCTTTTTTTCAAAATGGTCTCAAATCGACCCATATGAACCAAAGTGGTTGAATTTCGGTTCATAGGTGAAAGCCATCAATACCTTTCATTTGAATTTTGTTTTGAGTGAAAAGGTTATTTGTTTAATTGTTTGGCCCGCAATCGCAAAATTACGTTTTCTACGAAAAGAGCGATTGCAGCGCCCCCTTTCCAAATATCAAACAAATGAAACACTGATATTGAAGTACATACAAAATACTATCAACTCATGTTAAGCATTAGCTGATACGGCAAACAGTCATCTTATAATTGACAATTGAACAAACGTTAGATTTTGCTCAAAAATCGCACTTTTTGGGCCCTATATTAGGCCCCTTACATTCTATTAGCTTATATTTGGAGTCATTTCACTCGTTTTGATGTCTTACAACTTTTTCTGTCATAAAATGATCTAGTGAAAGTAAGAGTTTTTCTAAAAATTGAAAAAGCACCAAAGTCGGGGCAATTTGGATCCAAAAAATGGCCAATAATTCGAATAGTATAGGGCCCAGGATCTCCTCCAACTTTTTCTGTCATAAAATGATCTAGTGAAAGTAAGAGTTTTTCTAAAAATTGAAAAAGCACCAAAGTGGGTGCAAGTTGGATCCAAAAAATGGCCAATAATTCGAATAGTATAGGGCCCAGGATCTCCTCCAACTTTTTCTGTCATAAAATGATCTAGTGAAAGTAAGAGTTTTTCAAAAAATTGAAAAAGCACCAAAGTCGGGGCAATTTGGATCCAAAAAATGGCCAATAATTCGAATAGTATAGGGCCCAGGATCTCCTTCAACTTTTTCTGTCATAAAATGATCTAGTGAAAGTAAGAGTTTTTCTAAAAATTGAAAAAGCACCAAAGTCGGGGCAAGTTGGATTCAAAAAAATGGCCAATAATTCGAATAGTATAGAGCCCAAGATCTCCTCCAACTTTTTCTGTCATAAAATGATCTAGTGAAAGTAAGAGTGTTTCTAAAAATTGAAAAAGCACCAAAGTCGGGGCAATTTGGATCCAAAAAATGGCCAATAATTCGAATAGTATAGGGCTCAGGATCTCCTCCAACTTTTTCTGTCATAAAATGATCTAGTGAAAAAAAGAGTTTTTCTAAAAATTGAAAAAGCACCAAAGTCGGGGCAAGTTGGATCCAAAAAATGGCCAATAATTCGAATAGTATAGGGCCCAGGATCTCCTCCAACTTTTTCTGTCATAAAATGATCTAATGAAAGTAAGAGTTTTTCTAAAAATTGAAAAAGCACCAAAGTCGGGGCAATTTGGATCCAAAAAATGGCCAATAATTCGAATAGTATAGGGCCCAGGATCTCTTCCAACTTTTTCTGTCATAAATGATCTAGTGAAAGTAAGAGTTTTTCTAAAAATTGAAAAAGCACCAAAGTCGGGGCAATTTGGATCCAAAAAATGGCCAATAATTCGAATAGTATAGGGCCCAGGATCTCTTCCAACTTTTTCTGTCATAAAATGATCTAGTGAAAGTAAGAGTTTATCTAAAAATTGAAAAAGCACCAAAGTCGGGGCAATTTGGATCCAAAAAATGGCCAATAACTCGAATAGCATAGGGTCCAGACATTTTTAATGTGCATATTCGTGATCAGCGCACCCGAAAACTTGATGGTTAACCAAAATTAAGGAACGTAAAAATTTGAACCCAAAACGTCAAATAAAATTACAGAGGGACTGGACTATAAGAAATGTTTCTGAATTTATTTCTCCTATTAATAGCTGAAACTTATTTGAAGTTATTTTTTGGATAGGAGATTTTGCATAGATTACAAATTACAAATGATGAACATTATGTACTTAATTGTAGTATTTTGCCGCTCTCAAAGGAAAATTTCCACATTATGTGAACTGAACTATTAAATTAATCAATTCTATAGTATCGACATTTGATATTGTGCATTACATTAATGTAATTTATATTTCAATAACAAACTAAGAATTGTTTCCATCCTGAGAATGACATGATGATTTCCATTTGTTATTAAAGTGTAAACTTCTGTTTTACTTACATTTTATTATTATCCCCTAAACTGATAATAATGATGATGATCTATGAAAATTCCTTGACGCTCACGTCTCAAAATGCTTCAGAATTGTCTCTTCATTTACTACTCCTCTTCCCTTCCTGCATATTGCTTTCTTTGTTGACAATTTCCACTTCCTACTAACCTTCTGTGTAGGTTTACGAAATAATATGCGTTCGGAATTCGCCGATCAACATATCTTTCCATATGTACATTCTTCGGGCACTAACGGCATTACATCTTGCTTCGCCATAAGTCAGAAGTATTTTGCGATATTCTTGGTTTTGGAAAGATTTGTCTTGCCATAATTATTGGAAATATTTTCCCCCGATCAATTAAGAAACAATTAAATCGTTTTGACAAGGCTATTTCTTATATGTTTGCAGCAGCTAATATATCGAATGGCAGGTATCTACTGAAACAATTATGGAAAAATTATTTGGTTCTTCGAAGGAGTTGTGATACAGGGATACAATTATTATTTTTTGTAAGAGAACAAAAGAAGATATAGAAATTTATGTAGAGATAAAAAAAAATTCTTAATGAATAGACTAACCGAAAATATTATATTGAAAGCAAAATTTTTGATAAATTGAAAGTTCTGATAATAGATGTAGAAGGAGCTTCTTATTCCATCTCTTTCCTACAATTTTAGAGAGAAGTAAAAAAAACCCATTTTAACTTCAATGTTCAAGGGGCTGTAACTCGCAAGGGAATGGTTTGACCAAAAAAGTTTATATAGAACAACCTCCCTAAAATGGACTCCAGAATCCCCAATACATAATCGTGATTAGTGATGTTTTCTTAAATCACATCGAGATCGGTTGAACGGTTTCGATTTCACATTAATTTGTTGATCTATTTGTTTTCTCTAAGATTTTTCGGAAATTGGAAATTTCAAATGTGACATTAATATTTTATTTTTTGTAGCTTGAGGACGAGTGAGACAAATTATTTGAATGAAGCTTATTCCTTTTATGCCGCAATTAGGGGTCGCGCATACTATTCAAGAGCTGCTAAAGAAGATAGGTGAGTTGTATTTACTTACATATTCGTCACCATCGAACGTTAATTTATGACGAATCATCACTGATATTAAGTGAAAGCAAATTACTGGGCTACTATTATTCATATCATCATTCTAAAACCAGGGTTCTCTCCGGCGCTAATAGAGCCCAGTCAATACCCTCTAAAGTACAAGGCTTAAACGTTCCATCGTGACTTCACAAGCTAGAGGCTGCAACACCGACCGTGAAACAAAAGTTTTATTTATTCTTTAAGACATATATGTAAAGACTTCCTGTTTAAACGGGGTTGACAGAATTGATCTGAGTCCTTAGTTGCACCCCATTTACATCATCCTCTAAGTTACCGTTGACGATAGGTTCCTGGAAAATGCCCCTCAATTGTGCATGGCATTACGATAGAGTGCATCATTGTCACTTATAATATAGAATATTTTGTATTCAAATTGTTCTTATTTAATAATAATTGACAAAATTTACACTTACTGTGGTAAAACTACGAGAATTTTATTCTGTTGTTGATGTTATCATGAAATCTTTCACAGGGACAGTCAATATCCATTGTTTCAGTAAGTTCATTATCTTTAAGAAAACTAAACCTCTAAACTTATGGTCCATTCTTGTAATTTATCTTGCAGTCAGGTGCACAAGATTTATTCGACCTAAGTAATTATTCAAGATTGAACTGGTCTTTACTTATTAGAAATCCATTATATAACAATTGAGCACTGTAGAAAAATTTCAAAATAAATTATTTATTTCATTTTGAATTTTTCTGCAGTGTAGTGTTCATTTGTAATAAACTTTCACCAAGGAACCTATATTTCAACGCACTTTATTCAGTTCACTTTTATACACGATTATTTACCTTTCTAACATTTCATATTTCTCTTAATTTTCGTAAGATCTTCTCTTTTACGATTGAATGAATGATGAAATGACGGAAACAAAGTCGTTATTATGCGATTTACTAACAGACAGATAAACACTGTCCTAGATGACACCCGCCGACTTGGAATAAATATAAATAACCGCAAAAAGTGATATTGTGAAATATTATTTTCGCTATTAAAGATTTACACATTAAAGTCGACTCGACATATGATACATAATCTATTCAAGTAAACCATAGAAACTATGTTTCCCATTTGAAAAATACAACGTTAGGCCATAACTCGAAATTACACCGTTTTTTTCAAATTATTTCGACGCCACTGGATCAACAACCACAATATTCACATGTGTCGAAAAGTCGAAAAATCGAACTTTTGCTTATAACTCGAAAACAAAAGACTAGTAAATTTTTGTTTCCGCCAGTTAATTTGTTTCAAAAAGACAGATCGTGACTTCCATTTTCTTGTATGTCTTACAGTAACCGAGTTACGCTATACATACATCGAAATTTGCCCATCCTGTATGAACATTGAAACAAAGATCAATTTGATAAAGTTTTAAAATGCGAATTTTAATATACGACAGTGAAAAGTATCATCACATAATCGAAATCAATTACCTTCTTTGACACAATTATGTTAGTCAGATATAGAATCAAATATTCGATTGAAATTTATATAAATAAATGTAGACTATGCTCTTAGTAACTATCCCAAATTTGCAAGATTTGTATTTCGAATTATTTTTTATCTTTTTTACTCTTATATGGCCATCTCTTTTCAACTGACAAATACTATAATCGATTCTAAATCTGCATACTCTGTCATTTTCTTCATTTTTTTATTCTTTCATTCACACAACTCTTACTCCAATCAGATCAATTCAAAGCCTTTAGATATACAATTATTAGAATTCGATATAGGTATTTGTTCAAAGAATGTGTTCGAAAATTTAACATGTTTTGATCTTCTTATTCTAAATGTACTCCAAGGTCACTTTCAGTTATCATCAAACCATTTATTTATTCCAGTTAGTCGAGGAAATATAGCCGTAAAAAGGCCAAATGATCGAATTTTTTACTGGCAACCTGTATCGAGATGCGGTTTTCGCCATTTGCTTCAGAAACACAATAGAAAAAAATGTTACATATTTGTTTTACCAGGAAAAGCTTGGCTGCATTTGTGCATACAAAAAATGCATCTAAATCATGCAATTTGCTGATCTGTGTAAATATTATATTGTCGCTCATCAAATATTGATCAAAATTGGCCAGAATTTGTTATTCCGGGGTTTTTGGGGTCGCTGATTACGAATTTGATGTTTTCATAATGCCAAGCTGCACCCTGAGGCAGATTTCAGGGGCTTGGGGTGGGGGATTTGCAATATAAAGCGGAAATCCTCAAATTTTCTCAATCATTCGGTATTTTATGGCAATTTTGGGATTTTTAAACACAAACTAAATAATGTTCGTTAACTCAAGTGCCCGGGGCAAAGTGGGGCAATGTGGGGCAATGTGGAGCACTTGGGACTATTATCGAATTTCAACCATCAAACCTAAAAACCTTGTTCTCTGGGGGGTTTTTGTGGTCGCTCAACACGAATTCAAGGTGCATTTTCAACTCAGACGCTCCTGGGGCAGAGTGTCCTCTGGGGCAACGGGGGCATCTGGGGCAGTAAACCAATTTTAACTGTCGAACATCAAAACTTCGTTACCCATGGGTTTTTGTGGTCTCTGAAAACGAATTCAAGGTTCATTTTCAGCTCAGATGCTCCTGGGGCAGAGTGTCCTCTGGGGCAACGTGGGGCATCTGGGGCAGTTAATCAATTTCAACTGCCAAACATAAAAACTTCGTTACCCAGGGGTTTTTGTGAAATTGGTTTACTTCCCCAGATGCCCCCGTTGCCCCAGAGGACACTCTGCCCCAGGAGCGTCTGAGCTGAAAATGCACCTTGAATTCGTGTTGAGCGACCACAAAAACCCCTATACAACAAGGTTTTTAGGTTTGATAGTTGAAATTCGATAATAGTCCCATGTGCCCCACTTTGCCCCGGGCACTTGAGTTAACGAACGTCATTTCGTTTGTGTTTAAAAATCCCAAAATTGCCATAAAATACCGAATGATTGACAAAATTTGAGGATTTCCGCTTTATATTGCAAATCTCCCACCCCAAGCCCCTGAAATCTGCCCCAGGGTGCAGCTTGGCATTATGAAAACATCAAATTCGTAATCAGCGACCCCAAAAACCCTCGAGTAAGAAATTCTGGCCAATTTTGATCAATATTTGATGAGCGACAATATAATATTTACACAGATCAGCAAATTGCATGATTTAGATGCATTTTTTGTATGCACAAATGCAACCAAACTTTTCCTGGTAAAACAAATATGTAACATTTTTTTCTATTGTGTTTCTGAAGCAAATGGCGAAAACCGCATCTCGATACAGGTTGCCAGTAAAAAATTCGATCATTTTGGCTATAATTCCTCGACTAAGTATGATCTGCATAATTTTTGGTATTAATTGAGTAATCAAAATCTATTTCCATCATGTTTTAATTCTATATAGTTTAACATTTTAATACCAACTTACAACCTAGCTATTGTTACCTACTTACCACAGACTATATAATCTGTGCGAGTTGAATATATACAGTACCAATTGCCTAAACTATGCCTAGGTATAGACAACCGATTTAAATAGGAGGGGCGGCAATAAATCAAGTGGGCTATACTAGAGAAGAGTATAAGTGCGGCACTACTAATACTATTTTCTACTTTCTTCTAACAATTCAAATTCGTATTCTCTATTTCACCATGGCTTAATACTTTTATGTTTCTTGTCAATTACAGGTCTGAACTAATGGTAAAGAAGCTGCGGTATTACGCCAGATTCATCGTGGTATGTCTATTGCTTAGGAGGATGAAATTAGTTAAAGAACTGATAGTAGAATTAGATAGACATATTGCAGATTATACAAGTACATATGAGCCTGACGATCAAATCGAATGGAATCTAGTTCTTGATGAGATCAAAGGTTTTATCACTTCAGATTCGTTGGTAACCGTCCTTCATGCTGATACCAACCCAATAGTTTTATCTCATAGGTGAGTTAACATGAGAGTTCGGTTGCAAAGTTGTATATAGTTCTGAAGAATTTGTGAATTATGGAATTGAAAAATGCTTAACAATTTTCGCAATCAATACTATTTTTCCTAATGAATAATTACAAACTAATTTCTTGTTTCAGGTTAAGTCCGCTAACGACACCGCCAGTAGAAAAGTCTCAATATATGAATTTAACACTTCAAGAAATTTTAATTGTAGGTAGTGCTTCTGAGCAAGTTAAATTTTCAGAATTGACAATGGACATGTTCAGAATGATCCAAACATTGGAGAGGGAGCCTCAAGAAGACTACAATCATATTTATGATGCTTCGCCTGCTCCTGGTCGAGTTCCTTATGCAGTTCCTGGACAGAAAGGGTAATATAATAAATCTAATCCATATATCATTCTCGTCATACCAAATATACTTAATGCACGTATTTACAGGTACGTTGAAAATGGTGAAAGGCCGGCTAGACGAGAAAATCCTCATAAGTACCTTTTATACAAACCTACCTTAAGTCAAGTTTTAGTGTTTTTAGCTAGTGGTTTTAAAGAACTCCCTGCCAATGGTGCTCTTCTGTTATATTTATCCGCCGATGGATGTTTCTCCACGATAAAACATCCGGAAGATAGTAAGTGAATCACTATAAATTTTATCTCAATATTTATTTGAAAATTAACGAATGCTGCATGCTCGCGACTGCGCCTATCAAACTATTTTTATCTTCACGAAGGTTGTTGATTAAATCGTGATAATAACATGTTTTCATTGAATAATGTTTTATTTCCTCAAGTATCATGAATTTTTTATAAGAAAAAAAGGTCTCGGAATTCACTATTTATTAATCATTAATTGAAAGATGTATTTATCTATATTCATGATACGTTCTAAAGATTTGTCTAGTGATGCCGCGAGACGAGGCGAGATAAGAAGGGAATGTCTCGATTTCGAAGCACCTCGAGAGGAGACGAGATAAAGACTTCGTCTCGTCTCGACTCAGCTCATCTCGACTATGCTGTGAGTGATATGAAAATGTAATGGTCAAAAAAAGCTGAAATCGCGAGAGGCTCAGGGATAGCTTATTTTTGATAATGGGAGCTAAGGGCTTGTTTTGATTATGTATATGCCCACACCACTGCATTCTCTAATCATACACAATATTACAACAGTTATCACAACATCTTAGGGCTGGAGAGATTGAAACGAGTATCGCCCATGAAGATTAAATAACCTCGCCGAGCTTAATCCAGATATTACTGAATATTTTCTTCTAGGCCTTTGCATATTTTTGGATACTTTCAAGCTACTTTTTTGCGTAGAGGAGGGGATTCCTACCGACTAAACCCCTCCCCCGTGAGGTTGGTTCTCCTTCCCAGAGAGAGCTTCACTGCATTGCGGTCGTTAGTGTCCTCACATATTGCTATCTCCTCATCAGTTCGGTGTATTCTATGAAATTGAGTAGCCTAATATACGGGATACTTCTGACTTCCTCGGGTATAGTTTCGGGTTTCCAAGGTATGTCCGATGAGCAACCGCGTATGCCGTGCATTGACACAGCACATGCATGAGTGTCTCTTATCCCACGCCGCAACCCCTGCATGTGGGCTAATCTATAAGAACCATCGTGCAGATATGTTTGTTGCATGGGCGTGTCCGGTCAGAAATGCAACAGGATACCGTATTTCTTGTCTGCTGAACGTCAATAGATTTTTCATTCGTTGCTCCTGGAGATCTCCCATTAGTGGCTTGGAGTTTGACGTACGGAGCAGTTCCCTCCAGTAGACACGGTGCTCTGTTTCGAGTCATTTTTGGATTACTGATTTCGCTGTGGCATAAGAAATGCCACAGGTTGTTCCGCCCCCACTCTAGCGAGTGCGACGACAGTTTCAGTCCCTTCGCGTCTGGTTTCTTCAGACTTCCATACGAGTATCACTCTATTAGGGTTCTTTACTAGTGCCGTTGGTTCCTTTACACAATAGCTGCTAATATTTTTCCTTGGAGCTCTGTCGCAAGTGTCCTTAGGTTCAAAGGTATCAAGGAAAATGTAAAATATTGGAAGAAGACCGTCTTTCTCTAATTTTAAATATTTTTTCATAAAATAACTAAATCTTTAAAACTTTGCATACAAATCATGAACCAGTTATATTTAGTTTGATCCCAAGAAAGATTGAAAATCAAACAAAAATTTGGTCAGATTTTCTAAAGAATTGGTCAGAATTTCTAAACTATCGGTTCAAATTCATAACTGCTCGACCCAAAAATCATTTTCCTCTCTGGTTATCTAAATAACTCTTATTTCGCCGATATCTTTATTTTCTTAGCTAATTCAAGTGGTTAACTAAAATCACTAACAAGAATTTTGGTATTACTTATAGCAATGCATATTCCATCGTACTTTAAATGACTTTAATTTATTGTCAGTATTATAGTATAATAATATAAAATTTGTAATAGATAGGGAAAATATTCTTAGAAAAGCACTAAATATTATATATATTTAAATTGGTCATTATATAAGAGTTAAAAAATAATTTTAATCGCCATAGAAACCATCACAACTACGAGTATGATAACTTTAAAATCGCATCTGAAAAACTTATTAGACAAACCAGCAACACTATAGATTTGAAGGGAATAAAACTAGTCCTTTTAAACGGAAGATAGTAGTATCTGGTTTAAGTGGTATGGATTCTGGTATTATGTCACTGATTCTATCCTTTTATTTCGAGTGTTGCTTTTGCCATATTGCAGAACGAACTTATAAACTGATAAAGGGTACTTTCATTTGAAGCGAAACTTATGTCAAGCAACCAATTGAAATTAAGTACTGTATGATTCAGCGGCTAATATCACGTCGCAGGAGTCGTTCTTTGATACCTTGGTTAAGACTAGAACAGTATCGCTATGATTAGGGTTTTACATTTTTCAGCCGTCAAAATTCCTCTGAATATACAGAAAGCTGACGGGAGAGAAAAAGAACATGCATATTCAGCGACTGAAGCACCTAAGCCACAACCACCGATGCAGGTTCTACATTGAATTCGGTATATCAACAGTTAATTCGCTTGCCGCTGGGGGCATATATTAAGTGTATGGGTGGGAGGATAAGAGCGTAGCGTAGAGGCTCTCATGTATCAGTTATTGACAGGGCAAGATTCGAGGTTACCTAGTAATCATCCAGTGTTTGGCAGCATGAAAATATATTTATTCAATAGGTACCTATAATGAAAATAAAACAGAAATTCACATTGACTAGGGTAAAAAATATATATGAATGAGACCATGATAAAACTGAGTGAGCAAGTAAGGGAGTATTGAATAAGCTAGACATTGTCAAAGACGTCAACAGGTTTTCGAAACAATCACAAGAATTTCAGGCATTTTCCTAGGACTGCCGACATTTCCACCAGTTTATACATCACTTCCATCTGCTCTAAATGAATCTTTTTCAGGATTCGATACTTTCATTGACATATTTCATTTTCATCATGAGGTACATTCTGAACAACACACTCATCTATTACTTCCAAAGAATTTTGATAAAAGATAGTCTCCAGCTGGCACATCCTTCTTTCCACCAAGCTGCAATATTCTGTTTCTTCAAATAGAGTAACATCTTCCAAACTGTCGCCACTCTCATTGCATTCTTCTTCCACCGAACTGTCTAAGGTAGTTTTTGTCTTTTCTTTTCGCGCTTTCTTCACTAATAATAACGTTGTGAGGTGTTTTCAATCTTTGAGACAAACGATTTTTATCTGTTACACACTGGCCACCTTGGTTTCCTTGAACTGTTTCATTATTTATATTCTCTTTCTCATCGTTTGCCTGTTTATCAGCATCTTTAATGGCCATTTTTATCTTGTTCTGCTGTATTAATTATTTCCCGGATAAAATATCCGGGTTAGATGTTTCTATATTTTAGAAAGGGACATATCTTAAATTTTTCCATCCCGTTTGTCTTTATTCTCACCAATTCTGTCTGAAGACCGATGGTTCTTATGGTTTCACTTGTTTTTTTATTTTCTAGATTTCTCGGTAATATTTTCCCAAAATCTACATTATCGACATTGAAGGCCACATTTGTGAAATCCATTCTTCAAAGTTTCATCTGATATGGTAGTAAGATATTTTTTGGAAACAATACCAAAATTCTTTTTCTGAATTAAAGTGAATAATTCTATTTCATTAGCTGAACAGAATTTCGATAGATGGTGTGTCATGTGAGAGAAATGTCCATCAACAAAAAAAAAGCATGTTGTCAAAGTACTTAGGGATAAAAGTTGTAACTGACTAGGGCAAGAAGCCTTATCTACAAGAAATACAACTATTACATCTTAGTTATTGTCACTTACAATCAAACAACCTTAGGAAAATGTGCAATTTCTGTACATACGGCTAAGAAAATAAGGGTTTTAACACGAACCTACTGGCATTTACCGCCAAAAAATCTTAGTAATACAAACAGAAAATGCAGATACCCCATTTGTGCTTAGCATTGCAATATATATAGCGGCGCGTTTAGTCAGGACGTTATATTCTACCATTCTACTGAACATGGCAACCTCGTAGCCAATATATACATATTTAGATTTCTTGGCAAATTATTATTATTTTATGCATCATGTATTTCTTTTTTTTTCTAGTGGGCTATGATTTAGGAGGTGTTTTGACCAGTAGCAAAAGAGATGCAGAGCATAAAAAACAAAAGGAAGCTCATTGTTTATATCCAGGAGACCTGTATCCATTCACGCGAAGACCATTATTTGTTATTGTTGATTCAGATAATAGTTTTGTGTTCCAACATATTCCCAAATATTTCGGACAACCGTTAGTAGCACTCATGTCTCCACAGGATACACCAGCTGCATTCCAAGGTAATCGTATAGACTTTATGTTGTTCAACAGTTCGTATTTCGATGTTGACAAGTAATGTCACCTTTAATTAAATTTGGAGAGTCAGACTCATCTTCTGAATTAACTAAAATGTATTATCTTACATGAAATTCAAATTTATTTGAAAATGAAAAAAAAAAAGAAATACAAAATACTTTTAAAAAAATTCACTAATCCCAATTTTCTTTACTGTGACACATTGTTCTAAACTATCTTTATCATCAATTTCCAGCTAGTACCATCAAGGGTGTAAGGATAGCCTTATCCATTAGACCATAACATCTAGTAATACCAAATTTATAACATATGCTTCTTGTAATGCATAGACAAGGTCATTCACTGTGGATGGGCTATGGGACCTTTACGAAGAACTATTAAACATAGAGATCTGAAACTTCGGTAACTCATATAAGTAGATATGATGACTCTTTTTGAAATTTTCGGACGTGCGGTGCTGCCGCTTCTAGTATAGCTGATACTTTGACATTTTGAATAAAACATTCTATATCTAATGATATATTTGAATGTGTTTCTGAATAACTTTACTTAACAAATATCTATGCCTATATTGTACGGTTTTTTCAAAATCACACGCCTGGTCATAATTAACCAGAAGACTTTATATACGATAATTAAATTTTAGGTGCAGTATACAGAATGGTTCAAAAATAATTTGACTTCGGTAGGATGGAACATCAATGAAAAGTTTTGTCGAATAGAATTCCCTCTATATTATTCCTTATTCGGAACGCCCTTTAAATTTGCTGTCTATGTATAGTGTTCCTATACCTATCTTCAATAGTTTTAGGAAAAAGTTTATAGGAAAAGCCCCAATTATTTCTTCGAGACCTATTTAGATTTTTCATTTGTTCCTGAAAATGCACCCTGTATAAGAATAGAGGTCAACTTGCATATCGTCATATCTTTTTCTGACCGAACGAAACTATACTGCATCGTTCTTTCCATCTGCCTATCTCTCTTTCGGCTCGCTCACTCTATTCTTATATCTCTCTATGATCCTAACATTCGTGGCAACAAAACTGCAAACTGCACGATGATAATTGTGCCTCTATTGTGAATACTTATCAAGAAACTCTCCGACGGATATTGAATTAACAAGAAGACATTGATGAATGGAAAAAATATATCAAACTGTTTTCTTCTGAAATCATCGAATTTGACCTGTATTAGCAATTATTATTTCATTGAATATTCTTGAATTTTTGGGTACAGCATAATCAATTTCATGTTCACAGATCAGCAACACAATGGTTCTTTGTTCACACTCTTCCTCCATTCGCCTTTAACAGCATTCTGCTATTGCTGCAATCTGCCAAGCATTCCAATACATCACTGGGAAAGATGTCAAAGTTTCGTGGATCGATTTGTTACTGAAGCGTCAAGGCTTTTCACAAGATCTCGTGTGGGTGAGTATGATGAAGGTATGTTGACTTTAATTAGAAATCTCTATACCTTCACTTTCTTCTTCTTATTCTCATTTACTGTAATACTTGATATGATACAGTTGGTAAGCGTAGTGCCCAAATGGTTGAGTATAGATTATTCGAAAAAGTAATCTCCGTATTCTGTGATGAATATAACTTTTCGCATTGAATCAATTCATCATGTATGTAAAGAAACTATTGAATTGTAACATACAAATCAGCCTCAGTCTATTACACATCTTGATGTGAAATTTCTCAACACGTCTTCGTTAATTGAAGTATCAAATCAGCGAAAGTTGCAAAAATTGTGGATTAAAAAAGTTTTATCTTGCTTCCTTAAAAAAAGATCTATTAACGCTAGCTTGGCAGTCAAGTTAGCATTACCACCACCATAACTTTTGAAGAATTGATTTTTCTTTCCAATTTGGGCATGGAAAAATTGTCACAAATTAGTCGTGAACAACAAAAAATATTTGTTTCCTTATAACTTTGTAACATCTACTGCATCTACTGTTTGTCGGTTATTTATATATTCGACAGAAGATCGTTCAGTAATATTGCAAACTATTAGATTGTAATGATACTGATCGATCTAAACTAGAGGAATCTTATCATTTTATCTTTGTTTATAAGGCCAAGGCTACATCTTGTGAAATTATCCTCTAAATGTTGTATTAAGGCAAGGAACATTCTCGCATGTTCATGGCAACTTAGTTTCCTCAGCTTTGCAGATGATGGTACACTTCCTGTCGCTTTCGCATCTAGACCTCTTATACCATCCAATGGAACCTGAGAAGCGATACAGGGGACAGGTTGTCGCAATTAATGGAGATCTGGCAAAGATTTTCAATTGGGAATCTGATAATCTAGTAGAGTTTAATGCAACCAAAACTCGTGTGCGTCTTCTCCAGGAAGGCGGATCCCACAATTCCTAATATGATGTTGTCAAGTACAACTATTCCTATGAAGTCTTCCATAACAATGCTCGGGATTATCACCAACAGCACCCTCCCATGGGATCATTATGTGAGGTCCATTGCGAAAACCGCTCGACATAAACTTGGTTTTCTATTCCGTGCCAAGAGTTACTTTACATCCCAGCAGCTCCTCATAATCTTCAAAGCACAGATTCGCCCTATCCTGGAGTACTGTTCATATGTTTTGAGTTCGGCTCCCAAACATAACCTGAAGCTCATGAGTCCTATCCAGGAGAGATCTATTCAATTGATTGATGATGTCATCCTTACGAGTTCTTTGACCTCTCTAGAACATCGTAGAAAGTGGGAAATCTCTCCCTTTTCTATAGATATTTCCATGGTCGGTGTTCATCAAAAATCTCGTCTGTTGTTCCACCACGAGAGATTCCAGATGGAGGACTAGGCGAGCTCAAACTAGTCTCCACTTCACTGTCAAATTCGAGACCTGCCGAAACTTCTTCCTACCAGACTTCATTTTTTTATCGAACACCGAAGTGGTGGAACTCTTTACCTAGTGAGGTCTTTCCCTATGCCTATAACCTGCAAACCTTCAAGAAAAATACGTCTTCTCTCCCTACATTCCACTGCTAGCTCACACGATGTTCTTCGAACATTGTAGGTTTCCCTCTCGTGTAGTCAAAGTTGAAAAAAAATCAATGTTTTATTAATTACCACGGAGTGAGCGTTAGCGATATTTGGCAAATGTATGTGCTCGTGTAGCGGCCAAATGGTAAATGTAATCCACTTGAAATTTTGACGCAAACTAGATATGATGCTCGAAATTTAAGGCATAAAAATGCAATATCCTACCTTGCGGTGCTCTAACTATCTGGGATTGTAGAGAGAAGTAGTGCTAAAGAATCGAACCCGCGCAACTAGACAGACTGCTGCTCATGATCTTGATCGACTCATGCGAAAGACGTACTGAGTGTAGGGAACGATTCGCTTTCCTTTCACTCAAACGGCACTTGAAGACTGGGTGAGCGTAGCAAACGTCTTTCCTCCTCTCTGCTTATACGGCACGTTGTTGGTTTCTACACAGCGGCCGCAACGGTGACTCCGATTTATTCAAATTTTTCACAAAGTATAAATATCATGCGTTAAATATACTGAGGTTCGGAGAGAACTCACTGTTAAAGCTTAACAACTCTGTAGACCCCCTCAAATCTGTGCGGTATTGTCCTTTTCTGGGTATTATCATTGATTCAAGAGTTGACGCCCATGCAGATAGACAAGGTGGCGGAATCTCTATCAAGGCATTGTTTTGCCTCAAGAACTATTCCAGTACTAGTAAATATGTAAGCCTCCATCACTATGACTGCCTATCATGCTTATATCCAGTCTACTCTAAAATATGGAATAGTTTTTTGGTGCAACCCAGGCGACGCTCAGAGGGTGTTCGCACTTCAAAAAAGATGTGTTGGATGTATATTTAAGTTGCCTCAGAGAGAAAGCTGTAAACAGTATTTTGTAGGGAATGTAATACTTACCTTACATAGTTTATATATTTTTGAGGTGGTGATCTAAGTGCAACACATTGAACTATACGTATCTACAAAAAAACTTTGAGTTCACTATCCTGAAAATATTCAATAAATTGCCTCCATTACTGCAAGAACTGCCTACTCTAATCTTGAAAAACAATTCGAAGAAAATACTCATTCAGAAAGCATAATATACACTTAATGATTATTTAACTGATCCCCATATAGATATTCTTTGAAATGTTTCTCATGTTCCATAAAGTATGCTATTTCATATCTGTAGAATAATTTTACTAATTTTAATTATTGAATTTTTCAATCAATTGCAGTATTATATTTTAACCATATTTTAACTATTTAACTATTATCTGACGTGTTCTACTCCACTTGAGGCCATATCTGTGAACTCGAACGAATAAACGATCTATCTAACTAATTAGTACGTAAAATTAAAGTTGAATACATTTTTTGTCAAATGCGAAAGACTCACTCCGTCTCAACCCTACGGGCATGCGTAGCTAACTGACCGACCTCCTAGTTAATTGTTTAATTTCTTCTCCTTCAGATACATCATACTTGCAATTCTTTGGAGACGACTTTCTACGACTTCTACTTCTGAGGTATGTGTTTTGCGACGTAGTTCTACACTTGCATCGGGCATTCAGAGGGAGACAGTTCCGTCCTCGCTGCCAGCCACCGTTACCCGAGGCTGAACTCCTCGAGCATCCCTCCTTGCAGCATCTAGTACTCGACCTTGCAGCTCACTTAGAGGTACGCGCTCACTTCATGGAAAATAACGAAATCGACTGATCTTGGGCTTCCTCCTCATGGTCCTATGTGGGGTTTAGCAACATCTGGGAACCGTCTTCTAGGCACACCCATGAGGATGGAGCAGCCCTGAAATTACACTCTATGTTAGTCATGATCGCCTTTATCGCCACATTTTCGCTTGCCAGCGTGCAATTTCTGTGGAATTTTACCGATTTTTTTTGGACTCTTTGTATATTTCGGAAGAACCTTATGAGTTATAAAGTTAAATTACCAGTATTAAAAATTTTATCTGTGAAATCTGTAAAGCATAAATATTTATATAAAAAGACTTACACTCCTTTGTGTAAAGTAATCGCTTCGTGGTTAAATTTGTCATACTTCTGGACACCTCTCAATAATGTAGCGATTTTAACTCTAGGAATATTAACATAGCTCAAATCAGAGCACAGCGTCTTTCAATATTCGTTCAACTGCCGATCGATCGTTATACTCGGCTATTGAACTTGAGACTATTTTTTGACGGTTTAAAATTAATTATGATTCTCAATCAATAGATCTAATAGTTTAGAATATAGATAATATAATTCTCCACTTTGTCACCATGATCCATCACAGATTCAGATCTTAGAGCACATTTCAATAGATATATTGATATCTTTACACACAAAAAGCATATTAACATTAGATATGGAATTCTCTGAAATCAATTTGAAAAAACGTCCTGAAAAAATAATTGCTCAAAATAAAACATGATTTCTGCAAAAACAATAACTTTAAAACACAAAAAAATGATCTGAGGAAAATAATTGTACAAAAAAAAATTTCAAAACATTCTTCAGTAATTTTAGAACTATAAGAATGATAACAGCACCTGGAAAACAGACGGCTCAATGGGAACTCAAGCGACTAGTTAGATAATTCGAAAAAACCCATTTGCATCATGATGTAAATGAAATATTGTACGAACTGTTTATAGACGTTACGTTACAAATCCAGATCCGACAAAGGAGATATGTTAAAATTTAAAAAAAATTGTGGCATTTCTTGTAAAAGTTGACAGGAGTCCGAAAAGTCTTGCTAAGTAACACTTTCCGGCCTAGTGTGGTAATGTTCCACTTTCCGGTCGCCAATTTATGGCGTAAAGTTGAATTTTACAGACAGTATGGAATAAAACTCTTTAGATTATGCTCAGTAGCTATCAAACAATCAAAACAGATCCGTACACTCGTTGTTCATACATTGTTAACTTCAAATATATTTCATGTGTTCGAAACATTCTGTTCACTTGCAACAGTCGAGAATTGAAAGCAGTCTAAAAGTAACTACAATATTTCATATAGAGTATACACAATTCATTTCTAAACCTAAAAATATATATCAATTCTGTAGATATACAGTAAATACAAATTAACCATCTTCTTCGAATTGAGTTAATCTTTGGGTTGGTAGATTGATGGCAACATCAATAGTGTATTAGCCAGATTAAATTCTATATATATGCTGTTTTTGAATGAAATTTTTGATCGCTTCATCTCTTCTTTTATAGTGAGTAAAACTTCCGCATAACTAGCTGAATTCGTGTTTTGAAAAAAATATGTAAATTTATCAAACACTCCCCCTTAGTTTCCAGCACACATCTACTATGAAATATGCATCTTTGCTTCGTGCGTTTGGAAATTATTAGTTGTTTTACCAAGCAACTAAATTGGCGATGACCAACTATTTAAATTCCATAAGCTTGGTCTCTGTATTGATATGTTACCATATTACAATAAAATATTCCCGAAGCTGCATCTCTATCCAATGGATCGATTTTTTGATGTTCATGATACACTATAAAAGCATCATAAAATTGGTATACGTAGTATCGGAATGGATGCACAGCATTCATTCTTCTTTCCAGTTTAGTAGGACTTGTTGTATTACAGTTGAATGCTATACAAGAGCAAGAAGAACGCTCCAGTTGAAAGTATTGTAGTTGAATGATTTACATTACTAAGAAGAACGGTCCAAATAAAAGTTGTTCAGTTGAATGTACATGACTAATAATAACTCTACAACTGAAAGTTTTACATTTTAACGTGACTAAACGAAAATTCCTACTGTTCCTACAGTTAATTGCTGCATATGACTAAGAAAAAAGCTCCTGTTGAAAGTTTTACATTTGAATGCTGTAGTAAGTACAATGTATATTACAAAGAAAAACGCTCCAGTTGAATGCGGTAGGTACAATGTACATTACTAAGAAGTTGGAAAGTTTAACAGTTGAATGCTGTGGTATAATGTATATTACTAAGAAGAACGCTTCAGTTGAGAGTTTTACAGTTGAATGCTGTAGGTACAATGTATATTACTACAAAGAACGCTTCAGTTGGAAGTTTTACAGCTGAATGCTGCAGGTACAATGTATATTACTAAGAAGAACGCTCCAGTTGAACGTTTTACAATTGAATGCTGTAGGTACAATGTATATTACTAAGAAGAATGCTCCAGTTGAAAGATTTACAGTTGAATGCTTTAGGTACAATGTACATTACTAAGAAGAACGCTCCAGTTGAAAGTCTTACAGTTGGATGCTTCAGGTACAATGTACATTACTAAGAAGAATGCTCCAGTTGAAAGACTTACAGTTGAATGCTGTAGGTACAATGTATATTAATAAGAAGAGCGCTCCAGTTGAATGCTGTAGGTACAATGTACATTACTAAGAAGTTGAAAGTTTTACAGTTGAATGCTGTGGTACAATGTATATTACTAAGAAGAACGCTTCAGTTGAAAGTTTTACAGTTGAATGCTGTAGGTACAATGTATATTACTAAGAAGAATGCTCCAGTTGAAAGATTTACTGTTGAATGCTTTAGGTACAATGTACATTACTAAGAAGAACGCTCCAGTTGAAAGTCTTACAGTTGGATGCTGTAGGTACAATGTATATTACTAAGAAGAATGCTCCAGTTGAAAGATTTACTGTTGAATGCTTTAGGTACAATGTACATTACTAAGAAGAACGCTCCAGTTGAAAGTCTTACAGTTGGATGCTGTAGGTACAATGTATATTACTAAGAAGAACGCTCCAGTTGGAAGTTTTATAGTTGAATGCTTTAGGTACAATGTACATTAGAAAGAAGAATACTCCAGTTGAAAGACTTACAGTTGAATGCTGTAGGTACAATGTATATTAATAAGAAGAACGCTCCAGTTGAATGCTGTAGGTACAATGTACATTACTAAGAAGTTGAAAGTTTTACAGTTGAATGCTGTAGTTACAATGTATATTACTAAGAAGAACGCTCCAGTTGAACGTTTTACAGTTGAATGCTGTAGGTACAATATATATTACTAAGAAGAATGATCCAGTTGAAAGATTTACAGTTGAATGTTGTAGGTACAATCTACATTACTAAGAAGAACACTCCAGTTGAAAGTCTTACAGTTGGATGCTGTAGGTACAATGTATATTACTAAGAAGAACGCTCCAGTTGAATGCTGTAGGTACAATGTACATTACAAAGAAGTTGAAAGTTTTACAGTTTAATGCTGTGGTATAATGTATATTACTAAGAAGAACGCTTCAGTTGAAAGTTTTACAGTTGAATGCTGTAGGTACAATGTATATTACTAAGAAGAATGCTCCAGTTGAAAGATTTACTGTTGAATGCTTTAGGTACAATGTACATTACTAAGAAGAACGCTCCAGTTGAAAGTCTTACAGTTGGATGCTGTAGGTACAATGTATATTACTAAGAAGAACGCTCCAGTTGGAAGTTTTATAGTTAAATGCTTTAGGTACAATGTACATTACAAAGAAGAATACTCCAGTTGAAAGACTTACAGTTGAATGCTGTAGGTACAATGTATATTAATAAGAAGAACGCTCCAGTTGAATGCTGTACGTACAATGTACATTACTAAGAAGTTGAAAGTTTTACAGTTGAATGCTGTAGTTACAATGTATATTACTAAGAAGAACGCTCCAGTTGAACGTTTTACAGTTGAATGCTGTAGGTACAATATATATTACTGTACATTACTAAGAAGAACACTCCAGTTGAAAGTCTTACAGTTGGATGCTGTAGGTACAATGTATATTACTAAGAAGAACGCTCCAGTTGGAAGTTTTATGGTTGAATGCTTTAGGTACAATGTACATTACTAAGAAGAATGCTCCAGTTGAAAGCCTTACAGTTGAATGCTGTAGGTACAATGTATATTACTAGGAAGAACGCTCCAGTTGAATGCTGTATGTACAATGTACATTACTAAGAAGAACGCTCCAGATGAAAATTTTACAGTTGAGTGATTTGTTTCGAAAACATTTGTTTCTCCTTCCTATGTTATAGCTGCATCACTTACTGAAAGGTTCAAAGGGGATCAACCTCTTGCCGATATATTCCGAATGATATTTTGAACACCAGCAGCACCATGATGAAAATCCAGTTGTTGTCGATGATCATTTTTAGACGGGGCTAGAGGGCAGGTTCCTCTCGAATAATCCTTTTCAGTGATATTAGAAATATCATTATTTGCATTCGATTCCAAATAGTCCAAATTTTGATACGTAGATTGTAACAGTCCAAAAATTGAGATTTTATAATTATTCCATATTAGATACCTCCAGGTCTTAGTTCTATTAGACTATGTATTTCTTCACATGTCGTCCTTCTAATGGGAGATGTAAGTCGTACTTTTGATATTTAGGGAGGAATGTATTCCAACCCTGATTCAGATTCCCTTGTGATGCTATTATTTTTCGTGAATAAGGTTGGCATGGTGGTAAGAAGAACGCTCCAGTTGAAAGCTTTACAGTTGAGCGATTTAGATCGAGAACATGTGTTTCTCCTTCCTATGTTATAGTTGCATCATTTACGGAAAGGTTCAAAGGTAACCGACAGCAAAGAAGAAAAAGATCTCTTGCCGATATATTCCAAATAATATTTTCAACAGCAGTAGCAGCATGATGAAAATCAAGATTAATCATCTTCAGAGATATTAGAACTATCATTATCCGCATTCGGTTCCAAATAGTCCGAATAAGTAAATTCAGTAACAGTCCAAAACATTGAAATTTTATAATTCCATATTAGACATCTCCATGTCTTAGTTCACAATAATTAGACTATGTATTCCCTGACATGTCTTCCTTCTATGGGCGACTTAAGTCATACTTTTGATATTTAGGGAGAAATGTATTCCAACCCTGATTCAAATTCGTGAATAAGGGTGGCATAGTGATGAAATTATTCAACGGTTCAAATAATGTCAAAAATTAGTACTAAGACCACATTAGTTGAAGTTTGATTGACTCAGTTCATCTTGCAAATACCTTGATTTACTAATCATCAAAAATTTTAGAACGCCAAAAAATAGTCTACGTTTCTTCGTTGCCGCACATTTTAAACATTCTCTGTAAATATAAAATATTTCTTGCTCTTAAATTCATATGACCAACAGTGATCAATAGGCCTTTTCGTACAAAGTACGATAACTATTGTTTATAATAATGATTAATGCATGAAATAGATATAAGATAGTTGAAATTGCTTTTCTTACATATATAGTCAAGAACGTTTCTACTCTTTAAAATCACGTTCATTGTACATGCAGAATTACCATTTCGTATTGGCCCGAAGTTATTATTATTGATGAAAATGCATTTATCTTTATTCTTTGTATTTCTTAACTATGATTAAGAGAGAAAATAAATTATTAGAAAGCCAAATAATTGGTATCGCCCAAGTGTGAGTTCATATTGTTATTTGTATTTGAATATGGTTTAATTCACTAACATTCCATTTAAATCGCTACTACCAGGTTTCGAGATCAAATGTTATACCACATCTTCAGGTATATATAAGAACGGCTGCATTAAAGAAAATTTGAATATTATTTATAATACAACCCATAAAATAAGATTTTTACATAAACTTGAAATTGTTAAATTAAACCATATAATGTGGAAAAATATTATATATTGAATGTGATTAATATTAAAAAAATTTAAATAAATACAACAATTTAACAATCTTATAAGATTTAAAAATATAATAAATTTTGATGCAAATTTTCTTTAATGCAGCCATTCTTATAGATACCTGGATATGGGGTGTAACCTCTGACCTCGAAACCTGGTAATACCGATTTAAATGGATTTTTAGAATTAGACCATATTCAAATAAATGTATTAGATAAACTTTAACTGTAATGAGTTTGGACAATTGAGTTCGAATGATTAGAGTTGATGAAAAATAAAAAATACGATGCTCAATCATCAATTAATAATTCGATCATTAATCAATTTAACTTTCATAGGTACTGTACTTCAATGACATTCATCATAAAAATTTTTCATTACGACACAAGTTTATAACCAATGGAAACGCGACATACACAGCAATATTCTGTCAATATCAAATATTGCCTTGAACATCTGACATATCCTAAATGTACTAATGTTGACACTTCAGACTTACTGTTACTTACTTACTGTTAACAGAAATAACGTGTTAGTTTTCTTACTTATTATGACTGGTCGTAGAAAAAATAGTGTAGCAACTCACATGTAATGGGTATAAATACTATTTTCTACGACTACATCGAAATATGTCCATTAAACGATAGGAAATTGAATCATAAAAAGCTACATTTTGAACAGAACATCATATTGCATAGCGGACCTAACAGGATATGAATCATATTGCATTTGTTGCCTAGCAACCGCTACATTATGATTTATGAAACATTATGTGTTAGGGGGACAGTCCTTTGTGACTAGTGGCCGGCGACTTTGATAATATGACACTAGCGACGGGATATTTGAATAAATGTCATCATTGTTTCTGTCAACATTTTTATAGTTTATCAGAATATTAAACGTGAGTAGTTATGTGCCGTAGGAAAAGTATAGTATGCAACTCGCACAAAATGGCTATTTTGCAATAGTAAAAATTTCAAATTCGTGCAAAATAAGTCTCATTTCGTGCTTCTTGCATAATATACTAATTTCAATTGTGAAACGCCACTGATAAGCCACATCATCTAATTGATTATTATTGGAATGAAATAATTTCTGATATATGAATGCATGACCCAATTCACTTGTATTCTACTAATATGTATATAGCTATGTATATGCGGTTGCATACTATAAAGTGACGACGAGATCTTTGACTATGAAACCATGAAATCGAAGCTTGCAGCAGAGTTCTGATGAGACCCAACATATAAATAGAGCTGTCAACCATTAGCAACTTTGTGTACGGCATCCAATGCCCAAAAAATAAAAGGTCAAAGCGCTGTTCCGTGACGTCATCAATTGTACCATTGATTAATGTACATTATTCAATGGTTTGGTTCACATAGTATGGATTTACAATACTTCTAACTTTAATTAACTTGTTCAAATACGTTATCATATGCTTGTAACCATTTAACCTTTTATAACACTTTGTAAGCATTCTATAAACTTATTAATACTTCAGATAACACTTATTGTTCTGGGACTTCTCTTCTATTATGGTTTTAATAAAGGTGTAAGGCATTTCAGAGTTAATTTTTGGCACAGGTAATATTTGACGACACCTTTTAGATTTGAGCATAAAATTTATTCATAAATATGTATACAGAAGAAGTATTATTATCAACAATTCTTCCTACATTGCTGCCACCTTTGTAATCTATAATAATAGTATATATCTATGGTTTCTGCGTTTATGTATTGTAAAATCATATAAACCATCGGAAGTTGGAGAATTAAACTCAAATTTTCCACTCATGTTATCTCATCCGGAAACAATAAATAAGGCCATTTGCAATCAACTCCTGACTGATCCTCATATTGATAATAGGAAAACTTTTCTCATGTACGCTCGTAATATTCTCAATATATATATGTAACTTTACTTTTTGATGAAATACCATGTAACTTTCAGCAGTTGAATTCAAATTTTAACACAAAATTTTTAACATTTAATTTAAAAAATAATGCTAAAAAATTGTTTCACCACCCTGTGGCCTGCGGCATTCTTAAAGCTAGGAGTCAGCAACTAAACTAAATCTGAAAGTATGTCCTTAAATCTTAAATATTAAGAATTCATCTGAATATCGTACAAATTGAGGGATGGGGGTAGACAATGGTTTGGGTAGGAGTTTATTTACAAAATTGTTGATAAGTGTATGTATCGATTTGGTCATTTAATATTATCTTACTATTGTTTTTTGAATGTTTTAAAATTCCTATGGATTCTAGTGTATTTAATTTATTTTCAAATAGGCGATTCCCTTAATTAGAGAGCTTTCTTTTGAGCCTGTAACTTCCGAAATGTTCGTTGAACCATACACTGAAACTGCGTCCAGTTTGTCCTATGTACAAGGCATTAGAGTCATCATACCTCAACCTGTAAACTCCAGATTTCTTTAATTTTTCTTTTTATAGATTTTGAATTATTGATGTAAGTGTATAGATTATTTGTTGTTTTAAAGGCGACATTTTTTCTGGTTTTAAAAAATTGAGATATTTTGTGAGTGTTTATCTAAATATGTTGGTCATGCGAAATTTGATTTGGTACTATTATTAATCTGCAGATAAATAAGGTTTAAGGCTGTTTCATATTACGTTTATTTTGAAGTGTTTTATTTATTATCTTGACATCATAACCTTTCTTGAATAGTAGACTTCCGCGGACAGCTAATCTTGAAAAATATTGGCTTCCGGATGAATTCCGCGTCACAATAGCTGGACTTGATGCCGACGTTTCGCCAACCATTACAGGTGGCATCTTCAGGACAGGCTTGAGGCTTGAACTGAAACTAGTTCTAGTGGTTTCTGTAGCCGTATTTATTGTAGGAAAAATCCTTCACGCTACACAGTTCACTGCCTTTATTCCCCACTTTCTCCGATCACAGCTAATATCTTCATGGAAGCTTTTGAACAAGATGCCATTGACTCATCTGTTCTCAAGCCGCAATGTTGGTTTAGATATGTCGACGATACTTTTGTTATTTGGCAACATGGTCGCGAAAACCTTGTTCCCTTCCTCAATCATTTAAATTCATTACATCCCAATATCCTTTTCACAAAGGAAGTCGAATCTTAAGGTTCACTCCCGTTCCTGGATGTATTGGTTAGTGGACAGACTGACGGTACTTCAGGACATTATTCTGTGTATCGAAAACCCACTCATACCGATAGATACCTCAATGGTCTTTCCCACCACCACCCTGCCCAAAAGCAATCTGTCATAAACTCCCTGGTCCACAGAGCTATCAACTTATCTCAACCTCAATCCTTAAAATCAGAATTAAAACATCTTTCATCTGCCTTATTATCAAACAATTTCTACCATTACAACATTCAAAAACTCATGAAGAAATACACTTCACCTAAAATTTCAAATCGATCTGAGCCTGAAGCCCCCCCCCCCTACCTGCTTTATCCACGACCTATCTTCCATATATTGAAAATATAACAGATCGAATTTCCAAAATTCTCAAAAAACATAATATTTCTACCCGTTTTTCCACACTTCCAAAATTATTTCAGTTTTACAAACCTATCAAAGATCCCCTTCCTCCTCTTCACTCTTCACCAGAAGGTGTTTATAGCATTCCCTGTTCTTGCGGTAAAGTCTACATTGGTGAAACAGGTCGTACAGTAGCTACTCGTGTGAAAGAACATGAGCGCTGTACAAGGCTTCGTGACACCAGTAGATCTGCACTTGCGGAACACAAGTTTAACACTAATCATCAAATCCTTTTTGAAGATACTAAAATCCTAGCCCGAGCCCCAAACTTATATCAGCGAAAAATCCTTGAAGCTATAGAAATTCAAATCCGAATAATCTGAACCGTGACCTTCCCAAAATTTGGAAACCCATCCTCGAAAATTCCACTTCGCATATGATCGCACAACGGCAGGGTCAGGTGCCGGAACGAAGTTAACCAACGGAATAAAGGCAGTGAACTATGTAGCGTGGAGGATTTTTCCTACAATAAATAAGGCTACAGAAACCATCAGTAGAACTAGTTTCAGTTCAAGCCTCAAGCCTGCCCTGAAGATGCCACCTGTAATGGTTGGCGAAACGTCGGCATCAAGTCGAGCTATTGTGACGCGGAATCCATCCGGAAGCCAAGATTTTTCATAATAACCATTATTTTTAACAATATCTATGATTGTGTTTAATTCTCAATGGAAAACAACTTTACTTACTGTAATGCCTTGTACATAAAACAGACTGGGCGCAGTTTCAGTGTAAGGTTCAACGAACATTTGAGAAGTTACAGGCTCAAAAAATAGGAATCTAATTGAGGGAATCCCCTGTTAGCATTATTTTTTAAATTAAATGTTACACGTGTTTGTTAAAATTGAGTTCAACTGCTGAAAGTTACAATAACGGTATTTCATCAAAAAAAGTTAAGTTACATATATATTTAGAATATTACGAGCATACATGAGAAAAAGTTTTCCTATTATCAATATAAGAATCAGTGAGGAATTGATTGCAAACGGCCTTATTTATTGTTTCTAGATGAGATAAATTGAGTGAACCATAATATCTTGAATATTTGTAATCGTGAGGACTAATATTGAATAAAAATGAACACAAAATTGTAGCTCTTTTGTCGTGGTAAGCCAAGTTTTGTTCTGAAATGGAATTTAAATTTTCCTTATATTTGTCGACATCAAATGCTTAAAAATTTTCCATGATATTTAACACAAATTTCACCACCTTTCTTATTTGTCTGAATCTGTTGGTTTGTCATTATCGATAAATTCCGAGATGTCACATTCGGTATTATCATTACCCGTGTCAGTGTTATTTAATTGTAAGTTGCGTTACAAGTACGGAAAATGACTTATTATAATACAAATCTAGTTGTTTATGAACGAGACGAGGACCGAGCCGAGTCCGGAATTTATAAACGTGTACTCTAATAGTATTTGAAGGTCATGTGTCGTAATGATATTTTGTCATATTAGCTATTAGCTGATAGCTACCCTTCATGCGTTTTCTGCATCTGTGAGACACAACTGTTTTTCGCCTAGCATCAAATAACAAACTCAGAGAAACAATGCTAGATTTTTCTTGCAAGTCCGATGGAGTATTCGTAAATTCTTCGTCACTGTCTGAGTTACCACCATTAATTTTTACATATTCGCAGAATTACAATTATTAGAACTTGTTATTGTTGTATGTTATTATTCCAAACTTTGATTTCACCGGACGTCTGATAAAAAATTGTGTAAAACGTCAAGTACCGCTCATGACAATCAAAGGCTCAGCATATATGAAAATGAGTCATATTAACCCTAAAAATATGATGGAAAGTAAAGTTTATCCTTCGTTTGTCCGCTAAACCAATATCCTCTACATAGAGAAGGCCAGAGGGCTGGTTACGAACGTCAGTGTGATGTCATCAACAAAAGGCCTGGGGTAGCGAGATAGATTACGACAGTACCGTTTAGTACGCTTGTCATGGTGCGTGACAGGTGATAAATATTAGAATATAACAGAGTTTCCCTGTTTCTTGTGGAAAATTATATGTCACCAGTCACCTGTTCCTTACGTGTCCTTGTGTTATTGGAACGTATTTTTTCCTAAAAATAAGCGTGTATAAGTGTTATAACTAAATGGAGTGCGTTGCAAAATGGCTTCCTGAGTGAATGTTTATGTTGGTGATGAAAATTTAAAATTTCATTTTCTATCGGAACAGATTATACTGCGCACGACTTGCAAGGGAAGGTATAAATATTATGCACATACTGATTTTATCCTCACTTTTCCATACAATTAGTCAACACTCATATAAGTTTTTCATAAGTTCAAATGTATTAATTTTGCCGCATCCAACAACTATAAACACAGTTTGTAATTCATTCTCAATCGATTCGGTAGTTGAAGAATAGTCAATGTTCCTTACACACGCCCAAAATCAATTTAAAATTTTGAATAAAAATAAAAATAAAATGATACTTTTATTTGATGAGATCCATATTAAGCCATTATTGGGATTATAAAGCCGGAAATATTGCTGGTACCCTTTGCAATAACACTGGCAACACCAGCGTTTGTGTATAATTGTTAGTATTAATTCTATATTCAAAGAGGTTCTCCATATTTGTCCTGTATCAAAACTAAATTACGAATTATTATTGTTCATATTTATAAAGTCAATTGTTTTGAAATAAGAACAAATTGGATACAAAAAAAAGAGTATTAAAAGTGACAATAATGTACTTAACAGCAAAGCCATGAACAATTTTTCTAAACATAGCAAGTTTAGTATCGTGTAATCTTATCCAGATTATAATTGAAGATCTTTATTATATCTATTCGATTTGGTTCACATTCTCAATAATGTATAATGAATAATTGACTACATACAAAACCCAATCAAATTATGCAGTATCCCAAATTTGACTCGGAAGTCGTGAATATTACATTTTATGGTTTAAAAAAGTTCATAAATTATTAGAATTATGATATTCTTTAAATTTGATAGCGCTCTATCCTACAAATTTAAATTTTAAATTAGCCCTTAAGGTATTCAATGAATATCTTATACAGGCTCTACTTCTATTTGGTTCAAATATAAAGTATTCAAAATTCACAGCCCAGTTTATAAATATTATATTACCTTTTTGGAAAATAATGAATGTAAAAACTCCCCTCAAAACGTAACGATTAAGGGACAATTTCCAGGAACCTATCGTAACTTAGAGGATGATTCGAAAATCAAGTTTTCAGGAAATTTATTGGAAGCCTAGTACGGCTTTAAATAAATTACAACACCGACATATACTGCATGGTCACATATACAGTTCACGAAATTTTAGAAATAATTTCACATTGTTTCAATGAGCATACTCATTGTTGGGGAGAGGGGCTTGGAAAATATCGCCAACTTGCTGTGAGGCAATATCATATTTCGCTTCGCCAGTTCTATGAATCTGAAAAAAGGTAAAAAATTAAGTATCTTAACATTAAAGTCAAAAACATTTGGAACTACAAATGTAGATTCATTTTGTGATAATTGAGACATTCCAGAATTTAGTAACAATGACGACTGTTCTTCAGAAATTTACATTACTTCACATGACTCCTTGAAGAATTTGAACATTTAATGCCCGTCATTACTTATTTAGGTGGCTATTGATCATATATTTATTGCAACAAAAAATTGAAATGTGAAGTACGTAAGTTGAATTTGGTTCATTCAGAAGATTTATTAATTAAACTGACGATCAATTAAAATCTGCAAGTAAAAGTTGAAAATTAATTACATAGTTTTTGGTTTGAAATTTTGTTTTTTCCATTAAAAACAGCAAATGGAGCGCAACTAACACTCATTTCACATCTGGCAACCCGGGAAGTCCTCAAAAATAAATAAAAGTTTTGTCTTACTGTTGGTATTGCATCATTACGCGTTAACGTAGGGGCGACACAATCGAGCACTCAGGCCTTGTGTATATAGAGGTTATTGGCTAAGCTCATAACAACACGATGCTTAGTTTTCAAAATGCCACCTTTGATTGTCATTTGTGGTACTTACGTTTCACATAATTTTGCAATAGACGTCAGTTCAAATCAAAGTTTGGAATAAAAATATACAACAATAGTTGAAGTTAACAATAACAAACTCTGAATAATTGTAATTATGTGAATAAGTAAAAATGAATGGTGGTAACTCAGACAGTGACGAAAGAATTAACGAATACTCCATCGGGCTTTCAAAAAGAAGCTAGCAATGTTTCTCTGAATTCAATAATTCAATCATGAATTTCGTTTAACATTTAAAACAAACTACTCAGATAATTTAAATTTAAATTGAGCTAGTTTCATCGATAACCGCGAACTGCGAAGTCTCTTTCGTTCAAAATGGAAACACTTTCTCTCTGCATTATGAATCATTTTTCGATTTGTGCTTTACCAGATACGAAATTATCAAGTTGAATCTCAGAGGCTATCAACATCAAAACAGAAGACTTTCTTGAAATCAATCAATTCGGCTGAAGCTGGTCCAGATTATTTTAAAAACAATCAACTTATTTATTCAACGAACAAATATGATTTTGCTAATCAATTTGTGTAGGGTGGTTACCGGTAATCAAACAATCCTGAAAAATGTTTCCTGTATCACACCATTACGCTATATATTAACTAGTTTATTTTAAGACTAATAACACTGATGCTCACTCACTTCCGTATTCAAATTATACAATTGATAGCTAAAACGTTTTTGAAACTCCATTTTGAAAAATCTAATAAAATGTTATTATGTAAACAAAAGTTTTTGTTTCATTCTAGGAAAAACATTTAATAAATTTTCGCACAAGGAATGATTTTTTATTATACTGTACACTTGCAATAGAAAACCCTCGGTTTAAACTTAAAAGAAATAACTGTTTCAGTTTGGCCGATAGAAACCGGAACACACTGTATAGATTGGGAACATTTCATGTGGGGGTAGGGGGGTTGGTCAGTCATGAATAACTTACCGGATCCGAATTATCTTGTTCCTTCCAACCTTTCACAAACAATTTCCCAAGAGACACGCTGGAAACTGGATTGCTTGAACTAGAAAGATATTAGTAGCCAGAAAATTCAACGATTAAAATACTTGGCTTCGTTTTGCATTTGAGTTTACGTATTAACATTTATGTGCAATCATAATTGCTACATATTTAAGGGAAATGATAATGCAAGAACAGGGAAACGAACTACGGTACTCTCAAATTATAGAAAAGCGACGACTAATATATTACGCAAGTTGCTCGAATCATGGATTCTAATCAAGGCCCACATCACTTCCATCTTTCTCATTTTTCCTGTGATACTGAATTTATCGGACATAAATATTATTCAAGAATGTCCGTTCGCTGAAGATAATTCAATCTATCTATGATAAACTTTCGAAAACTGTTTAGTTTTCCAAAATAAGGTGTGCAGAATGTCCCAGAATTTGTACCGCATAAAGTAGTTATAAAAAAGCGTCCATGGTACACGAACGGCAACCAAGTCAGTTATCAGAATGCATCCACCCTCTTAGGGAAATCCCTAGCTTTTTCCAAAGAAATGTATTCATTTATTTATTTAACTGATGAAATAATTCCAATGAGTTGAGCGCAAATTGGAAATTTCTATGTGATCTTCTAAATTCATTGTCAAAGACAGCGTATTACTTCAAAATTAATATGAAATGAAGCCGAAGCTATAGTTACTGAATGAACTAAAAAAAAATATTGATAGTTGGATACATGGGGCGATTATGTAGAACACTACTGAAGTGGAATATAATTTGATTTGATGTAGTACTTTGTATTGACATAAACTAATGAGTGTGGGTTAAGCTCTTTATGAAACGAGTAAAACTCCGCAGCATATCAAAATATAGAATATTAAGTTATGTACAAGATTCTCAATTGATAAGGTTCATTGAAACTGAAACAAAATGATTTATTTGAGAAAGCGTAGAAAATTGGGTGTACCTTACGTTGTATATTACGGAGAACCCATATGCCCTACTCCTTCACCTCTCCCTTGGGAAAATGCCGTATCGATGCAAGAATACCATGTTCGAAATCAAGAGCTTATGATTTTTCATTGACAGATGAATTATTGTCCTCAATGAATTGAACGTTTTGTAATATAGGGAACACATAATATGAGTTTAATAAGCTTTAGCTGACACTGCAGTCTATCATTATTTGAAAATATTCCCTTACCACAAATTTCAGAAACTTCCTAAACATCTATCAGTTTTAGTTTAGAATCAATTTACCACACTTATCACATTGGAATATGTAGTGGCCAGCACTACAATTATTGAAATTATAACGTTCTTAAAAAAAATTTATGAGCAGAAATAGCTTTTTACTTACCCCTTTAGCCTGACAATTTTCCTCATTTGGAAGACGGCTATCTGGAAACTTGAAGGTATACCTTGTTCAGTGAAATCACTCCATTCTGACGAAACGTTGGGAAAAAATCTATGCTGGTTCAAGAGTATATGGAATAGTTTTGTAATACTAAAACAAATATAAATCCCAGTTTTTTATCGGAACCTTGTTTCTTAAACAATTCAGTGAAAAAAGGCTGTTTTTGAAAGTATCGCGAAAATTTATTTTACGACTCAATACATTGAACATTTTCTAAATAGAGATTCTTCTTATTGTCTTGGTTCAGGTTATTGCAACGAATTTTTTTAGAATTTTTCGTTCATCCCCCTCCTGTTAAAAATATATTACCTATGCAAATAATGTGATCTCCTATATCTCACTTACTAATGCCCTGGTAGTTCAAACCACCCATAAAGTCCCAAATTCTAGCCGAATATATTGAACCGTTTCGCCAAAATTGCATTCTGCAATGGCTCCCCTATTTGGTGAAAAGGTGGCAGAACAAAATGTTTTATTCAATCTACAGCATTTAATAAGGGATTCAACGTGGTATATTTTGAAAATGTTGGACAGTGTCGTAACATTTAGAAGGGATAATGGTTTTACGTACTTATACCACCGGCAAAAATGACCTGATTTTTTTGCAGTTCGATTTCCGAATTCAGTTTATACTCAGTAATAAAAAAATTATACCAATTAATAACTTTTCAAATTACAACTTTAACACCCAGTATTGCAAGACTGTTTAATCGGCTCATTTTGAATCAGAGAATCTTCAGTTATTCTGTGTTCATTCTCAATGGGACATCCTGTATACGTTCGGAATAGTCCATTAGTGAGACAAAGTACCAAAACTGACTTAAGAAACGAAATAATTCACATAGCTGAATCAAAGTAATATACTAACATGAGAACTATGAATAAGGCCATCACGAAGGCCAGGACAAGATATACCGGGATATCAAAAATTATCTTGGTCAAGGGTGATTGTGGAATCTAAAACGAGTGTCTTACTTTACGTTTGAAATAATTATGTCACTGTCACACTGACATCATCAATAACCTACAAATTTCATACCTATTTATTTCAGTTGTAAAACAATAATGAACTAAAAATTATGAAATAACGGTTTTAGTAACAAGAAAGACTAAATTACAGTAATTGTTGGAAATGTCCCCCGTTTTGTTCGATGCACAAGTTGACGCGCATCCTCATGCTGTGAAAACCGTTCTGCAGCATTTGTTGTTGTGGTGTGTGGTAAGAGGCCATGATTCAAAAACTGGATTAGAAAATTTCAGCACAATGACTTAACAGATTCTAACACAACAAAACATATTCAAAAATTTTAAGTAAGACACACGTTTTACATTCCACAACCACCCTTGACCAAGATAATTTTTAATTTGTAGTTCATTATCGTTTTACAACTGAAATAAATAGGTATGAAATTTGTAGGTTATTGATGATGTCAGTGTGACAGTGACATAATTATTTCAAACGTAAAGTAAGACACACGTTTTAGATTCCACAACCACCCTTGACCAAGATAATTTCTGATATCCCGGTATAACGCAATGAAAGAAATAAGTATATTTACTGATAAGTTTGAAGATGATCGATGAGTGCTAGGTTGCGTTTTCTGGCAAAGTCTAGCAGGTTGATCTATATAGTATTTCATTCACAATTCCTTACAGTCGCGTAGATAGGGGATCAAGGAACCAATCCATCCCCATAAGTTAATTTTTATTGTGGCAATAACTTTATTACTAACTAAAATACCAGAAGTAGTAACTCAAATCCCCCATCGCAAAAAGATATCTACACCATTGATTCCTTATTGAATTTGCCCATAAACCCGAAAACTCTAAATTTCAATAGAACAGTTGTGTATATTGATGTTTGCAATCGTATCATCAGGTTAGGAGTTAAAACGTGTATCTTACTTTACGTTTGAAATAATTATGTCACTGTCACACTGACATCATCAATAACCTACAAATTTCATACCTATTTATTTCAGTTGTAAAACAATAATGAACTAAAAATTATGAAATAACGGTTTTAGTAACAAGAAAAACTAAATTACAGTAATTGATGGAAATGTCCCCCGTTTTGTTCGATGCACAAGTTGACGCGCATCCTCATGCTGTGAAAACAGTTTTGCAGCATTTGTTGTTGTGCTGTGTGGTAAGAGGCATGATTCAAAAACTAGATTAGAAAATTTCAGCACAATGACTTAACAGATTCTGACACAACAAAACATATTCAAAAATTTAAAGTAAGACACACGTTTTACATTCCACAACCACCCTTGACCAAGATAATTTTTAATTTGTAGTTCATTATTGTTTTACAACTGAAATAAATAGGTATGAAATTTGTAGGTTATTGATGATGTCAGTGTGACAGTGACATAATTATTTCAAACGTAAAGTAAGACACACGTTTTAGATTCCACAACCACCCTTGACCAAGATAATTTCTGATATCCTGGTATAACGCAATGAAAGAAATAAGTATATTTACTGATAAGTTTGAAGATGATCGATGAGTGCTAGGTTGCGATTTTTGGCAAAGTCTAGCAGGTTGATCTATATAGTATTTCATTCACAATTCCTTACAGTCGCGTAGATAGGGGTTCAAGGAACCAATCCATCCCCATAAGTTAATTTTTATTGTGGCAATAACTTTATTACTAACTAAAATACCAGAAGTAGTAACTCAAATCCCCCATCGCAAAAAGATATCTACACCATTGATTCCTTATTGAATTTGCCCATAAACCCGAAAACTCTAAATTTCAATAGAACAGTTGTTTATATTGATGTTTGCAATCGTATCATCAGGTTAGGAGTGATTCTAGTAAATCGGATTAGGAATCGAATTATTTATAATCGGATGGCTGCACATAAGAAATTTTAATATTTCATGTTTTATGTGTCTTTTCACATTTACTTCACTTCAATATGGGTCAACATATGATATTATTTGGTAATTTTAATTCTGACTACACGAGAAGAAAACGTATAATGGTCGTAATCATCGTGTAAGCCAACGATGGAATGTAGTATCGTGATAACATTGATATTTTTCTCAAACGTTTGCAGGTTATCGGCATCAAGAAAGAATTCCACAAATTCACAGTTCGATAGAAAAACGAAGTCTGGTAGAAAGATTTTCGATAGGTCTCTAGCCTGACTACGAAAGGGTTAACCATCCTGTACTCGTCTGGTCTGCCTAGCTGGAATCGCTCGTGGTGAATGACTGACGAGATTTCTGATGAGCACCGAACAAGAAAATATCTATAGAAGGTAGAGATCGCCCACCTTTCTAAGATGTTCGAGTGGTCAATGAATTCGTAAGGGTAACATCACGAATCAGACGAATAGCTCATTTCTAAATCTAAGAGCTTCACCGTATGTTTGGGAGGATGGTTGGTTATGTGCTTTGTGAGGAGCTGCTATGGAGTAAAGTAACTCTTAGCACAAACTGTGAAGCAGATTTCGCAATGGACCTCATCAGTGGCGGCTCCTCGAAGGAGGCTAAGGAGGCTCAGCCTCCTCACCAATTTATCTTAATGATCATTCTCCATTTTATTTCCTGTTTCTCTGATAATTCTTTAAATTTTACAATTAATTCCCCGTTCTCAGTAGTTATTTTTAATCTGGCAACAGTGGCCAGAGGCTAGATTCTCTATATATCTCAAACGCTAAATACGTGTGGTCAACACAGTTGCCGTTTTTCAAGCAGTTCAATTGCTAGATAGGGTAAAAGAGCGAATATGGCAACATCCTATGGAAGCTAGCTTCTCGTATGGAATCGTCGGTCGAATGAAATACGATTACTTGCTACCGCCCTTCCGCTAGAAGAATGCCACACGTGTCGTGTTCCGTTAGTTCTTGGTTTTGTAATTTGTACCGCGAGGCGAAGTAAGGTTAAGTAGTTAAGTTATAATTTATCTAATCGGTGAACGTTAAAATGATGAGTGACTTAGTTGCTGGGTTGTTAGAAAATTCATTTAGTGGATTAACATATGATAGAAAAGTGTTTTGTTAAAAATAAACGGCCTTTACCGGATTTGAAAGGATTAGTGGTGACGATGACAGGTATGTTTCAAAATCGAAATACACAATAAATTATATTGCTTGCTATTTACATCTGATACAACTTCATGTTGGGGACACTCGGGTTATGATGATTTGAAAAATTTAGCTCGTGGTATAGATAGACATGAAAAATCGCAGGAACATATTACATCGAGTATTAAGTTTAAATTAACCGGTAAACAGAATATTGTTAAAGGAGGAAAACATATAATTTGGTAGACAAGAAACTACATTATAAACAACTTTTTTTATGAAATTTTAGATACTATTAAAGGTCAAATTGAGATTCAATTTTCCGATTTACATGAATTGAAATTTTTCGACTTGACGAATAGAAGATTTTTCGAATCTTTTTCAAAAGAGTTTCCCAATACACTTTTAGATAACTTAGTTCTAAAATATAAATTTTTTGATAAAATAGCACTGCACAATGAATTATGGGTTATATACCTACTAGGATAAAGATATTTTAGGCCAGTACGACATTCACGCCGATATGATAAAATATATGATAGGCAATCATTTGCAACAAGTTTATAAAACTGAGGTAGTTTTATAAACTACTTTGTTTGACAGTCACCATTCCTGTCACGTCGGCATCGGTGGAGAGATCATTTTCTACTCTCAAACGAATTAAAACTTACAAGCGAAATACAATGAGCCAAAATCGTTTATACAGTGTTAGTTTGATATCTATTGAAAAAGATTCAGTAAAACACTTAAAACAAAATGATACATTTTATGATAATATTATTGATCATTTTTCGCAAACTAAAGACCGTAGAATTCCGTTAATATTAAAAAAAGTTTATGAAAATAATAAAAAAAACAAAATATGAAAAACTTCAAAAAAAAAAATAAAATATCAAAAATCCAAAGAAAAAAAAACGAACAAAAAAATGTTTTGCCAAGAGAAACTACACCTCCACGTTGGTTCTTGCTTGGCAACAATTAATTTTGGCACTGAAGTAGCTGGTACGGTCGCTGTGCAAAGGTTAAATTTATTGGCTGAATAGAGTATATGTTTACAAGAACGTTTTATGTCCAGCCTCCTCTCTTAAAAAGTTCACGAGCCGCCACTGGACCTCCTGAGAGAAGTATGGATATGGAGAACTTCCTATGAATGTTGAATTGTACTTGACATCATCATATTAGGAATTGTAGGATCCGCTTTCCTGGAGAAAATACAAGATACAGTTTTGTTTACATTAAGCTTTACTAGTTTATTATCGGATCCCCATTTCACTCTGCGCCTATAAGAGATATCATTGTTTTATGTTTTCCCGCCTTTTTGACGTCACTTAGTATTCATTTAGTAAATGTGTCAATTTTCTGATCCCAATGATTAGAACATTAGAGCTTTTTGAAACAAAAAATAATCCCGAATCTGAATTCGCTTTGCATTTATCATGAGTTGTTCCGGTTATTGTCTGTGTACGTCACGTTATGATTTTGAATAGTTATATTTCTATGTTCGTTCAAAAACGGTGAATCTTAAATAAAATTAACTACAACCAATTCAAACAATTCAAATTAATGCATTTCATGATCGGATTATACAGGTTATTTCTATAATCGGATTACAGTTGTTTTTAATTCGAATTAACCCATCACTTTATTTTATTAGGACGCCAATCACTATCGTCCGATTGCTTTGTCCAGCCGTGGCCATGAATCATAAATTAAGAATTTTATTAATTTATGTACTCGCCGAATTGACTGTGATTTTCCGAAATAAACAATTACTTGACTAAAGTATATAATATAAATTTTGAAAAGTTTATAATGTTCGTTTCCACATACATCACAATTTTATTTGTTTAAATGTTAATTATACGCCTCTACATGAATAATAAACAATAAACGATATATCGGAAGTTTTAAGTGCATTCAGTAGCTATATTGTAGCAAATGTTTGATAAACGAAAAAGAGAAGAGGATATCGGGATGATTAATGCCGTTTTCGAGCAAAATAAGTTTGGCCCATGCGGCATCGATAACCTCTTGTTCAATTCACAGGTAGTTTGTAACTTCTGCTTTGAGATAAGCAGGGCAATGTAATTGAAGGAATAATGAACCAAATCTATGACCAGGATGTCCAATAGGCTCAAATAGTAGGTACCGGAGGTGATTTCAAAAAATTGATGGCCGTTCTTTTCTGAGATCATGAACAATACCAACAGGCCCGAATGCTCGAGGTGGAGGAAAGCTAGTATAACAAGTTGTATAACTTCAGCATGATTTACAGAAAACGAGACGGATAATGTGAGTTTCAGAATAAGGAAATTCAAACCAAAAAATATTAATATTATTTCAAATAAAATTGAAAATTCAAGGAAACAAACATAATTCTATTTAGATGAGTTGATTCTCAATCAATTATCTATTTGATTGGTGTCCAATTTAATGTGGAAATTATTGATTTCCACAATTTGCATTTCCTGAGAATTAAACTAATACAAGCGGGCTTCAGCTTAAGAACAGTTCAGATTATAGATTGATTAATGAACGTGTTATAATGATTCAATAATTAATAATTCAAGGGTATTCGATATTTTGAGCAAGCTTTTTGAGACTATTTCAAAAATTGTGCCAAAAAGGCAGAAATATATTAATTTCAACTAATATTTGAATAAATTAGTATGCCAAATCACTAAAGGAATCTTTTCTGTGAGCAAAATTACATTTACCTTATTTATAGTATGTTCCCGTTAATTTTTGATTTTCCAAAAATTGGTGATAAATTTGGTTTGGTTATTTGTATGCAAATAGTTACTCCATTATCAATCCGCAAAATAGAGATGATACCTATTGATACTGAATACTTTGAAATTGGTCACAACTCAAAACTGGACACAAAAAAAAATTATTTACGAATTGACCTCGTCATCATAGCTTCAAGTGGCAACGGTTTGCTTCAACTCGAATTATCGTCCATTTGCGTTCAATACCTACGTATTCAAGTGTAATATCACAATAATTTAATATAACAAATCACCATACCTTATACCTAGAAGCATATTTACATTAATCACTGAATAAAGATATTATATGATTATTATAATGTTTTTCAATAATTCAATTGATATTCTAATGTTACTTGTATACAAGAATTGATTCCGGCCATAAACTTACTCGACTCTTTGGTTCGTGAAAGGATAATAATTGTTTCAAATTTTTATCTATAAATTTAATAGCTAAATGATGATTGATAAACCTTGGTTCATTTGCGAGTATCGGGTACGCTTTCTATCATGGTTATTTTTATAACTAGAAATCAGTCCGTTATTCTCGAATATTCACAGATATTAGTGTTAAAATAGTCACAGTTATGTGGATAACATCTCCATTATTAATTTGTACGTAGAGTAGTATATATTTATGTTCCATATTACAATATTTTAATGTGATAAATCATCATAACTTGTAATACCTTACAAGCATACCTACATTACTCAATAAAGATATGGCAAATTTATTAAAAGATGTGTTTAAATTATTTCTTGTGTTAGCCAAATTGTTTGGAAACTCTGAACGCTACGGGGAGGGAAATATGATTATGTCAGCGATGTAATACCATTGTTAGCTACTTGGAACTTACAGGGATGTGTTGCCCATGTGCTAGTTCGCAGTTCGCACGGACTGATATCGATCTTTCTATCGTACATGCACTGAGCACTGACAAGTTTTAGGTTTGAGGGCTACCACTGCTTCCCGATCCGCATCCAATCCACGGTCGTACAAATATATAGGTCTGGGAACTCGAGGCTGTTTCCTATGTGAGAAGTGACTCCGCTAAGCGGCAACTGTCGCGTAGTACCAAAAAGGGTGGCGCAGTAGTCGAAGAGTGTTCTCTGGCAACTGTCATTCTTGACTTGTAAACACAAGAAATACCAGCGTTTTTAGAAACAAATTACGAAACCGTGCATTGTGCTGAAATGTAAAACGGGGTACAAAAGTGTAAAGCAAGAAACTTCTGTTTTTAAAGTGCCGAAAGATGCGGAAATGCGAAAAAAGTGGATGTTTGCGATTCCGTATGTGTGCGAAAAAGGGGAAGTTATTTTTAAGGTAATACATTTTGACAAGAGTAACAGTTCTATTCCTCTCTCAAATCAGCATACTTAGTAACACTGATTGCGATTCCGGAAAGAAATCGTTTTACCACTTCGATCCAAGCGCTAGCTAGTGGCTGAGCGAGGGACTAAGAGTTTGGCGACGCGTAAGAGACTCATGTCAAACATACGAGTTCCCAAACCTGTATGTACGACCGTGATCCAATCCTATAGAAAATCTAGTATCAGAAGCAGAAGTGATTTGCCGGTATTCAATCAGTGCAAGATATTTCTTAACCAACAAACTCGAATAGTGGTTTTATAACTGCTGACCAATTATTGGAAATTAGGACAATTTTCATAGTTCAGCTCTAAACATAATGGAAAACTGAAATATGAATTCGTACTCAGAAACATATTTTAAATACTTTTTGTCCTTACAAGTTTTGCGATAAAAGCAAAAACAACGGAGTCATTGATCTTTGTTTGATTAAAATTGAATGTTATCAATCAACTTACTCACACTCTTTTTTAATACTTCTTTATAAATTGTGGTGGATATTTCGGCCAAATCCAAAAAACACCCACTTATGAGAGAAGTAATGATGACGTTAAAACTTAAGGTACTGTGGCTCCTAACTCTCATGTGAATCAAGTATTGGGTTCAAAAAATAAAAGGGGCCCAATGTAGGACCCAAAGCAAAAAAAGCTGCACCTCCGAATCTAATTGTCGTACTAAGGGCTGTTTGGGCTTAAATTAAAGTGAAAAATAAACGTATTCGAATGGTCCAAACCGCGACTCGATAATGGCCGCTCGGAGCGAAAAAAATATAAAATAAAGTCCCCCAAAGAGAATGAGCCCAATTAGAAGTTGTTCAGACGAACCTCAAACTGCAGAAGGTTCTGAAGAAGAAAATGAAGTGCGATTTGCGCGCCACCTATTCAAGATATCAAATGGAAAAAATTTGGGTATATTCTAGAACTAAAATGTAGTAATTTCGGTATATAATCAGCCCCAAAAAATCACGAAATGATTTTCTATTGCTTATACCACTTGACTGGACGGGTGGGTTTTTTTTTGCAAACGATTTCGTAGCCTGGTGTTGTCATCACCATCAAAAATTTGAAGTCGATATCTTCAAAAACGAAGATTTTGGACCCCTTATTTCGGTTTTTTTACACAAGAAGTGAGGTTATGGCATGAAGCACAGAGTTTGGCCCAAAAATAATGCCACCATCGTTTTAGGCGGTTGATTTGCATAATAATAGCCACCTTAGAAAAATTATATATGAAATTTCCAAAATCGTCGATTTTGGAAACAGTGCTACTGGACTATAAATACCATTCCGAAAGCTATTTCATAGTTGAAATTAACATATTTTTTAAAAAGTCCACGGATTGATTAGAATATAAAATCTAATACTATGCAAATGTCGTGGAACAAAAACATTACAATACTGTAGCAGTAAATTATTAGTTACACATTCAGTGGCGCTGTATTCTTGAACATGCTTGCTTCTTAACATGCAGATACCTATAAGAGCTTGTATGTTATTAATGGATAAATTCTGGAAACTTTATAATGTTAACATGTAGATACCTAAATGAGCTTCTATGTTATTAAAGGATAAATTCTGAAAACTTAATAATGTAATAATCTCCATTTATACACTTGTTGCTTGGTCGACAACGTAGATGCACGATGCATCGCTGAAACTACGTGCTACTTATGCGTTTCTTTCTCAGTGAAGTAGAAATTCATCCAGCTCATGAGTTGAGACTAAAGTCTAGAGTTCAGGTTATGACAAATACAAATTCTAGAATGTCTCCGGTTGGGTTTAAAATAATCATTGTGAATTTGTAATTTTTCAAAGAGGCAAAATATACCTTCACATACTTTTTTGTCTACCAGCAGATATTTAAAGTTGCATAATTTTAGTGAAGGTAATCAAAGTTTGAATTATCAGAATATACCTAGAATGGGGTGGATGAAAATAATCCCTGTGAATTTGTAATAAGTAATTTTTCAAAGACGCAAAATACACCTTCACATACTTTTTTGTCTACCGGCAAAGATTTTAAAGTTGCATAATTTTAGTAGAGGTAATCAAAGTTTGAACTATCAGAATATACCAAGAATGGGATTGGATTGAGGGTACACCACTTGGTATCAAAATTAGTTATGCTTACTAAATTTTTTTTACAAATACATATTTTTTTCTCAATTGCAAAAGGCCCTGGGCATCCGTGCACCAACAAAAAACTTCAAAAGACCGACGTCAGTCGTGCTTGAAACGCAGACGTCGGTGCAGCAGAGTCTATTTAGAACCACTTTATTATTGGCTAGATCTAAATCAGTGATACCCAGTGGTCTATATCGACCCCCCCCAGGGATCGATGATGACCTCCAAGGGGTCCATGTCAATGAACAAAAAATTGGGAGTCTTACGAGATGTAAATGGGGGTCCACGATAGTAGATCTCATTATTAGCAATGATTGCAATAATTGCTTTTCCATCCTCATCTAATTGAAAAAAGTTTCAGCGCGGTTGCCAATCTCCTGACAAAAAAAATGAAACAATGGACATCACTAAGCAGATTCGAGATTAAATCTAACTAAATTGATGCCAAATGTTCATTATTAAAGCATTAGGTTCATTTCTCCCACTAAGTTTTTATTTTTTGCTAAGCCATTTCATGGGACAATTAAATGTTACATTTGCAGAAATTAATACCTGGAAAAAAAAAATGAGAGTATAGGAAATTAAATTTAAAGGCGAGGTTCTCTTTCCGAAATGGCGAACATAACCTAAAAAATTGGAAAAGTTGCAAAACGCGGTTTTTCTTAAATAAGTAAAAAACTATGGCTCGGATCGAAAAAAGTTAAATGAGAGTTCTAGGTATTAAATAGATCTATCGATTTGCTTCCATGATAATTATCGATATCTTTCATACTTTTCGAGTTATATTGAAAAAACCCGTTAAAAATCGGGAACTCGAGAAATCGTTAACTCTTACGTTTCCATAGTTATTTGTTGTACGTATAGTTCATGGCAAGTTTAGGAAGAGTTTTTTTAAATATTGATAATTTTTCGAGATTTATCGATTTTTCGAAAAAAAAAGGCTAGATCTTCTCAGCGGATAGTCCTAGACCGGGCCTATTTTCTTCTTGAAGAGTTGTGCTATAATGTTATCAAAGAAATATAGCGATTTTTAGAATTTTGAGGGTAAAATGACTTGGCACTTTTTTTGATAACAAAGTGAAGTGTACGCGGCTGCCGGAGCGTGGGAAACTAATTTCGTGCATTGAAAGAGGCTTGTACTTGCAAAAAATCTTCAATATCTCGGCTTATGGATCACGTACAAATATCGAGATAAACACGAATATCGTATATATTTTCGCCTTAGAAGCAAAATACTCGGAAATATTTTTTTACATTTCTAATGTTTTACTTTTACGTCATTTAAATTATTATTTATCATCAAAACAGTATTTTCCTTGTTATACCTCAAATTGTTTGCTTAGTGAATCATACTGACGTTATGCTTGAGCATCTCTAACAATTATTCAATCATTTCAGCAAATAATTTTTTATGATACAGAATTAAATAAATGCAACATATTAAGATAAGTTTGAAATTTCATTTTTCCGCTACTAGCTGTGAAGTTGACAATTATTGCGTCTCCTAGCCTGCTGAGAAGTTGAATTTCTCTAGTAGTGGTTAATAATTTTTTCTATTGTTGACCTAGGTTAATAATGAACAAACTCAAATGTTTTGAGAATCCAGGGATAGTTGTTTAACAAAAACTTGTGCAACGTGATTTTGTATACCCAGGAGATTGTCTTTAACGTATTTGCTGCTTGAAATTACCTAACACGATAAAACTATTTGATTAAAAAAATGCCATTAGTTTAAAATTCGCGCTCAACATGAATGACTGATGACATTTGTGAATCGTGACCGTAACCTACGAGTGCCGGACAGAGCCGAGCTTGGTTATGTTACAAAACTATTCAAACAAAATCAGAGTAAGACCACGAGAACACAGAATTACCAGAAGGCGACATTGAATAAAACTGATTATTTTTCAAGTGAGTAACCTTGCTACAGGCTACAGATAATAGATGGTTTTGTAAATTTTAGGTTAGTATTCGACTAAGTGAAAACAAGATTTCAGTAGTGAAAACGATAGAAAAGGGAAATAGTTGATCTCAACATAGAATAATGTGCCCATAAAGTAGAGGCCTTTTTATCACTTGCATAATCGTGGAAGTATGCCAGTAGTAAGTAGAAATCACCTCTACGTTTTTGGTACTGCACCAAACTGTCTGTACAGTAACTTTTTCTGAGATTTCTCGCATTTCTGGCGGTTTGCAATTTAAATTTTCCCTCATTTCGGCTTTTCACATGTTTACGTAAATATTTCAACAATATTGTTTTTGAGAAATGTCATTTAATAGAAATGTCAAAATTGATTTCCAGCCTACTTACTTTTTATCAGACAGAAATTACGCAAGCATACGTATCAAATTGTTTACTTTATTTAACTTAAAAATATTAAATTCTAGTTTAATGTGCTAGTAGTGAAAAAAATAGTATATACACCACGGTGGTGAAGACATTTATAGACCTCGCACCTTATTCCGCTCGGGGCAAAGCCCCTCACGAAATGATCTTGATGCTCGGTCAATAATAATAGTCTTCAATACCTTGGTGTATAATACTACTATTATTTACATATTATAAAATATTTATAAAATCCTTACAATCAAAGTAGCGGTATTAGTTTTCACAAGTGTCGCACAATAAGCATAACGTCAGCATGATTCACTAAATAAAAAACGACATTCCCCAGATTAGGTACAAAAGGATTTTTGTACGTGATCCAAAAGCATTTTTGTACATGATCCAAAAGGATTTTTGTACGTGATCCAAAAGCCGATATTGAAAATTTTGCAAGCACAAGCCAGAACGCACGAAATCAGTTTCCCCCACTCGGCCGCACGCTCCGGCAGCCGCGTATGCTTCACTTTGTTACTCAATTTCTAATACTATCAATCAATAATACTTATCCTAGTATTTTTTTATTGAAGTTGTAGGTATTCAACATTAACATCCATAACGTACACTTATCTTATCCAGAGTAGGCGAGAAATTTTTCTTTGTTAATTCGTAAAAAAATGTCGATTTCCGTTAGACATTTCCCTAAAATAAAAAATGTAAGACTTATCTGAAAGAAACATGTTCAAAAGATTTTATCCTTAAAATTCGGAAAATCGCTATATTCCTTCAATAGTTCGTTTCAAGGGGTATGTATGAAGTGTCTATTAATGTGGGAGTTCCTCAAGGAAATGTCATAGGCCCCTTACTTTTCATTTTATATTTAAATGATATCGAACTATTCATTGACGGTGAATTTATCAATCTTTTTGTCGATGACACGTTATTAACATGTAGTGATAAAAATTTAGATGAAGCAATTAAAAAAATGAATTCAATATTGGAAGAAGTTCAAGATTATTTATCGTTAAATAAACTCAAACTTAATGTTTCGAAAACTAAAGGAATGATTTCAACATCTAAACACAAATATAAAGCTCTAAATATCAATAATATAAATTTGATCATAAATAATGAAAGAATTGAAATAGTGTCAACATTCAAATATTTGGATTTCCATTTAGGTAACGTTCTGTCGTTTGACAATCATTTTGAGTATATTTTCAAAAAAATACGGAAGAAATTATTCTTCTTTTCTAGAATTTCACAAACGCTATCAATGGAAACTAAAATAACGGTGTACAACACAATAATCCAACCACATTTTGATTACAGTGCATCAGTAATATTTTCGTGGGACCTAAATAAAATAAATCAGCTACAGAAACTGCAAAATCGTGGTATGAGAATCATTTTAAAAGTGAATCGATATACATCTATTGTTTGTATGTCTAATACGTTACAATGGTTCACTGTCTCGCAGAGAATTTACTACCTCGCTATGGTTTTCATCTTTAAAATTCTGAACAATCTAGCTCCATCTCATTTCCAAATGTTTTTGGTTTTTCGAAGAGATGTCCATCCGTACCTAACTAGAAATTGTGACGATTTTCAAATCTCTAGAACTAAACGCAAGAGCACCATGAGTTCTCTGTTTTTCAAGGGTTTCCAGGAGTTTAATCAATTACCTTTTGCAATAAAAAACAGTTCCACTCTCTCTTCTTTCAAAAAAAATATCAAATCTCTCATAAAAAACCAAGGAAGTTAACAATATTTGTCTTATCAATTTATAAGCAACTATTCATTGTTATCTATTTATACATATTATGTTGATTAGTATTCTCTTTTTTAGTTTTATTTAAATTGATAGTTTGTTTTTTTTGGAACTATGTACTGTACGTGTTCATACTTATTTACTTATGTATAGTTATGCAGTATTATGAGTATATCTATATATATATTAGGATACCTGATTAAATAAAGATCTATCTATCATAGCATTATAGCACACCTCTTTAAGAAGAAAATAAGCTCAAAATCGTAACTCTCAGACTATCCGCTGAGAAGAACTAGCCAATTTATGAGAGCACCTATTTTTCGAAAAATTATTGATAAATTAAATTTTAAAAAAATACTTTTCAAGCTTGCCATAGGCTATACGTACAGGCAATAACAAGTATGGAGACGTGATAGTGAACGACTTCTCGATAACCCGATTTTTTCAATATAAGTCGAAAAGTATGAGATATTGATAATTATCATGACAGCAAATCGATAGATCTATTTGATACCTACAACTTTCTCATTCAACTTTTTTCGATCCAAGCTAGTTTTTAATTTGATTAAGAAAATCCGCTTTTTGCGACTTTGCGAATTTTTTAGGTTATGTTCGCCATTTCGAATAGAGTTGCATGAAACAGAACTTACCTTTTAATTTAATTTCCCATACGCTCATTTTTTTTTCGGCATTAATTTCTACACGCACTACTGTCTATTGCTTGGACTAACATTTGAACTTGATGAATTTGCTTAAATTCAATATTAGGCAAGTAGGGGGTCTATCCAAAACCAAAAAGATGGTAAATGGTCTACAAAACAAGAAAGTTTGGGGACCTCTATATACATTTTGGTTTTCTTTGGTAGCTCAATTCCAATTTCTCGATTGCCCCATCATTTTCACAAAAACTGAAAGCTTTATATTCATAGTACCTCCGTCTTGCAATTATAATCATTAAACTAATGTAAGAGTATTTGTATCCCCTCAATAAAAACAATCATTAAGAAACACATAAGCTTCAGTTTGTATAGCAATAGAGTAACTAATATATTGACTTGTTGAGAAGCATATTTCAATGGAATTTCATTTGAATATAACGACCATGAAAAAAATTGGGAGCCAATAAATCAGAAACTCAATATTCTTCTTTCAAGTGATTCAATTTTTGTGGAAGTGGTTCAATTCTCAATTCCAATAAAACACATTTATGGAATAAAAACATGTAGAGAAAAATGTATTATAAGACTGTTTTAATACATAATTACAAAATAATAATACAGTAAAACTACAAGTATAAACAATAAGGATCATTAGCCGCATATCTTACATCTTTGAAAAGATTACTTCCGTTTCGGCAGATTGTCGAACATCCCTATCTTTATCAGCTTGTAGCCTCCGCATAACACTTTCAAGTCCTTCATAGTGTTGGTTATTCAAATCCAAGAAATATTCTACAAATATTCAATATAGGCAAGATTTCATTTTTATAAACTGTACATTACCTTTTGTAACTATGTGATTAGCTATTGTTCTTGCAGCTACTAATCGAACATTGGCAACAGGATCCCAACTCAAATCCAATAAATGTGGCATCAGTTCAGAGGCAAATTGCGCATTTGTGATAGCATTAGAAGATAATAATCCAGCACACAATAAAGCAAATGTTTGCCTTCTTTTCCATTTTGTAGAATGAGCAAATTTTTCAGCTAATTGAACCAAAAGGAGCGGAGTAAGTCCGGGTTCTGTTGAAATACATCTAACCAATTCACACGTCTGAAAATGAAAACAGATAATGTTATTTCAGTTTACGAATCGACAGCACAGACACTTATCCAAGATTTGCAATTTGAACAATGGCACTCGTATAGGAAAAATGTGAACAGTGATTGTATTAACCTTTGAATTACATCAGTTTTTGTGAAAGTATCTGGAATTCAACATTTCGACAAAACTCGGATCCATCTTCTCAAAACAGATTAAAATTCTCTCAAAATATGTCTTATCGATAATTTCCTAAACACTCATGTACTTATATAATATAAAAATGGAATGACACCATTGATAAGAATGATGTCCACAATCTAGTGCTGTTAACTTTTTGAATGATGTTGAACCAACTTAATAGTCAAGAGATGTAAACCGCTCACGTTCACCATATAATAGAGAAATTCAAAAAGATGTTGCAGATTTGGAGGCCAAAAAATTGATACACTCAAATTTTGGTACTATGAATTATGCATTTATCTAGGACTCATCGTTGGTTCATTCAAATTAAGATTGAATAACACATTGATAACAATAAAGTCCACAATTTAATATTGTCATCTTCTTGGAGAAACTAAATGTTCAAGACAGGTTGTAAACCGTTCACAAACGATGCACTATATAATAAATATAATTTTACAAGATGTTGCAAATTTGGAGGCCAAAAAAGAGAAACACTCAATTTTTGGTACTATGAATTATGCATTTCTATAGGACATATTGTTGTTTCATTCAAATTATTGTTGAATGACACATTGCTAATAATGAAATCCAAAAAACCATGAGAATCAACATTTTAAAATGTATTGATTAGACGTTATTTGGATAAACCAAATATTAACACAAGGCTACAAGTAAGTCAAAAGGGAAGCCCCATACCAAATAAATAGTATATTGTATAATTAGCACGGAATGATAGTCATTTCCCACGAGTATGAAGTTTGCAGCATGAGCCGTAGGCGAATGCTGCAAATCATACGAGTGGGAAATGAGCATTCCGTGCAAGTTATACACTATACTTTTTCTACGGCTATAACATAATATATTAGCGAAATGATTTTACAACAGAATACAGTTTCTGTATTTGACGCGGTACCCTTTTCTCTTTGCCAGTCTGTGAAGGATTTGTATGCTTTCACATATTTTTCTTTTGATATTTCTGGAATTAAATTGACACATGCCTGTTTTGCGGCTTCAATAATTTCTGGGGGAGTCAGTTCTACGTCACTTTCGCTGCTCATCGTTTGATTCAAGTTCAAAAATCTAACTAAACAGAGCTGTCAGTATTCGTTGTTTGAATTTTGACATTCCATGGGAGACATGATAAATTGTAAAATAAAAACACAATGAAACACAATGACTTCATTGTGTTATCAGGTGAGGAAATGAAATTGAAGGCATACAATGTACCTCATTGTTTAATCAAAAACAGTTAGGAAAGAGCAGTATTGTGTCATGGCCGTAGAAAAACATAATTTAAACAGATGTTACAAATTTGGAGGCCAAAAAAGAGAAACACCCAATTTTTGGTACTATGAATTATGCATTTCTATAGGACATATTGTTGTTTCATTCAAATTATTGTTGAATGACACATTGCTAATAATGAAATCCAAAAAACCATGAGAATCAACATTTTAAAATGTATTGATTAGACGTTATTTGGATAAACCAAATATTAACACAAGGCTACAAGTAAGTCAAAAGGGAAGCCCCATACCAAATAAATAGTATATTGTATAATTAGCACGGAATGATAGTAATTTCCCACGAGTATGAAGTTTGCAGCATGAGCCGTAGGCGAATGCTGCAAATCATACGAGTGGGAAATGAGCATTCCGTGCAAGTTATACACTATACTTTTTCTACGGCTATAACATAATATATTAGCGAAATGATTTTACAACAGAATACAGTTTCTGTATTTGACGCGGTACCCTTTTCTCTTTGCCAGTCTGTGAAGGATTTGTATGCTTTCACATATTTTTCTTTTGATATTTCTGGAATTAAATTGACACATGCCTGTTTTGCGGCTTCAATAATTTCTGGGGGAGTCAGTTCTACGTCACTTTCGCTGCTCATCGTTTGATTCAAGTTCAAAAATCTAACTAAACAGAGCTGTCAGTATTCGTTGTTTGAATTTTGACATTCCATGGGAGACGTGATAAATTGTAAAATAAAAACACAATGAAACACAATGACTTCATTGTGTTATCAGGTGAGGAAATGAAATTGAAGGCATACAATGTACCTCATTGTTTAATCAAAAACAGTTAGGAAAGAGCAGTATTGTGTCATGGCCGTAGAAAAACATAATTTAAACAGATGTTGCAAATTTGGAGGCCAAAAAAGAGAAACACCCAATTTTTGGTACTATGAATTATGCATTTCTATAGGACATATTTGTTGTTTCATTCAAATTATTGTTGAATCACACATTGCTAATAATAAAATCCAAAAAAACCATGGGAATCAACACTTTAAAATGTATTTATTAGACGTTATTTGGATAAACCAAATATTAACACAAAGCTAGGAGTAAGTCAAAATGGAAGCACCGCACCAAATAAAGGATAATTAAAAAAGATGTTGCAGATTTGGAGTCCAAGAAAGAGAAACACTCAATTTTTGGTACTATGAATTATGCATTTCTATAGGACATATTGTTGAGTCATTCAAATTATGTTGAATGACACATTGCTAACAGTAAAATCCAAAAAATTATGGGCATCAACATTGTAAAATGAATTGATTACATGTTATTTGAATAAACCAAATATTAACACAAGGCTATAAGTAAATCAAAAGGGAAGCACCGCACCAAATAAAACATAATTTAAACAGATGTTGCAGATTTGGAGGCCAAAAAAGAGAAGCACTCAATTTTTGGTACTATGAATCGTGCATTTCTATAGGACATATTGTTGGTTCATTCAAATTATTGTTGAATGACACATTGCTAACAATAAAATCCAAAGCCTCATGGGCACCAACATTTTAAAATTCATCTATTAATGCAATTTGGACAACATATAAATGGTTCGAATAAGGCATAACATAATTTAGAAGTACCTGTTGCAGTTTCGGAGACATAAAGAGAAACATTCAATTTTTGGTACTACGAATATGCATTTTTATAGGTCATATTGTTATTGAATGACGCATTTAATATTATTAATATCTTCTAATTAATATTTTAAATATGTGGAATGTCATTGGTGGACTTCTTTTAGAGGGTTTCGTACTTCAGGTAATTTATAGTTTCGAGGTTCATGACAATATATTAGTTGTTAATGATGTTATTCAATTTCACTAAAACTCATCTAGAGTTTGGAGATAATAAATTATCACTAGTACCTAATGTTATATTATTTTATAATTAAATGAATATATCTTGTTATTCTAATCTGGTCTATTAGGCTCAAAAGAAGAACTAGAACTAGAGTTTCGCTAACACAGCAGCTTCTTCAAACAAAGTACTTAATAATACTTGTTTGTAGTGAAACTATACTTATAGTCACATTTATTTATTAAAGTAGTGAAAATCAAACTTTCAAAAGTTATTTTATAAATAAACTTAAAAGTTAAAAAAAGTACAGTAGAAAGTACTTGATATGAGTTTTTAAATATTTATTGTGAATGGATAAGCAAACAAACCGATTTTTTAAATTTTAATATATTCCAACAATACCTTGCAGGAATCTCCTTGAAAACAACGATGTTGGCATCTCTTACGATTTACGAGATCTCAATGCCCAGCTTAGCTTATAAATAATGATATTACTCTTACTATACAGTATTTTTTCGTTATACCTAGAGAGCGAAAACGGCCTGGTCTAAATCAGAAATTAATAATGTCTACATACTTTTTAGGAAGGTATGACAACCTGCAAGTGCCAACTTTCTTTTTTTGGGCAACATTCATTCACTTATCGTCACTATTTGATAAATGCTATCATATAAACTATCAGCTGGTAAATTTTCAATATCAAGAGCGAAAAATTGAAATAGCAACAAAAATACTAGGTTTTACATTTCATCATAAATTTGATACAATATAATGAGTTGGTGGCAAAAAAATCTTCAATAGTAATTATATACAGTAAACATTCAATTTTATACAAATTCCGATTCTTTGGTTGGTATAAATCAATGAAATATATATAATATCATATTTCATTGAATTAGAAGACCAACCAAAGAATCCGAGAATTTTTATGAAATTAATGATACTAGATTATTTTAGAGAAAAATCAAAGATAACAATTGCTTTTGATATTACATTATTGTGGTATATGTTTTTGTTCTATATTGTAAACGTCTCGGCGACGAGACCAAAATTCCTTTGCGCCAAAGTACCTAGAATTAGTTCAGGCAATAAACCGGGAAAAAGGCCATAATAAAAAAAATATATAGCAAGCTTCAATTTCAAAAAATTTTTTGCATTTCGTTTCTAATACTCCATAGATCATTCATGACTATGAAGACCGCGGGGGTCTACCTTTCTACCCCCCAAAACGGGGTTTCAACCCGTCAGAGGAGCATTCTCATAAAAACAATCCATAAGTTTAGAAAAGTAATGAATTAAGGAGCCTAAAATGAACCCTAGTATGTTTTTTGGGTCGCTGATAACGATTCCGAAAACTCCCTCCAGATGGGAAATTTGGAAAATTTATATATAATATATAATTTATAATTTTGTTGCAAAAATGACCTCCAGTAGGTTTTTTGGGTCACGATTCCGCTGTTATTTTCCCCAAAAAACTTTCCAGATGGAAAATTCGGGAAATTTGAGATTTTCAGAGATGGTTATGAATAATAAAGCATAATTTTGTTACAAAAAAGACCCCTAGTATGTTTTTTGGGTCGCTGATCACGATTCCGCTATTAGTTTTCTCGGAAAACTCCCTCCAGATGGGACATTTGTTATCTTCCTGGGGTTTGGGAATAATAAAATATAATTTTGTTACAAAAATGATGACACCTCTAGTAGGTTTTTTGGACCGCTGATCAAGATTTCGCTGTTAGTTTTCTCGGAAAACCTTCTCTAGAGTGAAAAATCCTTGAAATTGTAATTTCCTTTGCCGTTTTCGGGGAATAAAATGAGAAAATTTTTGAGGTATGTATTTTAACTTTTTCTATTTTTCATTAAAGGTCTACTTTTCTAAACTTCATTATTCTACATATTTGTTTGCATCATTATACAGGGTGTCTCAGATTTTAACAGGGAAAATTTAATAGAAGATAGAAAATTTGATTTTGAGCAAAAAATTCCTGATAACATATATGCAGAGACGCTTAGTTTTTGAGATACAAGGGTGTTGAAATTGATAAAAAAATTTCGTTTTTTGCGAATATCTCCGGAACCGTTTAGCGTACAGAAAACAGCTTTTGCAAGCATTTTCTACTCATGGTAAGCTATGTTCTGTGTGATAATTTTTTTTTTTTAGTCATAATTGGTGAAGATTTTGAAGGGGTAGTTGGTGTTTTTCCCCCCAACTTCTACGCCACTGGAAAAAGTACGGTTTTGAGACAACCATTTGAACCGCCAATGTTTTCTACACAAAAAAGGTAGTCCTGGTCATAAGCTCTAAAGTTGACCGTTTTCGAGACAAATTAAGTTTTTTGTTGAAAAACATGGTCAATTTTTCGGTTTTGTTACTTGTTCTAACGTTTGAATAAATTTTGATTGAAACTCGCTTGTATCTCGAAAACTAAGCGTCTCTGCATATATGTTATCAGGAATTTTTTTGCTCAAAATCAAAATTTTCTATCGTCTATTAAATTTTCCCGGTTAAAATCTGAGACACCTGTATATATATTTTAAACATCATTATTATTATTATTATTATTATTATCATAAATTTTTTCATTCATTAACATAATTTTGATGATATAAAATTTTCATTTCATAGTTATTTTAATCGCCATCAGATTCATTATCAAAATCATTTTCTAAAATTCTATTACGATCATCATAAAACATACTAGGGGTCATTTTCGGCTCTTAATTTATTAAATTTTCTAAACTTTGGATTTTTTTTATAAGAATGCCCCTCTGAGGGGTTGAAACTCCGTTTGGGGGGGGGGGGGGGAGTAGAATGGTCCACTCCCGCGGTCTTAGGAACAAAATGCAAAAAGAAATTTGAAATTCTAGCTTACTATTTTTTTTTCCGGTTCGTTGCCTTGACTTAATGTTAAACAGATGTGTTTAAAATTTATGACCACGATAGGGAAGGACCGCTAATTTCGCCCCACCCTCTCGCAAGTAGCGGCTCATAAAGGTGTTCACTACTAGAACATTTGTTTTGCATATTACTAATTCGGATCAGCTTTCTACAGATACACAATTTTAAACATTCTAAAGTATATAGAAATTGTGTTCCATTAATTAAATTTTACCCAATGATTGCATATCGGTACATGAGTACCTCGACATGTTTCGATTGCATAGCAACATCATCAGAAGAATTTCTAACACACAAGTATTACGAGATCCTTAAATTAATACATCAATATTTTTGTGGGTAAGGAAGAGAACAGAAGTTCCCTCTGGTGGAAAACATTATAATGGCGAATCGGTTGTAAGTTGTAACATATATTAGAAGCAACGTAGTTCATCAAGTAGTGTATCAAATAAATAAATAGATCATAATTACCAAGAAAACAGCATCCTGCCTAACAGCACATACTGGATCACAGAGTAATTCTTCAGCCATCGGGGTCATATATTTAGCTATATCAGAAGGCTTAAATAGAGGAACGGCTTCCAACAATTGGATTGCTAATTCTTGTCTAAATCTCCAATTCCATTGATTGTCGGTCAATAGAAATCGACTTAGCTTAGGTAAGTAAGAACTTCGTTTCATGGGACTGATCAACTTAAGAAAATGTGCCAAATGTTTCAGTATTCCTATTCGAACTTCGTCTAGATCTTTGAGAAAACCATCGAAAAGCGGAGTTAAATATATCGTGGCACCTTCAGTACCCAATATCAGAGCTAATTCATGTAATGAACTAGCTACAGTTCTACGAACTTTGTACTGCATATCGGCTGCTAGTGACTCTACAGTGTTCTTTAATAAATTCCAGTTATTTCTACCTAATGTTAGTACGACTGCGGGTAACGAATATGCGCAATGGAATGCCATTTCATTGTCTATGGTACTTGCAAGCATCGGGTCTGTCATTGAAATAAAATGATCTACTAATGCCTGTGGAATTATATCTTGAGCTGCTTTTTTAACCATCGTTTCTGAAATCAAAATATGACTTTACTAGTGATGACAAATCATACATTTTTTCCTAAAGACCAATCAAAATTCCGCTCATTTATAACAGTGTTCAAAATAGCGCTATAGAAATAGCCTTGGCGAGACTTTTCTATACATCAACAGAAAGAGACAAACAGCATCAGAAAGCATTTCCGTTCCTTACTTTATACAACAATTTGATGTAAATTTCAAGTTGATTGTAACACGAAAGACTGTATAATGAACAGAACAAGATTTTGTTTGTTCCAACAGATCCAACAGATTTGGCTACATAATTTAATGATATGACAATTTATTAGTTTATCAAAGAAAACACGTTATAATCTATAACAAAATTTGAATATTGGTAAAACGATTGAACCCATCCCAAGAAATTATAAAACCTATCATTATTCTAATTTCAGAACGTTTGAAATAAATTGTGATAAATGTGAAGGAAAAGTAACAAAATAGAAGTTTAATGTATATGGCGCATTCCGAGTCATATTCGTACTTCATCCCAGGTGAGGTCTTTGGATTGCACTGAAATTCTGCAGGTGGTCTCTGCCTCAGGAAATATTAGGTTTCCCAAAATTTCAAGCCATATACTTCAATAATGTGCCGCCTAGAATATTTTTTTTTGGAACTTCATAGATTTAAAATGAAAAAACGGCATTTTTTCTGTAGAAAGGCTGTACTGAGACAAAAAATATACCAAATCATGGATTTGATGGGAAATTTTCCAACGAATTCAACGCCGCCTTCAGAATTGGTCTATCGTATCGAGCATGCGCGTAAAAAAAAAAACTGATTTTTCTTCAAAAATGTATATCTCCGGTGTTGCTACTCCGATCGAGCTGAAATTTTGTGTGAAGGCAGCTGAAAGTGAATACTTCAAAGTGGTGTATGAATGGTCATGCATAAATTATGAAGCAAAACCGCAAGAGTCAATTATCTGTATTTTCAAAAATTCCAAGTTCATGCTGATGGGTGAATATTAATCTCTGATCTGATTCCCGATTTGAATTCCTCGGAAAATTTTCGACCGATTATGTACTTTCTAACATTTTTTGAAGTCGATTCAATCAATATTGCGAGCATGCTTTTTTCAATATTCAAATTTGTTTGAAAGCGCTGTACATTTCTTGATAAAAATTTAATTTCTTAAAAAAAATAATCAAATAAATTGAGTTTTAATAATGAAATTTTTCATTTTAAAGAAAAATAATATTAAAAAAAATAATAATTAAATAAAATGAGTTATATAATAAAAATCATTATCAAATAATAATTTTAACAAAATCATAATTAAATAAAATAATAATAAAATTATTATTTTTTTAAAAGAAGAAATTGAATTTTTATCAAATGTACACTGCGCTTTCAAACAAATTTGATTATTGGAAAAAGCATGCTCGCGGGACACTTTAAAGCGTCCCTGCTTGCTGTACTATTTATTGAATTGTCCTGGTCAAGTAAAAAAATTCTATATTTCAAAAATTAAATGCAATTTTCCACTTCTTAATAAATATCAATTGAATCGACTTTAACAATTTTTAGAAAGTACACAATCGGATATTTTCCGAGGAATCAGAATGGGGTCAGATTTGAGATTAATATTCATCCATCAGCATGAACTTTAAAGAAATGGCCTAAAAACTGTTGAAAATATAGATAATTGACTCTAGCGGCTTTGTTTCATAATTTATGCATGGCCATTCTTACACCACTTTAAAGTACTTACTTTTAACAGAAAATTTCAGCCCGATCGGAGTAGCAACACCGGAGATATGAGTTTTTGAAGAAAAAAATCTGTGTTTTTGAGTTTGCGCGCATGTGCGATACGATAGCCCAATTCTGAAGCCGGCGTTGGATTCCTTGGAAAATTTACCATCAACTCCATGGTTTGGAATATTTTTTTGCTTCAGTAATGCGTTTCTACAGAAGAAATACCGTTTTTTCATTCACAATCAATAAAATTACAAAAAAAATTGAAAAATATTTTCATTATCGAAGTATATGGCTTGAAATGTTGGTAAAGATAATATTTCCTGAGGCAGAAGCTACCTGTAAAATTTCAGTGCAATTCAAAGACCTCAACTGGGATGAAGTGCGACTATGACCTGGAATGCGCTATATGTATTATGTGAATGAAATTAGCTTTTGCTGAATCACATAATTAACTTTAAGGTAATTAACTTATAAACAATAATGTGCATTACTTACTTTCTAAATTAATTTTATTTTCAGGACTTGATTCAGGCTCACCAGAACCATTCGCCATGAGTATGGAATTAAATTGATCAAGAAGCATCTGGAAACAATGCTAATTTTATATTTCGTAGATAATTGATCCAAATAAGTTTTAGATAATGATAGTCAGACTGACAATTATGTAACTTCAATTGTGTATCAGAAGACCGTCGTCATATATCATCATGAATATTTCACTTTCAGGGAACCACCAACAAACTTCAATTTTTTCTCCATGACTTGAGCATAAGCTCCATTATAATATTTCTGTTTGAAAAACGGAAATAGTAATGGTCTTTAGCTAATTTTTCCTACTTTGACATTAATTCCTTCAACTAATTGAATCATAGTCTACATTTCGGAGTAACAGATTCAGTTAAATCGTTCAACAATGAATTCATGAATGGTTGATCTGCATATATTCCTAAATTGCTAGCATGACCTAGAAGTCTCGGCCTATGGTTACGGTGCCAACATATATGTCTGCAATGAGCGCATCTGCCATCATCATGTATGTATATACAATGTGCCTGCTTGAATGTGCTCGACCATCATGACAAACCTACGGCAACCTGCAATAGTTGGAATGCGCGAATTGACTCTCTTCTCAAAGATACAGTATCAGATATAGTGTCAAGTGATGATGATGAAGATTGGGAACCCACAAATGTAACATAATAAATAATGATCCTAAATCATACCGCATAATACATACGCTATGCCTATTCCCATGTCTAAACTTGAAAATCATTACTGTACTATTTCAAGTTTTATCCGATTCAAATTAAAATATTTAATTCTACCAACTAAAGAGTGAATTCCGTCATGACATGCCTACTATACCTCTAGACCTACGTTCGCTACTTGTTTTTCTGAACGACTGTATACGAGGGCAGCGCCAAAAACTCCCGGCCTGAACATAGAACAAGGCATAGCAGGGCGGGTCAAAATACTGATAACATACAACTTGATGTCTTATTAGGCTTAGTTTTCTTATACCTCGTTTATCACGTTGTCAGAAGTCAAAAAAATTGAGACATAACTGTTATCATGGTCTTCTTTCTCCTCAAAGCATTAATTACGGCTAGGTGGGATGTACGGGGAAATATCACCGTCTTATTCGATGGTAAAAGACTGATATACATAGTTTCGAATGACGTTAGAACAGGAAGGACGATGGAAATGGTGACAAACCGCAAAATGGCCGTCGTTGAGAATCCCGCATTAGGCGACCGACGCTTGAAGGTGAAAGAAATATAACTAATGTAGCGCTTTCAGATACAAGCTTTTGTCACACGAGATGAAACAATGGTTCTCTGCTAAGATTATTTTCATAAAGTGAGCCGATGGAATGGAGGCTAAAAGGAGAAGCTCTACCAAGAAACTTAACGAGTAGACAAAACAGGTGATGGCTACGATCTTTTGGAATTATGAGGACATATTAGACAGCAAACCTCGCAACAAAATTAGGGAGAGAAGATGTGAAAAACTAACCAGCGAACGCAGCTGAAAATACACAAGCCGCAATGTGGGAATGTGGTTTAGAACAAATCGATCATCTTCCGAGAATTGCCCAGAAATGATACCCCCCCAGGCATATTACCCGATTGGGAAAAAGGGCCCTTATTGCAGTTTGGGAACATTTTGAAGACTAACTCTGAAGGAATGAATTTTCGGGGGTATTGATTTGTTGCTAAAACGACGTAATATCATCGATTTTAGAGGGAATTATATTGAAAAAAAAAATTTTATTTTCAACCTAAAGTTTCTTTCAGTCAGGCAGGGAATTTTTGCCACTGCCCTAGTAAATCCCATCATCAATATGGAACACTACTATGATTATATTCAATGAACAAAATTTTTTGAATAATTAACATTTGTACATGCATCAACTTGTTAACGTTCAGCAATTGAAATTGAAAAGCTAAAAGTATATTGTCACTAATTTGATGCAAAATTATCGATGATTCATACTATTATTTTCAATGACATGGAGACGAAGACGAACTGTACGTTAGTTCATTTTATAACTTGCTTCACGTCACTGCACTGTAAAAATTGTCCCAATCTTTCTATGAATTTTTGTCTTCATCAGTTTCAAGCAACAATTCTCATAAGTTATATAAACATGAAGTAGTATAGAAAATATATTAAACAATATCAGATATTTAATTTGAAAAAATATAAATTTTTCTCATTCTACCAAAGATAATAATTTAATCTGAAGAACAGCTTTCTACAAATAAAATGAGAGTATTTGAACTTACCCCGTTCTGAGAATCATCAATTTTGTTTTTGGAAGTTTGGCCATCATCTATAATTTTGGGATCTAATGGCAATTCCGGGTTAACATACCAAAAGTTGTATGAATTGAATGTACGGAGGTTATCGACGTCGTTTTGCTTATTTGTAATTACCTGGTTTTGTTCGGTGTTTTCATCACCATTCTCTGGATATGTTATATTACTGGTACAATGTAAATTCAAATTGGAATTGAAATCAGGTGCCAAACTATCTCCATCGCCAACTTGTACTAAATTAATGTTATTTACATCCGAGTTCAATTTCTTTACACTATCTAAATTATCACAAGTTAAACTAGGATCTGATATCACATTTGCATTGCTTGAACTTTTATCATAAACAGTCTCAGTTTTTTGATCTACATTTCTATAACTAAGTACAGCATTCTTTACACTTTCTACAATTTCTTTTATATCTTCTTCTGATGTTTCTGGATCTGATATACTTGAAGCATCCACATTTTCAACTACAGATTCACCCAATGGTTCGTTTATTAATTCTAACTGAAAAATATCCTCGGAGCTCTGTAAGTTAGTCTCGGCTTTGTCGAGATCGCTTTCCAAACCAAATAAATTATTCAAAGGATTCATGATCACATCTACATCATTGTTATCGGTATTCGACATTTTATTGAAATCCGTAAGTAGCGACACATATCTATTACTACCTGGAAGTAACATGTCTGCCTCTTCTTTATCCACATTCCAAATAATGTTTTCATAGGACTTTTGTACAATTCTTGAAAAGCTATTCATTCTGCGAACATCAATGTCTGTTAAAACCATTATTTTTCAATATACGCAATTAGTATATCTTTTATTGAACAAAGAATTGAAACTGAACTTGTGATATATTAGAATCAAAAATTTATTGACAAGTGGTTCTACAAAGAGGGTAGGTAACTGTATTCTGTTACCTACCCTCTTCCCAACAAGTCACTAAAGGTAAATATAACAAATTGACTGGTGGGCTGTAGCTGCATCAACAGATTTTTGTATCTATCCTGATTCAATGAATTATCTGATTATGAAAAGTCATGAACAAAAGAAGTTGAAGTTAAAAAAAAAGTTCTTTTTCATGACAATAGGTTGAAAAATGAGGTCACCAGAAGAGAAATATTATTCGGTTTTTGAAAAATTGATGATAATAATCTGAAACAATTGTTATACCATAAGAATTGGAATGAGCGCAAAAAAAATTGTAGTACCTAAATCATGTGACCATGTTAAACAGATTAAGTTACGAAGAATATAAATCATAAACTTGCCAGAGCAAAATATTTTGAAAAGCGCATTTTCAAAATTTGATATAATTCTTCAATAAAATTGAATATCAAAGATAAGACTCTTAAATTATTAAAGAAGTTCCTGTACCTTGAAAATGAAATAGAACCATTTTGTTTGAGTAATAAATATGCAGCTGAATTTGAGTCATGGATTGTTTTTCAGATCAGTTTCATTTGCTATTTGCTCAAATCATTGAATTATGTGATATGTAGGTAGATTTATAGACTTACAAATATTCGTTTCCCTTTTCATTAACTAAGATTAATTCTCTCATATTATTGTAACTCATATTTGTTGCTGCTGGGCTGGCAAATGTTGCAATAAAAGGTCCCAGAGTTTGGAAGGCCGACATTTTAACCCATCTACATTCATCTTGTAATAAATTTGAAAATATTGGGGCCAGTGTATCATGCCTTGAAAGGGCAGTGCTAGCACAAGAAACGAACATGATAACCTCTGCACAAGACTTCCGAACACCCCATACATCATCTTTACACAGTTCTACATAACATGGCAACTACGACAAAAACATATTATTAATACTTATTTTACACCAATCAAAATTTTAATTTCTAGTTCAAGTCAGATGGACGATTTTAACTTCAAATATGTATCAGAAGACCGTCGTCGAAAAATCATCATATTAAACACAAATCTTTTGTATTGTAATTGTACTGTGATAATAAATATCATGTAGGATCCAATAATGGTCAACCACTGAGCCGTCAAACATTCTTTATTGCCTTTTATACATCCAAGGTAGTATTACTCAACATGTAGAAAATATTTTACGTTGTAGTCCTATTGAATCCAAAAGAACTAATCAAAATTTAAATTTGTAGTTTAAGTCAGTTGGACGATTTTAACTTCAAATATGTATCAGAAGACCGTCGTCAAAAAATCATCATATTAAACACAAATCTTTAGTATTGTAATTGTACTGTTAATCCAGGCTGTGAACCGGGATTTTAGCAATAATAAAAAAAAACATCCTAGATGATATTTATTATCACACATAGTCCAGGCTATGAACCGGAAAATAAAAAACATGTAAGTTCGAATCAAAATATTTTTATTTGCATTAGCTTCAGGTTCTCAGGATCATTCATACACCTATAGACCTCTTGGGAACCCCAACCCCCACCCATTGGAGGTGAAAATGGCCCGTAATCTCCCCCAAATTTGCAACATGCCAAGTCTTGAACTGTATTTCCTACAAAAAAAAGGTATTTTGGCATTTCGAGTGCACCTAGGGGGTTTTTTGGGTCGCTGAACACGAATCCGGTGACAGATTTCCTTGCTATCCATTTTAGGGGAATTTTGCAATGTACATGTTTTGGGCATTTCGAATGTACCAAGGAGGTTTTTTGGGTCGCTGAATAAGATTCCGAAGCCAGATTTACTTAAAATTCATCATTGGGGTGGTGAAATCGACAAAATTGGCCAATTTTGCACCCCTAATATGTTATTTTGCTATTTATGTGTTTTTGTCATTTCAAATGCACCAAGGCGGTTTTTTGGGACGCTGAACACAAATCCGAAGCCAGATTTACTTGCAATCCATCGTTGGGGTGGTAAAATCAACAAAATTGGCCATTTTCGCCACCAATGGTTGGGTTGGGGTTCCCAAGAGGTTTTAAGGTGTATGATCCTGAGAACCTCCTGAAGCTAATGCAAAAAAAAATTTTTGATTCGAACTCACATGTTTCTTTTTTTTTATTTTCCGGTTCATAGCCTGGACTATGTGTGATAATAAATATCATCTAGGAGCCAATAATGGTCAGCCGCTGAGCTGTCAAAGATTCTTTATTGCCTCTTATACATCCAAGGTAGTATTACTCAACATGTAGAAAATATTTTGCTTTGTAGTCCTATTGGATCCAAAAGAACTATTTCCAACCTTTAGTGTGTATTTTGTAAATGAAATTTGGCTAATAGTAATGTTGAATTCAAATTTTTCAAATCTTAATTTGTTTTTACAAAATAAATATGAATCGGATTCTACTTTCGACATCAAAAGTGTAACAATGATAAAACAAAATTTAAAAACTTAACCTATGCAGTACAAAATCAACGAGTAAAAACTAGTGATGCGAATAATCGAGTTAAGAAAATCTATATAATCGATTATTGAAATTTATCTCGATAGTTGTCAGAAATTAGTACCAGTCATTTTCGTTATTAGTAAAACGCGCACGACGGTTCGACAATCAACCAGTTAGTACATATATTTAAATTATTCTCTCGGTCATACAAGACACGACACAAGTAGTAATTGAAAAATCTTGGCTTCCGGACGGATTCCGCGTCACAATAGCTCGACTTGATGCCGACGTTTCGCCAACCAGAGTTCAAGCCTCAAGTCTGCCCTGAAGATGCCACCTGTAATGGTTGGCGAAACGTCGGAATTAAGTCGAGCTATTGTGACGCGGAATCCATCCGGAAGCCAAGATTTTTCAAGATTAGCTATCCGCGGAAGTCTACTATCCAAGACAACTAGTAATGGGGATAATGGACTCAAGATCGAGGGGAGGGGTAGTGGAATATCTATATAACAAGTCATAAATCATAAGCGGAAAAGACAAAATGTAAACCTAAGAACCTGCACTCAAAATTAAAGACTTGTTACTTGTCTCATGGGTGCCACATGTCAAGCTAATGATCACATTAAAGAAATACTGGTAAAAGATTAGTAGACATGTTTTATCTATACTACCAAGTACTACACATGAATATGCAATGTAGTTTTCCAAATTCCAAAGGAAGGTATCAAGGATGCAACTACTAATTTAGTAGATTATTGAAATATGTCTATTACTGACAATCAATTGCTGAATTATCTCGATTATTCTCATCACTATTAAAAATGCTGATCACGATATATCTAAATTTTTAAATATATTTTATTCAAACATGACACTAACCAATATTTTCCCATATGCATCTTTTCCAACTACTGCACAAAAGTCTCCAAAAAGTGAAGCACAAACTCTACGAACATAAAACAAAGGGCTTGAACACAATTGGGCAAACCTCCTCAGAAAAACTCGCTCTGTAACATCCTTCCCTAATAGTGGTGCCATTCTACTCATTAACTGAAACATGATAAATCAAAATGACCAGCTTGCAAACACATGGGATTAAAACAAATTAAACATGTACACAATTACAATCATGTGCTATTTGTAGTAGAAAAGTTTTTTTTATGTAATTTATTAAAATCTTATAATTAATATACAGATGTGAATGTTATGAGGGTGATCTAAGTAATGAAGATGTGAAGTGTACACCCATGCGCTCATCAAAGCTGGCTGTGATATGGTACTCCATCATTTCACATCCAGATGATGAGCCCAAGAATGCACCAAATCTTTGTTGCATTTATGAATGTTATCTTCACTGTTGATTATCAATGCCGTAACGGTCATCAAAGCTGGCTGTGATATGTATAAAAAACCATTTCACATCCATTTGATGAGTGTTACAACAAAAGTTTCAGTCTTACTCCCAGAGCTTCCACCTTCAAAATTTTCTGTGTTCTTGTTCTAATGGTTGTTGGGAAAATACAATAAATAAATGTTTGGTGAAATTCATAAAGGATATACTAGTTTTAGATAAGTAAAAACGAAGAAACATGACAATGAAATCACATAATAAAAAGACCCAAACAAACAAGCTTAACAAAATTGTTTAGTTCCAAATATTGCAAAACGAAGAAACATGACAATGAAATCACATAATAAAAAGACCCAAAAAACAAGCTTAACAAAATTGTTTAGTTCCAACTATTGCAAACTAACATCAATTTAAATATGAAAATTATGAATAAGTACAAATTCAATTACATTTGAAATAGCAATATAAATCAAGCTTTCATGAAATACAATAATTTAGTAAAGTTAGCAACTGTGCTCAAATAATTTCAAAATAACCCAATCTCTTGATGTTACTGGAGAGCATAATACCACCATAAATAATGAGTCATTGAAAAAAGCAAAGAGTTGCATGCAAGTCTGGCAATGAGATGGACACGTTTTAAAGCATCATCCCATATCATGAAGACAAATTTACAAGAGATAGCAAAAAGTTTATTGATGGAAAGTAGTGGGATGTATTTCATCTTAGTAACCCTGTCAATGCTAGAGCTTCAACAAAATACAGCAATGTAAACAGAAAATTAAACACAAACAAAACTCACTCAACATTTTTGTTGGTATTTCCTTCAATCCAACTCGTCAAAATGGCTGTGATACCACTTAATAATACGGATTCACAACCAATTTGACTGTCAGATCAACGGTAAATATGTTTCCCATTCAGACAGCAGAAACGATTTTTTCATCCAGATAAATCTAACCCCAACCTGCTGCTATTGAAAAGCAATCAAGCTCATCAAAGTGGCTGTGATACCTTACTTAATAAAAGATTTCACAACCAAATTGATGAGATGAGCACCTTCAAATACATCTGAAGAGTAAAAAACTGCTTTGTATCTTCCCTTTGTAGACAATTAACACAACTATGCTCATCAAAGCTGGCTGTGATAGCACTCAAAATATCTAAAACCTCCAACTCTGATAAGCAAAGTCAAGTCAAACTTTTGGAATCTTCCATATTTGCCAGTGTGATCTAATGTAGAAATAGCAGTCTCTGCATGAAAGACAAGGTAGTGAGACAAAATACAGAACCATCTCACTACCCATGTCTTTCATGAAGGGGCGCCAAATGCTGCTGAATTCTCATTTAGTTAAAAAATAAAACTGCATTGTTAAATGTACTAGTATTATTTAAATACTATTAAAAAATTCAATGATCGTTTGTAGAATTGTACTAATTTGAAGTGCTCTACAAAAATTCGAAAATATATTCTCTATAAAGCCTGGAGTTATTCATGATTCTGCACTCAATATCACTATTGTAGTTTCTATAGTATACCAACTGAAAAGTTTAAAGCAGATTCAATATTTATTCTAGGTTGAAATACATATTTTTTCAAAAAGCAAACATCCTCTGAGAGTGATTAGAACTACAAAATTTAAGAACTAGATCTTTTTATGAATTTCTATCTGATAAATTAGATCTGATTCATTAGAAGTACTTATAAGAAATGTTATCAATGTTGAGTTGGTCCAAGGGAGTTCTTAAGTTCAAATTGTGCTAAAATATAATAACTCCATATTTACAAACTATTTTATCCATATTCAGATTCAGTACATTGAAGAATGCAGGATTCACATGAAAATGATGTATTATAGGTATCGGAAAACAAACAATGTCGATATTAAAAAAATTACTTAACACTATCTTATTAAGTAGATAGTCCCCAATGTTTGGCATAAACTGTTACAGAATACAGTTGAAAACAATATAAAACTAATACGAATTCTTATTTGGGCAAAAGTATTGTATATGGGACAGTGTAAATTTGCGTTTTCAATTTTTTTTCCCAAACTAGGGCGTTTGCTATACACAGTAGGGATGGCGATCTGAAATCGATTAATCGAAGAATCGATTATTTCGACTAAATAAATCGATTTTTTAAATCGATATTTTGTAGTGAATCGATCCGGTGAATCGATACTTCACCCTTGAAAATCGAAATTCGATTATTTTATTTATGATAAGAAATATACACCTATTTAGAATGAGTTAAATGTGTAGTTGGACGAGGAGTCAATGCTTGGGCTATCGAGACTAATTTTATGGATGGATTACTATACACATGTAGACAGCTTTTCATTTAATTACGCACTTACTCGCGAGATGGCGTGAGCTCAGTTTCTCCATGCTGTTCTCCTGAATACGGAAAAGATACGCAACAATTAAGTTTGTAATCTGTGGTTTAGTGTAAATATTGACATTATTTGTTTGTTTATGTTTATATCTTGATAGTATTTTTGCGATATTCTGTGAATAGAAAAATAAATTAGTATTCCGTAGTGCTTGATACAGACTGATACTCAATAAAAAGTAAGTAATCAATTGTTGTTTTCTATTTCTGCAACATTTACACTGTACTACTACTTATGTTTATTCATCGATATAACCTCTTTAAACCAATTTCTAAAATCTCCGTTAAAAACCATTCTCTAGTTATTTTTTTTTACGACGCGATTGTTGATTCTATTCTAATTTTTTCAAGTTGATGAAAGTTAATTAATGCATAAGATATGATTTTTTTTAAATGAATTAATTGGTACCGATAATATCTTTTCATTTTTTTTTCTATTTAGTAATAAAAAATTGTATATTTTCAGGATGTCAAATAAAAGCGATCTATGGAATCATTTTATAAAAAAAGATTTAGGGGGAGTATGCAAATATTGCCACGTAGAAGTAAAAACTAAAGGGAACACAACAAATTTGCGAAATCATTTAGTCAGACGTCACCCATTGATTAAGACCGTAAGTCAAAAAAAGAAGAATGATAGTAGTAGTGGTAATACTCAAAGTGGTGGTGGAAGTAGTCAAGTTAGTGGAACCTGTATTCTTTATATCTCAATCATGTTTTTCGTTTTTTTACGTACTGAATGCCAAAAATAAAAAGTAATTCTTAATTAAACCAAATAACACTATTCTCTTGGTTATCTAGGGTTCAGAAAATGATGCGATTTTCGATGACATTGCAAACTCTCGTAATGTTGATAATTCAGATACTGAAAGTGTGGCTTCAACTCATTCAACTGCTTCTGCATCAACTTATAAACAGCAAACATTGACGTCTTGCGTTACAAATATAAAATCATTTGGAGGTAAAAGACATAAAATATGAATTCATTATTCTATAGGTGAGACACGTACTGAATAGGCAATTAGGATTTTGTTGTTTCTTTCTATTTTTAGATAATGGTGTTAAGACTGGACAGATAAATAATGCGATTGTATTCATGATAGCAAAAGATGGTTTGCCTTTAAACACTGTGGAAAAACCAGGATTTAATTATCTAATGAAAACAGTGGCACCACTCTACAAAATTCCAGCTAGAAAAACAATAACGTATATGATTGACGATAAGTATGATGTTCTTTCAAGACAGCTTAAATTAAAAATACAAGAAGTTGAAGCCTTATGTTTAACTGCCGATGTTTGGACTGACCCACATAATAGCCAGAGCTACATGGGCTTAACTGGTCATTGTAAACATGAAAATAAGTTAATGAGCATAGTTTTTGGTGTATCTGCTCTTACAGAACCTCACAATGCTGAATACTTAGCTCATATAATTACTGAGATGACCAATAAGTGGAATATACAGAGTAATAAAGTGATAGCTTTTATTACTGATAATGGCGCAAATATCGTTAAAGCTGTTACAATTGTTTATGGCAAAAATAAACATATGCCGTGTTTCGCTCATACATTAAATTTAGTGGCATCGAAACCATTTGATAATAAAGATGGATTAGAAGAAGCAAAAAATCTATTAACAGCTGTAAAAGAAATAACTACATATTTTAAGCACAATACAAATGCTGCTGATTCTTTAAAGAAAGCTCAGGAACACAAAGCCAAGCCTTTGACACTTATCCAATCTGTTTGTACCAGATGGAATTCAGTTTTTTACCAGCTGGAACGATTCGTTGAATTATCTGAAATAATTGCACCAATATTACTCAAGTACCCGAAAGCACCTACGATGCTAACTGCAAGACAATTAGAACATATAAAAGACTTAATAAATATACTGAGACCGTTAGAAAGAATTACAAAAGAAATATCAGGACAAAATTATGTTACTGCAAGTAAAATCATACCAATTATATCTTGTCTGACTGAAACATATAATGCAATGGAAACTTCAACGGACGTTGGTGCTAAAACAAAAGCTTTGATTATTGAAGGCTTGAAAAAGAGATTTGGGAATGTCGAAAAGGTTCATTTATTAGCAGCGGCAACAGTTTTAGATCCTAGATTTAAAAAAATTCATTTCATTGATCATATAGCCTGCTCCCGAGCGATAGATAGAATTAATACTTCAATTTTAGATACTCAGTCTCAGTCACAGCAACAACTTCCGCAAGAAAACAGGGAGGGAAATGATCAAGAAGAAGAAGGAAATGATGCAAATAGAGGAATTTGGAATTTCCACAAGTTACTTGTAAAAAAGCAGCTTTCTTTATGTAACACACTTGCCCAAGAAAATCAGGGTTTGAACGAAGAGTTTAAACACTACTTATCGCAGGCAGTGGTGCACTTAAACTATGATCCTATACTTTACTGGCAAGAACAGAAAAATTCTATTTATCATCACGTTTACTCAACAGCTATGAAGTATATGTGTATCGTGGGATCATCTGTACCTTGTGAGCGACTGTTTTCAGTTGCTGGGAATATTGCAAGTGATGAGCGAAACCGTTTGGATCCCACTAGACTCAACAGACTCTTGTTCCTGAAAAGTTTGGACGTTAAATACTGGGAACTGTAAATTTTATAATTTTTCAACTTTTAAATATTGTAAAAGATTTTATCTTAAGTAGAGGTTCTTATACATGTTACATTTTAGTATAGTTGTAATTGTTTAATTCATTAAAAATGATTGAAGATTGATTATTTCAGCGTCTTTCATATTTTCTATAATTATACATCCATTATATGTCATAAATAAAAACTTTTATCAAAGTCGAGAAAAAATCGATTTTCAAGGAATCGATTTTTTAGACTTCGATTTCTCTATGAATCGATTTTTCATACTTCGATTCAAATCGATTTAAAGATCGATCTTTTTTTGAGAGAATCGCCTTCCCTAATACACAGTTAAAATTGTTTTTGACCGTGGAAAGGCATATTTGAGAACAATTATTTACCAGAAAATTTTATAATACACTATCAATTGCAAATGTTTATATAGCATCAGCATTTACCCATATTTAACAAACTAACCTGCGATGACGTTGCCGCATGGAATACAGGAAATTTAGTCGTAACGGAATTACCAAATATATATAATATAGCATCAGTATTTATAATAAATATTCTTCATCTAATGGTGATCTCTGAAAATGCTTTTCCATGCTTCCATATCGAATGTACTCTGTAATTCATTGATTATTTCAAATTTTGTATTTTCAGATTGTCCCATATATCATACTTTACCCTAACTTTGAAAATAGCTTATATATCTAGGGTCTAGGGAAAGGAACAATTTAATTGTCAGAAGTAGATAATTGATAAAAAGCATTATATGCAGTATAAGTTCACATACCGTTATAATTCCAGTATTCAAGTCTGACATGCTTTCCACCTTCGATAATGCAAGCACAGTTGGACATACTTGAATTTCAGCTTGCTGACATGAAATGAGTCCTTGTTCTAAAAGATTTATAACTGTAGAATGGGCTGCTTTATCAACAGCATTATCAGAACACCCCAAGTGCCGAACTACTAAGGGTAATAAGTACTCCCCAACTATAAGCTTCAGAGGTGGCACTCTCACTGTACAGTCTATAGCTTGTGCTGCCATATAAGGTATTTGTTCGATCAAATCAATTCTTACCCCAGGCTCTGGAATAAAATAAAAAATTGATACATAAGAGGTCTCTTTCCTATTTATGCATATTGAGCAAAACATACAAAATATATAGTAGAAGTTGAACATGTGTTACAACATAATTATATTAATAAATGCTTACTAGAAATTTTTGCCAGTTGTTCCCTATTTATACAATTCAAAATTAAGGTGATATTGACATCAAACGATATATGAAGGTTAAAATAACCATACTTTTAGAATCGGATGGAGAATAACATGCCATGAAGAATTTGGAAAATGTATTACAGCTACATCACTTCAATGTGTCGGTATTGAAAAACTTGGGGCTTTGCTACAAATATTTTGATTGGTTTTTGAGGGCAGTGAGCTTCACTACAACCACAAATGAAAATAAATTTTTTCAAGACAGAATATATTAACAAGTATGTGTCGAATTACTCTACACTCCAGTTCAATATTTATAAACACATCAGAATCTAACAGTTTTCCAGAATGTATAACAAAATTTAAAACGATAGGTTTTGTATTAACTTGAAATGATCACAAAAATTGCATCGTTAGTTAAAAAATTTCATACAGAAATGTTTGATATTTCAATGAAATATCTATTCAATAATATTTCTACATAATACAACTACTACATTTTACACACGTTTTAATGACACCAATAAACGGTTATGGTCGTAATTGAATAAACGGCGAATAAATATTACATCAAAACGAAAATATTGGTCCTAATTAAATGGGAGACAATTGAAAACATTGTTCAAACTTTGCAGTTAACTTTGAATAACAGTAATATATATTTAGCGGCAAAGTTGAAAGCACGCGGTACCTCTTCTTACCACCATTTTGATTTCAGCCGAGTATCTTACAGGTTAACCGGAAACGCAAAAGTAAATTGTAAAGCAAATAAAACAAGATGAAAGTTAAAAAACAATTCCATACTTACAGCTAGTCATTAGAATCAATAATCCACAGTATTTTTATTATTTTTCGACATTCGTTTCTGTATTTATGCAAAAAAAAATGAGAACAAGCTACAAGCGTAACGATAGCCATGCCGCCCCGACTATTGCGAACATCTACACCAGGTGACGCCACCATAGCGCGGCAAGATCGTTGAACGCTAGTAGTAGAACGTTCCATTCAACTCGCGCAGGACCGCCCAGCGTCTGATATCGTTCTATAACGGCTTACCATTGCGTGATGTGAAATATAACATTAGAGTAAAGACTGGCTGTTAATTTGTATATAAATCATTGGAACAATAATTCAAGATGTTACCAAATAATTAACGTCTCTGTCTAGCTTAACCAACCAGTACCTATTTGCAATTTGGTAGAACGTAAAATAACGATAATAATTATTTGTAAACATATTTAAATCGTAGACGAGTGAGAAAGTATAATTAAAAAACGTTATTCTTCAAATATACAATAATGCATATTCCTACTTCTTCACAATTTCTTTCATTATGGGTGAATGAATGGAATGCAAATATCAATCGATCAATATAAAACTTTCTCTGCAATCGCCTGTATTAGACCAACGCGCATCTTTCCCGCCCGTCGAACACCCGACAGTGGAACTAGTGAAAAGTGGAAGCGTTTAAGCGTTATCATCATAGATTTCCGTGCTCGACTTGAACGCTTAGAAAGTTATTTGTATTCATTTCGATAATTATATTGATTTACTCAATTAACACCATTTTTGTAACTTATGGTTAGTTGGTTACTAAAGATAATAACATTCTATCGGATCTGAGTCTAAAATAGGTAGTAAAATACCGGTAGCAATATACTGAGTAAAGCCACATTTTGGTTAAAATGGCCATACGTTCCCTCCCAACGCAAGATATGAAGCTGTAACAAGCATCTATTCATTACCTCTTATTGAATAATTATTTTGTTCGTACATTTAAATAGGATTCTCGGGATGTGCATGCCGATATTTTCCAAAACGGCTGAATTGAAAATTTAAATAATTTTGCATACTGCTATATTATGACATTTTATTTTGTTTATCAGACCTGCATGAAATAGGTATATTACCGAAGAAAAAAATCAATGACAGAAAGTTATTAAACGAACCAACGAGAGTGTCAATGTCAAGCTCATCACTACGATTTCTCGGTTAGGTTGATGATCCATTCTTGATTATTGGAACCTCATTACTATACCAGTGCCAAACTAAAAATGAAATAAAAGAAGTTGTATTATTGGTAATTATTTCTGATTGGAACCAACAGAGATGCAAGATGAAGTTGTATTAGGTATTGATGTGTCAGATATTTCTGAATTCTGACTTGGTTCTTGATTAGGTATTTACATAAATATATTTACCAATACAGGATCATCCACCGTTCTTGAAAGTCATTACTTTTACTTCCCTCCCCATACTTAGTACAGGGGAAAAACTTTTCCCGGATTTTCGAAGAAAAATTCGTTTTGAGTCTTTCTGAACTCATCTACACTATTTTGGAGATGATGCCTGTGGGTGCATATGTAACCCACGATGGAGACGATTGCACTGTAAACAAGAAATGACAAAATATGTCCAAGGAGGAAAAATATATCCAGAGGTTTATCTCGATCTGAAAAATGGGAATTTCTACCGGATCAGTCTTTTATTGATAATGTATTCCCAGGGTGATCCAATCGTTCCAAATTTCTGTTTATACAAAAAGACTATCTATTGTGGAAGTGGATAAGCTGTTCAGCCTGTGATCCTCGTAGGGTGTGAATTAATAAGGTCTTATCTGAGGCCAGCCCCTAGACCACGTGACTCTCTACAGCACTCTGGTGCAAAACATATCCAATGCAAAATTCCATGCTGTCAATACCAATGAATATTATCATTTGCGGTGCAAACAATTTAGAAAGTGTAGTTGAGGAAAGTATTTATACTGTGACTCAGTGGCATAGTAAAGTCAATCTGCATAATGTTTGAAATATTTTCATACTTTAAAATTCAACTCTAATGTATTTAATAATTTTTTCGCAATCTCGTTTCCTTTGCGTTTTTGTAAAAATCATAAGAATGAAAGTGTTTAGAACGACGTATTGTGATAAAATGAAAAATCGCATGAGTTTTCCGAAAATCGCGAAAAAACTCAAATATATATTTGAATACTTTTTATCACTGATAACGAAATATCTCGTTTCCTTTTGCTTTTTTGGAGAAAATCACAAGAATGAAAAAGTGTTTAGAATGGCGATTTTAACAATACATAGCTATCGCAGTATATAATTTTCCGGAAAACGAAACTGAACCGTCAAAATATGCAGATGTACTTTTTTTTCTGAAATGTTAAATATAAGGCCTGATTTCGATATTTTGAAAAATACTAGAAGACATTTTTTAAAATGCCATTTTACATGAAACCAAATTCGAAAACATACAACAATTTTTCCCAAATTTTCCAGAAATCGTGAAAAACATCTCGTAATATCCATGTATAATATACTTTTTTTGGAAACATAGAAATATCTGGAGTTATGATGCTCCTAGAATTTTTTTTTCCCAAAAAAATATATTATACATGGATATTACGAGACTTTTTCGCGATTTCTCGAAAATTTAGAGAAAAATTGAATGCTTTTGGAGTATGGTCCCATGTAAAATGGCATTTTAAACATTTTTTTAAACTTATGTTTCATTCAAAAAATCGAATGCAGGATTATATTTAACATTTTAGAAAAAAAAAGTACATCTTACATATTTTGACGGTTCAGTTTGGTTTTCCGGTTTGGTTCTATACTGCCATAGCTATGTATTATTAAAATCACCATTCTAAACACATTTTCATTCTTGTAATTATCGCCAAAAACGCAAAGCAAACGAGATATCTCGTTATCAGTGATAAAAAGTAATCATATATAATATATATATATATTTGGGGTTTTTCGCGATTTTCGGAAAACTTTGTGCAATTTTTAAAGGAAACGAGATATTGCAAAAAAACATTTTCATATTTGTATATATAACAATGTTCCCCCACCTACATGGGGGACGCGTTAGGGGCACTCGATTTCGGATGTCCCATCCTACATTTTTATCTATAAATGAAAAATGTTTCCTCGATTTCTGGGAAACATCCTAATTTCTGGGGACTATTTATCCATTTTTTCTAAAATATCTATACTTTACCCTTAGGATGAGGCATTCTCAAGAGAATCAATTGAAACATCAAAGAACGATGTTACTAACAACGAACTTATTATTTCACTTATAGGGTGAATCTGAGTTCTCACTGTAATCAGCGGCCGACAGGCTGCTATTATTAGCGAAGATATGAAAGAATTATTGTAAAATACAGAATAACGTAACTTGGAAAAATAATACGGTGTATTATGTTACTATGAAGGGTTTGAAATATGGTGGATGTTTGAAAACTAACCCGAGAAAAATGAAACAAACCAAACTGCGATAAAATTGCTGCCTGGTGTTTCGAACCTATAAGCTACAGATCCAAGCGGTAAAGTCTTGAGAGGACAGCTGAATTTTTTGAAAGACCAAAAGTCACCTTTACTCCTAACGATTTTATGCAAGCTTCATTTTTTCTAATGTCCTGGAGCTTATACATTTATTAGAGCGTCTGGAGATTCAACTTTACCGAATTCCAACTATTTGAAAACAATGTCCGATGATCTCAAATGTCATAACGGAATTAAAAGGTCACAAGGAGCTTATACATTTATTAGAGCGTCTGGAGATTCAACTTTGCCGAATTCCAACTATTTGAATACAATATCCGGTGATCTCAAATGTCATAAGAGAACTAAAAGGCCACAAATTACTATTAAGACGGAGTGAGCGGTAGCGAACGAAGTCTTTCCTAATTTCAGTTCATACTGCACGTTGTTGGTTTCTACAAAGCCGTCGAACGGCGACTCCGATTTATTCAAAATTTTCAGAGGATATAGGTATAATGATCGAAATTTTACTGATTTATAATCTCAATGTCTTACTGTTGGAGTTATGGAGCAGAGCGGGCCGTCGAAATACTCGACGCTATTCGCTCTGTTTCACGTGTCGTTAGGTGCTTGAACTATCTGGCCGATTGTAGAAATAGAACAACACGTTCGCTGCCGGTCACATCCGCTTGTTCGCCTTCCCAAAAAGGGCTCGCGCGTTCCATCGACGGCACCCGACAAAAGGCTACTTTCAATTCTGATAGCCTCGAATTCTTATACCTCAGGTCCGCGGCGTTGATTGAGAGTTACTACACGTTCAATTTTGAATCAACAGATCCGGTTAATCTGTATTTCATATCCCTTAGTACTTTGAAATTACACAGAATATACTATAACAAGAACAGTAAAATGAACAAAATAGTTTGGTTTTCACTAATATAATTAAGACGGTCTTAAGCGAAACACTTCGTTCGCAATAGAATAAATATACGAGTTTGACTTTCACTGATTTAGACGGAGTGGGTGTACCGAACGAAATCTTTCCAATTTTCGGCTCACTAGCTCACTCCGTCTTAACCATTTGGGCATATGCGCAGCGTACTGAGCCTAGTTTATTAAATAGGGCAGAGTTTTAATTCCGTGGTCTACGCCCCTAGCTATTACTGCTAGTAGTAATACGAGAGTGCGTTACTAATGCTTGTACAGGCAATACTTTCGAGTTTGAACGGTCGCTTAACCATTGAACTATAATAGTTCAATGGTTTAAACGAACTGGCATCCGTTGATGCATGTGGTGCTATTGAAAAGTTATCAAGCTATTGCATATAGATTTTATCGCGGGCTTTGAGCGCGGCGACCGAATCAAGAAATTCCGTAACGAAAAATAATGTAAGACCTAAACACCTAACATGTGTCAAATTAAATAATTAATTTGAAGTTTCTAAAAGTGAGAAATTTCGCTATTTTATACGAATGTTATAACACTCTAGCGCTTTAGACTCCGGGATTTTCACGTGGCCTATCGAAATTAGAAGGTTCGAATTATCTAAAAACATAATTGCATGAACTCCAGACGTCCTATGTAATTAGCTACGAACGAAATCATTCTGACATATGCCTCTAGGAGCTCGCTACGCGTCAGTTAGAGTTTATACGTTAGACGCACGTAGCAGAGACCTGAGAGTACCTGTTTCTATTAAGCATATATTGCATATAGCTTTTACCGCGGGCTTTGAGCGCGGCGACCGAATCAAGAAATTCCGTAACGAAAAATAGCAGGAACTCGTTTATGTTGCGCTCTCTCGGGTGACTAATATTGAAGAATTGTATATCACGACAAAAAACGATAATTATACATTCAAGTTTTATAATAATCGAAGGCAAGCTGCATCGACTGCATCTTTGTTGCAAGAATTCAAAAGACTGCCTTTAAATAGTGTTCAGACGACAGCTCAAAGTGTCTTAGATTTCCTTAGTAATAGAAATGGCATTTCAATAATGACTTTCAATTGCCAAAGTCTAAATAGTCACAAATACGATTTACAAGATTCAGTTACGAGACAAACAAATGTGTTACTTCTTACCGTATCTTGCATGGCGCATGATAATCCGATTGAAATACCTAATTTCAATTGTATTGTTCAATTCAAACGAGATACTGTTCCAAAAGGTGGGGTAGCTATTTACCAAAATAATAATAATGTAACTAATATTATGACTCCGAATATTGAAATAAATATTGCACACGTTAGCGATGTTAATGTTAGGCGCTCATTTGTTGGAGATATTTGTGCGTGCTTATGCAAACTTAGAAATGGCCTACACATAGTCATGGTAGCAATTTACATTTCTCCGAATCCAAAATTGGACGAGGTAGAGCATTTTATTCATCGCACTTTACTGGAGTACACTGAAGAAGGGTCGAAAATGCTTGGTACAAATGGTAATAAATTTCCACTTATCTTGGCTGGCGATTTCAACATCAACTTCGCTGATAAAAAATCAGAGCGGTTGACAACTTTTCTTTCGGAAAAATTAAATTTGAAATGAATAATGATCCACAAGAATCCACAACAAAATATGGGACCACCATTGACGCGGTATTTTCCAGATATTTAGAGGATATCAAGTCTCAAACTTGTCTCTTATTTCAGTTACCATAAACCTATAGTTTCAATGATAACAAATTCCTGAATAACCTACATGTATTGTAAGATAATTAAAATATTTTAAACGATATTAACTTCTCATTTATTCAATAAAAGAAAAAAATTTGTTTTCTTATCGGTCACCACGCTCAAAAAGTGTAACTTGAATTAATATCAAAGAAAAAACTTGAATTAATATCAAAGAAAAAAAAATACTGCATAAATTAAAAATAAATAAATAATTATAATTGCATAAGTTGAGAAAAAATACTATTCAATAGCTCCACCGCGGCAGTCCCCGAATGCCACACGTTTTTTTTGTAATAAAATTTATATTATGTATTTCCAATAGTGACACTGTCAGTTAAATGACAAGACGAAACTGAGGAGTTCGATTTTGGACAATTTGACTTCAGAATCGTACTCAACGACTCCGAAAACCCCCGAGTAATTTTTCCTGTCTATTTGCGATGAAATTAAGAAAAAATGATCAATTTTGTCCAATTAAACTGGCCAATTACCAGATGGGAAGATCGATTTTGGCGAATCTGAGTTCAGAATCGTAATCAGCGACCCCAAAAACCCCGTAGTGATTTTTCCTGGTTATTTTTGATGAAATTTAAAAAATGGTCACTTTGTCCAATTAAAGTGGCCGATTGCTGGGGAGTTCGATTTGGTCAATCTGAGTTCAGAATCGTAATCAGCGACCCCGAAAACCCCCGACTAAATTTTCCCAATAATTAGCCAAAAATTGGTCAATTTTTCGTTTAAAAAATAAATAACAAATTTGCACAAAAAACTAACCGTTAAGCTTTTTTCTAGACGTCATCCAGAATCGAATGCACTTTGTTTCATCAAAATCGGTCCATATCTTTCGATTTTCGTAATGAAATACCTATTTGACTCGACTACAGAGAGAGAATCGAACGGCGCGTATACTAATACTGGGGCCATACTCTCACAACAGATGTAATCATCGAGGTGAACCAACGGTAGGGAATGATTCAATGCAAGTGGGAGTGAGGAGTGAGAATGACGAGGATGGATGAGACAGCGCGATATTTGTCTTTTATTGTCTTTACGACGTGCCTTAGGTTTTAAGCGGTTAAAGTCAAACATTAGTACTATTCAGGATGCTTTAAGAAAAATAGTATATTGTATCCTTGGGAAAACAAGCATTATCCTATCGTGGACATCGTGTTCTCCAATAATCGCGAGAATTTTAAAGAACTTTTGGATATAACAAACGGTAAATACATATCTGTGGCTAAAACAATCAATATTGCTCTCATTGTTTATAGCTGTCGCGAAAAATTAATGTTTATGTTTTTTTGATTTATTTGCCACTAAAAATTATTGTATACAGTTGATTTTACAAAATACTTCCTACTATTTGTTTGACGAAACTACGGTGTTGGCGGTACTTACATATATTTATTAAATTAGTGAAAAGTAATAAGTACCCCCATAGAAAATGTTTTACTTTTTCTTTATAAAGGTGATACTTATATCAGAGGAAGCTCTGATGATGGCTTTGGTAGTTTAAAGGTACGTTAATAGTATTTTTAATGGATGAAAGTGATTATTTCGTACTTATTACAAATACAGCTCAAAATATAATCAACGCCAAGAACCAGAGCTGATAAGAACGAACACGTTGCCTTCTCTTAAAGCTTAACACGTGTGGTCCAAATACAGAAATCGATCCAATATATCATGTGGAAAACAATTCTTACAACAAAAGATGCCTTAAATGTTACCTAATAATGGTTTGCGTGATTTGTCCCTGGGTAATTATCAAAATAGGTTTCTATGTGCAAATGCAATTTGGGATTCCGGAATATATCTTATTTAGAGTTGTTTAATGCTTGGGGCACCTATGGAACAGTGGCGGCTCATGGGTTCTAGAACTGGTGAAGCAATCTCAACGAAAGGAAACGTAGATTTTTCATGTATTTTTTTGGGTGTTCCAAGTTCTTTTGTCAGACAATAGTTACATTCATTTATTAAATGATAGTGAGAATCAAACTCATAATATTTATTTTGTACAAGTGTATGATGATTTTTCATCATATAATGGCTGATGCTATTTCCTCTTAATTATTGGATTCAATCAAAAGACGTGCAAAATGGAAATGGATGGAACAACCTAAAACGGTGAAATCCAGAAAGATAGTGGGTATTTTCATAGGAAGCTCTGGTCTCACCCAAAAACCGTGAATATACGATGATTACGAGTATATAAATTTCTACCAAGTTTAAAAAAAATGTAGCCGCAAAAAGATGCATCGGATGTTGATAATAGATGGTATTTCCCCAGAAATTACTAATGTTAATAAGTGAACACACACCAAACGGTTCCACTTAACTCGTGGACGAGAGTTGATTATTTGTCTTCATTGGTTGTACCAATCATGCACAGCCGCTTTGCAGGGGGCATGTAGAACGAGGTTTTTATAAGCCGGAGACGGTCTGCATACCTTTCTTATAGGGTGCCAGTCTAAATTTACACCGTGTATAAATAGCGGAATACGTTAATATGAATCGTCGACATGCAGGGGCGAACACACGTGCGCCACTTCCTGCTATCACCACCGGAAGCTCATCACAGGGTTCACAGAATGCATTCCCTTTCAAACCGAAATAGACAAATATGATAAGTCAAAAGAGCGTGTGCGCACCTTTCCCTAACGTTAAAATGACTACCAATTCGTCAAAATCCCGCAGTTTGTCAAAGATTGCCCCAACTTTTAAATCCAACTTCATTATTATTATTATCGTTCTATATTACATAGTTTTTTATACAAAACTTGTTGGTGATACTGTTGTTGTATTGTAATTGAGTACTGCTTTGGTGCTTTCAATTAAATTCGAACCATTCTCTTTACCAGGGTTAACATGAATTGTCGTTTTTCTTGTTCTTGAAGGTAAAATAAAGAATTCTGCGGAAGCACATGCAACGAGAACCGATGCGGCATTTTTATTACACGCTCACCGTAATTCCAAAAGAATTAGTAATCATCTCACTAAGCATTGTCCAAAGTACGTATGTAGTTGGAAGATTGTTCCTTGAACGGAGATGAAATTTCTAACCGCTTATCTGAGAAGGTAAATTTCTTGCAACTTCTACACAAAAATAGAGCGATTGTATAACTTTATCATACACCAGAAACCCTGGTCAGTTCACTTTTGTTCGCTGAACCATGGTGTCACTTACACAGATTGAATGAAAGCGCTCTTGAATTTTCTGAAAATTTCTACTGAAATGTAGTAATAAATATGTATAAAGTAGATTCTATGTTTCGCATATTATGAAGATTCATCGTATACAATAAGAAAATGTGTTTTCATTTCCAGCTACGTGTTATAGACTTCTTAGACTTGTATTTTAGCAGAAACCTAAATTACACCAACATAATGGATATAAAACTGCCCTATTCCCTGATACCATATGAAATTTTTTTTTTGAACCAACCCCACCACGTGTCTATGTAATATGTACTTGATTTTCAAAAAATTCGTAATCTTCATCTTTGCAAATATGGTCATCATTCTGATATTTTGAACCCTCCCTCTGGTGAATTTAATGCAATCAACCCAGAATGCACTAAATAAATGGCGCAGTGACAAAGGGCTGAACATTAACCCCTAAGAAAACAGGAATTGTAGTTTTCACTTGGAAGTACAAGACAGTACCCACCCGAAGACTGATTAGCAGGTCAGGTCATCTTAGCTAAGACAGGAAACTCCTATGGAACCCAGAATTAGAGCAAAGGTGCCGCGAATTCACTGCGATCTTCTGGTTGTGCAGAAGGGCTATTGGTCACAATTGAGGCCACAGCTCAAATACCATAATGTGGATCTTCGAAGTCATACTTAAACCCAGATTGACATGTCCTGGTGTTAGGTGGAAAAGAACAACACTTGTAACTTTTTTGAGGGTGGAACCATTCCACCTGACTATGCCAGGAGTGGCAACAAGAGGTGCCCACAACTTATGTCAATAGGACTGAGGAAGGCAAAAGGTAACCACACATTGGTTCTACCAATTAGTGGAAAAACACATCCAATCTATTCAATGAGAACGGGTGGGAGTCACCTCGATACCTCTTACCTCAGATAGTATCATATAAGTGTACCCTCCAAAGAAGATTGGCTCAACAAAAACCAATCAACCCTACCAACCAATCTGGATCACTAATGGAGCCAGGAACCATGAACAGGCGGGAACCGGAATATACCGCAAACGACACATCGATTCGTGACCGAAAATAATCAGTACTTTGGAAAAAATAGATATCTAAAAATTGTTTGCACCCAATATCACCTTGTGAAGCGGTCCCCACTCAATAGTGTTCACCAAGCTCCCTAGGTGCACGAACAGTCACCTATCCAACTCGCAACACCCAGTCTTGGTGTCCGGATACGTGGCTGTTCGTCCACCTAGAGAGCTTATCTAAAAATAGTTAAATATAACATTTGGGCCAATTTTTGTCATATGGTAACAAAAACAAACCAACCTTGGTTTTTTACCAATTTAAAATGATATCCACTAATGATTTTGCTTCAAACATAATTTTTGAACACATTTGAAGCATTTTCTGGGATTATTCGGCGTACTGCCATATTCATATACTTTGAAGATACTATGCAGAATCTGAAGATTTCTTTCCAACCTTACAACAAGCAAAATTCAATCGCCTCCCAAAACTGAATTTGTGTGAAATCCATAACATATAAATTATGATTATTGAACAAACATGGGAGGGAGTCTTCATTTCTATAAACTTCAATTATGAAAAATACAAATATTATTATATATTATAGTTAATTATTGAAAGCTCCTCAAGATAACTATCCATTTTACCATCATCAAAGCTCAAGAGAGATTCTAACCTCATACAAAAATGAAAAATTATGTGTTTGTGAATTCTTTACATTTTCGAATTGCCGGATTTTGGGATGCCAAAAACGTATACCTACACGGAGCAATAACTTTGAATTGAGCGATTTGGATCGCTTCAAAGGTATGTATTAACGAAAGAAACAGTTGTATCTTCTATCATTAATTGAGGTGAAATAGGAGTTGTCAAATGATGTAAGGTAATATAAGTAAGTAAGTAATAGCATATGAAAAAGGCAACCATCAGAATCAGATGTCTCTTATTGATGCAATGCACCAAACGACGTGTTCTCGTATAATTGGCTGGGATCGCGGTTATATGGTAGGTTTATTAAAATGCCTGCTGATGAGCAATATTGAAGAACGAACAGATTAATTTGTATCAAAAATCTGGTCCCCTGACTAATAGTTTGTTTAAAATGCACCCATGTGACCGTAGAAACATAAAACCATTGCTCAGGAATTCCTTCCTAGAAGACAACAATTTAGAGAAGCATACAAAAGTGTCACCTACCCCGGAAAGGCTTAACAAAGAAATAATTTAAGTCAAGTCGGTGCATACAGGCCTTAGGGCTATATCATCTGGAAGTAAGTTTTCTTAGCAAATCTGAATATCAACTCACGAGTCCTATAGTTCTACTAAGAAAATGAAGAATCGAAAAAACCATAAGAATGCCATTTAGTGAATGTTGTTGATATTATTGACCTGTACTGATTAGAACTGACCTTGAAGTGATTTTCACAATCAGTGACGACAACTAAACAACTTGCCATGTTGTGATTTGATGATTGATGAGTTAACACGAATGTCCAGAATGAAATTGCATCCACACAATTTGTAACGACAAAATGTATTGTTCTTGTTATCCAAATCTCTACTATTTGTTATAAATTGGATTCGACTTACTAGTCCCAGAGTGTTTCCAAAATATTCAGGAAATATATTAATGCACTCATACTCATTACCTCGGAATCAGTATGATATTAACCAAATTCACCTAGGTAGATTTGTAGCTCGAAAAGTGCAGATAAGGTTCTCGCAGATGAAACATTACTTGTAGATACACTTCGACTTCGAATACCTCCAATACGATATCAAGGATGCTTTGTGTTTCTTAACTTCTCTTCGACGATTCAGTGATTTCTAACATTCGTTGGTAATCAACCAAAAAAGTTCCTATAATAATATGAAACCAAAGAGATCCATGAATCCAAAACTAAATAGTTTCAAATCGAGATGCGATGTCAACAAATTTACCTAACACTAGCAGAAACTGGCCAATTGATTTAACTCCTGTAACACCAGATTACTTTCAACAATGATAATTTTCCTCATACTAATGACTTCCTATACTTCCCAAGATCTTTCGACCAAGACCAAACAAAATAGCTAATTATACTTAGGTAATAGTTCTAAGATCCAATTGAATTTAAGTACGCCACAATTTTGGGTATATTCAACTACATAGACATCAGAAATACAAAGATACACAATTGAAAACTTGAAAATTATGCACATGATTTTTCCCTAATTTTTTATGTTATATATAAACAGTATCTTACAGAGAACCATTACACTAAGTTAATCGTGTTAATTGAGACTAAAGAGAGCTAAAGAGGCTAAAACAATAGAGGACCTAATGAAAACATGGTATTTATGAGTAAATCAAAAAACATATTAGAAATCTGACAAAAACTAGATAAACTTAATGACCTAAATTGTTTTATGGCGATTTTATAGATTAATACTTTGTCATTAGCATTATAATCAATTAATATCTTAAGTTGGGTGTGTATAGAAAGTTCACGAGGTTGGTGCTCAAGAAAAAGTAGGTACCTTCATATTTTTAGAAAAAAGATGAAAATCTAGGAAAATACTATATATGGCATGCATTTCTTGTCTCTCAAACCCGCAAGAAAGGGACCGGACGCCATTTCTGGGGCCTGAAACCTTCTGCGGAATAAGCAATTCTGGATGAAATCAAGGAAGAAGTAGATAAACAATATCCCATTGCTGGATATAACTACAAGGACTAAGGCAAGCAAAGATACTCCTAGCAAACTATAACCAAAAGAGATCTAATGACTGCACCATTCTAAATAACAATTAGAAAAATGTGTAACCACTTGGAGAATAGATAAATAGTGTACGTGCCAAAGTTAGTCTTCACAAATCATTTAATTTGGTTTCTGATTTTTATGAAATTGTTTCACATTCTATAAACTTTTCGCATTTCATTATCTTTACACAACTAAATAGTATTTGAATTCATGATTTTAAAAAAACGTACCAAAACAAATTTTCAGCTTTTGGGATTCGAACCAGTCTATTGACTGGGAGCCAGGTAACCCAACTCCTAGACCACGTCGTCCTTTGTTTTAAACTGTCAAAATACAGTGTAAATTTAAGTTCACGTTTCTGTTGATGTAGAACGATTTTGTTGAAATTTGGGCGAAAGCAGTCTTGAATTAACTTAAATTTACTGTGAAAGTTTTGAATCAATTGAATGTATACTTTGCGAGTTACGATTTTTTTTTAATTTCAGATCTTTCAGAAAAGGGTGTGTGTGTTCAGTACACAATATATGGTTCGTCAACGAAAAGCAAACGCTTTTTTGTCGAAATTTGAATATGAAAGGCCTTTCGTTTAAGAGTTATCGTGAGGACAAACATTAAGTGACGGACATCCAGACTGACTTGTTGCTTAAAATTCGATGACAAACACTATGGTGAAGGAAATTTTGCTCTACGACTCTTTCTAACGATTTTAGGAATAGCTCGAGTATATGCAACATACACTTCGGATTTCGTCTAAGAGTATAATATAATAAACTCAGAATACTAACGGCACTGTCGGTTGAGAGGACACCATAAGTAGCTCGGATTAATATGAAAAAGAGCGCAGATTCTGCGAGGGGAGGACAAAACTTCTATCTATATTTCCTCAGAATACACTAACCTTGCAAACACACAAGGACACAACGATAGGGAGCGTATCAAATAGAACAGAGACTTACCCAACTTGAAGCAATCCAATAAGTATATTGAGCCTGAATAGCTCAGCAGCAGAAGGGGATACAATAGATAGCAGTGATGTGCATATATCCCCATTATACGATACAATTTGGGCTAACGTTCTCAACTTTGAAATCAGTTGTATTTTAGAGAACAATTATATTTTGCATTTTTTCTCATACAATCAAACTTTCTAGCATTGGTAGCATATCAATTTTGAAAATAGGCGACAAGACGCTTCAAAGACTAGGTATCTACCCAATTTTATGAGACGTTTCCTTCATTGAAAAAAATTTAACTTCAGTTTAAAATTTAATATCTACATTTCTTAACCGGATAGGACTTGATCAAAAAGCCTCAATAATTCAATCACTGCAAGTTCGATTCACGCAGAATGAGAATAACAGATTGAGAGCGATTTATTATACTTTGACCAATAAAAATACATTCCACAGATAAACTAAGTTTTCTCAAAAAACATGTGGTTGATAATAACTTTCGATGATGTAACCCCACTCGCGATACTTGTCTAAATTGAATGGGATCAATAGATCATCATCTTCCCTCACTTGCAACATGGTTACCGCGCCAGAAAACAATACAGTTCTTATTCCCACCATTTTAAAGCGATTTGTAAAATTTCAAATCCGTAACGACCAATAGAAACTGCATAATCATCTTCACAGATTTCAAGCGCATACACAGACATCAACTCAAAAATACTCTATTCAGAAAGGCTTGAAACGGATATTTCCGTAGATTTTTTCTTTGACTGATTACAATACTTTGCTTATACTAGGTATATAATAGCGAGGGAAGTAAAAATAAACCCGAAAATTTTTCAGGAATGCAATCTATTGTATAAATCAGGAACAACTGTATTAACTGTAATTTTAGAAAACATGTAATTTGTTTGAGCTTACCATCTTCTTCTGCTAATTTAGAAATCAATTTCATTATTTCATGAAGATCTTCTGCCAAAGATTCTGCCGATGCTGTTTTGAATAAATCTTGTGTTACCCTGGAGACCATTTGTCTGTAAAGAAAATTGAATTTAATACATACATAATCATAACATCTCAAGACGATAGTATCAACTTTCGCCATCTATATTAGCAATCCGACACTATAGTTACCAATATTATAGTAACTGAAATGACACAGATTATACAAAACGGGATTTATTTGGAATAGTCTTTTGTAAAATGAAATGTGACAGCATATTCGCGTATGTTCAGTAAATAGCTACAATGCTAGAAAAATCTCCAACCTCCCCAAATGTTTATTACATAATACCTAATACAAGCTGGACTTCTGGTGACGGAAAACCAACGAACTAAAGTAAAATTGCTATTTTAAACCCTCGGGAATTTAAAAATCTTTTTTCTATCATGATTTGAAATTTTTTTAAACATAAGTAAGTCCTGGGCATCATGTTGATTGATTTATTGTTTTCATCATCTTCGAAGACTACCGACACTTTTTATGATGAATGAACGCTATAATAATGCTAATAGAAAGTTCTTTAACAAAGTCAACTTTTCTTGTAGTGCAATTGTTAAAACTATCGTTTTTCGGTAGTTTTAACTAGTATTTCTAAATTGAACACTATTATAATACTTGTGTTAATATTTTAACACGTCACATATGTTTTGGAATCTAAAGTTTATAGGTGGTTAATATAGGAAAATTGGATTTGGTTTGTTTTTTCACAAATGTTTTTTTGAGAATGCTTCTTCAAAGACCTTAATAATGCCTATAACTTTATAATAGGGTTGAAGCTGACAAAGAAATGGACATTTTTGCTGGATGCTAGGTATTGGTATCTTATAATATTTCATCACAACATGCTTATGGATATATCGCCCTCCTCGATTCTCTTCAAACGTGTATTAAGTATTGATGGTATTTTATTAAATTTGTATTACCTAGCCTACTTCTAGATTATAAGGAACAATGCAATCTGAGAATATTTGAAGATGTGGACATATGTGGCAATTATAATGAAAAAGTTGTTTATTACGTCGTGCGAACAGAAATTAATGCAAATATTATACCATAAAAATTACTAGTCAATTATCAGTGACTTGGTAGTTCTTGGTAGTACTTGCTACAATGTTCAACCATATATGTAACAGCTTTAGATCGGATTTCTACATTTTCCTTAAGAGCCAACATAGTTTCTTTCTGATCAACATTTGAAAGTAAGATATAAGCTCCATTTGTGCGTAAATAATATACTACATGGTATAAATACTTGCTATACCAATCCTGGATAAGACTATAAGCGAATTCACGCATCTATTGGATGGTCGAGTCTCCGCCTCGCGAGAACTTTTAAGATGGCCGACCGGAGACCTCGAAACTACGTTATACATTTTAGATCGCCAAAAAAATTTACAATATTCAACAATGTTCCGAAAATTTGGTTGCTGAACTGGTAAGGTTCATACTTGAATACAGGGTGTCACGAAAAGGATACCTACACTGTGGTAGGTTCCCTTTTCTTATCAAAATTAGCCAAAAGTGTCTATTAATTGACTGAATCTATAAGTATACCTCGACAAAATGGAGGCTGTAATTATTAACAAAATATAGTCCAACAAATGTTTTAAATTTTTGTAATAAATGTACCTAAATTAATCATATCTCCAACACTTTTTAAGCAGATTGGTGTATAATGTGAACCTTAATCCTTGTTTAAGGTTCAAAAATTTTAATATAAATTTGAAGAAGTTTCAACAAATCCACATTCCTACGCAGAAACACAACATAAGACCTTTCACAAATTGATTTAATACAAAACATCAAAAAATTGGCATACCTATCAAATCAAGGGCCGACAGAGGAACATTAACAAAACATAGCCCCATCAAATATATTAAATTTTTGTAATAAATGTACCTGAATTAATCATATCGGCAACACTTTATAAGCAGATTGGTGTATAATATGAACCTAAATTCTTATTTAAGGTTCAAAAATTTAAATACAAATTTGAAGAAGTTTCAACAAATCCACATTCTTAAGACGCAGAAACACAACTAAGACCTTTCAAATTGATTCAATACAAAACATCAAAAAAATTGGCATACCTATCAACAAATCAAGGGCCGAAAGAGGAACATTAACAAAACATAGCCCCAGCCAATACGTTAAATTTTTGTAATAAATGTACCTAAATTAATCATATCTCCAATACTTTATAAGCAGATTGGTGTATAATGTGAACCTAAATTCTTATTTAAGGTTCAAAAATTTAAATACATATTTGAAGAAGTTTCAATACATCCACATTCCTAGACGCAGAAACACAACATAAGACCTTTCACAAATCGATTTAATACAAAACATCAAAAAAATTGGCATACCTATCAAATCAAGGGCCGAAAGAGGAACATTAACAAAACATAGCCCCATAAAATATATTAAATTTTTGTAATAAACGTATCTAAATTAATTATATCTCCAACACTATAAGCAGATTGGTTGGTGTATGATGTGAACCTAAATTTTTATTTAAGGTTCAAAAATTTAAATACAAATTTGAAGAAGTTTCAATACATTCACATTCCTAGACGCAGAAACACAACATAAGACCTTTCACAAATCGATTTAATACAAAACATCAAAAAAATTGGCATACCTATCAAATCAAGGGCCGAAAGAGGAACATTAACAAAACATAGCCCCAGCAAATACATTAAATTTTTGTAATAAATGTACCTAAATTAATCATATCTCCAATACTTTATAAGCAGATTGGTGTATAATGTGAACCTAAATTCTTATTTAAGGTTCAAAAATTTAAATACAAATTTGAAGAAGTTTCAATACATCCACATTCCTAGACGCAGAAACACAACATAAGACCTTTCACAAATCGATTTGATACAAAACATCAAAAAAAAATTGGCATACCTATCAAATCAAGGGCCGAAAGAGGAACATTAACAAAACATAGCCCCATCAAATATATTAAATTTTTGTAATAAACGTATCTAAATTAATTATATCTCCAACACTATAAGCAGATGGGTTGGTGTATGATGTGAATTAACCTAAATTTTTATTTAAGGTTCAAAAATTTAAATACAAATTTGAAGAAGTTTCAATACATTCACATTCCTAGACGCAGAAACACAACATAAGACCTTTCACAAATCGATTTAATACAAAACATCAAAAAAATTGGCATACCTATCAAATCAAGGGCCGAAAGAGGAACATTAACAAAACATAGCCCCATCAAATACATTAAACTTTTGTAATAAATGTACCTAAATTAATCCTATCTCCAATACTTTATAAGCAGATTGGTGTATAATGTGAACCTAAATTCTTATTCAAGGTTCAAAAATTTAAATACAAATTTGAAGAAGTTTCAATACATTCACATTCCTAGACGCAGAAACACAACATAAGACCTTTCACAAATCGATTTAATACAAAACATCAAAAAAAAAATGGCATACCTATCAAATCAAGGGCCGAAAGAGGAACATTAACAAAACATAGCCCCATCAAATATATTAAATTTTTGTAATAAATGTACCTAAATTAATTATATCTCCAACACTTTATTATAAGCAGATTGGTGTATAATGTGAACTTAAATTCTTATTTAAGGTTCAAAAATTTAAATACAAATTTGAAGAAGTTTCAACAAATCCACATTCTTTAGACGCAGAAACACAACATAAGACCTTTCACAAATTGATTTGATACAAAACATTATTGGCATACCTATCAAATCAAGGGCCGAAAAAGGAACTAGAGAGAATGTACAATTGCTGTTGATGCTACAAAAACTTCAACCAACCTACTCACTTCGATAATAGATAAACCAATCAAATTTGTGACTCTAAAATATCATTCCAAATCACATCATCATGTAATTAACTTCAATCAGATGTTAATAATACAATTGGAAGATGTGGAACTGAATCGAATATGGCCAACAACATGTCTTCAATTGGGCACTACCTGTTAATCAAGCAGGACCATCACAAGGTAACAAATACTTGGTCCATGAAATTTATAGTAAGGCTGAAACAATGATCCCATATCAACCAAGGTAACTAAATAAGCAATATTCTTAATTACCTATACGTATTAGAAAATCATTCAAGTCCCTTCAAATATTTCCGATGTAACATATAATTGATGCAGCTGAAAATATTATCTTTAGCGCAACTGAAAATATTTAATAATTAATTCTACCGTACAAGAAGTTCGTTTTAAATTGCTGGGATCAAGTTTCGTCTAGAAAATATATAATTCCTTGATTGAAAACTATTAGCAATCGATCTTATAGGATGTTACCAAGTGTCAAAGAAAGCGGGGAAGACGTAACAAGAGTTATAGAACAAAAGTGATGAAGTAGTAACGTGCAAGATTCTCAAAGAGAAGAATCTGTTATCAAATCCTATAATCAAGTGCTGTTCAATTGGATCGTTTACATGTAAGGGCAGGTATCGATTGCAATATGGTGCACCATATCATTTTCTTCATGCTGAAAACAATTTCAAGTACCTATAAATGTAATCTCATAAACTCCTAATGGACTGTAATTCTACACTATAAGACTTCGACATTTAAACGAATTTAATTATTTTATGTATCTAGGAGCGTACCTATTTGACTTCATTACGCCGAAGTGTTCAAATTCGTTTATAATGGCATCCAGTCAGAATAGTGATGGGAACAATCGACATATTTCAGCAATCGATTATTAGTAATAGACATATTTAAATAATCTGTAATGAGTTTTTTGTAGCTATGATAATAGTAGTATTCTTCCCTCCTAACTTTGGAATTTGGGTAACTACATTACATATATTCATGTACCTATTTAATTTTTATTGCAGATAGATCTATATTTTTCCTTTTGCCCCGACATGATTTACTACTTGTTCTATCTAAATATTGACTGTCACCTAAAATTACCTACCTACGTTAATCTTCAAGCATAAAGGTCCAAAAGCAATACATTAAGATAATCCTACTACCAAAATAAAAAATAACTGGCAGTCATTAGTTCTTGACAATAGTTTAAAATTTAAAAAAAATATAAAAGAAATATTATGGGAATAAAATTGTTTTTTTTTATTATATACATTCTTCTGTCATTTTGTGATCTTATTTATTTGGTTCCTACGAGTACTATTTTTGTGTGTGTCAGTATCATAGTTTTTTCTGTGATGTATATCTCGACTGCAATATACTATAACAAAAATACGAGTGCAAAGAAGTTTGAGATTTTTTGTTTTTTTGTTGTTCAATAAATGTTTAATCATAAACAGATTTTTTACGGTGAGGGACTAACGTTAGGAAATACAATAATAAGAAATACAATAATAATGTGTGTTGATCGATTAAATCTAATTCCAATGGTTTTATAATCGCCAAATGTTCTTTACAATCTGAGTAACGGTTTAGCTGAGAAAAGCAAAAACAAACAAAATTTGCTGTGTAGAGCGATAACAATTCCCTTTAGTGATAAATTTGAAACTTACAATGCAAATGGTGGTATTTATTTTTCTATTGGTATTTTATTTTCCGTAATGTTCAGTATATCTGATCTACTATTTGATAGTGTGATAATAATAATGAACATTCCTGTCTAATGATTAAGTGAATAAAAAACAGAAAACATTAGATATCGATAATAGTTAGTGATTGTCCAAAAGTTAATATCAAAATAAGAACTAGTAATAATAATGATAACGAAAATTCTATCATACATTGAACAATATCCTATATTGATATGATGACCAATCTACTATAATCAGAAGCAAATTCACCATCATCTAGTCACTGATTTAATTCTCGAAAATGGTAACTTGTGATTATACTCGTCATCTAAATGATATGATGATGTCACTTCAGATCGACTCATGACCGACTCTCAATAATAAATAGCTCCAATGCCATATTGAATTCCTCTACAGCGACTCCAAATTTGAACAATCTATTATTAGTCGTCTCAAATTTGTGTCATCAGTATCACCAGTCCTTCCCCTGAAATTGAGATGGTTCCAGTTATTTATTTAACTTCAAAATATTGAGAGTTAAATGAGAAATCACCACAAATTTGTAGACATTTGAGCGATTATTTGTGATGTTCTGGTGGATGCGTCAGGAAAGGTTGATGAACTTGAATCTCGTAGCAATTGAATTTGCAAAAAGAAATTTGTTGTTCAATCATAACCTAATGCGAATACATAGTTCATTGAGTACTGATGGGTTACGGAATTTATCAGCCATTTTACTCAAGACATTATCATTAGCTATGTTTTTTCCTGTTTTTTGGGAAATATTTGATTAAAAGTGCATTACATTTTCAAATTCAAGTATTCTTGAACAAATCGAATTACGTGGACCAAGATTCTAAACTCAAGCGCCTACCAATTAGAAATGGCTTATTAAAATAACAGTGCGATCACTAGACCATGTAATGGCCTCTAGCTAATCGAACATATCATAATTCATTATATTGTGGACTTTAAAACTAATCTGGAACGGAAAGATGACGTTCCATTTTTATACTACCATTTTTTTCCCTTCAATTTTCCTGTACTTTTTTTTCTATTAGAGATAAAATCTGTTTGTTCAACAATGGTTAACTTTTATGATATTAACATTCAACTTGGCCAGCCATATCAATCCACATTCATAAACTATATGGCGAATAGTGTTTACATCACTCTTGGAGTAGAGTAGACAATGTAAACTGCCTTCTAGAGATATTGAGAATTAGCCATAGACATTCTATAAATAGTATACAGTTTTATTTTCAGTTCTAAATATTTTTAGAATTATATTCAACGTCAGAGAACCTCGAAAAAGGTTCAACCACTTAACGACTTACTTTTAACGACCCAGTAGGTCAATATACCCAAGATTTATTTGAATCAGCAAAATATCGCCCATTGTGATCTTTATCCTTTCGTTTAGCCAAGGCTTCTAATATTACAATCTTCCAAGAAGAATGATCTCAGACATCCGACCAACACAATAAAAGTTATTGTTCAATACAACCAATGGAATGGACCCTGATTTGGTATTCCTATAAAGTAAATACGCTCTTATTGCATTAGATTAAACCATAACATATTTGTAAGATTTGTCCTTCTTTCAGATCACTGTTGTGAAGCTTTCAATGAAAAAAATAATTTCTTATACTCCTCACAGCTCTATAATAATAACAGTAAATAGGCAGCTTGTACGAATGGTTATGGTGATACAGCGCCAATATAAGAATGTTTATGTTCGAATGCTGAACAACGTTTACATGAAAATAAGATATTTTACAAATGTAAGAGTTTTCTTTCAGGACAGGGACAATTCAATATCCTCCCAGATAAGTTTAGGAAAAGGGACGTCTTGGAAAGCAGAAATAACCTAGGATTCAAGTCGATGCACTGTTATCTCAACGCGGCCATATGAGATTGGCATTGTGAATGAGACGTGCAGTTTCTGCAAGGAATCAGAAGAAACAGAGATGCAGTTGCTGACTTACTGCGAAGCTACAATCTTCCCCAGCAGCAAATACTTCGGGACATAGCATAAAAGAAATACATCATTGAAGTCGGGAAAAATGTCAGTGTTTTTAGAAAATCTAAAGCTTACCACTAATACAAACAAAAGTCTTAGCAATACCGAGAAGGAGTACATCCTTCAAGCACGAGGTAAGAACAACTCGCATAATCTAATATAATCTACTGAAGAAGGAAACTCCATTGCCGAAATACATAATTTGGATACTTAGTGGAGTAAATCTGGCAAATGGTTGACGAAAATCTTACGATGCTTAGCGGCCCGGTGGAAAATGTTTATTGTGGTACCAATACCAACCCCCTGAAATTTATATTTCCCAAAGTGGGTGCAACCCCTTTTTTGGGCCAAAAAGAGGTTTTTTGACATTTTTAAGGGTAGTTTAGCAAAAAAAATTAATATCTCTGGTTGTATTGAAAATTAAGAAACCAAAGTAGAACCCCTCCTCGTAATAAATATATATACTCATATATGCAAGGAATCTTGCGTAACGGCTAACTGGATCATTTTTCGACCGAGTTGACTGAAATTCAAACTGAAGATAGGTGTTATGGTCTCAAAACTACCCTCTGAATTTCAAGTGAAAATATTGAATAGTTTTTCAGAAATTCAACTTTAAGTCAATATTTTAGCTATTTTTCAAATTAAGATATCTCATGTCATTTACATCCGATTGGAATCTGCTTTGCGAGAAAATGTAGGTATTCGCATATAGTTTTATGTCATGGATCCCATTTTTTCATACATTTTTTCCGGTCTATATTGGCCATATTGACTAATATGAGATAAATCGAATGACGTTCATGTGAGAAGCGCGTAGCTGGCGAGTTAGAAAAGTGCAAACTGGTTGTACCTAATACAATACGGCTTTACGACGACTTTTCGCGTGCCGTTTTCGCTCCATGTAGTAGATAAGGTATCGGCCCTTCTTTTTTCGATAAATGTCCATTAAATAGAAAACTTTAATTAAAATAGAAACAGGTACTCTCAGGTCTCAGCTACGCGCGTTAACGTGCGACGTACTAAAGGCAATTTTCTAGCTACTAAAATATACCCGAAGCGGGTGAAAGCTAGCGGCCCACAGCCGAAAATACTTTATTGCAACTGGTGCCGCCCGCACGGGACACGAAACGGCCTCAACATAACAAGACCGAGGTAAAATGTATAAACTCTAACTGACGCGTAGCAAGCTTCTCGAGGGAAACGTCAAATGAAATACGTTCGTAGCTAATTACATAGGACGTCTGGCGTTCATGCAATTGTGTTTTTATTCAATTTGAACCTTCTAATTTCGATAGGCCACGTGAAAATTTCGGAGACTAAAGCGCTATCAACTTCTGAGTCTCACAAGATTCGTATAAAATTGCGAAATTTCGCACTTTTAGAAACTTCAAATTAATTAATTTGACACAAGTTTTGGGGATATTAATACCGAAAATAAAATGGCCAATATAGGCTGGAAAAAAAAATGAGTACCATGACATAAGACTATATGCGAATACCTACATTTTCCCGCAAAGCAGATCCAGATCGGATGTAAATGACATGAGATATCTTAATTTGAAAAATAACTAAAAAAAATTGACTTAAAGTTGAATTTCTGAAAAACTTTTCAATATTTTCACTTGAAATTTATAGGGTAGTTTCAAGACCCTAACTCCTATCTTCAACCCAAATTTCAGCCAAATCGGTAGAAAAATGACCGAGTTAGCCGTTACGCAAGATTCCTTGCATATATCTATTACGGGGAGGGGGGAGGTCGGATCAACTTGAAATTTGGACTGGAAGTTCCTTGGACATTGACAATAAAAGGGTTCTACTTTGGTTTCTTAATTTTCAATACAACCAGAAATATTAATTTTTTTTCTAAACTGCCCTTAAAAATGTAAAAAAAAAACTTTTTGGACAAAAAAAGGTGGGTGCACTTTGGAAAATAGAAATTTCAGGGGGTTGTTATTGGTACCCTAACAAACACTTTCCACCGGGTCGCTAAGCATCGTAAAATTTTCGGCAACCTTGCCTTTTTTTCTCGCCAGATTTACTCCACTAACTGAGTAGTATTATTTTATGGTGTGTTTTATTTCATTTTAAATTAATTCAATAACAATATATCAGAGGTATTTTTGGCATCCAATGAAATTTCATTAGTTTTTTTTGTATACGGTTGTACATGGACACCTATAAATGCTACATTCTGAAGGTGAGGGACAAAACTTGGAAATGCAATCTTGAAATAATTTGTAGCTCATAATTATTATTACTACAAACACCCTTTAACAAACCACTACCACATCAGGTGATAATAACTGTAGGTATATGTTCCGAGAAAATATTTTTACTGCTATTTCCAAATTTATAATTCGCATCACAGTTTCAAAGTGCAGATATCCACTGCCAACTTCACCTAACACTATAAGATCTATAGTTGCACATTTTGCCAATACCGTAAAACTGATATGATAATTTTCAATTCGAGCAGCTCAAAAAACAAAGTCAAAAGTTTGCTTTGACATGCGATGAATGGACTTCTCAAAAGAATCATAGATATTTAAACCTACATGAATGTTCATCACAAAGAAAAACACTTTAATCTTGGCTTAATTAGAATATGTGGCTCCATTGATGCGGACGACGCTGTCAGTTTAGTTAAAGACCTCTTGACGAGCTTTGGTATTGACTTTCGATACTAATGTAATTGATTGGCATAACTACTGACGGCCCAAGCGGGATGGTTAAAGTTGGTAAACTTGTGTCGTGCTATCAACAACTGAGTTTCGCACATGTATACAATTGAAGACATTCAAAGAAAAAAGGTAACCGAAGTCGAACGCATAGAAATATCTTCTACTGAATCAGACGGAGACCAGGACGAGATAAATGAAGCAGCGGCAGACGGGACAGTAATAATGGATCTACATCATCCTGATCCTGATCTTCCATGTGCATTGAAGTAATCCTTGAACATAGTAATCTTCTTCAAAAAGTGCGAATAGTGGTAAAACTATTCAAAAAATCACCTACTAAATATGATTCATACCACTGATGAACCATTTGTTTGTCATAGTAACCTGAATGAAGATGAAGAGGTTTCCGTTGAGTATATTTCGAGATGTATTTCTTTATACTTTGCCTACCCGAGAGGGAAACCTATAATGTTGGAAGAACATCGTGAAAGACCTCACCTGGTAGAGTTCCACAACTTCGGTATTCGATAAAAAAAATTAAGTGTAGTAGGAAGAAGTTCAGCAGGTCTCGAGCTTTGAAATGGATGACTCGTTTGAGCTCGTCTAGTTCGCCTATGTGGAATCTCTCTTGGTGGAACAACAAACGAGATTTCTGATGAACACCGACCATGGAAATATCTATAGAAAAGGGAGAGATCTCCCACATTTCTACGATGTTGTAGAGAGGTCAATGAGCTCGTAAGTATGACATCATCAATCAAAGCTAGTGGCAAAATATGTGACAAATTTTGGACAGATGAAAAAACATAGTAAGCTTTGACGACATTCTAGAAATATTGCAACAGCTTGAAATCTTTGGAAGGAGTAAAAAAATATTTCAAGTTTACAAAATCAGTAAATGTTTCCGAAAAATGGTATTTCATTTATTTCTGAATGAATTTTTGATTTGGATTTACCAAAGAATATTAGGTATCTACAACTATATTCTTAACTATGCTCGCAGTTATACAGGGTGTCTCAGATTTTAACCGGGAAAATTTAATAGACGATAGAAAATTTGATTTTGAGCAAAAAATTCCTAATAACATACATGCAGAGACGCTTAGTTTTTGAGATACAGGGTGTTGAAATTGATACAAAAAAATTTCTTTGTTTGCAAATATCTCCGGAACCGTTTATCGTACAGAAAACAGCTTTTGCAAGCATTTTCTAATCATGGTAAGCTATGTTTTGTGTGATAAAAATTTTTTTTTTAGTCATGATTGGTGAAGATTTTGAAGGGGTAGTTGGTGTTTTTCTCCCCAACTTCTACGCCACTGGAAAAAGTACAGTTTTGAGACAAAAAAGGTACTCTTGGTCATAAGCTCTAAAGTTGACCGTTTTCGAGAAAAATGAACTTTTATGTTGAAGAACATGGTCAATTTTTCGGTTTTGTTACTTATTCTAACGTTTGAATAAATTTTGATTAACTAGTAAGAATTCACCATGTTTTCCAACATAAAAGTTGATTTTCCGCGAAAACGGTCAATTTTAGAGCTTATGACCAAGAGTACCTTTTTTGTGTAGAAAAAATTGGCGGTGAAATGGTTGTCTCAAAACCGTACTTTTTCCAGTGGCGTAGAAGTTGGGGAGAAAAACACCAACTACCCCTTCAAAATCTTCACCAATTATGACTAAAAAAAAAAATTTCATCACACAGAACATACCTTACCATGAGTAGAAAATGCTTGCAAAAGCTGTCTTCTGTACAATAAACGGTTCCGGAGATATTCGCAAAAAACGAAATTTTTTTTGATCAATTTCAATACCCTGTATCTCAAAAACTAAGCGTCTGTGCATATATGTTATTAGGAATTTTTTTCTCAAAATCAAATTTTCTATCGTCTATCAAATTTTCCCGATTAAAATATGAGACACCCTGTATAACTGCGAGCATAGTTAAGAATATAGTTGTAGATACCTTATATTCAAATGTACTGTTCAATTTGAGATATTACGTGATTTCTCAGGAAGTACTGTCATGTTTCTGTTGTCAAATTTAAGAAAAGCTAGAGAAATTAGAAATTGAAGACCAAAATGAACTGTTTGTAGTTAATAAAACAATATTACCTACAGTTTTCGCTCCGAAATGAAGTTTTTTTTTTACCGAAATAAAGTTTTTTTTTACCGAAATGAAATTATGTTTTTGGATTTGGAGGCATCCACCCATATGTCATTACACCGAAGATCCATTTATTAGCAAATAAGGCACTGAATTATTTTGTATTAACCTTTCTGTTTTGGGCTACGCCGCGTCATTTTTTGAACACTCAGCTTAAAATTAAGTCAGTAAAAATATTATATTTTTTTCTAACGCATAAGCACTCAATATCTTAATTGGACTCTGTAGTAACAAGTTGGCACCATATTTAAATATCTTAGAAGTGAGTCATTCTGTTCACTTTGCTTTCCTGTGTTAAGGGAGTTGAGAAATTCGTATGTCTGATAATAATTGCTTGCTATAGTTAATAGAATTGTCGATGACGTTCGACTTCACCGAGTCGAGCAAAGAATTCTGTTTTTATAATATATTATCAACACTCAATACAAGTCTTATACATAAGAAAGCTGTTAATTTCTTCGTTCAAAATTTTTGCCTATCCGATTATATCTATAGTTATGCCTTTCTTTAAAACTGCGTCGACCCACGATGCCAGATATTTTCAATGGTGGCGAAAGATATTGCACGTAGAAAGAAACATACCCTTTTAGATTGGATTTTTTTTATTTCATTGTGCAATTATTCTCCTCTACGTATAGGTATATATTGGTAGACAAAGCTACCTTATGCAAACTTTTTCTTTTGTTGTATATTTTATCGATTACCTAGAGTCAAGAATGCAGCATGTTTGGTTGTTGTCATCAGAGTGACACAGCTAATAACATTCGAAGACGTCAGAAACATACGTGGATTTAAAATTGGAACGTGATGTTCTTTGATTCACAGTCATAATTAAATACAAAACGTTTTTTTTTCTTCATTTATTCAGCGATCAGAATAATACAGTGTTCTTTCTATAAGCCAAAGTGTTGAAAACATAACGTGAATTCTGTTTTCGTACCGTTCTACATTATTAATACAAAAAAAAAGCACTACCTCCTTGAGACTACCAGAGAAAGCACGTCCTTGAATCTCGTAAGCTATTCAGAACACCTTCTCTACACCTATTTGTAGAAATGTATACTAAATTGTTAACATGTTTCATCAGATTTTGTGTTTGTTTCTTAAACTGACATAAACAACGTTAAATTTTCAACGATCTCCGCCCGGAATTGAAAGTTAAATGTGACAATCGAATCTTAATGTTAAGAGAATCATATTTGGTTTTGATACACTTGCAGGAATAGACCAAGTAAGGAAGGCACCGCGTGAAGCATGTGTGACCCCGTTCGAGGAATGCGGGTCTCAGACAGAATCACAACATACAGTCAACAACCTCTAGCTCGATAACTTTGTTATTTGTGCACTCAAAGCTTTGCTCTATACTGCAACCATTTATACGTTGCATCCAACATATACAAGGAGAAGTTTTCCTATTCGACAGGTGGTTATAGTAATAAGTTTAATGGAAATTCTTTAAAATTAGACAATTTTCTATTTCAATTTAATTCTATTTCAAAATAATAAGCTGGTTATACCACACGAATTAATCTTTCTATTTATTCATTTATTAAGATTCCAAAAAAAATTCAGGAAATAACAAAAATTTAGTGTCACTCTCACTTCGTCAAGATTTGACCCACACACATAATTGGCCAAATGATGAAGTACTGGACAATTTTTATTATTTCAAACAATCCCTCAGTTATGAAATTTATCAATTTTGACTTCTATCAAAGTTGAATAGTAGTTTTGGAATGGTGACCTTTAAAAATTCATATAAGCTAATAAAATTATGTACATATCGAAAAAAAAAAAACTTGGAACAGTCATTCTGACATGATGAAAAGCAATATGTACACCCAAACATCTGTACATTTTGCCAATAAAATCGTGTACATAAATTATTAAAATAATTAATCCTGCTAAAGAAATATAAATTAACATATAGATTCAATTTTATCAATAGCACTTTCCGCTAAATAAGTTGCATAAAATTATTGTCTGTATTATCAAACTTTTTTTTTAATAGCTTGATTCACAACCTCCAATTCAATAGAACTAATTTTCAGATTATTTGCAATCATGTTTGTTTTATTTGTTTATTAGTTTTACCAATATTATTTCATTCAAATTACATTTAACTTATCTCAAACAAGAATCCTCAGGGATACGCCTTGCCTCGCGGCCCCAAACCAATATTCACTTTAAAAACATTCAGCTCTATCTAAAATCTGGCGCGTGAAATGTGGTAGAGGCGTCTTTCTTTTTTTTTGGCATGTGGTGGACGCAACGTTTTTTATCAGCATACTTAGATGTGTTAAGGAAAACGTTTCCTGTATAACTTTGATTCAAATTACTAAATACACATAATCCACTAATTTAAAAATACATAATGAATATTTGTATATTTTTATCCTTTATTTATTCCTGGGATGCGATTCTTGTATAATACATAATTAAAATTAATTCTCCATTAATTTATTTTTATTTATATTATTTTTTTCATTATCTACTTGAAAGTATACAGTGTTACACATAAGTGAAACATCACTATTCAGTTTTGATACTATTTAAATTTTACAAATGAGGAAGGCATTGGCAAAAAATTTTTAACAAACTGAAACTGTTATTCACAGTTTAGAAAATTTCATAAAAAGTCATCACATTACATCTTCGTAATATCAACCCAATTCTTCCGTTGGAAAATGTTCGTAAATTCAAAATTTACTTTAATTCGACGCCTTCCAGATTTACCCATAATTTACAGCAGTGGCGGCTCCTCGAAGGAGGCTAAGGAGGCTCAGCCTCCTCACCAATTTATCTTAATGATCATTCTCCATTTTATTTCCTGTTTCTCTGATAATTCTTTAAATTTTACAATTAATTCCCCGTTCTCAGTAGTTATTTTTAATCTGGCAACATTGGCCAGATGCTAGATTCTCTATATATCTCAAACGCTAAATACCTGTGGTCAACACAGTTGCCGTTTTTTCAACCAGTTCGATTGCCAAGTAGGGTAAAACAGCGAATATGGCAACACCCTATGTAGGCTAGCTTCTCGTACGCACTCGTCGGTCGAATGAAATACGATTACGAATACTTGCTACCGCCCTACCGCTGCTAGAAGAATACGAATCGTGTTCCGTTAATTATTGTTTTTGTTCCACGAGGCGAAGTAAGGTTAAGTAGAAATTAGTTAAGTTATAATTTATCTAATCGATGAACGTTAAAATGATGAGTGACTTAGTTGCTGAGTTCTTAGAAAATCCATTTAGTAGATTAACATATGATAGAAAAGTGTTTTGTTAAAAATAAACCTGCCTTTACCGGATTTGAAAGGATTAGTGATGACAGACAGGTATGTTTCAAAATCGAAATACACAATAAATTATATTGGTTGCTATTTACATCTGATACAACTTCATGTTGGGGGCACTCGGGTTATGATGATTTGAAAAATTTAGCTCGTGGTATAGACAGACATGAAAAATCGAGTATTAAGTTTAAATTAACCGGTAAACAGAATATTGTTAAAGGAGGAAAACATATAATTTGGTAGACAAGAAACTACATTATAAACAACTTTTTTTATGAAATTTTAGATACTATTAAAGGTTAAATTGAGATTCGATTTTACGATTTACATGAATTGAAGTTTTTCGACTTGACGAATAGAAGATTTTTCGAATCTTTTTCGAAAGAGTTTCCCAATACACTTTTAGATAACTTAGTTCTAAAATATACATTTTTTGATAAAATAGCACTGCACAATGAATTATGGGTTATATACCTAATCGGATAAAGATATTTTAGGCCAGTACGACATTCACGCCGATATGATAAAATATATGATAGACAATGATTTGCAACAAGTTTTACCTCAGTTTTATAAACTACTTTGTTTGACAGTCACCATTCCTGTCACGTCGGCATCGGTTGAGAGATCATTTTCTACTCTCAACTGAATTAAAACTTTCATGCGAAATACAATGGGCCAAAATCGTTTATACAATGTTAGTTTGATATCTATTGAAAAAGATTTAGTAAAACACTTAAAACAAAATGATACATTTTATGACAATATTTTTGATCATTTTTCTCAAACTAAAGACCGTAGAATTCCGTTAATATATAAAAAAAGTTAATAAAAATAATAAAAAAAACAAAATATGAAAAATTTCAAAAAAAAAAAAAAATATCAAAAATCCAAAGAAAAAATAACAACGAACAAAAAAATTGTTTGCCAAGAGAAACTCTACACCTCCACGTTGGTTCTTGCTTGGCAACAATTAATTTTGTCACTGAAGTAGCTGGTACGGTCGCTGTGCAAAGGTTAAATTTATTGGCTGAATATCGTATATTTTTACGAGAACGTTTTATGTCCAGCCTCCTCTCTTAAAAAGTTCACGAACCGCCACTGATTTACAGTCACATTAATATGCCAGCAATGGTAATAACGTGCAATATTAAAGAAGTAACTTCCAAAATCAATATTTATTTGAAAGCATATTCAAAGGAGGAGTAACTTCAAAAACCAAGATTTAGATGAAAGAATATTCCCGTATAATATGAAACTGGGAGCATTAACGATTAAAAATTTACAACATTTATTTATTTATTGTATTGAAGCGGATATTATATTGAAATATACTCTTCTATGTTTACTGAATTTAAGCTGCTCTCGGGATTGTCAAGCTGAATTTTTGCCAATACGTAATAACATGTTTATGTTGTTAAAATGTTCAGTAAGATTACGCGCCAAAATCATGATAACCTAACTTTTTCTTTAGAATTGGTCTACCTTCCCGAAATCTTCACGGAGCGACTTCCTGAATTAATCTAAAGAACTAGTCGGTGTAATGGCACTAATATCCACTTAATATATATTAAACTGAAATTTGGGATTGTTAACGCACTCATTAAATCTATTTGCCAGAATTTATCTAAATAAGCTTCTTCTAGAACTGGTGGTATCCCAATTTAGGGTTCGAATAAATGCCTACCGGATAAACTTGAAAAAAAAACTTGAACAATGATAAATCGTCCCTTATTCGATTTTTTTGGATGCTATGTTGCCGCTGCTACCATGAGAAGCATTCAAATACATTGCGCGTCTTCTTGGCCCCACCTTACAATGGAAGCGTGAGTATACATCCTAATTCCACTGTTCCGTAAAAGGCAAACATTCCATATGAGAGATATTTATTTAGATCAGAAATTTACTTATAAATACCCAGATACAAGGCATCAACATTTTGCACATCATCCTTCAATCACGTGCCTGGAAAAGAAGCCAGATAATTCGCGCCAAAAAATCTATAGTACACTGCGTCAGCCATTTCCGTTGAAGCATGTTCATAGTCCAATTCTAATGAACAATGACGAATAGGAAAGGAATGAGACTCATATGATACACAATGTATCCATCAGCACATTTATGGGAAATGAGAACCAACTAACTACAGGACATGAGTAATACACATCAGCATTGATTGCTAGCATGAATGAAATAGTGCGTCATAGTAGTAGACCATATCATGTCGTCATCATTGCCCAATTACTGCTGCATCATCACGACTATGTATGTATCTAGCATTTGACAAAGTTCAATGTAAATACCGTAAACCATACTTAGTGGACATTCCTTTCGTACAAAGTAACAGCGTAAATAACAAATGCGCATTTAAACGTAAAACCGTAGAGTGCTATGCGCAATTAAATATCGGTTTGTTGTCGGAGGAAGAGAGAACGTCTGTTTTGTTTGCGTTATAACGGATCGAGCATTCCGATTACAACACGGAAGTCTCTCACGGTCGTTCATGGCTATTTAGTTCATTCCTACCTAATAATAAAATATAAGAATGATAAATCTGATTACAAGCAAAATTTGTTTCAGCATCCGAGTTGAAGGAATCAATGTCGAAGGAAAGAGAAAGCATTATAGCGGGGTTCACACCGTTTGTGGAAAATGCATTGAAAACAACCATTATATAATAAATATTCTAGTAGAATTTCAATTTACCTTTAACTGGGCATTTTAAGTAGCGTTTCCTGTGGCTTCGCATCCTGTCAGATATAAGTGGAGGTTGCACGTGCGTGGTTACGACGAGAACTTCCAAATGTTTATCATTATCAAGCACCACACAAAATTGATAATTGAATCACTAAATACGTGAAAATACGAACAGAACGCAACTACACACATTCAAAATCGTCGTTAATTTGATTACCCTTTGAATAATACGCCTTTCGTATATTTAAATATTTGTAAACAAACATAGCACGGAGGAATTACAACAACCACGACTGACGCATAAGAACGAAATGAGATGTGAGATGGCGCACTGGACGCTACACGAACATGAGACACGTACCACCCCTATACTCACATTATAGACTCGCCCAATAATTTTCCGGAAGTTAAAAGGCCGAGAATACTATTCTGATTTTAACTTCATTCAAATGTTAAGAATAACAACGATGCCATATTAATGTATATAACGACAAGTGTTTTGAACTAATCTAGTTTAGTTATTAAGATTTTAAATTGATAATGAAGAATTAGGCATGGGAAAGAATTAAATTGTATAGTTAATATTATTTATTATATTATCTTTCAAATACAGCGGGAAATGTACTTCCATATCATCAATTCCCATTCAGCTTATAACAATAATAATCAACAGTAATCAGCTTTGGTATTTCCAATAGCAGCAGGATTATGAACACACAAACAGCACAGGTGTTGTTTGGTTACACCTCACTCAACTCAACAGATTTTCACAACAATTGATGTGCAAGTTTTGTTTCATCGCCTCAAAAGTCCGATGCAAACAAACAAATGATCCTGAGTTCTACCAATTATGAAGTTTAGCTTAAAATACGAGGCATACCTCGTCCTCTATTTTCAGAAGTCTTTCTAATAATTTGTGACACATCATGTACCACAATATAATTATGGCCAAATTCGGTAATGCATTTAGTTATTTAAATAAACCAGGAAAAATCTTCCATTTTCTATTTTGTTTCGTTCACAATGCCTTTTTTCAATAACTCAAAGCACAGGAATTCGCTACGCCAGTATCGACCTAATAGATAACTTATATATAAATTCTCGGGAAATAGGTCACACGAACACATATGCTTATTATTTTCATCTTAACGTACGTTTCGGTCTCACGACCATCATAAGAAGACGTATTATGTTTAAAACGGGATTTCTTAAAACTAATTACATCAGCACAAAGCGTCCTTATCGCATCAATTTCAATTAAAAATGCCCACGTCGCCTTAACGAATAATCAAAATTCTAACACACTAATGTTTTAAGTACTATATGAAATGTATCAAGAATCCACTGTATAGCAATATTCTTATAATATACGAACACATGTCAACAAGGTCTGTACACGACTGAAACCAAAAAATATAACGCTCAAGTATCCACTTTCGAAACAGATGTTTAAGAATTATGAGGTAATAGAAAAAGGTTGTCAGACTTTATTAGAAATATTACTATTTGAGCACTCTATCTAAAATATAATTTTAAAGTTATAAAGGCGAATGCATGTAAGAACTTGCAAGGGTTTTAAATAGTTAAATTAGTATAAATCTGACTGAATATTTGTCCTATGATTTACAGAGTAGGAGTCACGTTTTATGTGAATCAGAATAGATCTTTTATAATAATTAAAATATGAACCTTTTTGTAATCGAATTGATGGCTACAATCAAAGCAGTGCTTAGCAAGGGCGGTGGAATTTTCTAAGTTTTTGTTTCTTGTGCTATACTTATGGCCATACATTCTTTTTTGTAAATATAGTTTAGAGATTCCTGTATAAGTCCCGTCGCAATCTAAACAATTTAATTTGTATACTGTGGGGGTTTGTTTATCTTTAGGTATTAAAGGTTTTAGATTTGAGAAATAATTCCCAACACAGTTAGTAGGCTTATGCGCAACATTTATATCATACTTTTTAAAACATTTCTTAATTTTGTCTGAGGTCTCCGGAATGTTTAGTAATATTATAAAATTGTCTGTATTACCGTTTATGTTATTTATATATGACGTTCCATTATAGATTTTGTTTATTCTTTCTTTAAAGATGGGATTGAAAAATATTTTTGGGCGGCCATTAATTTCCAGTGTATTACGAACAATTTTTAAATTTTTGGAACGGTCCTCTGGGTGGGACAATTTAACGATCTGTAAGGCTTTTTTTATAACTTGTTGGTGCAACGGAATTGAAGTGAAGATCAAACTTCTTTAATGAACGACGAAGTTTTTATTTTTCCATCTGCATCATGCCTAATGTTAATATCTAGGAAATTCATATTTTTGTTCACTTCTATTTCACAAGTAAATTGAAGATTACAGTGGAAATTGTTAAATTTATTGATCACGTACTGAATTTTATCATTGGGAACATACATTGGGCAATCATCTACATACCGTTTAAAGAATACAAGTTGAAAATCTAATGAATTTATTACAGATTTCTTAGGTATTCCATAACTAGGTTAGCAATAGTAGCTCAAATAGGCGATCCCATTGCTGTGCCGAATATTTGCCCAAAATATTGCTCACCATATTGCATTTATACATTCAGATTGATCTAGAGGTGTGTGGTTTTTAATCCCTCCCCTAATAGATAACCACAGGCACAATCATTAGTTTCCAAACCCTGAATCCAACATATACTCATGATGTTATTATTTTAGTTCTCCAGTACATTATTAGTACTTTGTATTTAGGCCAATTTTCGCAAAATTTAGGAAAAACGTTCTGTGGATCGATAGAGCTTAGCAGTTTTTTTTTGCATTCTCTTAAGGAAGGTATTTGTCGACTTTGTTTTTGAGTGGGGAGTTTGATGCACAAAATTTTTAAATGCTTTTTATTTCACTTTTTAATGTTCTCTGAATATTGCTTGTAATTGCTCGAAAACTTGTAGTTACGGAGTTTCAAGGTCCCTGATTGTGAATCAGACATCGAAATGATTAAAAAATATCTAGGTTGCATTTAAAATAGTATATTGTACAACAAGTGAGAAATATGTCGTTTTCTCACGAATTGTACATTGTACTTTTTCTACGGATGCGTTGTTTTCAAGTATTGAAAATTAAAATATATATACAATAATACTTGTATGTCATTAACTCATTTTTATATTTTATTTAAAATAGTAATTAACAGTTATATTTGAACTATTTTGTAAAGTAATTCCTGGTAGGTTGTTTTGTTTCAACATGTTTTCGGTAATTGAAATATTAGCTTCGGTCGAAGTTGAAGTTGATGGGGAAACGTACTGAGCTTCCACAGCATTGTTGTGTTCAGGTTCTAATGGCACTGGAGGCTGAATGGATTCTACTATACTTTTTGAAATTTTCATTTTGTTAGCTATGGAGTTGTCGATATAAGATTCAGCATCATTGCTGGATTTCCAAACCCCATGGCGTTTTAAAGTTAAAAGATCTGCCCCTGCATTAACTAAAATAGTCGCAGATGACCTTCGAAAACAGTGGCCAGTATATAATTCAGGGTTCGGTAATTGCAAAAATTTCGCTATTTCTTTCGCCATGGTGCCAAATTTATTTACCCCACAGGCTGTTTCGTACATTTGCTATTTTTGTAATTTAAAAAAAACGTGTTTCATTTGTGCATGGTCGAAGCTTCACAAATGTTTTGTAAATTTGGTAGAATTCTCCTGTGACTGTGAAATTTCTAGGAACCTTGGTTTTAGTATCGAGTAATTTTATTAAAAGGGCCGAATTAAGATCTTCCATGTCATCAATTTTTAATTTTCGAAGTTCATCACAACGGCATGCCCCTGTAAGGCCAATAGCTAAAGCAGCCTGAAATCAAAACCAAACATTCATTTTCCGATAACAATTTAAAAATTTTCAATTCATACCTTTATCAGCAAATACTTTTCATCAGGTGCATCTTTTAAAAATTGTTGAATTTCTTCAGAAGTTAATGTTTTTGACTGTTTTGGAACATATTTTTCAGATTTGCGTTTTAAAAATGCACGTAGTTTTACGTATTTTGATATATCAACACAGTTTTTAATCATTAAGGTACTCCTTAGCATCGAGTACTGAGACCATAATGTTAATGATTTCAATCTTCTTGACAACTCTTCAAAATAAACTAACAAGGTATTTTCGGAACAAGAATTTATCTTGGCTTTCATTTTCCAGTCCATAAAGTTTCTGTAAGCGATTTCATATTTTTCTCTTGATGTGCTTGGTAGCAAATTATTGCAAACATCTATTGCTTTCTGAATAATTTCTGGAGGTGTATTTTCCGACTCTAAATCTTCGTATTCCATTATATTCAATATTTAATGAATCTTAACTGTTTATATTATAACAAATAACAATAAAACTATTTTCGTTGGGTAAGTTGACAGCAATAATTATGCAGTGCTTCGCTTTTGTTGTTATAGAAACGCCAACAATGGGCTACTTGGATATTGCACGCGAATCGTCGGCGTAGCGTTGTCAACGTGGAGAACGTGTCATATCAATCTGACATGTAACAATTCATGACTGACTTGGGTTATCGTGATAACAGTGAGAAATTATTTCTCGCTGTGAGAAATTATATCTCACTGTATTGACGGATATTTCTCACTGCGTGAGAAATCTTTCGTTTTGAACGTATGAAAGCGATGAGAGAAGTGGCACATTGTATAGCATCCGTAGAAAAATTCATTTTATTATGCACTTTTTTCTGAATTTCTTCAATATTTTCTCAAATCACTTGAAAACTGGTACTCGGAGGTTTTCGAGGTTGCCGATTACGAATCCGAAGTCGAAGTTATTAGAAAATTAATAGATAGCATAATCAAATGCAATTTATGTTGCACTTTTTCAATATTACATGAAATTAGTTGAAACCACAAAATCATAATTTGGATAAGTTTCCGGATTATCTTTTAGAAACAACACATGAATTGAAGTTTCCACCTGGGTTGGTCAAATGTATCTGCAGAACTGAATAAAGCTACGAACGCTTGCGAATCCTTTCATTCTCATTTCAAAGATTCAATATACCGAAACGCCCATCTTATTTACTTTTTCATTAAATGAAAGTACAATTACTTTGTTTTTATAGCACTATAATAACACGAAAACGTTTCAACACCGAAGTGTCATTATCAAACAGATACGAAATTATGAAGTAAACAATAAACAGTTCAAGTATAAATAGGAACTAAAGTACAATCGGGTTAATGAGATTACAATTACGAGTAAGGGATCATCGGAAATTCCGAACCAGGTAGATCCCGGGAAACATTAGTGCATTACAATAATTATAATTTAATATTCTAAGAATTATTCTAAGTGTTTTAAAAGAAAAGGTGTCACTGATCATTCGCTATGTTATCTAAATTAGAAAAGGTATGACATGTTTGTAAAAAAGTGTTTAGTAAAGGTTGAGTCTATTTTGTTAAGTCTGAAAGTCTTAAGTCTGAAAGAACATTTTCGTTCTTTCAGACTTAACAAAACAGACACAACCTTTTCTAACCATTTTTTACAACAGATCATACTTTTCTTCTGTTTAATTGTAGGATGTAGGATATGTTGTGAAAAATGATTAGCAAAGGTTGAGTCTGTTTTGTTAAGTCTGAAAGAACGAACATGTTCTTGGTATCTAAGTTTAGTTCTTTTAGACTCAACCTTTGCTAAACACTTTTTTACAAGCAGGTCATACCTTTTCTAATCACGACTAACTCAATCAGGAAAGGTATGATCTGTTGTAAAAAATTGTTAAGTCTAAAAGAAGGAAAATGTTCTTGGTATCTAAGTTTAGTTCTTTTAGACTCAACCTTTGCTAAACACTTTTTTACAAGCAGGTCATACCTTTTCTTATCACGACTAACTCAATCAGGAAAGGTATAATCTGTTGTAAAAAATGGTTAAGTCTAAAAGAAGGAAAATGTTCTTGGTATCTAAGTTTAGTTCTTTCAGACTTAACAAAATACTCAACCTCTGAACACCTTTTTACAAGCAGGTCATACCTTTTCTAATTTAGATAGGCAAAGCATTTTACATAATCAAAGGTTTCAAATGAAATATATTACAACCAATAGAGATTTATAAAGGTGTCAAAAACCCCCATAACAATATAGCGAATGATCAGTGACACCTTTTTCTTTTAATACACATTCTTAGAATATTAAATAAAAATTATTTTAATGCACTATGTTTGCCGGGATCTACACCTGCTTCGGAATTTCCGATGATCCCTTACTCGTAATTGTAATCTCATTAACCCGATTGTACTTTAGTTCCTATTTATACTTGAACTGTTTATTGTTTACTTCATAATTTTGTATCTGTTTGATAATGACACATCGGTGTTGAAACTATAGTAACTATTTCATGTTATTATTAAAAATGATATAAAAACAAAGTAATTTTTCTTTCATTTAATCATAATATAATAAATTACCATAAAGACGTGGCTTCTACCATTTTTTTATTTACTTTTGTTCGTTATCAATTTCCAATCTTCCACTTACATTAAATGTAATATTATTAACGAACCTCATAGATTTAAGAATATTGAACAGAATATGCCATTACATAATGAAAATCCATTCTAAACTATAATAAAATTAGTATTGAAAGTTTGATTGTCATTAATTTAATAAGTAAATGTATAGTTTCGCCGTAGCTTTTTCAAGCAAATATTACAAAGTACTTTGTAATATTTGTTTAAGGAAACTATAGTCACATTTATTTATTAAAAAATTAGTGGATACTTTCAACAGTCATTTTATTTAAATTTAAGAATACAGCGACAAATAAAAATCATGACTTTATTACTAATAAAATTAGCGAATATAAAAAACACTGTTCACACTGAGTAAGTTAAAATTGTTAAAAAAGATTGGAAATTATTATGTAAATTATAAATTGTTTTTTCAATTAATAAACGTCCCTGTAGGGCCCCTCTTAATTTTGAGCTGATTTTGGTTATTTTTATTCGGGACACATCCTCGATGTCCCGATTTGGGAAGCGCCCTAATTAATATCAGATATGAGGTAAAACCAGTGTATCACCCAGTCAGACAGATAGACAAGCAAACATCGGTAATTCGAATCAGTATGCAGAATCAATTATGAGGATACCATTCTCAAATTTTTCTAATCAATTCCTCATCTGCAGTATTTTGTTGCAATTAGTAAAGTAGGGGAAGGAAAAAATCTATAACTGAAAGTATTCTTTCTACATCAGAAACTCGAAGAATAAGTTTCACTATTGCCGTAATCTCTGTTTATACTCATATATTTATATAAGGAACAACATTCTTTCTGATCTGATAAGTAGCGTAAGGTCAATGCCCTTCTAAAATATAAATTTTCATTTGTAAGCAAATAACTCAACACGACTATAAAAAATAAACTACCGAGTTCTGCAATGTTCTAAGAAATTTGTATCTCATTTCCAGATGTTTGTTTAAAATCATAAAAGTTCATGACAATTTTGTATAAATTATTACTAAAAATGTCACTATGCAATATTTATATATGCAGGAAGTTCCCAGTAGATGAAAAAATTGTAATCAAATCAAATAGTCAGGAATGATACTCATGGGTCAAATAAAGACAAAATGCAACATTAAGAAATTGCTGGATCAAGCAAGATCAGAAGATTAGTATGGTAAGAACTAACATCGCAGTAAAGTTCGACATAATAAGAATGCATTATTACAGAAAAATTATAACCTAAAAAATCAAGAACGTTTGGAACGGGAGTTAAGGCATCAAGTAAGTATTAATTATAATAATATCTAAATGACCCAAATAATGATTGGTGAACTATGGAATATGTCACGTTTTTCATGTTTTATCTCGTTAAAGTATTATAAAGATCGAACTATGAAATAAAAAAGAATTCGAATGGTAACAATCAAAGATAACTCAAACCTTTACTGGATCAGAATTTCTTGAAGTCGTAAGGAAACAAGTAATTGAGAAAAAACAACTTGTTGCTACTAGTACTACTACTACTACTAAAATAGCTTAGAAAGTGTGCCAAGTTTCAAACTATATAATTTGAGAGTTATTAACACGAGATTCGTGAAATTACCTCTTCTCACAAGTAGTCATCCACAAATGAAGAACAAGTATCAATTCTCAAGCTATAATATATTCCCTAGTACGGTTTTCACGCTTCTAAAATAATAGTTCCTGGGAACATCATTAAATTAATCTCGCAGATATCTCATACTTTATTATCCCATCTTGGTGAAATACTGTGACCATCTAATAATCCAGTTTATTTGGTCGTGAAACCATATACGTATCCAACATATTCATCCAGATTTCAGCTTCTAGGGCAAATAATGAACACCCGTCCACAGATCGACATATTCCAAAAGAACATTTCTCCAGGTTATCTGAAATATTGATATAACAAGAATTAAAAACAAAAAGGCATGGTTATCATCATCCTCTGAGGGGAGGGGACTTAGCCCCTAAATGCACTTAGGCCAATTAGTTGGGCCCATTGTGCGCCCCGTGGTCAGAAGCCTATTCTATTCTAGCAGATTTGTGGCCCACCAGAAAACCAGATTATTGCCAACGCTAACTTCCAAAAGTTCTTCTGGGAGCAGTTTTGATTCTCCAAAGTGATGGTGGCTGAGCGATGTCAATGCAGGACATTCCAACAGGATGTGTGAGGTAGTTTCATCCGCCTTTTGCATTTCTTACATATAGGATGATCTTTGATGCCCATAGTATGAAGGTGATTGTTGAGACGACAGTGACCGGTTAGGATTCCAGTCATCTCTCTGATGTCCTTTCTGTTCAGAGAAAGGACTTTCTTTGAGAGCCTTAGGCACAGGCTCTTTGATGAAGAGCTTGGACTTCCTCATGCGTGGTGATTCTCGCCACAGTTCAGACCACTCTTTGTTCAGTTGACCCAGAAGCGCGAGACCCCAAACGCATTTGATAAGCATTGGCTCCAGTCCGACAGGGACGCCAGACGACCCTCGCCTGGCCAGGGAGTCGGCCATTTCATTTCATTCAACTCTACTGTGTCCAGGACCCAGATGAGTTGGACTTTATTCCTTCTGGTTAGTTCAGCTAGTGTATCTCTGCATTCTTTGAAAAGGCTTGATATGACTCTGGCCGACTTGAGAGCCCCCAGGGCCGACCGGCTGTCTGTGCAAATATACAGTTTCTTCGCAAGTTATCCATGGCGGTCAATATTGCGTAGGCCTCCGCTTGAAAAACCTTGCCGTAAGTGCCTAGAGTCACTGAGATTATGATCTTTGGCCTTTTCAAGTACACTCCCGCTAGCAGAAGCCTGACCTACCTTGGACCCGTCTGTGAACCATATTAGCTCACCTGGTGGCAGTAGGGTGAGAGTTTCGTTACTCCAATCTCCTCTATCCGCGCTGAGGATTTTGGGAGAAGTGAGACATATAGCTGGAATCATGCTATCTTGCTTCATTTCTAGTATGGGGCATTTAGACATTGCCTCGAGAGTGTCCACGAGAGTAATGCATTTTGGTCCAGTTACATAGTCCCTTTAACCTATACGCCGTTCTGAGGGCCCCAGTTTTTATACATAAGTGTAGAGGTGGTAATCCGGCGAGAGCTTCAATGGTCCTCGTTGGAGCCAACCTCATATCACTCAATATACTGTTATAAAAACACTTGAGTTTATTTTGCCCCACGTTTTGGTGACAATTGATATAAAAACTCTTTACTGAGTTTATCAATTAATTATGAATTATTACTAATTCTTCCGGCTAGCTTTTATTTGTATTTTAAATGTTATTTTTGTTTTGATTTGAATAATCTAATGATTTGAATAATGAACTTTTACCTTTTTATTTTATATCTATGGAATTAAACACAATGTTCTTTGAATGTTAAAAACTTTTATATTTAAATTTCTATGACTCTATTTTTTATCTCGAGTATCAATTTTAACAATTTTATGTTCAAATAGATCTATGATCTAACCTCAAAATTATTTACTATTAATATTTGTTTACAAAGTTATAATCTACAATCTTTCTTTCAGATTTACAGACAGATAATAATACAATGGAGAAATAATAAATAAATTTACGTTTAGTTTATATCCAAGAATATGTTTTAAAATGTAGGCAATGTTCACTTGGCTTGATTTTCTTATTAATTTCATAATTCACTTTACCAGTAGGTACACAATTTCTTTGCTATACACAAATCACAGGTAAACAATGTGGTTACTTCTTTAGAAATCAGGAACTGTTGATAATTGTTAACTTGTCTTATTCTTTTTCAAAAGATATAAAACCTTAAATGATGTCTTGGAACGTTGTCGAAGACTAACTATTATACGATGCTACTTGTGAATTATGATTATAATAACTTTTAAAAACTTTGTTCGAAGACTGGGAACACTACTTGACTTGTATAAATTACTTATTTGCTTCGGTTACTTTCAACCGAAGCTACTGGAACACTTGGGTTCACCGATGTTTATCCAATAATCTAAGGTTATGGACATTTTATGATTAGCTTGAGTACCTTGACTCTTCAGATGTTGATGGCTAACTAACTTGGCTTGTCTTCAGATGCCTTTTATAGGCCTTCAAAACCGACGCTAAGTATTTTCAAAAATAACAAATGAGGTGCTTAGTTTACCTATCAAGAATGCTTTGTTGATTGTTGAAAACTGACAGAACTATTACATTGTTACTAGTCTGACCTCTATACAATCGCCTCGACCAATCAGAACTTAGTATTCTTTAAATTTTTAATTATTGGAGATTTTCATCTTATTTTAAATGATAATGATTCCTTCTTTTTAAATTCATATTGCCTACATTTTTCCACACACTTTGGTATAAGAATAAGATAACCTATGATTAGGTTATTATTAATATGATTATTCCTATAATTATTATAAATTTGACAGTTGTCATTATTAAAAACTAATAGATAATATAATATATCAATAACATTTCTTTAACATTATATAACTCAAATTTACTAATCCTAACTTATATCTATAACATTTTTCAATAGTTTGTGCTATCTCATGATAGTTTTTGTAATCATTTTAATTATGATTTCTCCCTTCGTAACACTGTACGTTTATTCACTTTCACTGAAGTTCTTGTTTTACACTTTTATTCTAATTACATTGTTGTTTATTATGTTTTACATTGTTCATTATATTATACTATTATTTAACTTTTAACATTGTTTTTAATTCCATATAATATCTTTTTATTAATCTCTTCTGATTTTCAATGTTCGGTAAGTTCTAATTTTATCATTTTTGTTGTTTAGGAAATGAAATCTTAACAATACGCATGAAACCGCTGCAGTCGGTCCAGAGGGCGCTGGTTCTTATGGTACTTTTTTCAATGTGGTTTGTAATTTTTGTTGACATTTTCTCTCTTATTGTGATCAGCATATTTGAAATGACTTCTCAATAAAAAATGTTATTAACTTATGCTACAAAGATGGCTAACGGAAAAGAAGGAGTCAGACACCAAACAAAATTGATTTAAATATACGTGTTTGAAAAATGAAGAAGCGCAAAAAATAATACAGTATGACGTACAATTAATTTTAAAAGGATTGGAACGAGCGTTGTGATGAAAATACCAAATTTATCGGTCATTCGTCTAGTCTGAAAGTACTTCATCTTCTACTCATCGATTTGGATATTATATACAATTAGATTACTACAGTATATCCCCACCTTGCCTTCACGTACGATAGACTAATAATTTTCAAGAAAAATGGGAAAACTGATTTTACTATAAATCTTGAAGATGAGAAAATCCTCTGGAAACAGCGATAGTCACTTACAATCTGAAGCACTTACTGTTTCTATTCCTCGTTTCTCGTAAATAATTTATTATTCTCTTTCAGCCCGATAATGAAACAGAACATTAAATTTATTTATTAATTCAGTGATTCCAGGAATTTCCATATTGTTTGAAATATCCTCTATTATTTTCGAATTGTTGAATTCCATTGTCAATAAATTCGATATCGTTTTGTATTCGCTATTCATTGAGCAGTTTCTATTTCGATTCGCCAAATTTGGATCAAAGAAAAGTAATGCGACAACTTCATAGCTCCAATATCAAAATTTATTTTTCATGTAAAGCAAAAAGAGGCATACCAAAATCGACAAATTGATAATCAAAATGTTTCAAACGAACCCTAATATCCATATACGAGGTTCTTTAACAGCAGAAGGAGGCATAATACATCCATGTTCCGACATACACGCTGACAAAAAATATATAAATATCGCAGACAGCATTTTCTTCAAACGGTAAGAATAAAAATTCATCACAGAACAGAGATTTTCAAATAATAAATAGATTGGTGGTGTATCGCCAAGGATAAACTAATAAATGATTTGATTTATGGTTTTTCTCTGTTTCCATGACTTTCCAGGCTCTTGATCATCGTTTCCGTTTCTCCGATTGAGCCAAAATCTTACACACAGTATTTTCATGAAATGAAACTGAGGAGTAGCGAAAAGAGAATTTATACTTTGAAAATAAAAGCAACCCAACGTCTTACCAGTGGCAGGTGGTACTAAAGGGCACAAGGGCACGTGCCCACCCAACCACCAAGATAAACATAGAAATAACTTCGCATGTAATTCAGTGAACGCTCAAAACTATGTTCCGGGGAACGTTCTGAAGTGTACCTATTTCATGTATGATTCGGTTATCTTCGCCATACGCGCTTATATCGTCGGTTTGGAGCACAAAGCGCCGTATCTCCAGTAAACGTCTTGTCTTCCTAGTGTACAGTGTGTGAATTCAATTCGATGACGTGAAGTCTGAAGTGACGTTAGGAGGCCATGATGAGACATTGACGTAGGAGAAGCCGGGTATTTATGCTCGGGTTCAATGTTTATTAAAGACGTCTCGAAAACTATTCAGAACGAATTGCTAGATGCAATGTTGCAAGCTTACAAGCAGGAAGGAAATTAAATCTGCAAATTTCATTCCTTTGGAGGTCGATGAAACTACAGACACCTCTAATCATCAGCAAATGGTTATTATTCGATACGTGTTTAATAGACACACTTTTGAACGCTTTTGGTTTCTTTTAAGCCGTGGGGACATAATGCTGATGTATTAGTAAAAACATTGCTGAATGAATTGCAAACTATTTTAAATTATCCTTCTGGGTCTAAAAACAATAAAGTAATCGTAAGTAATCGTAAGTTACGATGGGGCGTCCGTGATGAGTGTCCAAGCCATTATCAAAAGAAAATTTCCACATAGACATTATATTCACTGTTACACCCATTAATTCAATTATTTAATTATTGAACGAGTAGTGAAAAGTAAACATTTTCTTTGCAAATTTGCAGTCATTTTCGAGCTTTTTTTCGATCGCCAAAACGAACGGTAATTCTTGATGAAATAGTCAAACGTGTGGTAAATCTGAGCAGTTCCTACACGTTGAAGTTTCAAAAGTCGAACTGTAAACACATTATTTGAACACCAATATTCTTTCAAAGAATGCTTGGACAAAATTATTGACGAAGATGCGATGCATTCAGTTACTATTAGTGAAGCTAGTGGTTTATTGAAACATTTGAATTGTCCGGAATTTCTCACTGGTTGAAAATATTTCATTTCATTATTCCACATGTTGAAATATTATTTAATCAGACTCAAATGCGCGGAATTGATAGTGCTCAATTTCACAAGGCAATTGAACAATTCCAACAGCAAATTATTCGAATTAGAAATTCTATTGACAGTGACAATCAAGAACGCAATAATGAAGAACCTGCTAGGAAAAGACAAAAACGGCAGCTGGAGATAACAGAGCTGTTATTGCAAAGGAAGTATGTGACACTATTTTAAGCCAAATTAGCGACCGATTTGATTTTAGGAATCACTTAAGATCAGCAAAATTATTTGACTCTCAAAATTTTAAAACTTATACATGCATTTCCACAAACACATTTTGATGAAACTGTGCAATCTAACCTATGTTGGACAGTGTAAAATTAAAAAGTGAACTTTAAGCAATATATGAGCGCGATGACATGGGTGACGTAGGTGGTATTGTGCTACTTTGAGTGTACACAACAGACAACAACCTAAAAAAGGTTTTGACGGAAACATACATACTGTTGGATATTATTTGTACAACGCCCATGTGGACAACAGAATGTGAACGATGTTTTCCACCCTCAGACGCATTTAAACTTTTCTGAGAAGCACAATGTCAGAAGATCGACTGAACTCATTGGCTTTGCTATCAATAGAGAAGTTCGTCAAGTCTATCCCGGATTTTGAAAATATAGTCATAGACGTTATATCCAGCATGAAAAATAGGAGAATGGATTCTATGTACAGAAAATAGGTAAGTTTTTTCTTGTGCCCACTCATTCCATAACTCAAGAGCCGCCACTGCATCTTACCGCCTTAATGATACAATTGGCCAAGATGATTTTGATGAAAATTCAAGAACTAACTATTGTATTCAATATGTCTGATCGATCCATCGAGCACTCTGTTTTGCAAAATTTCCAACAATATAATAAACTAAACATTTGGCCATCGATAGTTTAGGAATTTGTAAGCTTCATTCATCCAAGAATTTTATTAACATTAGTAATTTTGTTCATAAAACAAAAAACGATATTGCGGTGATAGCAATTTGGAGTAAAATTGATCAGAGTTGAGAAGGTTCAAGGTTGTGTTGCCGCCCCTGTTGGAGTACGTCGAGCCAACGTTTGTGTACGATATATGAGCACCGTTATATAACGAAAGCCTAACGCATTCTACTTGGGCGGCCCCTGGGTCATTGCCACAGATGCATTGCTATGAACAGAAGATTGCCTGTATTGATGACACTGTACTACCGACAGCCGTACCCGTTAATTTAATTCGAATTCCACAAATATTGGACAACATACGATGCAGAGCCTCCACGGATGGCATCGACTCCATTGAGGATATCTTCAAACGATGTGAACTTCATGAGAAACTATGATCCATGGAGTTATCTTTAGAATATCTCAATAAAAAATCATGTGCTACTTATAGAAAAAGATGTTTTATTGTACCCGTTCAATAGTTTGGAACACAGACATTTTATCATCATGATAAAAATAAATTCATTGTAACAAAAGGAAAATCTAATCAAAAGACGTTTGGTAGTAATCTAAATCCAAATAGAATGAAAAATTGATAGAAAAATGAAAAATGTATTTATCATTAATTGAATAATGACAACAGAAATTTTGAATATAAATCTATGAACAGTTGTTTCACTACCTAGTGGCAGTATCAATCTAGATATATACAGGTAATTTATAAGTAATAGCCAAAATTGTAAGTGTGCGTTCGAAAGTCAAAAATAATAAGTTTTCACTCAACTAAGTCTGCTCCTTACTGCGATGCAGGGTGTTGAAGAAAAATGAAATTCATTTTTGTTAATAAATCAGCGATTTTTATAGATATACTCATGGAAATTGGGATGACTATTTTTTTAACGACAAACAAGAAAGTGTTATTAGATTTGAGTTAAGTCATATTATATGTCGCCACATACATCATATTAAATAAATAAATTTTTGTAGCTCATTAATTTACAACATAGTAACAGTCCCTGCAAAATTAAACAGGCCACAATCGAAAATCCCATATGACATTTGTAATGTACCATCTTTAACTAGAACGCATTCAGATTTTCAGACTAATATGTCGTTCAGGTCTGTTTTGACACCCATCGAAAGCAAGCAACCTTGAAATTTTTGTAGCCATTAAAAAAGTGAATTTCGCGTCTTGATTAAATATTATTTCTTGCTTGGAAAAAACATTACGCAAACCAAAGCATCGCTTGTTAAACATTATGGGGACTCTTCACCATCGATTAGAACAATTCACAAGTGGTCTACTGATTTTCGTTGTGGTAGTTTGACCACGAAGGACGCCGAACGTTCTGGCCGTCCAATTGAGGTTACAAAGCCAGATATCGTCGGTAAAATCCATGGTATGAGATTGGACAATCGGTGAGTAAAAGTTCACGAAATTGCTGAGGCCATGGGAATCTGAACCGAACGGGTACGGACATTTTGTATACATTTTTGAATATGAGAAAGCTATCTGACAGATGGGTTTGCTCTCTGTTGGCAATAAGCGCGACCGTGTGACAACTTCAAAGAGGTGTTTGGCGATGTGCAAGCGCGATAAGAAGGACTTTTTGCGCAGTTACCGTGGACGAAATATGGATCCATCACAACACACCAGAGACCAAAGAACAGTTGAAACAGTTAACTTGTCCTGGCGAATAGAAGCCAAAAAAGGCGAACGTGAGATTATCGGGCAACAAAGTCATGGCGACAGTTTTTTGGGATGCACACGGTATCGTTCATATCGATCAAAGGCGTTAAATATTGTAATTTTTTGAAAAAATGCCTAATTATTTTAAAACATAATTTTTGTAAATTTACCTGTTTTTAACCCCCACTCTTTTTGTTCTAACCTGTAAGTCGGAAAGGGTTCCTAAAGAATTATAAGGATGAACAATTTGCAAAAATCCATGTATTTGACAACATTTTCATATGTTTGAACAGTTTAGTCAATAACTCCTCAAATTTTAGAGTGAGGCGTTCTGATTTGAAACACACTTCAGGAACCCCACACCAAATTTCAAAAAATCCATCAATTGGAATAGAATTTATACTTTTTTACACGTTTTCGGCTTCATTTACTACACAACTCGTAATTTCTGTATAAACAAGTTATTCTTCTTTGATATACAGAATATTGACCGTTTTCGGTAATTTATCAAATACTTAAAATTTAAAAAAACCGCACCGACGTCATTACATCAGCCAAAATCAATTCAAATCGTTTCGCTTTTGGTTTTTATGAGATTCAAAGTATTAAAGTCAAAATACTTATTTTTATTATCTCTACATTTGTGTCTCATTTGATTCAATATCGTAACAAACAAAATCCTGGGACAATCAGACAGCTAGATAGGGTAGGATCCAGTGGCGGCTCGTGAACTTTTTGAGAGAGGAGGCTGGACATAAAACGTTTTTGTAAAAATATACTATATTCAGTCAATTAATTTAACCTTCGCGCAGCGACCGTACCAGCTACTTCAGTAACAAAATTAATTGTTACCGAGCAAGAACCAACGTGGAGGTATAGAGTTTCTCTTGCCCACAAATTTTTTTTCGTTCGTTTTTGGTTTTTTATTTTTTTGGACTTTTAATTTTTTTTCTTTTTTTTGGAATTTTTCATATTTTGTTTTTTTTATTAATTTTATCAACTTTTTTATATATTAACGAAATTCTACGGTCTTTAATTTGCGAAAAATGATCAATAATATTATCATAAAATGTATCATTATGTTTGAAGTGTTTTACTAAATCTTTTTCAATAGATATTAAACTAACATTGTATAAACGATTTTGGCCCATTGTATTTCGCATGTATGTTTTAATTCGTTTGAGAGTAGAAAATGATCTCTCCACCGATGCCGACGTGACAGGAATGGTGACTGTCAAACAAAGTAGTTTATAAAACTGAGGTAAGACTTGTTGCAAATCATTATCTATCCTATATTTTATCATATCGGCGTGACTGTCGTACTGGCCTAAAATATCTTTATCCCAGTATACAACGCATAATTCATTGTGCAGCGCTATTTTATCAAAAAAATTATATTTTAGAACTAAGTTATCTGAAAGTGTATTGAGAAACTCTTTTGAAAAAGATTCGAAAAATCTTCTATTCCTCAAATCGAAAAACTTCAATTGATGTAAATCGGAAAATCGAATCTCAATATTTGACCTTTAATAGTAACTATCTACAATTTCATAAAAAAGTTGTTTATAATGTAGTTTCTTGTCTACCAAATTATATGTTTTCCTCCTTTTCACGGGAGAAGCCTCATCAGTTGAATAATTTCCAAATAAAATATTAAAATTAAATTCTGTATAACGGAAACTTGAAATTTTATCAATGAGATGTTTTAAACGATCTCTTGAAGAAATTATATTAGTGAATTTATGTTGTAAAATTTGAAAAATAAGATCAGTTTGTTCAAATATTAATTTCAAAGTATCAAGAAAAAACAAAAATTCTTCATTTTCTAAATAAGATTTTAAACCAACAGCAGCATTTAATGAAACTTGATCTGTTGAAAAGTCATCACTGTTTAATATAAAATCAAATGTTTCAATTAATTTGTCTTTATTTTTATGGATGGTAAACTAAACATTGCACGTGATGTAAAATTCCATCGAGTTCGAGCATTACAGGGAATTCTGTTTCCTACTATGTTATTTAAAACTTACGTTCGTTTGTTTGAAGACCGTTTAAATGTCCCGCCATTACAGATGCCGTCATAAGTCTGATTTATTCGCAAAGTCGAATCGTTGAAATGTTTCCATTAAAAAATTGAATAAATTGACCGCTGTTCTTCCCGAACTAACATCGTAGAACCCTAAAAATCTTTCCACTAGTTGTCCATTTTTACAATTAATAATTTACCGAACAGACGAATTCTAATCTAACCTTATTTCGCGTGGTGTCACTCAACCATTATACCCCCATAAAACAAAACAAGCACTGACGCAACACGCATGTGTCGTATTCCGTACCACACCGACTGTACTCGTACTGAACTTAAAGGCGGGCGGCAGGCTAGCCTCCAGAGGATGTTGCCGTTTTCGCTGTTTCACGCTATTTGTCGATTGACTGGTCGGAAAAACGGCAACTGTGTTGAACAACACATGCTCAGCGTTTGAGATATATAGAGAATCTAGCCTCTGGCCACTGTTGCCAGATTAAAAATAACTACTGAGAACGGGGAATTAATTGTAAAATTTAAAAAATTATTAGAGAAACAGGAAATAAAATGAAGAATGATAAATTTGTGAGGAGGCTGAGCCTCCTTAGCCTCCTTCGAGGAGCCGCCACTGGTAGGATCCCAAGTATAACTGGCTGGCTTCAGCAAACCACCGAATTTGCGCTACAGAAAGTCTTCAGGTAGAACTACTGGCTCTTCAGCCAAAAGTGTGAAACAATTTTACGGAGGAATTTCCAAAATGCGGTATCTACGGGGAAAAACGTGTAAGCAACAAAGGAACATAGCTGATAATCCCAAGATAATTAAGAAATTCCGGTGTAACACTGCAGTCTAATAATCCGACTCAATTTATCGATCCATTGACGCTAAAAGCTGGTTATAGAAATTTTGAGATCTGAATTATAATAAATTCCATTTGAACGTTCCTCGGATCAAAGCCGAGTTTGAAATATGGTCATATTATTGAATTGGTATTTTCCTGTTATCGCCTTCGGAAAAATTAATATTTTCTTTCGAATCGGTGTGACGTAGTAAAGCAGACAGCGCATGGTTATCATCATAACATATTTTCACCATGATGTTATATTTTCGCTCAATTTTAGTAAGATTTGCGAATTCACGAATTACAAGAAATGATCTGGAAATAATGAGTGTATAAATGGAATGCCAATGAATCGCTCTAGTACGCTGCAGGGTGATTGCTAGCGTCTCCTTGAACTGGCGTCCTTGTAGGCAAAGCCAGTGCATTCGCGGGGTCGCCGGACATTCCTACCGTTGAGGAATTCCCCTTAGGGCACTTGATGGACACAAACACTACTGCCTGCATCCCGCGCTTCTTTCTTCAATAGGGCTGAAACTCAAACTGCGTTCTGACCCCGTTGCAATTATCGTGCGCTAGAAATGCTGGAGTATAAATCGCCAGCGCTACCTGAGCAACATAAAGATTTCAATTTATATTCTTTATTTAGAATTCCTTAATATATTTGCTTCAGCTGAAAACTGAACTTTTGGAGAGTTTAACAAGAATTCCTGATCCTGAGTCTTCTCAATTTCATATGTTCTGCGACATAATATTTCAATCTACTGATTCAATACTTAACTACACTTCTCTATTCACATCTAATTCCATCAACATCCTATAACTCGTCACAAGGTGATAGAAGATTTTTCCTTCATATACAATTACATGGATTTATAAGAAACTTCCAAATTTAGAACTGTTTATAAAAATATGGTATTTTCAATGGAACTCTAGCGATACTTAGCCTCATTTAACTTAAACTTAACTTAAAAAAAAAGTTTTTTTTAGGAGCGATTTCTCAAAAACCGTATCTTCAATTTGCTTGAAATTTGGTGTGAAGGTAGCTGAAACTATATACTTTTGAGTACTTACATAGCCGAGTTGAGTATTGTATTTAAACAGGAAGCTAGGACCAATTTTTCAATGTTATAATATTTTTGAAATTGAATTTTTCAATTTTTCTGCCAATGTATGTCATTCTCGGTTTTGGAACTTATTTCAACGGATTCCCCGGAAAATTTTACATGAAAATCCATTTTTATTATTTCAAATTCATTTTTTTCATTAATACAAGTATATTCAAATTATTGGATTATATCGTATTTGCGTTTTCCGCCCGTAAAAATCAAAGAGTCTTATATATAGAGCAGACAAGTAATGTGTTAAGCATAGGAAAGCGCTGGTATTTAGTCGGACATTCTGTCCTCGCACATGTTAGTGCGCTCTCACTCGCACGGTCTCCCCTTCTATCACAAAGAGTATAAGAATACAAGAATAAGTATAACGCGCGCACATCGTGCGATTGAGAGCGCAGTACATGTGCGAGAAGGACAGAATGTCCGTTCAGATACCAATGAAAGGATTTGTTGTCTACTCTATATATAGAACTCTTTGGTAAAAATACGGTTAAAATAATATCTTTTTCTCCAAATGACATTAAAAGCGGCCTTTTAATGACACTTGGCAGGCTTAGAAGTTGTACTTTTAATGCCTAGGCAGAAAAAGTTCGTTGCTAGGCAACCTTCCAAGTAATAATTAAATTAAACTGGTTATTAAAATTGACAATGACATTAAGAAAACTCAAAATGATGCTGATGATAATAAACTGGTTTTATTGCATTAAAACTACAAACTACAACACGAAATTTTTATTTATTAGATATATTTATGGTCAATTGTGAACAATTATTTAATACAATTGACCTCTGTCCACTTCCCTCCTTTCCAGTAAAATTAACAACTTTAGTATCCACACTTGATACTCCGGAAACGCCAGAAAATATTTTATTGCCGATGTTCGACTTATTGGCTAGCGAGTCCTCAATATAGCCCTCCGCGACAGCGGAAGACTTCCATCCTCCATGTTGCTTCAACATTGTTATGTCCCCACCAGAATGCACCAGCAACGTGGCCGAAGTTCTGCGAAAGCAGTGCCCGGTATACTCTTTCGCATGGGATAGTCCCAGAAAAGTAGCAATTTCTTCTGGCATTTTACCGAATTTGTGAATGCCAATGAATTGATGATGTGCTTTACCGTTCGCATATTTATAGAAGACACGCCGATTATTTAAATTCGAGGGTCTGGAGGCTGCATATTTTCTGTAAACGCTTAAATATTCCGTTACTACAAAAGATCTTGATCTTTTGGTCTTATCATTTATATCATCTATTTTCATTTGCAAAAGCTCATCACATCTACAAGCCCCAGCGACTGCAACAATAATTACAACCTAAAATATAAATTGAAAATTAGTTCTTTAATCCATAATAGATCATTTTCAATATATTCCTACCTTCGTACACAAATACAGTTCATCTGGGGCATCTGATGAAAATTTCTCGATTTCTTCTCTTTGAAAAACTCGGGATTTTTTTGCATGGAAACCGTCTGACTGGCGTTTCAAAAAAGCCCGTAACTTCTGGTATTTTGCCAAATCAATGTTATTTTTTATGTTCAGGGTAGCTTTCAACATCGAATAGGTAGACCATAACGTTGAAGGCTTCATTTTCTTTGAAAGATCGGAAAAATAGACAATCAGCACATTTTCAGAGAAAGATCCTATATTTTTCTTCTGTATATATTCCATGAATCTGCTGTATGTGAGTTCATATACAGTTCTTGATTTTTCCGGTAAAAGGTTAAATTCCACATCTCGCGCCTGGTCTCTTATCTCAGGTGGTGTTAATTGCATCAATTCATCCTCACTTTGCAGTAAATCCATTTCTAACATGACAACTTTTCAAAATTGACAATGACAAAGTAAACAGTAAACAAACATATTCAACAAACGTCATCAGCGGTAAACATAGTAACGCAGGGCCCAGTTACCTTTAATAAAATAATTTAGTTATTTGGATATTGATAATGAAACGCAATTTAAATATGAAAAAGTCGATTTTGCGTGGAATTGGAACAAATTTGAAGAAAAAATTATATGTTTCACACGGCAGAAAAGCAGATTTAATGCCGCGGCATTAAATCTTGTGCTTTTATGCCTAGTAAAACAAATAACTATTTGTCACTTAAAATATGTCAAACGAAGAATATGAAAAGTTATTGTTCTTCACACGACTCTAACTATACATATGCGTATAAGTCAGGCTGCCTAGTTGGTGAACGTGTTTTTTCCAATATTTGTTAACACTTTTTTAATGAGCACTGCAGCATCTAAACAATAACAAAGTTCCAGAAGTATTTTATATTTGTATTATATGAAATTTTTTACCATATATATAATTTTGATTTTAAGCAAAATATCAATTTGCTTGTGTAAAGAAATGTATTTTTACAGGGACGAAAGGTAAATACGATATTATAATCCAATAATTAGAATAATTTGTGCTTAAAATAATAAAGTATTAATAAAGAAAATGAATTTGAAATAAAAAAAATTGATTTTCATGTAAAATTTTCCGGGGAATCCGTTGAAATAAGTTTCAAACCCGAGAATGACATACTTTAGAGGGAAAATTGAAAAATTCAATTACAAAAATATTATAAGATTGAAAAATTGGTCCTAGCTTCCTGTTTATGCACTCAACTCGGTTTTTGAGAAATCGCTCTTAAAAAAAAAAGTGGTTTTTCAAGTTTCCGGGCATGCGCGGGCAATTGTCTACAAATTGTTTGCAAATTTAGATTCTGCGGAAAATTTCCGATCAATTATATGGTTTTGAGATTTTTTTAACCAAAATGAGGCTAAATATCATGACATCGGAATCTTGGAAGGCATTTTAAATACCTAACTGCTAAGTCTATATATACTGTTATAAAAACTCTTATTGAGTTTTTATTTTATTTTTAATTATTTTGAATATTATTCCGGCTAGCTCTTTTTATTTTTGATTTTTGAATAATAATGAACTTTTTCTTTTTATATTTTATTTATATGGAATTATATATGGAATTAAACACAATATTCTTTGAATATTAAAAATTGTTATATTTAAATCTCTATGACTCTAATTTATCTCGGGTTTCAAATTTACAATTTAATTTTATGCTCTAATAGGTCTATGCTTTAACCTCAAAACTATTCAGTATTAATATTTGCTTACAACGTTACAAACGGCAATCTTTCTTTCAGATTTACAAATAACACTACAATGGAGAAATAATAAAGAAACTTACTTTTAGTTTATATCCAATAATATGTTTTAAAATGTGGGCAATGTTCAATTGAATTGATCTTCTTGTTGATTTGTTTATTCACTTTAAAAGAACACAATTACTCTGCTATTCACAAAAACAGGCAAACTATGTGGTTACTTCTTTTGAAATCAGTAACTGTTGAAAATTGTTAACTCGTTTTATTCTTTTTTAGTAGATAAAAAACTCTTCAATGATGTATTGGAACTTTATCGATGACTGGCTATCATACGATGCTACTTATGAATTGTGGTTATTTTTAACCTTTAAAACTTTGTTCGAAGACTCGAAACACTACTTGATTCGTAGAAATTATTTACTTGCTTCGGTTACTTTTAACTTTACGAAGTTATTGGAGACTACTTGGATTCTCCGATGTTATCCAATAAACTAAGGTTATGGAAAATGTTGAGAGTTGCAGGAGTACCTTGACTCTACAGATTTGATTGCAAACTTTTTGGTTATGTTAAAATTTTGTGAGTTGCAGGAGTACCTTCACTCTCTAGATATAATGGCAAACTGACTTGGCTTGTATTTCAGATTCCTTTTATAGGGCTTCAAAAAGGATGCCAAGTGATGTCAATTTAGACCAATGAGGTGCTTACTTTACTTATCAAGTATGCTTAGTTGATTGTTTGGAACTGACAGAACTATCCCTTTGTTGCCTGTCTGACGTTTATAAACCGCCTCGACCAATCAGAATAGAGTATTCTATAAAATTTGAATTATTGAAGGTTTTCAACTTATTTAAAATGATGATGATTCCTGCTTTTTAAATTAATATTGCCTACATTTTTCCACAAATTTTGGTATAAGATAACCTTTGATTAGGTTCATATTAACTTGATTATTCCAATATTTATGGTATTTTTGACATTTGTCATATCATAATATAAAGATTCTTGACCCAGTATGAATTATATATAAAAATTCTCGGGAAATAGGTCACATTAACACTCTGTTTTAAAATTTTTTGTCTTTACGTACGTTTCGGTCTCACGACCATCATCAGAAGACTTATTATGTCTACAAATTTTTGATTAATTAAAACTAATTGTATTACACAAAGCGTCGAAATCGCACCAATTTCAATCAAAATGCCCACGTCGCCGAAACGAAAGGAACACGAAACGTACGTAAAGACAAAAAATTTTAAAACAGAGTGTTAATGTGACCTATTTCCCGAGAATTTTTATATATATTTGTCATATCTTAAATCTAATACATAATATAATATATCAATAACATTTCTTTAACATTATATAACTCAAATTTCCTAAGCTTATCTTATATCTATAACATATTTTAATACTTTGTGCTATCTTATGATAGTTTTGTAATCATTTCAATTATGATTTCTTCTTTCGTAACACTGTACGTTTATCCACTTTCACTGTTTAATTGTTTTTACACTTCTTATTCTATTTACATTATTGTTTATTTTGTTCTACATTGTTTAATACCTTATACTATCTACTACTTAACTTTTAATACTGTTTTTAATTCCATATATTATATTTTTATTAATTTTTTCTGATTTTCAATGTTCGGAAAGTTCTAATTTTATCATTTTATGTTGTTTAGGAAATGAAATCATAACAATACTTTATACTGATAACAACTACATTTTCTTCCGTTCATGTAGTCTTTCCACCCTGTATATTGCAACCAGTATTTCTCCTGTTTATTTAAAGGTTGAAGAAAAATTCAACACAACCTCATTACGTCACATGAAGGCTCATTTTCATCTTGGAACTAACATTCAGCGTTTCAACAGGCCTGCCATTTATTTAACATTCTTTGTTATTTCAAAAAAAGCCTTTGCAACATCATGAACACAGAATTTCATGGATTACCAAAACGCTGATACTTTATTGTTAATGAACAAGAGCCGAATAATAATATGTTTTAATAATAATATTTAAAAATCCATTGTCTTTATATATCAGTAGGTAACTGTAACATTCTTGAATATTTTCACTACTAGCGTTGAATTTGAATGCTACACGATTATAATAGGAACTTATCTGGTTGTGACCTCGATAAAGTTTATCTAAGAATTCATTCATGTACTAATAATAATGAAACCATGATGAATGAGACCAAACATAATATGCTGCTTATCACTAGCAGCGTGGAATTACTATTCCTTCAATGGTTATTGAACAAAGAAAAACGACATACTGAATCTCAACATTCCTCACTTCACTGAAACATTACTTGTTTTACAAGTTCATCTATGTTGTCTGGGAAATTTCAATGTACATCTCATACACGAAACTCATTCTAAGGATAACTCACTTATAGCGTACAAAATTTTTAGTTAACTCAGTATAAGTAGTGTAAGGGAAGTCTAGAAAAGGATATATCCGTTTTGAGTTTTTCTGAATCCATCTAGCTAGATGATGTGTGCATATGTAATGTGGGTATAACAATCTTCAGACGTAGCGCCCTTGCAAGTGGTACTTTTGTCACCTATTTTCACTTTTTCAAATGGAATCATAGTATCGTATTGAACCAGTTTGAGAACAGTGGTTTTTTTGGTTAAAAATATATATCATATGCAATACGCTTAAATTTTTAACCGGCAGAAGTGTTCGATATCCTTATTTTCAGATTTGATCGATGGACACATTACGCTGCAGACTTTACGAAAGGAATTACGTACTCTGTGGTAAGGTTTATTCTGTGGAATGATTTTCACAGTACACCTGAGCACTATATGATATAAAATATAGTTAATTTTAATGAAGTAGCAATAAGGAACACGGCAGGTACGACATATACCGGGATATCAAAAATTATCTTGGTCAAGGGTGGTTGTGGAATCTAAAACGTGTGTGTTACTTTACGTTTGAAATAATGTCACTGTCACACTGACCTGTCATCAATAACCTACAAATTTCATACCTATTTATTTCAGTTGTAAAATAACTACAAATTATGAAATGACGGTTTTAGTAACAAGAAAAACTAAATTACAGTAATTGTTGGAAATGTCCCCGTTTTGTTCGATGCACAAGTTGACGCGCATCCTCGTGCTGTGTGGTAAGAGGCATTATTCAAAAACTGGATTAGAAAATTTCAGCACAATGACTTAACATATTCTGACACAACAAAACATATACAAAAATTTAAAGTAAGACACACGTTTTACATTCCACAACCACCCTTGACCAAGATAATTTTTAATTTGTAGTTCATTATTGTTTTACAACTGAAATAAATAGGTATGAAATTTGTAAGTTATTGATGACGTCAGTGTGACAGTGACATAATTATTTCAAACGTGAAGTAAGACACACGTTTTAGATTCCACAACCATATCCCGGTACGAACATCGTACATATATCAATCATTGTCGATGTTTGGTTGATGTTGTTTCATATATAACACACAACGTGCAGACTTTACAAGAAGAATCACGTGAATCCAATATTTATTTAAAAGCTGCGTTGGGTCTTTACTAAAAATTGGTTTCCAATGCAAAAAAGGCAACCTACATAGAGATCTCATGGAATATGAATTATCAATGAAACTAGGACTACTGGCCGCTCGCAGCACCAAGGGCACAAAAGTCGATATGAAGATAATGTCTTGATAAAATAATTTCAATTTTGGGATGGTAATAAAACAATAATTTTATTTATAGTTACATGCTGGCAATCGGAAGGTTTTATCCCTGGAGCAGAACTTATATTTGGTTACCATCCAGATTATTATGACGAACATAAGAGCTTTCATAATTGGTTTCAACGGCAATTGATTCCATATTTGAGCAGACCGTCCTTTACAATATTGGATAATAGTTCAAAGCAAAGTAGTGGAAAGTCACCAATATCTTATCCAAAAAAAGAGAAATAAAAAAAATGGTTGAAGCAGCATAACATGAAATTTGAACAAGTAAGTAACATCTTTCTTTTAGTTGCATTTATCTATACTTGCATATTTTCTAAAATAAACTACCGCAAATTTCGTTTTTTGCGAATATCTCCGGAACCGTTTACCGTACAGAAAACAGCTTTCGCAAGCATTTTCTACTCATAGTGAGCTATGTTCTGTGTGATACAAATTTTTTTAGTCATAATTGGTGAAGATTTTGAAGGGGTAGTTGGTGTTTTTCTCCCCAACTTCTACGCCACTGGAAAAAGTACGGTTTTGAGACAACCATTCGAACTGCCAATGTTTTCTACACAAAAAGGTACTCATGGTCATAAGCTCTAAAGATGACCGTTTTCGAGAAAAATTAACTTTTACGTTGAAAAGCATGGTCAATTCTTACTAATTAAACAAAATTCATTCAAACGTTAGAACAAGTAACAAAACCAAAAAATTGACCATGTTTTTCAACATAAAAGTTGATTTTTCTCGAAAACGGTCAACTTTAGAGCTTATGACCAGGGGCACCTTTTTTGTGTAGAAAACATTGGCGGTTCAAATGGTTGTTTCAAAACCGTACTTTTTCCAGTGGCGTAGAAGTTGGGGAGAAAAACACCAACTACCCTTCAAAATCTTCACCAATTATGACTAAAAAAAAATTTGTATCACACAGAACATAGCTCACTATGAGTAGAGAATGCTTGCGAAAGCTGTTTTCTGTACGATAAGCGATTGCGGAGATATTCGCAAAAAACTAATTTTTTTTTTCAATTTCAACTCATCTCAAAAACTAAGCGTCTGTGCATATATGTTATCAGAAATTTTTTTCTCAAAATCAAATTTTCTATGGACTGTTGAAGTTCTGCTACTAAAACCTGGGACATCCTGTATATTCGGTTTCCACAAGTGAAGAAAGTTAGTAGGTAGGGATATTTTATGAATTATTTATAATTAAACTGAGGGTTTAAGAACAAACATCAATATGCTATCACGGTTCTTTGTGAATATTTGTGTAAGCTTATTACTTCGAATTTTGCTAATAATATAATAAAGATTCTTGACCCAAGTATGAATTATATATAAATTCTTGGGAAATAGGTGTCACTAATACATATGTTTATTATTTTCGTCTTTACGTACGTTTCGGTTTCACGACCATCATCAGAAGACTTAAGACTTAAGAAGACGATAAGGACGCTTTGTGCTAAAACAATTAGTCCTAAGTGATCCCGTTTTAAACATGATAAGTCTTCTGATGATGGTCGTGAGACCGAAACGTACGTACAGACGAAAATAATATGTGTTAGTGTAACCTATTTCCCGAGAATTTAAATATAATAAGGTAATAATATACTCATCTACCCTCATTAACGAATAACATCGTAAAATAAAGCAGGTATTGGAGAAAATAGTTGACCCGACTCGTATGCTATAAGATTTATTTGTAGGAAATTTCACAAAACTTAACAAAAGATTCTGAACAGTTTTTCTCTATTCACTATACCCCTTCGTTTTAGAAGCGTTTCCATTTAAATCTCAGAGAGAAAAATTATCAGTATCACTTATTTCGCGTTTCATGATAGTACAGGCTACAGTTAAAAGGTACTTTTACGGGCAAAAGTAGTGGGTGGTACTGTTCGACCAAGAGCGAATTTAAGTTTGCAGTATTAAGTGCAGCTCATAGTTTCCATTCAATTGATTAACAAATAATTGTTTCAAGTCTAAAATTCGACAATCTATAACAAAATTGCACCCTACACACAACTCATGCTTATTATACTCGTATATTTGAATTACCAACTGATGCTTTCATGAAATAAATAATATTGCCCTTGCTTCCCTCTGATTATATCTCTCCTTAGCTGAACATTTTTAATCCATACTTTTCGTATTATTCGATATTCGATTTTGTTACTGCATATACGATTTGTCTGTGTATTAAATATTTCATATAATCTATTATTAGATTTATAAAATATTTAATATTTTCCCACATACTATCCGGAGATGTGATCATTGAATTAATATGTATATGCACTCTATTTTCTACCAAGACAGTCTATGAAAAAACTCTCAACAGGTAGGTATAGTTATTTCCTCCAAGTAGACCATGTTCATAGCTCACTCAGGGGTCCATTCAGTTAACATGGTCCTTTCTGACTGTAAATGTATTTAAAAACTGTGAGTTGTAAGATTCATTGAAATTTACTATTGATTTGAAGATCAAAATGTTTCTGATATTGCCGAAACTCATGCCAGACAAATTTGTAGAAAATACTGAAATAATCAATTTTTCATGAAATATTTCAAATAGTAATAAATAATAATTCAGTCAGAGACACATTAGAGAGTAATTTCTCAGCTAAAATATTATCTTCAGACGTATTTAATTAAAGATAAAAGCGTAGAGCGCTTTTGATGAAATATCGCTTTTGCGCTTTAATGTCTACTCATACACGGTGACAACTGTTCCACTTTATATTAAACATTTGATGGAAGTTTGTATTTGCAAAGAAATTTATATATTGTTCAATGTAATCACTCATAAATTAAATTTAATATAAACACTCTTAGTTGGCTTCAGCTGAAAGTAAAACCATCATACTCTCATTTATAATGTTCGCCTCTAACATCTACCTTTAGCCTTTGAGCTGAAGTCATAATTTGAAAGTGAATGGTTGTAAAGGTAACAATGTGTCAAAAATGGTCTAAATTATCTTCATAAATACAGCTACTTAAGCTCGTCAATGCACGCATATCGCAGTAAATGCCCTATTTGATAAAGAAAATGAAATGGTGAAAAGTCCCTAAGAAATTAACAGATGGCGCCACAATCGAAAATCCCATGTGATATACTGTGATTACTAAGTGAAAACTATCGTCCAATAAGCCTCACTCCTATTGAAGTTGAAATAATGGAACGTATCATAATTGACACCATGTTAGAGTTTGCGTTTGAGCATAATATTATTTCGGAAAACCAGCACGGATTCCTACCTGGAAGGTCTATATCTACAAACCTACTTTTATGTGTGAATGATTGGTAACTGGTTACAGATAATAACATTCCAATAGACGTAATCTATCTGGATTTCAGTAAAGCTTTTGATAAGGTCCCCAAATTGCGCCTCCTAGCTAAATTGGAACACTATGGTTTCCGGGGTGAATTATTGGGGTGGATATCAGCTTTTCTTTCTGGTCGTAAATTCAGAGTAAAAATTAGTCCAAGTTTTTCACAAAATGCAGATGATAGCGGCGTACCTCAAGGATCCGTGATAGGCCCATTATTATTCTTAATTTATACTTTCGATATTCCACGACTAGTTTCCTCTACATGTTCGCAATATGCAGACGATATCAAGTCGTATACGAACCCTCTTCGTTTAATTGAGTCACATACGATTTTATCCTCGACTCTTATCCTAATGAATAATAATAATAATAATATTTGTGATGTACCATCTTTAACTAGAACGCATTAAAATTTGAAGATTTTGTAAACATGGAAAAAACTGAATTTCGCGTCTAGATTAAACATTATTTCTTGCTTGTAAAAAACATTACGCAAACCAAAGTATCGCTTATTAAACAATTTGGGGACTCTTCACCATCGATTGGAACGATTCACAAGTGGTTTTCATATTTTCGTTGTGGTGTGGTGTGTGTGACCACAAAGGACGCCGAACGTTCTGGTCGTCCAATTGAGGTTACAACGCCAGAAATCGTCGATAAAATCCATGGTATGATCGGCGAGTTAAAGTGCACGAGATTGCTGAGGATATGGACATCTCAACCGAATGGGTACGGAACATTTTGAATAAATTTCTGAATATGAGAAAGCTACCTGACAGATGGGTACCGCATTTGCTCTCTGTTGAAAACAAGCGCGACCGCGTGACAACTTCAAAGGAGTGTTGGCGATTTTCAAGCGCGATAAGGAGTTTTTGCGACGTTTCGTAACCTTAGACCAAACATGGACCCATCACTCACAACACACCAGAGACCAAAGAACAGTCGAAACAGTGAACTTGTCCTGGCGAATCGAAGCCGAAAAAGGCCAAAGTGGGTTTATCGGCCAATAAAGTCATGGCGACAGTTTTTTGGGATGCACACGGTATCGTCCATATCGATTACCATGAAAAGAGCAAAACGATCACCTGTGTATATTATGTCCGCAGTCGAAATAGCAAAATTGCATGTATTGCGCTACGAATTGGTTCGATTTGGCTCCATGCGATTTTTATCTATTTCCAAACTTGAAGAAATGGCTCGACGGAAAGAGATTTGGCTCCAACGATGCGGTCATCGCTGAAACAAAGTCCTTTGCCGAAATCGAAAAACTAGAAAAACGTTGGACGAAGTGTATCGGGTTACAAGGAAATTGTGTTGAGAAATAAAATAAGTTTTGACCAAATAAATCGTTTTTCTACGGATGCTATACAATGTGCCACTTCTCTCATCGCTTTCATACGTTCAAAACGAAAGATTTCTCACGCAGTGAGAAATATCCGCCAATACAGTGAGATATAATTTCTCACAGTGAGAAATAATTTATCACTGTTATCACGATAACCCAAGTCAGTAATGAATTGTTACATGTCAGATTGATATGACACGTTCTCCACATTGACAACGCTACGCCGACGATTCGCGTGCAATATCCAAGTAGCCCATTGTTGGCGTTTCTATAACAACAAAACCGAAGCACTGCATAATTATTGCTGTCAACTTACCCAACGAAAATAGTTTTATTGTTATTTGTTATAATATAAACAGTTCAGATTCATTAAATATTGAATATAATGGAATACGAAGATTTAGAGTCCGAAAATACACCTCCAGAAATTATTCAGAAAGCAATAGATGTTTGCAATAATTTGCTACCAAGCACATCAAGAGAAAAATATGAAATCGCTTACAGAAACTTTATGGACTGGAAAATGAAAGCCAAGATAAATTCTTGTTCCGAAAATACCTTGTTAGTTTATTTTGAAGAGTTGTCAAGAAGATTGAAATCATCAACATTATGGTCTCAGTACTCGATGCTAAGGAGTACCTTAATGATTAAAAACTGTGTTGATATATCAAAATACGTAAGACTACGTGCATTTTTAAAACGCAAATCTGAAAAATATGTTCCAAAACAGTCAAAAACATTAACTTCTGAAGAAATTCAACAATTTTTAAAAGATGCACCTGATGAAAAGTATTTGCTGATAAAGGTATGAATTGAAAATTTTTAAATTGTTATCGGAAAATGAATGTTTGGTTTTGATTTCAGGCTGCTTTAGCTATTGGCCTTACAGGGGCATGCCGTTGTGATGAACTTCGAAAATTAAAAATTGATGACATGGAAGATCTTAATTCGGCCCTTTTAATAAAATTACCCGATACTAAAACCAAGGTTCCTAGAAATTTCACAGTCACAGGAGAATTCTACCAAATTTACAAAAAATATGTGAAGCTTCGACCATGCACACATGAAACACGTTTTTTTTAATTACAAAAATAGCAAATGTACGAAACAGCCTGTGGGGATAAATAAATTTGGCACCATGGCGAAAGAAATAGCGAAATTTTTGCAATTACCGAACCCTGAATTATATACTGGCCACTGTTTTCGAAGGTCATCTGCGACTATTTTAGTTAATGCAGGGGCAGATCTTTTAACTTTAAAACGCCATGGGGGTTGGAAATCCAGCAATGTTGCTGAATCTTATATCGACAACTCCATAGCTAACAAAACGAAAATTTCAAAAAGTATAGGAGAATCCATTCAGCCTCCAGTGCCATTAGAACCGGAACACAACAATGCTGTGGAAGCTCGGTACGTTTCCCCATCAACTTCAACTTCGCCGCAGCTAATATTTCAATTACCGAAAACATGTTGAAACAAAACAACCTACCAGGAATTACTTCACAAAATAGTTCAAATATAACTGTTAATTGCTATTTTAAATAAAATATAAAAATGAGTTAATGACATACAAGTATTATTGTATATGTATTTTAATGTTCAATACTTGAAAACAACGCATCCGCAGAAAAAGTACAATGTACAATTCGTGAGAAAACGACATATTTCTCAATTGTTGTACAATATACTATTCTTGTTTAATTTTTCAGGGAATTTTCACCTTGTCCTCGTACACTCAATTCAAGTTTCTTCTCTGCCAATTAATGCAAATTATCTAAATCTGATAAAATATTGTAGGTCCTGAAGAATTTTATGATTTAGGTAGCGAGGGTACCGTGTACACGGAAAGAAATAAGCACCGAATGCACTGAAAACAACAAGGCCATCGCAACAATGTATTGTAAAGCTAGCGCCTCCGGTTGTTGTCTTCGGACTCTTCGGCGAACCAGCGCAGTAAATGGACGAAGAAGGCTTGACGCGGCGTGGGGCAAACAGCGTGGGAAACCAGTATATTCTACTCACTACCTGAAGATGTGAATTGTTTGGAGATTCATTACTTCTTAGAATACGGTTCGCCCTGCGTATAGTGTGCTTTAGTTTTCCGAAATCCACATCCCGAACAGCTTAAGTCTTGTGTGACTAGCAAACGGAACAAATTTATTTGACTCAGCTACACTTATTTTATTAACTATGTGACGCCTATTTTTTTTATCGAGGCACGGTAGAATCCTGGCAGGTAGAAATTATCACTGCCAATCAGAGCTACTCATAATTTGGCCATAATTTCCTAGACACTGAACGACCTGATTCTATTTACGACCAAATAAAGATTTAAATAAGCAGAGAATACTTCAGTTCTTCACTTACAACTTGCATTCCAGACTTAACGAGACAAAGCCATACGGTATGATCAAAATAGAAAATAAAATCTACAGTCAATAAAAGATTCCAAGATATACAGCCGAAATCAAAGACATACTTAGATCGTAGGTAGCAAGCACAAGCACAATAACATGGTCAATTCAGACATAGAAAGAATCTTTAGATGAATCTGTTGAATAAAGATTTCAATAAGGGGGTCACAGGCAAACTTTCTGGATGATTTTTTACAGTAAGTGGTGGTAACTCTGTTAATTCGAAAATGAGAATGAATAAAATACAGGGTGTTTCAGAAAGACCTCCCGTAAGTGCAGGGGACGGTAGATTTTACAAAAATAATCAGATATTTCATATAAACTATGGTCCTATCTTCTTTCGTCTCGGAGATACAGGGGCGTTGAATTTAATTTTTTTAAACGAAATTTTGCTGTAGCTCCTGTGTAGTTACAGATATTTCGTTGAAATCTGGTACTCGGGGGTTTCAGGGGAAGTCGAATAAGATGGTTTAGTTAGTTTCAGAGTATGCGGTAGAGGGCGCTTTGTGCGCGACTTTTCGGCGTTTCTTTTAGCCTTAACTTTTTTGAGAATAATTTTTTTGTCTTCTTTGCACTGTTTTCTGGTTAACAATTTTATTTCAAACAAATAATGTACTCCTGTTGAGGCTTTCAAAATCTCACCGTTTTCATGAAAAACGCGTTTATTATCAAGTCATAGCTATACCGTACGATTTAAACTTTTGGAATAAAATCAATAAAACCGTTATCATTACAAATTACGCCCTTCAGCAATTTTATTAGGAACTATCGTGTACCAATAGATACGACAATTGAAAGTACGTACCTTCTCTTCCATAAAAACTAAAGTTTACTGAAATCGAACGAGTCATTTAGAAACTACATCGATTTAAATTATTACACTTTCAATAGCTTCCCCCATTCTTCTCAAGGTCGGTATGCCAATGAGCTTTGAACCACAATGATGTAAAATTGTCTAGCCTTTCTAATGATGTTAACAAAGATATACCTTAATGTGAGAATTGCCGGAGAAACGCGTTTAAATGAACAATACAAAAATTCATTAACAAATTTACTTACTACCGAAATCGCGTATGTTCATTTAAACGCGTTTTTCTCGAAAGCGGTGAGATTTTGAGCATATGAACAGTACATTATTTGTTTGAAATAAAATTATGAACCAGAAAAATGTGCAAAGAAAACAAAAAAATTATTCTCAAAAAAGTTAAGGCTAAAAGAAACACCGAAAAGTCGCGCACCCAGCGCCCTCTACCGCATAATCTAAGACTAATTAAACCATCTCATTCGGCGTCCTCTGAAACCTCCGAGTACCTGATTTCAACGAAATATCTTCAACTGCACAGGAGCTACAGCAAAATTTCCTTAAAAAAAAATTAATTCAACGAAACTTCCAAACGAAAGAAGATAGGACCATGGTTTACATGAAAAATCTGATTATTTTTGCAAAATCTACCGTCCCCTGCATTTACGGGAGGTCTTTCTGAAACACCCTGTATAAATCTAGTAAAACTGTCTAAAATTCACACACTAGCGCTTGATTTCAGTGATCATCGTTCAAGAAATTGAACAACTATCAGACATCCATATATTCAGACTGTTTTCTTGTAAAATCGATGTGGTAACGGTGATAAAACCATATCAAAATAAATCGATTGAACCCAATTTATATAGTAAAAAAAGTACCGTTCATCCGTGAGGAGAGTTCAAAGTTCACTTAAAAATTCACATTTTTGTGCGCTATTCATAAATACATGGAAAAAATTTATAGAAATTTCGCAAAAGTGCATTGTAAAAAGTTACCATACTTTCAGTAACCAAACACATTCAAAGGAAAATGTAGATGGGTAAAACCACCCTCATCCCTCTGATATTTCTTTTATAATTTTATTAGGGGTTATAATATGATTATAAGATTTTTCCAACAGCAAGGCTTATTCATTATCTTCATTTTTATCACTTGTGAAAATTCCGTATTTCGCATAGTTTAGAAGGAAAAAAATGTTTTCTCAACACTGATAACTGATATTCTTAGAACAAGTTTAGTAAAATTGTGGTACAAAATTTAGTTGGCCATGGACAAAGTCATGATTTTGACAAGAAACAAATTCATAAGTGTCACAGTTTATTGTTGACAGTAGATGTTCCAAAAATTTGTTGTTTGTTTAGTTGCTTTTGTACTGTTTTTTTCCCAATTACTGTTATTACTTAATTACTATTGCTGTTATTGTTGCTTTCAATTGTCAGCTATTAATGTAATATGGATTTCCCTTTTAATGAGCAGGTCGATCTGCTTTTAGTTCTTTGATTCTGTCAAGGTAACTGCCTCGAAAGTGTCCGCATCTATCAAAGAGAGGTGTCAAAATCGGAGAATTCCAAATCACAAAACTTTTGCCCGAATTGAAAGACGTCTTCGAGATGCAGGGAGGTTGAAGTCAATCAGAATCAACGCTGGAAGACCTCGACAAGTCCGAACACCCATTGCAGAAGATGATGTTCTTCAAATGATTGATAAAATTCCTGAGACCAATACCAGAACATTGCAAACGAGAGATTGGAATTCCAAAAAGTCGAATTTTGAGCAATCAATTAATTCATCCATTCCACGTTCAGGCAATGCAAGAATTATTGCCACATGACCACGGATCACGTTTAAGTTTTGCACAAATTATTCGGGAGCGCAGAGTAGTCGACAACAGATTTCTCACTTAATATCTTGTTTACTGATGTTTTACACGTCGTGGCATGACGAACCTACACAATGAGCAAATTTATGTAGATGAAAATTCACATACTTTTAATGGTAGACATTATCAACGAGAATTTAAAATTAATGTCTGGGTCCGAATTATTGGCAATTTTATGGTTAGACACATCCGATTGCCTGATCATCTGGATGGCGCAAGTTACCTTATTTTCCTTCAAGAAATTTTGCAAGAATTATTAGAAGACTTGCGTGGAAATATGTTGTTCATACACGACGGTGCACCACCTCATTTTGCACGTGCCGTAAGAGAATATCTTGATGAGCAATTTGCTGGTAAATGGATTGGTAGAGGACAAGAAGCACCTATTCAGTGGCCTCAGCGGTCTCCAGACTTGAATCCTTGCGACTTCTTCATCTGGGGAGCGATGAAAACACAAGTATATAAGGTTCAAATTGATAATTCCGAACAACTGTGGAACAGAATTCAAAATGCTGTAAACGCAATACGAGAAAACGACGTTCAATTTTTCACGCCGAATTGATCTTTGCATTATTGAAGGTGGAGGTCACATTGAACACCTGTTAAAAAAGTTTTGTCTTTGTGTTCACTAAATTTTGTACTACAATTTTATTAAAATTGTTCTAAGAAATCAGTGTTTGAGAAAATATTTTTTTCCATCTAAACTACGCGAAATACGAAATTTTCACAAGAGATAATAAAATGAAGATAATGATTAATTCTTTCTGTTGAAAAAATATTAGAACCATATTACCACCACCAATAAAATTATAAAAAAGATATCAGAGGAGTGAGGGTGGTTTTACCCTTGTACAATTTCCTTTGAATTTCTTTGGTTACTGAAAGTAGGGTAAACTTTCTACAATGCACTTTTGCAAAATTTCATCAAATTTTTTCCACGCATTTGTGAATAGTGTTCAAAAATGTGATTTTTTAAGTAAACTCTCCTCACGGACAAACGGTACTTTTTTTTACTATATAAATTGGGTTCAATCGACCTATTTTGACCTCTACAATAAGTGCTAGTTTTATTTCCCAGCAATTTTGGAACTTCCTGTATATATGTACCTTGTTCATGTTTTCTTATAGTCCAGTCAATAAGCCGGAAAATATGGAAAAGTTGGGAAACAGCTCGGATTTGAAAAATTTTTGATGCAATGGGTTTTGTGAACCCTCAAGATCATTCGTTACCACTAAAATCACACCCCGAGAGCAATGGGCACTTTTGGGGGGTGTTTTCCCCCCAAAAGATGAATCAAATTCACAAAATGGTCCAGAGTGAAGGAATCGGCTCGAAAATATCTACTAGGGGGTTTTTGGGGTCGCTGATCACGAATATGACATCTAAAAAGTCACCACATGCACCCACATGGTCATAGAGGTCATCTCCAGGAATTCAACAAAATTTTCCATCTTAGTCTCCAAATGTCTCACTCGGGGGTTTTTGGGGTTGCTGAGCACGAATATGATGTCTAGAAATTCCTCACATGCACCTGGGGCACAGGACGACGACGTCGTGAAGGTCATCTCCAGGAATTCGACAAAATTTTCCATCCTAGAGATATTTGGAGACTCTAGGATGTAAAATTTTGTTTTAATTCCTGGAGATGACCTCTATGACCAGGTTTTCTGTGCCCCAGGTACATGTGAGGAAATCCTAGACATCATATTCATGATCACCGACCCCGAAAACCCCCCGAGTGACAAATTTCGAGACTAGGGTGGAAAATTTTGTCGAATTCCTGGAGATGACCTTCACGACGTCGTCGTCCTGTGCCCCAGGTGCATGTGAGGAATTTCTAGACATCATATTCGTGCTCAGCAACCCCAAAAACCCCCGAGTGAGACATTTGGAGACTTTAAGATGGAAAATTTTGTTGAATTCCTGGAGATGACCTCTATGACCATGTGGGTGCATGTGGTGACTTTTTAGATGTCATATTCGTGATCAGCGACCCCAAAAACCCTCTAGTAGATATTTTCGAGCCGATTCCTTCACTCTGGACCATTTTGTGAATTTGATTCATCTTTTGGGGGGAAAACACCCCCCAAATGTGCACATTGCCCTCGAGGTGTGATTTTAGTGGTAACGAATGATCTGGTTCACAGAACCCATTGCATCAACAATTTTTCAAATCCGAGCTGTTTCCCAACTTCTCCATATTACACAGTATTTCCCGGCCTATTGACTGGACTATTAATTTTATAATATACATAGAATAATTTTTGTATACCTACAGATAATTCTCAAAAAACCTAAAAAACTACCTGGTGATAGTTTTGCCAATATCTTGGAAAAGTTATACCCAATTTTCATATTCTGAAAATCCACCAAATAATCTCTACTATAATTTCACATAAGAAACGTAATTAACTGATTAACTGAGTAAATCACTGACTTTCCTCGCCCTCCTTTTTGTAGCACAATTCTTCGCTTTCGGACACTTCCGCGGCTTAAATGTATGCCTATGCTATATATTTATTGTCATAATGATACAAAAATTACTATAGATTATATTTAAAAAACTGAAGATGGATAACAAAATCACCAATTGCAAGGGGACTACCGCGCACCAAAACAAGTTCCTGTTTTCACCACTTTAAAGGGCCAGCCTCGAGTTGCTCGACGGCAGGTAAAATGTTCGAAAGGTCACGTCCGAATTGCGTGACGAAGGTAGGTCCGAGTTTCTCGACCGGAAACACCCTAATGAGCGTGGGTAAGGTAATTAACACTATAGGTACCTGCTTTTATTATGGATGGAATCAGAAATTTTTGTTTCCTGATAAAGTTTAGTTTAAATTATACCCACAGCAATTTATTTCCCAAATGAGTAGGTTTGAGATGTACAGTGAAAAAGGCTAAAAGTTGTTAGTTGTGCAAAATAACAAGTTCGACTTTGATAATATCGCGAAATATGGCAAAAACACGTGGCGATGTACAAAGGTTATTGGAAAAAACAAATATAAGGCAAAACTGTACACAATGAGAATGACGATGTAGTGATGGAGATCCCTTTTGTACAGCACAGTCATTCTATCGAAGAAGATAAACTGCTTACAGCGATAGTTAGCAATGCATGTAAAACGAAAGCTGTTGACAATGTATGTGAAAAGCTTTACAAACTAATAAGGAGCGATTTAAGACAATTGGACAAAGATACATTTGATAAGTTAAGAAAGAGTAATACTAAGAACATTACTGTTGCCGCTTGGGTAATGGATAAATAGTGTACGTGGTAGTGATTCTTCGCATTTGAGTTTACGTTTTTGTTTTTGTTATTGACTATCCTTCTCGCAATGTTAGTGATTTCTGACTTCGTTATAAACGATTGACAGTCGTTTAAAAAGTAATTAACGTAAACTTTAATAAAGTTCTTGACCCAGGTATGAATTATATACAAATTCTTGGGAAATATGTCACATCAACACTTACGCTTTATATTTTCGTCTTGACGTACGTTTCGGTCTCACGACCATCATCAGAAGACTTCTTAAAACTAATTGTATTACAAAGCGTCCTTATCGAACCAATTTCAATTAAAATGCCCACGTCGCCGAAACGAACAGAACCACGAATAATCGAAATTGTACCACATCAATGTTTCAAGTATAAAATATATCAAGAATCCACTATTAAGTAATATTCTAATAATCTACAAACGCATGTTAGTGTAGTCTATTTACGACTGAAGACCAAAACTATTACGTTAAGCATAGCTACTTTCGAACTAGAATTAAAAGATTCATGAGGTAATTGAAAAAGGTTGTGTCAGACCTTATTGAAAAAATTACTTTTAGCATTCTTCCTAAAATATACTTCTAACATTATAAAGACGCATGTAGGAATATGCAAGAGTTTTAATTAATTAAATTAGTATAAGTCTGACTTAATGTCTGAATATCTGTCCTATGATTTACAGATTTGGAGTCACGTTTTATGTGAATCATCTCCAGAATAGATCTTTTATAATAATTGTTTTCCGTAGTTAAAATATTAGCATATTTGTAATTGAATTCATGGTTATAATCAAAGCAGTGTTTAGCAAGGGCAGGGGAATTTTTTTTCTTGTGCTATACTTATGGTCGCACATCTACTAGTGTTGAGAAAACAGCATTTGCCAGGGATGCTTCATCTGCTAATCTTAAGGTAACAACATTTTTCAAATATCACTTTCAGAGCATAATGATGATTTTATCCATATAATATAAATTGAATATATTATAATCGTTTCAATATAACAATATATTACTCATGAATGTTTCCCATATCCATAGTCAGAAAATATAGGAATTTGAATGATGTATCCAGATAGAGTTCAATCTAAGGGTTCCATTACTTGATGAAACAATTATCTGTACATTTGTGATTAATCACAATTTATATTATTCAATTCGTAATGGTTAAATATAATGAATGCAGTGAAGGAGAATCCCGGAATGTTCATCTTTCGGATCTGTTGCTTAACACAATGATGGTATATAGAGCCAGCAGCTCAGGGTGGAAGGAGGAACGAATTCTTAGAAGGACCGAAGTGCATGGCATGTATGCATATCCCGCTGCAGCAGCGGTAGACACTCCTTGGTCATTGCCGCGGTGTCGGCCTCGACGGCCGCATTCTTACGTCTCCCGCGTCTCGCGACCCGATCAGACTACTGCGCAGTTACTACTACTATCGCTTTCCCGCCATTGTAGTAACACATACACACACATACAACGGTACCCCTACCGTCCAGCCCAGCTCGTTCTTTCATGAAAGAAAAAATGCATCGTACAAGTTGAACCAACCAACCAAGTTCGTTGTAAACGCATTCACTGCGCTTCGACAACAACACTGGTAAGGCATGACCTGTCACTTGACTCGTATATGTTATCACTATTGCTAAGAATTCCCGAATACAGAATACACTTTCAGCGCATTTTACTTTTCTTCAAAACACATGACCTAAGAAAAATCATACCGTACTTTGATACTAGATACAAATAAAATGCCTGTTACATCTCCCCATGATGCTAATTCATATGTGCATAATTTGTATGAATATAAACGTATTACTACTATAATTAAAAATTCTTGACCCAGGTATGAATTATATATAAATTCTGGAATCTCTAAACAATATTTACAAAAAAGAAGGTATGAACATAATTATAGCACAAGAAACAATAACTTAGATTATTTCACCGCCCTTGATTATAACCATCAATTCGATTACAAAAATGTTAACCAATTCTTATAAAAGCTCTATTCTGGAGATGATTCACATAAAACGTGACTCAAAATCTGTAAATCATAGGACAGATATTCAGATATTAAGTCAGATTTATACTAATTTAATTATTTAAAACTCTGGCAGATTCCGACATGCGTCTTTATAATGTTAAAAGTATATTGTAGGAAGAATGCTCAAAAGTAATGTTCCAATAAGGCCGATCACAACCTTTTTCTATTACCTCATAAATCTGGTTCGAAAGTAGATACTTAACGTAATAGTTTTGCTCTTCAGTCGTAAAGAGACTGAAGAGACTGACATGCGTTTGTATATTATGAGAATATTACTAAATAGTGAATGCTTGATATATTTTATAGTTGAAACATTGATGTGGTACAATTTCGATTATTCGTGATTTTCGGCGACGTGGGCATTTTTAATTGAAATTGGTTCGATAAGGACGCTTTGTGCCAATACAATTAGTTTTAAGAAATCCCGTTTTGAACATAATAAGTCTTCTGATCATGGTCGTGAGACCGAAACGTACGTAAATACGAAAATATAAAGCATAAGTGTTAATGTGACCTATTTCCCGAGAATTTATATATTAAACATATTACTACTGAAACCGAAAATTGAACAAATAAACAATAGAATAATCATTACAGTTCAGTCAAGTTATTCATTATATCATTTTTGGATATATCGCAGGGGCCAAGACGACTCAACTTTTATGTTGAAAAACATACTAATTAAACAAAATTTATTCAAACTTTAGAACAAGTAACAAAACCAAAAAATTGAGCATGTTTTTCAACATAAAAGTTGATTTTTCACGAAAACGGTCAACTTTAGAGCTTATGACCAAGACCACCTTTTTTGTGTAGAAAATATTGGCGGTTCAAATGGTTGTCTCTTGTCTCAAAACTGTACTTTTTCCAGTGGCGTAGAAGTTGGGGAGAAAAACACCAACTACCCCTTCAAAATCTTCACCAATTATGACTACAAAAATTTTTTTTTACACAGAACATAGCTAACTATGAGTAGAAAATGCTTGCGAAAGCTGTTTCTTGTACGATAAACGGTTCCGGAGATATTCGCAAAAAACTAAATTTTTTTATCAATTTCAAATCTCAAAAACTAAGCGTCTGTGCATATAAGTTATTAGGAATTTTTTTCTCAAAATCAAATTTTCTATCGTCTATTAAATTTTCCCGATTAAAATCTGAAATACTCTGTATACAGGGTGAGTCAGTTTTTTGTAGACAAACTGCAACATGAGATAGAACAAGTGTTTTTAAGAAGAAAAGTTTCTATAAACATATGTCGTAGAAGGCTTCGTTTTCGAGATACAGGGTGTTGAAATTGAAAAAAAAATTTCGTTTTTTGCGAATATCTCCGGAACCGTTCATCGTACAAAAAACAGCTTTTGTAAGCATTTTCTACTCATAGTAAGCTATGTTCTGTGCGATAAAAAAATTTTTTTTACTCCTAATTGGTGAATATTTTGAAGGGGTAGTGGGTGTTTTTCTCGCCAACTTCTACGGCACTGAAAAAAGTTTTCGAGAAAAATCAACTTTTATGTTGAAAAACATGGTCAATTCTTACTAATTAAACAAAATTTATTCAAACGTTAGAACAAGTAACAAAACCAAAGGATTGACCATGTTTTCCAACATAAAAGTTAATTTTTCTCGAAAACGGTCAACTTTAGAGCTTATGACCAGGAGTACCTTTTTTGTGTAGAAAACATTGGCGGTTCAAATGGTTGTCTCAAAACCGTACTTGTTTCAGTGGCGTAGAAGTTGGGGAGAAAAACACCCACTACCCCTTCAAAATCTTCACCAATTAGGAGTAAAAAAAATTTGTTTATAGCACAGAACATAGCTTACTATGAGTAGAAAATGCTTACAAAAGCTGTTTTCTGTACGATAAACGGTTCCGGAGATATTCGCAAAAAACGAAATTTTTTTTCAATTTCAACACCCTGTATCTCGAAAACGAAGCCTTCTACGACATATGTTTATGGGAACTTTTCTTCTTAAAAACACTTGTTCTATCTCATGTTGCAGTTTGTCTACAAAAAACTGACTCACCTGTATATCAACTACCACCCACAAGCATCTAAAGTTCAATCGTTTTGAATTGAGGAGTGTATCTATGAGCATTGTTATCGTTGGCAATTACTCTGACAGTACTCATTCAATGACAGTATCTCGGTTCTTATATATTCCAATAGGACCGACTGAGAAATGTTCCTTCTTAGTATAAACAAGTTCAAGGATTATTTGCCTAATCGACCACAATTTCGTATGTGTACATTTATAGATATATGTATAATTAAATTTTCTGAATTATGAAAATAACTTAGATAATTTAACCTAGGATTATGAAGATTAATTAACGTAAAACATTGAACCATAGGCGGGATTCGAACTCACATTCCTGGATGTTCAACGTGTTAGCCAATTACACCCCCGATTTTAGAAAAATCGAACTTGTTTAAAACCCGAAAACAAAATACAAAATATAGCCATTTTTTGTTTTCGACAGTGAATTTGTTTAATTGACTATGAGTCTTTCATTTTTACTTCCCTACTATACTTAGTATATAGTACTTTTCGGTCTCACGACCATCATCAGAAGACCCATCATGTCAAAAATGGTTTATTAAAACTAACGAAAATGACTAACTGACGATACAATTTCGATTAATCGTGGTTCTGTTCGTTTCGACGGCGTGGGCTTTTTTGATTGAAATTTGTGCGATATGGACGCTTGTGCTATAATTAGTTTTAATAAACCCTTTTTGACATAATGGGTCTTCTGATGATGGTCGTGAGACCGAAACGTACGTAAAGACGAAAATTTAAAACAAAGTGTTAATGTGACCTATTTCCCGAGAATTTTTATATATAATTCATACTGGGTCAAGAATCTTTATTAGTAGTATATAATGTAAAGGCCCAAAAATTTGATCCATGTTCATATGAACTTTTTTCTTAAAATCACTGGAGGAATAAGATGCTGAAGTATATTAATGTTATTTCCAGACACCTGTATAGAAATGTTAGTGCATATGTATGTAACGTCATCACGTCCAAACCACTGGCCGTATCGAAACCATATTGTTCGCCACTGAATTTGTCCAAAAAAAAAAGAGATCGAGAATGTGTCTCTTTTTTCTGTACTGTAAATGCCGAGTTACCCTAAATAAACATCGAAATTCGCCTATCCAGTACAATGCATTGGTTATCTCAGTGGGAAATCTACTCTGGGTAAATGTTGATCGACCCGTAGCACTGCAGCCTAATCTTTCCGCTGGTGTGCTCGAGAGAGCTAAACTGCTGTTACTGATCGATCTAGAGAAACCAAATTACATTTGTGAATAATATTCAAATATACTCCATAAATCTCAGATTCATGCCGTGAGAGTAACCTTGTTATTTTATCAGCAAGTTGATCATTTGCATTTGAATTCTCACCATTCAATTATACTTTCCAATCAACTGCATGATGAACTCAAAGATGCATTTTGAAATTCAAGCCAGCGCCAAATTACACTTTACAGTCTTACACATTATCACAAATTCCGCTTACAAGCAATCAGAATTACTGACCCGTTGATTAGAAGTTCTTTATCAGACTTGAGTAGCAAGCGATAATTTCTTGCTTCCTGGTTTTTGTAACGACATTTGTGATGGGGGTTCTATTCTAGAGTTTCGACGTTAACTACGTTTAAATTCATGCAATTTGAATAGTAAAATGTGAATAAAATAATAATTTGATGACATCATGATCATCATTCTGAGGATGTCAGTATGTGATGAAACAATTGCTGATATATTTTTATTGAAATACAAATTGTGTTACGTTCATATTTTACTACATTGAGAATGTAAATACGAATTGATTAATACCTCCTTAAGCTATTTATTATATTATCTATTACAATTCCGTGCCTAACTGGAACTCCTGCATTTGAGAATACGCTTTTAGTTTGGTAAATCTAAATTTAACTGAGTAAAATGTAATATTTAATTTGGCATCAGCCGTTAATACTTAGTTACTATTTTTAACTACATTAGAAAAATGACAAAACAAACAAATTACAAATTACAAAGAAATGTTTGTTTCCTTCACTTTTAAGAATTCCACAACCAATTTTCTTTTTATTTTATAACTCATGCCAAATATGTTAAATTTCCTCGGTAATAGTGGTCAATTATCCTGAAACCTAAGATTTGACACATAACCTGGAGGAAGCTACATTATCATGGATACTATATTTCGAACTTACTAAAGTTTTGCTATGTTAATGAGAACTTCACCATGCCAATTGCGATCTAAACCAATAATTTCTATTTTTGTCGGGTAAATTATAGAATTCGTAAAAGACCACATAAAGTTATGAATTTTTAATTGTTTCAATTGGGTTTGGCCACTTTTTTCTCAAGATTCATCTTCAAATCTAGTTTCATTATTTTTAATCATGAAGCAAAACAAAAAATAGTCATTGTTTATTGATTCGCCAGAAGAAACTGATTCAGTTATAGAAAAAGAGTACAAGAATTCATAGTTCTCCTTAGGTAAAGATTCCCTTTAAGAAATTTATAGCAATATGGCTTTTGAATCAAACATTCTGCATAATCATCAGAACAACTTGTACGAACTCCCGGAGCCATTTTTTTATTGTTTCATTAACAATTAAAGTATGCTAATTAACAAATGTAATATGTATATCAAAAAGTATTCACGTTTTCGAGCTGGGAATGTGGTCTAGCAGGTTTTTGGGGTTGGTGTATTAGAATCAAAGGTCAAAAGGACAGAACTGTCATCGCCAATGGAGAAGCGTGGAAAATTTATCAATAAGCACTAATAAGCGATAATTTTGAGTAATCAAAAAATGACAATATTTTGAACGAATTACTTGGTGGGAATAATTATCCACAAATCTAATTGCCTTGTGTGCTTGATATGGAAGTTTGGTATTGTTTAATAAGTTTCCAAGAGTAGTGAACATGATTTATTGCTGTTTGAGTGGGAACCCATGGAATTTTCGTAGAAATTGCTGGAAAGTGTGTATACGCTATTTAGGTATAAATAACTTATCGACGTTATATTCTTATAATGGGGTTTTGAGGTCGCCGATGAGAAAAATCTTGAAAAATTGTTACATCTTCAAAATTTTCAGAAAAGTTTGTAAAATTTTCGCAATTCCGAAAAGTGATGTATGTTGATAATATATAAAAATAGGGAATTTTAGAGCATACTGGTTATAAAAATGAAAACTAAAAGATAATTAATTTATTATTATTGAGGGAAAATGTCGGGAAATTGTTATGTTATATTTATATAAAATATATCAAATTATGGGTATTTGAGTTTGCTGTCAATGAATCTGAAATCGGAAAATCTAAATAACAAGCTGAAACAACTCGCTATCCGCTATCCGCACGTAACTATAAGAACAGTTTCCGAATATAGCTGACAAGTTCAGTTAACACAATTTAAGCCATGGAGTTATCGCTTTTTCCCAAAAAATGTTACTGTTTAGTCCCTTAATATTTAATATACTATTGTGATAACTAAAAAGCTGAATCATAATTTCATACAGAGATGTCATGCCAAATATTTTGCAGTGCAACTATGAGTTCGCCGAAGAACAGACATTTTAATCTGAAGAGATACCAGCGAGTCTCATATACATGAAATATATAAAATTATCGGGTTTGGACTGTTTGGAGGTCACTATATCAACGAATCTTAAGTCGAGCAAAATATCAATGTTTAAGTGTACATATAATACATTTGTTTTTGCAATCAAACTTTTCAATAACTATTCATTATCATCTACTCTGTGCAATCGAAGTCTAGTTTTCGTAGGTGACATATTTAATTTTATTGTTCTTGTCCAATCTTATTAATAGCCGCTTTATGTTGATTGCATGCGACTATATTTTGCAACAGTACTAATGAACACGTTGAGTAACATCATCTTTGAAATATTTATGTAAATTACGTTCGCTCTTGAGCATCCTTTACAGTATTTATACCTCTTTTTTGTGATAATTCTTCATTGCCTGATACATTGTAAAATTACCCAAAGCCAAAAAAAAGAACATAAACAAACTAGTTATCTTTTCCAGCAGAAAATGTTCTCTTCTTCGGCTAGCTTATACTTGCAGTCCAAAATATATTTTGAAATGAATCTATGACATCTAACATATTGATTCCTCTTTTGTGCTATCACTTAGCCAACTACTAAAATCAGTATATTGACACAATTACTGCAATACAGAAATACAAGATGAAATAAAACCAATATCAAATGTTCTCAAATTCTCAAAAAATACTATGATTAATATAAGTAAGAAGAATCATCTCAGGAAGGTATCAAACTTCGGTGAAATCTAACTGAAGAAGAATCACCCAATATTCATGGCACCATAAGATAACATGGGCAAGGTGTTCGTGATCACATAGGACGTCCAACCCCACCTCGAAAATAAACAAGAGTGGAGACAGGGGAACAGTCACTCAGTTAGGAAAGGAGAAATCTGTTGGTACACCGATGGATTAGAAACTACAGAAGGTACGGGGGACCGGAGTCTTTACTTTGAACCCATGGATAAATACAGAAGTACCTATATATATATATATACAAAGGCTGACCAAAAAGGCTGAAGCATCCTCGGATTGCTTGGATCATCTGGACCATTGGGGATGAGATCCGATAGGACCAAGGTTCACAGCATTTCCGTGCCTTTCACGATTCAAACCTTGAATGGGCGGGAGAACTCTGGGGGCAGTCCTCATATGATACCTGGGGATTCTATATGGCTTACCGAAGGCACCAAGACGGAAAAAAGTACGGGTGCTGGAATAGTCGAGAGAACGGACCAAGGGGAAAAATTTCCTTTGAACCTAGGGACTTTTGCGACAGAATTCCCAGCAAAAATAGTAGCAATTACAACATGTGCTCGAATTATGAGGGAGATAGCCTATGAGAACAGGCAAATCACATAGTGAGCAACCTGACAGTGCTTAAGGCACTGGAGTTATACACAATCACCTCACAATGTGTTCTTGATTGTGTTTAAGAACTAACGGCACTAGTAATGAGCCCCAATAGAGTAACACTCGTGTGGGTGTCTGAGGAAACCAAACGAGAAGGGACTGAAACTGCCGTCGCACTCGCTAAAGCGGGGGCGGAAAACCACTGATTGGACAACATTTATTAGCAACATGTGAGGGCACAATAGGACTGTGATGACCGCAGTGCAGTGGAGCTCCACTTAGGATGGAAAACCAACCTCACGGAGGAGGGGTTTTAGTCCGTAAGAATCCGGCACACCGGGGGCGCGGGCACCCGAGGCGTCTATGCAAGATTATGTCCGATAGTCAAACAGCTATGAAAGCGCCGAGCTCAAAGATGGTTTTCAACTGCAAAACTTAGCTAAACACCTTAGGAGTGCGGAACAATATGACCCTCCACTGAGTTCCAGGACATACAGGAACCAAAAGAAATGAACAGGCGGACGCCCTTGCACGCAAGGGAGCTGTAACGCCTCTGAAAGGACCGGAACCCTTCTGCAGTATTCAGTACTCAGTACTCTTCCAGGTCACAGACAATCCAAAACTCTCCTAGATAAATTTAGGAAAAAGGACGTCTTAGAAAGTCTAACGGTAAGCAGGAACAACCTAATCATAATAATGGATCATAATCATAACAGGGTTCATGATGGGACATTGCAAACTTAACGGTTACATCAGTAAAATTGTCCTAGTGAAAGATGGAATGTGTAAATTCTGCACAAAAGGAGAAGAAACACTAATACAACTAACTGCTAACCGACTGCGAAGCTACGCAATAGTTGGGGAATAGCGACCATAGGGAAATGTTTTTAATTGTGCGGATAACGAAAACATTGGTTTTTCTGCATCCGAAAGTGATACAACCCCCTTTTATCTGAAAAATAGAGGGTTGTTCACCCTTTGTAGGGGTAGGTTCTGAGTTGGTATTTTTTTAGACCACTTACACTATTAGGTAAAGTACAGAGTGTAGTGATTTTATTGTCAATGTACAAAGAATCTGCAGTTACATTTTTATGCGGTTACGTTCATCAACCCTCCTGTAATTTATACAGGGTGTTTCGGGAGGAAATGAAAATATTTTAAGGACATGTCTAGGAAACCAAAATCAGCAAAATAAGTTCAAATGTTCAAGCCTGATTTTCAAGACAAATTCATTACAAAACTAATAAAAAATATTGAAATAGCATTCATTCTCAACAAATTTTCGAAAACATCACCGCCCCACTTCCATTCACTTATTTGCGGGTTTATAAATTGGACTAGTAGCGAGTTTTAGTGAACGATGATTCGCTTTAATGAACGCAACATCATTCATATGCGATCTAGTAACGCATCCCTTGCGTCCGCTTTCGTAACATAAACCAACGACTTCATCCATCTCCAAATAGAAAAACTAGGGGAGTGAGATCCGGTGATTTCGATGGCCAAGGGTGCGAGGGACCGCCTCTGCCAATCCAACGATCGCCGAAATGGCTATTCTAAAAATTTCTTACATTATTTGAATAATGAGGAGGCGCTCCATCTTGTTGGAAGATAATACGTGGTCGAATATTCAAAGGTATTTCGTCTAATATTTCATCTAAGTGATCTTCCAAAAAATTTAAATAATTTTCCACAGTGAGGCACGCATCCAATACCTAAGGACCGAACAATTGATCATTTAGAATGCTACACCATACGTTAATACTAAATCGAGGTTGGAAATTGTGTTCTTGCATGGCATGGGAATTTTCGGCCCACCATCGATGATTATTGTGGCAGTTGTTATGGACAACGTTATCAAGGTTAACTTGATCAACTTTTTAAAAAGAAGACCATAATTATCTCTGAAACAATTGAGAATCGGAGCTTATTTTGGCTTCCTTGTGAGCGCCAGTGGCGGCTCGTGAATTTTTGAGAGAGGAGGCTGGACATAAAACGTTTTTGTAAAAATATACTCTATTCACAGCCTTTTAACCTTTGCACAGCGACCGTACCAGCTACTTCAGTGACAAAATTAATTGTTACCCAGCAAGAACCAACGTGGAGGTATAGTTTCTCTTGGCAAAAAAATATTTTTGTTCGTTTTTTGTCTTTTATTTTTTTTTGAATTTTTAATATTTTTTCTTTTTTTTTTAATTTTTCATATTTTGTTTTTTTTTATTAATTTTATTAACTTTTTTTATATATTAACTTAATTCTACGGTCTTTAGTTTGCGAAAAATGATCAATAATATCAAAAAATGTATCATTTTGTTTTAAGTGTTTTACTAAATCTTTTTCAATAGATATTAAACTAACATTGTATGAACGATTTTGGCCCATTGTATTTGGCATGTAAGTTTTAATTCGTTTGAGAGTAGAAAATGATCTTTCCACCGATGCCGACGTGACAGAAATGGTGACTTTCAAACAAAGTAGTTTATAAAACTGAGGTAAAACTTGTTGCAAATCATTGTCTATCATATATTTTATCATATCGGCGTGACTGTCATACTGGCATAAAATATCTTTATCCGAGTATATAACGCATAATTCATTGTGCCATGCTATTTTATCAAAAAATTTATATTTTAGAACTAAGTTATCTTAAAGTGTATTGGGGAACTCTTTTGAAAAAGATTCGAAAAATCTTCTATTCGTCAAGTCAAAAAACTTCAATTCATGTAAATCAAAAAATCGAATCTCAATTTGACCTTTAATAGTATCTAAAATTTCATAAAAAAGTTGTTTATAATGTAGTTTCTTGTCTACCAAATTATATGTTTTCCTCCTTTTCGCGGGAGAAGCCTCATCAGTTGAAAAATTTTCAAATAAAATATTAAAATGAAATTCTGTATTACGGAAACTTGAAATTTTTCCAATGAGATGTTTCAAACGATCTCTTGAATAAATTATATCAGTGAATTTATGTTGTAAAATTAGAAAAATAAGATCAGTTTGTTCAAATATTAATTCAAAATTATCAAGAAAAAACAATTCTTCATTTTCTAAATAAGATTTTAAACCAACAGCAGCATTTAATGAAACCTGATCTGTTGAAAAGTCATCACTGTTTAATACAAAATCAAATGTTTCAATTAATTTGTCTTTATTTTTATGGATGGTAAATACTGCACGTGATGTAAAATTCTATCGAGTTGGAGCATTACAGGGAAATCAATGATTTTTTTTAAAACTTCGTCTTGTCAATACTACTATTAGTATTAACAATGATCGATTTTGATAGTTACCTGACATTACTAATCCTTTCAAATCCGGTAAAGGCCGTTTATTTAAATGAAACACTTTTATCATGTTAATTCTGTAAATGGATTTTCTAAAAAGGCAGCAACTAACTCACTAACACTCATTTTAAATTTACAACAGACAACAATCTAACCTTACTTCGCGTGGCGTGACAACACATAAACAAGCACTGACTGACCTACTCAGCAGTCGGCAGAACGCACGTCTCGTATTTCATAGATTGCTAGCGGCTGTCGCAGGCTAGCCTCCAGAGGGTGTTGCCATTTTCGCTGATTTGCCCAGTTGGCGTTCGGACTGGTCGGAAAAACGGCAACTGCGTTGAACAACACATGCTCAGCGTTTGAGATATATAGTCTAGCCTCAGGGCACTGTTGCCAGATTAAAAATAACTACTGAGAACGGGGAATTGATTGTAAAATTATAAAAATTATCAGAGAAACAGGAAATAAAATGGAGAATGATCATTAAGATAAATTCCTCAGCCTCCTTCGAGGAGCCGCCACTGGTAAGCGCATACATATAATGCCGCGGGAGCAAGTAGTCGACGCGTGCAAATGATAAAAATAGGTTGAATTGTGAAATTAAAAACTTTTTGAGATATATTCCGCAAAAGTACATAAAAGTCTGCACTTTGGCGCAATGGAAATTGTCGTGCGAAAAATTGGACAAAAGTTATAGCAATTTGAAAATTTCTTTAAATTGTTGCCAAAAATTAAATTGCAGACGAACTGTTTGATATATTCAGCTGAAATTTGCACACCAATTTGTAGAAAATATGACCTACTTTCACTGAAAATTTCATTAAATTGGTTGAGATTTGGCCGAAACAGCTACCCAAGAGAGCGAAAATTCACCGATATACTGTAAAACAGTACTGTAAAGGGGGATACAATAGTTCTTCAAGGTTACGCAGTACACCTAACATCCCTTAACAATATAATCTAATCTAACTAAAATACTAAAAATACCGCGACATCGCATCTTGTCCTCCCCCCACGCAAAAAGTTATCTACGCCACTGAATCACTTAATAACTATTTTATTCGCAAACTCGAAGAATATTTATATCCTGCTTTTAGTATTCTGCGATGCAACAAAAAAAATTGCAGGAAATCACATTGTTGCAGGGACTGTGTAGATCTTGTTGAAGATCAATTAGTTTGACATTAATATTTTCGGTAATTAATTGCATAAATGGTTCCGCCTACTTACGAACATCAGAAAAGCTGACAAGTACGCTCTTCCTTAAAATGTAGCTGTGCGTAGGAAGGAAACGGTTATTTTTAGTTTTGTTATGACTGTGTCCCCTACGAATTCTATATTTACCCAGATACACCATCGATATATCCGTGAGGCTAATGTGCCTTAACATAAATGACACGCGATACACGTTCTAGCAACTATAAGTTTTTATTAATTTCTTCAATAAAGCATAATGATTCGTGAACAGTATTAATGCTCCATTTGATATCAGAGATAGACGAAAGCATAAGAGGATTTAATATTTATGAATGAACTCTAACAACACGTGATGATATAGGAAATGGCCCAAATTTTGCTAATTCTTTCAGATAATTGGATTTGTGCATTAAGGTGCCGAAACTGAGGGTCACATTTAAACATGTCTCCATCTGTAACATCCGAGGTTTGAGCAAATACATAAACGATGTCCATTACCGTGTACAGACAGCAAAACCAAATATACTAGCCCTAACTGAGATGCAGGTCAACTCATCCACCAACATGACCTATATACTCTGCGCTGGTCACATACTCTACCCTCGTCACAGATTCAAGAGAGGTATCTGTCTCTATTCTAGATATGATCTCTCACAGTGCTGGATTATAGCATAAGCTGAACTAAGCTATGGCTTAGGGCCCCGATATTTTGGGGGCCCCGCGGAAATTGTAAAAATTAAAAATTAAAAAACTAATAAAGACAATTTTTCTGGGAAAAAATAACGAAGTAAAGAAATTACTGGAATATAAAAGTTTGCGTATGCCTAACGACTGGTAATATCTAAAAGTAGTAAAGAATTAGTTGATTTTGTATTAAAGGCGAATAATTCGCGCTTATAACTACTCTTCATCTTGGAAGTACAGTGCAGTGGCAAGTTAAAACGCATTAAAAACCCTTTGAGGACAAATATGCGACAGGATAGGTTAGACTCGCTTCCACTACTGTGCATGGAAACTGATGTATTGCGTCGAATCAGCTTTGATGAACTGATAAAAGATTTTGCGGCTAGAAAGTGCAGGAAAGGATTGTTCTAAGTCAGTTAGATATAAGCGAATCATTCAGCGGATAAGTTTCCAAAAGTGCAATTGTAAAAGTGATTAATGTAGTTACGCATTGTATATTATGTCAAATTAAGAATACGTAGTGTGAATAAAGAGTAATTTAAAAAAAAAGGGGGGGAGGGGCCCCCAAAATCTGTTGTGCTTAGGGCCCCTTATAGTGTTAATCCGGCCCTGATCTCTCATGCCACCGAGATGGCAAACTAGAACCACGATGTAATGTGGTTCAGGTTCTTGATAACCACAAACAAACCAAGCTTCTGGTGACCTCTTTGAATTCAATTCTATGAAACTTGACCTCATTAAGCAGAACTATCCAGCAGCTGAAATCAACAACTCCCCTGGTTGGTGATACCCCACTTACGAATTCATAGTCCTCTCTAGAACAGCATGAAGGGTTGGCGATCTCTTACTTTTCTATAGATATGTTCATGGTCGGAGCTCATCGGAAATCTCGTCAGTTATTCCACCACGAGCGTTTCCAACCCAGCTCGAGAACAGAAACTGTACTGACATCACTAGTTTAGGGCCGCAAGGGGGTGTCTGCGGGGCTTGTTCTTTCCCCTCTTCGTTGGTAACTGCTTGTGTACGACTCCCAAAACTTCCCGAGGAGTTGGACTCGGGATTTACGATTGCAGGCCGAAGACGCTTATGCAACTATTTGAAACTGTCAGAATGCTCGGACCAGAATCAGTACAGCTAAAATAGCTCCTGGACTGGAAGTAGAATACCTACTAGGTTTTAGCCCATTCTGAAGCGTTCATTATTAAACCAAGCAACAGCAAAGCAGGTTAAACCTACGTACTCGAATCGGTCTATATACATCACACTGCCGTTTGAACTACCATCTACGAAGGCTCGGTTTAGTGGAAGAAGTTCGATGTAGACTATGTCTCGGGGATGTTGAAACAGCGGAACACGTTTTGTATGAATGTCCAGCTGGGCAAAGCATAAGATATGAGGTGTTCGGTAAGACATATCTCCTACCAGAAGATCGAAAAATTATAGACCTTATCAACACTTGACTTTAAGAAAAATTCCAATGACTCTCCTTTCCCCAAAATTCCATGGCTGGCTCACACTATGTTCTACGAACATTATGGGTTCTCCTCTCCGTAGGTAGTAAAAGAACCAGTGGCTTCCTCCCGACCGCATATTTTTATCTAGAGTGACGTATTGCACTCTCAGAGATTTCCGAACGTAGTTGGTAACGAGCGAATTCACTGTTGATATACCGAATTCAATCAATTCAGTCTGCATCTACGTTGCTGGCGGTAATATCTCCGGTATGTATTTTTTCTCCTACTGCGGTCTAGGTTCGAAACTCCAAGCGGCAAGGTAATCACGGTTTAGCTTTGTTAACCTATTGACGGTTTAGTTTTTTTTTTAATTCTACGTATGCACTATTCTCAATATTTCGCATATAAAATGAAATAGGCGATATCAAACGCTATTTACAAGATGTCTGGGAACAGTGCGTTTTCGGGATTCGGGAGGATTCACTTGAAGATATGCAAATTTCGGAACGCGATGTCTCGTTTACAGACATAAACAGTGATTGCTCCTCAATGAGTATGTGGTTTTGATCTCAAAAACAAGACAAATCAATTGGCGGTCCGGCGAGGAAAAGGTATATGTACAAAATTGACTTTTTCAGATAAATGAGATTGTAATTTACTCTTTGGGAATTTTTAAACGACTTTAATTATTATGATAATCTATAGTTCAAACAAACTTCAGACGGACTGCTATCCAAATTTCTTCAACATGCTTCAAACAATAAATCAAACATACCATTTTATTTAATCAAAAAAAAAAGACTTGTACCCTTTTACAATAGAAACGAGGATTAATGTTAAAGATAATGACATTATCATTGGTTGTTCACTTTCACTCTCATCACTTATTATTGCGTCAAAAGCTACCGTGAACTTTGCAACTAGAATTTTGTAAAATGGATGGAAAACTGATCAATATTGGGGAATTTTATCAGGAGATTTTTTTTCTTTTCATCCGATATTGTAACTGGGGCTTCATAAGATAACGGAAGAACAGGTATCTGTTGCAAACCCTTTTTCCCCAAAAGCGATATCTTCTTAAATGGTTCATCCTCATATAAAGAAACGTTATATTCTCTTTTATTCCCTGAGTATACCTTAACCATTTGATATCTCTACAAGATACTTTCTTGCCACTCGTATCAGTTTTTGGTTGCTTGAAATATTGCCTTAAAAGTGCTGAAAATGAAAAAAAAAATACTTTGGGTCATTTCAGTAACATGAAAGAACTGAGAACTTCCACATTACTTTACCAACTGCACCCAATCTCGAGGATGTTCTATGGAAATAGGATACTTTTCCTTTTTTTTTCACAATCGCTGAATGGCCACACTACATATGAGTGTGACCCGGAACAAAGAAGATGAACGTTTTTTAGCGATGGCTTTTGCAAACCTGTTTTCCCCAAAAGCGATATCTTTTTAAATGGTTTCATCCTCATATAAAGAAACCTTATATTCTCTTATATTTCCTTAGTATACCTTAACTATTTGATATCTCTCCGAGATACTTTCTTGCCACTCATATCAGTTTTTGGCTGCTTGAAATATTGCCTTAAAAGTGCTGAAAATTAAAAAATAACAATTTGGGTCATTTCATTAACACGAAAGGGCTGAGAACTTCCACATGACCTTACCAACTGCACCCAATCTCGAGGATGTTCTATGGAAATAGGATACTTTTTCTTTTCTTTCTCGATCGCTGAATGACCACACTCCATATGAGTGTGACCCAGAATAAAGAATTTATGATGAACATATTTTAGCGATGGCTTCATTTGCATCAGCTAAGAAAACATTATAAGTACGTTTTTGTTTTGAACAGAGCATGTGTCCGAGTATAAAGTAATTTTTGAGATCTCATCCAAAGAAGTGCTCTTAAAATGTTTGTAAATACTTGAGGCTATCTGATTTGTTCCTCGCCCTCCGATGGCCTCATGCCACATGAAACAAAAATACTGCTTCGAGTTTAATTCTCGCATGGTGAAATTGAACACTCTGAGCTGTCGTTTGTAGAATGCAATAGCAGTTTTAAGGTCAGGCGTTGGGAGACATTGCTTTAAATCAAAAGTGTATATTAAGCGGGTTTTCTCTTTCGCAGCCATTGTCTTATCATCTTTCTTAGCCTCGTAAGCCTACTCTGCCTCCAATTGGTGATCTTGCAATTTAGTTTTGAATTCTTCGAGGGCTTCACCATTCGAATTTTTGATAAATATTTGAAGCTTATCGCATCAGGCACAAGTATGTTTGTGAAGCTTCTTAAATTTGTATACCAGTTTTGGGGAATTCTGTTTCATACATTTTTTGAGAAACTGGTTTTCTTTCTTCAAGTAACCAAAGTTTATACTCGTTATAACATCTCACTGAAGTAAAATGATTAGGTAAGTATTTTCTAGTGGAGTCCTTTCGAGTATAATGACTCTCATAACTTGGAATCAAATATGTATGTTTAGTAACCGAACCAATGTTATCTTTGAGTGTCTTGTTTGCCGGAGTTGACTTTCCGCGCCCATCAGAAGTAGAGGCACGTTTGTTACTGACTGCTGTGGCAATAAATCTGTTTGTTACATCGAAAGTTAATACAAACAGCCTTTACATATAGGTACTTTAGCCCCATCAATGAAAAGGAAGAACGAATACGTTAAAAGTTTGTTTTTATGCTTTTTCCTTCTTGTGTTTTTTCATGATATCTGTGTAATTCTAGTCCATATTAGTCCAGCCATGTATAAGACCCGTTTTTCATAACTGCCAATTCCCCAAAATTCTTTGATAATATTTATTCTTTTTGTATCTTCAATTCTGTCTTCACATGTCATTCTGCAAGTAGGTAGTTCAGAAAACTTTTTTGTTATAGTTATTTTGCCCTTTTTGGTTACATATTCTTCACCCAAATTCCTGTGTTTCTCTGCTGGTTCGAACTTCCCTTGTATACTTATACCGTTTTTCATTAAAGAATGTTCTTTCATACTTTTTTGGACAAGACAGTATCGGAAACAATTCTTCAGGGGTGTAGACATAAATCCACACGAGCAACAAGGAACTCAATGATATGATAATACCACATAAACAAGAGAGACGCACTGCTATGCGCCCCTTGCGTATTTTATATGTTATAATGTTTATATGTTATATGTTTATGTGTTTATATGTTATAATGTTTATATGTTTATGTGTTTATATGTTATATGTTTATGTGTTTGTATGTTATAATGTTTATAATGTAAGTGGGATTCATTTCAATTATTTGTTAGTTATTTTGGTTAAGTTAAAGTTTCTGCGTATTATTCTTGTCATCAAGCTTTACCTGGCAAGTAAATAAAACCGAGTTATTATCATTCTGTCTTTTTATCCAACTTATCACAACAACAATAACAAAAAATCAGCCATTAGCTGTCGCGGGCCGGATTGATGACACTGGCGGGCCGAACTTGGCTTGCCGGCTGTAGTTTGGAGATCCCTGATCTAGTCTAACATAAAGACACAGACGGAGTGGTCTTAGAGATCGTTTCGTTCACAGATCACTATACCAAGTCATTTTAATTTCGAATTGGGCTCAATCGCATAAAAAAATGAGATAGTCCTCCTCGCATCGCTAAATAAATCCGCAATCCTAAATAATAATGAGTACACCTTTCGGTATGTTACATACGATTCATCATTTCCGAGAATATTTCCAACGGTAGGGATAGTCCATATTTTTAGTCAGTCCATAAATGCGTGCTGAGCCTGATTTTCATTGCCACAATTTGTTTAACTTTATTATTATTGTATGATTATACAATTTTTTTTTCTAGTAGTTTGTGGAAAGAGACAGAAAGTACAGTTTATATATTCTCGTAAGAGAGATGTCAATTAAGTTATACGTAAGACCGTTATTTCTACCAAAATCAAACCACCTGCTAATACATAATTAAATTAAAGATCCGCACGAGCGAGATGTGTGAAGCCTCACCTGCCTTCCTTCCTTCGACTATTGCGAACGCAGCTGCCTAACAACTCTATAACCAAGAAGATTTCACAAATAATACACAATGTACCTAGTAAATTTTAACATAGTTTCCCTCACACGACTTACACTTTTAATTCACTTGTGCATGATGAAATCATATTCTATTTGTTCCCCAATTCAATAAAAACATTAATTTTAGTCGACCTTATAAGTGACTGTAAAATTCACCGGTGTTCTTAGTCCGTTGGAATTGTGATTTTTTATGTCAAAATTTGAAGCAACATACAGACCTGGTTTGTTAGGAAGGTTTCGACTTCTAGAATACTAATTTCACAACCCGCAGATAAACGAAGAGGTGATTTTCAAAATATATACATATACAGGGTGTTTCAGAAAGACCTCCCGTATAAATGCAAAGGACGGTAGATTTTACAAACATTATAAGATTTTTTCATATCAACTATGGTCCTATCTTCTTTCGTTTCGGAGATTTAATTTTTCTTAAACGAAATTTTGCTGTAGCTCCTGTGCAGTTACAGATATTTCGTTGAAATCTGCTACTCGGAAGTTTCAGAACACGCCGAATAAGACGACTTAGCTAGTTTATGAATATGCGGTCGAGGGCGCTGGATGCGCGACTTTTCGGCGGTGAGATTTTGAGAACCTCAACAAGAGTACATTATTTGTTTGAAATAAAATTGTAAACCAGAAGAAATTTGCAAAGGAAACAAAAAATTAATCTCAAAAAAGTTAAGGCTAAAAGAATCGCGGAAAAGTCGCGCACCCAGCGCCTTCTACCGCGTAATCTGAAACTAACTAAACCATCTTATTCGGCGTCCTCTGAAACCACCGAGTACCAGATTTAAACGCAATATCTGTAACTGCACAGAAGCAACGAAAGAAGATTTTTGAAAAATCTACCGTCCCCTGCATTCACGGGAGGTCTTTCTGAAACACCCTGCATATACATTTTTTGTTGGCGCTTTTGGCCGTTTTTTGCAATTTACGTGAAAAATATGAATTTTGGCGAAAATTATCGGGAGAGCAAAGTTGTAGAACGGGAAATATACTATTTTTATGTTCCCAGATTTTTTTTTGAAATTGCGTATTTTCACCGCTAGAACGATATTTTGTGCGCGGCTATAGATAATCAGCTTTTTAAGTAATTTTTCTCATTTTCAGTGTGAAATACTAATTTTGGTGAAAATTATCAAGAGAGCAAAATTGTAGAACGGAAAATTTCCTATTTTCATGTTGCAAGAAATTGTTTGCTAAACCATGCCATAGGTCCATAGGAGGTGCTATAGATAATCAGCTTTTGAAGAGATTTTTTATACTTTCAGTATGAAATACTAAATTTGGTGAAAATTGTCAAGAGAGCAAAGTTGGAGAACGGTACATTTGAAACTTTTCAAAATACTTATTTTTGCCGCTAGAATGCGCCAATGAGATTAGGATACATATTTGAATTTCGAGTATTTTTTTTTATTGTTTTATTGAAAGTATTAATTATCAATGTTTGCGAACAGATACAAGAAAGCAGGGTTTTTTTCTAGAGTAAAAAAATATTTTCTTTTCAATGAAAATAACTTTTTATTAGCATACTTAATTATATTTTTACTGAAAAATAATACTTTTATTATATTTTTGTTACATTATTAATAATAATAATAATAAAGATTCTTGACCCAGTATGAATTATATATAAAAATTCTTGGGAAATAGGTCACAATAACACTCTGTTTTAAAATTTTTTGTCTTTACGTACGTTTCGGTCTCACGACCATCATCAGAAGATTCACTATGTAAAAATAAAAAAGGGGGTTTATTAAAACTAATTATATCACAAGCGTCCAAATCGCACAAATTTAATTTCAATCAAAAGAGCCCACGCCGTCGAAACGAACCGAGCCACGAATAATCGAAATTGTATCGTCATACGTAAAGACAAAAAATTTTAAAACAGAGTGTTATTGTGACCTATTTCCCAAGAATTTTTATATATAATAATAATAATCCCATTTTCATGCAGTCTTTGCTCTTTTAACATTCATATATTCAGTCTCCTCGCTACTTGCGCTATATACTTCTTCCTCCGACGATGTTGCTTCAAGTGGATTATTCTCAGCAAACTCGTATCAATCATATCAGGGCAAACTTCAATCCCTTCTTCTACTACATCATCAGGATGATCCAGATCAAAATGAGAAAAATCGCTTAAAAAGCTGATAATTTATTGCCGCGTAGCTTCTATGGCGCGCGTTCTAGCGGAAAAAAATTCAATTTCAGAAAAAACTTTAGCAACATAATAATAGGAAATTTTCCGTTCTACAGCTTTTCTCTCTTGATAATTTTCCCCAAAATTGGAATTTCAAAATGAAAATGTGAAATCTACAGCACCTAGCTGTGAAAATACGCAATTTCAAAAAAAAAGTCTTGGAACATGAAAATAGCAAATTTTCCGCTTCACAACTCTCCTCTCCAGATAATTTTCACCAAAATTCATATTTTTCACGTAACTTGCAAAAAACGGCCAAAAACGTCAAAAAAACTTATAAATATATATATCTCAAAAATCACCCCTCAGTTCATCTGCGGGTTGTGAAATTAGTGTTCTAGAAGTCGAAAGCTTCCCCAAAAACCAGGTCTGTATGCTGCTCAAAATTTTTACGTTTCAGATGACTTTTATGCCTAATTCCGGTGGACTAACTGTTTGGGGGTACAATAGTTCTTTAAGAACATGACACCCCTGACTAATCTAATCTAACCTTATATCTTTTTAGTCAGAATCAATAGTACAATATGATAACGAAATTATTGAGATATTAAATTTGACACTTTCATGACATATACACTATTTTTCACCCACTTTTTTTAGAAATCTTCTTCGGCAGTTTCATAACTGATTGAAACATTAATACGTTACCATCAACTTCTATAAATTACTTTTGAAGATAATCGCAATAAAGTATAAGACGATTTATTTATTTTTTTTCATTTAAATAATAAATAAATATTTCTACTCTGGTTAAATTAGACGTAAAAAATGTGAAAGCTCGGAAAAAACAGACTGAACCAATCAATTTTTTTTTTTTGCTAATCGTTCCTGGACGCATACTGGACGAAATTGAACTTTAGGATCTGGTCGCTTGGACATTTTTCAATTGTTAAACTGGAAATTCGCCAATTTTCATGGTCAATTCATTGGAAAATTATTGAAAAATTTTTAAATTTGGTAAGTATTGCCAAAATTGGCTGAAAAACTTCACTCGCGGGTTTTCGAGGTCGCTGATCACGATTACGAAGTTAGATTTACCATTTTCGACCACTTTAGCTAGAAATTGGCCAATTTTATGTCAGAAAAATGGACAAATTGAATCATTTCGCAATTTTTGTTAGAATTGACTGAAAAACTACACTCGGGGGGTTTTCGAGGTCGCTGATCAAGTGAACACGATTCCGAAGTTAGATTTACCATTTTCGACCACTTTAGCTAGAAATTGGCCAATTTTATGTCAGAAAAATGGACAAATTGAATCATTTCGCAATTTTTGTTAGAATTGACTGAAAAACTACACTCGGGGAGTTTTCGAGGTCGCTGATCAAGTGAACACGATTCCGAAGTTAGATTTACCATTTTCGACCACTTTAGCTAGAAATTGGCCAATTTTATGTCAGAAAAATGGACAAATCAAATCATTTCGCAATTTTTGTTAGAATTGACTGAAAAACTACACTCGGGGGGTTTTCGAGGTCGCTGATCAAGTGATCACGATTCCGAAGTTAGATTTACCATTTTCGACCACTTTAGCTAGAAATTGGCCAATTTTATGTCAGAAAAATGGACAAATTGAATCATTTCGCAATTTTTGTTAGAATTGACTGAAAAACTACACTCGGGGGGTTTTCGAGGTCGCTGATCAAGTGAACACGATTCCGAAGTTAGATTTACCATTTTCGACCACTTTAGCTAGAAATTGGCCAATTTTATGTCAGAAAAATGGACAAATCAAATCATTTCGCAATTTTTGTTAGAATTGACTGAAAAACTACACTCGGGGGGTTTTCGAGGTCGCTGATCAAGTGAACACGATTCCGAAGTTAGATTTACCATTTTCGACCACTTTAGCTAGAAATTGGCCAATTTTATGTCAGAAAAATGGACAAATTGAATCATTTCGCAATTTTTGTTAGAATTGACTGAAAAACTACACTCGGGGGGTTTTCGAGGTCGCTGATCAAGTGAACACGATTCCGAAGTTAGATTTACCATTTTCGACCACTTTAGCTAGAAATTGGCCAATTTTATGTCAGAAAAATGGACAAATTGAATCATTTCGCAATTTTTGTTAGAATTGACTGAAAAACTACACTCGGGGGGTTTTCGAGGTCGCTGATCAAGTGAACACGATTCCGAAGTTAGATTTACCATTTTCGACCACTTTAGCTAGAAATTGGCCAATTTTATGTCAGAAAAATGGACAAATCAAATCATTTCGCAATTTTTGTTAGAATTGACTGAAAAACTACACTCGGGGGGTTTTCGAGGTCGCTGATCAAGTGATCACGATTCCGAAGTTAGATTTACCATTTTCGACCACTTTAGCTAGAAATTGGCCAATTTTATGTCAGAAAAATGGACAAATTGAATCATTTCGCAATTTTTGTTAGAATTGACTGAAAAACTACACTCGGGGGGTTTTCGAGGTCGCTGATCAAGTGAACACGATTCCGAAGTTAGATTTACCATTTTCGACCACTTTAGCTAGAAATTGGCCAATTTTATGTCAGAAAAATGGACAAATCAAATCATTTCGCAATTTTTGTTAGAATTGACTGAAAAACTACACTCGGGGGGTTTTCGAGGTCGCTGATCAAGTGAACACGATTCCGAAGTTAGATTTACCATTTTCGACCACTTTAGCTAGAAATTGGCCAATTTTATGTCAGAAAAATGGACAAATTGAATCATTTCGCAATTTTTGTTAGAATTGACTGAAAAACTACACTCGGGGGGTTTTCGAGGTCGCTGATCAAGTGAACACGATTCCGAAGTTAGATTTACCATTTTCGACCACTTTAGCTAGAAATTGGCCAATTTTATGTCAGAAAAATGGACAAATCAAATCAATTCGCAATTTTTGTTAGAATTGACTGAAAAACTACACTCGGGGGGTTTTCGAGGTCGCTGATCAAGTGATCACGATTCCGAAGTTAGATTTACCATTTTCGACCACTTTAGCTAGAAATTGGCCAATTTTATGTCAGAAAAATGGACAAATTGAATCATTTCGCAATTTTTGTTAGAATTGACTGAAAAACTACACTCGGGGGGTTTTCGAGGTCGCTGATCAAGTGAACACGATTCCGAAGTTAGATTTACCATTTTCGACCACTTTAGCTAGAAATTGGCCAATTTTATGTCAGAAAAATGGACAAATCAAATCATTTCGCAATTTTTGTTAGAATTGACTGAAAAACTACACTCGGGGGGTTTTCGAGGTCGCTGATCAAGTGAACACGATTCCGAAGTTAGATTTACCATTTTCGACCACTTTAGCTAGAAATTGGCCAATTTTATGTCAGAAAAATGGACAAATTGAATCATTTCGCAATTTTTGTTAGAATTGACTGAAAAACTACACTCGGGGGGTTTTCGAGGTCGCTGATCAAGTGAACACGATTCCGAAGTTAGATTTACCATTTTCGACCACTTTAGCTAGAAATTGGCCAATTTTATGTCAGAAAAATGGACAAATCAAATCATTTCGCAATTTTTGTTAGAATTGACTGAAAAACTACACTCGGGGGGTTTTCGAGGTCGCTGATCAAGTGAACACGATTCCGAAGTTAGATTTACCATTTTCGACCACTTTAGCTAGAAATTGGCCAATTTTATGTCAGAAAAATGGACAAATTGAATCATTTCGCAATTTTTGTTAGAATTGAATGAAAAACTACACTCGGGGGGTTTTCGAGGTCGCTGATCAAGTGAACACGATTCCGAAGTTAGATTTACCATTTTCGACCACTTTAGCTAGAAATTGGCCAATTTTATGTCAGAAAAATGGACAAATCAAATCATTTCGCAATTTTTGTTAGAATTGACTGAAAAACTACACTCGGGGGGTTTTCGAGGTCGCTGATCAAGTGAACACGATTCCGAAGTTAGATTTACCATTTTCGACCACTTTAGCTAGAAATTGGCCAATTTTATGTCAGGAAAATGGACAAATTAGATAATTTCACAATATTTGTTAAAATTATCTAGAAAATTTCACTCAGATTCAAATGAGCGCGCTATTATTTGGGCCTCATTATAAACTATAGAAATGAAGGAAAGAGTAGATGCATAAAAAAATTCTGGGTACCATTCCAAAACTATCATTTGCAAGAGACAGGTATATCAGAAATTACTGATTCTCGAACGCAAGCGTCAATTGATATTGGATATGAAACAAATTATTTACAATCACGGATAAATTCCCTGACTTTTGATAGCAGTGCCGTACTAGTGAATAATCAGTCAATAAAATCGCGATCAGCGACTTCGAAAACCCCCAACTGGAGTTTTTCAGTCAATTTTGGCAATACTTACCAAATTTACAAATTTTTCAATAATTTTCCAATGAATTGACCATGAAAATTGACCAATTTCCAGTTTAACAATTGAAAAATGTCCAAGCGACCAGATCTTAAAGTTCAATATCGTCCAGTATGCGTCCAGGAACGATTTGCAAAAAAAATAAAATTGATTGGTTCAGTCTGTTTTTTTTCCGAACTTTTTTGCTAAATTGACTCGACTATACGTACATATGGTATTGCCATTGAAAAATATTTCCGAATTAGTTGAGCTTCACAACTATGTGTTCAAGGTGTAAGTTAACTCGTTTATTACCCACTTCTTGTGCCTTGTGTAGCTTGCAAGAGTTATAAGCACAGAGGAAATGAACTTTTAGTAATGAACATAGACTAGATTTCACGATTGAGTGAACTTAATTTACGTGGTCTGAAATTCAGTTTAGTACTTGGTAAAGAAAAGTAACATCATCCCCCGGGATGGTAGAGGGTACAAGTTACGTAGCTGTGTCAATAGCATCCATCCGGACATTGTACCAAAATACCTTCGAGTCGGGCCGACACTCGACACATTTACAATCGCAAGTATCGGTATGAAAAATGTGTATCAACCTTGATGAGGTGACGAAGGCCACGCGGGGGCGCCAGATGCTTGCCAGCTGCACTATGGCACGATCTAGCATAAGCAGCTGCCGATATGTTTTTGATATTCCTACTATCAGACAGAACGTGCGGAATCGACATGATTTACATGTTACGATACGAGGGTTCAAAATCTTATTAATGTTCTCGAATAGAGAGATGAAAGCCTCTGATTTCGTTTCAACTCTGCTACGCATTAAGCGACGATGCGTAGTATAGAAGGAACGTTAGCGTTATTCAGGACTGTCTAAGATAGGGCGCGGTAAGTAAACAAGGTCTACGTTCCCGATTTACGAGGCGTAAATCGAAACGCCGTGCACCTGCTTATAAATGAGCTTCTATACTCGATCCTTATTACTTTCTATTATTTTCTGTAAACACATAACACCCACATCGCGTTTTATAGGTTTGGCACGGATTGATATGCTCGATAGTTATATATCCGGCCATTTAATATTTCAACAGAAAACGTGTTCCTGGTACTTAATATCGAAAAATATACCAATTCCAGGACACTTTTTTCAGTTTATACAACAACAAAATTAAATATTCCGATACTGAATTCAAATAATAATATTTTAACAAGTAATCTTCATAGCACACTTGGTCAAATTTATTCAGCCTAAGCAAGGTGGACTCAAACCAAGGTCCGGGTTCTGATGGAATACCAACTGTTTTTTTTTTAAATTGCATTTTTATTTTATCAAGATATCAATTGTTTAAGTGTAAAAATAATCATTGATAATAATCCTAGAGGAGCGAAACACGAACTTGTGTACGCCAGAATATCTCTTTTAGTTATTTGTCCTTTAAAGGATTGAAATTTATAAAGAAAAATATCTTTGTCATTATCATATGATATTCCTAATACTTTTACTCCTATAGATTCAGAATCAATTATTTTTGTTTTTTCTACTTCAGTTTCCTCAAAATAGGATATAAATTCTTTATTATTACTGTGCCACTTACTAACTGCGATTTAATGACAAGTGCTTCTTCCACCGAATCGGCCCCAAAGCATATATCATCAATATAAGTATGACAGGCAAATGCTTTTTTTGCTATTGGGTATTCATGGTCGTATAATTCGACTAACTCTCTGAGAGTTCGTAACACTATCCCCGGAGATACATTTAATCCAAAAGGAAGAACGTTCAAAGTTTCAAGTTCAATCTTTCCTTGAATAAATCTGTAAAAATTTCCTATGGTCAGGATGTATCAATATGTGGTAATACATTTTTGAAATGTCTGCACAAATTGTAATTTCATCTAATGTAAATGAAATTAAAATCAAGAATAATTCTTTCTGCAATTTGGGCCTAGGACCTTTTTATTTTTTGTATAATAAATCTTTGGAGGTAGGCATTTTTTCGGATTATTGGGTTTTATAACCCCAATTTATACAAGCGGTGACAGAACTGTTCGAGAGCATAGTAACGCAACATTTTTCTCTAGTCTATAAACATATAATAACTGATGAACAGCATCGATTTACAAAGGGAAAATCTGATATTTACACAATTTGTCTTGAAGGATATACATGAAAACGGTCAAGCAGACTGTATATACACCGATTTTTGTAAAGCTTTTGACCGCATAAATCTTGAGCTATTGATCTCAAAACTATACTCAGTAGGTGAACATTACAGGTACATTATTGGAGTGGTTGAAAATCTACATTACCAACAGGAAACAAATAGTAAGACTTTTTTCTGAAGAAATTAATGTTCCATCGGGGGTGCCTCAGGGGCACATTTAAGGCCATTGTTGTTTCTTCTTTACATCAACGATATACAGTATGTTTTCAAGATTGTTTTTTGCCTTTTGCCGATGATTTGAAACTTGTCTATGTCATTGAATCTGTTTTAGATGCTCTACATTTCAAAAAGACTTAACAGAACTGTATATAGGGTGCAACGAAAATGGGATTGAGCTCAATGTTGATAAATGCTTTGTAATGAGGTTTTATGAAACTAACAGTTTTGTGGATTTCGATTATCATATCAATAACAATATCTTAGCTAGTAAAACAGAAATAAGGGATCTTGATGTTATTATGGACAGAAAGCTTACTTTTAATGCAAATTGGGATTATATAATTAATAAAGCACTTAGGTCCGGTTTTATAAAAAGAGTTTCTAGCGATTTTCATAACATTTGTTCTATAAGATATCTTTACGCAGCATTGGTGCATCCGCCCCTTGAGTATTGTTCTTCTATCTGGCCTTCTTCTTATAATGTTCATAGCATGAGAATTTAAAGGGTTCAACATAAGTTGTTAAGATTTGCCACCTATAAAATGAATATTAGATTTCGTGACTATATAAATACAATTACGACTTGGTTGAATCTATTCTAAATATTGAAAAATTAACATTACGTAGAAATCACAATGATCTACAATTTTTATTTAAACTCATTAATGGGTTAGTGAACTGTCCTGATTTACTATCACAAATTAATTTCCGCATTCCCCAAAGAAGCCCCGCTCGGCTAATATTAATATATTTCACATACCATATAGCATTTTGTCGTATTTTAACTACCGCAAATCATTATTCAAATAATCTCAATTTTTGGAATATTTCTTTGGTATCTTTTCAAAGGGCATTAACTGGCTCAACATAGATAAATTATGTGATTACGAATGTATGTATATGTCTGTGTATATTTACAATGTACCTACTCTTTATTTTATATTCTTTTTATTCCTTTTACGATAGGTACAGCATATTTTACTGAATTTGTTATAATGTGGAAGGGTTCGTCCCGTTAAAATAATAAATAATAAATAAATAAAATAAAATTCCGTTCTATGAAGAACGGAATTGGTTACAGAACGGTATGTCAGCAAAAATGTATTGACCCTGGCATCCTAACACTGTTAGAATAGTTGATGAGTTTTTACAGTGTCAACGATGGTAATTCACGTTTTTTATGAAAAATCTGTTACCTTATATGTATATTTTAAGAATCTAGAATACTGACTAAAGAAAATATCACAAACTATTTGCTGGAGGCGGAGGACTAAACATTTCTCCTAGTCGAAGTAGTAATGGTAATTGGCATAATTGGTGCTTGTACTCATAGAAGGGAAGAATTAAAACACCTAAGGACAGAAGATGTTCATGATGAAGGTTCGGTATTTAGAATACCGAACCATAGTAAAACCAAAATATCCCGCGAATTTTTTATAACTCCTGGGAATATTAATGAAGTAAATATGATACAACTTATTCAAAAATATGTAGCATTGCGACCCAGCAATATGCAACATTCAACGTGTTTCTTTTCATTATTTAGAAATAAAAAATGTAGTAAGCAGCCAGTAGGTATTCATACTTTTGGAAATATGCCTAAGAATATTGTTGTTTTCTTAAGAGTGCCTGATTCCAAAGAATACAATATTGGTAACAAAACGAGGGTGAGGGAAGTTTATAATCTATCTAAATAGGTAAGAAAAGAAATTCATCCGGCCAATTGAATGCTGAATAATGGATAAAATAATTTTTCACTTGAATACAATATATGTATTGCTAATTGTTTCAGCACACATTCTGAGATATAGTTATAATAAACAATCAAATGTGTTTAATTCAGAATTCATTATTTAATTCGTACTGGATTCACGCTGGAACTTAATATTAATTACGTTGGTCAAAGAACAAAGGCATTGGAATGCCAATGATCGATGAATTTATGTTTATACAGGACACCTGATTGTTATAGGAAAAAGTTTTTTCATCACCTTTGTTGACTTAGTTGAAAGCTTGTTATTTTTGTTTTGTACGATCAAGGAAGAGAATCTAATTCAGTAAGTTTTGTACTCTAGTTTGTTCCGGAAGATTGAAATGGAGAAAGAATCCTAGAGTGATTTGCAAGTGAAAAATCTGGTTAATCCTGCCAGGATAGTGAAAGACAACATGCCTGTGCAGAACAACACAACCGATTATAATTCATTTTAATAGCTTCATTTTAATATCTATTTCATATTCAAATATTTCACATGAGACTGGTATTTGGGAATACACAACCTCTTCTAAGATAAAGTTGAAAAGAAGGCATTAGAGATTAGGCTTATGCAAGACGTTTTCTCTATTAAGCGAAACATTGGCGATTGGAAATTGCGTAAATAACTCTTCTAGGTGGAGGTGGAACAGTAACAACACATACATCAGTCCCAGACAGCTGTTTCGCCCTCTCATGAGCTCATCAGTGGAATAAGTAGGACGATGATGTCACTATCCGAACATTTGGAAATGCTGGAACACCAAGTGTTCCAAACACCCTTTAGGTAGAAGAAATATGACCAACCGAAAGGATCATTATAGTGAATGATTCCATCCATGAGCTGTCTGGGACTGATATATATTGTCACTGTGCGACCTAGAAAAACCTTCTCTGTGTATTGACTGCGAACATGAAAATGTGTTTGTTATTCATCCAATGCATTGAATAAATTTGTTGACTAATCTTGAAATTACTAATCTAAGAATGTTGCATGGGCCTAGAAGTACGTAAAAAGGAAAAACTGCGTACACTTGAAACTGTATTTATTCATCAATAACTGCGATTTTAACAGCGAAGTATATAATTCTGACATTAATTTCATTCCAGAATACTCGGAAGCAATAAACCCCTGCCAGAGACTTTTAATGGATGTGACAGTTTAACATCGATGTTTTGAAAGTTAAAACAATTTTTAATTGGTTATAGGCAGTTCTACGAACTTGAATCCATGTTGGCGGATGTTCAGGTATTGTTTTACATATGTTCAAATCAAGCTATATTTTGCTATTTCTGTTTCGGGACACTTCAAATTGTATATACCGAATTTGATTCAAGTGCTCTGTTCTGATATTCTCGTACAAGAGGGCTAACTGTAAAGAAAGTGGAATCAACGGTACGGTTGACAGAAAGAGGAGCAACCGTAACATACCGGGGGGAATGACTGAAGGAATCGTGTATGGAAGTCTGTTGGATCGTCTGGATATCTGATTATATCGTATGCAAGCTGTTATGTGGGGTTGAGGTCTAAGAACACACCTGCTTGAGCAGATGTGTCGCCTGTATATGTCTATACATTATAATCACGGTCCCGCTTAACAGGGTGCATTATTAGTATAAAAACTATTATATTTTCCCTCTACTAATTTTACCTGACACACGGCTCCGATAGACAGCTACATTAGATTTATGTACCATCATCTTGGGATAGGGCGCAAGAATATTGTAAATAAGTGTGAACCTGAATAAGCTAGGGAAGAATCAGAATCCCAAGTAGTTTATATTTGGCGCCAAAATTTATAACTAGAGCAATGCATCTTGAACATAATGATGACATTCTCGGCTCGGAATCATTTTCTTTATTCAAAACGCTTTCAGACACGTCTGTACTTACTTCACTATACTTAGTATATACAGGGAAAATTTAAGAGCAGATTCTACATCTAAGAATATGAAAAAAAAGTTCATATAAACATGGGTCCGGAAATGCTCGGTTTTCATGATAATATAGCCCACGTCCACTCTGATTTTCAGTCAAGACATATATAAAAATAAATAATAAATAAAATAATAACCAAATTTTATCCCCAAATTCAATATATTCAATTTCTGCCATTGGAACATAACTTGGACAGAATCTGGACAAAATTAGACCTTGGAATAAAGAAAATGAAACTTTTGAGTTCACCTTGATTGCAATAAACATGTATCAAACATAGAAGAAGAATGTTCCTTCAAAGAGCTTTGGATCAATGTACGGATTGAAAATGAACATATACAGGGTGTTTCAGAAAGACCTCCCGTAAATGCAGGGGACGGTATATTTTTCAAAAATAATCAGATTCTTCATATAGACTATGGTACTATCTTCTTTCGTTTCGGAGATACGGGCGTTAACATTGATTTTTCTGGGCGAAATTTTGCTGTAACTAATTCTCTCGAAATTAGCACATTTTTTAAACTATCTTATAAACCAACTTTGCCAGTGGTTCAAATGACTTTGTGAAATAATACGTACTTAATCATCAAATAATAATGAGTCATAATTTGTTAATTTTGCGTCATCTGAAATGAGTTTTTAGTTAATAACACTGAATAAGGCAAACCGATATTTTGCAATATTTAAAAATTCACTGTGCCTAGAGCAATCAAATATTCAGCTCCAAATTTGGGGTGATAGGAGAGCTAGAGTCCTAACATCTTACAAAATTTTGTTAATTTCGGTCCATAGAGAAAAAAGTTCAAGCCGGTCAAAGTTCGTGAAAAACGTGTTTTTTGCAAAACTGCTTTCTTTATTAAATAGCTGTAACTTAGGCCCTAGATGACCAATTTTGACATGCAAGTGCTTATTTGGAAGGACAAAGACAGACAAACAAACTGAAACCTGTAAGATATATTTTGAATCAAATTTTGACTGTTGGCACCAGGTAGAAAATAGCCAATTTTTGAAAATTTGGGTTCCACTTTATCAGGTCGCTAACGGAGGCCTTTAGTTCGAGGGTCTACTTTTTTTTGTAAATACTAGAGGGCAATAGGAAAAAAATGAGCCCACGCGGAAGTTTTTTGGTTAAAAGGGCGCTGAGAAACAGCATATCAAATATAGGTTGAAGAGGGCTATATTTCGGCCTTAATTAAAAGGGCCCGTTCTCCGGACCCCTGAACACTAGAAATCTTAAATTTTGGAAAAGGGCTCTATTTCAAAGGTGCATCAACATCGAAAAATTCCAGTCAATTTGCTGACTCAAGCGCGCCACGATTTTTAAATAATCCATGAATCTCTTCATAAACATTTAACCAACAACCTACGATAACGTTGCCGCTATAGGAATAAAATGTGCCGACTGTGCTACCATGAGCGTTGCAGCAATAACATTGAATTCGAGATATCAACTGTTAATACTGTCGCAACTAGATGCCGCTAAAGGCGCCGATAGCTGATCAAATAAGGATAGAATTATTCGTCCGGTTATTGGATAAATAGACAAACAGTATAATAAATAGTAAGCAATAGATAACTTGATTGGCAAGCTATCTAGTGTAATTCCTCAAAGGTATACAAACAATTTTCAATTAGATATAACTTAACTGCCGATTTGAAACTGATCAAATAAGATAGTCCTGATCCTGAACAGATATTAATCAATTTGAATGTGTTAAAAGTTAATGATTTGATATTACGTTAGAGAATATTCATTGTCGTACCGTAAGGTTACACGATACATTAATAATTGTACTGAAAAACAAAAATCTGGCTCTCAATGGAGGCAAATCGATTCGAATTTGCACCGTCAGTTGTTTCGTTATGATTCATAATTCAGAAAATTATTTCACGAACATCGCCCTTTAACCCGTGACCTTACTGTAGACAACCCGATACAGGACTAGGTCCAGGATAAAATCCCGACAGTTCAGTGAATACGTGTCTGCAACCAAACCAAACCACCCTTAGTTTGGACAGTTTTTGATAGCGACCAATGTACACAACTTAAACCCTCATTTCAATTTCACACCCTACCATAAACCACCCTGACTTGTTACAATATTCGCATTAGGCTTTCATGTTCTATAACAATTATGATTCTACAAAATGTGGTTTTAAAAACACAAAACTATCTATCGTTCCAATTAGTTATCTCTTGTATTCATATGTTACGGTTAGCACCAAATAATGGGGATTACAACTCCTTTTACTCAACTGTTCAATATTTTGCCTAACATTACATTATAGTAATGCATTAATTTGGAAAATATGATAATTTAGTAGATGAAACGTGTTTAATCATTCGTTATAACTGATTAATGGAGAAATACAATATAATTCTCCTTTGTACAGGGTGTCCGGATAAGGGTACGGAGTGGCTGTAGCTCGATAATGGTAAGGCCTAGAGGTATGGGAAAAAAATTCTCATAGATAACGTGAACAAGAGAAATGGCTGGAAATTATTTTGAAGTTCATCCGCTAGGAGGCGTAGCTGCTATGAAGAAAAATACAATTCACGCCATTTCGAGCAGTTAGACGATGAGCTATAACTTTGAAAACATCATTTGAGATTGGATAATACCGCACCATTTTGCTTCGCAACATTCTTTCGCATCTGTCATAATAAGGGAGGGGGAGACCAATTGATTTTTCAATATTTACATTTAAATATCTCCTGTACCTTTCAACCGATTGGAATATTTTTGATCTAGTTTGAAAGAGCATTTTGAACAAAAAAATTTGTCGGATCAAGTTACCTTTGCGGAAAAATAAACTGCTAAATTGAAAAGATTACGGATTTGACAACTGTCAAAAGTTAGTTGTGATAGTTCTGTGGCTTAGATTTACGTTTAAATCCATTTTTTTGGAAAAAATAGGCCATTTACTAAAGCGGAAGCGTATGACATGTTACGCATTCATTTTGAATGTTTAGAAAATGCTGCAATTGCGTCGCGACAACATGCAATGCAATTTCCACAAAGGAGACATGTTTCTCGAGAAGTGTTTTCAAGATTGGCTTGGTGAATACTGGAAACTGTCAACGTGCAGCCCATTCAAGCAACTCTAAGAAGTCGTAGAACACCCATCAATACCAGAAAAATTTCCAATGACCTGGGAGTCTCAAAAACAGTAGGATAGGGGGTGTAAATTTGCATAACATGCATTATTGGTCGAAACAAAACCCACATTGGATGAGGCAAGTAGAACATAAAAATCGCTGGAGTTTGAACGTATGGTCCAGAATCGTGGAAGGAAAAATTATAGGCCCACACAAGAAGGAATATGTGGTTCTAGCTTGATGGTTGTCAGGCGCATTATAACCGAAACGTACGTCAGCATTTAGACGAGCAATATCCGAATCGTGTTATTCGAAGAGGAAATTTATTTCCCTGGCCGGCGCGTTCGCCGGATCTGATTTTTATATATCGCTGAAAGCAGCCGTTTCCCAAAACGATAAAGATAAATTTCTTTTTGGACGCCCTGTATCTCAAGAATCAAGCCATTGCGTTGTACAAGTACTTTATAAACATCCTGTATATTCTGTTACTACAATTACACGTATGACATTTTTTTTTGAAAGCGAAAATTCTGCTTACTAAAGATAGCGAATTCACATTTTCAGAAATTAATGATCTAATTGAGTTTCAGTTAATAGAATTTGTATTTCTGTACACTAGCAAATGGAATAATGTGATTTAAAATTCAAAATCTATGTAATTAATGAACCACAATGGGACACATTCACTCCTACGTATTTTTTCTCAAATCTAATCCGACTAATGGTAGTCAATGGACATTTCGAACGCATGGCGTGTATGACAACTTCATCATGACTTCGCATAATAACCCTCTCAATTAGTTTTACCAATTTATAAACATGATTTAGGATAACAACTTTCTTATCACTATATAGCTCAAGCTCAACCATAATTTTCTACAGATATCAACATTAATGTGATTAAAAGAGACTCGAATTGAAGATCAAAGACGTTAAGTAAATAGCTAACACTGTCTGCGATATAAATATTGACGACAAAACGTCTGAGCATCTCGCCTACATTGAGATACTCTGAATTCGCAATGTCTTGATTATTTCTGGCACTGTATATTTTATGCCAACATGTCCGCACCTTCTAATGTTGTCAAAGTTCACACATTGAACATAAAATGGCAGAGAAAAATCAAGCAACTTTTCATGCCAACATTTCAGATATTTCGCAATATTAATTGAAACCATGTATGACAGATTCATCAATGGTGATATTTATTATTCTGTGCTCAGGTTATAGATAATTTAACAATGATTCTTGATACATGTTTATTATTTTCGCCTTTACGTACGTTTCGGTCTCACGACCATCATCAAACGAGTATTGTCTAAAACGGGATTTCAAAACAAATTGTATCAGCACAAAGCGTCCTTATCGCAGTGATTTCAATTAAAAATGCCCACGTCGCCGCTGATGCAAGCACATCAAGCTCTTCTGCCCCCAGACGCCTTGCTTACTGCCATTGGTTTGTCAATAATTTAATGAATGACGATCTTCTGGACTAACTTTTTTTTTCTGACCAAGCATGGTTCCACCTTTCGGGATACATCAATTCTCAAAATATGCGAATGTGGAGCAATGATAACCCTCATGTACTGAATCGCCACTACATGCTCAAAAAATCGGTGTTTGGATGGCAGTTTCTCGCAGAAGAATAATTGGGCCAATTTTTTTCGATTTCACAGTCGACCCAGAAAGGTACAGACACAACTTTTTAGCTGAATTTGTGCAACAGTTAAACGATGATGAACTTCGGTACGGTTATTTCCAGCATGACGGTGCAACAGCACATACTACACGAGAAAATATTGCTTTTCTCCGCGAGTTTTTTGATGATGGCTGATAAGTTTGCATACAGAAGTTGAGTTTCCTCCGAGATCACCTTGTTTGACAATAATTATGGACTATTTTATATTTCCTTACTTAAAAAAACAAGATTTTCGCAACTCCGGTAAATAATTTGCAAGAACTTCAACAAAGAATAGTTCAGCAATGTGCAACGATAACGCCAGAAATGCTGCAAAGCGGTTTTCACAGCATGAGGATGGGCGTCAACTTGTCCATCGAACAAAACGGGGGACATTTCCAACAATTACTGTAATTTAGTTTTTCTTGTTACTAAAACCGTTATTTCATAATTTGTAGTTCATTATTGTTTTACAACTGAAATAAATAGGTATGAAATTTGTAGGTTATTGATAATGTCAGTGTGACAGTGACATAATTATTTCAAACGTAAAGTAAGACACACGTTTTAGATTCCACAACCACCCTTGCCAAGATAATTTTTGATATCCCAGTACTTATTCATATATTTAAAACATTAATGTGTTACAATTTCGTTTACGCATGTTTCGTCTCGGCGACGTGGGTATTTTAAATTGAAATTAATGCAATGAGAACGCTTTGTGCTTGATACAATTATTTTAAAGAAATCCCGTTTTAGACAGTAATACGTCTTCTGATGCTGGTCGTGAGACCGAAAAGTAAGTAAAGACGAAAATATTAAGCATATGTGTTAGTGTGACCTATTTCCCTAGAATTTACATATAACTTACAGTTAATAATATCTATCCCTTGATCCCTATTGAATTGAAAAATATTTTGAAAATTAGAGCTACGATTTCTTGACCTGTTAAGATAATCGATAAAACCAAAATATACCGAAAATAATAACTTTCAGTATTAGTTATCTAATAACAACAACTAAAACATTTTAGACTAAAAATAAATAATATTATTTGATTTAAACTTCCGATTAACAAGAAATACTTTGAAGTCACAATTATTATTGATAGATGAAAACAGATGTATCCATAATTAAAGTTAAGAGCATATATTTATCACAATAAATGATATCATTTGAAACCTGATAGTTTACATTCACATCGGAATATTTGAAAGCCGTTCCGAGAATGAATTTTAAATCGTATATATCGTGGAACGTATAAATCCCACAAAATATACGGAAAATTTATGATACATCATAGACGACATACAGTTGATGAATGAGTAACGAAATGTTTCCGAGAAATAAGTACCTACTACCGCACCCACGTATAAAATTCTTTTCCACTTACCTATCAAACATATTTCCGGATTGAGCGTATTTCTGAATTCGTAATAGAGGAGGCAGCGTTTCGTCATCAGTTGACCCTCCCGAACCGCTATCACCTTGCTCAAATACACCTGGAAAGAAAATACATTCTGAGGCATTTCTATAACTCAACTAATTCCTAAGGACAAAATTATTGTTATATTATGTAATAAATTGTAATTATAATTTTCTATAAATATATGAAAAGTTGAATCCTCCCCCGTAACTAATGAAATTTGAATTTCATCAATACAATTCATTAGGCCAATCCATTAACCAAAAATTCTTTGGATGAAAATAATGAACTTCCTTAGGCCATTTTTCATTTAGACGTCACATGCTCAAGATACAGACTTCCAAACATTAACTTTAAAAGAATGTCTATCAATAACTCCCTGGTTTTTGAAACATTCAACTGAAAGTTGGTACAAACGTGCAAACGCTTTTTATATAATGTCCGCCAAAAAAATTTAAGAACAAACGGAGGAGAAAGGGGGTCTTGTACCTTTGGCCCCTAAAACTTTTTGCTGCGTAGCCTGTGGTTGAATAACATCATTTTTATGGTCGAGCAGTTATTTTTATACCTTGTAGGGCTCTTGTAAAATTTTGATTATATGAGTAAGGCGTAACAAAAACTATTTGGATATCAACATTGCCCAATAAAGTCGTCTTCCTGGAATCCCTTGAAGTTCTTAGCATTCTTAACAGTAGACTCCTAAGTATGTATGTCTTAAATATTAACAACATGTAGTTGTTTCAATTAACATTAATTCGACACCAACTGTCAAAGTTACTGATCTAAATCGTATTTAGCTACTATTGTTGAATTAGTATGTTAATAATTAAGAAAATATGTCTAATAGAAAATGAATTTGATCATGTTCTGAAATGACAAGATATCGTAAGATTGGAAATAAAACCAGCAGCAGTATTCGTATCTCTTTACAAAAACTTTACGTTGTAGTATTGTGATGTTCATAATGAATAATTGTTGCAAATTATTAGGGAAATATGGTTTCAACGCCAGTTTAGCTGCTAAGTTGTATGCGGAAACATATCCACAACGTTTAAGAGAAACTGAAAAAATTGAAACAATGGCGAGAGGGTAATTGTGGAGGTCCACGCAAAATTCCACCAAATCAGGAAGAGCAAATATTACAAATGGTAAAATCAAACCCGGGAAGAAGTACTAGGATAATAGTCACACAGGTGGGAAATAATCTCATCTCTCCAAATGTCCACAGAGTTTTGAAAGAAGATTTATTATATAAATATCATGTCATCAAGTTCAGACGCTTGAAGCAAGATCAACTTTTGTCGAAAAAATGATTGCGATTCATTAGATTTATTTTCTTTTCAGATGAGGCCAAGTTTACGAGTATTGGGGTAACCTACATCCCTAACACCCACGTATGAGCGGATACAAGGTCCTTTGTAGAAACTCATCATCAAGTAAATTTTAAGGTAAACATTTGGGCAGCAATAATTGATGAGTTTCTTTCAAGTTTGGTCATTTTAACACCAAATTTAAATGCTAACCAATTTTTATTTTTTATCTACAAAATACTATTGTACATTTATCTGATGATTTGCCTCTAGCGATCCGCCAACATATGTGGTTTCAACTGGATGGCGCACCGCTATATTATGGTTGAAATGTTCGGAACCATTCAAACTAAATATGTATTTCAAAAGCGCTGGATTGAAGCGAGGGCTGGATGCGCCTGTTCACTGGCTACCTCTTTCCTCCAACCTCAATCCGATAGAATTTACGTTTTTGGGGGTTCACAAAAGAATTTGTTTACATGGTTCCAATATTGAACAAGCAACATTTGCGGTAACAAATTACAGAAGATGAGAGGCTATTATAACTACATATTTTCCAAAATATTCGTTTTCCACTTATTAAAAAATACCTTCGTAAAAATGGTAGATATGTAGAACATTTGATTTAACTTTTTATTTGTATTTAATGTTGTATTGACTTTTAATTTTATTTTCTTCAATGTTAGTTGTAGCGTTTAAGTTGATAAATATAAATGAACAAAAAATCCCAACAAAATTAAATAAATTGTAATATCTCGTTAATTAAACCCTAAATCGAAATGTTGCAAGATGTTATTGAACTACAGGCGCGCGCAGCAAAAAGTTGGGGGCCAAAGGTACAACTACCCAATTTCTTCTCATTTGTTCTTATATTTTTTTTACTTACAAAAAGTGTTTGCATAAGAAAAACATTCTTACCAAGTTTTAGTCTAATGTGTCAAGAAACCACCGAGTTATTAGTAAAAACTTTTCTAGAAGTTACAGTTTTGCAGTATGTACCTCCTTGAGCATGAGACGTCTAAATGGAAAATAGCAGAAGGAAAAGTTCATTATTTTCATCCACAGAATATGTGGTTAATAGATTGGCCTACTACATTGTAACACCTTGTACATTAGTAAGTTCTAAGAATGCTAATAATCAAATCTATGTATCAAATTCAGATATTTATTCTACCTGATTCTACTTGAATCGAAATTAAGAAATAATAGGTTTAATTGTTAGAAAGTTCACAAAAATAGCTGAAATGTCCGTGGCATGTCTAATTTCAATTTTCGTTCAAAAAAATTACTGACAAATCAGACACAAATGAATATGCATGCAGAAGCGCTATTACTGAAACCAGTGGCGCTCCAATTATTTAAATGAAATGTCAACAAGATCATGAGTGGTTTTCCTGGTTCAGTCTTTCTGAATCCACCTAAACTATTTTTGAGGTGATGGCTGGGTGTGCGTGCGTGCGTATGTGCTTAACCCACTATGGAGACGATTATATCGCTCCTATTGATCGTTGGAATTTGAAAATAGGATCATCATCATTACAAGGGTGTGAACCCTTGCAGCAGGATTAATCCCATTGTGGGCTCCATTTGTGACCTATTCTAGCAGGTTTATGACCTGCCAGAAGTTCAGAATGTTGCTGACTCTGCCTGACATTAGTCCTTCCGAAACTGGCTCTGCTGCGCCGAAGTAATGATACCTGAGGGATACCAAAGCTGGGCATTCCAAAAGGATATGAGAGGCAGTTTTTTCCATCCCTCGACACTGACTTCAAAATGAGAATTCGCAATTCATTGAGGGTTAAGTAATATTCCAACAAAATTACGCCCCTCCACATGCATTTCATGTATACGAAGGTATATGCACCAAATGTAGATAGGTCGGTGAGAGGAGATGAGCTATTGCACAACCTCCAAGTTCGACAGATTTATCGCATCTAGATTTTTTATGAGGTCATTTGAAAACAAAAATTTAACGGCCCAACCAAGCTCCTTAGAAGATCTACTGGAAAGAATCACACATGCGTGCCGCCAAATTACTCCTCGAATGATTCAGAATGTGATCATCTTTATTTATTGTTTGGGAGTTGGTGGTAGCCATTTTCAACATTTAATGAAGTGATACTCGAGTAAAGAGTTTAGTTTTTTCCGTAATTTCGATGAGCCTATTTAAAGTATCATCACAAGTCTTTTTTGAGTTAATCAAATGCTTGAAATCGCCTGTTTTGGTTTCCTTGAGCCAGCCGGTATCATACCTAGCAATCGGTATCTCTTAATTCCTGTTGAATTACACATTCAGGAAAGTGCATACATTCAGGAAAGTGCTACACCAAAAGCAGCATACATATTTCCCAAGTAAATCTTGCCGGAAGCGACTTTTTTCATCATTTGTCAATGTGGAGCAAGCATGTTAGTAACTGAGAAAATCGCGTTAAGAGCATTTCTCGACAGTGGCAAGAATTTCACATAATACTGGCTGGACGAACGCAAAACGTTGAAGGTAATAGATAGCATGGATAAATGTAATGTTCCCCAACATGCAATTACAGACGACTCAATTTGAGGAGTCATTGATGCTGTATATGGCTAGATGATAGGGTAATACCCTTGATATCCCCCTAACGTTTAATCTTGTGATATACGTCGTCATTATGGATACACAACTTCGAAATTCATGGAAAGATTGATATGGCTTCCTTTCACCAGAAAGGACGTGGACCAAACTAGTTAACGACTTCTTCAGAAGCTGTAGTGAAGCCTCAAACAAATTTTATTTGTAACTGAATTTTGAAGTAGTATATATATGTATAGGTTCTTACTACCAATAAATACAATATGTGAGTGAAATAATTTAAGAATAAATACGTGGTTTATTAAATAAAAGTGTCGGATTATGTGTCTATCTCAGTCTTTTGATGTTTTACATGTATTTTTTATCGAAGAATGAAACTATCAAGTGATTGTTGGATAATTTAAATGAATAATTGCAGATATACATTCACTTATAGAGGGTGAGTCAGTTTTTTGTAGACAAACTTAGTAACCAGTTACTAAGACAATAGTGGAAAACTTCTTCAGTAATCCCGACACTCAAGTTTAGAAACCAGAATTGGCAAAATAGGGATGTCCCATTCCAATTTTGAGCATGTTAAATTATGTCCAAAGGCAAATGAACATGTCAGAATCCTTGAAACATTCGATGGCACTCTCATCTTCTTGACGGAGTTGGTCATAAGAGTATTGTTGACAGCAGATGCAATAATTAGCATTTGAATCTTTCTGGTGTTGATATGCCAGCCTTACATACGACTTGGTGTTTTCAAAGGAGACTTGACTGTTAGATTTTCCGGCTACAATTATGAAATTGTACAAATTAATCTGCTGTGGAAAATATGCCGACTAGTCGGGGACCTTTGGCAAGGCTAGGTTTTTCCGACAGTCAAAAGAAAATATTTGTGTAAATTTCTAATCTCTTTTATCAAAGAATAAAATTCTTTCGCATGAAGGTATTTCGTGTGAACTCTTTGGTCAGTTATACTACTTAATTTCCCTTCTTCAGAGTTTTCTTTCTTCATACATTCTTTGGCCCTTAGATATATGGAGAATCCTGTAGACTAGAATAACAACTTGCCTTTCCAAATCTCTATGAATGTTCTGATAGACAATTTTTTCGGTTCAAACTTATAGCCAATCCTAACCCTTCATCTTGTTTCTTTCGGAATTTCACCCAGGGCGACAAACTTTCTTGAATTTCTTTCAATTCTGCCAGAACTGCATACTTGCATACCCTCAAATTAATACCATCTACTATAGGAACAAAATATCTGATAGAAATTCCGTGCAGATTTGTGCTACACATCTTAGGTTTCTGACCCTCGCAAAATTTCAGAATAAAAATGTCTTGCTTCACTTTGTCGGTGGTTAAATAAATGTTACTGTGGAACTGCTGACTCGCATCCGTAAATCTTTACAACAGTATATTTTCTTTGGTTGGGTAAAGTTGGGAAATTCAGACAAATATTTAGGCAGGTGCCTAAAAACAATGAGAATATAAATTCTAGATCTAGTTAGTAATTTTGGCTTGGAGTTCAGGGAGAGTATCCAGAAATATCTCAACTAACGATTGGTGTACTTCTTCTTTTAGTACCACCAGCATTTTCGACACTGTCTACAGAAAAAACTCCGTCCAGTCATTTCAAAGACACCACCATGATTACAGATGATTTGCACCAAGAAACAAGCGCAGAAATCGCACGGAAGCAGTTTGTGGAGATTCTCCAGAACATATGTATGTTTATTTTTTTATGCAGTTTGTATACATAGATTATGTAATAAATTATTTTTGGGTTGCGAGAATTATTGCTTGAATTTTTGTCGTGAAAAAGGTTGGCAAGCCTTGACTAACCGCACTCGGTGTTTGCTTCGTATCGTCGTTAAGAACAAGATGAAAATAATGCTTCTCTTTTTTCCTATTATATAACATGACTTCTCGATGGTTTCATTTAATAACGCGTTATAACTTTAAAAAAGTTTGAATGTTCACAACGTTTTACAGAAAGGCGCAGCCCTGTACAAAATGTACAAACATTATAAATTATTTGAATTTGAAAATGGGTCTGTCTCATCGTCAAACTGTACCCATTTTGATTTAATTTTAGAATTGTACAAGAACATGTTAAAATAGCCCTAAGGCGTAGCTGAGTAGGGTCAATATTTCATTAAACATAAACCCATTGGATGATATATTATTATTTTGAGGACAGACTTTTGACAACGTGAAAATCGTTCTTTTCATTTACTATATTGGAAGAACAACATACTAAGTTTCAGGTTAGTTGAAAACTATTTATTCAGTGCGAAACAATATCATCATACCCTCAAAACGAAAATGCCGAATTCTTCTGCTAAGTTATATTTCTTTCTATATTTACCGGTTTGAGTATCTATTCTAGTGACCAAAAGGAAACATCATTCCCTAATATTCATACATTTAAAATATAAAGCATAGTTAGGTATAAACTGGAGGAAGTAAACGAACGTACAGTGACCACAAGAAATGGGGTGCGGACCTGAACATCAATTTCGTTAGAATCAGACGTGTTGTCCATATGGATGGATAAAATGTAAACACTGTACACATAAACGTTGGTGGTTAAACACGACTTGATTAATCCTCGATTGAACGAATAAGAACATAAACAAATCACTGAAGAAGTTCAGAAAAAGGCGCGGACAGATAAGATTTCGCGACGTCTTTCAACGATGGAGTCTTCACGAGTCGGGTGGAGACGGCGTTTGGGTGCGCCACCACTCTTGCTGGAGGCAGCACGCGTTAGTTGAGGGAGTAAATCAATATGAGCGTGCGTACGGGCGTGGTGATGAATGCTACAATTCAAGCAAAGCAGATTTTCCTGCCCGTCAACGTATTAATTAGAATTAAGGTGCGATCTCTCCGATTGTACTATATAGCGCATCTTTATAATATCAATGACCAAATAGTGGAGTCAATCTACGACAATTTAGACCGAGGTTGGAAAATGTTTTTAATTGTACGAATAACAAAATCCTAGTTTTCCTGCATCCGAAAGTGAGTGCAACCCTCTTTTTCTGCAAAAAAAAATCATGTTTTCGTCCTTTTGAGGGATAGTTTCTGAGTTTTTATTTGTATAAGCCACTTACACTATTAACTACACGCAGTGTTTTTCAACTTTCTTGAATAAGCGACTCCACTTTACGAGTGAAAAAGTTCTGGCGACCCCCCCAGAACCTTGATGTGCTTAACAGGTGATCAAAGTTGTGAATTCTTTTGGAGGTAAAGCCTTACAAATTCGACTGTTTAGAATTATTTGTTAAGGCATGGGTTCGCTCCTACAAAATCTCCTTTATCATACAAAAGTGAGGGGGCTATATCCCAAGGAATGTATTGAAACGATTTTTGAAACTAAACGCTTGTTAATGTTCTTACAAGAATTCAAGGGTAAAAATTAAAGGATTCGTCTCAAAACTTGATTTGTGGTCACCATCTTTACAAAAATGATGTACGATTATTTCCCTTGCGTTTAGAAGACTGGTGAAGAAATTGCAATGGGCTAATTATTGGTAGTAAGCTCTCACATTCCCTGCATGATACCGAGTTTGCATAATTTGGAAGTGAAACTAGTACTTACTCTGCAGAGCTGGATTCTGAAGCAAACAATGGGCATAGATGGATACTAAATCCTTTTTAGGATATATCAGTATAACTGACTGATGTGACCACGAAGATGAAAGGAAATCTTATAGATTTTGCTACTCAAGATGGAATTCAATTCGCAAAATATTGAAGTCTTTTAGATGAAGAGAACAGAAGAATACCCAGAGCTGGCAAGGGAAGCTTCGAAATTATTTGTGCCATTCGCCACTTCCTACCTACGTGAACTAAGAATTCTTTTCAATGGTGGACATAAAATCTATGGAGAATTAGAAAATGATTTCGTTATTTGCGTCTGATAATTGGACCACGATTCGACAAATTATTTAAAAAAATAGACACAGCCTTCTCACTGAAATTGTTGTATTTTTATTGTAATTTAGGACCTACAAGTCTTGCTTTTTACTTTTACCCGACTTTGGCTTGCGATCGGGACCCCCGAGCAAGACTTGGCGACCCTCTTGGGAGGTACCGAAATATAGTCATTTTATTGTCGATGTACAAAGAACTTGCAGTTAAATTTTCGGGAGGTTACATTCACCCCCTTCCTGTAATTTATTTATATATATGCACAAAATTAAATGCCACTGTTTCGGCCAAACCTCAACCAATTTAATGAAATTTTCAATGAAAGTGAGTCATGTTGTCTACAAATTGGTGTGCAAATTTCAGCTGAATATATCAAACAGTTCGTCTGCAATTTCATTATTTGCAACGATTTTACGAAATTTCCAATTTGCAATAACTTTTGTCCAATTTATCATACGACAATTTGCATTGCGTCATAGTGCAGACTTTTTATGTACTTTTGCGGAATATATCTCAAAAAGCTTTTAATTTCACAATTCGACCTATTTATGTGTACGCGTTCACAAGGAAGCCAAAATAAGCTCATATGTTCAAGTCCGATTTTCAATTGTTTCAGAGATAATTATGGTAAGTTAACCTTGATAAGGTTGTCCATAAGAACTGCCACAATAATCATCGATGGTGGGCCGAAAATTCCCATGCCACGCAAGAACACAATTTCCAACCTCGGTTTAGTATTAACGTATGGTGCGGCATTCTAAATGATCAATTGTTCCGTCCTCAAGTATTGGATACTGTGGAAAAATCACTTAGAGGAAATATTGAACGAAGTAACTTTGAATATTCGACTACGTATTATCTTCCAATAAGATGGAGCGCCTCCTCATTATTCAAATAAAGTAAGAAATTTTTAGAATAGCCATTTCGGCGATCGCTGGAATGGCAGAGGCGGTTCCTCGCACCCTTGGCCACCGAAATCACCGGATCTCACTCCCCTAGTTTTTTTATTTGGAGATGCGTTACTAGATCGCATTTTCAATGATGTTGCGTTCATTAGAACGAATCATCGTTCACCAAAACTCGCTACAATTCAATTTATAAACCCGCAAATAAGTGCATGGTAGCGGGGCGGTGATGTTTTCGAAAATTTGTTGTGAATGAATGCTATTTCATTCTTTTTTCGTTTTTTTCAATAGTTTTGTAATAAATTTGTCTTGAAAATCAGGCTTGAACATATGAACTTATTTTGGCTTCCTAGACATGTCCTTAAAATATTTCCATTTCCTCCCGAAACACCCTGTATAAATTACAGGAGGGTTGATGAACGTAACCTCATAAAAATTTAACTGCAGATTCTTTGTACATTGACAATAAAATCACTACACTCTGTACTTTACCTATTAGTGTAAGTGGCCTAAAAAAATACAAACTCAGAACCTACCCCTAAAAAGGGTGAACAACTCTCTATTTTTCAGAAAAAAGAGGGTTGTACTCACTTTCGGCTGCAGAAAAACCAAGGTTTTCGTTATTCGCACAATTAAAAACATTTTCCTACGGTCGCTATTCCCCAACTATTGCGCAGATTGACTCCACTAAAAACAACACATCGAAAATAAGCTCACTTGCGAATGAGCTATGCTCTTATTATTAATATTATTATCATTGGCCGACGCCCTTGGCACCCCTTATCTTTTAGTTTGGCGGTTCTCTCTCAAAAGTGTTCATCTTGCGTCCAGGGTGGATGAACAGTCTAACACTGGGTTTTGGATTAGAGGTTAATGATCAGAACAGTTTTATGTTTGGAACCATTTTTCTAATTTCTGAATTTTCCCATTGTCGCAAAGTTCTGCGTCTTGAGGGAATCACTGCGTCGCAGCTGCACCAATGTGCATTGCTGTTTCGTATTCTTGTTTGCACAACCTGCACAGAGACGCATTTTGTGAAGATAGTAAAGGTCCTTTCAGCGTTCGTATCTGTGTCAGAATTTTGGCATCGGTTTTGACAATTTTTCTCACATGCTGTGCGGTTCGATTAGTGCTTTGGTTGTCTGCAATCGTTCACTTGTTGGCACTCTTTAGAGTGTTGTAATTTGCTTGATGGTTCCAAGACTTATTAGGGGTTCTTTGGTTCCTAGTTTTGCAAGCTCATCAACTAGTTCGTTTCCCCGAGTGGCTAGATTGAATTTGGATTTATTACCGCTAAGGTCGTTCAATGTATTTATGTTATCACACACGAGCATTGAATTTATGTGCGTGCTGTCCAACGCGACAAGAGCTGTTTTGCTGCCTGTGCATATTCTGATGCAGTTTTGCGTTCTTTTTTCACCAGCGCTTTGGGTGCCCTGCATGATAGCCGGTGTTTCTGCTTGAAAAATAGTGATATGTTTGCCTGGAGGTGTCAATAATGCCTTTGTCTGGACGTTTGCTGTATATACATAATCCTGTCTGTCCGGGGTTACTGGCACCATCGATGAACTAAGATTTTAGTTGGGAGGCCGGATTGGCTCCTGTTGTTAAACTAATCTTCTTTGGGGGTATATTTGTACGATATTTCTTATCAAAGATGTATCTTGGTGACATCCTATCCGTTCTTATTGGATAACCGAGAAGTGTTTTCCATTGAGTAGTGTGTCCTTTTTCTTTCCACAGTCCTATTAACAAACGACTGTGGGTAGTTCTTGTTGCAGTACCTTGTATGGTCAGGTTTCTCAGATGTTCTAGGTCTGATTTTGTCGTTTTGAGTTCTGTACTCTTCCACCACACCGCCGAAGCATGTCTCAATAGCCATTATGCTAATACAGAAGGCCGCAGTGAATTTACGACATTGTTGTTTTCATAGAAGGTTTATATCTAAGGGGAACGTCCACCGAAGTGGCAAAGTGATGACGGAATTCATGATTATTAATATGAAGTAGTTCTGCAGCCTGAAAGTCCTTTCATATCAAGACTAATATTCGCAAGGGCTTAATACTGTAAGTGTTTTAACAAATTGATTGTAGTAACTTCCCAGACAGAGGAAACCAGACGCGAAGGGACTGAAAATGCCGTCGCACTCGCTAAAGCGAGGGGGGAAGAACCTATGGCATTTCTCATGCCACAGCGAAATCTGTAATCCAAAAATGGCTCGAGGCTGAGCACCGTGCCTATTAAAAGGAACTGCCCCGTATGTCGCATTCCAAGCGACTAATGAGAGATCTCCAGCAGCAGCGCGTCAAAAATCGTTCAGCAGACAAGAAATACGGAATCTTGTTGCATTCCTGACTGGACACGCCCCATGCAACAAACATCTCTGCACGATGGGTTTGGTATATCAGCCCACAAGCAGAGGTTATGGCGTGGAAGAAGAGTTGTGCAGGGTAAACGAGGTTGACGTCGGGCATACCTTGGACACGATAAAACTGCACCCGAGGACATCAGAAGTATTCCTTACATGAGGCTACTAAATTTCATAGAATACATCGGACTGATAAGGACATAGACAATATGTGAGGGCACAATAGGACCCTAATGACCGCAGTGAAGCTCCCTCTGGGAAGGAGAACCAACCTCACGGGGAGGGGTTTTAGTAGGTAAGAATCAGACACACTCGGGGGGCGGACCCCCGAGGCGTCTATGCAAGATTTCCCCTCCTCTACGCAAAAAAAAACCTCCCAGTCTACCTCTATACCAACCACTACCCAAACATAAAACTTAAAAACGGAAGTTAGGGTAACAGTATAGTATTAGGGCTTCTATTAAAATTGATGATTTTCGAAATTTTCTTTTTGTCACATTTTGAGGTAAACTTTGAATAAATTATCAACTTATGCATACTTACGGTTATATATATTGTTAAGAAATCTCTTATAAGTTTTAATTGCCCCACGTTGCGGTGACAAATGTTAAGAAAACTCTAATGAGTTTTAATTGATTATTGATTATTATGTTTCAATTCCATTTTTTTTTTTAATTTTATTCCGGCTAGCTTTTTTATTTATTTTTGTTTTGATTTGATTTTAATTTGGTTTGAATTGAAAATGTTCTTTTTATATATTCTATGGAATTATACACAATATTTTTGTTGGAATGTTAAAAATTCTATATTTAAAATTAATGATTCTATGTTATATCTCACGATTTGTTTTATGTTCTACAATTCTATGGTTAACCTCCGAAACTGGTTAATATTACTTATTATTTATAAACAACAATCTTACTTTCAGATATACAAATGATGATACAATGATGATATTATAAACAAACTTACTTTTAAGTTATATCCAATTATATGATGAAAAATGTAGGCAATGTTCAGTTGATTTTATCTTCTTGATGATTTGATTTAATTATTCACTTTAAAACACAATTACTCTGCTTTGAAACATTCACAAACACAGGTAAACTACGTGGTTACTTCTTTTGAAATTCAGGAACTATTGATAAAATTGTTAACCTGTTTTATTCTTTTTAAAGATATAAAACTCTTCAATAATATACTGGAACGTTATCGAAGACTGGATACTATACGATGCTATTTATTAGCTGTTGTTATTATAACCTTACTTTGTTATGAAGATTCAAGAGCACTACTTGATTCGTAGAAATATTCTACTAGTTTCGGTTACTTTAACTTATCGAAGCTACTGAGACTACTTGAGTTCTCCGATGTTATTCAAAAACTAAGGTTATGGAAATATGCTTGAGCTGCAGAAGATGCTTGGATCTTAGATGTTATTGCAAGACTGAACTAGCCTCCTTCCTGTTTCCTTTTATAGGGCTTCCAAAAGGAAGCCAGTTGATGTCATAATTGACCAATGAAATGTTTTCTTTGCTTATCAAGGATGCTTTGGTCATTGTTGAAAACTGACATAACTTTTAATTGTTGACCTATTTGACGTTTCTTAATTGTCTCGACCAATCAGAATAGAGTATTCTATAAATTTTGAATTATTGAAGATTTTCAAATTATTTAAAGTGATTATGCTTTCTGCTATCTAAATTAATATTGCCTACATTTTTCCACACATTTTGGTATAAGATAACCTATGATTAGGTTAATATTAACTTGATTATTCCAATATTTATATCAATTTTGACACTTGCTAATTCTTAAATCTAATACATAATATAAAATATCAATAACATTTCTATAACATTATATATCTCAAATTTCCTAATTCTATCTTAAATCTATAACATATTTTAATAGTTTGTGCTATCTTATGATAGTCTGGGAATAATTTCAATTATGATTTCTTCTTTCGTATCACTGTACGTTTATCCACTTTCACTGTTTTCTTGTTTACACTTCTTATTCTATTTACATTACGGTTTATTTTGTTCTACATTGTTTAATACCTTATACTATCTACAATTTAACTTTTAATAATGTTTTTAATTCCATATTTATATATTTTATTATTCTTTTCTGATTTTAATGTTCGGTAAGTTCAATTTTTCTTATTTTATGTTGTTTAGGAAATGAAATCATAACAATATGTTACTTTATCCTTTTCTCTATAAATTCGTCACATGTTTGCGCGGTTGAAGTTATTTAATATTTAAAATTTCGATAATTATGCCATATAGTTTAAATACGAATAATCACTAACTACGACGGTTTTAATGTACATAGAACTATAAAATGAATATAGATGATTGTAGGTAGATAATTTTTTCAAATATAATTATTATTACATGAATTCTCTTAGAAATAGCAGTGATTAAAGTTGTGGTGAATGTTATTAAAATCAGAGAATAGATAATGTCGCAGCATTAACTGCTTTCTGATAACGGCTTCATCTGTTTTTCCTCAAAGAAGGAACAACTGGTCAATCAAGGAGCAATTGCTCTAAGACGTCACTTCATTTACAAAATCGAAGAAAGAACAACTGCTCAAAGAAGGATTAAGAGCTTAAGATGTTCCTTTTTCGATTTTCTCAAAGAAGGAACAACTGCTCAAACTTGATCCTTCTTTAAAATAAAGGAGCAAAAAAAAGCTGTGTCAAAGTGTAGAAAGGCCTCGGCTTGGTGTCTGTTGTTCGCTTTTTTCAAAGAACAGCGACGAATTAAATTTACTTTTTTCAAGAAGAAACAATTTTCAGGCGATGCTCCTTCTTAGAGAGTATGTAATAATCTATTCCTTTCAAAATACGACATTATCTGATTTGTAATCGTATTTTTCCTCGGCAGAACTCGAATACAGCATCACATCATAACAAGATTTGACGTAACTAACATACTTATTCACAGGTGAAATTGAATAGAAAAGTGTTAACAATTAGTCTTAATTATAACCTATATGAAATACTAGATTTGCCAATGCTAGTTAATTTTACAACGTTCACAACGTTCCGGAGTAGACAATGTTAGTTGAACATTCAAATGGCGGATGCGCCAGACAAGTGACGTTCTACCGACAGATTGAATCAGATCGAGTGGTGTATAGGAGAATCTTGTGAGTTAGAGCGAGCCAGACACACTGTATTGTTTTGAAAGAGTAATAAGTAAAGCGATATAGTGGGTTGTACTTGTACCATCTTACGATATGCGATGCGCGACACTCACTTACTACTTAACTCGTTATAGGTTATTGATTTGAGAGTTTTTAATATCTCGTAAACTAGAAGAAACATTTAAATTCGTTATTAACGATATTTTGCACATGTACAGAAAAATTAAAGTGAAAAATCATTTCCACGAAAGTTTAGCAGTACTAAAACACAGTACAGACAAATGTCTAGGTAATTTAGAAGGGATATAAACGTATAAGCGAAAAAGCAATTTATTAGATTCAGATTCATCTCCAAAAGAAGGTAACCCAAATACTATTTAAACAGGTTCATTTTGTTTTCTAATTTAGTTTACTCTGATAATAATTGTTGCCAATGGATAGGTACATTCTTTTCTAAAATTTGGTTTTGCAGTTTGTTTGCGCTGGGAGTATCACTTCATGCGTTAATATTTTTATTTATGTTATGTCTGTCTACATATCTCCCATAAATTTGATTTCTTTGCAATTTTATTATGTTCATAATTAAGTTACGTGATAGCATTGAAAATTAAATTGATTATTGTAATTGCCCACGCATTGCAGAGAGTGGTGCCACCGACAACGTTTCCGGGAAGAGTATACTCAGTTTTTGTTAGGCGACTGTGCTAAGCGTTAAGCAGAAACATCCAAATCGATACCACCCAAAGAGAAAATATTTCTTGAATTTAGTTAATCGTTCAAGAGACACTGGTAAGTACTAGGATAATAATCTTAACTCGACAGATGTCCACCGAGTCTAGCAAGAAGAATTATTATGTCATGACTAAAAAGTTTAGCTTAAAGCTTAAAAATGATCGCGATGCTCCAGTTTATCAGATTTATTTTGTCTCGGATGTTTAGGCGTAATGGGGTAATCAACATCCACAACACCCACGTATGGGCGGATGAAATACAACTGTCGTTGTAGAGACGCATCATCAAGTAAAATTTAAAGTGAACATTTGGGCAGCAATAGTAAGTTGATTTTCTTTTATGTCCAGTCACTCAACCATCAAATTTGAATGCTGAAAAATTTTAATTTTTTTTTGCAAAATACTTTTTTAGAATTACTTGAAGATTTGCCTCCAGCGATCCGTCAACATATGTGGTTTCAACTGTATAACCCTCTGGGTGATTTCTTGTTTCGGGCGACGCGTTTTGTGCGTAAATCAAAAACTACCTGTAACCCTCTCGTTTTGGGCAGATTAAAAATTATCGAGTTTATTCCTCTCATTTCGTGCGTCAAAGATAGATTCTACAGAGACAGGCAAAAAGCTTTGCGAGACAATGCAACACCTTGTGCTATTAGACGACGGCCAGGAAGATCGAATATTGGTTTTTTGCAGTGACAGGACACATATAAAAGACTTATTACATTGTTGGAAAAAAGTTCAAAATTTAAGCCAGAAAAAGTTGACATTGACTTTGAACGGGCAGCAATGAACGCTCTCAAACAAACTTTTTGGGAGTAAAAATCCAAGGGTGTAATTTTCATTTCAATCAATGCCTGTGGCGAAAAGTGCAAGAGTTGGGTTTGGTTACAGGATACAAACAAAATACAGAGGTTAGGGAACATGTTCGTATGTGTGCAGCCCTGGCACATTTGCCAAAAGAGTTGAGGCATGGCTTCTGATAATGGAAAACTGGCCACAGGAAGATGCCCTGGTGAAGTTTAACGACTATTTTGTGGAGCAATGGCCTGAGGATGATGAATTCATATGGGTGTGCTACAAGGAGCGACACCGCACAACAAATTCGGTAGAAGGATGGCATCATCGACTCAACAATCGTGTTGGAAAAGGGCATCCAAATATTTATGAACTGCTTAAAATACTTAATGATGAAATACGGTACTACGATATTATTGTAAAACAAACTGAGCTGAATATGAACACGTCAAAGAGTGCAAAAAAGTTCAGTGACTTATATTGTCGTATAAATAAGGGTGTTGACGATTTTGTACAAAGTAAAGTAAGCTTAGGCGAAACTTTGAGAAAATTAATGTACATAATAAAATTTGAATAAGTTGTAAATAATAGAAGCATAATATGTATTATTTTTCTTGAATTAGGTATCTACTATTAACATTTTAATATCAGTGGCGGCTCCTCGAAGGAGGCTAAGGAGGCTCAGCCTCCTCACCAATTGATCTTAATGATCATTCTCCATTTTATTTCCTGTTTCTCTGATAATTCTTTAAATTTTACAATTAATTCCCCGTTCTCAGTAGTTATTTTTATCTGGCAACAGTGGCCAGAGGCTAGATTCTCTATATATCTCAAACGCTAAATACGTGTGGTCAACACAGTTGCCAATTTTCCAACCAGTTCAATTCACAAATAGGGTAAAACAGCGAATATGGCAACAGCCTATGGAGGCTAGCTTCTCGTACGCTCCCGGTGCAACGAGGTATAGACCTCGTTGCCCGGCGGTAGTATAAAATACGATTACTTGCCGTCGCTGCAAACTTCGACACGTGCTCTGGCAGTTGTTGTTTTTGTTTCGTGAAGCGATGTAAGGTTGAGTTATAATTTATCTGTTCGGTCGTTCGGTGAGTTATTAACAAAGAGTTCTTTGGTTATTAAACGTTAAACTGAGTAGTGATTTAGTTGCTGATAAGATTAGTGATGACAGGTATGTTTCAAAATCGATGATTTGATACTGATAATTGTAAAAAATATTTAAGGTTAACGGGATCTGAGGTACACAATAAATTATATTGCTGGTATTGCTTGCTATTTACATCTGATACAACTTCATGTTGGGGGCACTTGGGTTATGATGATTTGAAAAATTCAGCTCGTGGTATAGACAGACATGAAAAATTGCAGGAACATATTACATAGAGTATTAAGTTTAAATTAACGGGTAAACAGAATATTGTTAAAGGAGGAAAACATATAATTTGGTAGACAAGAAACTACATTATAAAAACTTTTTTTATGAAATTTTAGATACTATTAAAGGTCAAATTGAGATTCGATTTTCCGATTTACATGAATTGAAGTTTTTTGTATAACTTAGTTCTAAAATATAAATTTTTTGATAAAATAGCACTGCACAATGATTTATGCGTTATATACTCGGATAAAGATATTTTAGGCCAGTACGACATTCACGCGGATATGATAAAATTTATGATAGACAATGATTTGCAACAAGTTTTACCTCAGTTTTATAAACTACTTTGTTTGACAGTCACCATTCCTGTCACGTCGGCATCGGTGGAGGATCATTTTCTACTCTCAAACGAATTAAAACTTACATGCGAAATACAATGGGCCAAAATCGTTTATACAATGTTAGTTATCTATTGAAAAAGATTTAGTAAAACACAAAATGATCAATTTTTTGATAATATTATTCATCATTTTTCGCAAACTAAAGACCGTAGAATTCCGTTAATATATAAAAAAAGTTAATAAAATTAATAAAAAAAAAACAAAATATGAAAAATTCCAAAAAAAAGAAAAAATATTTAAAATCCAAAAAATAAAAGAAAAAACGAACAAATGTTTTGCCAAGAGAAACTCTATACCTCCACGTTGGTTCTTGCTGGGTAACAATTAATTTTGTCACTGAAGTAGCTGGTACGGTCGCTGTGCAAAGGTTAAAAGGCTGTGAATAGAGTATATTTTTACAAAAATGTTTTATGTCCAGCCTCCTCTCTCAAAAATTCACGAGCCGCCACTGGTTAATATCTATAAGTCTATTATTTTTGTAATATTTGCCCTTTCTACTAAACGATTGTGTGAGTAAATACCAGTAAATACTATTATTATGACATGTCAATTTGTATCCCAAATGTAAATTTTAAGAAATAAAAAATATCTATTGCATATAAGATTATTAGTTGTTATTTCCCTATTATCCAACCAATCCTATGATAGACAAGATATCTCTAATATAAAAGTAGGTATTCTAAATTAGCTAAAAGTATAAAGTATTGGAGGTAGGAAGGTATGTGCCTACATAATTATTAAGTTTCCGACGTTCAGTTTAAATCGCACGAAACGAGAAGGTATTGCAAATACATTTTATTGCATCTAGGGGGTACGCCCGAAACGAGAAGGTTTTATAATCCCGCACTAAACGCGACGCCCGAAACACGAATAAATCACCATCCGCCACATTATGGGTGATATTTTCGGAACCATTTGAACCAAATGTTTCCTAACCACAGGATTGGCCGGCGGTAGAATGAGTCTGTCCACTGGCCACCTCGTTTCTCCAACGTAAAACCGTTAGACTTCAGTTTTTGGGGATTTAAGAACATTTTGTTTACATGGTTCCAATATAAAATAATCAATATTTGCGAGAGCGAATTACAAAGATGGGAAACTACTCAGGTTAAAACAATTTTTACAAAATATTTCTCTCACTTATTGTAAAAGGGCGAATGTGTATTCGTAAATGTGGTAGACATTTAGAAAATTTAATTCAACTTTTTATTAATGTGATATAATAAAATAAAACACTTTTACTTTGTTTTTTGTCACATACATTATAGAAACAAATCGTGACTATAGTTTCGACACTAGCGTGTCATCTTCAAACAAACTAATGTATGAAACAATATGAATAATCTTGGCTATTTATTGTACAATATAAGACACAGATAACAAGTGGGGTTCCGGTTCGGGAAATACATTTTATAATCGAAATTGGATAATGAGGTACAGTTATTATTGTGGTAAGGAAATTTTAATGCGGAGGTATACTAGGAAGGCATAAGAGGATTATGGGAAATTTTACGTTATCAAGACATCAAATAGAATGCTGTACACATCTAATTGATCATTTAAAATTTTATTGTCATTATTTTTAATATTGTTTTAATTTTAAGAGCTTGTTTTGTAAAATTATAACTTCATCTAAATTTGGAAAAGTGTGCCCTGTTTCTAAAATATGGCTAGAGAAAGATGAATCTGTTTAATTAAGTCTAAAAGATTGAACATTCCTTATATCTAATCTAATTTCTATATTCCGACTAAATCTACAGCTATAAAAGTTATCCTTCTCTGAACAGGTTAATTTATATACTCCAGGTTTATTAAACTTATTTGTTATGTCTTTAGCATTGAACAAAAAAATAGGACAATTTATTTTGAGGTTTAAGCTAACTTTTAGATTATGTTTCGATAAAATGTTTTCAATTCATTCATTGAGGGAAACGTATTATGATGAAGAATTTTGTTGTAAAAGGGTAGATACTTGAGTAAGTTCATTCCTGCTTTTTTCTGTTAATTAATTTGGATATAATTTGTGTTGAAAACCATTGTTAATGGCTATAAACCTTGATTATATTCAATTCTTCATTCATGTTTTCAGGAGAAAGAGGAAATGAAAAGGCTCTATGTATCATAAAGTTGTATGCTGCTAATTTCTGACTACGGGGACTAGAAAATGAATAGTTGTATCTGTGAATGTAGGTTTCTATAAATTTTGAAAGTAATGATATTATTATGGTGCGTGAGGGTAAGGTCTAGGAAATTTACTTTATTATGTTTCTCAGTTTCTAAAGTGAACTTAGTGTTATGATGGATATTATCAATGAAGGATAAGAAAACATTTAATTGTAGTGAAGTACTTTTGAAGAAGGATAAAACATTATCTATTTAGCTATTTATCGAAACATAATCTAAAAGTTAGCTTCATAGTCATTCTACGGAAAAATGAGGCTAGATTCGTAAACATTTTATAGAGGTTGGGAAGTTGCTTCTTGTGATAAGAATAATGATATTCCAGAATTTTCAACAAGGGATATTTGGTGCAACCATCCCAAAAGTCCCAAAAACTGGTTTCTGGGCCTTTTTTGGGTCATTTTTGAATTTTTAATTTCTTTGAACCCCTTAGACTTCTGATTGAGGTTTGGGAGTTGAACCCTTTTATTGTCCATGTCAAGGAAGCTTTGGTTCAAATTTCAAGTATTTGCGATCATTACTTCCCCTAGAATAGACATACTAATATAAAAATTTAATTATTTTATATTTTATTTGTAATAATTTATTTTTTTAATTCTACCGGCTAGCTTTTAGTTTAATTTGATTCATTGTATTTGGATTTAGTTTATGAAATTTTGAACTTTAAGTTTATCTATGGAATTATTTATATGGAATTAAACACAATGCTCTTTGAATTTCACATATTTAATTTCTATGACTCTTTTCTTATCTCGGGTAAATAAATTTTATGTTTCACAAGATCTATGATATAACCTAAAAATCACTTTTACAACTAATATTTGTTTATACTGTTATAATCAACAATCTTCCTTTTGCTTTACAGATAATACTATGATGTAGAAATTATAAACAAACTAATTTTTGGTTTCTTCTTATTGAGAATCAGGAACTGTTGAAAATACTTAGTTTTATTCTTTTAGAGAAGATATAAGACTTTTCGATGCTTTATTGGAATTATATCGAAGAATGGCAATCGTTGAATACTTCTTATAAATTGGAGGCTATTACAACCTTTTACTTTGTTTGGAGACTTGGAACATTTCTTGACTTTTAATAATTATTTACTAACTTCGGTTACTTGGAACTTATCGAAGTTGGGAACACTTGAGTTCACCGATGTTTATTTTGATAAACTTAGGTTAGAAATTTGTTGAGTTGCTAGAGTTCTTGACCCTTCAGATATTATTTGCAAACTGACTTGGCTTGTCTTTCAGATCCTTTTATAGGCCTCCAAAACCGACGCTACTTGATGTCATTTTCCACCTATCAGGTGCTTTCTTTTCATATCAAGAATGCCAAGTTAATTGTTGTGAACTGACAGAAGTTTCTGATTGTTACCAGCCTGACACTAGGAATTCGTCTCGACCAATCAGAATTTAGTATTCTATAATTTTTGAATTATTGGAGATTTTCAACTTATTTTAATTGATAGTGATTCCTTCTTTTTAAATTAATATTGCCTACATTTTTCCACACACTTTGGTATAAGATAACCTATGATTAGGTTATTATTAATATGATTATTCCCATATTTATGATTTTCTTGACAGTTACTTATTCTTAAATCTAATACATACTATATTATATCAATAACATTCTTTTAACATTACATAACTCAAATTTACTAATTCTAACTTATATCTATAACATTCTTCAATGTTTTGTGCTATCTCATGATAGTTTTGTAATCATTTTAATTATGATTTCTGCCTTCGTTACACAGTACGTTTCTTCACTTTCACTGAAGTTCTTGTTTAACACTTCTTATTCTATTACATTGTTGTTTATTATGTTTTACATTGTTAATTTTAATATCCTAACTATTATTTAGCTTTTACTATTGTTTTTAATTCCATATAAATATCTTTTTATTTATCTTTTCTGATTTTCAAAGTTCGGTAAGTTATTATTTTTAAATTTTTATTGTTTATGAAATGAAATCATAACAATACATATACGTTTTTCGGGGTAAAAATTAAAATTGGGCTATTTTGGTCAAATCTCCACCAAATCGGATGAAATTTGGTGTCAAAGTAATCATGGTGACCACAATAAGTGATCCAAAGATGAAGTTGAAATATCCAATAGTTTTGATAAAAATCCAAACTTGGGAGATTTGGCTCAAGTTTTGAAGATGCCCCCAAATACGGCCAATAAATTGCAGAGTACTCTACTTGGGCTCAAATTAAAGGTTATTTTATATAGTTCAACGTGGTATAACTCGTTTCATAAGATTAGCCCATTTCTTGGCCATTTACGGCATATATATATATGCGTGCGCAGATTTCCCACTTTTATAGTATTATAATAGGATTTTATTATTATTATAATATTGTTTTTAGAGTATATATATATGGATTTTTTCTGCATATATATGTGAGAAAACATATACATTATTTATTTGAGGTCCGTCAAAAGACTAAGGGGTTCAAAATGATTAAAACTTCAAAAATTACCTAAAAAAAGGCCCAGAAACCAGTTTTTGGAACTTTTGGGATGATTGCACCAAATATTTCTTGTTGAAAATTATGGAATATCATTATTCTTATCACAAGAAACAACTTTTTCCACCTCCCCAACCTCTATCAAATTTTTACGAACCTCGCCTCATTTTTCTGTAGAATGACTCTACTATCAAGCCTCAAAATAAATTGTCACATTCTTTGTTGAATGCTAAAGATAAAACAAATAAATTTAATAAACCTGGAGTATATAAATTAACCTGTTCAGTGTGATAACTTTTACATCGGTAGATCTAGTTGTAATATAGAAATTAGATATAAGGAACATTTTCAAGCTTTTAGACTTAATAAAACAGATTAATCTTTCTCTAACCATATTTTAGAAACAGGGCACACTTTTCCAAATTTTGATGAACTTTAAATTTTACATAACCAGAGTAGAGGTTTTAAATTAAACACACTAGAATCAATAGAAATTTTCATAGGTATTGAAAATAATGACAATACAATTTCAAACAAGCTGTTTGATGTCTTGATAATGTAAAATTTCCCATAATCCTCTTGTGTCTTCCTAGTATACCTCCGCATTAAAATTTCCTTACCACGATATTAACTCTACCTCATTATCCAATTTCAATTATACTATTCTAACAATAAATTTCCCCAACCGGAACCCCACTTGTTACCTGAGTCTTATATTTTACCATAAATAGTGAAGATTAATCATATTTTCATAGAGGGTGGTTCAAATATAAACCGGAATTTTGGTATACAAATTTTTATTATCAAGTTACAGAGCTGAAATTTTTTACAGTTTTTCTAGATAGTCTCCGTTACACTGTACTCACTTTTGCCACCTCTCCGGAAGCTTTCGGATGCCTTTTTCGTACAAATCTCTCGGCTTGTCAAGTAACCATTCGCGCACGAAGGATTCTACCTCCGCATTGCTTTTGAATCGCAGTCCGCCAAGTGCCTCTTTCAATGGACCAAATAAATAATAGTCGCATGGCGACAAGTCTCGTCTGTGGTGAATATTCGGTGCGATAAATTTTCTCCTTCCTCTTCATATCGCTGCAGGAGACGCGTGCAAACTTCCTAGCCTGTGAATTTCTGCTCAAATTCAGAAGTCTTGGCACCCATCTGGCTGAAATTTTGCGATAACCGATCCGTTCATGAATTATTTGCTCAATACTACCTACGCTGATGCCCAATTTTTCAGCCATATCGCGTACAGTACTGCGTCGGTCTTCCAAAATGAGTTTTTCTACAGCGCTGACGTTCTCATCGGTAACACTTATTTTGGGGCGCCGCGCATGTGGCAAGTTTGTCACCACTTCTCGGCCTTTTCGGAAAGCGGAACACCATTCATACACTTGAGTCTTGGAGAGGCACTCATCCCCGAACTGCTCGAGCAATGCGTTGCGCAACAGACACTGGTCCATCCTTCTCGCTCATGGCTATAACTACACTAAACAGCGAGGTTACGCGGTCCCGGCTGTTCTCTACGCTTCATAAAGGCGGGACTCCACCAAACTGGGCTAGGCCGTCTTTTGTTGAAGAAAAATTAAAATAGGAATTTCTTCGAGGTCGCCGGCATCGGCCGGCATAATTTTGGTAGCGGGCAAATGTCGGTAAATATCAAAAGAATTTCAGCCCGCGGTGGGTGTTACTGCCAATCTGCAACTGGTATAGCATTTCTGTAATTTGTGTTGCGTTTAGCAATTTGAGGTCCAATTAAGCAAATTACCTCCTCAAAATCTGTTGCACTCATTCTACCAAAATTCGGGAAAGAGCTTCTGATAGTATGACGGCCAGGCACTAAACCATAATCATCACTTTTTAAATCACTTAATAGTTTACTTTCAGTTTTATGAAGATTTTTGTTTAAACTAGGCCGTACCCAAAATCTGTGTTTCCTTTTTTTTTTTTGGTAATAATTTTCAGGGCCATATAACCTAACAAAAAAATGTCGTCGTCGTCAAACATTCCCCTATGAAAAACAAGAACTCTCTGCATTCTGCTAGCGCAAGCCGGCACATCTGCCCAGTTTGGTGGAGTCGATCTTAAGTCTGCGGCAAAGCCGCAATAAGCCGTGGCATTTTGTGCCGGCGGCAAGGCCGCACATGCCGCCAGGGTTGCCCAGTTTGGTGGAGTCCCGTCATAACAGACCAGTCTAACATCCATGCGGCCACTTTTAACGACACTAAATTTTTCGCGCGTTTATTCAAAAATTCCGGTTTATATTTGAACCACCCTCGTACATTAGTATCGTTTGAAGATGACACGCTAGTGTCGAAACCATAGTTCACGATTTGTTTCTATAATATATGTGATAAAAAACAAAGTAAAAGTGTTTTATTTTATTATATCAATATGATAGATTATCATAAAGTAAAGGCTTCCACTATTGAATTTTATTAATGTATATAATGTTGTATTCATTCATTAATTTATCTTCTTTAATGATAATTTAAATAAATAAAAAATCCCAACACACCACCAAATAAGTAGTAATATCTCGTAAATTAAACCATAAATGTAACATTTAAAATAAAAGTAAAGTGAATTGAATTGAATTCCAAATAATCAGATTTAAGAGAATTGCTGGACTAGTAAGCCAAACATTGTACTAAAAAGTTACTGTTATATTCATAGTAAGTTTCAATATTGTAGCGATAAATCACGGAAGAATTCGAAAACCTCATGCATTGAAAAATAAAAATAGAAACTATAGTAAATAATAATTAATACGGTAACGATAATAAAACATAATTCACTACAATCAAAGATATTATTCAACAAGCTCGGAAACGTAAATATAATCGAAGTATAGACGATAAAAATATGTACACAATAACAATACGTACTACGAATAATTGTCAATCTGGGAAGATGCCGATACTTGACAGAATCCAGAATTACTTTCAGTATAGAAGTCGAGCGTGCTTGATTTTAGTGCGTACTCTGCAGTTTGTTCGATTCATTGTGTTGGAACAATGTGTTTGATTGAAGATATCTTCATTGAATTACAAGAATGATTCAAGGCTACATTTGATACTCTACTCTATATATTCTATGCAGACAAATGGAATAAAATCTAAAACGACTGTTCCGATCTGAATTTGTAAACCAGATAAGTTATCGTTATCACATAACTCATTCAGTTCGCAAGAAATGATCTCCACATATTTAGATTGGATGCACAACGATACAGTGTACTGCCTAAATTGTCGACATTGATGTTCAGGGCCGCATAGCATTATTTTTTCTTACAAAAAAGCATTATGATCTTACGAAAATTATAAGTGGTATAAGGAAGAAATTGTAATCCATCTAAGAACAATATTCCGTTTTAGCCCATTCTGAATTGATCTAGACACTTTTTAGATGATGTATGTTGTAACGGGTTAGCCGTTTCGTGTTTTGTGAAGAACTCTGTAATGAACAGATTAGATTTCTTTTCGGATAGGAATCTTGTCCGATGATATCTCAGTGACATCTTGCGTTCAATAACATCGATTATTGAAATTAGTTTCCGCAGATTCGATAGCGCGACTATCGTGTGGAGAAGAAGAACGGAAATCTGAAGCGGGCATTGTCGTGACAGTGTTGTTCTAGGTACGTTGATATTCAATAATTTTCTTTTTTTAATCATTTCTTAAATTTGGCTACTGAAATATAACTAACCTCAGGGACCCTTTTAATTGTATCTGTTTCTGTAATTAGAATTCTGGATGTTCAGTCCCTGATTAGGTTATTTTTCAGTGGGGGTAATTAACTTCGTACCTTACGACACTGCGCGCAATCAATTTGCTTTTAGCATATTTCAATCATAATCTTTTTAATCTTTGCATAAATATTTGTAATTTTTATACGTAGACAATCTAAAGAGACGTAGGCAGATTACCATGATAGTATTTTCTTGTTTCCTTTGTGATTAACCCCAAAAACAGTATTGAAGGATGTTTTGTATCACATTTGTTGAGATCTACAAGAGAATTTTTTTTTCTTGTCGATAAGTCCATTTTTCGGCTGGCAATCTCAGTTTTAGGGATTTTTGGAAATGGCCGATTGTGGAGCCAAAATGAAAGATAAAAAAAAAACGCAATAGAAAGTTTATAAAAAAATGTATTTCAATTTGAATAGAATAAGAAAAAAAAACATTTGTATTCCCCTAAAAAAACACTATTTTGCTCATATCTCAAGACTGTAACATCAAAATGACTTATATTTCTGCTCAAACAATGCGTTTTCAGTTTTTGTACAATTTATCTCTCGACATGTTTTTCCATTTGGGTCACCGTTTTATTTTAAAACGCAAAAAACATGAAAATCGTCTTTTTTTGCGCCAAAAAATGGCCGTAACTTTTGAAGCTAACTTGTAGGAATTTTTTAATTAATTTTCCCGCTTTCAGCACACCGGAATACGTATAAAAACACTGCAAATTCACACCTTCAATTTTTTTTCCTTAATTTTTCCTCTGGTGACTGGCCTAACAGAATCATAAGATTCGGAATTTCATTGTCTATAACAAGGCCATAATTGCCGTTTTAATTATCTTCATGTTCATTTAATATGAAAATACCCAAACATTCTATAATATGCTCTAACTAAAACAAGTAAATTGCACCACCACATATGCACTTGAACAAAAAAGTTCAAATATGCATTTTATGGAATTATATGTATTTTGCGTATAATCCAGTATCTAATTATAACAGTGTCCTTGAAGCCTATTCACAGAAGCTGTACGCAAATTACTGTACATTTTGCGTCCAAAATAGCAAAAAGAAAAATTCCGAAATCAATATCAAAGATTCAGTTGTTCTAAATGTAATAAACTAGTAACTATCTACTTCCAGTTCAAAAACCCGTTAAGACCTGAAAAACATTCACATTGGAAGCAAAGAAAATAACTTATGACGGATGTTCGAAATCAAAGGTGACGAAAATCGAATTATGTCAACAAACATGATCCTATACATAAGATAGGTGAAAACATTAATATTTCATTCCCATCTATTCGAGGTTCAACTAAAGACTTCGATGCTAAGCGACAATGAAAAATGCACCTATTTGCTTGTGTAGCATAGCCTGCACAAATTATTTTCGAGGATTAATCATGCTTGGAAAAAAACATAGGATGAAACCAAAAAAGCCAATCGCCTAGGCATAAATTGCTCTCAACGTAATAACGGGAAAAACTATCAATCATTCATCTATCGAGATTTTACAGCGACAATACTTTCGATAGAACAATAACAACAATGATAATAAGACATCAATGATCACTACTACAGATAAGAGGGCAAAGTGAAAAGTGGCTGAAAAATAAAACAAGAAATGATTTATTTGGTCGAAATCTATTTTATTTCTCAACATAATCTCCTTATATCCCGATACACTTCGTCTAACGTTTTTGTAATTTTTCGATTCCTTCCAAATTATACGATTTCGGCAATCCTTCAAAATAGGGGTTTGTTTCAGCGATGACCTCATCGTTGGAGCCAAATCTCTTTCCGCCGAGCCATTTCTTCAAGTTTGGAAATAGATAAAAATCGAAGGGGGCCAAATCTGGAGAATATTGTGGATGACGAACCAATTCGTAGCGCAATTCATGCAATTTTGCCATTGCTACTGCAATTCTGTGCGCACCGGTGCGTTGTCCTGGTGGAAGGGCACTTTTTTCTTTGCTAAAATGCGGCCGCTTTCGCTTCAAATCGACGTCGAATCGATCCGACAGCTCTGCATAATAGACGTCGGTGATCGTTTTGCCCTTTTCAAGGTAATCGATATGGACGATACCGTGTGCATCCCAAAAAAAAACTGTCGCCATGACTTTGTTGGCCGATAAACCCACTTTGGCCTTTTTCGTTTTCGATTCGCCAGGACAAGTTCATTGTTTCGACTGTTCTTTGGTCTCTGGTATGTTGTGATGGATCCATGTTTCGTCCACGGTTACGAAACGGCGCAAAAAGTTCTACTTATCGCGCTTGAGCTTCGCCAAACACTCCTTTGAAGTTGTCACACGATCGCGCTTGTTGTCAATAGAGAGCAAATGCGACACCCATCTGCAGATAGCTTTCTCACATTCAAAAATGATGGCAAAATGTTCCGTACCCGTTCGGTTGAGATGCCCATAGCCTCAGCAATCTCGTGCACTTAACTCGCCGATCATACCATGGATTTTATCGACGATTTCTGGCGTTGTAACCTCAATTGGACGACCAAAACGTTCGGCATTCTTTGTGGTCATACTACCACAACGAAAATCAGTAAATCACTTGTGAATCATTTCAATCGATGGCGAAGAGTCCCCATACTGTTTAACAAACGATGCTCTGGTTTGCAAGAAGCAAAATTCACTTTTTTCCATGTTTACAAAAATCTTCAAGATTGCTTGCTTTCGACGAATGTCAAAAGAGAACTGAATGACATATCAGTCTGAAAATTATAATGCGTTCTAGTTAAAGATGGCACATCACAAATGTCACATGGCATTTTCGATTGTCGCGCCATCTGTTTTATTTTTTAGGGACTTCCCACTTTGCCCTCGTACTTCAATTTAAAATATCTTTTTTTTTCTATTTTCGCACATACGTTAAAAGAAAATTACTTTTCGACATCAATGGCTCAAAATGATATATTTGATCCTGACGTTTGTAGAAAAAATATATCCTGGATTTTCGCGGAAATATCCGTTTTGAGCCTTTCTAAATCTACCTAAATAATTTCTCAAATGTCTAAGAGCTGGATACTTCCTTCAGTGATTATTTAGGTAAAGCCTATTTTTGTGACAATGCTGTAGGAGGCTTATATAAGTGTCATCTGTAAGGATTATCCCTGATAGCAGTGTGGGAGGGAGGCAGAATACTCCCAATTTATTAAAAAATTGTCGATACAATGGAGTTCAATGAAAACAACATCAACCTTGGAACCAGACGAAGTCATACTTCCATCGTTAATACACCAGGCATTATTTTCAGTAATTTTGAATGTTCGCTGCTATTAATTCGCGTTTAGCCTGATACTAGAAATGTATGAGCTTGACAGTAGCTGCTGTTGAACTTCAGTACAGCATGGTGGCAAGTTAGATGCGTCACAGTCACTCACAGTTGCCGATATATTTTGGAAAAGATACATTAATATCGCGGTTGAAAAGTTGCCATTTTTAACTCGATACATCCGGCAAATGAATCCTAAAACTGGAAACACTTGAACTATCAACGTCTTCTTTACCTAGGTCTGCAAATGTCATCTGAGAATAATAGAACGCCTTCAATAATTTGAGCGTTTTATTTTTTCCTTTACGGAAGAATGAAGGGTTGTAATCTCCTGCCGTGAGAAAGCTACGCAGAGATCTTGAAACTGGTGTTCCTAATTTCTCATTCAATTTTGTTACGTCGATGTGGCAGATCGGGAAATGACGACAGTTGATGGTCTCCGTATTCCTTTTGGAGGAGTGAAAGTCTACCCTGTGCATTTCCACTTCCACAAAACTAGTCGGTCACGTGGACGTAATAAAAAAACATAATTTTGCGTGCTTCATGTAGATGAAAATTTAAAAGTTTGTCGTAGAACCCCTATAAAAAATTGGCATGTGGCCCTCGTTGGCCCAAGGCTGTTCTTTAATGTCGCGTCAAATAGTTATAAATTATCACAAAACTGTATCCAAATTTTTCACCCTTGTAAGCCGCATACCAATTTTTTATAGGGGTTTCACGAAACAAACTTTCATTCTTTTCGTAGACATGTAGCAAGGAAAGGTGGAAAATTATACGTTTTTATTACAAGTTCTCGTGACTGTTAGAGCCATTTCGGACACTACAAATCACATGCCTATAATTATCAAAACTTTAAATTTGTTTTAACTTTCTTTTGATAAAACGGCAAGCATTGTAATATTGAAAAAAAAACTTTTATGCAAGTGGAAACGCAATTTTCCATATAACCGGAACGCGGGCAGTGGGCTAGTACCCGCTTTTCATAGCAGTCACAGGGTAAGGGTACACTTCCACTCCTCCAAAAGGCATGGTGTATGAAATCGGAGACATCAACTGTCATCCTCTCTCTCAGTATACGGCGTTGTAAGTTCCCAACACCTAGCTCCATCCATATTTGATATGAGCGTTTGAGATGAGACATGTTGCTCAATAATATTACCAAGACATCGTAAAGAGCATCGACTCAGAATATTGCAAGGCTCATCGATTTTTGACACATGGTAAATAATTTTGTGTCTAGTTCTTCATGAAATTGGCATGACAGTTAATGATTGATGGTCCTCAGTCTTGTAGCTAGCTGTAGCAATAGTCGAAATTCGGAAGAATCGTTTTGCTTCCTATATAGGGAACAAAATCATCACTGATCCAATGGTTAATTAGGTACTGAACAAGGTTCGAAGTTGTCATTATGCAGCTCCTTCGTGAAATCGGCAGGATTTGCACGTAGTTAATTGAACACGCTTGGTGCATGTCATGTTCGTAGTTATTAATTAGATTTGAAGCTTTCATAACAATAATAAAACTGTGGAAAACCAAGAAATCGAATGTTCAATTCGTTCACAAGTGGCTTCATACCGATATTTTGTGCTACCAATAGAAATGAACACTCAAAACAGAATAACATATTAAAAATTGGAGAATAACTAAATAATAAAAACTTCGTTGTTCGTACGACACGTTTGGGGTAATCTGCAACCATTTTAATACCGGCCAATCGATCAGCCAATATAATAGCCAGAATTAATGACTGTTAAACAAGCAATACAGCCTTAACTAAATAATAATGGTATTCAATATTTTTTACAAATTGGGGGTGTTCTTTCTCCCTCCCATACAGCTATCAGGGAAAATATAAAAAAATAGGCCTTAACTAAATAATCACTGAAAAATGTCACCAGCTGTACTAGTTACTATATTTGTGCGTATGTGCGTAAACTAACTGTGTATAACGTGAAGACGATTCCTATTGGTCGTACGAAATAGAAAATTTGCAACTTTATAATAAGGTTACACTAAATTAATTACTCTGTGGTATCACGAAAGTAAGGTGGCCTATGGACAGTCCTTTCAGTGGCGGCTCCTCGAAGGAGGCTAAGGAGGCTCAGCCTCCTCACCAATTTATCTTAATGATCATTCTCCATTTTATTTCCTGTTTCTTTGATAATTTTTAAAATTTTACAATTAATTCCCCGTTCTCAGTAGTTATTTTTAATCTGGCAACAGTGGCCAGAGGCTAGATTCTCTATATATCTCAAACGCTAAATACGTGTGGTCAACACAGTTGCCGTTTTTCCAACCAGTTCAATTCACAAATAGGGTAAAACAGCGAATATGGCAACAGCCTATGGAGGCTAGCTTCTCGTACGCTCCCGGTGCAACGAGGTATAGACCTCGTTGCCCGGTGGTCGTATAAAATACGATTACTTGCCGCGGCTGCAAACTTCGACACGTGCTCTGGCAGTTGTTTTTGTTTCGTGAAGCGATGTAAGGTTAAGTTATAATTTATCTGTTCGGTCGTTCGGTGAGTTATTAACAAAGAGTTATTTGGTTATTAAACGTTAAACTGAGTAGTGATTTAGTTGCTGAAAAGATTAGTGATGAAAGGTATGTTTCAAAATCCATGATTTGATACTGATAATTGTAAAAAATATTTATGGTTAACGGGATCTGAGGTACACAATAAATTATACTGCTGGTATTGCTTGCTATTTACATCTGATACAACTTCATGTTGGAGGCACTCGGGTTATGATGATTTGAAAAATTCAGCTCGTGGTATAGACAGACATGAAAAACATATTACATCGAGTATTAAGTTTAAATTAACCGGTAAACAGAATATTGTTAAAGGAGGAAAACATATAATTTGGTAGACAAGAAACTACATTATAAACAACTTTTTTATGAAATTTTAGATACTATTAAAGGTCAAATTGAGATTCGATTTTCCGATTTACATGAATTGAAGTTTGTTGTATAACTTAGTTCTAAAATATAAATTTTTTGATAAAATAGCACTGCACAATGAATTATGAGTTATATACTCGGATAAAGATATTTTAGGCTAGTACGACATTCACGCCGATATGATAAAATATATGATAGACAATGATTTGCAACAAGTTTTACCTCAGTTTTATAAACTACTTTGTTTGACAGTCACCATTCCTGTCACGTCGGCATCGGTGGAGAGATCATTTTCTACTCTCAAACGAATTAAAACTTACATGCCAAGTACAATGGGCCAAAATCGTTTATACAATGTTAGTTATCTATTGAAAAAGATTTAGTAAAACACAAAATGATACATTTTTTGATAATATTATTGATCATTTTTCGCAAACTAAAGACCGTAGAATTCCGTTAATATATAAAAAAAGTTAATAAAATTGATAAAAAAAAAACAAAATACGAAAAATTCCAAAAAAAAGGAAAAAATATTAAAAATCCAAAAAAATTAAAGACAAAAAAAGAACAAAAAAATTTTTTGCCAAGAGAAACTCTATACCTCCACGTTGGTTCTTGCTGGGTAACAATTAATTTTGTCACTGAAGTAGCTGGTACGGTCGCTGTGCAAAGGTTAAAAGGCTGTGAATAGAGTATATTTTTACAAAAACGTTTTATGTCCAGCCTCCTCTCTCAAAAATTCACGAGCCGCCACTGAGTCCTTTATGTCAATGACTTTGACTGTTCACCTGATAGCAATATATTATAATAATACATAGGTTGTAAAACCAATTTCCAATTCAACTTCATGACATAAGAGTATGTTTTAGCTTTGATTTATTATGTTATTAAGAATGTTTGTGAAACAATCATACATTTAACCAGTGTGCAAAAAAATTCCTAATTAAAGGAGGGTTGGAGAAGTTAATGATTATGGATCAGTCAATTTAAAATAGAAATAAATAAACATAATCTATTTATAACAATACAAAATAGTTGAGATGATTGTGTCTGCACTTTTCATAGTGCCGTGTCTACATGAGCCTTTCATAAATATTATTTTAAAATTTTCTATTTTTCGTTTAATTTTATGAGCATTAGCGAACACATTGCAGACACAACTATCATTGGATCTAATATCGACCACAAGATGGTAAATTACTGGGGGCCTAAGAATTGCTTCACCTTGTGTAAAATTATTTTGAGAAATATTTTTTAGTAAATAAGCAGATATCTCAAACCTAAAATATTTTTTCTTGATTTTTTACAGACAAACTACTGTTAGGCACTCTCAATATTTTGATTTTTAAATTTATTAAAGAAATTTGGAATAGAGCAAACATGCAATTAATAACAAAGAGTCCATTTCGAATTTTGAAATTTTTTCGACGGATTAATAACGCGATTTATCGTCACTCTTCGCATTTAAATTGCCCCGGCTGTTGCCCAATTTCAAATTTCCGCAAAAAAATCGTTGCCATCTCAATTTTTGAAAAATTGAAAAAAAAAACTACTTTTCACCCCTTGAAAAAAAGGTATCTTTTTCGTTTGTTTGGAATAACTCGAGACAATCAGTCGTGGGAGAAAAATTGTAATATCAAAAAAATGTTTATTTTTTACAACAAACAACTTTCAATTATAAAATCTGAAATTATTTCATCATTGGCCGATTTCGGTTTTAAGGGTCTTTTTTTTTAAAGGGTGCGTTTTTCGATAAACAATTAGAATAATAAAGGTGCATTCTGACCCAAAAAATACAAAAATACCATTTGTTTTTAATTTTGACAACTTTTTGACTATTTATTACTGTGGGCACGTTTTTGTCCTTAAGAGAACAGAAAGTTAAAAGTACACCTTAAAACTAGCCACAGACAATCTGGGACAGGCCCCTGCACACCCACCTGGTTTAGCAAATTTTGTATAAAATATTCGTAGGTTCAACTTGATTTTTATCTTCGTTTACTGACCTATACAGTTCAATTCATACATGAAATGTTTTCATTTTCAAAGCCGGGTTGGCTATGTGTGCCAAGGCGCCCACTAACGGCCGGTTCCATAATGAAATTAAAGTTACTTTAAATATTAAAGTCGACTTTATGTTTTGAAACCGGTTCCATAAACATACTTTAAAGATAAAATAGCCTTTACCATAGCTTAAAGTTAAAGTCCCGATTTCGGCGCTTTACTACTGAAGTCGTCTTTAAATAGAAACATAACCTGCCTAAACTTTCTCGTTTGTCAATTTGATCTGTATATTTACGAATTCTGAATCGAAAGAATCAAAATGAATAATGTTGCTTATGATTCAAGTTCAAGCTAGTCGTCCGAGGATGAGGAATTTATAATCTTAAGATAATTGAAAGTTTACAGAAAAAGAGAAGATTCCTTACAAATATGACGATTTTAATTTTTTTGAAACATCCAGATCAACGAAACCCACTGTACTTTCCCTATTGGAACAAATAGAACATCTAATATCATTTCATCAAGTGGGCAATTGTTTTATCATACATATCTTTGGATTATTATTAAATGGTATTGGTACTTATATGAACTATTAATAGTAATTTTGTTTCTCAATCGCTAATCTTTCCTTGTAAATTCCATCCAATAGCAATAGTTTCTGCGGTGGTAAAATTAACTCCCCTGTTGCCCTTCTTTTTATCGCACATTATTGTTAATAAATATGCGAATCCTCAGTAATATATAACGCGAATGAAGCCGTATCTAGAAATAAAGCCTGGAGTCATAAGCTGCAAAGTATGGGACAATGAACCCATATATAGAAATCACTGGTTTGGGAAAGCCAAACCACAGAATAAAAGGTATAACCACCATTATTCTTTGGTCTAACGTCTGCTGGATCGCGACATACAAATATCTGAATTCCAGTACTGCCAACCAAAACAAATAATCTTAAAGTCGACTTTAGCTGAAGGATCCATGAGGTCCCGTTATGGAACCAAATTAACTTTAAATAATTTTAAAGTAACTTTTACCTTAAAGCTTTCTTTAACTAAAGGCGCTTTTAAGGATTCATTTTTTTAATTTTAAATTATTTGTCTGTGAAACGCATACGGATTTATGTCAATATTTCTAGTTTATCTGTTGCTATATTCGATAAAAGTAGTAACTCGACAAAAACGGTTCCTTCGAAATTGAAATCGTCATCATCCTGTGGCGTACTACTCTCACATCACTAACATGAAAACTCATCAAGAGTTTCCGACCCTTACAAATAGTTTTTTCCGGAAACAGCTTAGATTTACTGGTGGAAATGATTTCTAGGGATCAAACCCATTTTTTTATCGTGTTTTTAAGAAGTAAACAAGGAAACGCGAGGGTGAAAAATCGTTTCAAAAAGGACCGTTTATTGCTTGATAGCATAGGCCATTAACGCTTGTTGACTCTCGAAAGTGTTGGAAATCACCGCGTGATGGCGCGGTCGTTCCTAAAGCTTGATGGTTACTTAGCGTATTATCACTACAAGAGGATTACAATACATTTTATTGAAGATTATGTTCCGTAATATTAAAGGCTTTGAGTAACTATTCAGGTTAAGTAAAAGAAATCTAAATAAAGTCTCCCTAAAATTACAACGTGTCGAAGAAAACATCAATCATGGAAAATTGCAGAAAAGTATATCAAAAGAGCTAATACGTAATGAACCGTTTTATGTAAACTTTGTAACTCTAGAACTAGCAGTTCAATTTTAGTTCTAATTCACAGCACAACAAAGGGATTACTATAAAGATCAATTTAACGGTAAAGAACACAAGGTTTTATTACCACACTAGAGTCCATTTCGAGAGTGATATTCGTGATAATTATACAATGAGCACTTTTGTTTCCCTCGTAAATCGTTCTATTCAACGAAATTGAGATTATGAACAATACGACAAAATTATCAAACCTATCGCTGCAAACAGCCAGCGTAAATAATACTATTACTCCAGACTTCAATATTAATGATTCTGGTTAAACATGCAACAAACATGTAATACCCACCTACTCTTTCTATGATCAAATTCGGATACTGCACTTGGAGTTTCAAAGGTTATCAACCATTACAAAGTAATCTCAAAGATATGATTGCAAGCTCATTAAATCCTATTCATGACTGGAAATTAGAAATATTGACAAGATACAAAAAACTAAATGCTAGACCGTCCGACCCTGTACATCGTAAAATAGGTATTCTCAGGAGGGGAGGGGAACCGTCTATGCATCATTATGCGAAGCAGGGCAGATGAATGACCGAGAAAGGAAATACTACAGGAAATGACGACATCCCTCCTATCTCTTTTTATCAATAAATGTGCTCCTAACTTATAAAAAACGAAAGCATTATAACATAAATAGAATAATATAATATGGCTTCAAAGTATGACTGCCTCTAACAAGGCTAAATCACAAATATATTAGAATCTAGTAATTTGCCATGATTTAAACCTATAAAATGGCCATTCTACACTTTTAAAGGTAACCCAAACAAGGGCATTAAATTTCCTATCGACTTCGAAGGTGCGTTCCTAATTTTCTATTTAAACACTTACTCATACTATTTAACTAATGATACACATAATTATTTTGTAACAATCTATAAAAATGTCTAAAGATCGTCTAAAGATGACAAATAATGTTTGTTATGATATCAAGAATTGTCACCGCTCCACTACTGTCAAAATTACAGCTAACCTCAATCTACTTGATGAAAATGAAACGCATTAACTAATACATAACAATGGGTCTGAAGTTCCTAAACATTTGGATGATACGCAAAAGTCTCACAAGATTTCCTTCCGATAGATTAATCATAGTATAAATAAATATGTCTAGACTCCAGAGGAACATTTTTGCAAACTATGTCAGTGTGAAGCTAATATTTGAAATATAACATTACATAGTACATACCTTCATCCATATCATCTAAACACTCATCATGAATTACAGAACGATCTAAAAATGAAACGTCAAAAAACTATTTACTAAATAATTTTGTAAGTAACTCACCCGCCATTTTGTCACATCAAAACATACTAGAAGAATACACGTGAAACGAAATGTAAGCTGAGGGATACTCTATAAGACGCTTCAAGATAACATACAGAATAACAACAAAATTATTTAACAATTAACTTTACGTTATATACTGTATTTCAAAACTATATTTAATTGAAAGATTACTAATAATGTTGTATTCATGCTTATTTTAATTCTTGTGCCAACCAAAAAGCTCAAAATTACCTACTTCACTTATGACCTACCAGAATCCTATAGCATTCGCGCGTAAATTCGAATTGCTCATTACAAGATAGTTTATTGTTGTTCTTATACAAAGTACTTACACTAGTAGTCCGGATACACGTAATATAGAATGTAGTATTACAAAATCACAATTACATTGAAAAGTTACGTTTAAAATGGTTAAAATATACAATAAAAATAAAAATATTTATCTAGCCTAGAGAACAAAATTTCAATCATTTTTAAATTTTAAACTGGGCGATTTTCACATTTTTTGGAAGTGTATTAAAAAAATGTCCTTCCTAATAACCTAGCCCACTCTTTTTAACCGACAGTATATTGGATCTAGACTTTCCTATTATCTTGTTTTGTGTTCGTGTAGGTCCGTGAGTTCTAAACACAAACAGGCTCTCCTTGTTTTATGTAAAGTAGGTTATCTTGTAGGTATATAGTGATGATAATATGGGAAATTTGAGCACCTCTTTATTTCAACCCTGCTATCAATCTGATCACCTTCCTCTACAGACCAAATAATTGACAGCTTTTAGGCAAATAGCCCGGTAACAAGAGCTGTAAAAGTTGAATGGAAATGGAAAAAGCTGTTTTTAAAGTGTCCTGAGAGGCTTCGCAGAACAAACAGGCATATCCTAAGTTTTTCTGAGTTATATGTATGAGTTTTCCCTACAGCAGACATGGATCTAGATAAATCTCTAAGAACCTATCTCGTTTGTGAAAGTTATTTGTTTTGTTTTTCATTTGTGTTAAGGGAGGAGCCTGTTTGAGCTTGACAAAGTGTTCGCCTTTGAGGCCCTCTTTAGTGAGTTCTCTAGGGTATATGCCGCAAAATAGGATGAAACTAGATGAAAGATCCATATTTGGAAGATAATCGATATATTATATATCAAGGATACTATGGGTCCCGGTGGAACACATATCGAACCCTCTCTTTTACCAGATGATATTCCAGTTATTCTTACAACCTGGGCGTCTATCCCGAAGATAGAATTTCAATAGAGCACAAAAGTTGTATGCCGTTAGTTTTCGTAGGAGGATATCGTGATCCACGCAATCAAAAGCTCTATCGATGTAGATTGATTAGAAATCGAACCTATTAAAACTTTTTCGAATTTTGACAACACCCGACACGAAAACCTGTAATGTTCGAAGAATATCGTGTGAGCCAGCGGTGGAATATTGGCTTTGGAATTTTTCTTGAAAGTTTGGAGGTTAAAAGCATGAGGAAAGACCTCACGAGGCAAGCAAAAAGTTCCACAACTTCGCCAATTGATAGAAAAATGAAGTCTGCTAGGAAGAAAGTTCGGCACTTCTCAAACTTGACAATGAAGGTGTGACCCGTTTGAGCTCGTCTAGTCCGACCACCTGGAGTCTCTCGTATCAAGATATGTAATGAACACCGACAATGGAAATAACTATAGAAAAGGGAGAGATCGCCCACCGGTGGAAAGGTGTTTCGGTTAACTGATTTGGTTTTTTTGGCGCAATTGCTGGGATGTCATCACATGCAGCAGCCCCAACCTGGAATTAATGTGAAAAAGAAAGTATATTTATATATATTGGATCGGTTGTGTGAAAGAGTAATGTATGGCTAATTATCAGGTTGATGTGCTTGAAATAGATTGAAGCGAATTAAATACCTAAGATTTTATTATATGATTTTACAAATCTAAATAACTATTATCATTTTATGAATTAGCTATTCTATGATTTACATTTTATTCCTATTACTAATAACTAAACCGCGGAATATATGCAGGAAACAAATATGAACATATTTATACTAGGTATTGTTGAAAATATCCACATATTTTCTTAAAAATGCTCAAAATATGCACATATTTTTTCAACATATGCGAACATAATAGAAAAATGTGAGAATAAATACGCCCCATTTGTCTTGTTCAATTATGCAAAATCGTTTCACCCTAGAAAAATTATCGAATACAGAAAAGTGAATACTAATTATTCTGAAGAACAGAACGTATTAAATATAAATAAAACGACATTTTTTATAACAATTTTTATATTACGTCAAATTGCATACAATAAAATACAATCTCCCATTTAACCTAGGATTCAACATATAAAATAAAAAAATAAAAATTATTCCGTCGCACTATGGAAGGAATTTATTATTAAATGTTTTTCAAAATTTTCAGTTAAAAAGGAATGTCTTTTATCAGTTAAAGTATTTTTATATAGCGAAAAACTACGTTCTACATCAACAGATGTTATGGGACAATATTTTAAATTGTGCAACATTTTGTACTCAAAGTGCTGATCAAAATCGTTCTATATTATTTCACCTAGAAATATTTGTTAGATATTTATAGCCTGCATTTTTTTTGTATCACGTTCTCGAATTTTCCGAGAACTCTGCTACCCATAGTTCCTTGCACGTTTTCACATTTCTCTGAAAAATCTTTCTTTCCTTGCACGTTTTCACATTTCTCTGAAAAATCTTTCATAATTTCTACGGATTCGACAAGTGATCTAGACCTTTTTTCTAGGGCTAGTATTGAGTATTTGGAATAAAACTATAATAAGATCTTATAAAAACTAATTGTTGAGCAACTACATTATTTCTAAGTAGATCCTGAGATCTTAAAACACATTGTGTACTATCAACAATGTCTAAAATAATTCCTTTTAGATTATCAAAATATTCCAAATAAAAATAGCAGCATTCAACCAAGTTCCCTAGCTGGTGATAACTGGTTGTGGTGGTAAAGGAATTCCTGGTAACTTATATTTATGAAGTTTCACCCTCAAAGGTGCCCTGATGAATACTTTTTTAACATTTGAAATTAATTCATTAACCAAAGGAAATTCGTTTCTTATAGTTTTCGCTACTCTGTTAAGACCATGTGCTAAACGTTACATGTATTAAATTTAGAAAAAAATTTTTCAAAGTTTGTCCAACTTTCAATATATAAGGTGTCTGATAAAATTATGATTTTTTCGGCTGGTACTGCATTCGGCAAAAAAAAATTAGTTAATGAATCTTGGACGAAACGTGTAAGAGTTAAATTATTTGTTTTGTCAAGTTGCTTTGAAGCTATTACAAATTATTTTCCTGGAGCTTTCTCCTGAAGTATTCCTACAATCAAATGAGCCATATATCGGCCACAGGCGTCACTAGTTCGTTTGTAAATAAAGTAAGAAGTATATCATATATATGAAATTAGAGAAATGCAAGAATAAATGAAACATATGCTATAATATGCAATTTCGGTTAAAATATGCAAATTACAAATTACAATTCTCCCAATTTATGCAAAGTTTGCATATGTATGCATGGTGTATAAAATCCGCGCCTTACGTAATAACTAATCAAGTTTAAGATAACTCTGGAATTTAATTTGAAAACTAACACTGTCATAAATGTAACAATGTCAGATAATACATTGTCTTTTTAGGTTAACTTAAATAGACAATAGAAAGTGGTAATTCAAAATATTTGAATTTGGTTAAGTTTGAATCAGATTATAATAATCTGAATTGAAAGATTAGAATCAATTTCATCGTTAACACAATTAAAAGAAACAATTCAAGCCTCAAGCCTGCCTTGAAGATGCCACCTGCAATGGTTGGCGAAACGTCGGCATCAAGTCGTGACGCGGAATCCATTCGGAAACCAAGAATTTTCATTTATTTCCCAGTCGGACTTCACGGATTCGACAGTACGGCAAGGGGAGGTAACATTGACTGTGAGGATATAATGTAAAGGTCGTATAGAAACACGATTTCAGCAAATAGAGTTGTTAAAACAATGTTTAGACACGACTTATATTCTTCTGCTAGGCTTTCTCTTACATCTCGAACTATACTCACCCTTTAAAAAAATGGGACATTAATGCACTCACAAAAATGTATGTAAATCCTTCAAACAAGAAAATGTGATCTCACTCATCACAGAACATTAGGAAATGTAACTGCATAACATCAAACCAAAGGTAGATCAAGTTTCGATACAGTAAAATAGGAACAGAAAGTGATCATCAACACTCGTCACATTATTATTTTTCTTATTGAGTGGAAACAGTATATTTTTATGGAAGTTATTTGTAATCTTAAGTTTTTACCTACATAAGTCTTTGTTTTATCACCTGATGATGATGGGAAATACATATTGTTAGTCTTATTTTGGATAACAAATGTAGCACAATATTTCAGCATTCTCAATATGTACCGGTTTTGCAAAGTATCATAGTCAAAATTCATTTTTATGTTGTAATGAAATCGGAAACTATAATATTAAATATTGAGCTTTCCATAAAACCAATAGTTTTTACTAGTTTCCAACATTAAAGTATTTGTTGACATTTTTAGGAATTGTCAAAATGTTTGTTTGACTTTAATAATAATTAATTTAATAAAAATCAACCCAATCTCTTGCAAGGGTAACACAAACTTCAATTTATGAAGCATTATTCTACAAATTGAGCTAAAAATAAGATGTATCTGTGATTGGAAGAACTTACCCCTCCGCCTATAGGATTGTTTTTTGGGATACTTCTTGTATGTTGTTTTTGATATATATATAAAATATATCGGAATTACATTTTATCCATATTGCTCCAAAGGTATTGTATTGCAACTAGCAAGACTGATGAGGTCAGTCAATTGACATACTTTCCGATTGAGGTGGTAAAAACAATTAGATTTTTATAATACCAGAATCTATATAAATTATATTGAAAATTTACATATATTACAAGTGTACAACGGATATAATAAATACAATATAGCGAATTTAAAACATTATTTTCCTAAATACTTTACAATTAATAAATAACCAGTATTTTTGTCAAGGAGTGTCAAGAAGAACAACTTTTTGGAAACTTGCTCTACACATAGGACATTCAGTCAATTGGTAGGCACAGGAAGGACAGAAACCTCTGAAAAGAATGCATAACTGTTAATAAATTATAATTTTTCCATAATCTACTGGGATTCAATGAATCCAATATAGAAATTAAATTAAATTAAATTCATTAAATGAAAAACACGTTGATTTATATAACCACGAGAGCTTTGAAGACGAGAACGAATTTAACATGACTCCGACTACAGAGAAATTGTTGTAAGGCGTTCGTCATTGCAGATCTGTTACCTCTTTGAGTAGCTTCACCTCATTCCTCGTTCGGTATTGCGGACCTATCCGCTCCTTTTGATCTGATCTGCGTTCGTTTTTAATTCTCAGAGTTCTCTTTCGTCATCAAAATCGATAATCCGAGAACTCCACAAATCTCTCTCTCTCTCTCTCTCTCTCTCTCTCTCTCTCTCTCATCATCACACCTACAGATGTCAGTTTACAGTAACGTTCAATTAGGTCGCCATAGATCAAAAGCAGTATATGGGAAGTTGTCTCGCCCGAGCAAAAGCCTTTATTACTCACCGACCGCTACGTTAGTACAGTGCAAGGTCAGTATATGAGCGGTTGTCTCATCTGAGAGTGTGTGTGTGTGTGTGTGTGTGTGTGTGTGTGTGTGTGTGTGTGTGTGTGAGAGAGAGAGAGAGAGAGAGAGAGAGAGAGAGAGAGAGAGAGAGAGAGAGAGAGAGAGAGAGAGAGAGAGAGCGTGCACAACTAATAGCATGAGAGGAATGTCTACAGTGACGTCACAGGCACACGTAGCAGTTGGCGGTTAGTAAGTCTGTATTATCTGTCTAAAACGGCGAGAGACGAGCGAAGCGCGATTAGAGAGGGGTCGAACGTAAACCATGTTTGAATGATCCGATTGCTGCAAGAAGTGTCGCAATCACCCCGAAATTGTTTAAATTTCAAGAATTGGAGACTTTTTCCTGAGAAGCGCGTAGTTCGCTAGTTAGAAATATGCAAAACAGATTTCGACGTTGGTGCGAAAGCGGCACGCAAAAAGTCGCTATATTATAAGTAGGTTCAATTTCATTGCGCCTTTTATGCCCCCATCAGCTGTGATCTATCTATGCGCATCTCACGTATTTTTCCGCGAGTTAAATATACGAAAAGCTGTTTTCATAAAATTCGCAAAGTCAAGTGAAAAATTCGGAGAAATATATGCCAGCAACTTATAAACGTTACAAGATTAGTTCAAAATTGGGAAATTTAACACTTCGAGGAACGTCAGATTAATAAAGTTGACAAGAGATATGGGGACAGCCTGTGACGTCACTGTAGACATTCCCTTCATGTTATTAGTCGCGCTCTCGCTCGGATGAGACAACTTCCCATATACTGACTTTGGGCACAGTGGGGACACCCTGTGACGTCACGGTAGACATTCGGTTCATGCTATTAGACGTCATTTAATTGTAAAACTCAAACAGTACCTTATTGTTATTGCATAGTGCATAACCGTATTAATACCCTTATAATAAGAAATAATTCACTAAAAATACTGTTGAAGTACTGAGAACCTTTCAGCTTCCAAGTAGCCATCATCAGTATAAACTAAATTAGAAATCAAAATGTGCTCGGTTAAATACGGTTTGAAATTAATAGGTAATATAAGGGACGTAATGTGGCTGTGTAGAACAATAGTTTAAAAAGGACAGAAAATGTAATAGCATTTTCACATGGTTACCATAAGTTTCCCAAAAATACAAAAAAAAATAGTTCGGGGCAGAAATATAAGAGAGATGGAAAGTGGAATCTAGATTCTTGTCACGGGTGTTCAGAAAACACATTCGTATGTGACATTGCTTGGAATTCCCTTAAAAAACGACTAAAAACTTATGCGCTACCTACTTTAATTGTTCGTAATCAAGACAAGCATAAAGAAAGCAGAAATACTATCTAGAAAGAAGATCGCAATTCCAGGATTAACCGTCAGAATGTTAAAACGTGGTGGTACAACAATATACCAGTAAATAGACTCCTATTCTTCTATAACATTAGAAAATAATGCGGAAAATATCGACAATTTAAATGACTCAGATCAAACTATTTTTCAATTCGCGATCAATCTTTATAAACATTGTAATATTTGTTACGTTTTGCAATTATTCAATAATTTGGGTCACTTAAAAAACTGTTATTCGTGATGCGATTTGTGTATGCGGTTCTTTGATGGAATTCGCTAAATTCAACCACTTTGAAGAAAACATTGTATGCTATTGCCAGGGCATAGACGATATGCCCAGCTACGCTAGACTCCACAAGGTACTAGCAACTGGACCACGATAGAAAGTGGGCTCCTGTGAAAAACCACAAGGAGGATACACCAAAACAGAAGAAGAGACGCTGGAGATGTTGCTCCAGACTCAGTTCCCTGGATCACGATGTGAAAACACCGTAGTTTGACAGAACCAGAAGATCCCATAGCTCAAAAAAGAGGGCGAAAGGAAAACTGGGCTCTGGCTGGCTGCAAGTATCATTAACAAATCAAAAATCAAATGAGCAAGAAATTCATTTAAACCATATACGTCGCCAGGAATCTATGGGATACTGCCAGCTTTACTGCAGCGGGCAATCGAAATCGATATACTGGCCCCTATCCTGTGTGAAATGCTGAGAGCCAGCCTGGCACTGAGCTACATACCGGAAGAGTGGAGGGCGACAAAGGTGGTATTTATACCAAAGCCAGGGCGAAAGTCTTACGCCCAGCCAAAATCTTTCCGTCCGATCAGTATAACTTCGTTTCTCCTGAAAATCCTAGAGAAACTGATCGACAGGCATGTTAGAGATGGAACTCCTATGAGAAATCCCCTACATCGCAATCAGTATGCTTACCAAACCGGGAAATCCTGTGAAATGGCTGTTCGAGTTAATACATTGAGCAGAAAAATCGCTGGAATGCAAAAAAATTGCGCTTGCGAGCTTTCTGGACATAGAGGGAGCTTCTGACAACACCTCATTCGAATCAATTGCCTGAGCAACCCGAGAGCGAGGGATGGAAGATCTACTGTGCAGATGGATCCACAACATGCTCCGATGCAGGACAGTCATAGGAACTCTCAATGAGGTTGAAAAGAAGGTGCAAGTCAATGGAGGATGTCCGCAGGGAGATGTACTGTCACCTCTTCTGTGGAGTCTGTTGGTGGACGAACTTCTGATACTCCTTGAGAGCAAAGGATTCTGCGTAATCAGATATGCGGATGACATCGTTATTATAATACAAGGGAAGTTCGGGAGCACAATAGCATCTCTGATGCAGCACGCACTGAACACCGTGGAAAAATGGTGCAACAAGGAAGAACTCAAAGTGAATCCTTCGAAAATAATCATTGTACCCTTCACAAAGAGAAAGGACATTGGAAACAAACAAGACTTAGTTTTGTATGGAAAAAATAATGACGGAGACGGCCAAGTAGCTTGAAGTAAGCCTAGATAAAAGGCTGACCTTTGGGAAACATCTAGAAAAAACCACTAACAAAGCGATAAGGGCCCTGTGGACCTGTCGTCGTACAGTCGGGAGAACCTGGAGAATCACTCCACGGATGGTACACTGGGTGTACACAACCATAGTAAGACCCATTGTAACATACGCCGCAACATGTGGTGGCCAAAAACAAAAACCAAAGCATCCCATCATTCACTGCGTAGAGTTCAGAGGCTAGTTTGCTAAGGAATAACAGGTGCAATGTCGACCACCCCAACGGCTGCGATGGAGAAGCTGTTGGGGTTGGAGCCTCTGCACCTCGTCGTTCAGGCAGAGGCCATAAGAGGAGCGTATCGCTTCGATCTTATCGGCCTAGGAAAGGCTGACCAAAAAGGCCGAAGCATCTTCGGATTGCTTGGATCACCTGAGCCATGGGGGATGAGATCCGATAGGATCAAGGTTCACAACACTTCCCTGCCTTTCATGGTTCAAACCTTGAATGGGCGGGAGAACGCTGGTGGCAGTCCTCATATGATACCAGGGGATTCCATATGGATTACCGAAGGCACGAAGACGGAAATAAGTACGGGTGCTAGAATAGTCGAGAAACGGACCAAGGGGAAAGAATTTCTTTGAACCTAGGGACTTTTGCGACAGAATTCCAAGCAAACATAGTTGAAATTACAACATGTGCTCGTATTATGAGGGACAGAGCCTGTGAGAATAGACAAATCATAGTGAGCAACCTGACAGTGCTTAAGGCACTGGAGTCATACACAATCACCTCACAATGTGTACTTGATTGTATTAAAGAACTAACGACACTAGTAATGAACCCAATAGAGTAACACTCGTGTGGGAGTCTGAGGAAACCAAACGAGAAGGGACTGAAACTGCCGTCGCACTCGCTAAAGCGGGGGCGGAAAAACCACTGATTGGACCAGAGCCAACCTGTGGCATTTCTCATGCCACAGCGAAATCTGTAATCCAAAAATGGCTCTAGATAGAGCACCGTGCCTACTGGAGTGAACTGCCCCGTATGTCGCACTCCAAGCGACTGATGGGAGATCTCCAGCAGCAACGAGTGAAAAATCTGCTGACGTTCAGCAGGCAAGAAATACGGAATCTTGTTGCATTCCTGACCGGACACGCCCCATGCAACAAACACCTTTACACGATGGGTCTGGTAGATCAGCCCCTTGCAGGGGTTGCGGCGTGGAAGATGAGACACCTATTCATAATGCTATTATATAAGTTAGTATCACAGTGAAGCTGATTTGAGAAAAACTCAAAACTAATTATTGAAATTGAAATCATTGAACAAGAATATATAAGGATGATGAGAAATCAATAATATCATAAGTAAGCAGTTAGTATTCTTCTTCGAAAAATGCTAGGGTTGAAACCCAAATATAATATAATATATAATAATATAATAAGTTACTGAAGTCAATCTGGAGTTTGATATAATTTTTTCTTTGATCATTGGAATAGTACTTCCATTTAGATTTAGATCAAAATAATAGTGTTATGTAAAAATACTTACGAATGTTCACAAGGCATCAGTCGAACAGACGCCTTTTTATCATAACAGATGGAACAACAATCTTCTTGAACATATTGTTCCCTCAACTGTGTTAAAAGAATATGTCTAGGCATAACTATTTTATCTTCAGATTTTAGTTCTCCATGGGAATTGAAAGTAGAAAATTTTATATCAGGTGGAAATGAGAAGTTTATTGCTCCAAAATTAAATCTACATTGTTGGAAAGACATAAAACTTGCTGCTGCGAAGAATCCAGATCTAAAAAAATTATTAATTAATAATAATATTCTTCATATAAACTCGACCCGAAAAGTGCATGAGTTCCCAGAATTAAGTGAATTGAGTATTCTTATAGATTGCTTCAATAGAACATGGAATCGAGTATTACCATTATTAATCAAGGGGGACCTGGTGAGGTTTCTTATGCCTAGGCGAGCCCATTTACACGATTATGTTAAACTTAAGGTAGTACCGTTATGAAAGCAATATTTTAAGAAATCCTCGAAACTTGGAATATAAGCTATTAAATACATAATTCACACTGTTAAAATTAGAAGACGATAGACCTCATTGGACATGAGATATTTGTAATTAAAAATGACATTTATTGTACATGTAGCATGGGAGAAGCGTGGGAAAATGATCAATTTATTTTTTCTTATTATAGAACGACTTTTAAGATGCCGATAAAAACTAATATTTGTTAGAATGATAAATTTAGAATATATTTTTTTTAAATTAATATTATTTACCACGTAGTTTTGATAAACAATTAAAATAAATAACTTATTTCGACGATTATTTTCTGTGGAGGGAATATAAGAATAATCGCATGGAAACGACGCGGCAACGTTGTAAAGAGTAAAATGTAGGAGCGGAAAGGAAGAGCGCGTGTTTATGTTTACTGCGCGTTAAAACTATAAGTAAGACTGTAAGATGAATAAGGAAAGTAAATACGCGACGTTGCCACATTTCCATACAGAATAATATTTCATAGTATGTGGGTATATTACAGGGAATGTAGTAGTGTATGAAGTACAGTAAAGTTAAAAAATATGTTGTACAGTCCGTATTACCACTGATATGAATAACGTGAGTGATGAGCTGAAACTTTTTGTCTGGACTGTCGCGGAGGAACTACCTTAAAGGAATTCAAAATTAAGACCTCCCATTCCAATTGGAGCACAATGGTCAAAATACTCACTTAGCCATAGTGAACACGTGTGTACATGGTGGTAAAGTTTTACCATTCACAGAAAAAACTATCTTCTGACTGTCCAGATCCAACAAACACCCTAAAATGTCACCAGACTGCCATATAGGTGAATTTTGAGGTTCAGATTTTGCATTATACCAAATCAGTCTTCTACATCCATCATAAGCTAATGAATATCTATCGTCACCAATTCCATACCCTTCCTAAAATTGAAATTACTAAAGATCTAGAATAACCAGAAAAGGATTTTTACATTTTATAAATACTTTATTCATAATTTACTCATTTGATATCCTACTACAATTCGATTAACTCTCTTGCTGATCAAACCAAAATTTAAATATTCCCATATTATTTTCACTTTACATGGTAGAATCTATATATCTATATTATATACATGTGTAAGTTGATTCTACAAATAAAAAAATATTGTGGAATAGCATCAAAAGTCAGATCAATAAACTGTCAATATTTAGCCAATTTGTAATATTATTAAATGACAGCCTGTTTTGAAATTTCTCGGAAACTTCTCAAAGCTGGGAAACATTTGTTTGCACTGTGGCATTACTTGGTAGTATGCTCGTTATTGCTTGAGAGCCAAAAGTATCAACTTTAAATCTAAGTCACCCTTACTTTGTTTAAAATATCAATTCTGTCTTGTTAGAGGTACATCAGTATTTTAGAACTATGGATACAATTAATAGAAAGAAACGTTGTCATTCAATTTTAAGTCGCTAGGATTCAGTTTTCAAGAAAATAATTATTGAAAATTCACAATTGAACGTTGTTGTGGATTCTGGATTGAGTTGGGAGGGTGACCTATTAGTCAGTGGCGGCTCGTGAACTTTTTAAGAGAGGAGGCTGGACATAAAACGTTCTTGTAAAAATATACTCTATTCAGCCAATAAATTTAACCTTTGCACAGCGACCGTACCAGCTACTTCAGTGACAAAATTAATTGTTGCCAAGCAAGAACGAACGTGGAGGTGTAGAGTTTCTCTTGGCAAAAAAATTTTTTTGTTCGTTTTTTTTTTCTTTGGATTTTTGATATTTTTTATTTTTTTTGAAATTTTTCATATTTTGTTTTTTTTATTATTTTTATTAACTTTTTTTATATATTAACGGAATTCTACGGTCTTTAGTTTGCGAAAAATGATCAATAATATTATCATAAAATGTATCATTTTGTTTTAAGTGTTTTACTAAATCTTTTTCAATAGATATCAAACTAACATTGTATAAACGATTTTGGCCCATTGTATTTCGCATGTAAGTTTTAATTCGTTTGAGAGTAGAAAATGATCTCTCCACCGATGCCGACGTGACAGGAATGGTGACTGTCAAACAAAGTAGTTTATAAAACTGAGGTAAAACTTGTTGCAAATCATTGTCTATCATATTTTTTTCATATCGGCGTGAATGTCGTACTGGCCTAAAATATCTTTATCCGAGTAGGTATATAACCCATAATTCATTGTGCAGTGCTATTTTATCAAAAAATTTATATTTTAGAACTAAGTTATCTAAAAGTGTATTGGGAAACTCTTTTGAAAAAGATTCGAAAAATCTTTTATTCGTCAAGTCGAAAAACTTCAATTCATGTAAATCAGAAAAACCAAACCCCAATTTGGCCTTTAATAGTACCTAAAATTTCATAAAACAAGTTGTTTATAATGTAGTTTCTTGTCTACCAAATTATATGTTTTCCTCCTTTAACAATATTCTGTTTACCGGTTAATTTAAACATAATACTCGATGTAATATGTTCCTGTGATTTTTCATGTCTGTCTATACCACGAGCTAAATTTTTCAAATCATCATAACCCGAGTGGCCCCAACATGAAGTTGTATCAGATGTAAATAGCAAGCAATATAATTTATTGTGTATTTCGATTTTGAAACATACCTGTCATCGTCACCACTAATCCTTTCAAATCCGGTAAAAGCCGTTTATTTTTAACAAAACACTTTTCTATCATATGTTAATCCACTAAATGGATTTTCTAAGAACCCAGCAATTAAGTCACTCATCATTTTAACGTTCACCGATTAGATAAATTATAACTTAACTACTTAATCTTACTTCGCCTCGCGGCACAAAAACAAGAACTAACGGAACACGACACGTGTCGCATTCTTCTAGCGGAAGGGCGGTAGCAAGTAATCGTATTTCATTCGACCGACGATTCCGTACGAGAAGCTAGCCTACATAGGGTATTGCCATATTCGCTCTTTTACCCTATCTGGCAATTGAACTGGTTGGAAAACGGCAACTGTGTTGACCACACGTATTTAGCGTTTGAGATATATAGAGAATCTAGCCTCTGGCCACTGTTGCCAGATTAAAAATAACTACTGAGAACGGGGAATTAATTGTAAAATTTAAAGAATTATCAGAGAAACAGGAAATAAAATGGAGAATGATCATTAAGATAAATTGGTGAGGAGGCTGAGCCATTATACCCCTTCCTCCATAGGGGACACTCTTTCGACGTGGTTGACATCAATCAATCTATCAGACCGCTTGATTCGGTCCATTGATACAAGAATCAGTCCAGCAGACCTAAGGCAGTGCCAAAGGCTGACATTTTGCATGGACTGAAATCTCTTACGGCTTCAAGCAGCATATGTGTGCTGCCAAGGTGTTGTAGCCTCAGAGAAGCCATTACTGGACATTCTGCTAGCATGTGAGAGGCAGTTTCATCCACCTCTCCACATCTACTACAAGCTGGGTCTTCAACAATGCCCATTGTGTGTAGATGTTTATTCAGCTGGCAGTCCTGTCACCAGTTTTACGCCTCTTCTGCTCATAGAGAGTAGAGTTTTTGAGAGTTTACGCGAGAACTCCCTAATGTAGAGCTTCGCTTGCCTCATGCCGGGCGCACTACGCCGGACCGGGAGCCACTGTCTATCCAGTAGCTCCTTGAGGGCGTGGAGCCCGGCGACCGATGAAATTCCGATCGTTGAATCGGGGTCAGGGGCACTGAAATTTCCCTTCTGGGTGCACCAGAGTAGACTCCGGCTCCGCTAGACTCGCCAATCCTAGACCCGTCCGTGAACCACACGAGACCCCCTGGCGGAAGCGGCCCAAAGTCTTTGTTCTCCCAGTCCGTTCTTTGTGTTATGAGGACGTCTGGTGTTTGAAACCTGACAGCAGGTATCGCATCCTGCGTCAGTTGGAGGATCGGGCAGTTCTCGGCTGTCCAATCCCAAATTTTGCCATGACCGCGAGGCACAGACGCACCAACCCACTGGCCTAGACCAGCCAGTCTTTACGCCGTACCCGCGGCCACTGTTTTCATGTGGAGCTGTAGAGGGACGATCCCCACCAGAACCTCCACAGCTCTGGTGGGGGCGGTCCTCATAGCCCCCGTTATCCCCAGGCAGGCAAGCTGTTGAGCCTTGTCTAACGCCAGACGGGACAGGACCGTTTCTGGTGGTTAACATCAGTAACTTCAATGTTGTGGATTCTGGATTGAGTTGGGAGGGTAACCTATTAGTCAGAATATTTAGTTATCAGTAGGACCATTATACCCCTTCCTCCATAGGGGACACTCTTTCGGTGTGGTTGTAGCTATCCAGACTCCCTGGACAAACCAGAACACAGCCCTCTGTGGGGTCTCCCTAACACTGGATATACTCGGCCAGAGTTCTCCCAACATGGACTTTCTAGTGTTGGTGAGGACTGGGCAGGCGCTCAGCACGTGTTCTGTCGACTCGCCCTCATATTTGCATGCTCTATACAATGAGTCATCCCCATAGTGTGTATATGCTGTCTTAGTCCTGTAGTGATTCTTGTGAGAAGTCTCAAGTAATACTGAGCTGTTTTAGGGCAAGGTGTGTTCCTCGCTTCCTTGTTCTGTCTACAACCTGGGGTTTCACCCATCGCTGCTTGAGCGCTTTGAGAGTGTTTTCTTTGAAATTGGTATTAAGGCTTTTACGTAATGGTATAATTTTTTGTCCCTTCCTTGGGATTTCCATCTATAAAATATTTATATACAACCAGTTAAAAAACCGTTTAGGCAACACCTTTGATAAAGTTCCGACTTCGACAAATCCGGGATTTACAAAATCGATTGTGAGTCGTGTTCAAAAAGCTATGCTATTTTGTACATATTTTGAATAGAGATCACACCATTTCTCAAGAAAGTTTAACACTTTTAATAGACAGTACGGACAAATATCTAGGAGTAGAAACGTATAAGCGAAAAAGCAATTTATTAAATTCCAATGTCTCACCAGCTGAAGGTAACCCCTTGTTTGCGTTATTATCCCCAAATAGTATTTAAACAGGCACATTTTGATTCCTAATTTAGTTTACTCTGATGATGACTAATTGGTAGTCAAATGGTCATCAGTATTTTTAGTGGATAAGGGTGATTATTCCTTACTTATAGTGTTATAGTGTATAAACAGTGAGGACTCTTTTACAGTTTATTAAAATCTTATTATTTCTATGATGATTATAGTAAATGAATTTAAAGTTTGGCGAAATTAATACCCGATTTGAATTTTGTATTAACCTCTTTCTCTCAAACAAACAACGATGTGACCAATAAATTCGCAACATTTGCGATATTTGGATATTCAACGTATGTGCCACATTATTAGGAACTGGCCCCAGATCGCATTAATTATCAATTTTGAGATTGTATTGTTTTAAATAAAATTTTAATTTATATAATGAACTTAAATTACACCAATATTTTCATGTTTAAATAATACCCCTCCCTCCTCTTCATCCCAAAGTGCCCGCCAAATTCCGAATTTCTGAAATAAGGCCTCCTTAAATAAAATTTCCGACCTCTACTCAAGAGTTTCAAATTTCAATATTATAAGGATGAATATTTTTATTGTATTCTTACTTACATGATTAAGAAAATTACTATTTTTCGTTGCCCAACCTATTTGCATTACTCCAGGTGTAATAATCAAAACCTCATAGTACCAAACACCATTATCTGCTTGTGCTGTACACCTTACACTTTCGAAAGAATATGCATCGCATCGGGCTTCCAAACCATCTGGCGAAATTTTCAGGTATTCGCTGACATCTCCAGTATTCAACATGGCATTGATACCTTCCATATTTACAGAAAGGTATGAATATTTGCGACTTTTTTTTACAACTGAAAACAAAGTTTTTATTTCGAATCATCAAAAAAAACCTGAAATTGAAATTAAAATTTTTCTACTGAAATAATGGCTTACGGGAGTCACTAATGGTATTTTTGCACGTTAGTTTAGAACTTCAAAGTACCCTAAATGGAATACAATATTTGTCAAAGAGGATCATTCATACAACTTTTTATAATTCACCCTGGTCCTGATTCAGCCTATATTCTACGATGAGAGTTTTTATGACGTCCGACGGCGATCTGCTATAAGTTCGGACAGAATAGTTCTATAGTACTTTGGATGGTTTTGGTGTTTACTTGTTGAAAATTCATATCTATAGTTTTAATAAAAAATACAGTTGTAATAAATTTTCACAAAACTTCGTTTTTATTAAACAAAACGTGACATGTTTCACCACACGGTAGCTTTTATCAAACCATGGTTTTACAAACTATGGTTTATTCCTTGAATATTAAAATTAGGATTAAGAAGGAGGGGATGAGTGTTCTACTTAAAATGTTCTTTAATTCTAGTTTTGGAAGATCTTCCTGTCTGACCTATATAGCATTTATGCAATCTTCACACGCTACTTTGTATACTCCTGATTCTCGATCTTTTTATTCTTATCTTTGTTGTTTTTAATATATTTGCCTACCGTATTATTTGTTCTAAAAGATGTGACAACATTGTGTTTTTTAAGGAAATTGCATACATTATCAGAAAGTTTACCTACATACATTATTGATCTAAATTATGAGTATTAACAGTACTAGGGTAAACTAACTTTATTGCTTTATTATAATCTTTGTTCTAAAGTAAATCAATCACAATTTTTTCGATATATTCGTTATTAATTGCTATCTGTTTTATAATTGGACATTCCTTATAATAATTTAATTAAAAGTTTTCACATACGGACATTATTATCAAAAACAGAGTTTGATATACAGACTTGTTTTACTATCCCCATGTCAGAATTAAATTATCATAAGGAATTTTCAATTATAAAACAGATAGCAACTAATAACTGACATAACGAAAAAATTATGATTGATTTACTTAAGAAAAAAGATTATAATGGAGCTGCTGCATCATCATGCCGCTACGTGTTTTACTATTATTATTATTTTCTCTCTCTTATTCTTCTATTTCATCTTCTTATGACGACGTATATAATAGTATATAATTAAAGACTCGGTTTACATATTTTTCTATGATAGCTAGGAGGTCACATTTTTGGATTTAAATAAAGACATCGCTTTAGATTAGATACACTGGTTCTTGGTTTTTAATGATAGACCCAAAATTGGGCCTTGGAGGGGCCCAAACACATTTTAATCGATATCTCGAGTTTGACTGAAGCAAAAAAAGTTGCGCAAAATAAGCGTATGAACCAGGGCTATCAGCACCTAAAAATTAATTTTTTCCAATATTTCCTAATCTCAATTTTTTTTCAATTTTCCGAGGTAATTTTTTTATATCAAAATGTCATTTGAATGTTTTTTTAGATAGTATTGGTCAAAATCTACAATACGCATTTTGATTTAGGGCAAAATATGCATTTTTCAGCACGCTATCGCATTTTTACGGTTTCTCAGAAAATTCAAATTTTGGAGCCAAAAAAAGATATTAAAAAAAATCCTTTTCATCCAGACCAATTATGTTTACGACTTTTTTGGGCTCAAGAAAAAATATTGAAGAAACCATAAAAAAATCACAAAATGGACCTTATCTCCGGCCCATAACCTCCAAATGACTTCTACTTGAACTCATTCGACGCGTATTTTAATTATCTACAACTTTGATTTCGGGTGTATATTTAAAGCATTCGTTTTCAAATTAATTGGAAAAAACTTAGAAAAACACAAAATCTGGCCAAAAAAATGGAGATAACTTTTCGAGCGATAGCGATAGAATTTTTCAACTATTTTGTCGTATTCAGCACCCCAAAAAACATAAAGTAACATCAAAATTAGCCGTTCCTAATTTTTCAGGATTTTCCGACGATTTTAATGACCGTGCGCCTGGACTATATGGTAAGTAAATATATTATTAAAAACAACAAAGATAAGAATAAAAAAGATCAAGAATCAGGAGTATACAAGGTAGAGTGTGAAGATTGTGATTGATGCTATATAAGCCAGACAGGAAGATCTTTAAAAACTAGAATTAAAGAACATTTTAATTTGAACAAAGGATATTTAAAAGTTGTAAACCATATAAAAGAAACTGATCATTTCAAACATGATTTTGATAAGAATAAAAAATATCAAGAATCAGGAGTATACAAGGTAGAGTGTGAAGATTGTGATTGATGCTATATAAGCCAGACAGGAAGATCTTTAAAAACTAGAATTAAAGAACATTTCAATTTGAACAAAGGATATTTAAAAGTTGTAAACCATATAAAAGAAACTGATCATTTCAAACATGATTTTGAGATTCTCTAAGTCAGTTTAGAGTAAAGTATTAAACAACCTAGAGAAAATTGAAATTAATAAGTTTAAACATACAGGAAACCTTTTAAATGACCAGAAAGACTTTACCTATTCTCCATTATTAAATTTATTTGTAAGTAACTCTTATCCTACTGTACACGTACCTCACTCGTCCCATCCTTCTTAATCTTAATTTTAATATTTAAGGAATAAACCATAGTTTGTAAAACCATTGTTTGATAAAGCCCGCGTGTGGTGAAACATGTTACGTTTTGTTTAATAGAAACGAAGTTTCTGAAAATTTATTACATTGTATATTTTATTAAAACTATAGTTCTATAGTTTCTATCCAGTTTCTCAAAAGCATTACACAGAAGAAAATTTATTACATTGTATTTTGTATTAAAACTATAGTTCTACAGTTTCTATGCCGTTTCTCAAAAGCATTACCCAGAATAGAACAGACTAAGACATATGGTTGCTTTTAGATCAGATGTCCCTGAACAAATGAGTTTGTAAGAATGGAGAGCGCTTAGATCTTCGCCAATTCACTGTCTTAGGCAGGATTAATTCAGTAATTTGGCTAATTATCAGAATCAAACAGGACCGTGAAGTCTAGTCCAAATTCTGGCATAAGGGAGAGATGAAAGTATCTGTTTACCTAATACATTATATCACTTCACACCTGCAATTATTCTTAAGCAAACAATTCGTATATTATTCAACGAGTATCTCGCAACATACTTCCTGGTTTCTATAAGCAACAAAATAGTATGGAGATTTGAAGAAAGGAGATATGGAACAGACCATTCTTGATCAAACTTACATAAATTATCTAAAATCCACTGAGCACAGAAACCAACTTGTTTTTTGATAAAGTGGTCATCGTTAGTCCATGATTCTAGTACTTCTATTGGAGACGTTTGATTTTCTTCAAGTTTACTGGAGATAGGTATTTTATTTGAACTTGTTTGAGCAAACTTCTCTAACGCAATCAGTGAAAACAGAATAACACTTGGGTCTACAATGGGATCCTGAAATAAAACATTGTTATATAATAGTATCATATACATCCTATATGTATATATGTATATTCAATACAGCAGCAGGTGTACAGCAAGGTATCGTTCTTGGACTATAAATATACCTAAATGAAGAATCGCTGTCTCTCAATACATTATGAAAGAATGTATCGCCTGCTTTGCAATAAAATGCGCAAATAGTAATGTTAAAAAAATCGGTCAGGGATGTTATACATTAAATGAGTAAAATTGATCCGTTATTGTACTGGTCCGTGAAATAGAACTATGGAATGTTGTTTTTATAATCAAATAACATATTCCATATGAAATTTCCATGATCACCAATTCTGAAGATAAGTAATATCCCAACTTTATGAATGATCTTAAATGAAATAACTATTAAAAGTTATCTTATTTGAGTTTAGAAAGGGGTTTTCATCACGTAATGGCTCATTCTCTTTCATTTCAATTTGGGGAATAAGAGCTCAACTTAGAATTTTTGAGCTACAGGTGCTTTTTGAAAAATTGTTTTGGGTTCGGTACCCAGATCAAAGGGAACCCAGTCAGAACTGGGAAACTCCCCCCTATTTTGCAATAAATTAGGTGTTAATAAACAATTATTGGCCTGCATTTAAATATAAGTTTTTTGGCTTCAATTACATTGAGGCGGTTTAGGGGTCGCTGATTACGAATTTAAAGTGGAAAGAATTTTACTAACTTTCCTTTATAAATAAACATTAAGTAAATAAATAATAAATTTTTCAAACAGTTCCATTATTTTGTCTTCAAAATGATATCTTGGTTTGGGGTCTTATGTCATGGTTCAAATGGTTTATATACTTTATGTATTTCGAAAATACGTATATAATTTTTAACCATTTTGTTACTTCATCTTTAAGTTATTGACCGTTTTTCGCCATATTCGGTGCTCTTAGGCACTTTGGGGTCGCGATTTTACAATTTTATGTTTCTTACTTCGTAATCAGCGACCCCTAAAACCCTTCAGATATGAATTTGGAGCCAAAATACTTATTTTTGAGTTTAGACCAATAATTATTTATTACCATATTGTTCATTGCAAAAGGCGAGGGGGGGGGATCCCGGTTCTGCTGAGTGCCTTTTTACCTAGGTATGAGACCCAACATAATCCTAAAATAATTTTCAAAATGCACCTGTATCTCAAAAATTCCGGGTTTGGACCCAAATTGATTGGACTATTATTCTGGTGCAGTTCGAAGACTCTTGGAAAATTATGCTACACTCGATATCAATTGAACATCTTAACGTTTTATTGAAATAGTGATACTCACCAGATTAGTTATAAGGTAGTCCAAAGTTCCTTCAGTTAATATTGCCAAATTTCTTGGACCAGCCAATTTTTCGGCTATGCAACCCAATACAACACAAATATTTCTTTCTCTTGGGGCGTGCTTTCTTCCTTTCAATGCGGTATCTTTAGATAAACATAACATATCAACAACTTTAAAAACGGATTCTTTAGATGGTAATGGACAATCATCTAATAACAAAGTTATAACTGACGGTCCTAATGGATCTTCTAAAGGAATTGAATTGATCATGGACATCACTACTTGAATCCAGCCATCTTCATTATCAGCTATGTTATGAAGAAGTAACATCGATGGTGGCGGTTCTTGCTCACTGCAAAACAATAGGCTTAATTAAATTAAATTAATATCTATTGGTAGGTAGCTATTAGAATATTTTAAACTGTTTAATCCCTCGTCATCTACAAGGACGTCATCCTTTTGTCACTTAAGTTATAAGTTAATCTGAAGATCTTTTCGGACAGCCATTATCAAAGAAGTGGGAAGTCTTAAAGAAAAAGTTGTACAGGGTGGTTTGCTGTTGATAAGCTTTCACTACATATTGAAAATTATAGTAGACTGAATTAATATAACAAACTGAATATTAAGAACTACTGACTGTATAGAAGATTCAAGATTGTGACAATATCAAGTTTTTAGGCATTGTCATTGATAAATATCTCAAATGGGATATCGTTGCATTAATTAATTAATATAAAATGTACCATATCCGTAAGCTTCTAAATATAGAACAACTGTTGATTATATTTATTATACAGCTAACTGATAGAATCACTACTAGTATGGGGTGGATTATCTGAAAAGGGTGACAGGTAAATTATTCGAAAGCAATATTTCAAAGGAAAATTATTTGAATTCAATTATAAAAAATAATGATCCTTTCAAAGAATCTTCATTTTGAACAATTTTCTTTCGGATAATTGTTTTCGAATAAATTTCATGTAACACCTAAACTAATACAAAATTACATATGAAAAGTTATGTTTAATAGAGATGCTTAAGTACTTTTCAATCAGTTTCTTGTATAAAGGAAATATTAAATTTGACAGCGAAAATTTTTAATATACGGCCACAGACATAAAACATTTAGTACTGTGAAGCTATTAAATAAAAAGTGTTAAAGGGAGAATTTTGGATCATTGGGATCATTCAAAAGTAGACGTCATGATGAAGGCCATTCAAGAAGTACTAGAACTCTAGAAGCAGAATATAATCGAGGTTAATACTATCATAAGGGTGAAATTAATGACTAATCGGGAAGGTATTCATTCCGAAGAGCTACGTACATGAAATTGCGAAAGAGCAACTCCTTCACCACTACCATAACTAAAGGATTGAAGTCCTAACCTGAAGCTCGTGTGAATGTCTGTAATACCATGACAAATCTATGGCTATGGAAAGTGTTACCACCTTCTATTATTGTCACGGATGACGCTGACTTTGAACGTGATGAAGTATTCCATCTTTATAATGAGCATTATTGGTGTGATGAAAATCCCCTCTTGGGGGAAGCACGAAGTAAAATAAGTTTGCTGTTAAAGTCTAGACTGGAATCATAGAAAATCACTCAATTGGCCAACATTTCCACAAAAACTGAATATTGATATTTACTTGGATTTTTTGAACCTGTTCTCCATTCTAACGGTGGGTTTGTGGACCCCTTAATCTGATTCAAACCCAATGGTTATCACAAAACGCTTGTATACAGGAATGCAGTGAATAACGTTGAAGAGCTGAGAATTATTGACAACTGTGATGTAATCAAACCAAAACCGGAAATCTTAATTGGAATTTCCTTTGAAACATTACGAAGATACCCCTTAGTCGTGATAGCACAAAAGGACCTTTTTGAAGATTGTTTGATGTTCTTTAATTGTTCTCATAATTTTCGCATTCTGTGAAGGTCAATGACAGTTTAGAGATTTACGTTAAATTTGGAGAAAGATACAAAAAACATCATGATAACCACTAGTGTACTAGTGTATACAATTTGAAGCAAATCGGTATACTAGCAAAAATTTGTATTTAATTAATTAATTTATAAGTTCTATAACACCGTTATTGCTGAGTTTACGGAGAAATATTTTAGGCTTCTGTGGTACTAATGGTTCAAGTAGAATCACTCATACTCATAATTTCCAGACACCTGTATTATAGATATGGATTCTCCCTATCAATATTGAAAGTAATGCTAGTTCTTATCTGCGCCATTCAATGAGTGGAATTGATGATTAAGAAAGGAGAGAATATGTAAATATGCTCCAGAGCACAGTAAATTATTATCAAGTACAAATAAAAGGCACCTTCAGCTGTTCATCAATCTCGGACTATAGCTAAGTAAACTTACATATCTAAATATACAGATATCATTTCTGCCAAGTAATTTGCTCATAATTCCACGTGAAAACTTAAATAATAAGATTACTCCGAGGATTATTCAATAGTAACCTTAGCACAGTTTATAAAGCGCACACTAACCCACTAACTATATACATAATCATGACTGGTCGATTTTTCCATATTTACTAGATTAAAAAAAAATTGTATTTATTGAATAATTCTTAAAAATTCCACACTAAATAGTTAGGCTTATTACGGAGTATAAGAACTCTTGCGGAGTATCTCAGAACCTCGAAATCCCAAGCCTTATTTGGATGTGATGCCAATGCACACCACACAGTGTGGAGGAGCAGAGACATTAACAAACGAGGTGAAGCATTGTTGGATTTCCTGATGGTGCACAACCTATAGGTGTGAACCAGAGCAACAAACCTACCTTTGTTACAAGTGTGAGAAGGGAGGTCATCAATATCACGGTATATACCGGGCGCATAAATGGCCTAGTGCATAGCTGGCATGTGCCGGAGGAACCAAGTTTATCCGACCAATGTACATACGATACACAATCGGATCGTCACAGAAGCCCAAGGGCCACCAAGTGGGACTCCTATCGCGAGAAACTACAAGAGGCCCTTGGAGACTGCCCAACGAATGCACCTACAGTGCCGGAGTTAAACATTATGGTAACAACTGTTACTTCAGCCATAATAACAACATTTAAATCCTCATGCCCACTGAAAGCGAAAAGACGGGGAAGCTCTTCCCTCTGTCCGCAATCAGGGGAACGGTGAGAAGACTGTTCAACAAAGCCAAGCGGATCAGCACGTACTGGGATAAATATCGCTTGGCACTGACTGCGTATAACAACACAACGCTATCGAGAAAGCGCGAAAGAGCTCGTGAAGGAAGTATTGCCAGGGCATAGAGGATACGCCCAGCTACGCTAGACTCCACAAGGTACTAGCAACCGGACCACGACAGAAAGTGGACTCCTGTGTGAAACCACAAGGTGGATATACCACTTCCCTGGATCACGGTGTGAAAACGACTGTAGTACGATAGAAGCAGAAGACCCCGTAGCTCAAAAAAGAGCGCGAAAGGAAAACTGGGCTCTGGCCCCTATCCTGTGTGAAATACCGAGTGCCAGCCTGGCACTGAGCTACATACCGGAAGAGTGGAGGGCCGCAAAGGAGGTATTTATACCAAAGCCAGGGCGAAAGTCTTATGCCCAGCCAAAATGTGTCCGTCCGATATTCTAGCATCGTTTCTCCTGAAAACTCCATAGCATGCTCCGATGCAGGACAGTCATAGGAACTCACAAATGAGGTTGAAAAGAAGGTGCGGGTCGCTGGAGGATGTCCGCAGGGAGCTGTACTGTCCCCTCTGCTGTAGAGTCTGGTGATGGACGAACTTCTAATACTCCTTGACAGCAAAGGATTCTGCGTAATAGGATATGCGAATGACATCGTCATTATAGTACAAGGGAAGTTCGGGAGCACAATAGCATCTCTGATGCAGCAAGCACTGAACACCGTAGAAAAATGGTACAACAAGGAAGGACTCAAAGTGAATCCTTCGAAAATAACCATTATACCCTTCACGAAGAGAAAGGACATTGGAAACATACAAGATTTAGTTTTGTATGGGGTCAACATACAAATGACGGACACGGTCAAGTACCTTGGGGTAAGCCTAGATAAAAGGCTGACTTTTGGGAAGCATTGGAGAAAACCACTAATAAAGTAATTAGGCTCCTGTGGACCTGTTGTCGTACAGTCGGAAGAACCTGGGGACTCCACGGATGGCACACTGGGTGTACACCCTCACAGTGAGACCCACTGTAACAGACGCCGCAATCGTGTGGTGGCCAAAAACAAAAACGAAAGTATCCCAGCATTCCCTGAACAGAGTTCAGAGGCTGGCATGCTTAGAAATAACAGGTGCAATGTCGACCACCCCAACGGCTGCGATGGAGAGACTGTTGGGGTTGGAGCCACTGCAGCTCACCGTTCAGGCAGAAGCCATGAGAGGATCGTATCGATTCGATCTTATTGGCCAAGGAAAGGCCGAAGCATTCTTGGATTGCTTGAATCACCTGGGTCATTGGGGATGAGATCCGACAGGATGAAAGTTCGTAGCACTTCCGTACCTTTCACGATTCAAACCTTGAATGTGCGGGAGAACGCTGGGAGCAATCCTCTTATGATACCAGGGGATTCCGTATGGTTTACAGAAGGCATCAAGACTGAACAAAGTACAGATGCTGGGATAGTCGAAACAACGGACCAAGGAGAAATAATTTATTTGAACCTAGGAATACTTGCGACAGAATTCCAAGCAAAAATAGTAGCAATTACAACATGTGCTCGAATTTTGAGGGAGGGAGCCTATGAGAATAGACAAATCACAATCATAGTGAGCAACCTTACAGTGCTTAAGGCACTGGAGTAATACACAATCACCTCACAATGTGTAATCGATTGTGTAAAAGAACTAACAGCACTAGTTAAGAACCCCAATAGAGTGACACTCCTATGGGGGCCTGAGGAAACCAGACGAGAAGGAACTGAAACTGTCGTCGCATTCGTTATAGCGGGGACGGAACAACCACTGATTTGACCAGAGCCAACCTGTGGCATTTCTCATGCCACAGCGAAATCTGTAATCCAACATGGCTCGAGACAGAGCACCGTGCCAACTGGAGGGAACTACCCCGTATGTTACACTCCAAGCGACTAATGGGAGATCTCCAGCAGCAACGAGTGAAAAATCTGCTGACGTTCTGCAGACAAGAAATTCGGAATCTTGTTGCATTCCTGACCCGACACGCTCCATGCAACAAACATATCTGTACGATGGGTCTGGTAGATCAGCCCACATGCAGAGGTTGCGGCGTGGAAGAAGAGACTACTCATGCATGTGCTGTGTGAGTGCACGGCATACGCGGTTGGTCGTCGGACATACCTCGGAGACGATAAAATTACACCCGAGGAAATCAGAAGTCTGAACGTCATAGAATACACCGGACTGATGAGGAGATAGCAATATGTGAGGGCACAAGAGGACTCTAATGACTACAGCGCAGTGGGGCTCCCCCTAAGAAGGAAAACCAACCTCACGTGGGAGAGGTTTTAGTTGGTAAGAATGCGGCACACCCGGTGGCACGGGCCCCCGAGGCGTATATGCAAGATTTCCCCTCTTATACGAAAAAAAAAGAAAAGCTTATGTTATTCATAAAATGTCTAATTGACCAAACAATCTAACATTGCATCAGGCCCGCCGTAAGGATCAAATTATGATTTATAAAAATATAAATACTATTTATAAAATAAACTAGTACTTAATTCTTTGAATTTTCCAATGTAACGTTCATTTCAATTCTTTATTGTAGAACTTTTTTATATCTGAAAGTAAAATTTAAAAAGTAGTTCATGAAGGAATTCCTTCCCTTTCCCGATGATCATTCATTATTATTGAATTAATCATGCAACAATTAAGTTCAAAACTAGTCGACCATTTAACTTTAATATTTTATAACGGGGTAGAATCATGTCAAGATAAACAACTTTTATAGCATATTGACCGCTCCTCACTATTTGCTATAGATATTAACAAATTAATGATATATAATTGAATGGTATCAAATTCAATTGGCAAGATTGAACTGTAGTTTGCAGTTCTTATCACATACACAACTGGTAGATACTAACTAGTAGTAGTATAGAAGAACAACTTTTCGGTCAACATATCAATACAAATCTTGTCAATGTAAAAATTATTCCCTATTATATTGTCATTTATAACAAATACTAAAAACTATGAATACTTAATATTTGTTGTCATTTTTACAAATAAAATCATTACATTCATTCTATTTCATTTGATTTCTCAGTTTTCATTTCACTAGTTACGAGAGGCATATTTTCTATTGATCATATGCTTTTGAAGAGTCATAAATGGATTATGTAATAAAGTAGAATGTAGTCAGATTGAAGAATAATCATGAGGTTATTGACCACTGGAAAAGTACTTGAAATATTTATAACATACTATAATGTATTACAGATGAAGAGATTACAATGATTGCTTAAAAACTTATTATTAAATGTTGGATTAAACTTAATTAGACAATGTTTGAGATAAACGTGTTTAGAGATCACTTTGTGTAAATTGAATGATAATGTGAATAAAAAACGAATTTACTGTTTAATACAAATTTGTATTTAATAGTAAATGATTTCCCCACAAAATGCATCATTAACTATTAAATCAAAAAAGGATAATTTGAAAAAATCCGAAGTGTATAAGCCAAGTTGTGATTAGTGCCTTGCTATACATAGGACAGGCAATACACAATCTTAGTATAGCATCATCATTTTCAAATAGCCCACATATTTTGCAGATCAAAAATGATAACAAGTAGGTACCCCTGAAACAGCAAAAACTTTCAAACATTTTAAACAAAATACATATGCATATTTGAGCGTTTAAATTAATATCCGTAATTCATCAAAAATCTGTAAGCACAACACACTTGCTGGAAAGTTATCCATATCATGGAGTTTGCTTGCCCACGCTACCTTAAGTATGAACCTATACTGTGCACATTGTTAAAAGAACTGGATTTTCAACACATTTTTGCTGTTAACCTGTAACTTTTCTGTTATTTATTGGTTGATCGGGAAATATACAAGCCTAGGCGTAATAGAAGCAATATTTGCCACAATTTTTAAAATGGGTTATCATTAGAAATAATACAGGTAAGTACAGCCTTTTTTAAATTGAATTATCAAGTTCTATTGACAGGTATACTACTATATTTCTAAATTTGATTTATTACACATATAATTCTAGACTATCTGGTGTTTCAAAGTGTACTTACTTATCCACTAATGTAGCAATTACTCCTAAAGTTTCAAGAACTAAACGATCAACAACTGCAGGATCGGGTGTTTTAGATACCTTGAAAAAGAACTGGGGAGTTACAGGTGTTATTTGTTGAATCGATGTATTCAGAACATTGGAGCTTTGAGGAACATATATATCAGTATCTTCCTGTTTTTGTTTGCACAAACACATACCCATCACGTCCACTAGTACTAGCTATACTTATAAACAACGTTAATTTTTACATGCCAATGAGTTAATGTAACAATATATTATGTTGGCATAATTATTGCCATTTTTAATAATTTTAGAATATTTGTATAATGAAAACATGATCTACGGTGAGTAAAGTGTGCAGTGATACACATTTGACATGAAGATTAACTTATTGGTTTTGCTCATCTGACTAAACCAGATCCTCAAGGTTTTCCACTGAACTAAATACACATAACATTCCTCAAGTATATTTGTAATCACATTTCTAGGTTAAAACTTATAACTGCTGTCAGTGTCAATGTCAACTATAACTCGCCACACCACAGAACACAGAAGAGTAAGCTCAGACCAAATGATATTCCATGCATAGAATAGTACCTATTAATTTGATTGAATTCATGTTTCCCTTTTGTGGAAATTGTTCGTAGAATCGTAGCAATACGGGTTTATAGTCCAGACTAAAATATAGTAACCTGAATTCCGATTTTTTTTTTTGCATTTTGATCCTAATACCCCATAGATCATGACTGTCAAGACCGCGGGGGTCAACCTTTCCACCCCACAAAACGCTGTTTCAACCCCTCAGAGGAACATTCTTATAAAAACAATCCAAAAGCTTAGAAAATTAATGAATTAAGAGCCGAAAATGACCCCTAGTATGTTTATTGGGTCGCTGATCACGATTCCACAGATAGTTTTCTCGGAAAACTCACTCCAGATGGAAAATTTATATATAATATACAATTTATAATTTTGTTGCAAAAATTACCTCTAGTAGGTTTTTTGGGTCGCTGATCACGATTCCGCTGTTATTTTGCCCAAAAAACTCTTTACAGATGGAAAATTTGAGATTTTCCTGAGACGGTTATAAATAATAAAGTATAATTTTGTTGCAAAAATGACCTCTAGTAGGTTTTTTGGGTCGCTGATCACGATTCCGCTGTTATTTTCCCCAAAAAACTCTCTGCAGATGGGAAATTCGGGAAATTTGAGATTTTCCTGAGACGGTTATGAACAATGAAGTATAATTTTGTTACAAAATGAATAATAAAGTTTCGTGAAAATCTCAAATTTCCCGAATTTTCCATCTGGTGAGAGTTTTTTGGGAAAAATAACAGCGGAATCGTGATCAGCGACCCAAAAAACCTACTAGAGTTCATTTTTGAAACAAAATTATACTTTATTATTCATAACCGTCTCAGGAAAATCTTGAATTTCTCGAATTTTCCATCTGGAGAGAGTTTTTTGGGAAGAATAACAGCGGAATTTTGATCAGCGACCCAAAACACCTACTAGAGGTCATTTTTGCAACAAAATTATACTTTATTCTCCATAAACCGTCTCAGAAAATCTCAAATTTCTCGAATTTTCCATCTGGAGAGAATTTTTTGGGCAAAATAACAGCGGAATCGTGAACAGTGACCCAAAAAAACTACTAGAGGTAATTTTTGCAACAAAATTATACTTTATTATCCATAACCGTCTCAGGAAAATCTCAAATTTCCCGAATTTTCCATCTGGAGAGAATTTTTTGTGAAAAATAACAGCAGAATCGTGATCAGTGACCCAAAACACCTACTAGAGGTCATTTTGCAACAAAATTATAAATTATATATTATATATAAATTTTCCAAATTTCCCATCTGGAGGGAGTTTTCCGAGAAAGCTAGCTGCGGAATCGTGATCAGCGACCCAAAAAACATATGGGGGGTCATTTTCGTCTCTTAATTCATTAATTTTCCAAACTTTTGAATTGTTTTTATAAGAATGCTCCTCTGAGGGGTTGAAATCCCGTTTTGGGGGGGTAGAAAGGTCGACCCTCGCGGTCTTGATAGTCATGAATGATCTATGGAGTATTGGGAACAAAATGCAAAAAGAATGTTGAAATTCTAGATTACTATATTTTTTTTTATTATGGCCTTTTTCCCGGCTTATTACCTGGACTATTATTGCTGCAGGTCCAGCGCCGTGACCAGAACTAGGGTGTAGGTAGGGTACAGAAGTATTCACTATTATGAAAACTTTGGAAGTTATTGAAAATTAATTAAACAAATATCAAAGTTGATTGGATTCCCAACAGCTCTCATTGAAATAAGTGTTTAAATATTTTTTAAATCTTCAGTTTCAAGCGCTGTCGGGTAATATAAGGTGGTAATTGCTCAATTATTATATTTGATGTCTTTGATTCCTAAGAACCTCCATAAAAGTTAGCCAAAATTCAAAAAAAGTGATTAATTCTTCATATTTCTTAACTTTCTCTAATGGGACCATAACAGGTTGTCACTCGGTCTTCTTCACCAAACTCTTGGAGAAATTGGTATAAGTTGAGCTCATGAGTCTAAAGCAACATTCCCCGATGTCTAGTTCAGCGTGTTTACCAATTACATCACGTTGGTCCTGTCAGAGCCTTATATTTTTGTAAATATAAACCTCTGAAAGGACAGTTGATCATTGATGAACAAAATGCGATACGATACTCCGCTGTAGATCAATTATTTACGCATATTCAACTAAAGTTCAATCGTTCTGAATTGAGGAGTGTAGGGATGAGTATTACCATGATTGGCAAGTACTCTGACTGTAGTCGTTCAATGACAGCATCCCGGCTCTTATATATTTCAATAGAACTGACTGAGAAATGTTCCGGCTAAGGATAAGCAAGTTTGAGGTTTCTTTACTTAATTGGCCACAATTCCGTGTGAGTACATTAAAATATATAGAATTAAGTTTTCTGAATTATGAAGATAACTTAGATAAGTTAACATAGGATTATCAAGATGAATAAACGTAAAAAATTGAACCGCTGGCGGGATGCGAACCCACATTGCTGGATGTCTAGTCCGGTGTGTTTACCAATTACACCAGCTTTGGTGCCGTCAGTCATATTTTTGTAAATATAAAATAGTAATACTCATACCTACACTCCTCAATTCAAAACGATTGAATGATGAATATGCGTTAATACATGATCTATAGCTCTATAGAGCATCGAATCGCATTTTGTGTTCATCAATGATCTACTATCCTTTCAGAGGTTTATATTTACAAAAATATAAAACTCTGACGGGATTAAAGTGGTGTAATTGGTAAGCACGCTGGACTCAACATTCAGGAATGTGGGTTCGAATCCCGCCTGTGGTTCAATGTTTTACATTTATTCATCTTGGTAATCCTATGTTAAATTATCCAAGTTATCTTCATAATTCAGAAAATTCAATTCTATATATCTTTATTTACCACTCGGTACTTACACGAAATTGTGATTTCTCTTTTAGACGTTTCGATATTTTATTTATTTCTTTAACAAAAATTGTTATGTTAATTAGTCTTTTCGTGTAATTTAGAACAGAATAGATGACCTTGATTAATGAAATGCGTCTGCCGCCGACCTGAGTTTACATCAAATTAAAGCTGCAGAAATTATTGAATCGGTTGTGTGTGAAAGAGTAATGTACTTGAAATCTAGGTAATTAATTACCAGGTACTATTATATGATTTTACAAATCTAAATATCTATGATTATTCTATGAACTACCTATTCTATGATTTACATTCATTCCTATTACTAACAACCACGGTCGTACATACATGTCTGGGAACTCTATGTTTGACATGAGTCTCTTACATGTCGCCAAAATCGTAATCCCTCGCTCAGCCACCAGCTAGCGCTTGGATCGAAGTATGGCAACAATCACATTACTAAGTAAAATAATTTTTCTCGTAACGCAATATTTACTATTCTGATTTGAGAGAGGAATAGAACTGTTACTCTTGTCAAAATGTGTTACTCACCTTAAAAGTAACTTCTTCTTTTTCGTTCTACATGCTCGCACACATAAAAGAACTCGTTAAAACGATTTCTATCCGGAATCGCAAGCATCCACTTTTTTCGCATTTCCACATCTTTCGGCACTTTAAAAACAGAAGTTTCTTGCTTTACACTTTTGTACCCCGTTTTGCATTTCGGCACAATTCATGGTTTCGTAATTTTTGCACGGTTTCGTATTATTTTTCTAAAAACGCCGGTATTCCTTGTGTTTACAAGCCAACAGTGACAGTTGCCAGAGAACACGGTCGTATACGTGCCAGAGATCATTCCTGGACTCATGCGCCACCCTTTTGGTACTATGCAACAGATGACGCTTAGCGGACTCACTGCTTATATAGGAAACAGCCTCGAGTTCCCAGACCTGTATATATGACCGTGCTAACAACTAATCAAGTTTAAGATAACTCTATGGTATTTAATTTAAAGAATGTAGCTGTCTTAAATGTAACAATGTCTGATAATACATTGTCTTTTTATGTTGAATTAAATAGACAATAGAAAGTGGTAATTTGAAATATTTGAATTTGGTTAAGTTAGAATCAGATTATTATAAAATTTTGAAAGATTAAAATCAATTTTATCATTAATACAATTGTTTCTTTTAAATTAGATGGTTTCTGATATTAAACGTTTATCATTATTTATTTTTTTCAATATTCAAAGTTTAACTTTCAAAAATGATTATTCCTTTAATTTCTGAAAAATTAATCAATATAGTAAAACCTTATGATCTACTTATATGTCCTAAAGTTATTTAAACCAGAAATATACAAAGAATTCATCCACTGCACTTAGTTAACATGTAAAAGACACAAACACACAACAATACAAACATTTTGAATATTCAAAAGAATAATGATATCTGTTTTTAGATTCAATCCATTTGATGTACATCAATTTGATAATTAGCCATATATTACTCTTGCACACAGAACCGGTTCAATGTTTTCTGCAGTTTTAATTGGATTTTAAAACACTAGTCGGCTGCAGGCGCATTTCATTAATCAAAGTGGTGTATTCTTTTCTAAATTACATGTAAACACTAACAACAATTTTTGATAAAGATATAAATACAATATCGTTTTTCAGGTAATTGAATAAAATCTAATCTTCACATCGTCATTATATGAATTATTGGGTTGCGGAAATATGTATAGCAACTATATTTATACTAGAACGTGCTTTACGGCTGTCCCTGCTAGCCCAATTCGAGAGAAGTCCTCAAGGAACTACACATGTCCTATTATGTGTAGGTAGTTACCTCAAGAGAGAACATGTTGCAACACAATTCCTTATCATATTTATTACAACCAAGTTATTTATAATAGACTAACCTCATTTATAAATACACACTCTTCTATCAAAAAATCAATATGGATTTATTCCTAACTCATCAACTGAATTGGCTATTTTCAACTCCCTCTCTAATATTATTGGAGGACTTGACAGGAAAGAGAAAGTAGGAGGCAGCTAAAGTCTTATGTACTAAAGAAATGTTTTTATTCACTTGATGAACTTTTTTAACTTTAATACGCTGGTACTACTGATTCTAATTTTAATATGTGTTTTTAATTTTAATTAAATATACTAATTTTAATTACTTGGTATCTTAGTATTATTTCTATCATTATATTATTTTATTATTAATGTCTTAGTATTAAGTATTGACTACGCTCATGTTCATTTATTGTATGAATTTACAGCAATGAAGTACTATCTATCTATCTATCTATCATATACATATCATGCACATATTGACATTTCTAAGTTAATGAATCACGAAAAGGACAAAAATAATCCTTGTGTGCTATCTCCCTTAGTTCGCTTCTTTTCTGTAGCAGAAGTGGTCAGAACGTGTTCCAGTATAATAGTGAAATATCTTGCAAATAAATAAAACCATTAAAAGTAAAAAGCGTAGCTGCAGGTAGTGCAGGTGGGCCTGAACACATTTTTGCATCCTATAAATTTTATAGTCTTAATTCGGTTCTCCATTGTTGCTTATTATATTTATGTTGAATTTATTTAGAAACATAATGCCTGGTTATTACTCTGCTTCATACATAGCTAATTGGTTACTACCACCACAAACTCAAACCTTAAAAAATAACTTTTCTCACAATTGATGACCTGCATATGGAATACTTTAAAATAAATAAATTTGAATTCCTCCATTGTTCAGGATAATATATTTTCATTAAGAGCATATAAGGTAATAGTGGGATAGGAAGAGGCCATCAAATAACTTTTTGTAATAAGTTGCCATAATTTCTTGTTTTAATGTATTTTCCTTAACTATTTGTACAGCGCATCATTTATATACAAAATAAATCTATGCTAAAATGTGTATTTTACAATTGATCATGGTATACTCAAAAATTCACAGATAAAAATAAATGTAGAAACAATACAAAATACATTACCTAATGAAGATATTCTATAATTATATTATGCATTTAGCACCATCACATTTAGTATAAATTAGGTAATCTAGGATTTGCTAAGATAATGTTCATTAAAGAGTGGCCAATATTCTTGTAAAACCCATGCATCCAATTAAGACAGTTTGTCCACATCCCCAGAAGAGTGCGTAGAGCGGGTTCATTGGAAAACTAGATGCCCTATATACAAAGGCTATTGCTGCACTGCTTACAATGCCTGATACCGCAGGAGTTATCACACCCATCAACAATATTGCAATTGGAAAAAATTTACCAAATTTATGTTTCCTCAGTGTTAAGAAAGCTATAAGCCCTGCTACCTGTAACAAAAAGGAGTGACATTAATTACAAATATCTGGTTACTACAAATTCTCTTTAAAAGCATTTGCATATGATGTGCATAACCCTTATTTTCAAAGAACCGCTATAAAATGGGAATAAACTAAAGTGGATGCTTATTTTGAAATTGTAACAAGTAGATATGTTAATATGCAATTTATTACTACATTTTACTATTAAGCCGAAGAAATAGTTGAATAAATCATGTAAATTCATTAAACTATTTTTCAAAATTAAAATAGTTATGTAGCAGTAATCAACAAGTAGCCAAAATTAGAAGTATATTAAAAAAAGCTATGACCAATTGATCAAATGATTTCCCTCACTTTTGTTGGCAAACTAGCTTTCGGACACTCCTGCGGATCAAATGTATAGGATTGTAGGAACTGAAAATATATCGGAAAATAAAATCAAAAGTAAAAAACCTGTTTAAAGACAAGCTAGAGAAATAAAAAATCATGATCCCCGACCCCAAAAACTCCATACACCAATTTTGAATAGAATCGGACCATAATAAAAAAACTTACCCGCCATCTGAGGCGCCATATTGAATTTTTGAATTTTGACTGAAAAATCATGATTTTCGACCCCAAAAACCCCCACATACCAATTTTGAAAAGAATCGGACCTTAATCACCTAGCTCGTCCTCCATCTTGAGTTTTGACTTTAAAAATCATGATCTCCATATAATAATTTTGAATAAAATCGGATCATAATCACAAAACCGTCCGCCATCTTGAATTTTTGAATTTTGACTAAAAATTGTGATACCCGACCCCAAAAACTCCCATATACCAATTTTGAAAAGTATCATCACACCAAATCACTAAATTCAGCCACCATCTTGGCCGCCATCTTCAATTTTTGAATTTCAACTAAGGAATCGTGATCTTCGACCCCAAAAACCTCCTTATACCAATTTTGAATAGAATCGGACCATAATCACAAACCTCGTCCGTCATCATGTTTTTTCTCTTATAAATATGCCATAATATATTGTCACCTGTATGATTTCCGACCCTTTAAAGCCCCTTATACCAATTTTGAAAATAATCAGACCATAATCACACAATTCGTTCACCATCTTGAATTTTGAGTAAGCAATCATGAACTCCGACCCCAAAAACCTCCTTATACCAATTTTGAATAGAATCGGGCCATTATCATAAAACTCATTCACCATTATGGCCGCCATCTTCAATTTTTGGATTTAGACTAAAGAATCATGATCTCCGGCCCCAAAATCCCTTAAACCATAAAATCTGATCATAATTACAAAACTCGTTCCTCATCTTGAAGTTGCCATATGACGCGAAAATCAAGAATTTTTTTTTGAACGGGTTACAATACTTCCCATACACTATATACTAGGTACAGCAAAAATGGCTGAGAAACAACATTATAATTTTAGAATGTTTTATTTCACTTAAAAACCGTTCATGTTTAATTTTGTATCTTATAAATTGTGTACCAAAAAGGTCTTATGATGCAAAATCTCGGAAATGCTTTTGATGCCTAAAAATAATTAGAATATATTCTTTAGACTAAACTACGAATTTTAGAGCTTTGTTTTACCCAAGTTTCCAGAAGAAATTTGGAAAAATGTCCATTTTAAAAACGCCGTTTTAACACATAACCTTATGGCAAATGTTGATTTCTGACTATATTTTTAGAAATAAATGTTTAAAGGAATGCTTTTTATTTTTATTGGTCAAGAAGATAGAGAAATTGATGCCAAAAATAATGTAGGAGCTGGTTTTTCAGCTTTCCAGGTTAAAAATCGATAAATTAGTGAATATTTAATTAATGCAATTCTTCGTTATATTATTTTGCTTCGCGATGTTGGCGAACTGTCGAAAGAATGCGGCAAATTCAAAAAGTCATTTTATTCTACACACTGAAAATACTTTTTTCATGACATTTATTATACTTTGCGGTTTTTATATGAAATAAAACCTCAAAATTTTATTATAAATGAACTTTTATTATAAAAAATAACCTTTTTCAACGTAACGTAGATAATAGAATAGGTATACAAAACTGTCACCGCATGTTTACTTGTGAGTGACCGTCACAAGCAAGTTTACCAACTTAAAATTCCCTTCCCCGCTAACTCACCCTTTGTCCTTCATCATAATACCTTAAAGGTCTGCGCACAGATGCTATAATTAATCCAGTCAATAAGTTGGGGATTTTGACCGACAATCTAAAAAAATAGCAGGGGGTCGTATCGGAAAAATTATTTCTGCAAGATGTTCTGTGGCCGACGTGAATTATTCGTAAGGGTTGTGCTAAGTGGACAGGACCTCCCATTCATCCCTAAACGCTAAATCAACTGTATTTTCACCCCCTTTTTTAAGATAATTTTGGGTTCATAAAAAAAGTTTTTTTTGGGTCACTGAACACGAATCTCAGGTCATTTTCCAGGAAAACGCATTCAATAAGATGAAAATCAGGAAAATTTCGTCATTTTCATACAAAATTGCGCATTTTTCACGCGTTTGTCGTTTTATACATAAAAGATGTTGGCAGTCGCGTATTTCGATACAAAGTAAACCAAAACTAGGAAAATTTTCGAACTGGAGAAATGAAAAGAAAATCTTTCCACGCCATTGAAATTATCGTGTGATAAGTCGCTATAAGGGTTTTTGGTGGTCGCTGATTACGAATTTGATAATTAAAAATTGAAAAATATCATTTTCCGGAAGAACGAAGAAATTTTTTTATGAATTCTTATTTTTTTAAATGTAATTTTTTGAGTGTCGTGTTGATTAGTATTTGTGTTTTCAATGTGCATTTTGAATCACAAAAATTGAAAGTAAAGTAAAAAAAAATTGTTTAAAAATTCCGGAAAAATCAAGGAAAATTACAAATTTCAATATTGTAGCTTTAAATAAACAGTTACAAGCTTGTATAAATTAAAGCAAAAATGCATGTATTTTTTTAATGTTCCTTCATTTTCCACATAGTCCTGATGTTATTTTCAAACGTTTTTGATGTCAAATTCGTAATTATCGACCAAAAACACCCTTTTTTAAATTTTAATGTCGTTAGAGAATTTTTCCTCGTAATTTTCTATCATTTTATCGGAATTTTCAAACAACTGTTTTTTTAGACATTACTTTTTATTTTTGTAATTTAACGTGGACATCGAAAACACACATGCTAATCACGCCACTCAAAAAAATACATTAGAGAAAAAAGAATTCATAAAAAAAATTTTCGTTTTTCCGGAAAATTATATTTTTCAATTTTTTAAATATCAAATTCGTAATCAGCGTCCACAAAAACCCCTATAGCGATTTATCACACGATAATTTCAATGAAGTGGAAAGATTTTATTTTCAGGTTTTCCACAGTTTTCCGCAAATGTTCCTAGTTTTGGTCTACTTTGGATCGAAGTACGCGACTGCTAACATCTTTTATGTATAAAACGATAATCGCGAAAAAATGAGCAATTTTGTATGAAAATGACCAAATTTCCCTGATTTTCAGCCCATTGAATGAGTTTTCCGGGAGATTCGTGTTCAACAACCCAAAAAAACTATTTTTCTTATAAATTCAAAATTATCTTAAAAAAGGGGGTGAAAATAGGGTTCATTTAGCGTTTAGGGGTGAATGGGAGGTCCTGTCACTTAGCTCAACCCTTACGAATGATCCACGTCGGCCACAGAACATCATGCAAATAGAATTTTTCCGATGCGACGCCCTGCTTTTTTTAGAAAGTTCCCCAGCTTATTGACTGGACTAAATGCATTTCTTGCAGGAAATCGTGTCTCTGCGTATATTTATGTACTACATTTTATTGTATCATTTGCACCTGAATAAATACGTCGTGGTTTATCACAACATTTTAAATTTATTTGATAAATTGCTTTACTGATTCCTGAGAGATCTCCCTCCTAACATGTGAGGAGAAACAGTAAAAGGGAGCGAGTTATCTTTTCAAGGGTGTAGAGGGAATATCATTCATAACTGCTGAGCAGTGAGTGAAAAGGGAGTGGGGGTGACAATTTACGGTAGCCTATAAGCCGCAGAAGTATATATCCACCACTGGTTTCAATTCCTCAGAATAAGCAGAAATGTGAAACTGAAATGAATAAGTTTCCCTTTATTTTACGTGGATTAATCGAAAAACAATTTAAATAATGGTAAATTATGATCAGAGATAGTGATGAACTATTTATTTTGTGGAAATCCATAAACAATTTTTTTGTCTAATTTCCACAAAAGATTTTATTTTTCAATAAACACGACCGGTTTCGACATTTACATCATTATCAAGTGAATATATAAACAGGTAGATTTATTTATACAATCTACATCTACAATCTACATACAATGTACAAAATTTAGTGAAATGAGTGAGATATTTCATTCATGTGATATATAAATTAAGCAGAATATTCAACCCAAAGAATTTACTGTCAATTGTATATTGTTTATATTATAGCGTGGTGACATATGGTATCATTGCTTGGGGAACGGCTAATATTGCACTGGCATACTACTACAAAGATCTATCAGAAAAATTCATAAATAATTTATCAAAAACAAGAAACAAAGATACAGTATTGCCCAAAGCAATTTTGGAAGTATATTCAGCTATAAAGACTTTTAATAATCTGCCGAATAGTCACAAAGCAATTAAAAAGAGTGATTACAAGATAGAACTACAAAGATATATAAAAAAACTACACATTAAGTTGATTAATTAACACAATAACTATTACTAAAATTATATTTTCTTTGCCATTTTTGGTTTGACTATAAATTATCAATGTTCTTATTATTTTTCTTATATATATAGGTTCTTTATTTATTTATTTGTTATTAATTTTTTTCTTGTATTATTACCAGCCTGCAGGATTGAAATGTAATGTTTATTTTGTAAACCTGGTTTCATTATACTTTGTTACTTTATTATTACAAAACTAAGATTGTTGGCCAACATGTCTTTCATACATCCATACATGTAATCTATCAGGTCTGGTAATTTGAAATTTATAATAATATATATGTAACGCACAGTTTGAAAGGTGTTCAAATTAACAAAGTAAGAATAATGTCATGAACTAGGATTCCCCAATTCATTCATAATCCCATATGCGATTTATTGTGAGTTCCATTTCAACCTTGGTAGTGAGCACTGATGCATAAAGTCATACATGGCATAGTGGTCGGGTACATTTTTAATTTCGTATATGCACTTCACTACTTCAGAAATGAGAAACTTAATTTAATAACAAGCTATTATTTGAGATGTACTCTACAAATTAGCTGAATCGAAACAGTGGCGGCACTTTTATAAGTTAACTGGAGAATGCCAGCAAAAATTATCACCAACTTGTACTTAGTCATGTTTGGGAAAGTATGAATATGAGAAAGCAATTAATAAATTCTGGAAAACATTAAATTCGTAGTGGAGTTACTGAAAATGTGTATTTACAATCAGGACTCTTTATTCTTGATGAAAAAAGGAATTAAATTACGATTTATATACTACAGAAAAATTTATTGTAGCCATACTTATCAAATGAAGATCATAATTTACTAAAATGAAATAAAACAATTTTTGTCTAATATCCACAAGAGAATTTATTTTTCGATATACACGAACGGTTTCGACTTTTACATCATTATCAAGTAAATATATAAACAACAGGTAGATTTATTTATACATAAAGTTCACAGATTCAGTAACGGGGAGGGATTAAGGTCCAACTGGCTATTAAGTGTATTAAATTCGGGGTTTGTTCAACTTCCAACAGATTCATTGACTTCCCTTTATTGCAAATATGAAGAATTTTAAGATTATCATGATTTGAAATATTAATATGTTCGAAGATTGCTGATTTACTATCGGAGGAAATATGTTCTTTGATGCGTTTTTCGAAATTGCGACCCGTCTGCCCAACATAGGTCATTGGGCACTCACCACTGAATCCTGTATATGCCGGATTTTTTTTATTTGTCCGTTTTTTGTTTGGCATTAAATAGTAATTTGCTCAGATTCAAGCCGCTAGAAAAAGAAGTTGTTATATTAAATTTTGAAAAATAGTTATTCATATGTTTGTTAATTCGCCAACATAACTAAAATATGCATATTTCTTTTCTGATGTATCAGTTATGGAATCTGCGAAATTTGTTTTGTTCTTTACGATTAATGATTTGATTAATGAAGTAAATATGAATATTGTTATTTAAAGCTATCTGTTAAACTGTACTGATTCCTGTATTGAAATCTGTTTCTGATAGAGGGATAGAAAAGGCTTGGTGGATCATTGAATTATAAGCTGCCAATTTATAACTAATATGACTGAAAGATTCCATAGGAATGGTCGCATGAAAGTGTTTTTTCTATAAATATTCTATGAAATTTTATTATTTTGTTTAGACATTGTCAAATCCAGAAAGTTTCCGGAACTGTTGTTCTCGATTTCAGCAGTGAATTTAATATTGTAATGGTGGTTATTTAGGAAGTATAAAAAACTATTTATCTGTTTATTGGAGCCTTGGAAACCTACTAAAATATCGTAAACATAACGGTACCAGAAAAGAATGTTTTTGTATTAAAGAATTGCCCATGGGGAGACCTGATTTTGTTTATAAATATGTTTCACTATGAATATGACAGTTTTGTACTTCCTTAATAACCACCATAACAATATAAAATGTAATGCTAAAATCGAGAACAACAGTTCAATAAACTTTCTGGATTTTACAATTTGTAAACACAATAATAAACTTTCATACAATATGTATAGACACCATCACTGATGAGACCATTCCTATGGAATCTTTCAGTCATATCATTCATAAATTAGCAGCTTATAATTGAATGATCCACAGAGCATTTGCTATCCCTATATCAGAAAAAAATTTCAAGACAGAAATCAGTACAATTAAACAGACAGCTTTAAATAACAATATTCCTATTAACTTCATTAATTAAATCATTAATCGTAAAGAACAAAAACAAATTTCGCAGTTATCCCATAACTGATACACCAGAAAAGAAATATGCATATTTTAGTTATGTTGGCGAATTATCAAACAGTATGAGTAACTATTTTTCGAAATTTAATATAACAACTTCTTTTTCTAGCGGCTTGAATCTGAGCAAATTACTATTTAATGCCAAACAAAAAAACAGACAAATACAAAAAATCCGGTATCTACAGGATTGAGTGGTGAGTGCCCAATGTACTATATTGGGCAGACGAATCGCAATTTCGCATCAAGTTTCAAAGAACATATTTCCTCCGATAGTAAATCAGCAATCTTCGAACATATTAATATTTCAAATCATAAAATAACAATAGATAATCATAAAATCCCTAATAATTGCAATAAAGTATGAGTAACAATTTTTCAAAATTAAATATAACAACTCCTTTTACTAGCGGTTCGAATCTGAGCAAGTTACTATTTGATGTCAAACGAAAAACAGACAAATACAAAACGTCCGGTATCTACAGGATTGAATGTGGTGAGTGCCCAATGACCTATGTTGTTGGGCAATTATGAATCACGTTTCAAAGAACATGTTTCTCTCGATAGTAAATCAGCAATCTTTGAACATATTAATATTTCAATTATTTCAAATCATAGAATAACAATAGATAACTTTGAAATCCTTCATAGTTGCAATCAAGGGAAGTCTGTTGGAAAGTTTGGAGATTAACAAACTATGTAAAAACCACGAATTCAATACACTTAATAGCCTATTGGACCTTAATCCCTCCCCATTACTGAATCTGTGAACTTTATGTATAAATAAATCTACCTGTTGTTTATATATTTACTTGATAATGATGTAAAAGTCGAAACCGTTCGTGTATATCGAAAAATAAATTCTCTTGTGGATATTAGACAAAAATTGTTTTATTTCATTTTAGTAAATTATGATCTTCATTTGATAAGTATGGCTACAATAAATTTTTCTGTAGTATATAAATCGTAATTTAATTCCTTTTTTCATCAAGAATAAAGAGTCCTGATTGTAAATACACATTTTCAGTAACTCCACTACGAATTTAATGTTTTCCAGAATTTATTAATTGCTTTCTCATATTCATACTTTCCCAAACATGACTAAGTACAAGTTGGTGATAATTTTTGCTGGCATTCTCCAGTTAACTTATAAAAGTGCCGCCACTGTTTCGATTCAGCTAATTTGTAGAGTACATCTCAAATAATAGCTTGTTATTAAATTAAGTTTCTCATTTCTGAAGTAGTGAAGTGCATATACGAAATTAAAAATGTACCCGACCACTATGCCATGTATGACTTTATGCATCAGTGCTCACTACCAAGGTTGAAATGGAACTCACAATAAATCGCATATGGGATTATGAATGAATTGGGGAATCCTAGTTCATGACATTATTCTTACTTTGTTAATTTGAACACCTTTCAAACTGTGCGTTACATATATATTATTATAAATTTCAAATTACCAGACCTGATAGATTACATGTATGGATGTATGAAAGACATGTTGGCCAACAATCTTAGTTTTGTAATAATAAAGTAACAAAGTAGAATGAAACCAGGTTTACAAAATAAACATTACATTTCAATCCTGCAGGCTGGTAATAATACAAGAAAAAAATTAATAACAAATAAATAAATAAAGAACCTATATATATAAGAAAAATAATAAGAACATTGATAATTTATAGTCAAACCAAAAATGGCAAAGAAAATATAATTTTAATAATAGTTATTGTGTTAATTAATCAACTTAATGTGTAGTTTTTTTATATATCTTTGTAGTTCTATCTTGTAATCACTCTTTTTAATTGCTTTGTGACTATTCGGCAGATTATTAAAAGTCTTTATAGCTGAATATACTTCCAAAATTGCTTTGGGCAATACTGTATCTTTGTTTCTTGTTTTTGATAAATTATTTATGAATTTTTCTGATAGATCTTTGTAGTAGTATGCCAGTGCAATATTAGCCGTTCCCCAAGCAATGATACCATATGTCACCACGCTATAATATAAACAATATACAATTGACAGTAAATTCTTTGGGTTGAATATTCTGCTTAATTTATATATCACATGAATGAAATATCTCACTCTTTTCACTAAATTTTGTACATGATCTTTCCATGATAGATTTTTACCATATTTTGTCTAAAACCAAATTTGATATTTGATATTACTTTATGTTTATCTACAAATGTTATCAGTCTAGAGTGAATTAATTTTTCAAAATTTTAAATTAAAGATATTGGCCTATAATTATCAGGTGACACTTTATTTCCAGTTTTGTGTATTGGTATTATTTCAGCAACTCGAGAATGATTTGGAAAGTAACCATGTTCTACACATAGATTATATACATGCTCAATAATATAATCAACAATATGTTTTATCACATTGGCATGTATGCCATCTACTCCACCTAACTTTCTTTTCATATTCTTGATTATATTTTTCAATTCTTCAAGGTTGGTTCAAGGAAGAGTGACTTGCTGATATCAATGTGTTTACAATTACAATTATTCAATATGGCGCCTGTATTATTTTTAATCATTGCATTTGTTGTTTTATTCCCAATTTCAGTAAAGAATCATGTATTTTATCTTTTGTTTCTTCAGTCATAAATGGTTTATTTCATTAGATTTTGATTTTTGTTTTTTTTATTCAATTTTTCATTCACAAAAGCCCAAGTGCGGATCTTGGCGGGGCGATTTTTTTCCGTTTCTACATCGTATTTGAACTCGTTTACAGGCATTTAAAGATTAAAATACCCTTCAAAAAGTTTTCTATGAATTTTTTGTTTTTTTTTCAACGAAAATGGAAAAAACCGTTTTTGACCCCAGAAATCGACATTTTATAGTAAATAAACGTCCAAGAAGTCATTTCCGATCGAAAATTGGCCGCTGAATTCAAAAATTGTGTCAGTATCCTTCCATAATCCATCATTTTCTATCCATTGGCTGATTTTCGGCAAAATACCTTTTTTTTTGACGGCGTCATATCGGTGTGAGCAGCCATTTAAAAAAAAATTTTTTTCAGCGAAATCTGCGTGGTTTCACCTCAGCTTTACGATCAAATAAGAATTCTTCTGACTGAATGGGTTTTAGAGGTCGAAAAATTGAAAAAACTAAAAAAAAAACGACAAAAAACCGATATTACTGTACAAAAATCTGTCTTCGGGTCGCTGACAAGTCTTTTTTTGGGACATATAACCTCGATAATCGGATTCAGAGGGGAAATTTTACGATAAGAAAACTATTCACGAACGTCATCCAACAGTTTTTACACTCCAGTATACCATTAATTTTCCGCCAAAAACCAAGTAAACGTAGTTTTCTTCCAGTTTTTGACCTTTTTCGACCTCAAAGTTGCAGAATTTGAAATCGTAAGTAGAATATTTGGATTCCTTGGACAATTTTCGATAGAGAACATGTTATTACATTATGAATATTTTGGTACTTTGGAAAAGCAGTTTAAAAAAAGCTTTTTCGTAGCTGCAAATCTAGAGCCACAAAATTCAACAAAGCGCCAAAAATAGGAGGCAAAACAACGAAACCGAATGTAAATTAGTGTAATTTAGTAATTTTGTGGCTCTGGGTCATCATGTGGGATTGAAAAATTGTCAGAATCGGAATACTTGGGAAATTTTACATCAAAATCAGTCATTTTGATCACGATTTTAGTCGATTTAAAGTTTTAAGAAACAAACTTCAAACATTACAAAAAAACGAGGTCTCTAGATTTGCAGCTACGAAAAAGCTTTTTCTTAAACTGCTTTTCCAAAGCATCAAAATAATGTTATAGCATGTTTTCAATCGAAAATTGTCCAAGTAATCCAAATATCCTACTTACAATTCTAAATTCTGCAAATTTGATGTCGAAAAAGGTCAAAAAGGTTTTTGGCGGAAAATTAATGGTATACTGGAGTGTAAAAACTGTTGGATTACGTTCGGGAACTGTTTTCTTATCGTAAAATTTCCCGCTGAATCTGATTCCGAAGTCATAAGTCCCAAGAAAAGACTTATGAGCGACCCGACGACAGATTTTTGTACAGTAATATCGGTTTTTTGTCGTTTTTTTTAGTTTTTTCAATTTTTCGACCTCTTAAACCTATTTAGTCAGAAGAATTCTTATTTGATCGTGAAGCTGAGGTGAAAACACGCAGATTTCGCTGAAAAAAAATTTTTTTTAATGGCTGCTCAAATCGATATGACGCCGTCAAAAAAAAGGTATTTTGCCGAAAATCAGTCAATGGACAAAAAATGATGCGTTATTTAAGGAAACCGACACCATTTTCGAATTCAGAGGCCAATTTCCGATCGGAAATGACTTCTTGGACGTTTATTTATTATAAAATATCGATTTCTGGGGTTAAAAACAGTTTTTTGACATTTTCGTTGGAAAACAACCCACAAAATTGGAAAAATTCACAAAAAACTTTTTAAAAGGTATTTTAATCTCTAAATGCCGGTAACGAGTTCAAATACGATGTAGAAACGGAAAAAAATTTCCCCGGCAAGTTCTGCAGACCCCCCCCCCCCTCTGCCGTCTCCTTTAATTCAGAATTGCCCATATATATTCTTCAATATTGCATTATTAGGATTATTTTTCCTCTTGTATAATACCGTTATCTCCGTTTTCTGTTTGGAGTTTTGCTTCTAATAAGCAAGATGTATTTTTTTTCAAATGATTACTTAATATTCCGTTGGTTTTATCCGGAATATTTCGCATTAGAATTTATCTTTGAATCGAGTATTAAGTGTACCACGCATGTTTCAATATTTTCTACCCTAAAACTGTTTCGTTTTGCAAGTTTTGCTAGTTCAAGAAATTTAAAAAGATTTTATTACATGAATTAATTTTCAATCAACATTTCTTCTTTTGCTTCCTCTTATTCATAAAATAGGAAAGCCCAGGTGTAGTGAAAGTAATAATATATAGGCTTGATTAAAAGTTCGTGTTCGGAATTATGATTCGAAGCACGGATCCGATGTAGGCGATCTTCTACAGACACAAAGTTAATGCGTCGAAAAACACGACTCCAAATGTTTATTGAACTTTACAGATTGAGTTTAAATCAGCGATGTATAGTGATTTAACAAGTGCGAGCGAGATTCGATAAAGATGGGGATTAATGTGCGATCTATTCACAGCTAATTAAAGAAGGTGCTAGAAATAGAATTGAATGGAACTAAGACATATTAAAAATGTTCAAATTAATATTAACCGTGCTTCTATAGCGAGTTACTGAAGTGAAGATGGTTGTTATGTGAAGTGAAGCGAGTATCAGTCAGCTTACGCGCATTGCATATTGTCAGATATTATCCACTATAGCCCTTTACTTGTTTCTCTTATAAAACATGCAATATGTGTGGTTCGGTCTAACTCACAACACATCTATACACCGCTGATTTAAACTCAATCTGTGTAGTCTTGGAAGAAAGCAATAAACCTCTGCGTTTTACGACCCAAGAAAGAAGATCAAAGTTTGAGAAAAAATATATCTTCCTCCGTGAAGGCATGCCACCGATATCTTTTGTAATACTGAAGCAATTGATTCCAAATTTGAACCAAAACATTTTGCATCCCTGAATACAAATCGAGTTTGTAAAGAAGCTAAATTTATCAGTGGTGGAGGATTTTATAGGGGGAAAGAATGTTTAATAAATATGTGACACTTAAAAGATCTGGCAAGTTGATGATTCATAGTGCACATTGAAAAATTCATTTTCAGAGTAACTTGTTTCTCATCAAACATATTGCTAAACTATAGAACAGGAAATTATTATTTGAGTTTATATTAGAACTATTGACAAAAAATTTAAATTGATGTAGGTACATTCAATTTTGAATACTCAATACTCCTGAGAATACAGTATTCCATATAGAACATGCAAACAATATGAAGCCACTAAGAGACTCGCAAATAAAATTGGTGCAAGATAAGATGTATTTTTGTACTAATTCATTCTTGTACTACAATTTTCCATGAACTGAGAACTAAATCAATATCGATTAATGCTATAAGAAAATAATTTCTGATATTAACACCAAAAAAATTGATAATTTACATTTCCTTTCTTGTATCTGAATATATTAATGCACATTACAGGCCAGAACAATTATTGCTAAATAATATATTCCTTTGTTCTTTAAAATATAAGTAATTCTAAGATTCAAATGTATGAACTTATCAAGCAAGCAATATAGCATTTACATAAAAAATAGAACGGATAATTCAACTATTACTATAAAAGAAGACTGCTGCGAAATAAACTGTTATATAATTATTATTATAAATAGTGGTGCAATATAACCATTCTAAATTGTGTTCAAATAGGTACACCAAAAGGTACCCAAATCATTTTAAAGTTTAGTGCTAACGGTTTAATTCACAGTTTTGAAAAATAGGTAGGATATTCTAAGTACTTGGAGATAAAGCATCAGACCTACAGGTTTCTGTTATTTACTGCTTGTTAATTTATTGCCACATATAAATTACTTTATTGGAAATTGTTAGATTATTATTCTTCATTATCTGATCAAAATCAGAATAATTTCAACAATATAAAGAAAATATGAGAGGCATAATCATGTAGTCAACCCTAAAAAGAAAAATAGTATGCTGCCAAAACCATAGGAGAATTTTACAAAGTATTAACATCAATTTCAATGCAAGTATTCTAAACATAAGTAGGTATTCAAAATTGATCCGAACAATGAACTCACCGTATGAACAAATATAGATGAAAATAAGGCCCACAGGAAGACGTGGTACCACATTTTTGTGAAGGTATTAAGTGCATCAGCTTGTTGAAGCCAGAGTACGGTACTGACCGAATCTAACCCCGTGTCCTTGGACATGTTGGCCCCAAGTTTTGGCTCTATTTATGTTACACTGTCAGTATTTTTGTTACGCTCCTTCATAGTGAACAGTATTCTAAAATTGAATAAAACTAATGTTATATTTGAAACTTTATCAGTGATTCAGTGATAATAAAACATAAGTGTTTCAGTAAATATTATACTTTATGTACACTCTAAGAAATTAAGATTACACACACCTGCAGTTACACATTCGGGGAAAAGGAATAAATATTGTCAATAATATTACATGTTCCGTTGTAAATATTCCAAGACTGGAATTTACTTACATATTTGAAAACAAAATAAACATCACTCAAATGACAGCGACAATGAGGGAACCGAAACCAACAAAACAAAAGTAAAAAGGATGACATAAATTCAGAGATGAGGAAATTGAGTTCATTTGTGGCCAAAGTGTTCTGGAAGCTTTGAGTAAAAACATATTACCATAGAAAATGGTATAACTCTATCACACGACCGTGAACTCAACTAAGGTTAGTATTATCATGCAGTTTATAAGCACGAAACTAGTGAACAGATAACCATTTCTAATGGGAAAGAGAAAAGCCAGTCAGTTCTGGGAGTTCTGGCCCGCCGCTATCATCACTTCCCGAGCCGTGTCAACCATCAATTCGTCAGTGTTGTTATTAGCACCTGGATTGTACACTACGATTAAAAATGTGTGGTAATACCATAGACCTATTATCCTATAGGTCTATGGGCAATACTGATTCTGTGAACTTGGTAACGGAAACAGGTGAAGTAAGAGATACAATTCTCCCATATATAATATCTAATCTATGGGTACAAAACAAGATTATTAGGTAATAGGTAGAGTTCATAGTGAATAACAATAAAGCTATATTTATGGAAGAGAAGTTTAAATGATCTCCAATATTCTGGTCACGAATAAAACTGGAGACAGCGGTGAAATCGACGTAACTACAGTGGAAAAGATAACCGGGGGAGTGAATAATAACGATCCCGAGAAGGTAATCTTAGGACTCTCGTGTTACAGTATTTTGACAGGGAGATACCTTAAACGAAGGAAGCAGGGTATCGCCAGGAAGAAATTGATTACGCTTAAATGTTCAACCTTCCTAAAAATTCAATTTTTCCAGATCGGCGGGATGTTCGCACAAAATTGGCAGATGGGAGTTTTTGGGGTCGGAGATCATTATATTTACTCAAAATTTGAAAAAATCAAAATGGGGAATGAGTTGGGTTGATTATGGTCCGATTCTTTTCAAAATTGATACGTGAGGGTTTTTGGGGTCGGAGATAATGATTTTTTATTTCTTTGTAATTCACGTTCAATTTTATTTTCGATATATTGTCTGTTCCCGCAAACACATACATTTGATCACAGCCTTTTTACATGTAAGCTTTAGTCAAAGTATATAAAGTAAAGTTATAGAGTAGACAAGTAGTATGTTAAGCATAGGAAAGCGCTGGTAACTAGTCGGACATTCTGTCCTTCTCGCACATGCTAGTGCGCTCTCACTCGCAAGGTCTTCCCGTCTATCACAAATAGTATAAGAATACAAGAATAAGTACAACGCGTGCACATCGTGCGAGTGTGAGCGCAGTACATGTGCGAGAAGGACAGAATGTCCGTTAAGTTACCAGTGAAAGGCTTAGTTGTCTACTCTATATATAGAACTCTTTGGCTTTAGTAGTTGACACATAGAAGTTGACACATAGATATTATATATACTGTTATGATTTCATTTCCTAAACAACAAAAATGATAAAATTAGAACTTACCGAACATTGAAAATCAGAAAAGATTAATAAAAAGATATTATATGGAATTAAAAACAATATTAAAAGTTAAATAATAGTTAGTATAATATAATAAACAATGTAAAACATAATAAACAACAATGTAATTAGAATTAGAAGTGTAAAACAAGAACTTCAGTGAAAGTGAATAAACGTACAGTGTTACAAAAACTATCATGAGATAGCACAAACTATTGAAAAATGTTATAGATATAAGTTAGGATTAGTAAATTTGAGTTATATAATGTTAAAGAAATGTTATTGATATGTTATATTATGTATTAGTTTTTAAGAATGACAACTGCCAAATTTATAATAATGATTGGAATAATCATATTAATAATAACCTAATCATAGGTTATCTTATACCAAAGTGTGTGGAAAAATGTAGGCAATATGAATTTAAAAAGAAGGAATCATCATTTAAAATAAGTTGAAAATCTCCAATAATTCAAAATGTATAGAATACTAAATTCTGATTGGTTGAGGCGATTTTATAAACGTCAGACTGATAACAATGTAAACTTATGTCAGTTTTCAACAATCATCAAAGCATTCTTGATAGGTAAAGAAAGCACCTCATAGGTTGAAAATGACATCAAGTAGCATCGGTTTTGAAAGCCTATAAAAGGCATCTGAAGACAAGCCAAGTCGGTAAGCAATCAACATCTGTAGAGTCAGCGTACTTTTGCAACTCATAAAATTTTCCATAACTTTAGATTATTGGATAAACATCGGTGAACCCAAATGTTCCAGTAGCTTCGTAAGGTTGAAAGTAACCGAAGCAAATAAATAATTTCTACAAGTCAAGTAGTGTTCCAAGTCTCCGAACAAAGTTTAAAGGTTACAATAACCTACAATTCATAAGTAACATCGAACGAAAGCCAACCTTCGATAAAGTTCCAAACATCATTGAAGAGTTTTATATCTTTAATAAAAGAATAAAACTGAGTTAACAATTTTCAACAGTTCCTGATTTCAAAAGAAGTAACCAAAATAGTTTACCTGTATTTATTGTGCATAGCAAAGAAATTGTGTACGGTTAAAGTGAATTATAAAATTAATAAGATCAAGCCAAGTGAACATTTTAAAACATATTCTTGGATATAAACTAAATGTAAGTTTATTTATTATTTCTCCATTGTATTATTATCTGTCTGTAAATCTGAAAGAAAGATTGTAGATTATAACTTTGTAAACAAATATTAATAGTAAATAATTTTGAGGTTAGATCATAGATCTATTTGAACATAAAATTGTTAAAATTGATACCCGAGATAAAAATAGAGTCATAGAAATTTAAATATAAAAGTTTTTAACATTCAAAGAACATTGTGTTTAATTCCATAGATATAAAATAAAAAGGTAAAAGTTCATTATTCAAATCAAACAATCATTAATAAGATTCAAATTACAATAAGAAAGCTAGCCGGTAGAATTAATAATAATTCATAATTAAATAATAAACTCATAAGAGTTTAGTTAATAATTGTCACCACAACGTGGGGCAAAATAATTCAAAAGACATTTCTTAATAATACATAATATATAATATCTATGAGTTGACACTATTTTTAACCTTAAATGATGTTTATTCAGATCTTTCAAATAACATCAATCAGCTGCTATAAAACCATTATATATCGGTAATACTAAGTAGTACGTGCGAGTGTAATTCTTGATCTGTTTCAATACCAAAACACAGGTGGTCGTTACTGGAAAAATTACTGATATGCAAAGAAGTTTATAGAATTCCGTCACGCAAGGCTCTAATTATTATCATGTAGAAATTCAAACATTTCAACTAATGTTTTGCAATTTGCTAATATTTCTTCCTTGTACGCAACAATTAGCTCGTTTTTCAATCGAGCAAAAAAATTATATTGCGTTAATAACTTATTTAAGAATTCTGGCGTAAATTGGAAATTTAAAAATATTTAATAATACGAAAAAAGTAATTTTTGAAAGTTTGAAAATCTAGCATTTCTTTGCATACTTAATTACGGTATCTACGGTTTCAAAAACTGTCTGAGTCATCAGTTTTCCGACGTTTTTTCTCTGTCTGATCAACAATTAACCTGTAGTAGTATTTGATACTAGTGAAAGTGAATGTAAAAGCGCTCATCTTGGCTTAACTATATTTGAAAATTATATTATTTAACTGAAAGTGCTACTTCACTTTGTTCCTACATTAATTTGAATGTTTCCGTAGCAACGCGATTATCAAAGCGTCATTCACTTAAAATGTCAATCGTGTCTACACAATATCTTACCTGTCTCTTCAAATCATTGTTCGCTAATTGACACCGATCCCTCACTTTGATTTATTATTTGTCCTTAACACCACAACAATAAATATAATTTACAATAATAATTATTGCACAGAAGTTCTATCTCTATCCCAACTATGGACGGCATGATATTCGTCACAATTTGATTACGGGGACCGGTCAAGCTCTGGTAAATTTTAAAGGTGCCTGAAACTCGCCACACAGAGCTTTCTTTGGGAAGAACAGAAAGGATGGCTGGATGTTGATCATTACGGCTAATTGAATATTTATTGCTTATTAAGGCTAGACTGAGGCTTATGTCCAAACTTATACCCAGATAGCACAGGACGTTTTAGGGACGTCCAGTTTATGTCCGAATGTCCCAAGCTATTAATAGGACGTCTTTAAGACGTCCAGAAACAGATGTCCGAACTGTACGTTTTTGGTACGTCCATTAGAGGTACGACTGTCTTTATTGTTCCAGAAATTTGAAAAATATTTTTGCATGAATATTTGTAAGATTGATTTTTACAGATCTATTTGAATGAATAATGATATAAATAAAATAAAAAATACGTGAACTGTGAATTTAATTACTATATTATATACCCATCTCTTCAAAAACAATATTTTCTGTTAAAAAATTTATAAATATTGTCTATATATAATATGTTTTGATGGTAAGCCATCACAACAAAAATATAAAATAAAAAAATGTTTTGCTCTAATGAAAACTGCCATCATTACAACTGACACTGTGTTATTTCGTTGCTACGTTGTCACGCGGTTGCCACACGACCAATCACAGTACATTACGAGTTCCGACTGTTACGAGTAGATCCGACATATGACATTTCCAATTCAGATCATTTTCCATTTACTATTTAGCTACTTAGATTCAGTAGTTGCTATACATTTAGCGTCTTTTCTTTTGATTGTTTTGTCAGAATCGCAAATTCTGGTAACCATCTTTGATCCATAATTTAATTTCTAAACAGAAAACAAAATTGGAACGTAGCCAACTAACCAAATTAGAGCCATTACCTTCACATACTTTAATAAAATCCAAAAGTTTCACTTATCATTCTTCAGTAATTAATAAATTTCATAGTTTATTTTCAAAATTTGCAATACAACCGGTTTATAGATGTAAGAACAAGCTAAAACACCGTTTAGGCAACACTTTTGACAAAGTTTCCGATTTCGACAAATCCGGAATTTACAAAATCAATTGTGAGTCGTGTTCAAAATGCTATGTAGGTCAAACTAGAAGGAACATTTTAACTTGTTATAAGGAACATTTTGCACATATAAAGAAAAATAATAGAGAAAAATCAGCGGTAGCCGAACATATTTTAAATACAGGTCACACCATTTCTCAAGAAAGTTTATCACTTTTAAAACACAGTACAGACAAATTTCTAGGTAATTTAGAAGGGATGGAAATGTATAAACGAAAAAGCAATTTACTAAATTTCGATTTATCTCCAGCTAAGGGTAACCCTTTTTTTACATTATTATCCCCAACTAGTATTTAAGCAGGCACATTTTGGTTTTTAATTTAGTTTACTCTGATGATGGCTACTTGGTAGCCGAAAGGTCCTCAGTACTTGAGTTGTATTTTTAGTGGATAAGGGTGATTATTTCTTATTTATAGTGTTATAATATATCCACAGTGTGAACTCTTTTATAGTTTATTACTCCAAAAACAGTTTTCGGAGTCAAAGATTATATGATTTGTCGGTCAAAATTCACAAATTCACATGGTGGATAATTTTTTTGATTATGGTCTGATTCTATTCCATTGAAAATTGGTACGTGAGGGTTTTTGGGGTCGAATATTATGAATTATATTACTTTTATAAATCTTGCTCAAGGACTTGAATAAAATTAAAAGTAAAAAAAGCAAGCTCATATTCAAATGCACTAAAAATTAAAAATAATTTATTTAGATGTATAATGTAGGTTATTCTGTGAGTGACAGACCTCTAAAGATAACCTATTTGTTTGTATTCCAAATGAAAGTTTTGCGCGGCAAGCTTTTTAATCGACACTAACAGAATAACCAATATCACACTCTTCCAAAGGAATTATTTTTTACATTTAGTTTATTTTTCTTCTATTCACTCATTATTAATGAGCTTTTCTCCCACTGAGCAATGATTAAAACACTATACAATTTATTAACTGGCCTGTTGTTTAAGGTTGATAAAGCAGGATTGTCGCCAAATTACAAATCGACAGAAACTTCAATTCAACTGTGGCTCAAGCGATGTTCTGGGTGTCTGAACGCCGACCAAAACAAGAAATTTTATGATGAGGTCCTGAACATAATTCATGTTTTAGTTTACTTACATGAATAATATATAACATTTTGATCCATATTACCTTTTTATTTGCCCTGTCCTATTTTTTCAGTTTTTTTTAAACTACCAATAATGTTTATGAATATGAGTATCTGTTCACAAAAAGTTATGAAAGACAAATTAACTATTTATTTTCCTCATAACACCAATATTTGCTCAAACAGTGTGTTGATAAAAAAATTGTTGTTTTCGTGCGACTATTTTCCAAACGAATGACTACTGTAATAAAATCACAAAAAAATTATTTTCTACAATTTTATCGCGAATTAACATAAAATACATGAGAGTTCAAAATATGCAAGAAAAAACTTGTTTTTGCACCTACGTACGATGAAGGTCCTGTGTAGACCTAAAATAGACTCAAATCGAACGTCCTATGAACATCTGGTTTTGTAACATCGTATATCCATAGGATGTCCATAGGACGTCCGCCGTACGGAAAATGGACGTCCCTAGCAGTGGCGGCTCCTCGAAGGAGGCTAAGGAGGCTCAGCCTCCTCACCAATTTATCGTAATGATCATTCTCCATTTTATTTCCTGTTTCTCTGATAATTCTTTAAATTTTACAATTAATTCCCCGTTCTCAGTAGTTATTTTTAATCTGGCAACAGTGGCCAGAGGCTAGATTCTCTATATATCTCAAACGCTAAATACGTGTGGTCAACACAGTTGCCGTTTTCCAAGCAGTTCAATTGCTAGATAGGGTAAAAGAGCGAATATGGCAACGTCCTATGGAAGCTAGCCTCTCGTATGGAATCGTCGGTCGAATGGAATACGATTACTTGCTACCGCCCTTCCGCTAGAAGAATGCCACACGGGTCGTGTTCCGTTAGTTCTTGGTTTTGTAATTTGTACCGCGAGGCGAAGTAAAGTTAAGTAGTTAAGTTATAATTTATCTAATCGGTGAACGTTAAAATGATGAGTGACTTAGTTGCTGGGTTGTTAGAAAATCCATTTAGTGGATTAACATATGATAGAAAAGTGTTTTGTTAAAAATAAACGGCCTTTACCGGGTTTGAAAGGATTAGTGGTGACGATGACAGGTATGTTTCAAAATCGAAATACACAATAAATTATATTGCTTGCTATTTACATCTGATACAACTTCATGTTGGGGACACTCGGGTTATGATGATTTGAAAAATTTAGCTCGTGGTATAGATAGACATGAAAAATCGCAGGAACATATTACATCGAGTATTAAGTTTAAATTAACCGGTAAACAGAATATTGTTAAAGGAGGAAAACATATAATTTGGTAGTCAAGAAACTACATTATAAACAACTTTTTTTATGAAATTTTAGATACTATTAAAGGTCAAATTGAGATTCGATTTTCCGATTTACATGAATTGAAATTTTTCGACTTGACGAATAGAAAATTTTTCGAATCTTTTTCAAAAGAGTTTCCCAATACACTTTTAGATAACTTAGTTCTAAAATATACATTTTTTGATAAAATAGCACTGCACAATGAATTATGGGTTATATACCTACTCGGATAAAGATATTTTAGGCCAGTACGACATTCACGCCGATATGATAAAGTATATGATAGACAATGATATGCAACAAGTTTTACCTCAGTTTTATAAACTACTTTGTTTGACAGTCACCATTCCTGTCACGTCGGCATCGGTGGAGAGATCATTTTCTACTCTCAAACGAATTAAAACTTACATGCGAAATACAATGAGTCAAAATCGTTTATACAGTGTTAGTTTGATATCTATTGAAAAAGATTCAGTAAAACACTTAAAACAAAATGATACATTTTATGATAATATTATTGATTATTTTTCGCAAACTAAAGACCGTAGAATTCCGTTAATATATAAAAAAAATTTATAAAAATAATAAAAAAAACAAAATATGAAAAATTTCAAAATAAAAAATAAAAAATATCAAAAATCCAAAGAAAAAAAAACGAACAAAAAAAATTTTTTGCCAAGAGAAACTACACCTCCACGTTTGTTCTTGCTTGGCAACAATTAATTTTGGCACTGAAGTAGCTGGTACGGTCGCTGTGCAAAGGTTAAATTTATTGGCTGAATAGAGTATATTTTTACAAGAACGTTTTATGTCCAGCCTCCTCTCTTAAAAAGTTCACGAGCCGCCACTGGTCCCTAGGACATCTTCAATATCCGAAGCGAACGTCTAAGGACGTTCATGGGACGTACTTGTGCTATCTGGGTAATCATTATATTTTTCCTGTTGTACGTGCTAACAAGTAATAGTTAACATTCTTTTCAAAATTTAAAATGTCGTTTGTGAAAGAAATTATTAGTGAACGCGGAAACACTCAAATAGTGTACGAAAATTATAAGTTTTCTAAACATCGATCTTCAACTAATGAAACTGTCTGGAGGTGCATCAAATGGCCTAAATGTAAGGTTCATGTGTATACCATTGGGGAATCGGGTAGTTTGGTTGTTACAACATTAAAAAATCAACATAATCAAGAACCTGAAGAAAAAATTGCTAGACAAGTTCTTAGTGTTGCTTGCAAAGAAAAGCGGAAGAACAACCTACAGAGAGACCAACTAAAATATTCCATAAAGAATTAACTTCAAATGGCATTTCCTCTAATTTTTGTGCAGAAACATTTACTTCCCAGGACCTAGAATACGTCAAAGAAAATATGTACAATAGACGTCGCAAAACATTGTCAACTTTGCCTCGCTCTGCCAACGAAGTTCACCGTTATCTGCAAGAACATTCGTACAAAACGTCAAAAGAGGAAAACTTTGTTCTGGATAATGATTTCCGAAATGGAATTGTAATTTTTAGCTGCCAAACAAATTTAAAATTTTTATGTAAGTCGAGTTCTATATACATGGATGGCACATTCCAATACTGTACAAAATTTTTAACACAACCATTTACTATACATGGTTACATAAATGGACAATATTATATACCGCTAGTGTTTAGTTCACTGAAAAACAAATCAGAAGAAACTTATAGACTCTGTTTGGAAAAAATTAAGTTTAATTCAACTTTTATTCCTGAGAAAGTAGTGGTTGATTTTGAAATTGCCATTCATAATACAGTTCGTAAAGTGTGGGATAACGTTACAATTATTGGTTGCCGCTTCCATCTTACTCGGTCTTGGTGGCGTAAAATACAAAAGTTGTGATTAAGTGGTGAATATAAAAAAAAAAATTTTGAAGCTGGAAAGTGGCTTCGTTATTGTTTTGGTATGGTATTTCTAAATCCAAATCTGGTGAGCGATTTTTTTGTTTTGAGTTACTTGCGACAAAGCCAAATGACTATAAGTTAACGGTTTTTGCTGATTATTTGGTGGATTATTTTATATCCGACGAAGCCACTTTTCCACCCCACATTTGGGCTGAAGCCATAGGCGCCGACTTTTAAAAATTATTGGGGGGGGGGGGCTAAAAGTGAATGATGTGGGGGGGGGTAAGGGTCGAGGTTGAATATTTTACTTGGATCATCCCTTTAACGATAATCAACAGTTTTAAACTGTTGATTATCGTTAAAAGGACGAAAAGGACAGAAACTGTCAGCTTAGGTTTTGTATTGCTAAACTTGCTTGACGATTGTTTTCCACAACAAACCTTCATTACATTACAAAGGTAGTAGATTATGTATTCATTCGTGAAAGTGAATAAATCATTTTTATTAAACATAATATAGATACGAAAGTTTGTTTACAGTTTTTAATAGTTTGTTTATGGTTTGAATGGTTCTTTTTTGGGAAGGGGGCTGAGCCCGCCGTTCTGAACATTGGGGGCTGAGCCCCCCTTCCCACAACATTGGGGGGGCACGAGCCCGTTGGGCCCCATGGAGTCGGCGCCCATGGCTGAAGCTTCTTCAACTCTTAACAAAACCACGAACGCTTGCGAAGCCTTTCACTCTCATTTAAATAACTCTTTTTATGTATGTAATAGTGTAGCTACTTCTTGTAAATTTAAAAACTCAGCCACAATTCACAGAAAAGATTTTTTGCAAAAATGACTACTCTCCATTTTGTTAAAGTTGTTTCAAATATACATGGACACAATCAATAAAATATGTAGTATTATTATGTATAAATTGTCAATGTTCTTCTTCAGAGTGTTATGTAAAATCTATGTATTATAAGTACTTTATTATTCTTGATCATATGTTACACATTTTTTTATTACTCTGATTTAGTGAATAAATAAAGTAAAACCGACCTCATAATTTTAATTTTTTCTTTGTATTTTAGTATTTTAAAATCAATAATTATCTTTGTGACGAATATCGTACACGAATTTTATGTTTACCTGCGTACTGTGAAGAATTTCGAACCCCCCCCCCCCCCCCAACTATGAACTGCCTTAAGCCGTTTTTGTAAGCTACTGCAACAGTATCCGTGCAGTCTTTTCCCAACTCACTCACTACTTATGATATGGGACAGTGCCTTTGTGATGATTTCTACTACTTTTATTATACCATGCGTTTCATTGAACTGAATACTATATACCCTTTGACTAGACCCTAGATGATGAATATATGATACAAATTGATCTTTGAATATATCATTGATATTTAATCTTATACTTAATACATATCGTGCGATGCTCTGCAATATTTGAATCTTTTGAATAACAATAATACTTATTTTTTTATTTCTCTGTTTGATTTGTATGGTGAGGCACTGCCTCCCCTGTCTACTCAGAAAAGCCGCCAATGGTAGGAATATTTGAAAATGTAATAGGATTTGGAGCAAGATTTTCTAGGAAATGGCTAAAAGCCTGCCAACTCAGTTCGTAATCCACTATTTTAATAATAATCTTTGATAGCTTTCCGAAGTTTGAAATAGTGAATTGAACATTTCTATTCATTCCAGGAACTAGGTAATGTAGAAAATATTGAAATCGATTAAATTGTAATTTTGATCAACTTTAATTATTACAGTAATATTATTACTAATAACGGGGTGACACGTTATATGGAGATTTTATTCATTATTGTTCGTAGATATTTCCATCATTAATTCGTTAGTATACATTTATATGAGAGAGCCTGCTATATCTGGGTTTAAATTATCGAAAACCTCGTTCACAAGCTGGATAAATTCGTCTCGTTGCACATCTAGAAACTTATTCACCTCAATGACTTTATCCCTGTTTCTGCTCACTTCATTCCTAGAACAAGTAAATAATCAATCCGTATTATATCTAAAACGGGATTTCTTAAAACTAATTGTATCAGCACAATTTCAATTAAAAATGCCGACGCCGAAACTAACAGAAACACGAATAATCGAAATTCTAACACATTAATGTTTTAATCCGCTGCTTAGCAATATTTTCTTAAAGCTTATACTTCAATCTGAAAAAAAATCGTAATTTCACATGGTGGGAGTGGATACTTACGTCTGCAAATCATTCACTAAATTTTCTAGCCAAGTTTTAGCGTTTGTTATTAGCTGATCTTCACGCTGATCTATCAATTGTAGATGTGTGTCATGCGAGGCTCCCAATACATTAGAAAGAATATCTTTGTCGCACATAATCTAAGAACAAAAAATATATTTCAAGTGATTAGCCTTTCTTAATGTATTTCGTTTGTTTCCTGTCACTTCTGAGCCTAAACCCTATCTAATTTCAAATTGATTTTTTTTTAAATTCAATTGTGGAAGCCGTTACTTTGTAATAGTTGATCATTTTAACGAAATAATAAACAAAACTACTTTGTTGTACTATCACTGATATTTAATATAGTCGTTACTATAGTTTCAACACTAAACGTGTCATCTTCAGACGAAAAATGAATTTAACAAATATTATATCTACTACATATAGGTTAAAGAAGGAATACAAACAAATTTTATGACTATAGGAAATAGTTCTAGGAAAAACCAGCGAGGGGGAAGGGGATTAGGTAATTCCGTGAGGAACTTAGTGGTGCGGGTATATTTACTAACTGAATTTAAATACAAAAATCAGGTTATTAATACATTGAAGAGATTACTGTAATATAAATCTAGTTGATCGTTTAGGATCTTATTATCATACATCTTCATTCCTTTGAAAATTTCCATTGACTCTAATATATTTATCTTTGAAATTTTACTTGACTATGTAAAAAGAGTTTATAGACTAACTTGTTCAGAGTGTGATAGTTTTTACATAGGTAGATCTTGCCGTAACATAGCAGTTAGATATAAAGGACATTTTCGTTCCTTTAAAAATAATAAAACCGATTCTTCATTTGCAAATCATATTTTAGAAACAGGCCATACCTTTCCTAATTTGAATAATGTCAAAATAAAATTTCAAAGATAAATATATTAGAGTCAATGGAAATTTTCAAAGGAATGAAGATGTTATGATAATAAGATCCTAAACGATCAACTAGATTCATATTACAGTAATCTCTTCAATGTATTAATAACCTGATTTTCATATTTAAATTCAGTTAGTACATATACCCGCACCACTAAGTTCCTCACGGAATTACCTAATCACCTTACCCCTCTCTGGTTTTTCCTAGAACTATTTCCTATAGTCATAATTTTTTTTTTTGTATTCCTTATTTAACCTATATATAGTAGATATAATATTTGTTAAATTCATACCTTCGTTTTCGTCTGAAGATGACACGTTTAGTGTTGAAACTATAGTAACGACTATATTAAATATCAGTGATAGTATAACAAAGTAGTTTTATTTATTATTTCGTTAAAATTGATTTTTCCCGATTATGACTTTTCAGAAGATTGAAACGGGCACGAAACATGTTTCATGTTTGAAGTAGATTATGAAGTTTTACATTTCTCTCCTTAATTTCATGCTGGAATTATAGTGTATAATTGAACAACAAATGTTATTTCTCATCTACCAAACTATGTAGATCATATTCTATGAAGAGCTTCTATCTACTTTCTTAAATATCTATACAGGATGTTTCAAAAATACTTTGATTAACTTCAGATTGGCAATATTTCAAGATGAACGACGGTCCATGGCGGCGTCGTTACGGAGAATTGTTATGTAAATATTAACAATTTATAAATAGCTCCTAACGCGTTGAGATTGTTTTATGAAATTATTTGAAACGAAAAATTTCGACGGCTTCGTTACGGAGTTGAATTGTTATAAAAATTAATAAATTCTAAACGCGTTGAGCTTGTTTTATAAAATTAGTGAATGTAATAAGCACCTAAGCACACTTATTTTAAAATTACAACAAGTTCTTAAATTTACCACCAGAGGGTTCGGTACGAATTTTGGTAACATTTATTTTGTGAAAACTATACTACGCCACTGATGTATGTGTGTAATGTATTTTCTATTTTGACAATAGTCTGAGACAATACCAAAATTTGCCAAAACGTCGGTTTTTTTTCGTGCATGATGAATTGAGAGGCGGTTTTCGGCATTCGATTCTGGAAGACAAGTAAAAAAAAGTTACCATCTTGTTTTTGCCCCTCATTTGTGCATAAAAAATGCATTATATTGAATCATTTTTTGAGCCTAAGTTTAGATGTTTTAATAATCGATTAATATACTACAAACTTAGTCCAATTTCGTTACTTGGGGTTTTTGAGGTCGCTGATTACGAATATATTGTTTAAAAGTACCCTCCGTGTACCTGGAGTACAGGAAGTCCTGGAGCACTAGATAATTATATCCATATTTGTTCAAATTAGATCCAACTCTTTACTATGGCATTTTTGTGGGTGCTAACAAAGAATATAACAATGCAAAAAGATCGCTGCAGATTGTATCAAAACGCATCCTAAAATTTATTCAACTAGCAAAACGCAAATTAAATGTGTAAAATTTAATTAATCTAGAATAATGGAGTGACAGAATTCAATTTCGAATTTATATGAAAAATCAATAATCTACAAAAATGAAATATATTGTATTAAAATATATCAAATTTCAAGTAAGTGAGGATGAAGTATAGTGATAGATAAATTAAACTTTAAATAGTTGTTAAAATGTTATATTTATTTCTATCATGTTATTGTCAGTCGCATTTTCATCTTCTGTGTTATTTTCATTTTCTATTAATCTTCTTCTTCTACTCCATCTGTTATATCGGGTGTTCGTTTTTTCACGTTAATGAAGTTAGAACCTAAATAAACTGTGCATGCGAGAGTGCAATGCCGGCCATGTTCCTTTTGCTGTTCTCTAAGCTTAAACGTCATAATCTTCGACGGCTATATTCGAAAATCAAACTAGGAATTCCCCTAGTAAAGAATTTAAAAAAAATCACCGAGGAGAGACGTAGTGCCCCAGGACGTCCTGTATACGAAGGGCTTTTTTAAATGACACATTTGTGATCAGCGACTTCAAAAACCCCCCGGGTAACTATTTTCGAGGCATTCTACATTGAAGTCGAATACATGTCTCAGGGGTGACGCAGTATTCCAGGAAATCCTGATCTCCAGGTACACGTAGGTAATAAATGTTGTATTCGTAATCAGCGACTTCAAAAACCCCCCGGTAACCATTTTCGATGCATACTACTTAAATGTCACATTCGTGATCAGCGACCTCCAAAAACCCCCCGAGTAACCATTTTCGATGCATTTTACATTGAATTAGAATAAATTTCTCAGGAGTTAAGCAGTACTATAGGAAGTCCTGATCTGCAGGTACAAATATCTAATTTTTAAATGTCATATTCACTGATCAGCGACCTCAAAAAACCCCGAGTAACCATTTTCGATGCATTCTATATTGGAGTAGAATAAATTTCTCAGGGGTTAAGCAGTACTGTAGGAAGTCCTGATCTGCAGGTACAAGTAGGTCATTTTTAAATGTCATATTCATGATCAGCGACCTCAAAAAACCTCGAGTAACCATTTTCGATGCATTCTACATTGAAATAGAATAAATTTCTCAGGGGTTAAGCAGTACTCCAGGAAGACCAGATCTCCAGGTACAGGTAGGTAGTTTTCAAATCTCTAATTCGTGATCAGCGATCTCAAAAACTCCCTAGTAACCATTCTCGATGCATTCTACATTGAATTAGAATACATTTTTAAATGTCATATTCGTGATCAGCGACCATTTTCGATGCATTTCGCATGTAAGGGGAGCAATATTCCTGAGTTATCGTACTCCACCAGGGTGTCCTGTGCACCAGGTACATTGGAGACATCATATTCGTATTCAGCGACCCCAAAAACCCCCGAGTAACGAAATTGGACTAATGTTGGTGTATATTCATCTAAACTTAGGCTCAAAAAAATTCAACAAAATGCATTTTTTTGAAGCACAAATGCAATTTCGAATGAACGCCAAAAACAAAATACTAAAATTTCTTCTACTTGTCTTCCAGAATCGAATGCCGGAAACCGCATCTCAATCCATCTTCCCCGAAAAAAACTCGAGGTTTTATATTATTCTATTCTATTCTATTTGAGAAATAATGGCCATTTTGGTTATGGCCTTGCCGATGGCAATGCGCGCAAATTTATCAGGAACGGCCCAACAGAGTTTTGTGAATGCACGTAATATTGCTGGAAGACCGCGAAAAACGCAAACGTCGGAATTGAATGAGGCGCTGTAGAGGAAAATTCAGAAATAAGCACAAGAATAATTGCTTCTCAATTCCACTCAAGTCACAGTTTGCGATGCGAACTTTCCTCAGAGTACTATTGCAAAGTTTCATAATAATCACATCAGGTCTTTGGAAAATCCACACGCAGTTAGTAAAAGAAATTTTCAATACCAGCAACTCTCATTCAACGTGTGGGGCAACTAGATGATTACTTGATAGGCCATTTTTTCTCCCATCTCGGCTTAATGGCGGAACTACCTTTTTGGAAAATGAGCTTCCTCGTTTATTGCACGGTGTAGCCTTAGAAACTCGAAGACGCATATGATTTATGCATGACGGAACTCTCCCGCTCATTTCAACCTAATGGCCAGGGATTACATTAATTTAATGTATCCGAATCCGAAGTGGGGGAGTTGAAGAAGGAAATCAACCGTGGCCACCAAGGTTCCCAGATTTATATCCTCTTGAGTTCATTTGAAGTCAGTCCTTTATGAAAGGTTAGTAGAAAACAAAAAGATTTAAAAAACCGAATAATCGATGATTTTGAAGCAATCAAAAACAGACCAGTTATGTTAGCGCCTGTAATATGTTCCATGCAAAGGAGATTATATTTCTGGATATTGGATATTTCTAAAAATTTATTTAAAAACAATTTCAATTAAACTAGATATTACTTTAATAGATGTTTGATAAATTCAAAATCAATTTTCGCATATTTTGTACGGCCAAATAAAATAATGATGCACCCTTAAACCGTTCCTCGTATCAGAAAACCAAATAAGTTTTCAACTCAAAAAAACTCGTACCGATGCCACTGGTTGAATTTAAGAGCGTGTTGTACTTTTAAAATAAGCGTGCTTAGGTGATTATTTCATTCATAAAATTTCATAAAACAAGCACAACGCATTTGTTTTTTTATAACATTTCAACTTTTTGTCAAGTCCTTTTGAATCATCCTGTATATCGGCGGCTTTCTATTAGAAACAGGTCGCTGGCTCACAATTTAAGAAAATGACCGAAATCCTTTGTTACGGGTAATCCCACTCATTAGGCTATAACTGAATACACCTTGCTTCCATTGATACCAATGTATCTACATTATCCTCTTGTTGAATTCCAAATTTGGCCATGGACCGAAATAACCATATCGTGTAATCGAAGGACTTAATCAACTCCAGGTGATTTTTATTAGAGATCCACGTATTTGCTAAGTAATATAAGAACACTAATAAACAGGAAATAGCCTTATTTATATATACAAAAAAGCTCGAAGGCACTGAGTGATAAAACTAGAATCACCAAAAATGTCACATTTGGTTTGACGAAAATCCATATGCTATTCAAGAAAACCTAATACATCTACAAAAATGCACTGCCTGCTTTAGGTATTCTCTGGTGTTAAGGAATTAATGGTCCTTTAGTTTTTTGAGAACAAAGGTTTACTGTCAATGGTGTAGGCTATTGGATTTTTTTTTCAAGGAAACCAACGATTTAACTTGAGTCACATGTGATTTCAACCAGAGTCATATTTCACATAGCACGTGAAAAATCCACTTCAAACCAAATTCCTTGGTCGTGTTACCTCTCAGAGGTGTGTTATATCGAATGGCCACCAATATCGAACGATCTAACTCTCATCTCATAAGACTTTTTCTATGGAGCTGTGGCAGTTTACGACTTAATTATATTTCTAAAATATGACTTACATTCTTGAGAGTTTCTGGAACTTGTACAGTTTGTAGAGCCACATTCGTTAAGAATCGGTTTGTGCAATCCGACACCAATTCACTGTATTCTCCTTCGTAATCCCTCATATGTGTAAATAAACCCTGTGCTGTTTCAATGAAAGTATTTATTAATTCTGTTACGGTGATCTCGAAGGTTTCATTCACTTCCGAAATTTGTTCGAACATTTCTATTTCAAGTTTCATCAACACTTTCCACGTAAGATGTAATATGACTTCGAATTCGACGGCAATAACGTCGACCTGTTCATTATAACCTTCCAGATCTATCGACATTGTGTCAAGTTGTTGCTGTTTTTCTCTAATGCTTGCAAATATCTCGGTTTTCTTTTTCAGGTATTCTTCCATGCATTCCTAAAAGATATCCAACCATTTGATTTTATTCTAAAATAGGTATAAAGTCATAAATAAACTAGAAAGAAGAAGCCTAGAAGAAAGTGGGAAATGATAGATAGCTCCGAACTGGCTCTAGGGAAGAAAGCGACATGGAATGTACCATCATCCGCAAAGCTACGAATGAGACAGGAGGTCACTTCCAACATATCGTTAATATAGAGTGAAACAAATATGGTGCTAAGGCTGATCCCTGGGGAACACCATATTAGATAACCATTGTATCGGAGGAGAATCCATCAAACACCACATACATGATCCATCAGAGAGAGCTCGACATCTAAAATGTACTAGTGCACTTATACAGATCCAAAAGCTCTTTCAATATACATAACATACAGCTAAAATTGAATGATTCAGATAATTATTGACTATATATTTCTGTTCGGGTGATATTCCATCGTTATTGCGTTACTGTTACTAATAAAGTTAGGTCAGTTCATCGAAATATTTCCTTGGTGTGCTGCATTTAATGACACTGCATAGTAAGAAAATAGATTATCATTTTATATTACACTCACATTCTTGTAATTTGTTTTAACTACAGTTATGTTGAACTAACTCAATTCCTTCACCTCAACATTCTTTTGATTTAGTTGAATTGTAGATTTATACAAAAGATTTGCAGGATGACATTGAACAATATTGTTTCGGACGTGGTCGAGTTGGCTCCCATTGAACAGATTGAGGAAGATTCCGAGCTGTAAAAAATTATTTTCTACTTTTTAGTGCAATTTGGTTTTAAAAAGTAGTTGAAATGTAGTGAAATGGCATTTTCAGCCACCCCAGTACCAAATTTGTGTCAAAAAATCAGCAACCTTCAAAGTTTTATTTCAGTAATCAAGAAAACCTCACACCTCAAAGGGATCTGATCAAAATTGCTAAGAATTGACAGCTTTTTTGATCTACAGAAGAATTCTGTGGTAACACTGGTTCCCATTTATTCGCAGGCAAACATGCTTGTGTATATGACACAGAACTTCAATAATTATAAAGTTACATCAATCCAAAGGTTTCAATCTACATTTTGTATTATATAAAACGGGTAGGACGTTTTTTCACATGTTCGCCCTGAGCTCTGCTTATAAGTTAGGATCTAACTTTGAACTCGAATATCTCAACTCTACACTCTACAGGATCGCACCAAGATGCGGTTTCAAATATTTTCAATTCTATCACTATGAAGTATAAGGGAAAGATTGTAATCAGTCTGAAAAAAAATCCGGATTTTCGTGAAAATTACTGTTTTGAGCGTTACTTACCTCACTATACTTCCATAGTATATAGTGTAAGGGAATTATTGTTCTTATTGGTCTATGGATTTAAAATTTCGCAATCGATTCAAAGTGGTGAAATGGGCACTGTATTGTTTTTGAGCGAGGTTTCGAGTAATATTTCTAACATCCATCATCATTTTTTCAAATTCAATTATGGTAGCTTATTACACTATAAGGACAACCCATAGACATATAGAATGGACTGCGCGTGGTAATGCTAAGCGCGGATACTGCTGGCGAGAGAGAGGGGAAACGAAGAGGCCTACTTCTAGCTTTGTTGCGCGCAGGGCTGTTTGTTATGTTATGAGCGCGCCCCGTGTTGGCAAAACTAGCTACAGTCATGCTGCATTTCCATGGCAACGCAGTGACCAATAGAAATGCAATAGACAAAGACAGAGTAGGCCTCGTAGTTTTCCCTCTCTTTCGCCTACAGTATTCACGCTTAGCATTGCCACACGTAGTCCATTCTATATGTCGATGGGACAACCGCGTTTTTCTGGTTATAAATATATAACGCTCGTATATATTTAACCTGCGGGAATGTTCGAAATTCTCATTTTTAAGATTCAAGCTACGTTATCGACGTGACGTCACGATCTATTTTCTGTCTTTAATCTGTCTAGACTGTATGATGCTATGGTGCATTTTGATAGTTCAAGTGTCAGTATAAAACAAGGTTACCTTATAGTGGATAATTAGGAAAGTCAACCTGACAGCAGGTCCCCCATGAAAGTGGGGGAAGTCACGTGATCAATTGATCACAGCTTTTTTGAGATGATTATGTGTGTGCGTGAGTATATAATCCCCTGTGGACACGATTGCGCCGTTCCTGTTTGGAATCGAAATTTTTGAAATCGCTTCAAACTGGTGAAATAGTAACTATACTGCGGTAGCTCCGTTTCAAGACTTACTTTATCGACGTGTGACGTCACATATTTACATTGAATTACTCCGTGATATGAAAGTAAAGTTGACAATAAATAGTCCTGACAGCAAAATATAGTAAGACATAGAGTAATGTTAAGTTGAATAAACATTCAATGACGATAGAGTATAATTTAACGTATTATAATAAAGATTCTTGACTCAGGTATGAATTATATATACATTCTCGGGAAATAGGTCACGTTAACACTTATGCTTTATATTTTCGTCTTTACGTACGTTTCGGTCTCATGACCATCATCAGAAGACTTATTATTACAATAATATGATTACTTAGAACTAATTGTATCAACACAAAGCGTCCTTTCCGCACCAATCTCGTTTTGAATGCCAACGTCGCCGAAACGAACAGAAACATGAAATCGAAATTTGTGTTACAATATTCAGCTCTTTCTAAATTATTTGCAACATATTATCTATTCCTACGGATGTTACCGAAATTTTTCAAACTTGACCTTGTAACGTTGTATACGTTACTATGTCTAATTGCTTCAATAATCTTTTGGCTCGGAATTATAGATAATTAAACTTGGAAAGAGATGGTCAACGATATCTATATTTTAATAGCGTGAATCAATTATTTTATTGTACGAAAACTCAAAAGAGGTCTCGCGATACGCTATGAGAGGGGAGACTAGAAAACGGAAATCGACGGAATCTCATCTTGGTGTGAATATTTGACGGAGTAAGTCAAAATATTATTGTTTCTTCAATATTTTACTAATTGGCTATATTTAAAGATTATTATCGACAGAGAACACGTAATTTGATGTCTAATCGTATCTAAGCCTAGTTGTAGATGTGTATATTCTCTGATCGATGATATTTTCCAATAACTATATGAATATCGACTCATCCACGTGTTCAAACCAGATCATTTTTGCTTGCTCAAATCTAAATTAGATAATCATTCTTCCTCTTGTCTTTATTCAGAATCTAATTTGTCAAATTAGTAGTCAGAATGGTTTATGTCGTTCTCTAAGGCTTGTTTAACATATGAATTATCCACGTGGTTGCGTGGTATTCCTAATCAGTTGTTTATGTTCTCTAACCAAAATTGTTTTCATCTACAAATTAATTTCTTGAATTCAAACCTCATATTCCTTAGTAAAATTAATTATTCAAATTATTAAATTTGTTTTACTTTCAATTTTTATAGTATTGAACTTTGTTAATTTATGAAATAATAATTCTGTTATTAATCGAACTAATTTTGTTCAAATTATAATTCCTTCGAGGATTAAAACCAAATTGTTAAGTTGAAACTTGTCTTTAATTCTCTGATATAATCTGAAATTCTTTACTGATGATTCTACCTTAACTTTTTTTTGCTAAAGCAATTGGTGCTCTGGGTAATCCGATCAATCAAGAATCTAAGGACACGTATCACTACAACCCCTGAGTGTAAAATATCCTAGTGAGCTAGTTGGGATCATTAAACACAAAAGGTCGAGTAGCCGTCGGTCTCGTATCATCGGCCTACCACATTTCATTGCCCTGGCCGCGAATCAATTGCCCAGAAACCTGGGATAAGAAGCACAGACACCGGACTTTGGGAGTAAAGCCATGTGGTGCAGCATTTTACTCACGCAGAGACAGATGTTTTGTTCGCCCCCGGCGGGACTACTTTAGGCGGACCCACTAGGGGCTCTGTTTGCTAGTCTTATAGATTGCCCCCTCTTGGCTATAGTCAACTCCACCTCCTCGTGTTACTTGTTTTACCAAGAACGTTCAAGAAGTCACCGTTCGGCTTCGTTCAAATAGCCTACCGCATACGTCTACCAAGTCCGTGAATCCATTTCGACCAGAGTTCTGGGATAAGGAGGCACGATGTCATGGTTTTAGAGGTGAAATGTATGTGGTGCACAGTTCACCGGATCTTATCCATTGACAACTGTTAGTTTCGCCCCGAGGGGTTACTCATCTTGAGACCCGCGCAAAGGACGTTGCTTGCTGAATCTACTCCCGGAGTCAATCCGGACCAAATAGTTCTCTCTCGAGGCCCTCAAAGCCTTAATGAAATTTTGCACACTTGTGCTTCAAAACTTATTACATTTCGAAAAAAACTACCACATCCCCGTTTATCACCCCTTAATGCTTATATCGGAATGTCGGAATAGATAAAAACAGTTTGGAATATATTTTTGGTTTTTGAATAAGAACTCATGTTTGAGATTTAAATTGTACGGAAAATGTTGAAAAGGTCACAGATCAAATTAAAAGAATACTTGTTACGTAATTCTTAAACAAGAAATACAATTCCGTAAATGGACTAATGGTAATTGTAACCGTTAGTTACAATAAGGTCAACTTCAAGCTGCTCCCAATATACGACTTTATCAAAAATGACAGTTGTGTTTGAGTTGTTTCAGTCCGCAGGTTTCTTCAGAATTTTTTCAGAAAACAATAAGTAATTAGAATTACACAAAAACGGGATTTTTACTCATTGTTATTGTATTGACACCCCTTTTGTCAAAAGTAAAATAGTTTATTATCTGTTTAGGATCAAAATATAAATACTCACTATGCTTTTCATTTGACTTTCAGCTTTGGCTGTTTCAACAGTATTCATAAACAAATCTACTTCTGCTTGTCTAATTTGATATTGCGCTTCTCCGAAATGGAAGATACCTTTACATTCTGAAAATATTTGCTCTTCTAATACGATATGATACTCCTTCATTTCGTCTCCAATATCTAAAAGTAATAGACCATCGGGGTCTTCTTCAAAGAACATATTAAACAGCTTATTTGAATTCAAATATTCTACAAAACCCTTTGCATGGCGAACAGCGTCCGCTTCTTCTTTCTCTTTCGCCATTCGTATTCCCTTTTCTACAGCTTCTATGCCTTCCATGATAGTATATTGTTGACTACAAGAGAACATGAAAATTTAATGATGTTTGATGTTTGATGTAAGATGTGTTTGGTATCGAAATAGTTGCAATAATATTTTGAAACGAATATTAGGGTCTTGCGGCTATATTCGAAGTGTTATATTAACAAGAAATTGTTTTCAAATAATGTCGATGTAAAACATTTTCAGAAGGATGGTGGTGTGTTGTTTGTGGGATTTCTTTTATTTTGGATGATTAGATTAGATTTGTATGGGGGTTTTGGGCTAGGAGCCTCAACGCCGCGACCTTTGCAGATATATTGTGTATGCCCTTTTGTTATATTAGAGCTCCCTGTCTAGAACCGTCTTTATTACTAGACTCCATACGCCAGACCTCAGGTGCTCCATATAATGGGAGGGTTATGGTTTTTCCTTTCCTGTCGTTCAGAACCTTAGCCTTGTTAGGCCTTGGCAGTAGCACAGTATGTGTACTGAGGTCTTGTTGGCAGAACCTTCATAGGGTTGTATATGCCAGTCCGATGTTGTTCATGTGTTTGTTGTGTCTACAATGCCCTGTAAGGAGCCCAACCATGATTTTAGTTGATCTTCTATTCTGGCTTAGTAGGTACTCCGTGAATTTTGGCGATGATTCTTTTTAATGAACTCTTCGGCTTGTCTCATTCCATTCTCGAGATTGATTTTTCAACCAAGAACTGTTATTTGATTCTCTTCGTTACCTTTGTAGCCTGCGTGGCCTGGTACCCAGATTTCAGACAGTCTGTTTTGACTGCCCAACTCTTGTAGGGTTTCTAAGCCGCTTAGCTGTCAGAGTATATGGCGATGATTTTTCCCTGAAACTCTCGCCTTAATAGCTCTTCAGCACAGTGATGTATTGTAGCAACTTCTGCCTGGAATATCTTCACGTATTTGCCCAAAACTCAGTGAGATCCTTGTCTTTGAGTTGGCTATATATTGTTATATAAAAACTCTTTACTGAGTTTTTATTTTGATTTAATTTTTTTTCAATTAATGAAATAATTTTACTTTTAATTCTACCAGCTAGCTTTCCCTTATTTATTTTTAATTTTATGTTTGTTTTGAATTGAATAATGAACTTTTACCTTTTTATTTTTATATGGAATTATATATGGAATTAAACACAATGTTCTCTGAATGTTAAAACTTTTATATTTAAATTTCTATGACTCTAATTTATCTCGGATATCTATTTTACCATGTTATGTTCAAATAGATCTATGATCTAACCTCAAAATTATTTACTATTAATATTTGTTTACAAAGTTATAATCTACAATCTTTCTTTCAGATTTACAGACAGATAATAATACAATGGAGAAATAATAAATAAACTTACGTTTAGTTTATATCCAAGAATATGTTTTAAAATGTAGGCAATGTTCAATTGGCTTGATCTTCTTATTAATTTGATAACCGTACACAATTTCTCTGCTATACACAATAAACACAGGTAAACTATTTTGGCTACTTCTTTTGAATTCAGGAACTGTTGAAAATTGTTAACTTAGTTTTATTCTTTTTATTAAAGATACAAAACTCTTTAATGATGTTTGGAACTTTATCGAAGGCTGGCTATCGTTCGAACACTTGGGTTCACCGATGTTTATCCAATAAACTAAGGTTATGGAAACTTTATGAGTTGCTTGAGTACCTTGACTCTTCAGATGTTGATGGCTAACTAACTTGGCTTGTCTTCAGATGCCTTTTATAGGCCTTCAAAACCGACGCTACTTGATGTCATATTCAACCTATGAGGTGCTTTCTTCACCTATCAAGAATGCTTTGATGATTGTTGCAAACTGACATAAGTATTACATTGTTACTCGTCTGACGTTTATAAAATCGCCTCGACCAATCAGAATTTAGTATTCTATAAATTTTGAATTATTGGAGATTTTCAACTTATTTTAAATGATGACGATTCCTTCTTTTTAAATTAATATTGCCTACATTTTTCCACACACTTTGGTATAAGATAACCTATGATTAGGTTATTATTAATATGATTATTCCAATAATTATTATAAATTTGACAGTAGTCATTCTTAAAAACTAATACATAATATAATATATCAATAACATTTCTTTAACATTATATAACTCAAATTTACTAATCCTAACATTTTTCAATAGTTTCTGCTATCTCATGATAGTTTTTGTAATCATTTTAATTATGATTTCTGCCTTCGTAACACTGTACGTTTATTCACTTTCACTGAAGTTCTTGTTTTACACTTCTATTCTAATTACATTGTTGTTTATTATGTTTTACATTGTTCATTATATTATACTAACTATTATTTAACTTTTAATATTGTTTTTAATTCCATATAATACCTTTTTATTAATCTTTTCTGATTTTCAATGTTCGGTAAGTTCTAATTTTTATCATTTTTATTGTTTAGGAAATGAAATCATAACAATATATACTCCTGCTCCTGCTCTTTCCTAGGTTTTTGAGCCGTCTGTGTAATAGGCCGTTCCTGCATTTATTGGAGGTCTTCCCTTCTATGCCTCTGCCTGTTATGACTATTTTGAAGTGATATTTGGGAAGCGATATTTGGGAAGCAACTCATCCAATGGCATCCCCAGTATGGGGTCGGTTTCCAACTCATTGTACATCTTACCGTGTAATTTGCTTAGGTGCGATTGTCCTCTTTTCAGTCTACTGGTAACTGAACTGGCTTCGCCTTGTATATATGAAGTGGCGGTATGTTCAGCAAGACTTATAAATATGCTGTTGGGGCTCTTCTCATAGCTCCCGTGGCACTCAGACAAACTTGTCCTTGAATGCTCCTTAGCCTTCGGATCGCCCCAGCCTGCTGTATCTTTCGCCACCATACCACCGAGCCATATGCTATCATGGTCTTAGTGACCCTGGTGTATACCCATGTGATCATATTTTGGAAACATTGTGTTTAGAAATTGATTAATTGAAGTGCGTGTGTGTGTGGTGTGTGTGGTGTGTGTGGTGTGTGTACGTGGGTACGCGTGTGCGCATGTGTGCCTGTGTAACCTCCTGTGGTGACGATTGCGCCGTTCCTAATGGTCGTATGGATCTGAAATTCTGCAGATCGCTTTAAAGTGGTGGAAATAGGAAATGGTTCGTTTTTGGGCGCGGTAACGCGGTTTCGGGTGGTATTTCTGACATCCATCTTCATTCTTTCAAATAGAATTATCATATTTTATTGAACCATAAGGACAACCGTGTTTTTTTTTATAAATATATATCACACGTATATATTTAACCTGCAGAAGTGTACAAAATTCTCATTTTAAGATTCAAATGACGACATAATCTATTTTATGTCTTTATTCTGTCGTACATTGCACTTCATGCAACAGCAAGTGTCAGTATAAAACAAGGTTATATTATAGAGTGAATAATTTTGAAAGTCAACCTGGTAGCAGGTGTCAGTATAAAATATATAGTTGTGAAATACATTATGTAGATCATTTCGATCGAATGTCAATATAACATAGAGTATAATTTAACGTTTTTCATTAGCGCATTAGCTATTCTGATAACAAAAGTGAGGGAAGTCACGTGATCAATTGATCACAACTTTTTTACATTAGATTAAGACATTAATCCAAAATAAAGAAGTTAATAATTCATTTATTTTTCTTATTTTTGTGGTTTATCGGTTTTATCTGAATAAATGGGTACTTACTGAAAAATTTCGGCACCCAACTCTTTTTCTAACGGTTTTATCAGTCTATATTCGCTGTAAACCAATTGAGGGAGAAATAGTGCAATATACAGCTGGAAGTTTTCCTCACTTGCACAAGGATTTTCTGCCATGTTCAAAGATCTCAAGTTTTCAAATCTTCTCAAATAAAGCACCTATGAATACAGAGAACTGAACGGTATCTTCTTATTTCTAACATGAGTTGAAAACATTGGAGGCGTATACATTGGAAAAATATTTGTTCGTAAATAAAGACACACAAGGACTGATTCTATCAAGTTTTATAGAATAATAATGAAGGTGAGGTCATGAGATTAGTTGTTTACATGAATTAATCACCGAATATCAACCCAATTCAATTTTCAAAAATTATTCAAAATTCATGGTAAAGTTTGATGCAAAAAACCATCAGCAAAAGTGAAGTACCTACCTATACATTCGTTTTTAGAAACATTCAATAATCTAAATCGAGAGTAGTATGTAAGTTATGTTTTACTATTAGCTACCACTTCCTGAAAAGTTCAGACTGTTATCTTCATAACCTTGATTTTCGACCCGTTATTTCGATTTCCGGACGCAAAATTGAGGTTGGAGAATTTAGTCCAAGGTTTAGCCGAAAAATAATGTCACCATCGTTTTCAGAACGTCGATTTTCGTGAGAATCCACTCTTAACAAAAATCGCATTTATAGGTCATTCTCATAAAAGTCAAAACATTTAAGTCTCTTCCACTTTTTTATTGTCAAAATTGCAAAAACAATTTTTACAAAAATAAATTGAGAATCATTATGTTTGTACGCTTCTATTCACATATTAACAATTGTATAAAAAAATGTTTATCGAAAATATTGTAACAATTCCCCAAAACTGCCCTCCGTTAACTGTCACACAACGTGAACATAATCACGTTATCCATTCGGACCGTAATTTCCAAATTTGGCAAACATTCTACAAAACACCAACGTTTAATTTACACTTTGCATTTTTGATGTTACTGAAAAACAAAGTCACCAAAATAACTAAATATCCTCTCCTCCGCTAGATTATTTTAGAAATCTATTAAAAATTAAATCGAATGTGCTGCCATCTATCAATCGGCTTTAGTACTACGCCAGTTCATATTTGTCAACACACCAAGTGACTCGGTTCTGTTATTTTGAAAAATATTTCGGATTTTTCTAGAAAAAGGCAAGTGTGTTTGTCAAGCATGAGTTACTCCTCGGTAACAGTTTCACAGAGTTTAATAATAAATCACAATAACAATCATAAACGACCGTTGAGTCATAATTCCCGAATATTCATAACCTCTTTTGTTTTCCTACAAATGGCGCAAAATTTTAAAATTCTTTCCTCCCTTAGTCTTATTGGTAACGGAGGGGAGTAACAGTAACGGAGTGGAGCTAGCTCATACGTTGATTATCCTATTACACATTATAATGTTTCTAGTAACTTTTTTTTTAATGGCAAAGACGAATAAAAGCGAATCCGACATAAAAAGAAATAAACACACTCGGATATAATATAATTATTGGATGCAATTGAACAGTATATGACACACCCAGGTGGAAATGCAAAGAAGCTCAATCGGTAAAAGAAAAACAGTTACAACATATCTATTTTTACGATATGGTCTTTATTCAATGGTACGGGCTCGGTTGATAAATGATTTACATTTACCATTTACGGAAAACACAATTCGGATAGTAATTTTACTGAATTATTCTGTCGGAGTCATTCTACTATTCACAGAGGTTCCTTGGTAATTGTATGACATTAGATTTCATACACCTCACACATTCAGATTTTTCAGGGCTTCCGGGATTGACACAGCGTGCACAAACCCCTAATATCTTATCTGCAACAGCCCCTCTACCCACGACCGGGGCTTCACATATGGCACAAGTGTTATAACGATAATTAAACGCACAACCACCCCAGCTTATACTTCCGGGATTGACACAGCGTGCACAAGGAGTTGGTGGTTTGGACGTCTAGGATATACTTATATTTCCGGGATTGACACAGTGTGCACAAATATATCAAAGACTCTATCGTTTAAGCATACACACTCTCGGACAAAATACTTGATTCTTTCAATTCACGTGTGGATGCAAAACGTGAATTTTATCATTGAGCGGTCAGACCTATGACGGAATAAACTCAATGGTACAATGTATTTACTGACTACTAAAGGATATCGGATATCATGCGAATACCATTTACAAACCACGGAATGCAGAATATCGTAATGCCGGAAAACAAATACTAAGCTATCATTTACCTTATGTTAATTCTCTGAATCACGATATCTATCTCTCTATATATCAATATCTATCAATTATATACCCCTCTTGATCTTTTATATGTTTTTCGAGGTTCTGGTCAAGTCCATACCACCAAATCCTTATTCTGTACCGTGGTCTTTTTCTTTATACTCTGAACAATGCTTGACAGATACGCTACTTTTTATATCTAAAACTCGCGCTCATATTGCTCCACCAATTCCTCCGCAGCTGGAAAAGGAATGTTATTGGAGTTTTTCGGTTGTACGCAGCTTTTACATATAAGGTTGTTCAAACTTTGATGCGTTAATTTACTAGATCCCTGTTTTTGTAACATGAGTTAATCGGGATTAATGCAAATATTGAAGCGGGTATGAATGCGCTATGTGTGATTCATTTATGGAAATAATCACACTTATTCGGAATTACCGAGGTTCAGAAACGTCACTACACTACATTACCGTGTAATACCATGGAATGCACATTCAGAGTCCACGCATTTCTGTTGAAATAATTAACTGCTTAAACGTAGTTTACGTGTAATACCCGTATTTTCTGCCTGACCAAAATAAATGATATATCAGATTTTAAGCTTCTTTACAAGACCTAACAATGAAAGTAAAACGGAAGGTGAAGAAGTTGGTCGATTCGCTAAAAGTTGATAAAAAAAAACTACTATTTGGAGAAACACTCACTTCTCAGCTTTAAGTTAACGAGTTCAATCAAAAGAGAAGTTTGTACAAAATATTTCTGGTGATATAATACGTCAACATGGATAAACCAGATATCTTTGTAAAATTACTTCGACAAATATATTATACAGCAAACAGAAAATAGAAAATTCTTGACAAAGCCCTGCATGCTAAAAAAACTGATGACTGACTTTTTGACGTAAGATGATAGTAGTCGACTTTGTAATGGCAAAAGAGACATCATTACATTTAAAAAAATAAAAAAACAGTAACGGTACCTTAATGATTCACTCAAAAACCTGTATTTTAATTTGTGTTGTTATGCTGCTAATAAAATTTCGTATGCAACATTTTGTAAATTTCGACCAATTTAGATGCTGTAGCTCAACGTTGAAGTCGTAGCACTTGTACATATATGAGTCACGCTAATATAAGCTTAATGATTTCAAAACTAAAACATTTAAATATAATTAAATGAAAGTACGCCAGAAGAACTAGTAAATTATTTTTGTTGCACAAGTGATAGACGTAAGTTATGCTTAGAAACTTCCATTCCCTTCTCCGTTAAATAGTCCAGGCTGTGAGTCGGGAGTTTAGCTATAATTAAAAAAAAAACATCTAGATTCGAATCAAACATTTTTTTTTGCATTAGCTTCAGGAGGTTCTAAGGATCATTCATACACCTTCAAACCTCTTGGGAACCACAACCCCATCCATTGGAGGCGAAAATGGCCCGAAATCTCCAAGTCTTGAATCGAATTCTCTACAAAAAAAAGTATTTTGGCATTTCGAGTGCACCTAGGAGGTTTTTTGGGTCGCTGAACACGAATCCGTAGCCAGATTTACTTGCAATCCACGTAGGGGTAGTCAAATCGACAAAATTGGTAAATTTCGCAAAAATAAAGAAAATTTAGAATCGTGTCAAATTAGCCATTTTTGTAAATTTACCACCCCTTTGATGATATTCGAGTAAATCTGGCTTCGGAATCGTATTCAGCTACCCAAAAAACCTACTTGTTGCATTCGAAATGCCTAAAACATGTAAATTGCGAAATAACATATAGGGGTGCAAAATTGGCCAATTTCGTCGATTTTACCACCCCTACGATGGATTGCAAGTAAATCTGGCTACGGATTCGTATTCAGCGACCCAAAAAAACCCTAGGTGCACTCGAAATGCCAAAATACCTTTTTTTGTAGAAAATACAATTCAAGACTTGGAGATTTCGGGCCATTTTCGCCCCCAATGGGTGGGGTTGGCGTTCCCAAGAAGTTTTAAGGTGTATGGATGATCCTGAGAACCTCCTGAAGCTAATGCAAAAAAAAATTTTCGATTCGAACTTACATGTTTTTTTTTCGGTTCATAGCCTGGACTAAAAGCTAACCTCTACTCCGTTAAATGCAAATATTGAAAATTCTCATTTGGAAGCTGAGAAACATTTCAACATTACCAAAACACCTATTATTCTATCTTCTAGTGCAATATTACATAAAAATTTGAATTAATAAAAAAATATTTTGGTTTTAACAAGAATGACCCATATGATTTAGCTCAAAAATTAGTTATATTGAAATGACTAATAAAATTTTAATAAATAGAAATTTGTACTCCCCTCAGATATCCTTGCTATTGAATTCAATCACTCAGTACCCTTTTAATTGTCCGAAATATTTTCACATATAACTTTATTACAATTTCATCTATTTTCGGGATAATGTTTGAATCAAAAACAATTTCTTCAGCTGTTATGAATTCAAAAGTTTGTGTATTATTTTGAAAGGCAATCAGAAAACCGATCGATTTGACCTTTGTATAAGGTTCCAAAAATATCCCTCGAACTATCCGTAGAGAGAAATTAATGAAATATCGAATACAGCGCGGTTATTCTAATCAAGAGTAGTGATTTATCTATGGTGGTATACTTACGTTATTCCAGTCGCTTATACGATTCCTTCCAATGCTTAATATAGTCAAATATTTCAATTTGTCCATGTTGTTGATTGTAGTTATAAGATTACCGAAGAAACTTAATTTTTCCAATTTCACAAGTTGATCTAATCCTCCTATTGTCTCTATCTTGTTGAATGATAAGTCTAAATCCGTAAGATGTACCAACGAGTCTAAGCCCTCTATTTCTGCGATCAGATTATTGTTTAATACAAGCCTTTTTAAATTTTTCAGAACCCACAAATGATCAATTTTCAAGATATCTGGAATATCAGAATGTTTGGTGTAGGACGTTAGCGCTTATTATATTATTCTAGTATTTCTAGTTACTTTTGTATTCCATCCTTATTTCTTGTGCTTCATGTGACGGTACACCTTCGAGTCGAGCTAGCCGGCCTGCTTCGCCTTTCGGTGTTTGCTCTAACAACATCTTTTGAATAAAATTGTCATCTATAACCCTGGGGTACCTCTCTTCACACGGATCCATTATTACGAAACTACCTACCTAACTCATTGAGATAAAGACAAATTTGTCAAACTAATTACTGACGAGTTGGATGTTACCTAGTAACCGTTATATCGATATATCAAATTATTAGAACACCCCCAACCAATGGCGTAGCCAAGTTTTTGAGCAGGGGTAGACAAGGTCTTGACACAACATATTTAAATTTTTGAAACCAAACACAATTTTCTTTCGGAATTATTGTCGAAAAAGTTATATGTGAGGAGCAAGCATGCAAAACATGTTAAATTTATTTTTGCCATTAGGTAAGCAGTGAATAATAACACAAATGTTACCACCACTTGATCCCCTTAATTTTAAAAGTCTGATCAAATCATATTGATCTTCTTTTGAAATCTTTTTATAACACAAGTGTAAAGTCTTTTCGAAGTTATTCAATAAACAATTTTGGATGTAACCCGTTTTGACGATCAATATGGATTAACACTCTGTGGTTTGCTCCATATTTGGATTGATGTCAGTTAATCATTTATTAGTATTATTATTATTATTTTAGTTATTAATATGTATTATTATTATTTCCTTTTTATTTGATAAAAATAAGATGAAGAATATAATACACCTAAGCCACGGGAAAATATTGTTAATACATGCCAATGTGTCATCGTTCAAACAGTGACAGTCTTGTTCCCCCTCGTGTTCAGCACCCCTCTCTCGAATAAAATCTTTTGGATTGTCAACATATAAAAGGCGTCAGTTTCCCAATGTGTTCCAAACTGCTTCGAAGATTTTTTTCTCTTTTTCTGGTATGAGACGACCTAATTTCCCTTTTTCAGTTACTAATTCTTATCTATTCAGTGTCCATTGATTATTCTTTTGGAATTTCGCCTAGACTAGGCTAGATTGTTGGTTTAGATATGTCGACGACACCAAAAACCAAAAATGACCTTTCTCCGATTTTTTGCGTTTTGAGACAAAACTATGGATTACGTGGAAAAATGTTTGAACAAAAGTTGTTGGAAAAATTAATACGCGATTTTTGGCTCTGGTCCGAAGTCGATTCGAGGTCGTGGGCCCAAGATATGGCCCATTTAGTGTGTTTTTTAGCACATTGAAAAATGGAGTACATCTCGAAAGAGTTTTTGTATTTTTCATACTCTGTTTTGGTGGAAAGATAGTATTTTTATTTTTAATCTTTCGATTTGTGGTATTACCTACCTCGTTTTTTGGCACCAAAATGGCATTTTCATATGGCTACCTTGTTGAAGTCTTATGTCGAGTATGAAAGATCGGGAAATTGTAATTTGGTAATAAATGTGTGCAGAATAATAAAATCTTACGAATCAATTTAGTTTTAGATCGATAACGTAGGTATTTCGTCTGAAATTCGTAAAATACGGGTTTTTTCAAAATGGCCGATTTTGGCGTTAAAAAATGAGGTAGGTCAAGATACCAGAAACCAAAGAAAAGAAATAAAAATACTATCTTTCCACCAAAACAGAATATGAAAAAAACGAAAACTGTTTGAGATATACTCCATTTTCCAATGTGCTAAAAAACACATTAAATGGGCCCTATCCTGGACCCACGACCTCGAATCAACTTCGGACCAGAGCCAAAAATCGCGTATTAATTTGCCCAATAACTGTTGTTCAAACATTTTTCCATATAACCCATAGTTTTGTCTCAAAACATAGAAAATCGAAAAATTACCATTTTTGGGTCCAAAAAATGGTCATCATTTTTCGAGCACAGGGTTAATCCAAATTTAAACTACACCATCGTATTCAGCGTGTCAAAATACATAAGAATAGACCAAAATTAGACCTCGCGGGAATTCGAACATAAAAATTCCTTAAATGCCTGAACTAGTGATATTCATTATATTCCTTATATATTATTTACTTGGTTGTAAATTTACATTGTTATGCTTGTCAATGTCAGTTTAGTTATTGTCAAAACTGTATGCAAGATTTTGTTTAATAAAGCTTTATCTTCTCAAGTCATTAGCTTTTTATAACAGGCAGCATGGTATTATTCTCTTCCTCAATCATTTAAATTCATAACATCCCAATATCCGTTTCACCATGGAAGTTGAATCGAAAGGTTCACTTCCGTTCCTAGATGTAGTAGTTAGTCGACAGGCTGACGCTACTTTGGGATATTATATGTATCAAAAACCCACTTACACCGACAATTACCTCAATGGTCACCCTGTCCCAAAACAATCTGTCATAAGCTCCTCTGTCCACAGAGCTGTTAACTTATCCCAACCACAATCCTTAAAAAAAGAATTAAAACACCTTTCATCAGTCTTATTATCTAATAATTTCTCCCATTATAACATTCAAAAAGACATAAATAAATACACTTATACGGCTAAAATTTCAAATCAACCTGAGCCACAACCCCCCCCCCCCCTTCTTTGTCCACTGTCTATTTTCCATATATTGAAAATATAACAGATTGAATTGCCGAAATCCTTAAGAAGAAGAATATTTCTACTCGTTTTTCCACAATTCCAAAACTAACTCAGTAGTACAACCTATAAAAGATCCCCTTCTGCTATAGTATAGCATTCCCTGTTCTTGCGGTAAAGTCTACATTGGTGAAACAGGTCGTACAGTAGCTACTCGTGTGAAAGAGCATGAGCGCTGTAGAATGCTTTGTGACACCAGTAGATCTGCACTTGCGGAGCTTAAGTTTGGCTCAGGACTCAAAACTTCCATTATCGTTTTATTTTTATAAACATTTTAATTTCTGTGAGTGAACAGCTTATTTCTTTTTCTTTTCTTTCAGCATGAATGGTCACAGAGAAAAATTATTCTTTTACTATTATAAATTTATCAACAAAAACTCGTTCTAGCTGATATTATGATTCACCCAAATTTTGGAATTCATTCAAATTCTTAATCCTACAAACAATCACCATTAGGATATTGCATAACATTTCGAACATTTCTACGTTCCTAGAACCTCCAAACATTCAAGAAAAATTGCAATCTCTACCTCCTCTCCCAATATTCCACCCCTGGCTCGCACGATGTCCTTCCATCATTACAGGCTATCCTCTCGTGTAGTCATAATACAGGTTTTTCCTCAATGGTACGTAAATATTTTAAGGGGTGATTCCTTGGTCAATTTTGAGTATAAAAGATCCTATAAACCATTCCTAAAATGCTCTGTTTTCGATATACAGGGTGGCAAAGTTTTATTTTTCTTAGGTATTTTATAAAATCTAGAAAATGGTTTGAGATATAGAGCCGAGTTTTAAGACAGATTAATGTGACTTAGAAACACGCTTCTTCACTCAATACTTTTTTCAATTTAATCAGTGTAGTATTAGCCTTACAGCAATTTTAACAAAAAAAGTGGTACGCCACTGAGCTTTTTCGAACTAGATATTTTGTTTGGATAGCATGATCAATTCTGTATGAAAAACTTTCTTGAGTTTTTCCTCCAGATGCGCCGTTTTTGAGTAAAATAATAAAAACTGTTATACTGACCGAACATATTGATGGAATTATTGATGAATATAATTTTGCAATAATTCTAATGTCCGCTGTTACTTGAGTTTGACATTCCACATTTTGAAGTAAGTCTGTGTCGTTCAAATCTGTTCGCTGTAAATATCTTATTATTACAATTTCATTAACAATGGTGAATTATCCAAATGTGGAAATGGCAGAAATGCATTACGTGTATAGCCTCGCCGACGGTAATGTATAAAAAGCCAGATGTATTAATCACCAGAGATATGCCAATCGTGCTTTGCCAGATAGTCGAACTTTTTCTAATATTCATTGTCGTCTTGTAGAAACTGGCGATTTCTACAAAGGTACATCTGAAGGTAGACCTCGAAGTGTAAAAACACCAGAAATTGAAGAAACGGTGCTGCACGAAGTTGATGAACATCCTGAAACCAGTACGAGGAAGATCGCTAGAAGCTTGTAGATTTGCCACCAAATTGTTGGAGAATTTTAGTGGATTTTTTGTTATATCCGTACCGTATTTTAAGAAGTACATCAGGCATTACTTCCCAGAGATATTCCAGAGCAGTCCGCTGTCAGTTGCTAAAAATCCGCAAATTGAATAACAAATTTTGTTTACGGATGAAGCTAATTTTTCAAGAAATGCAATTAAAAATTTCCCCAATAATCATTTGTGGACTGATGAAAATCCTCACGCCACAACCGAAACCCATTTCCAGCATCAATTTTTGGTGAACGTATGGGCAGGAATCATTGGTGACTACTTCATTGGCCCATTCGTTCTACAGGGACGACTTGACGGACAATCTTACTGCAATTTCCTTCAAGAACAATTCCCTTTGCTGCTTGAGGATGTTTCATTAGCAACAAGAAACCAAATGTGGTACATGCACGATGGCGCACCAGCACATTTCAGCGTAACGCTTCGTAATTATTAATGAGCTGTTTATTCAAAAAGTTGGATTGGCCGCTGGGGGGAGCACGAATGGCCACCAAGGTCTGCCAACCTCAATAGCTTAGATTTCTTTTTGTGGGGCCACCTTTAGACGCTAGTACACAATTCCCATCAACACAGTAGAAGAATTAAAAGAAAGAATAGTTGCAGCATGTAATACAATAAAAAACACTCATGGAATATTTCAACGAGTGCCCAATTCCATGAGGAGAGCGGAAGCGTGCTTATTAGCCGGAGGGGACAAATTTCAGCGAAGAAAAAAAATTTCGTTTCCTTAAGAAACTTGGACACTTCGAGATCAAACCTACAACCAATTGCGAGTTTGACAGTTTTTTACGTAAAATTGTCTGAGGATTGAGGAAAACTGCCTAGAATTTCTTCCTGGGGTCGTTTTATAACATTGTAGACAATACAATGGTTTTTTTTTAAGAAAAATCGTCAAAAAATCGGAAAAATTCTGGAAAACATTGAAAATTTTGGTGAAAATGGGTTAAAGTCACTACCACATCATTTTCGCCTTGAAGTAGACACATTTTGTGAGAGTTTTAGCCAGGTTAGAAAAAAATTAAAATATAGGTATTTTGGAAAATGGTTTTTCAAAAAAAAATATTGTTCCCATTTTCCGGATTTTCCTTGCAAGATATTTCTAATCAGACTGCAGCATCGTATTCTACGGAAAATTTCCTATCGATTATGTACCGGGATATCAAAAAGTATCAAGGGTGGTTGTGGAATCTAAAACGTATGTCTTAGTTTACGTTTGAAATAATTATGTCACTGTCACACTGACATCATCAATAACCTACAAATATCATGTCAGAATCTGTTAAGTCGTTGTGCTGAAATTTTCTAATCCAGTTTTTGAATCATGCCTCTTACCACACAGCACAAAATTTTCATGATTGAAGCCTATTTTTGAACGGGTGCGCTAGTTAATGGAAATTGGCAATACAGTCAACGTTTGTGTTTGGACAATTTTCGAGAGCAGTTCCCAAACGTGTCAATATTACTGGACAATTTTTAATTGTTGTTGGAAATGTCCCCCGTTTTGTTCGATGCACAAGTTAACGCGCATCCTCATGCTGTGAAAACCTTTTTGCAGCATTTCTGGCGTTATGGTTGCATATTGCTGAACTATTCTTAGTTGAAGTTCTTGCAAATTATTTACCGGAGTTGCGAAAATCTTGTTTTTTAAATAAGGAAATATAAAATAGTCCATAATTGTCAAACAAGGTGATCTCGGAGGAAACTCAACTTCTGTACGCAAACTTATCAGCCGGAGAAAAGCAATATTTTCTCGTGTAGTATGTGCTGTTGCACCGTCATGCTGGAAATAACCGTACCGAAGTTCATCATCGTTTAACTGTTGCACAAATTCAGCCAAAAAGTTGTGTCTGTACCTTTCTGCGTTGACGGTGAAATCGAAAAAAATTGGCCCAATTATTCTTCTGCGAGAAACTGCCATCCAAACACCGATTTTTTGAGCATGTAGTGGCGATTCAGTAAAAACATGAGGGTTATCATTGCTCCACATTCGCATATTTTGAGAATTGATGTATCCCGAAAGGTGGAACCACGCTTCGTCAAAAAAAAAAGTTAAGTCCAGAAGATCGTCATTCATTAAATTATTGACAAACCAATGGCAGTAAGCAAGGCGTCTGGGGTGGTCTGCGGGCAGAAGAGCTTGATATGCTTGCATCTTATATGGATGCATGTTCAAGTCTTTCTTTAAAATCTTCTGACATGTTCCCTAAGAAAGTCCAATTTCCTGAGAAAGACGTTACAAAGGTTTTGCAGGCTCCTCTTCCATACGTTGACGAACGTCATTGACAACTTCTTCTGTACGAACTCTTGGTCTACCAGCAACTTTTTTATGAGTCACACAACCAGTTTCGCGGAACACTTCAACACAATTTGTAAGGCACGCATAAAAATTGTCCAGTAATATTGCCACGTTTGGAAAGTGCTCTCGAAAATTGTCCAAACACAAACGTTGACTCTATTGCCAATTTCCATTAACTAGCGCACCCGTTCGAAAATAGGCTTCAATCATGAAAATTTTGTGCTGTGTGGTAAGAGGCATGATTCAAAAACTGGATTAGAAAATTTCAGCACGACGACTTAACTGATTCTGACATGATATTTGTAGTTATTGATCATGTCAGTGTGACAGTGACATAATTATTTCAAACGTAAACTAAGACATACGTTTTAGATTCCACAACCACCCTTGACCAAGATAGTTTTTGATATCCCGGTACTTTCAAACAATTTTTTAGGCTAATTATCAAATATTTTACGATAATAAGACGAATTTTATTTTTTACTTAAAAAAGGCCAAAAAAACTTGATTATGTTCTCCTCGGCGCAATATCGACACTTAAGACCCGAAATTTCGGAAATCGTCATATTTGTCAATGTAGAAAAGGTAGTAACAACTTACAGGGCGATCCCCGAGGGTGACCTGGGAAGGAGTGCTGATTTCATATGGAATAATACTTCTTCAATAAAATTCATTCTATTAATTTTTTTACCAATACAACAATTTTTATTGTTTTACTCAAAAATGGCGCATCTGGCGATAAAATCTCAAGATAGTTTTTTCATACAGAAATGATCAGGCTATATAAAGATAATATCTGGATCAAAAAATCTCAGTGACGTACCACTGTTTTTAATGAAATTGCTGTAAGGCTACGACACTGATTAAATTTTGTCCCAAAACTCAGCTCAATATCTCAAAACATATTCTAGATTGTTGAAAAAGGAAATAAAACTTTGCCACCCTGTATATCGAGAATAGAGGGCTTTAGGACAGGGTTGTAGGAACTTTTTTACTTAAAATTGACCCAGGAATCAACCTTTAAAATATTCGCATATCATTCAGGAACATTCTATATAGGAGTCACTACTGGCAGTGATATAAATGTGATTGCATATTGCAGGCTCCTTAGAGAAGTGGGCATTCGTGAATAACGTAAGGTGCATGCTAAACATTTCTTGGCGCTCCTTTAGTACCACACATGATGGACGTTATTCAGGTCAAAAAAAAATAATACAACTTTGCAAATAACATTTTATTCATTTTGTAAAAATATATAATATAGTAAATAATTATAGGACGAAGTAATTAAGTGATTAATTTCATATAATTTTAATATGTCTCCCATCAGAATGGACCCTACGTTTCTGAATAATTACTACCCGCAATAATTATAATTAATGTGCGTAAGAATAAAATAAAAAATATTGTATGAAAAAACAATTATAAACAGCTGATCTATCCAAGTGAAGTTTAAGCAATAGTTTCATTATAAAAGAATATTCAAAGTTGTCTTGATTCCTACAATTGTGGGTGTGTAGTCTCTTCAAAAAATATCACCCTATATCTAATTGAGAACTTCTGTATATTTCCGAAACTAACGACATAAATGCTTCTCTCTCCTTTTCTATAAAATGGTTTATTTCCATAATCTTATCCCTGTTCCTGGTCAGTTCTTTCCTGCAATGCAATATAGTAACATCATAAATACATATTTTATATATTGAATTTCAGTGTCTTTTGTTATACTGTTTAGTTCTTATACTAACGTTCCACATTAGATAGAGTTGTACGAGTTGAAGGTGAAAAGTCCCTGAATAATAAAACAGATGGCACCACAAACAAAAATCCCATGTGGAATTTGTGATGTACCATCTTTAACTAGAACGCATTGAAATTTTCAGGCTCATATGTCATTCTGTTCTCTTTTGACACCTATCGAAAGCAAGCAACCTTGAAGATTTTTGTAAACATGGAAAAAAATTAATTTCGCGTCTTGATTAAATATTATTTCTTGCTTGGAACAAACACGCAAACCTAAGCATCGCTTGTTAAACATTAAGGGGACTCTTCACCATAGATTGGAACGATTCACAAGTAGTTTACTGATTTTCGTTGTGGTAGTATGACAACAAAGGATGCCGAACGTTCTGGTCGTCCAATTGAGGTTACAACGCTAGAAATCGTCGATAAAATCCATGATATGATATTGGACGATCGGTGAGTTAAAGTGCACGAGATTGCTGAGGCTATAGCAATCTCAACCGAACGGGTACGTAACATTTTGCATAAGTTTTTGAATATGAGAAAGCTATCTCCCAAATGGGTGCCGCATTTGCTCTCTGTTGACAACAAGAGCGACCGTGTGACAACTTCAAAGGAATGTTTGGCGATAAGAAGTACTTTTTGCGCCGTTTCATAGCAGTGGACGAAACAGTGGACTTGTCCTGCCGAAAGGACAAAGTGGGTTTATCGGCCAACAAAGTCATGGCGACAGTATTTTGGGATGCACAACATCCATATCGATTACCATGAAAAGGGCGAAACGATCACAGGCGTATATTATGCAGAGCTGTTGGATCGATTCGACGCAGATTTGAAGCGAAAGCGGCCGCATTTGCTGTGCTATCTACGGATAGCCTTGTCCCAGGTTAGTTTCAGTGAAGTAAGTAACCAGGGGTCAATAGGGCAGACTGAGTAGTATTAAAATTGCAGGCTTTAATTGCAATTAATATTTGGTTACTTCTTGACTACTTAATTGCTGTTGCAGAAAATCATTTTAGATAAACACGGAACTTCCCAATAATTTATTTATAGCTTGAACATACTGTTAACTAAACTCTTTTATGAGTTTATTATATAATTATGAATTATTAATTAATTCTTCCGGCTAGCTTTTATTTGTATTTTAAATCTTATGTTTGTTTTGATTTGAATAATCTAATGATTTGAATAATGAACTTTTACCTTTTTATTTTATATCTATGGAATTAAACACAATGTTCATTGAATGCTAACTTTTAATATTTAAATTTCTATGACTAATTTATCTCGTGTATTAACTTCTACAATTTTGTGTTCAAATAGATCTATGATCTAACCTCAAAGTGATTATTTCGATTTATCTTTGTTTACCAAGTTATAATCTACAATCTTTCTTTCAGATTTACAGACAGATAATAATACAATGGAGAAATAATAAATAAACTTACGTTTAGTTTATATCCAAGAATATGTTTAAAATGTAGGCAATGTTCATTTGGCTTGATTTTCTTATTAATTTGATAATTCACTTTACCCGTAGGTACACAATTTCTCTGCTATTACACAAATCACAGGTAAACAATGTGGTTACTTCTTTAGAAATCAGGAACTGTTGATAATTGTTAACTTGTCTTATTCTTTTTTCAAAAGATATAAAACCTTAAATGATGTATTGGAACGTTGTCGAAAACTAACTATTATACGATGCTACTTGTGAATTATGGTTATAATAACTTTTAAAAACTTTGTACTTGACTTGTATAAATTACTTATTTGCTTCGGTTACTTTCAACCTTACGAAGCTACTGGAACACTTGAGTTCACCGATGTATATCCAATAATCTAAGGTTATGGAAATCTTTTGAGTAGCTTGAGTATCTTGACTCTTCAGATGTTGATGGCTAACTGACTTGGCTTGATCTTCAGAATCTTTTTAAAGGCCTTCAAAAAGGACGCCAAGTATTTTCAAAAATAACCAATGAGGTGCTTAGTTTACCTATCAAGAATGCAGACAGAACTTTTACATTGTTACTAATCTGACGTCTATAAAATTGCATCGACCAATCAGAATTTAGTATTCTTTAAATTTTTAAATATTGGAGATTTTCAACTTATTTTAAATGATGATGATTCCTTCTTTTTAAATTCATATTGCCTACATTTTTCCACACACTTTGGTATAAGATAACCTATGATTAGGTTATTATTAATATGATTATTCCTATAATTATTATAAATTTGACAGTTGTCACTATTAAAAACTAATACATAATATAACATTTCTTTAACATTATATAACTCAAATTTACTAATCCTAACTTATATCTACAACATTTTTCAATAGTTTGTGCTATCTCATGTTTTTGTAATCATTTTAATTATGATTTCTTCCTTCGTAACACTGTACGTTTATTCACTTTCCCTGAAGTTCTTGTTTTTCACTTTTATTCTAATTACATTGTTGTTTATTATGTTTTACATTGTTCATTATATTATACTAACTATTATTTAACTTTTAACATTGTATTTAATTCCATATAATATCTTTTTATTAATCTTTTCTGATTTTCAATGTTCGGTAAGTTCTAATTTTATCATAATATTGTTTAGGAAATGAAATCATAACAATACATTGATATTTCACTTTCTCTGTATAATAATAATTTATCTGACCCGGGGGAAGCACAAGGAAGCTCAGAAACAATAATTGTTAAAAACGCGGTCCAAACAGGCTATTTCCCCTTATTATAGCCTTGCCAACAAATATTCATATAAGTGTTGTTAAAAACGGCTTTTCATGCACCAATTATTAGCGAAAACGACCTGATATTCTGTCATATCCCCTAAGTGATCTCCGATAAGCGGAATTATAATTAAACACTCTAACTAGCCAGAATGGCTAGGAAAAGCGTGATCTGGAGATTAAATAACCAAATTATAGTATATTGCCGATTCAGAAGTTGAAATCAATATGACAATTGTTCTTTGGCAATCAAAATGCACTTACCCTAGTGGTCTATGATCACAATTTTCTCTCGAATCCCTTGTAGAATCAAGGCACAGAAAATTCACACACTCGATTTTTACGTCGGATTAAGTTATGGATGTTATGGAGTTGTCATAAAATGATTTTAAAGGAACAAACACTTTCCGCGAAACGCGGAAGACGCGAACAAGTCCAGCGCTGCTTCAGCCCTAGGAATACATAACCCTTGTTGTACAAATCATACGTTTAATTTTGCTACAAAACTGAATTCTAACCATGAGCCAATTCAATGCTACAAACTACCCCTACGCAAGCTACCTACAGCTTCGGGTTTCTCTCGTTTACAATACTACAAGCAAAATTTAACGTAGGTTGAATTTAACTAATTTTGTTGTTGACTTATATGAACACAAATTGATAAATTAATTTAATCTCTATACATTTCTTGTATTTAATTTGTTACAATCTTCACAAACAGGATATTAATTGATTTAAAAAAATATGATCTTGTAACACCAATTAATCTATATTAAGGTTATACATGACTTGAGTGGAACATTACTTTATAGAGACATTATCTCAACAACAATAAAAAGAAATTAAAAATACTTTAATTATTTGAGTTTGGAATCTAAATAAAATATATGACTTGAATTAATGCAACAATGGAGTATCCCTGTGGACATAAAGCTGGCTGGACTTACAGAACGAGTAGGTGGTGAAGAACTTCCCTTTTTTCTCAAGGTAATCAGTTTTTATGAAACAATTGAATCGGGAGCCACCCCACGCGCAAAGCTTCGGAAATATGTTTAATTTATAGAATACCGGGAGCAGAGCCCGCCCATACTATAAAATACAACCTATAGGAATCTAACTAGGCGAAAGAATCGTAAGTGACGGCTCTTCTCAACTCCACGTGGACTTCTCCTGACTCAGGGAAAAAAGGTACCATTAACCTCGTACAGTTCTACGTTTGCTAAGAATTATTCATGGCTGGCCTAGAGGTCAATGCTACAGGAAAGAGGGTACAGATTGCAAACGTCGCTAGACATATCGTATGTTCTATCAAGGTATAACAATTTATAAAACTTTCCTTTCGAATTAAATTGAATTATTCGAAGGCCCCAAAAAGTAATAATCCGTCGGATTATTATATTACACTTACATTGCACACACACCATTATCTTCTGTATCAGACTGGATGTGTTAGATATTTCAATTATACTCTTTCAATACTTACGTTTGCATATCCGAAATTAGAGTCTCTAACCAGGTTCTCGCTCTTGAAATCAAAGTGTCTTCCCGTTGGTCTATCAAAAGGAGATGCAAATCATGAGAAGCTCCTAAAGCGTTGCTTAGACATTCTCTGTCTTTCATTATCTAGGTTTGTAACAAACGAGAACTTTTAGCTATTAAAATAAAAATATTGGTATGTTATATTCCAAAATTAAATCTCAGTTCAACACAGAAATAATAGATACTGTATTTGCATAAAGAAAACTTCGGTGTTAATAAAAAAAAGAAACAAGTATGCTATGTCTATAAAGAAGTAAGTGATTGTAGGTTGTTAAATAAGGCTAACTGTTGTGAATCTATAATATAATACTAACAACATAATGTTCATGTAAGTTGTTTGATTCACCTTTCTCTGTGTTTTGCATGAACAATCTTTTAGCTAATTTGTTTTTTAACTTCACTTGTCATATAATACAAGATGGTCCAGTTTATATCATCAGAATTTCATCAGCCAATAGTTTATCGAAAAATAAAGGTAGTTTGTATAGTAAAATATGGTCGAATTTTGTTTCCTTTTTGATGTACAGGGTGTTAAAGAAAATAAATTATCTTAAATAATTTGTTATAAATTAATAATGAAAAAAGGTAGCCTCCTAAAATTTTGCGTAGATCTTTTTCTTTGTATTCTTCATTAAATAGTGGTTGTAATTATTTTATTTACAACACAGAGGCATGCGAACGGGTTTCCTCAAAAATACATTATTCAATGAAACGTAGGCCATTGTTTTTTTTAAGAACACCAACTGCAGAGAGGATTTGCCATTCAATTCTTTTTTGTATCGCGGAAGCCAAGCAACGGGACCCCCACGACCAATCCATCGTCCCTCAAAATGTCTATCAAGCCACTGACGAACATTTCGGTCAAAATGAGCTTAGCATCCATCAAGTTGGATCCAAGCTTGCCTTCGCATAACAAGAGGAATTTCATCCCACATATTGGGACTCTCTGTCTCCAAAAACTAACAAGTTTAGGGAATTAAGGCGGTCCGGTAGTATGTAAGGGCCAAAGAGATTTCCACTGTAAATCACGATCCAAACATTAATACTAAACTCGTTTTGAAAATTCCGTGGCCTGGTTTCGTGGGGGTTTTCATGTGTCCACACATGTTGATTGTGAAAGTTAACTATTTCTCTTCGAGTAAACATGACTCGTCTGTCCATAAAATATTGTTAACGAAATTCTCAATATTTTGATCAGCGTCCAAAAGCCATTGACAACCATTCTGCGATTTCCATCCCATGGATGCAATCCCTGAACTGGTTGTAGATGAAAAGGTCGTTTATGATCTCTTCTTAATACTCGTAAAATAGTGGTTTTGGAATTCAAAGAGTTCTCGAAACTCTTCTCTGACTTGTTCTAGGATCTCTGTCAAATTCAGGCTTCTTATTTCCTCGTTGGCGATACGATGATTGGAATTTCTAGGTGTAAATTTCAATCCATTATAACGTGTACCTTGCGACTTTTCGGTATATTGCTTATTTCAAATCCTGGGGCGCCAGATTTTCTAAAGGTTAACTTCTTTTGAGGACTTCTGCTAGGGTCCTCTCCACAAGGCTTGTCACTATGCTATCTAAAGATAGCCTTGTCCCTAGGGGAGCTACAGTGAAGTATAACCAGAGTGCAATGGGCAGAAAACAGTATCAGAATTGTAGGCTTTAATTACAATTGATACCTGGTTAAAACTTAGCTCGTTAAAGATGGAGCAGAAATAATTTAATAAAACAGGGAATTCCAAATATTAAAATATATAATGATTTTAACAAGTACACTTTCAAAATTATCAATATAAATGCAATTGAACGGTATTATTTCACAAAATTACACCCAGACGGAAAATGTAATGAAGCTCAAACGGTAAATGAAAACTCTTTCAAGATATCTACTCTACGATAAGTTCGGTAACTAAATTCAATTCAGCGGTACGGGATCGGTTGATAATTGATTCAGAATGATCAATTTGCGGAAAAGTACGAATCAAACAGGTCCTAGCTTAATGAACGGTATTCGGTAAATTTTAGATAGCAGCACTAATAAATGGAATGTTCAAATCACACTACAATATATTCGGTTATAAATTCGGTTGGTTTGGAAAATATTGTTTTCACTAGTTTTCCGATTGTACGATATCAGATTTTACTATCTTTCGGTTAATTACTCTATTTGAGTTTATTCTGTCACCTCACCCACCCTTGTACTAACTTTCAAAGGAATTCCCGGTAATTGAAGGACAGTGTTAGTCTTCATACACTTTACAGATTCGGAACCTAAACAATTAGGGCTTATACTTCCGGTATCAACACAGTGTGCACAAACCCTAAATATCTGCAATAACCCCTATATCCACGGCCGAGGACTTCTCATAGTATTAAGGAAATTATTACGATTCTCAATCGTCACACAATCACACAACCACCCTCAGCTTATACTTCCGGTATCAGCACGGCGTGCACAAACTGTTGGCGGTTTGGTCGTCTATGATATACTTATACTTCCGGTATCAGCACGGCGTGCACAAATATACCAAAGACGCCCCTGTGGTTCAAACATACTCACTCTATACACACTATACAATTACTGGAATATTTCAATTCGCGCGTAAATCCAAATCGTGCGCGATCTGAGCTATAACGGGATAAACTCAATTATTTCAATTCAAATTACTGAATGCTACGGAACTCAGGTATCGTACAAACGTTCACCAATTACAATAACAATCATAAATTACGGAAATCAATATATCGTAATGCCCAAAAATATAAACTTATTTGCTATCATTTACCTTCTGAAACAATTCACTTGCACGGAAAACTATTATTAATTCCCAGTTTTAAACCTGACTCAAACTCGGATAATTAATTTACTTCGATTATAATCACACTTCAGAGGTACTAATTTATACTTGAAATTCAAATAAACACAAGAGAGTAACTGCACTGATCGAAATTCAAAAACACAAGAGTCTTTTGACTGTCACGGCTTTTATATGTTTCCCGAGGTTCTGGACAGGTCTGCTCCACCAATTCCTCATTTTGTGCCCAGGGTTTTTTACTTATGCCCCGAACAATGTGACGCTACTTTTTAGATCTAAAATTCGCGCACATGACGTTCCGGTAGTTTCTCTCGGCGGACTAAACAAGTGTTATCGGAGTTTTTTGGTTTTTCGCCTTTTTTATACATAAGGCTGTTCAAAGTTTGGTGTCTTAACTGGCCAGACCCCTGTTTTTGCAACATATTTCATCGGAATGAAATGCAATTTTGAACGGGCATGAATTAGATTCATCTATTTGAATAATTATACTTATTTGAAATTACGGAGATTTAGAAAAGTGGCAATCACGGAATACACATTCGGAATTCATTCATATCTATTGAAATAATGAACTGTTCAAACTGAAATTACATGTAACATCCGTATTTATTGCCTGATCTAAATTAAATAATCTTTCGAAATTTAAGCTTCGTTACACCATGCATAAAAGACTGCTAATTCACATCAATTACGTCACTTAAAATCTTAAAATGAAAATATCGGACACTTGTGCGTTAAATATATACGTGATACATATCAACCAGAAAACACGGTTGTCATATGGTTAAATGAAATACTAAAATTTCATTTGAAAAACTGAAGATGGATGTCAAAAATACCACATGAAACGGGGTTACCGCACCCAAAAACTATACAGTTCAGTTCCTATTTTCGTCATTTTAAAGCGGTCTGCAAAATTTCAAATCCATACGACCAATAGAAAAGGCGCAATCGTCTCCACAGTGGGTTGGTTACTCACCCACATATATTGTTTCTTAAGGATTTTGAAAATTCGATGTTATATTTTCAATATATGGAAGATAGGCAGTGAATAAAGAAGTTTGTGGCTCAGGTTGATTTGAAATTGTAGACGAAGTGTATTTTTTCGTATAGTAGCTACACGTGTGAAAGAAGCCTTCGTGACACCAGTAGATCTGCACTTGTGTAACACATAAGTTTGACACTAATTATCAAATCCTTTTGGAAAATACTAAAATCCTAGCTTATCAGTGAGGACCATTAAGTCACTAGTCGATCATCTCCACCAGAGGTATAGAAGATACCATTTGGAAATGCTAAAGCACCAAGTGATCCAAACGCCATTTACGACGGGGATGGTGTTGGACATAAAGCTGCCAGGAGGAGGTACCGAAACGATGGATTGGACGAAAAACAAACACATATTTTCGTGTTATTTCCAAACGGAGTTCTCTATACCTCTGGCAGAGATGGTCGAATAGTGACTTCATGGTCCTACTCGTGCCAGCTGTCTGGGACTTATAGGTTTTCCAGGGCACAGCTCCGTATTGCACAGACCTCAGCCTGGAAAACGGTTGCGTGGGCACCTAGGGGAACTGAAACTTCCTTTTTGGGTGTACACGAGTAGACTCCGGCTCCGCTAGACTCGCCAATCGTAGACCCATCCGTGAACCACACGAGTTCCCCTGGCGGAAGCGGCCCAAAGTCTTTGTTCTCCCAGTCCATCCTGTTATGAGGACGTCAACCAGAATACTCAGTTTCAGTTCAAGCCTCAAGCCTGCCCTGAAGATTACACCTGTAATCGTTAGCAAAACGGCGGCATCAAATCGTGCTACTTTGACCTGGAATCCATCCGGAAGCCAAGAGTTTTCAAGATTATACTATTCACGAAATGTTTTTGATAGTGAGCGGTGGGAGTGTGACGACAGCACATTTGAAGGAATAGTTCAATTACTAAGTCGGAGCTGATGTATGAGCTTACCAACAATCATTTTTGTAAGGATTCGGGCGTTAGAATATTTTGGGGAAATACAGAGGATGTCTTCAATGTTTTTCATGTCATGTGTTCTTCGCATTCAGTCGTTGTGAATTTAATGATACTTTTCGGACATTCTACATATGGTCAGCATCAAGAGAATGCGTATCCACCAAATAATGAAATTAACAATAATTTATTATAGGTATTCATAATTATTTACTCACCAGCTGAAGAGGCTCCGGTATTGTGAATACATCTTCCGTGTCGTCAACATCATCTATATAATGTTCTGAGAATTTATTTTCTACCGTTATTGGAGCCGAGGATGAAGTCTCAGCTGGAATCTGTGCTGATTCGGGATCTTCATCCTGCGCTGCGTCCTGAACCGGATCTTTGGATGCTTCTCTGTCTGCGACTTGGATTTCAACCGGAGGTTCAGGCTGCGATTCCTCGGGGGGTGCTTCACCAGCCAGTTCTCTAGGTATTTGTTCTTCTTCTGCTTCTTTTGCTTCCTTTTCTGCTTGGGCTTTACTTTCTGCTAACATTTTCATCATTAAATAACCTTCTGCAGTTTCTCTTAAGTTGTCCGAGAATATATTCTCGTGATCCCTCATGTGGCTAAACAATCCTTGGGCCATTTCTATAAAACCATTAATCATGTCAGTTATCGTAAGCTGGTATAATTCGTTCGCTTCTGCTATCAACTGTAACATTTTCAGTTCCAGCTGCATAAGTTTCTTCCATATCGAATGTAATAGCTCATCAAATTCCTTAGTCAGTTCTCGAGTGAAATTACTGTATTCATCCAAGGTAGATTTCTCATCAAATACTTCGTGCTGAAAAGCTTTGATGTTTGAAAACATTAATTCCTCTATCTGAAAGAAATCCTCCGTCAGTGCCTGAAAAGAATGATGTAATCAGCATTGAAGAACTCAAGGCTAATGTAGAATACAACAAATTAACTTTGATGTGGGTCCCAGGACACTGTAGCATTGCAGGCAACGAAAAACAAGATGAACTACCCACACTGGGCACAACAGATTCATACATTGACCCAGAACCTGTTAGTCTAGGAGCTAGACCGATTTTGTGTGACTGAACATTAACCCGATGGCACTATGGTTTATCGTTAGAGGACGTTTCAATGACCAATTCATCTCACAGACCGAATTTTCCCCGGCTGCTAGATCTCGAGATACGGTATCCGCATTTTTTTTTGACTGGAGGTTAACCCCTTCCAAGTTGCGGTTACTTGAAAAGCATGCCATTCTTATACACTTCCACCATGTGCCATCATTTTTTATCGTGTCCGCTTATCAGGCGGACCAGTTAAAATTTAACCAAAAATGGACTGCAAGTTAACCCCCCCAAACCTGGTGGAAAATGTTCATTGGTGTTGGCAATTGTTAACATACCCTATGCCATCAAAAGTTGTCGGCCCATTTCCGAGTAATTGCCCATTATTTAGACCAAAAATGTTTCTTTTTTTCATTTTGTGGATAAAAGTTGCGGGTTACATGATGGCACCATGTGAAATAACTTTATTGGAGATCAAATAAAGATTTAAAACTATTGCCATCACTCCTTGCTTATTTGAACCCCCCAAAACTCCCTAAAATCATCCACGAAAATGAAAATAAATTAAAAATACCCGTTTCGATTTTAAACCCAGCCAGAGTCGCAATAATTCACTAATTTATCATAAAACTGGGCATAATATCCATATTTTTCATATTTATGGTTTATGTTACCCCCTACGACAATTTATCATACCCTCCTCACGCTGAATTAACGCCAAACATACAACTGTAATCGAGCATGTTTTTTTTTACAAAATTATTACGATACATTAATGTACCCCTACCTCCACGATTCATTAATTTACCCCCTCTCAAGTACATCATCATCCCCCTTTTAAACAACCCCTATGCAGAACAATATTAAAAAATCGGTATTCTTAAGCTATTTCATTACAACATTATATAACTGTTTTATTCCTCATTACAGCACTAAGCATATCACTAAAAGTAGATTATTTTCTCAAAAAAAAAATAGAAAAAATATATATATGGGTGATTCTTTCTGAAATCGGCCACCTTATCTTGCCCATTTTTTTTTCTACGTTTCAATAAATAAAAATGTACATCCGTGAAGCTTGAACGGTCTACTTTCTGATACTACTTGGCCTTTTTGAATACAGCGCGTTCCAGCGATGGGAGGCATGAAACAAGGGATGGACATCGATTAAAAAATTCATAAAAAACTCAATATAAATTGCAGACTAACGAATTGAAATTTGTCGACTCTTCAGTTGTATTTTTAAAGAAAATACAACAATTTTCATTCGAAAATTTTTTGATATATTGCTTCCTTTTGATGTTATTTCCAATTGAAACAAAATCAATTTCTACACCTTCAGATCAGTGGCGGCTCGTGAACTTTTTGAGAGAGGAGGCTGGACATAAAACGTTTTTGTAAAAATATACTCTATTCAGCCAATTAATTTAACCTTCAGTGACAAAATTGATTGTTACCCAGCAAGAACCAACGTGGAGGTATAGAGTTTCTCTTGCCCACAAATTTTTTTTTCGTTCGTTTTTTGTTTTTTATTTTTTTTTGGATTTTTTATTTTTTTTCTTTTTTTTTGGAATTTTTCGTATTTTGTTTTTTGTTATTAATTTTATCAACTTTTCTATATATTAACGAAATTCTACGGTCTTTAATTTACGAAAAATGATCAATAATATTATCATAAAATGTATCATTATGTTTTAAGTGTTTTACTAAATCTTTTTCAATAGATATTAAACTAACATTGTATAAACGATTTTGGCCCATTGTATTTCGCATGTATGTTTTAATTCGTTTGAGAGTAGAAAATGATCTCTCCACCGATGCCGACGTGACAGGAATGGTGACTGTCAAACAAAGTAGTTTATAAAACTGAGGTAAGACTTGTTGCAAATCATTATCTATCATATATTTTATCATATCGGCGTGACTGTCGTACTGGCCTAAAATATCTTTATCCCAGTATACAACGCATAATTCATTGTGCAGCGCTATTTTATCAAAAAAATTATATTTTAGAACTAAGTTATCTGAAAGTGTATTGAGAAACTCTTTTGAAAAAGATTCGAAAAATCTTCTATTCGTCAAATCGAAAAACTTCAATTCATGTAAATCGGAAAATCGAATCTCAATATTTGACCTTTAATAGTATCTAAAATTTCATAAAAAAAGTTGTTTATAATGTAGTTTCTTGTCTACCAAATTATATGTTTTCCTCCTTTTCACGGGAGAAGCCTCATCAGTTGAATAATTTCCAAATAAAATATTAAAATGAAATTCTGTATAACGGAAACTTGAATTTTATCAATGAGATGTGTTAAACGATCTCTTGAATGAATTATATTAGTGAATTTATGTTGTAAAATTCGAAAAATAAGATCAGTTTGTTCAAATATTAATTTAAAAGTATCAAGAAATAACAAAAATTTTTCATTTTCTAAATAAGATTTTAAACCAACAGCAGCATTCAATGAAACCTGATCTGTTGAAAAGTCATCACTGTTTAATATAAAATCAAATATTTCAAGTAATTTGTCTTTATTTTTATGGATGGTAAACTAAACATTGCATGTGATGTAAAATTCCATCGAGTTCGAGCATTACAGGGAATTCTGTTTCCTACTATGTTATTTAAAACTTACGTTTGTTTGAAGACCGTTTAAATGTCCCGCCATTACAGATGCCGTCGTAAGTCTGATTTATTCGCAAAGTCGAATCGTTGAAAAGTTTCCATTGAAAAATTGAATAAATTGACCGCTGTTCTTCCCGAACTAACATCGTAGAACCCTAAAAATCTTTCCACTAGTTGTCCATTTTTACAATTAATAATTTACCGAACAGACGAATTCTAATCTAACCTTATTTCGCGTGGTGTCACTCAACCATTATAGCCGCATAAAACAAAACAAATGCTTGCAAATACTGACGTGTTAGTCATAAAATCGCGAAGCTTACTGTCGTACTTACAAAACAAATCTAACAATTCCCTAAAATTACCTTTATTAACTGAATTTTCAGTTTCATCATGCTCTCTAAAAGCCAAATCTTGAAATGATAAATACAATAAGAAATCAATGATTTTTTTTAAAACTTCGCGGTTTTCTTTAACTGTATTATTATGATTTTCGATTTCGCGTGTTCGTGTAGAATCAATCGCATTAACAATATTCTGTTTACCGGTTAATTTAAACTTAATACACGATGTAATATGTTCCTGCGATTTTTCATGTCTTTCTAGGCCACGAGCTAAATTTTTCAAATCATTATAACCCAAGTGCCCCCAACATGAAGTTGTATCTGATGTGAATAGCAAGCAATACCAGCAATATAATTTATTGTGTACATCAGATCCCGTTAACCATACATATTTTTTATAATTATCAGTATTAAACGATCGATTTTGATACTTCCCTGCCATCACTAATCCTTTCAAATCCGGTAAAGGCCGTTTGTTTTTGAAGAACACTTTTCTATCATATGTTAATCCACTAAATGGATTTTCTAAGAACTCTGCAACTAAGTCACTCATAATTTTAACGTTCACCGATTCCGATTAGATAAATTATAACTTAAAATTTAACTACTTAACCTTACTACGCCTCGTGGAATAAAAACAACAACTAACCGCATTCTTCTAGCAGCGGGAGGCGGGAGCGCAAGTAATCGTATTTCATTCGACCGACGAATGGATACGAAAAGCTAGCCTCCCTACCCTGTTGCCGTTTTCGCCGTTTCACGCTATTTGGCGATTGACTGGTCGGAAAAATGTCAACTGTGTTGAACAACACAACTCAGCGTTTGAGATATATAGAGAATCTAGCCTCTGACCACTGTTGCCGGATTGAAAATAACTACTGAGAACGGGGAATTAATTGTAAAATTTGAAGAATTATCAGAGAAACAGGAAATAAATTGGTGAGGAGGCTGAGCCTCCTTAGCCTCCTTCGAGGAGCCGCCACTGCTTCAGATATCGAATCTCAGCTTATATTGCAAGATTATCATAACAAAAAGTTCTTATTTTTTCATGTATAAAACGATTATATAGTTCAAAATGTCGAATCTGAAAAAAATAAATAAAAATTGCATTTTCATTTTGCCTATCAATATGATTAGAATATGCATCTAAATTCATAAAAAAATTGAAGCTCTCGTCTTAAGTCGTGGTGATGATACAGTAAGATATATGAGAGGTGGAGGGAAACTGAAGCTGTGATTCTGCTTTTTATTCATAGAATAAAGAAGTAAAAATAACTACAATACGTAGAAAGTACATAATGTGTATCAATTTATTTGTTAATAAAACGAAATTTATTTTACAATCTGACAATTTTCCCACTCTCTTTCAAAGACTGTTCTATTATTTCAAAAATGGGTGGGTTCTCTACAACTGTAAAACAAAAATATTTTCATGAATCTTTACATTTGGAAAAATATGGCAGTAATTTCATGTTTCCAATGTAATTATTTTGAAAAAAAACATTTTCAATACATTAAGAAATGATTGTTTACGCAATTTTACTTACTTCCTCATTTATTTTAATAATAACTCTTGATTGACTTTTGATTGTTTGCAAAGTGACAATTTGAACTATATAATCGTTTTCTACATGAAAAAATAAATGAAAAAATAAGAACTTTTTGTCCTTATGATTTTTTTATAATCTTGCAATATAAGCTGAGAATCGATATCTGAAGGTGTAGAAATTGATTTTGTTTCAATTGAAAATAACATCAAAAGGAAGCAATATATCAAAAAAATTTCGAATGAAAATTGTTGTATTTTCTTTAAAAATACAACTGAAGAGTCGACAAATTTCAATTCGTTAGTCTGCAATTTATATTGAGTTTTTTATGAATTTTTTAATTGATGTTCATCCCTTGTTTCATGCCTCCCATCGCTGGAACGCGCTGTATTCAAAAAGGCCAAGTAGTATCCGAAAGTAGACCATTCAAGCTTCACGGATGTACATTTTTATTCATTGAAACGTAGAACAAAAAATGGGCAAGATAGGGTGGCCGATTTCAGAAAGAATCACCCAAATATATTTTTTTTCTATCTTTTTTGGAGAAAATAATCGACTTTTAATGATATGCTCAGTGCTATAATGAGGAATAAAACAGTTATATAATGTTGTAATGAAAAAGCTTATGAATACCGATTTTTTAATATTGTTCTGCATAGGGCTTGTTTAAAAGGGGGATGATGATGTACTTGAGAGGGGGTGAATTAATGAATCGTGGAGGTAGGGGTACATTTATGTATCGTAATAATTTTGTAAAAAAAACATGCTCAATTACATTTGTATGTTTGGCGTTAATTCAGCGTGAGGAGGGTATGATAAATTGTCGTAGGGGGTAACATAAACCATAAATATGAAAAATGTGGATATTATGGCCAATTTTATGATAAATTAGTAAATTATTGCGACTCTGGCTGGGTTTAAAACCGATACGGGTCTTTTTAATTTATTTTCATTTTCGTGGATGATTTTAGGGAGTTTTGGGGGGTTCAAATAAGCGAGGAGTGATGGCAATAGTTTTAAATCTTTATTTGATCTCCAATAAAGTTATTTCACATGGTGCCATCATGTTACCTTGTAACCCGCAACTTTTATCCACAAAATGAAAAAAAGAAACATTTTTGGTCCAAATAATGGCCAATTACTCGGAAATGGATCGATAACTTTTGATGGCATAGGGTATGTTAACAATTGCCAACACCAATGAACATTTTCCACCAGGTTTGGGGGGGGTTAACTTGCAGTTCATTTTTGGTTCAATTTTAACTGGTCGGCCTGATAGAGGGACATGATAAAAAATGATGGCACATGGTGAAAGTGTATAAGACTGGCATGCTTTTCAAGTAACCGCAACTTGGAAGGGGTTAACCTCCAGTCAAAAAAAAAATGCGGATGCCGTATCTCGAGATCTAGCAGCCGGGGAAAATTCGGTCTGTGAGATGATAACGATAAACCATAGTGCCATCGGGTTAATGTTCAGTCACACAAAATCGATCTAGCTCCTAGACTATGTACTCACTGTGCGAGGACGCGCATACGGGGACTAAACTACAAAGAGAGCGCTGCAATGTAGCTCCTCGAATGCACCTCGAGAAAACAGTTATTAGAGAAGCGTCGAATTGAAGAACTACACAACATTAGTAAGAACCAGATCTGAACAGTAACAGGTCTCCTCACTGGTCACAGTTCAACGAGAGGACACCTGCAGAAAATGGGGCTTTAGGGGTGAGCGGGGATAGTCTGAACCATATGTTAATCAATGGTCTGGATGCCTGATGCTATGGAGAAGCTTACATTTCCCTCCTCATACAATCGGAGTTATACCTGTAATGCGGAAAGCTAACGACTCTCAAGCTAGCTGCTAGCTGACATTATTTATAGTCACTGTAGCAGACATGTAATTTGTACAGGATGTCCCATTTTGGGTACTTTTGCGGGGTATCTCCTTTATTTTTAAAGATAGAGAGTTGCGGTTTTCGCGACACTGTGCTACTTTTTCGTAAAACTCAAGATGCCGTCAACAGAATTTTCATAGCCCTTTTAATTTTTAAGATACAGGGCATTTCTGAAAATGTTGCATTTTGTGACCCCCCTCGTATCTCCGTTATCCTTCAACTTATCGAAAAGGTAAAATAACATTCTAATAGTTTTTTTTTCGTAGAATGCAGTGGTGTAGATTACTTTTGTTACATATTTACTGTTTTTGAGTTATATAGCAAACTTATGTTTTTTTAAATGGAACACCCTGTATATTTATAGACTATAAAATTTGTCTTTTTTTTACCTTTTCAAAAATATATGATAGTATAAACTTTTTTTCAGAAACACGCAAATAATTGACAATTTTTAGAAATTAAATACATATTTTAATTGTAGGCCATTGATATTGTTTATGACAAGAAACAGAAATAAACATCAAATCTCTATCGCATTTAAGCTGTTTATTTTCGTTCTGTTGGTATCATTATTCGATAGATATTTATCAATTTTTTCGAATAATGGCAGTTTACGAAAATTATGAGAAATATGATATGATGGTATGTTTTATACAGAGTAATGAAAATTCTGAAGAAGCTTCGGAATTATATTTCCAAAGGTGAGTAAGCTATTATGGCTATGAAAATCTCTATTATCATTTTAATTTTTGCTTGTTAGATATCCAGAAAGAAGGCAACCGTTTTTTGGGATATTTGCACGTTTAAAAGCAAATTTAGTTGAGCACGGATCATTTGTTCACCCGCGCCCTAAAACATACAACAAAGAGAACAGGGAAAGAAAAGAGATAGATACTTTAGGATATATAGAAGCAACATCTTCGTCCTCATGTAGAAAAAATTAGAAGGAAATTGGTGTGCCAAAAACTAACGCTCAGAGGATCTTGAAGAAATATAAGTATCATCCATACAAATTTAATATACTACAACATTTGCATCCTGGCGATGCCGAGCGCCGGGCACTGTTTTGCCAGTGGTATTTGCAACAAATCGATGCTAACGATTTATTTGGCAGACTTGTTTTTTGGTCAGACGAATGCTTTATTTCAAGTGCTGGCATTTTCAATCGTCACAATACCAGGAACTGGCGTAGTGAAAATCTGCATTTAATGTTTGAAAGGGCACAACAAGGACGCTTTGGAGTTGAGATTTCATGTTTTATTTTGGGTAGACATATAGTTTATAGGATTTTTGAAGGAGGTCTTACAGCACGTAGATACCTAGAAATTCTTGAGGAAGTTATTCCAGAACTGCTCGAAAACATTCCATTAGCCCAGTATAATGCTGTTTACCTACAGCAAGATGGTGCCCCAAGTCATAACTCTAGGCTCTTAAGGGCCTTTCTAAATAATAACTTTCCTCAAAGATGGATAGGTACCAACGGACCTGTTAGATGGCCTCCACGATCACCAGATCTCTCAATTTTAGATTTTTTTTTATGGGGTTATATACAAAATGAAGTATATAAACCTCGATATGACGGCATTGCAAAACTTCGAGAGGCAATTCATTTAGCTTTTCGAAATCTGCGAATGAGAACAATGGTTCTTTTGAACGCTATTCAAAGAATCTCAAAGATGTGCCAATTTTGCATTAGAGAAAATGGTGGTCAATTTGAACATCACATTTAATTTTTTTTAATAATGTTATTTTTTTGTGTTTTTGTTATATTGTCACTTTACGCCACAAAACTGTTGTTACAAACTTACTGTTAGAAAAAGATCTATGGGAATTTTTTTTAATAGATACCTATATACAAGGTATCCAATTATTTGTTAGTAATATGTAAGTTGCACTTGTTTATTATTGTTATCCATAGCCTACTATTAAAATATGTATTTAATTTTCTGAAAATTGTCAATTATTTGCGTGTTTCTGAAAAAAAGTTTATACTATCATATATTTTTGAAAAGGTAAAAAAAAGACAAATTTTATAGTCTATAAATATACAGGGTGTTCTATTTAAAAAACATAAGTTTACTTTATAACTCAAAAACAGTAAATATGTAACAAAAGTTATCTACACCACTGCATTCTACGGAAAAAAATCTATTAGAATGTTATTTTACCTTTTCGATAAGTTGAAGGATAACGGAGATACGAGGGGGGTCACAAAATGCAACATTTTCAGAAATGCCCTGTATCTTAAAAACTAAAAGGGCTATGAAAATTCTGTTGACGGCATCTTGAGTTTTATGAAAAAGTAGCACAGTGTCGCGAAAACTGCAACTCTCTATCTTTAAAAATAAAGGAGATACCCCGCAAAAGTACCCAAAATGGGACACCCTGTACATCCCGAGGTATCGATTTCTGTTACACATTTCCGATTTTAAATACATCTTATCCAATATGTACGATAATTAAAATAGGCAACAAATTGGCCTATTTAAATTTTGTATGTGTACAGTTACAAGTGTAGTAGTGTAACATAGTTTTCTCTCTCTATATATTTAAACTTTGAAAATCTAATTAAGGAATTCATATTATTCCTATTCCTCGATTTATTTACAGTGTGGCCAGAACAAACGTGAAAAATATCATCGACACTTACATTTTTATTTCACAGAACACTTATAAATTTAACACACTAGAAGGCAAGCAAAATATTAATCAGATAAACTCGTGCTCAACAAAAACCATAAAATTCAAAAATAACAATTAAATTAATAATAATAAAACAATGATTATGACAATAGATCATGAAAGAATATTAAACTTTATTACTTATAAGAATAAAAAATAAGATCAACACCTAAACTCAAATAAAATAGCCTAGATAATCTGAATTAGCTCAAAAGAAAGAAATAAAACTGAGATTACCTATTAATTAATTCCCCAACCAGAATGAACCTAGGGGATCGAAACTAAATGAACTAATTTAAATGTAATATTGAATTTGAACTTGAATAAAAACAGAGAACAACAAACTTTGATTGGAAATCTAAAACAACTCTGATTTAGCGAAACCACAATCCTTACCAAAAATACTCTGAAGAAGCTACTAAGTTAAATTAATTGAAAATAACAAAGTGCCACGTGATTTCTCAAGAGAATAATTCAAGTTAGAAAATATAACTGACTTTTTTGTGGTAAGTTTATTTTTTTATAAGCTTGGATAACAACTCCTCTTTGCCCAATATGATTGGGGTAGTAACTTCTACCCAATGAGAGATAGGCTTGCCCCCGTCTAGTGAGCTGGATACAAAATTTTATGACCTTATTTAGACTTCCTTGAATATAGGTATGAATGAAAATTATATCGAGGTAATATTCTAATTACATGTTTGATAAGAAACGAATTTTATGCACGTCTTATATTATGGTTACGTGAGTAAGTTGTAGCTTCAAAGAAAAAGACAGGGTAAAAAACGTTTGTTTGAACCACAGCAAGCGATCAACCTGCCATTTCGAATCTGATCATAAAATATATTATGTTAACTAATAGTATTCTGAAAAGCACTTGCTTTCTATGTTTAGACCCTTTTCTGCTAAATACTTGTCCATAATAAAAGGCAACATAGAATATCCTATTTCTATGTATGTTCATGGGTGTTGTTGAAACGAGCTTCACTTCTAACAACTTTTTTGATATTGTTACGTTTCCGTTGTTACCAAATTCAACTATTACCGATCTATATTTTTCTTCAATATTGTAAAACATTTTTATTCATATATTATAATCTTTCAGATTTTTATGTATTATCTGATTACAAAACTTACTTTGAACTATTTTCTGTCAGTCGGTCATAATTTCATTCTCAAATACTTTTATATTGCAAAAAATAAGTAAAACTGTGATGTCTGCATAGCGTTCATTATTCTGCCGGACAAGTTCATTTACCGTGTGAATCCTAAATTGCTGGATTTTATCAATAAAGTACAAGCCATCGACAGAGGAAAAGTGGGATACCAGCTTTCTTCTCGAGTATGTACGCATCAATCTGAATAATGTAAGTAATGTTTTTCCATTCACATATAATGGGAAATTAATGAAATAAGTGAACCGATTTCAAAACTATTTATCATCATATATTTTAATTAACTGAAATAATTTTGAAATTATTTATCATTATGTTTTATTAATCGGTGCATGTATCACAAACTTTGCCGTACTCATTTTAAATACCGTCATATTTTATTTTATTTGTTAATTTGTTTTAATAAATTTTAATAAGTTAGTTTTACCAATGTAGTTTCTTTCCAATTATATTTAACTTATCTCAAACAAGAATCCTCAGGGATACGACATGCCTCTGGCCCCCAAACAAATATTCACTCAAAAACATTCAGTTCTACCAAAAAACTGACGCGTGACAATATCTAAATGAATTCTAATTGTTAATTAATAAGGCATCAGCTTTGCTACAGTAGTACAGATTATTATACCTTACCATATTTAAAGGAATTGTTAGCAACGAATTCGGTCAAAATGGCAATTTTACAAATCCTTGTAGCTGCGGTACCGGTTGGGCACCTATTTTGAAAATGAAATCCTTACTTTTCATATGTTGAATTCAACTTTTCCTTGTCCAGATGGATGGACAAACTTCATTGGTCAAAAAATGTGTCCACATTTTTTATATCATTTTTTCATTATATAGATGAATTTGCATGCATTAATATGATATTAAGATTGCCATTATTTTTATTTGAATTACATTTTAAACATAAAAACTAAAAACTGTCCGCACCATACTCGCTCTCACTTATAATGGAGACCTTTACTGCAGACAATACGTGAATAAGACAAAGGAACTAAAACCAAACACATATTATCAGAAGTCGAAACACCAGATTCAAAAGACAAGCGGGCAGCCTCCGATATCCCCCGAAGAGTACAACAGGCAAATGGTGAAGTACTGTACAGGTTCACTGTAGCTGTACAGACTAGTACATAGATAACTCTACTACTGGTACTAGAGTTATCTATGGACTAGTAGTGCGTGTAAAATATCCGACCGGAATACACAAAAAGCCCTAGTGGTTAAGGTGTGGCTGGTGAAAAGACCAGCATCCAGTGGCGGAACTACAATGCGCGGGACCCCGCAACGCGGGGGGGGGGGGGGGCAGAGCTATAGGGGGCCCGGCGGCCGCATCATGAAAATAGTGAAACATTCTCGAAACTGATAACCGACTTTACCAGCAAGCGCAAAAAAAAACTTTATTTTTTAATTCAAATATTAAGTGCTCTTTTTATTTATTTCCTTAGTTTGTGATTTCCGTGGAATTGCTGCACTCTTTCATCTTGAAAATTATACAATTATTCACAACATCAGTAAGTAAGTTTTATATAATTTTAATTCATATAAATAATGTTTAAGAATTATTGCACTCAACCATGTTAGAATGTGACGAAGTGGTTTTTCGATCGTCTCATTTATTTATGCTTTTTGGTAACGATTTCAAGACAAATATAGTTTCAAAATTAGAATAAGATAAAATTATATTATTTAAGAGCTACATATAATATAATTTATCCACACTTTATAATGGGACTTTGATTCACTGTTATGAACCGTATTAACCAATATTTTATCCACGTATGGAATAAAGTTAGTTTATTTCACTAAAGAAAGAAAGTCACTTTATTCCACTCTTTACTCTTAGCAACCAGTCGGCATAGCTTCCTAAGTTTCACCGAGTTTTAGCGGACATTCGGTGTGACATCTAAATGTCAGTTTTATTTATTTATTAAATTCGAATAATTTTGGCTTGATAAATAAGTTGATTGTGGATAAAACGTTATACGGCATTCGTGTTTTAGTCGCGTTTTATTCACTCAGAATATTAAACGCTCGAGCTAGCGCTCTCGCGTTTAAATATTCTTGCGTGAATAAAACGCTGTCTAAAACACTTATACAATAAATAACTATTATAAATACACATTAATTTTTTTTTATATAAGTTATTAAGTTTCAACATTTTTAAGGGATAAAAATGGAAAAAATGGTAAGCAGTACCAGCGGTGCAGCAAAAAAAGGAAGCTAAAAAGACAAGAAAAGTGTTTAGCTAAAATGCCAAAATTATCAAATTTTTTCAAACCAATTGTAACGGAACTGAAAAGTTCCAGTACATCGAGAGATGGAGGGGAGATAGAAAACGATGGCAACAAAGAAAAAATTCAAGCTGATTCAAATGATGATGAAATACATCATGGATCTGAAGATTTACGAAAAAATATAGTAAATTTCGACGAAGAGAGAAATAGCGACTCTAAGACTGGCGGATTATTTTCAAAGGACATTGCAGATTTTCAGAACAAAATATTAACAGATGATGTCAAGAAAATTATCATATTATCTGACTCATGTCGACCCCGAGGACCTTTTAAACGTGATCCTTTGCAAAATTATCGTAAGTTTTCGGAAGAGTTTTACAAAACTTCAACAAAATATGGATGTGTTGAAAGGCTGTGGCTTTGTTATTCTCTTAAATTGGATGCGGTATATTGCGAACCTTGTTGGTTGTTTTCAAAAGAGCTGCAGGATAACTGGCGATCACGAGGAATTAGAGATTGGCGAGGTCTTTCAAAAAAGATAAAATTGCATGAAAATAGTCAACATCATATGCAATCATGTTGTATATATGAAAAGTGGAGGCACAATGAAACAGTTGATAATAATTTAGAAGAACAGATTCGATATGAATCAAATTTTTGGGTACAAGTGTTAGAGCGACTCGTTAATATAACGTTAGTACTTTCTAAAAATTGTTTGTATTTTCGTGGTCATCGTGAATCACTTGCGGAAGAATATAATGGAAATGTTCTAACCCAAGTAGATCTTTTATCAAAATATGACAGTATTATGAAACAAGTTTTGAACATGCCACATGGATCTACAAAATATTTAAGCCATAATATCCAAAATGAAATTATACATTGCCTTGCAACACGTTTAAAGACAACGTTGATCGCCGATATTAACAATGCACCTTTTTATTCAATTATCATGGATACCACGCAGGATATAACAAAAAAAGACCAACTAAGCCAAATATTTAGATACGTGAAAATCATTACAAATGAAAAAAAGGAACCAACATCAATTGAAATTAGGGAAGTTTTTTTGGGTTTTACAGAAATACACAACCACACAGCTGGATGGACTATTTAGAGAAACATTAAATCTGCCTGAAAAGAATTACATAAAATTAGGTAAATGCAGAGGACAAGCTTACGATGGGGCAAATGTTATGAGCGGGGCATACAATGGTGTTCAGGCTCTTCTTAAACAAGATGTACCCAATGCTATATACATACACTGTGCAGCTCATAACTTGAACCTAGTTATAACGATGCTGTCAAAAGTTGCAAGAAAGTATCTAAATTTTTTTCAACTTTAGAAAGTATTTACACATTTTTCGGCAATAGTGTAAAACGATGGGACCTATTGTCAAAATTTACAGGCGAGTCGCAGATTACACTTGAAAAATTAAATCCAACACGTTGGGCTGGAAGATACACTTCACTTTTGGCAGTTGTAACGAAGCTTAAATTTTGAAAGATTATTTAATTTAGATCAGGCAATAAATACGGATGTTATATGTAATTTCAGTTTGAACAGTTCATTATTTCAATAGATATGAATGAATTCCGAATGTGTATTCCGTGATTGCCACTTTTCTAAATCTCCGTAATTTCAAATAAGTATAATTATTCAAATAGATGAATCTAATTCATGCCCGTTCAAAATTGCATTTCATTCCGATAAAATATGTTACAAAAACAGGGGTCTGGCCAGTTAAGACACCAAACTTTGTGCAGTCTTATGTATAAAAAGGGCGAACAACCTAAAAACTCCGATAACACTTGTTTACTCCGCAGGGAAGAACTGGCGCGAATTTTAGATCTAAAAAGTAGCGTCACTTTTAACCATTGTTCGGGGCATAAGTAAAAACTATTGGCACAAAAATAAGGATTTGGTGGAGCAGACCTGTCCGGAACCTCGGAAAACATATAAAAGCCGTGACGACCGAAAGATCGCTCTCTTGTGTTTTTGAATTTCGAGCCGTACAGTAGCTCTTGTGTTTTTGATTTTCAATCAGTGTAGTAGCTCTCTTGTGTTTTTGATTTAAATCAGTAAAGTAGCTCTCTAGTGTTTTTTTTGAATTGTGAGTCAGAGATTTAAAAGCTGTGAAATAACAATAGTGTTCCGTTTGTGTTTGTGAATTTTACAAAAAGGTAAATGATAGCAAATAGTTTATATTTTTGAGCATTACGATATATTGATTTCCGTAATTTATGATTGTTATTGTAATTGGTGAACGTTTGTACGATGCCTGAGTTCCGTAGTATTCAGTAATTTGAATTGGTGAATTTGAGTTTATCCTAGTCATAGGTCGAATCGCGTACGATTTGAATTCGCGCGTGAATTGAAATATTCAAGTAATTGTGTGGTGTGTACAGAGTGTGTATGTTTGAACGACAGGGGCGTCTTTGGTATATTTGTGCACACTGTGTCACTCCAGAAGTATAAGTATATCCTAAGACGACCAAACCACCAACGGCTTGTGCACACTGTGTCACTCCAGAAGTATAAGCTGAGGGTGGTTGTGTGATTGAGAATCGTAATAATTCCCTTAATACTATGAGAAGTCCTCGGCCGTGGATATAGGGGTTATTGCAGATGTGATAGTTAGGGTTTGTGCACACTGTGTCACCCCGGAAGTATAAACCCTAATTGTCTAAGTTCCGAATCTGTAGAGTGTAACACTGTCACACAATTACCGGGTACTCCGTGAAAGTTAGTACAAGGGTGGGTGAGATGACAGAATAAACTCAATTAGAGTAATTAACCGAAAATAGTAAAATCTGATATCGTACAATCCGAAAACTAGTGCAAACAATATTTTCCGAACAAACCGAATTAATAACCGAATATATCGTAGTGTGATTTGAACATTCCATTTATTAGTGCTGCTATCTAAGATTTACCGCATACCGCTCATTACGCTGAGACCTGTTTGATTCGTACTTTTCCGCAAATTGATCATTCTGAATCATTCAGCAACCGACCCCGTACCGCTGAATTAAATTTAGTGACCGGACTTATTGTAGAGTTGACTTCTTGAAAGAGTTTTCATTTACCGTTTGAGCTTCATTACATTTTCCGTCTGGGTGTAATTTTGTGAAATAATACCGTTCAATTGCATTTAAATTGATTATTCTGAAAGTGTACTTGTTCAAATCATTATATATTTTAATATTTGGAATTCCCTGTTTTATTAAATTATTTCTGCTCCATCTTTAACGAGCTAAGTTATAACCAGGTATCAATTGTAATTAAAGCCTACAATTTCGATACTGTTTTCTGCCCATTGGACTCTGGTTATACTTCACTGTAGCTACCCTAGGGACAAGGCTATCTTTAGATAGCATAGTGACGAGCCTTGTGGAGAGGACCCTAGCAGAAGTCCTCAAAAGGAGTTAACCTTTGGGAAAAATCTGGCGCCCGAGGATTAGAAGCTTACCGCAGTAAGCACTCTACCGAAAAGCCGCAAGGGCACGTTATACAGTTAAACTTCGTTTTGTGGATATAATGAAAGGGCTTTCTGAATTATCCTTAAGAAGTCAGAAAAAAGACGAACGCGAAGAAGCGGCTAGGCTTCAGAAAAATTTGAGTACTTTTGAATTTGTTTTTCTATGCGTGATTTTGTCTAAAATAAGTAAAAAGTAAATTTATCATCAAAATTGTTACAAACGAAAAATTTAGACCTCATGACTGCGAAAACGGCCAAAAATATGGAAATAAAAGATGTGATTAGAGATTTTGCAAATTTGAAATCCAGGAGGAAGGATTTTAAATTTTAAATATATTTTCTTTTGTTAATTTTTAATTGTTAGTAATGCAATTTTGTTCCTTTTTGTTATTTTTTAATAAAAATATCTACAAAAATTTGTGTTTCTTTTGTAGTAGGGGCCCGAATAATATTTTGCGGGGGGGGGGCAAAAGATTCAAGTTCCGCCACTGCCAGCATCCAAGGCAAAAAAAAATGATTTAATCAACGCCATAGCAAATAAGTTAAACTCAAAACGCTCCCGTTGTTAATCGTTCGGATGAAAATTTATTGATTCTTCATTATAAAAATTATACCTAATTTTGTATATGTCATAGTTTTTGCTTAAACAAATTTCTTAGCACAAAAGTCCGTTGAAAATATAAACGTATATATAAAATTCCGGTCTTATTCCGTAAATTATTACAAAAATAATATTAAATTTTTCACACCGACCAACTTCATTGTTATTGTATTTAAAATATGTTTACACTGTACTTAACTTATATCAGAAAGTGATAATCTTTTTATAGAATGGAAGATGTATGTGGCCTCAATTGATAGTAGCTTGTAATCGATTTGATTTCGAAGAAAACTGACCTATTATTGGAGTTTATGATGATTACTATCACATACCTACTGCACGGAGAGTGTCGCTCCTGGTTAGAGGTTTTCTTTGCTATTGTTTAAGCCTGCTTCTCAATCAAAATTGATAGAAAGGAAATAGAAAATATGATATACTCACAATACCCTCTGATTGGATTTCCTTATCCAATCGATTAACACCATTTTCGTACATAGTAATTTCTTCATGTCTAATGTAGTATTCTGTTTGTCCTAAGTTGAAAATATCTTTGCATTCAGCAACAACATTCTCTTCAAATACCAGATAGTGATCTTCGGCTTCTTCGCCCATTAACAGCAAAGCGTTGCCATCTGCGTCCTCTTCGAAAAAGGAAAGAAACAGATGCCTTGTATTCAAATACTCCACGAAACTCTTCGCATTTAGTTGTGCCTCTTGTTCTTCATTCTCTTTGGCTAGGGTAATTCCTAATTGCTCTTGTTCCTTTGTTATCAATAACTCATATTCCTTCCTTATGAACAACCGAAAAAATAAGATGATATTGAGAAATAAGAGCAAAAGAATAAATATATATAACTAGAAGACAACCGGGATGCTTCTCGGCATACCCCATATGTTTGAAGTACACAATTATATGGGCTACATCAATTATATTAGAATCAGTATGGATTTCAAATCATATGAAACAAGAAATGTATAGTTTTGTAATAGTTTAATAGATATTTATAATTCACCCATAATTAGAGCTGGCCAAAATACACCATAATGGGTATTCAAAATAAATTGAATTGAGTAGCAATTAAAATACAAAAACATTATTCATATATATTTGAAATACAAGATAGTGTATTAATATATATAAAACGAGCAGCTAAACTATGGCGTCTTTAATTTCTTCCTATAAATTAAAGAATTTAAAAAATAGTTTTCAAAAATGCTCAATTAACGATGGTGTGATAATATCCTAAGTACAAACCAAATTAACCAGCATCCTTTCTTCAAATTAATTATTTGAATATTAAGATTTGGCTTAAGTTTTAACTGAAGATTCAGATAATTAAACATGGAATTCCATAATTGACATCCGAGCTTCCGGACTTTTTGGCTGACCAGGTTAGTTCTATAATTTATTACATTTAGCAAAAACTGTATGATGAATTCTTGACGCTTCTGATTTGATAAGGGAATTCTGAGAACTTGCCCCCAATAAACTTAACTTATGACTTCCACAATGCAGGGCAAGTTTATTATTGAACCCACGAAAAAATATATATTATAAATATTGGAAATTACTTTCAATTTATAGATTTCCAAAATAATCTGCTAACAAAACAAGATAACATGAAGAATATACAGGGTGCAAAAGGATATATGTAAAAAAATTAGTATGTGATTCTATATCATATTTCCAACAAAAAAGTTCATATAATACATATTCCGATTTTCAACGGTTAACAAGTAATTCGATATTTTCTATGTTTTATGAAAATATCACATTTCCATGGAATTGACCTCTTCCTACAATCAACAACGAAAGTAGACAAAAGTAAATCATTGCAAATGGAAGAGGAATAAATGAGCTTTCATAGATACCATATTTATTGCTAAGTGTTATCATTTTTATTATTTTTAGGTTATAACATTTGGGTCACCTGTTATTTGATGAAGTCGTGACAATTCAAACGTCAAGTACTCAATATTTTTTCAATACAAATACGGAAGATAACTGTTATCAAAATATCGCCAAAGATCCAAGCTTTAGAACAGTATACACATTTGCTTGTAGATAAGAGGTAAAGCAAGTTACAACATACACACATAGCCGGGACATTTTCCAGAGAATTTGAAAAACCTATTCACAGCTTCCTATGATCAAACGTTCGACCGCTATTCCATAGCATACTAGATCCTCTAGTTTCATTAATTTTCATCCGATAATTATAATGAAATTCAACGATTTGAATAGTAGTGAGTTTATTTATACTATTTTAACAATTTCAAGAACAATAACAACCAGAAGTAGTACGAATTACATTTGTTCTGGATGCTTCGCTGTTCCTCTGTGTTAATTTGGAATTGATTCTTTTCTAAGATACATGGGTGATTGGCAGTCGTGGCTTGCTTAGAATAACCGCTACATTGCACGTACTCCTGTACTTTATATTAAAAATCAAGTAAGCAAACGTCAAAAATATCCTATATTAGTTTTTGTGACCCGTTTATCTTTTTGGTAAGAACACACAATGCCAGTGTTCGCTAACGAAAAACTAACCGATATCCATCTCATGTATGGATTCTGCAACGGAAACGTAAATGCAGCTGGACGAGAATATCGGAGACGGTATCCGAATAGGCGTCTTCCTCCGGTGCGAACGTTTCTGAGAATCCATGGAAATCTTCGAGAACGAGATAGCCCTGAACATCAGAGCGACAATCATATTACAGCATGACGAAGCTCCACCCCATTTTGCTCGTAACCTCTACAGATATTTGGGAGGAACAGATCTGACATGAATTGGTCGGGTAGGAACAGTTCCCTGGCCTGCCAGGTCATCCGACCTTACACCTCTCGATTTTCTGCCTGAGGCTACATGACATCGGAAGTTTACAAGAACCAAATTCCCACGGAGGATGAACTGAGGCAACGTATCATTGAAAAGAAAAATGGTGGGACGGAAGAGGTGAAGAGCACGGACATGTTTGCTTGAACATCGTGACCACTTCGAGCAAATTGTGTAATTCGAGCTACTTCTCATTGTTGAAATAGTATAAATGGACTTACTGCTATTCGAATTGTTGTATTTCATAATTATCGGATGAAAATTAAAGAAACTAGGGGAAATCTAGTATGCCATGGAATAGGTTTTTCCGATTCTTTGGAAAATTTCCAGTCTATGGGTATATGTTAGTAACCTGCTTTTCAACTTCTCTACAAGCAAAATTAGGAATAACAGTGAACTCAGTATTTGACAAACCGGGATGTGAGTTAGTGTTAAATCTATTTCTTCGCTATTGCATGTGCGATAAAAAAAATTTCATACTATTCTTAAGCTTCATCTTTGGCGATATTTTGACATCAGTTATCTTCCACATTTGTCTTGAAAAAATATTGAGTATATGAAGTTTGAATTTTCACGACTTCATCAAATAACAGGTGACACCCAAATGTTATGACCTAAAAATAATAAAAATGATAACATTTCGGCAATAAATATGGTATCATATGAAAGTTTATTTATTGGTCTTCGATTTGCATTGATTTGATTTTTTCTACATTCGTTGTTGATTTTATGAAGAAGTATAGAAATGTGATATTTTCATAAGAAATAGAAAATAGCGAATTACTTGTTAACCGTTGAAAATCGGTATATGTATTATAGGAACTTTTTTGTTGAAAATAAGACATAGTATCACATACAAATTTTTTTTACATATATCCTGATACACCTGTATATAAGTATTAAGAACTTCGGGAATGCGCAGCGTACTGAGCGACACATATTTATTCTGAAAACCACATCAATTTGATAATCGGCCATATGCTTAAACCGGATATGAATGGAATTTTCTAAAAAAACTCAACTGGAATATTTCTGCTCCCAGTTCTCTTTGCAATGCTTGAATCAGTTTATATTCGTAATACTCCAGTTTCGGCAGAAAGCAAGCTATAAACAACTCAAAATTTTCTTCCTTAGCACAAGGATTTTCTGCCAAATTTAATGATTTCAAATTGTCGAATCTTCTCAGGTACTGCACCTAGAAAACAATAAAAAACATTATTTGGGGTTGATTCATTCTCATTTTTACTTTCCTTGCTATACGTTGTATAAGGGGAATATTATAATCGCTCTAAATTAAAACTTCCGTTTTGAGCTATATTATTCTTGAGATGCTGTCTGTGTTCGCGTACGTATGTGCATATGAAAACCACTGTATATACGATTGCTTCTTTCCTACTGAGGTCGTATCAAAAAAATTCTTTTTGTATAATGTTCTGTGGCAGATTTGAATCATTCGTAAGGGTTCAGCTAAGTGGACAGGGCCTCCCATTCACCCCTAAACACAAAATTAGCCCTATTTTCATCCCCTTTTCTAAGATAATTTTGAATTAGTAAGAAAATTTTAATTAAGCCTCCAAAATGGGTTCTAGGAGGTTTTTTGGGGCGCTGAACACGAATCCGAGGAGAACTCATTCAATGGGCGGAAAATCAGGAAATTTCGTCATTTTCCTACAAAATTGCTCATTTTTCACGCGATTATCGTTTTATACATAAAAAATGTTGGCAGTCGCTGATTACGAATTTGATGATTCAAAAATTAAAAAATATCATTTTCCGGAAAAACAAAGAAAATTTCTATAAAACAATAATAACGTGAAAAATGAGCAACTTTTTTTGAAAATGACGAAATTTCCCTGATTTTCCGCCAATTGAATGAGTTTTCCTCCAAATTCGTGTTCAGCGACCCAAAAAAAACCTAAACCCATTTTGGAGGCTTAACTTTTTTTTTTTTTAATCAAAATTATCTCAAAAAAGAAAATAGGGTTAATTTAACGTTTAGGGCTGAATGAGAGGGCATGTCCACTTAACTCAACCCTTACGAATGAATTCAAATCGGTCACAGAACATTATGCAAAAATATTTTTTTGATACGACCTCTTGCTTTTTTTTTAGTAAGTTCCCCAGCTTATTGACTGGACTATGTCCAAGGTTCTTATAAAATAAAAGATTTGAATGGTGTCACATTAAGTGAGATGTGTGCACAAATGTTCAGTAGCAAGCAAATCAAATTGATACCAAATAGTTGCGCAACTGAAGTTTGCAAATTTGCGCCTGGCCAAACTGTCGTTTAATGAACGATCAAACGGAATTACGCACTTCGACGCTCATGTAGAGTTGACATTTTATAGTATTGGGATACTTACATTACTCAAATCAGTTATTAAATTTCTTCCTATACTAAATATTGTTAGTTTTTTCAATCTATCCATATTTTCTATTGTTTCGATTTGATTGTCAAATAAAGATAATTTCTCCAAATTGATCAGTTCAGACAAATTTTCTATCACAGATATTTTGTTGAAAGATAGATCTAGCTCTGTTAAATGCACTAAAGATTCCAAATTTTCTATTTTTGCTATATAATTGTTATCCAGCACTAGTTTTTTTAAGTTTCTCAACATCCATAAATGATCAATTCTCAAAATATCTACAAAAAACTATTAAACAACGACTCCTATCTAATTGTTCATTACCTACTTAAGAACTCCAACCTGATATATTCTACATTTTCGAATGATTTTTGTTCAATAAGAGCTAAACGGCCAGCTTCGCCAGGAGGTAACTGTCTCTCAATTACCTTTTCTATAAGTGAATTATTAATTATTCTTGGATGTCTTGTCTTGCAAGGGTCCATTTTATCATGTCAAAGTTCATAACTATTTGATTGACAAGATAATGAATAAAAGCCAGACAACTTGATCATTGTTAATATCATTTATTATAATTTGCTATTGATTCAATTGTATAGAGTGATCAACTTTCATTGGAATGTTATAAAACTATTAATTCTAGTCGATACAGTGATAAACCTCATCTGTCTACTTGTCGGTTGAATGAATTTCAAATCTGAATCAATATCCTGTTGTTAATCATTTTTTCATCCATGATTACCAATAAAGTACAACTAAATCATCACTAATAAACTATTAAAGAGTTCACACTGTGGATACTTATAACATTAAAATAAGAAACTATCACCCTTATCCACTAAGACCTTTCAGTAGCCATCATCAGATTAAACTAAATTAGAAATCCATATAGGTATGAAGAATATTTTGCTCACAAAAAATAATAATCTTGAAAAATCAGCGTTAGCCGAACATATTTTCAATACAGATCACACAATTTCTCAAGAAAATTTGTAACTCCTGAAAAAATGACTAATAACAGATATCCAGGTGATTTAGAAAGGATGGTAATGTATAAGCGAAAAAGCAATCTAATGAAATTATCTCGGACTGAGGGTAATCTCTTATGTACTCTATTAATTCCAAATAGTATTTTGTTATGTACGTGTGCTTCTGGGACCGATATATCTAAGATAAAGCTAGGGGAAATAATAAAAATTTTAATAATGACAAAGTACAGTATAGAGTAAAATGAGGTAGACTATTATCTAGGATTATATTATTCAGTAGAGAAGTCAGAGTTGATCAAGAAAGAACTGAAGCAGTGACACTTTTAGAAAATCCTAAAGAGAAGAAAGTTACAAAGAATATTACGTTTAATCATTTTTTTTAGGAGTTTTATACCAAATCTGTCAGAAATATCAGTACCATTGAGAGATATGTTGAAAGAAAATTCTTATTTCATGTGGTCACAAATACATACTGATGTTTTGGATAAAATTAAATCCTTATTATATTATATTTGCTAACTTTGATGAAATAGAAGATTGTCTTGAATATTGTTTCTTACAAAGAGGTAAACCAGTATTTTTTGCTTCAAGATTGTTAACAGAAAGTGAGAAAAATTACTCCCAAATAGAGAAAGAGCTTTTAAGTATAATTTTTGCAACAAAAAAGTTCCCCATTTATATATATAGTTATATAAGCCCTAGGTTCAATCATGCCAAATAATTTTTCTAAAATAATACCACCCAGTTTACAGACTAAAAAAGTAAAACTTATTAAATATAAAATAGAAATTAACTACGTAACAGGCAAATATTTATATATAGCTGATGTATCAAGAGCTTAACTATAGGATAATATTGAAGAGGATAATGGAAATGCTTGAAGTATAGTACATAATGTTAATAATTTCGTTAATATTACAGAATAGTAAAAGGCACCTATCTGGTGTTGTAAAGTATAATTTAGATGGAAAGTAGTGTGTACACTGATGAGAGAATTTTTTCATTATAAGAAATGATTTACAGTCAATAGAAAATTTAGTTTTTTTATAAACACATGTTATAGTAGTTTGCAGCAGACATATGTGAATATGATTGGAAAAATTACTTGGTAATAATAGATTTAAATAACATAACTATTAAAAGTTCGATTTTCACTAGTTTAATAAATAAATAAGACTATAGTTCAGCTAACTCAGTAGCATCTTCGAACAATTATTACAAAGTACTAGTACTTTGTACGAGCAGTCCACGTTATCCGAGATCTAATGGTCAAGCAGAAAGTGGCGTAAAAAAAGCGAAAGGAATCTGACATTAGTTAGTTTTACTAGTTACTCCAGTTCAAGAAATAGCAATGTCACCGACTCAGATTTTAATGAGTAGAAGATTAAACCAAAATTGCCCATAATTAATGACTTTGTTCAATAGACATGAAAATAATTATGAAAAAGTTAGGGATAATAGTTTAGATAAACAAAGCTTAGCAAAGGCTATATACGAAATATAGAAAAACTTTTAGTGGAGGTAATAACATAGCAGTTCAGAAAGGGAATAAACGTTCAAGATCATACGTAATGCATAGTCAACTACATACACCAAAGAGTTCTATATGTACAGTAGACAACTAAGCCTTTCACTGGTATCTTAACGGACATTCTGTCCTTCTCGCACATCGTGCGAGTGAGAGCGCAGCTATACTTATTCTTGTATTCTTATACTCTTTGTGATAGAAGGGGAGACCGCGCGAGTGATAGCGCACTAACATGTGCGAGAAGGACAGAATACATTTTGACAAGAGTAACAGTTCTATTCCTCTCTCAAATCAGAATAGTAAATATTGCGTTACGAGAAAAATTATTTTTCTTAATAATGTGATTGTTACTTCGATCCAAGCGCTAGCTGTTGGCTGAGCGAGGGACTACGAGTTTGGCGGCGGTATGTAAGAGACTCAAACAATAGAGTTCCCAGACGTATATACCACCGTGGTTTATCCTGTCACTGTCAGTTTCATAGATAATATAAAATTATCAGTATCTGTGTCCAGGATCCGAGCGAATACAGACTACAGAACATAGATAACTCCGAAGGAGTAGAGTTATGTATGCTACAGACCCTGATCAGTGAGAACACCATAGAAATCTAGATCTTTATGGAGAACACCTGCACGGGTACTCGGGTACATAGAGATCATACTACAAGATCTCTATGCTATGCTCGGGTACCGGTAGTCAGTGTCATGCTCTGATGTACACCTACACATACCCACGTAGGTATTAAATGATTTTCGTTTAGGCATTATTTATTATCAGTGTTAACAATTATTATATGGAGACAACTTCAATTCCAGAATGAAATCTGTAAACTTGAAATTCACCTTCTTACTTATTTTCTTTTATATTGTGAGTATTTGAAAAAGTATAGTTGTTTTAAATTCTGGTATAAAATGTTTTAGCAAGGAACTGTTGTAGAATGTACAACTGATGATTGTTGGTCTCTTGGTTTCATAAAGGCCAATTTATTATGTTCTTCTTGTGATCTGCTACCCAATTTCAATTTAACAGTAATTAGGTATGTATGTTCTAGTATTCCACCCTGATATGAAGAATAATAACAATTATGAATTCCTTATTTAGTACCAAAACTTTTCGAACTTAAGAGAGTACATGTGCAACTCAACAAAGAATATCATTAATAATTCATTTTTAGGGATCGATGCAAAGAATGTTGCCACCAAGATGAAACTGCAAGTGTAGGAAAACAGTTTGCAAAAGCAGTTCTAGAAATATGTACTTGTAAATTTGGAACTTATTCGCAAATTCAAGCATTCATAAAAAGTGATAGACCAGCAAAATTCCCTAATTTGCAAATAAAATATGTGCGAGGATTAGATCCGATAATCAAACTGTATGACAAAGATGGTCATCTGCAAGAGACTGTAGCTATAGAAAAATGGAACACTGATTCTGTCGAGGAATTTTTAAATACCCATTTGATGGAACCTAGTGATATTGAAAATGAATTTTTGAAAACCAATGCAATTTAATACACTATTTTTAGTCGGTCTTTCATTTTCATAAATATTTTGTTGTAAGGAGTTTTATTAATTTCATCCCCACATGTACACTATGGATTCAAGTGATCAGGACAAAATCAGCTGTTTAAAGTTGAATATGAAATGTTATACTTATAAAACTATAATTATAAATGAAGTTTTTCGAAACGTAGGTATGTATGTAACATAGCTTAGGAACTGAACTCATGAAAGAGCATATTTGTGAATAAGCTTTGGCAAGTTGTAACAACTCTTATGCTTATGCTCTTATATCACCTTCATTGGAAGTTACATATTTGTCTGCCTGCAAGTTTGGTTTGTATGGCTTTGCTATACACCAAGTATACTTTGCATCAGTTTTTGTGGTAATTAAATTGCTATTTATTTATTCTATAACCATTAAGCAAATTACAATAAAATGTATCTCATAATAATTTAAGGACTTAAGTTCAGATCGATCAGTAAAGTCACAAACTTAAAGTACCAGACAGCTGTTTCACTCTTCCCATTGAGCTCATCAGCGAAATGAGCAAGTTTGCAACGTTACTGAACTAACTTAACCTGTAGTGAAAATGAACGGTTAGTTTTATCCACGGTCGTATACGATCGTGGTTTTATCTATACTATGTTATGTATTACAGAGACGCAGCTATTCATATATGTTACCAATTTTAAAATGCCGCAAAATAGGATGTAAGAGATACAATACTCATAATATTCGCAAAAATCACAGTTCTATGTTACCAAGTTACTCGAACAAGATCTTGATACTTTGTCCATCATTTTTCCTACTCTATCAAGACTGTTCTCCGCCAGATCAGAGAATTCGATGACGTACATAGTCGTGCTTTTTTTATCAAGGACGTCAGGCCTATTTGGTTGTATGGATCTGACGGTCGGAAACGTAATTCCAGTAGATCTAGCATTTTTCGTTTCTGGCAACGAACTCAATATCTCCTGGCATGTAAGGTATCACCAAAGAGTTCTATATATAGAGTAGACAAGTAGTGTGTTAAGCATAGGAAAGCGCTGGTAAGTAGTTGGACATTCTGTCCTTCTCGCACATTTAGTGCGCTCTCCCCTTCTATCACAAAGAGTATAAGAATACTAGAATAAGTATAACGCGCGCACATCGTGCGAGTGAGAGCGCAGTATGTCCATCAACTGTACCAGTGAAAGGCTTAGTAGTCTACTCTATCTATAGAACTCTTTGGGTAGCACCGGCTGTTGGTCTTATCCGTACTAGTGCCTTAGAATGTAATACAGCATCTTGAATAATCAATAGCTATTTAACTAACACTTATTTATGACTATTTGTTGTTTCTTTTTTTTAACCATATTCGCCAACTCTTATTGGAAAAATACAACATTAATTATGAATCAGATATTTATTCAATGTGAATATTCTGTCACAATATTACGAAACTAACAATTCAACAGAATCTTCTGCAATTTGTAAATTAGGAATTCTTTTTAATTTCTTATGAATACGTTTACTAAAATTTTCTGGACATTTTTCATCTTCTGTTTGCTTCAAGTATGCTCTGCATATCTTCTTTTCTAATTTTGAGAGAGATATTTTATTCTTTTTATTCAAAATTGCTAGAATTGTTTCTTTGATATTGAACTTATTGACAGTTTCAGCTATAGAAGTAACAACATTTTCTTCAGACAATTTTATCCTCTTCTCCTTAGGATCTGCATCTTTATATTTTGTTTCACCTTCAGTTTTCCTTTTAAGATTATTTTGTTCTGCTGGAGTATTGCCATTAGTTCCTACATTTGTTTGCTGTTTATGTTTATCAATAATATTCCATACAGATTCAATGTCACTAATATTCACCCTACCACCAGTCAAGCTTTTCATAAAATTCTGAAAGGAATTAAAACAATTATATATCATTAGAATAGTAACAACATCTCACGTTGCTTAATTAAGATCAATCAGCATGTGTACGAGGGCAAAGAAAATCAATCAATTACAAAAACAAACTTTCAAATAACCTACTAACCTAGTATTCCCGAAAATATATAAAATCTAAGAAACCAGCCTGCGAAACATTTAACATCCTACGATAACATTGCCGCTTGGAATGCTATTGAAAGAAAAAAATATGAGGCCGGGCTTTTACCAGGTGGGCTTTGCAGGTTCAACATTGAATTCGGTATATCAACTGTTATTTCGCTCGCGTTAGGATGGCGTTCGCACATGCGCTCTCGATGGAATACATCTCGGATTTAAATGTCTCATCACACTTGAGTTATTTATTTGTTCATATTTTCATCATATACCATATATGATTAATTTGTTGACCAAGGGGAGAATAAATTAAGTTTTGTTATGTTATTTTGTTCATGGTTCATTCGATTGTTTTATTTGTTAGTTTTATTTACTTAGGTAGGTAGTTATTCTTCCACTATGGAATGAAATGTTATTTTCATTTTAGATATTAGCAAACAGTGATTGTTCATTTAGGGCTGTTTCCAATTGTTTATTTAATAATAAGGACCATCAACACAATAGTTGATTACAAGTTGAAAAATTTAAAATGAATGGGAAGCATTTACAGGGGTTTCGTTGGCGATTCATGTCTGTTTATTTCTATTTCTCCTTCATTGAATAGTAAAATGTGAATAAAATACAAATTTACACTCTGATAACAATTATTAATATATCGAAAATATTGTCTATTCATTAAATTTATAAACATGGATTTTCATTGCTCTAGTTGAGTAGAAATGTCAACGCACTTAGACAAATATCACACCACACCAGTATAAATTTGTAACATATTAATGATTTTCCTTTTGTAATGTATTACCATGTTTTGATGTATCATCTTCATGAGTAATTATTTTAATTGAATATAAACAATTTTACAATTGTAAATATTTCAGAAAAATTTAACATACATGTGTATTCAAATTCCAAATTAAAGTTTCCAATTATGTTGATGCAGTATCTTAATATTGACAAGAATTATAATGAAAAATGTGAGTAAATGACATTACTTACGATAAATTTTGGTTTTTTTCTAGGTATGTTACTGTGATTTGATATAGTATTCAACAAATTTCTACAAGCAGGCTTAAGATTGTGTTCATTATTCATAATTGACCTAATCATATCCATCCATGATTCTTGCTTTAGTTCTCCTTTTTTGATCACTCCATTTGGTAATGAACCTTTGGCAGAGTATCGTTCTTCTTCAGTAACACATTTAGTATGTACTGTGTACTCCTCACCTCTAAAATGCATTTCATTATATTAGATCAGATTTCATTCTTCTGGAGTATATTATAAATTACTGGTACACCTACTTAAAGTCTTTGAAGCAATCAACACATGTTAGAGATTTAAACTTTCTGCAAGAGAAACTATAGTGTTTCTCAACTCGAGGCTTTTGCAAACTTTCACCACAATGGTTGCACGTGAACACTACCATTTTTTATTATATGAAGTAAGTAGTCGGTCGGTAATTTTTATCGGCAAACCAATAACATAACACAAATCGCATATGCACAAACCTCAAACACTAACCTCCAAAATTCTTTTGTGACGCACAGATTAATATGTTTTAATTTGAAACACGGATTGACAGCCGTCGACACTTTCGTCCGTTAGATCCACGGTCGTACATACAGGTCTGGGAACTCTATTGTTTGACATGAGTCTCATACATGCCGCCAAACTCGTAGTCCCTCGCTCATCCACCAGCTAGCGCTTGGATCAACAATCACATTATTAGGTAAAATAATTTTTCTCGTAACGCAATATTTACTATTCTGATTTGAGAGAGCAATAGAACTGTTACTATTGTCAAAATGTATTACTCAACTTAAAAATAACTTCCCCTTTTTCGTTATACACTATGGTTATACATGTCCGCACACATAAAAGACCTCGTTAAAACGATTTCTATCCGGAATCGCAAGCATCCACTTTTTTCGCATTTCCGCATCTTTCAACACTTTAAAAACAGAAGTTTCTAGCTTTATACTTTTGTACCCCGTCTTGCATTTCGGCACAATGCACGGTTTCGTAATTTTTTTCTAAAAACGCCGGTATTCCTTGTATTTACAAGTCAACAATGACAGTTGCCAGAGAACACGGTCGTATACGTGCCAGAGATCATTCCTCGACTCATGCGCTACCCTTTTGGTACTATGCAACAGCTGACGTTTAGCGGACTCACTTCTCACATAGGAAACATCCTCGAGTTTCCAGACCTGTATATACGACCGTGGGGCAGACTAATTATATAACAGGCGCGGATCCAGACTTTTATTTTGGGGGGTCACTCTCAGACATGCATACATTAAAATTGACAAACGCTTGTCTTGATCACATACGATATTGTTTAAATTAAAATCTTTGTTATAATCAAAATAAATTGGCTCACAGATGTAGTTACAGATGTTGTGCTGACTTTACAATTTTTTGTCGTTTACCATATCAGTTTATTCTCCTAAAAAAATTTTTTTTGTTCATCATTGGGGGGGGAATGGGGGGTCATGACCCCCTTGACCCCCCTGGATCCGCCACTGTTATATAAGTCAAATGTTAACGCTTGGCATGGTTGGCAGTGGTAGTATTGGTACAAGAACATCTAACGGTAATTGTAAACCCTGTCAGTGCCGTCAGCGCGATGCCTGAATTCTTATACAAAAATTGAAGAAATACGAATACAAACACGGTATTGCATGCGAAAGTAGCGAAACTGCTACATATACATAGATAATAAAAAACTGCTATTTGTATTCGAATTTCAGCATGGATAGTGATAGTCGTTTAATTATAGTATGTGGTAAAAATTTGGATGATTCCGACAATTCGGTGAAATATGAATGCTATATTTTTATCTCAATGTAACTACTACTAAAATTTGATGGTGATGGCTGTATTGTATGAAATACCTACTTTTTTATACGGAAGAGATGATGAAGAAATGGAAATTAAATTAATGCTGAATGACCCCGTACAAGCTGCATGGTAGAGATGACCCACTTGTGACCTTGTGTGAAAATTAGTTGAGACAATGTAAGACATTCATATTGATTCATAAATTATATTGATAATTTTTTTCTTCGCTTGAGATATTGCCGACTCTTCACCTTAAAGTCAATAATTATTATACTTTTTGGTGCGGGGGACCAGAAAAGAAGTATATGGTTATTTGGGTTCTGTAATGAGCTTTTTCAGGAATTTTAAGTCGAAAACGTTGACAACCTTTATTATTGCAACGTTGCCAGGATAGTTAGTAGTATATGAACCAAAACTTTCACACGCGCACTTTAGTATGCGAATGGGGTCGTATACGAAAATATTCGCACCCGGACTTTAGTATACGAATGGGGTCGTATATGAAAATATTCGCACAACTTCAAGAATAGAACCTGCACGCTTCAAGTTTAATTTCACCAGGGAATATGATTATGAACACGAAAGGTATCGTGCTGACGTCAGTTGACAGGATTACAATCAAAGAGTTCTATATAGAACTCTTTGATTACAATGCAGAATAGGGAAAACTGACCATCCTCTTCAATTCATTATTGTTAGGTCTTGGTATGCATAGACACAGTAGCACAGATAATAGAATAAAGTGATTGGTACCATAGATAATATTTCTTTGTTTATAACATAGATAACTCTATGGTTTATAAATATATTATTAGATATGAAAAACTAACAACAAGTTTACAATTACCAATTTTGATTCCCTATTCTTTCGACGAAAAATGACAGGCATGTTATATCTCCCGAATCTCCCAGAAATTGCTCTGGAAAAAGTTTTTTCTTATTTGTCCTACGATGAAGTAGCCTCAAATAGGATAGTAAGTATTTATTGTCTTGTCGATGTTGATGACCTTAGTTATAAATACTTTAAAATGTTTTATTGCCTTATGATACACTTTTCAACAGGATTAAAGATTAAAATCGTTTTTGGTTATTTGAATTCAATTCACCTTTTCCAGTTTTGACATTTCTATATTTTGACGAAAATATCTATATATTTGAATATATTTATTTCGTCAGTGAGTATGATTAATTTGAACACACAGGAGGATTCGGAGTTTGAATAATATTTGAGAATACCCTCCATTGTTCCATTTTGAGTATTCCCTGCTTATGGACTCACGAAGAAATTTAATTCTCATTTATAATTCATGCTCACATATCGTTAGACTTAGAAATAACAGTATAGAGTATAGTATATGTGGGGCAGAGAGAACCACTGATGAAACAAACTAACTACAGACTTGTTTCATTTTATATTAATTTATTTGGTATGAAGTTAATGTGTAATTGAAAAATATAAGTACCTAATTAATATTACGATTTTAGTATTGGTTACATCTCGATGCTGGTTGAGTTTCAATTTTGAGAATACTTTTATATTATATCAATTTATAACTGAAAAATTGATTTGCAATTAATTGCTAATCTGATGTGTACATTTTAGGTTTGTAGGTCGTTCAACAACATTTGTGGGAGTGTATTAACTAAGGGTTTCCTACAACTTGAAAGGAAGCATGCTGCATTATACAAAGTTTTGAAATCACTTCTCCCAAGAAGGCCATCTGAACGTAGATCACATATTGTTGTCTCCAGATATTGCGAAATATTACAAGGTGTGGAAACTCGATTAAGAATGTTGAATACTACTTACATGAGATATGTTGATCAGCATTTAGTTTGTTTTATTCCAGGAAAGGTAATTATCACTATTTACTTATTTCATTTTATAATGTCACTAATAGACCTAAATCTGAGCATAATTTTCCTTGGTTTCCATGAATTTTATTTTACTTCCTCTTGATAAGATGCCAGCAAATAGGTAAATACTTAATTTTGTAAAATATTAAAAAGTAAAATTTTTTGAATTTTAAATCTATTTTGAAATATTCTTGCTATAGTAACTATGATAGATTTCACTAGAAATAATTCATACCATCTTAACAGATAGTTTGTATAATTAAATAATTTCTTAAAGGTTCTGGATGAAATAAGTAAGTTGCTTCGATTAGTTGAAAGTAAATTTGAACCTCCTCCCAACAACAATCAATTATTGGAGGAATTGAGAGATCTGAGCAGCATGGCAATGGAACACTTTGATGAACAAATTCTGCCACATGTTGAGAAACAAGAAAAAGGTAAATATGCTATTGTTATATTTGGCCATCAAATTGCTAGATTTTTAGTTATTGCTTATTAGATTAATTGGAACCAAAGTAAATTAACCAGTGTTATCTGCTTTATAAATGGAAGTGATTATATCTTTTTCTGAAGATATTATGTATATGTAACGTTGTATAAAGCACTGTGAAAAGCTATCTTTAGCTTTCATTAATAGAAATATCATTTGAACTTTCTGTAATTCAAATGAATAAAATTTGAAGATAAATAATTAATAATGATTCTTTACCCAGGTATGAATTACATATAAATTTGCAGGAAATAGGTCACTAACTTATGCTTATTATTTTTGTCTTTACATATGTTTCATGTGTTACAATTTCGATTACTTTTGTTTCTGTTCGTTTCGGCGACGTGGACATTTTTAATTGAAATTACTGCGATAAGGATGCCTTAGTTTTAAGAAATCACGTTTTAGACATTGATACGTCTTCTGATGATAGTCGTGTGACCTATTTCCTGAGAATTTATATATAGAAGATAAATAATATTATCAAATTAATGGAACACATGTTATTTATTCTATTTTGAAGATCAAATTCATCACAATTCTATTAATAGAAATGTCATACTTTGCAAATCTATGCTTATATGAGTTAAAATGATAAAATATGGTTTCAACATGTGCTGTACCTCCCTTATAAAATTCAAGAGCAACTAGACTTATTTTGAAGGATTTCTTATTAATCACAAGTGATATTTAAGTGACAATCTTCATATTCGGAAAAATTCAAAATTACATGGAACGAAAAATTAATGTTGGTGAATTAGTTTCTGAAGAATTGACAAATTCCTAATACTATCAAATAATCTTGTTCTTGTAGATCTAAAATTGAGGAAATTTTCAAAATACAAACTTGAAACCCACTTTTGTCACCATGGTTCAGTAGAACTGGTGAAAGAATGAATTTCCAACTGAACAAGTTAAAAATCAAAAAACCATCATCAGATTGTATTTTTAATGAAAGTAAATGCCAATTTTTTTTCAAGTTGCAATCGCAAGATAATTTCTTGTTCTAAATTTCAATACACAATTTACTTCAAAATAGTATGAACTATAGAGACCACCGATCTGTAAAAAAAGATCAAGTTGTTTATGTTGGATACAAATAACTCATGCCCATAGATGCATTATTTTATTGTTGTCTTTATGTGAAACATTAGGAACTGGAGCAGTCAGGTTTGAAAGAATTATCACTTCACTACAGAACATATTTTCATTTCAGGTTTAGTTTATAGATTACTTGAATATGCATCATCGTCTAAAAAATCTACAGTTCAAGTAAATAGTGATATAAAAGAGGTGAGGCGAAAAAATAGACTTTATAGACACCATATTATGTATTTAGTGAAGAAAATTCAGAGAATAAATGAAAAAGTAAGTATAATAAAATATGTCATTACAATTATTTTGTTCCTGATCTTTAGTAAAAGGCGAAAGATTGTTCATTGTCTTTGTTTCAACATGAGTTTTATTTGAGTGATTCTATTTATTAATGAACTTATACTATGTCTAAGATTATTTACAGGCTTCCAAAGAACTAATACAAATAAAAAATTAACCTTGGTTCAAATAAAAGCACATGAAAACATAAAGTCATAGCTATTGAAATTACCGTAGCTATTGAAATTACCAATCACTTCACTTCATCAAGTGTAATTCTTCAAATGGCTTATAGTCCAATGAATGACTGTTTTCTCCCCCCAATTTCTTGAACCGTCATCGAGTCTTATGAAAATTCGGAAAAATTTAGGGGTTATACCAAAAGTAAGTGCCCTTTTTTCCTGGGAGTATATGCCACCCAGGGCCGGAACTACAATAGGGCAACCGGAGCCCCCGGGCTCGGGGGCCCCCTGAGCGAAGGACAAAAACTGAAAAAATGTTTCGAAGTGCAAGCATTTTTAGCGCTGTCTCATTGTTCTTCGTTATGTGAAAATTTATTAACTGATTAATTAATTTATTTAGAATAATAAAAGCTATTGCGAAAAATCTGTTTGATATAATTACCTCTAAACCTATAAGATTCTGTACAAATCTTGAGCTTAGAAAAAAAAACGGTATTGTTAGAAGTGTGAGATTTTATAAACGTAAAGAATTTATCATTTATGGAGCGTTTTTTCCGAAGTTACCCTTTTATCGGATATACATGTCGTAAAAGAGCTAGCTCATTTTTTGATAGTTGAAAATGCGTTACTGTCATCCAGCTACCCAGATGTTTGTACAGCCCTTCTCATGTTTCTGACACAGTCCCAGTCACTACGGCAAAAGCTGAACGATCGTTTTCCAAATTAAAATTAATCAAAAGTTACTTGCGGAGCTCGATGCAACAAGAAAGGCTGAGCAACTTATCATTGTTATCAATCGAAAATCTGAGAGCGCGCACAATTGATTTCGATAAAGTCATTGAACAATTTATCTCTTCAAAAGCAAGAGAAAGAAAGTTCTACATTTTTTTTCTCAAATATCGAATCGTGATTATGAGCATTAGTTTAATCTTTTAATACTAAAATCTTATCGAACAACTTCTGAATATTAGCGAATTAAAGGTGATTTATAATGACTATGCGAATATCTCATCCTTCTCTATATAATTCATAATTTTGTAATGTAAGGGATGAAAGTACTAATATTATAGCTAATAATATATTACTACTTTACATGATTGATGATGTTATAATGTCTGATATTTTAACTTACAAATTAATATGTAATACTACGAAAAAATGTGTAAGAGAAATAAAACAAATTATTTATGAATAGAAATAATAATGCCTTGGGGGTTTTAAATCCCCCTGTCTGCCCGTCCAGTGGACTCTCGACATGTACACGTACTTGCCTTCGCCCACTCTCACAGCACGCCAACTGCCCGGCAGAGACAAACGCCTTAATTTTAGAGGAGACGGTCTTTTCAACTATCTGGGCCCCTCTCCCCCTGCCTACTCGTGTAGTGTTAATACAGCTTCCGTTTGACGAGTAGCCGTCGGCCTCCTATCATCAGCCTACCACATCATTGTCCTGGCCTCGAATCCATTACCCAGAAACCTGGGATAAGAAGCAAGCACAGACACCGGACTTTAGGAGTAAAGCCATGTGGTGCAGCATTTACTCTCGCAGAGGCAGCTGCTTTTTCGCCCCCGACGAGACTACTTCAGACGGACCCACTGCTTCCTACACTATAATATTGCCCCTTCTGGGCTACAGCCAACTCTCGCCTCATATTACCTTTTTTACCAGGAACGTGACTAGTAACCGTTCGGCGTCATTCAAGTAGTCTACCACGGCCGTGAATCAACCTACATACATATGGCGCATTAGGCACCGTACTTGTTAGCCTAAGCTACGTTTACGAGCCATCGTTCAAGTTTGGTCTTTCGCATGTCAGTGAATTCGTTTCGACCAGCACTCTGGGATAAAAAGGCACGGGATCCTGGTTTTACTGGTTAAATGTATGTGGTGCCCAATTGACCAGATCTTTTGCAGTGGAAACTGTTAGTTACGCCCCGAGGGGTTACTTATCTCGAGACCCGCGCAAAGGATGTTTCTTGCTGAAGCTACTGCCAGTTTCTCTCCGGCCTGGTAGTTCCCTCTTATACTTTTCAAGCACAAGCGAAATGAAATTCATGGCGTTTTCAGTATATAAGTTGAGCAGAATCTATTTGTAATTGCGGAGTTGTGAACGTTGAAATCCCCCATGATGATAATTTAAGCTGCTAGATAGTTCTGCTGAATGAGGTCAAGTTTCAGAGAAAGAAATTCAAAGAGTTCATTTGGTGATAAATAGAGACAACAAAGAAATTTTGACTGTTTGTGATTATCAAGCTTGAATCACATTAAATCAAATTCTTGTGGTTCTAGATTCTCTTCTCGGTGGCATGAGAGATCATTCCTGGAATAAAGACAGATACCTCCTTTGAAAGGAGGTAGCTCGTAGCCAGGGCAGAGCATATAGCTTATATTTTTCAATGTTGATCCCCCTTGCCCGGAAATTCGAATGGAGAGTATTTTACTCTAGAAGGCGCCGTTTTGCACCCCTTGATGCAAGACTCAGTTCAGCAGGCTTAAGGCAGCGCATACAAAATCAATTAAACCCTTGACTATTTTAATTACATTATGCTTTATTCAAATTAAATTCGTGTAAGAAGTTTTCTGAATAAATTAATAAAAATATACAATATTCTGTTGAATTGATTCAATACTTTAATTTGCTTTCGGCATATATAAGTTATTAAAATGAATATAACAGAATTCTGAAATAGGTTTTAAAATATAGGAACGATCAGACAGTTAGTTTAATAATGCGGTGTTATATAATATAACAATTACAGTATTGCATTATTAAAGTTACTAAAAGTATCTGATCATTGCTATATTTTTAACCTATTTCAGAATTCTGTTATATTATTAGATCAAGAATACTATAATATTAACATGATCCAATTAAGACCAATGTATGTTTGATCAAAACTTGGCTTATGAACGGTAAATATTGTGGCATCGAGAAACCAAAAACTAGTAACCTAATTCGTGGTGACCTAATTTATGGTGTGATGAAATTTAAAGCTGATATCTAAACAATGCTTCAGTCTGTGAAGGAACTTCTACATACAATACTGTTAAGATTATATATTTGTGGTTTGTCGCAAATAAACAATTGTTTTCTCTATGTTTCACAGCAATAAAGTATAAAGTTTTACTTATCTGATTTTGAAAGAGAGAAACTCATTACAATATGCAAACATTATCATAAGTGTATTTTTTCTTTTAATTGACATTACAAGGAATACTTAGAATTTTGATAAAATACTCCATCAACTTACTCTAAATTTCTTTCAGGTATGTCGGCAGAATTATCGATTGAAAAAACAAGACAATAAAATTAAAGAACAAGGTTTGAAAATTCAAGTTCAAGCAAGTAAAATCGAAAATCATGGAATTGTTCTGACCGACGTTAAAAAACGTCTGGAAGAGATGCAACAAAATTATATAGGCATCAAATCTGAATTAGAAAGTGCAGTAAGTAATACAGAGACAGTGCAACACGTTTCATCTTGTAAAACTTCAACTATAACCAAGTCTAATATTAAACCAAGGTGTTCAAGAATATTACCTAGAAATTACTTCAATTTATTGCACAGTGCCGAGTTAAGAAATAAGTTACAAAAAGTTGATAGTGCTTTATTGCCTGCGGAAAATTCAAAAAGTTCTTCACTGTATAAGTCGAACATAAAACCAAGACCTTCTAAAATATGGCCAAAAGATCATTCAGGTTTACTGAAACAATATCTTAATTTAAAAAATCAAACAAGAAGAAACAATTCTTCCAGCACATACCCCACAGTTACGGCCCCATGGTATAAATGTAACATATTCAACAAAATAGGTGAAAAACCACGAGCTCGCGAGAAATTGTCTACAACTCCTTATACTCTCAGTCAAAAGGATGACGAAAATAGAATAGACAGTGGACCACCAACATACAACCAATTTATGCCAAACACTAATATTATATTGGACACCATTGAAAAATTACGTCTCAGTAAAACGGCTTTCAACCATGAGTCTGACGAGTTAATATTGAACAGAAAACGCAAATCAGAAGATGCTAAGGTCATTCCATCAAAAATTAAAAAAAGTAGCATAGATACAACAGAAGAATCGAAACAAATAAGTGTATTGAAGAGGAAAAATGAAAGTGAGGAAAATAAAAAGCCCGCCGAAAGACAACTAGAAACAATCAAAACAATCTATGGAAACATAGTAGATTATGATTTGTTCAAATTAAATAAACGTAATCGCCTAGAAAAATAGGTATATCATGCCGTGAGGTTCTAGTAAAGGAGTACTGGACTGAACCAAAAATTACTAGTTACTGATTTTCAAATTGCACAGTGACAGCTTTAGTACTTTACGCGGAATGTAAACCAAGTTTAAATTATAAACTACATTTCAATGATTATACTCATATTTGATCCGCTGCGACTTGAATACTAACATGGAACATAATAAATTCAAGATGATTCCTAATAAAGGTCATTTGGCGCATACCAGGTCATATTCGCACTTCATCCCAGGTAAGGTCTTTGGATTACGCTGAAATTTTGTAGGTGGTTTCTGCCTCAGGAAATATTAGCTTTCCAAAATTTCAAGCCATATACTTCAATAATGCGCCGCCTAGAATATTTTTAATTTATTTTGTAATTTTATTGATTGAAAATGAAAAAATGGCATTTCTTCTGTAGAAACGCATTACTGAGGCAAAAAAATATTCCAAACCATGGATTTGATGGGAAATTTTCCAAGGAATCCAACGCCGCCTTCAGAATTGGGATATCGTTTCGCGCATGCGCGCAAACAAAAAAAACTTATTTTTTCTTCAAAAATTCATATCTCCGGTGTTGTTACTCCGAGCGGGTTGAAATTTTCTGTGGAGGCAGTTCTAACTGAGTACTTCAAAGTGGTGTAAGAATGGTCATCCATAAATTATGAAACAAAGCCGCTAGAGTCAATAATCTATATTTTCAAAAATTCCTTTACCATTTCTTTCAAGTTCATGCTAATGGGTGAATATTAATCTCAAATCTGACCTCAAATTTCGATTCCTCGGAAAATTTCCGATCGATTATGTACTTTCTAAAAATTTTTTAAGTCGATTCAATTGATATTTATTAAGAAGTGGAAAATTGCATTCAATTTTTGAAATATATTTGTTTTTTACTTGTCCAGTACGATTCAAGAGCACTACGCGTGCCCTACATATTATTTGATCTTCACTTCATAATTTCGTTTTGTATTCATCACGAATTAGAAGTAAGCAATAATATTATTTATCACGAAAAGTTTTGAATTTAGCTCGCTCACTGACTTGACCGCGGCATCCAATCAAATTTACGCGCTCACAAAGAAGAGAAATCATGTCTAGATTATACCATAGAGATCAAGAATAGAGTACTCGATAAGCCAATTTCGTGACCGGCTGTAAGAAAATTTTCGGTGCTCTTTCCTTTTCTAACTTATCGGAAGAGAACCGATATATTAAAAAGAGACGAGCACCAAAATTTCTCCTACAGCCGGTCAACGCAATAGCATTACGCTTACGAGACTCGAGTACTCTATTCTTGATCTCTATGGATTATACACTGTCGTTTTCCAAAAATGTTCGGAGTGTTAAGCGAAGTGACGCCATCTATCGGTTTTTGCTGAGAAATAAATAGTACAGCAAGAAGGGACGCTTTAGTGTCCCGCGAGCATGCTTTTTCCAATAATCAAATATGTTTGAAAGCGCAGTGTACATTTCTTAATAAAATTTCTTCTTTAAAAAAAATAATAATTTTTATTATTATAACTCATTTGATCATTATTTTTTTAAAATTATTATTTGATAATTATTTTTATTATATATATATTAATTCATTTTATTTAATTATTTTTTTTATATTATTATTTTTCTTAAAATGAAAAAAAGTTTAGTATTAAAACTCGTTTTATTAGATTATTTTTTTAAAGAAGAAATTAGGTTTTTATCAAGAAATGTACAAACAAATTTGAATACTTAAAAAAACATGCTCGCGATATCGATTGAATCGACTTTTTAGAAAGTACATAATCGTTCGAAAATTTTCCGAGGAATCCGAATCTGGAATCAGATTAGAGATTAATATTCACCCATCAGCATGAACTTGAAAGAAATGGTCTAGGCATTTTTGGAAATACAGATAATTGACTCAAGCGGTGTTGTTTCATGATTTATGCATGCTGCCTTCACACAAAATGTCAGCCAGATCGGATTAGCAAAACTGGAGGTATGAATTTTTGAAGAAAAATATTTTTTTTTTGTTTGCGCGCATACGCGATACGATATACTAATTGTGAAGGCGGCGTTGGATTCCTTGGAAAATTTTCCATCAAATCCATGATTTGAAATATTTTTTTATCTCAGTACAGCCTTTCTACAGAAGAAATGCCGTTTTTTCATTTTCAATCGATAACATTCCGAAAAAAATGAAAAATATTCTAGGCGGCGCATTATTGAAGTATATGGCTTGAAATTTTGGGAAACCTAATATTTCCTGAGGCAGAAACCACCTGCAAAATTTCAACGCAATCCAAAGACGTCACCTTGAATCATGATATAATAATAATAATAATATTATTGAGATTCATTTGGAACATTTTTGTTTGGTGGTTCATTAAAAGGCTATGACCTAACCATAATGTTCTCAACTATCTTCATTAGTTTTCTTATCTTTTAAGAATATGGATATGTATAGGGTAATGTTATTTAGTAGGTACTAGATATGGAGACACTCATGTTCGATTGGAAAATGAAGTATCGCCACAGAATAAGTAGTGCATTAGATATGGGTGTATTGTTAAATAATGTTGCTATATCACAATATCTAATTCTGTGTAGTGATAAAAAAATTAAATTGCCTAGTGGGACGGTGGGAAAGTAATAGCAAATTGTAATAATAATAATCTTTATTTATATGATAATTCTAATCTACAGTTTTACTTATTTATTTATTAATTTATTTTCACAACAAGCCATTAATTGGCCATGCTAATATAAAATATTCATATTTTCGTTGCATTATGTCAATTACTTTTTTTAGAATAACATTTTTTATTTGCAGACTAGCAATTTTATTAGACTTCTTCATTTTAGTAGGTATAATTATTTACTTTAAAATGTAGGTGTGTGCGTTTCAACCAGGGACATCTTAATCTCACCACTGCCATCACTTGAAGTTGGCAGGTCATCTGTTTAAACAATCAGGAAATTTTTATTGTAATAACTGTACTTTGAAATAAATTCATATTGATAGTATTGACTACCTGGAATGTTTTGAACATTTTTCATTTTCAATAGGAGTCTAATAATCTTGTTCAATACGCGACATCTCATTGGAATGACTTATAATTGGGATATTACTTTTGTGGATATAAAATTTTAATAATTTCTTAAATGGTTCAGTTGAAAATACATAACGAAGTTTTTAACTACCTTGCATCTTTACCTGTTTAACAGGAATAAAAACCTATTTCTTGGTTTCATCAGAAGGAAAAAACTCATTTCATCCTCAAAAGTAGGTATCGAACATAATCGGTAATTATTAAATAAATCATTGGTGTTTCTTCCAAATAGATCACCACGATCACAATTTTCAATCCAAATATCACACCTGCAATAAAAATAAAATTAACATTCATTAATCAAAATACAAATACATACACTACTCGTATCTCGTGGAAATCGACATTATCGTCACCGGGGAATTTCTGTTGAATGAAATGAATATCCACAACCTATGTAAGCAAGTGATTCCGCGTTACAGATATGGGATCCCCGTCGGCCATACTACCAAAATACAATTATTATCCCTAACAGAGTGTACACAAAACAGTTTATAAACACTATAATACTAAAATTTAAACAGCTAACTACTATATGTAAAAAATAACCCCTATCCACTAAAAATACTGTACTGAGAACCTTTCAGCTACCAAGAAGCTATCATCAGAGTAAACTTAATTATAAATCAAAATGTGCTTGTTTGAATACTGAAGATAAATCTGAATTCTTTAAACTGATTTTTCACTTATAGATTTCCATCTTTTCTAAATTATACCTAGATATTTGTCATTACTGTGTTTCAAGTCAACTGTCTTATAATATAATAATAATAATTCTTTATTGCCAAAAAGTTACAAAATGAGTCATAACATAAGCAAGGTCAAGTAAATCATACATTTTCTTCCCGATTAACATAGAAGAAATGTTAATAATATATTTAAGCTTGGACAAATTCTTCATTGATTATATAAAAACAATTTAGAATAAAATTTAGACAATTATAATAAAAGAAAACTTATTACATGGTTTTTAGGTGTTGAATTAAAGTATATAATGCCAAAGAATTAAGACCATGGTGAAAAACTATAATAACATTCATCATGTACAAAAGCAATACATGATGATCTGAAATGTTTTACACTTTAAATGTTCCTGATTTTGCTTGGTAAAGTTTGAAATCCTTCACTGCCTTATAATAAGGTTCTTTTCATAAAATGAAGAGGTATGTTGTGTGATTCTTGAACAATGTTGGTTCATTGTCACTGACATTCCAGATGCATATTAGTCACTATTGGAAGTAAATAAATGAGGGTTTCTCTTTATGAACATGACATGAGATAATATATAAGGAAGGAACACTTTGAATCCTAGTTTTAACTCTTGCATGACGTTCTGGGACATATTAGTATAATCTAATAATCCTTTTTTGTGTGATGAAAATCTCTGATGCTACCCCGGAACATCCCAAGACATGATTCCATAGTTAATAATAGGTTGAATGTGTGCAAAATAAAATAGCCTAGTACTTCCAGTGCTGATCTGGCCCTGCAAGTAACTTTTACTCCGCACACTAACATTTTTTAGTCTGGATCTAAGTTGAGATAGCTCCAACTAAGAAATGAGTAGGATAATTCGCAAGAATTTAAGAGAAATGGTGACTTTTATTTAATATTGGTTGGTTAAGGGTGGTTTTTCACCTTTATTTGTCAATAAAGTTAATCCCTCTTGAAACACAGTAATGACAAATATCTAAGTAATTTAGAAGGGATGTAAATTTATAAGTGAAAAATCAATTTAATGAATTCCGATTTATTCCCAGCTGAGGGTAATCCCTTATATAAACTATTAATACCAAATAGTATGTAAACAGGTACATTTTGATTTATAATTTGTTTACTTCTAATGATGCTACTTTGGTAGCTGAAAGTGAAAGGTCCTCAATACTTTAACAATATTTTTAGTTGATAAGGGTGTTTCTTATTTATAGTGTTATAGTGTATTCACAATGTGAACTCTTTTATGGTTTAACAGTTATCCACGATAAAACAATAAACTACGACTGATGATAACCAGAGAACCAAAATATCGAACGCACGAAACGATGAAAGACTAATATAAGTAGAAATTCGAAAAACCGGCAGACAATACTGCTAATGGCGGACCGTCAAGCCAATCCACCAATAGCGTTGTAGAGATGTACGAGCTTTTGTGACAAATCCGAGTAAGCACGAGGTCCCTTTAAATTGGTAGTGCACTTTTACTTATATCACTGTCATATTTTTATTTTCTTTGTCAAGTGCCGCGTTTCCTAGGAACCTAATGCAAACATGCAATTGTTTGTAATAAGTGGTTACTTATGAATCAAATATATTGGATAATTAAGCTTTTTGGGGAGTAGTAGCATAATATATAATGAATTACCTAATGAAAGGTGTAGGCACGTGTTTTACGCAAGTCTGCTTGGGTGCTCGCGTAGGAATTTCGATCTGCCCTTTTGGATTTAGACTGTTTGAGATGTCTTAAGACGATTAGCGATTGAATCAAGATTATACAAATGGTGTGACTATTGTCCACTTTTTCGCGTTTTTGAAGTCGTCTACCACAGATTTTGTGACGTTCAAATTGTCTGGCTTTATCGTCAGTAGAATATTACCTATTAAGGTACAAAACACAACAATTATGCAAATTACTTGACTTGCTCCTAATTTTTATAGATTTACGTCCATTTATACATCTCTTCGTGACGTGAACTAGGTGCAATATGATTTCTTGTATAACAACTTTATACAAATGGTGTAACTTTTTTTTTTCAGGCTCTTGGACTAACAGTTATTTTTAATTTTCCAATCACATAGTAAAGGGTTAAACGATAGAATTTTTTAGTAATCTAGATATTTATTTCAGCAGCCATCCTAAGTGAATGTAAAACAGATAAAAACTAATTTCTAGAGAATATCCAAAAATGCTAGTAATCCTTTTTAGATCTACCAAAGATGGTAACCAAAATACGTATTTAGGTTACTAAATATTCTTCTAGTTTGAGGGTGTATTTGTTTTTATATTAATTTAATGTTGAAATTTGGATCAACCAGTCACTAAACTTTTATATTTCACATATTGAATATGAAAAATTAGAAAGTTTGATTCTGAAATTATTCAATATTATATTATGATTATTTGAATTTTTTGTTGTGAAATGATGGTATTTGAATTTGAAATGATTTTGAATTGAGTAAAAAATCCATTCCCTACATTGAAATAATCTGATTTTACTTTGCTATAATTACTACATCATTCATGAGTCATTACCGCAATTCAGAATGTTGAAATGTAGAAAAGGGAAGAAGATGGATTCATAATATTCATTAGGGAATTATTTTATTATAATAATAAAGGTTCCATCCTCTTTTGTATTATATGAATTACTGGAAAGATGCTTCATTAAATTATTTGAATACTAATCGAAATTGATAATAATTATTGACTATTCTAGAAAACACAGATAATCTTGTCAATAATATATTCTGATTTCTGATTTTCTATATATAATGATGTAATTTGAATTCCTTAAATTTACATGTTATAGTTTCAAAAATATCCTAACATTGATTAGTTAATTAATCACTTCTTCATAGACGGTGTAAACTATCAATAAAATAATCTTGGGATGTAATCGAATTTGAAATCTGAAATATTAACCTACCACTGTTGGTTACACCAGAAGTCGCTCTCAACTCTGTTATTGCCAATAAAATTATAAAACTATATATGTATTACTCAAGTTCAAGATTAAATTTGTGATGTATCAATCGTTGCAAATTTGTTGGAAGAGGTTCAAATTTCGGGAAATATGAGTTCAGATAACATACTTATTGAGCTTTTAAAATTTACATGAAATAATTCTTTTTAGAAAATTCCAAAAATTTGCTCACATAAAATAATTAACCTGGAATTCAACATAGAAGCTAATGATGTATCAAAATACAAGATTTCTTATTTGAAAGAACAAAGTTGATGACAATTTCTGGTATGACCAAAGCTTATAGGGTGATTAAAATATTTTGAATGCATTATTCTAATCAAATGACAAATGGATTCTTTTGAAGGTAATAGTTCATAAGTATGTAATGACTAATAATATAAAGTTAGGTTCTATCATATTAGCAAAATATGAATTCATATAAATATTTATATTAAATTGTTTGTGTTCTTTAATATATAGCCACTTATCACATTAATGGAATTAGGACTACTATTTTGAATTTTCTTTAATCGTTCTATATTGAATAGTAGGAACTTTCGTTATAGTATTTACCTACAAATATATAATATAGAGATGTAATATGTATTATTGCAATAAAATATTGTAGCATTTTGTTTTTTCCTAGTCATGATTAATTCTAATTATTATACAGAATGTCCGAAAATAACGTTAATATACTCTAGGATCTTATTCCTCAGAGGATTTTAAGAACAAAAGTTCATATAAACAATGGTCGAAAATTCTTCCAAAGGGAACTATCTAGATAAATAATATAATTTAATTACATAGGGAGAGCTACAGCCCTCTAAAGGGTAAACATGAGTATTTTTCTTGTGTAAATTTGGTGAGTCATATTACGAAATCAATTAATTGAAAAAAATATGACGAAAAAAGAATTCCCCTCCCTGTTACACACACCTGTGATGAAAATTATATTTGGTTAATATTTCCTTCTTAAAATCATCCGAGAATTTGTGTTTGAGGTTAACCTGTCGTTTGCTTTTCTCACCTAATATGCTATGTAGCTAGTCTCGCAAGTTATACATTTTTCGATTCTTCTGCAAGTGAAAAAATATTCAAGTATTCTAAATGGAGTTATAGGTTAGATATTATAATGGAGCTTTAGCCCACGAATCTGGATATTTATTGTAGAATGCACCAACTCAATCAGCATATGAGTTCGGTAAAACTTTGCGCATTCCATGCAACTCCCTAGAAAGGAATTCTTTATTTTGGAAAACCTTTTTCGGAATTTATTGTGAAAATGATGATAGTGAGATCCAATCTTCAAACAGTGCAGGTTGAAGTTCTTTGGGTGTTACAATAGCAGCAATGTTAGTCTTATATCTCAGAAAAATGTTTAGTAATAAAAACAAGTGTATTCGCTAATGCACCAAATTTGAATTTTGTTCAGTTCTGATGAGGTGAATGAAGAGTATCAGGTATTTGTTAACATTTTTAACTATCAGACAAAGTCAATCATGAATTACACCTGAAATGAAACAATGGTCAAATAATATTAGAGACTGACAAAGAAAATAAATCTACGTAATGCGGAAAAGTTTTAATAAAATATAAACAAGAACAAAAAGATTATAAGTATCGCATTATTCAAAACAAAATAACCCCTAAGGATAATCGTATTTTTAATTCAACTAAGCGATCAAAATGAGCCTGGAATTTATTAATGACCCCTTCTAGGAATAAAAATGCCAAGTGAGAGTAAGTTAATTAACCATCAGGTGCTATTAAATAAAATGGAATGGTGCGAGAGGAGTGCTTGAATCTCATTCGATCATTTCAGGACACATTCAGATTACTTGCTTACAATACAGTACACTTGAAACAATAAGTGTTCCTCAAGGCCCGTTATTGGGCCCACTTTAATTCTTATTGTATGAACAGGGTGAACTAAATTGGATGTTCTTATAGGGTATCTCCATTAATATTCGCGCTAGAAAAGTCGACCGCGCATCCTCGAGGTCTTTTTTGAGACAAATTTGGGGATGCCTATGAATTTTGCCTCGTGTCATTTGCTTAGGCACTGTTGCCAAATACTCGATTTTTCAGGATTTAAACAAAGCCTCGTAAAATCTTTAATGTAATAGTATAACAATAAAATGGGCACTTTTTGCGTGCAATCCATTGGCGTAGGCATGTATTTTTTTAAATAGCCGCCATAATAGGCTGTGGTTTCGTTGAAAAGAGGATTTTTTGTTTATTTCAACAATATATAATATGATGGATCATTTTTTTTCGTTTATTTTCGACGTCTGGCAAATTATAAATTTTTCCATATTACAGTTAAGTAATATTTAAATAGAAAAGAAAAGGACAATAACTATTTATTAATTATCTTGCAAATTAAAAATTATTAAATTAGATGAAACATTTCAAAACTATAAACATCTACAAAATCTAACAAAACGAACACTCAAACAACTTGACATACAAAAAAAACTAACGGTAATGTTTAAACTGATTACTGTTTTGTTGTATGCAACAAGGGAACATCTCTGGGGATCTCGGTGGCCATGCAACAGGTCCATGATTTCCTATCCACTTTTCCCAACGCTTTGGTTTAGCGATAGGTCCAACATTAAACATGTTACGAGGCTTTGTTGAAACCTTGAAGAATCGAGGATTTGGCAATAGCGCCTAAACAAATGACACGTGTCAAAATTCATAGGCACCTCCAAATCTGTCTCAAAAAAAGAGCTTCGAGCATGTGGGATAGATTTTTTTCTATCGCGAATATTAATGGAGATATCCTATAAGGACATCCAATTTGGCTCATCCTGTACATGATCTACAATCACATTTCTAAATTTATAATTTATTTTCAGTTGCTGGTATTTCCTGTAAATTTATGGTAATAAAGAATTATATATTAAAAACTTACCCATTCCCCTTCCCTACCCTTTGAATCAGATCAGTACCGTAGCGGAGCACGGGCAAATATTTATGGTCTTCCATAGCTAAACTTAAGGGAACTGCGGGCATAGTACACATATGACTTTACTATCAGAAGAAAAATATTTTTTCGATTCTGCAGCCCGGGGTATATATCCTAGTATTGAGCCTTCCAAAACGCATTGTAAATTCGAATAACCTTTTGAATGTAACGACATATAATTGTACGTCTTCCCACAATCCCACATCTTTATCTGTTTCTAATCAATATATTTTTGGGTCCTACGAGTGAGTGATCTATCGATCGCAATTCATTCTTATGTGCATCTAACCTCATTGGTCTGCAAAGTGTTGTGTTTGAATGATTGTGATTCTCATTTATTTTGTTGTTAAAAAATGTCATATAAATATTTGTCACTGTCATTAAAATTAATTGACAGAATACATTGATGTTAATTATTCTCGTAATAAAGGATATAAAAGTGGTGTCAGAAGTGGGATACAGTGCCCCAGAACACAATGAGTGAAATACCCCCCGAACTGCTGCAGGCGATTTCAAATATGATGATCAGTGCAATTCAGACGGCAGCAGTAAACGCCATTCCAGTAGCTGGTGCAGGGTGCAGGTGAACCCGGAACTAGTACATTCATCAAACACCCGGTATTTTCTATGAGCATGTACAGATTTACCGAGGAATTGACGGTAGAAGATTATTTTAAACGATTTGATTGGGCCCTTCAGCTCTCAAAAATTCCGACGAGGACCAAGGTAATTATGCACGAGTTCATATGGATGCAGAATTAAATAACGCTTTGAAATTTTTACTCAATCCTCTGCCTCCTGAAAACCTTTCATATGCAGATTTAAAAAAGGTACTTATCGAGCATTTTGACCGAACAAGAAATAAATATACTGAAAGTATTAAATTCCGACAAATTAATCAGCAAGAAAACGAAACAGTTGCAGAATTTGCTCTTCGTTTACGACAAGGAGCATCCCATTGTGATTATGGTGAGTTTCTAGATAGAATGCTAGTGGAACAGCTTTTGCATGGACTCCAATCTCGCGAGATGTGTGACGAGGTTATTGCTAAAAAACCGATCTGATTTACAGACGCTTATAAAATAGTACATGAACTCGAAGCAACACATCACACAGCAATAGCGGTAAAGTTTCCAACAGCACTCACATCAGAACCCACGAATAAATTGGGGTACGTAGCACCTCAGACTAGACGGGAGAAAAATCCGTTTTCTCGCAGATCAGCACCAAATGGCCGAGGATCACAACGAGGCATCTTAGGTACATATGCTGGTGCGCAAGGAGCATCGCAAGATAGTAATGATGTAGGCCGGTATTCATGCAATGGGTGCGGAGGCTCGCACATGAGAAGCCAATGTTTTTTCCTGGACAAAAATTGTAGAAGTTGTTTGAAAAAAGGCCACATAAGCCGAGTCTGTAAATCGAGATCGCAACAAAACACAGCACATATCTCAAACACGGAGCAGCCAAACGACAGTATTAACCAAGATGTCGATTCAATCGATTACTTTTCAAAAATTAATATCGTTGGTGGCACCAAAGCAGTAGATCAGCGGATGATAGAGGTTCAAATCGATGGACGCTCCTTAAAGATGGAGCTGGACACTGGTGCACCGTGTGCCATAATCAGTGAGAATACATTACGATCTATTAAACCCAGATATTCATTAAAGCGCTCCGACAGGCGATTCGCCAGTTACACGCGTCACAGAATCGATTGTCTCGGTCGACTTCCCGTTGATGTTACAATTGAAAATAAGACGCGGAGGCTTAATCTGTACGTTATCAAAGGTGACTTTGATTCGTTACTGGGCCGAGAATGGATCGAACATTTTACTTCTGAGATTAATTTTCCCAAACTCTTTCCAGAACCAGAACAAATTCACACAATTTCAACTGTAACACCCTGTCTCACACCGAATCAGAAAAATAGTTCGGAACTCCTTTTGAACAAACATGAAAATGTGTTCAGCGACATAGCTGGTGAACTGAAAGGACCACCTGCAACACTACACCTGAAACCTGATGCAACGCCGGTCTTCGTCAAAGCAAGAGAAATTCCATTAGCTCTTCGTAAAACATATGCTACAGCAATTGATACAAAAATCGCATCCAGGCACTATATAAAAGTTGACTATTTGAATTGGGCATCAACAACTCACGTGGTTGTTAAAAAAACGGGAAACTGCGCATCACAGGTAATTACAAGCCTACACTCAATCCGCGCATGATAATAGACGAACATCCAATTCCTAAGCCTGAACACATTTTTAATCAGATGAAAGGCGCCAAATTCTTTTGTCACCTGGACGTAACTGACGCCTATTCCCATCTTTTGGTTGATAACGAATTTAGTGAGGCCCTGACCCTCAATACACCAACTCATGGGCTGATACGGCCAACACGAGCAGTCTATGGTGCGGCTAACATTCCTGCCACATGGCAGCGACGCATGGAGGTTGTATTACAAGATCTTCCACACGTCAAAAGTTTTTTTGATGACATAGTCGTGTATGCGGAAAACTTTGAAAAAATGATGGAAATAGCCGATCTTACTCTGGAACGTATCAAAACCCATGGACTTCGACTCAATCGTTAAAAAATGTGTATTTGGGACAACATCGATCGAGTTTCTAGGACATAAAATCGATGCCCAAGGTATTCATAAATCTGATAAGCATGTTCAAGCTATTCGCGATGCACCTAAACCAGCTTCGAAAGAGGATATGCAGCTGTTTCTGGGTAAGGCGACTTATTACAGCTCATTTATTCCAGACTTGGCAACAAGAAATCGATCTTTGCGAAGCATGCTCCTCACAGACAAGTTTGAGTGGACACCGGAAGCAGAAAAAGCCTATGAGGACATTAAAAATGCGCTTATTTCGCCCAAAGTTCTTATGCCGTACGACCCATCGTTTCCTCTGATCCTGGCAACAGACGCCAGCAGAACCGGCCTCGGTGCTGTATTATCACACCGGCTCAAGGATGGACGAGAACGCCCCATCGCCTATGCAAGTCGAACCATGAGCTCAACCGAACAAAAATATCCTCAAATAGATAAGGAAGCACTTGCTATAGTGTGGGCGGTACAAAGATTTTTTTTTATCTCTACGCTCGACATTTCATACTGTATACCGATAACAAACCACTGTCACAGATACTGCACCCTGAAAAATCGTTACCGGTACTCTGTATTAGTCGCATGGCAAATTACGCTGACTACCTTGCTCATTTTAATTATGAAGTTATATTCAAACCGACGGAACTAAATGCCAACGCAGATTATTGTTCACGAGTACCATTGCCTGCACAAGTTAACAGTATTTGCCAAAATATCGTACAAGAGAAGGGAGAGAGAGAAAATTATGATGAATTCGACCATTTCATTATACGACAAGTCCAACAACTCCCGGTTCGTGCAGAACATATAGCTCGAGAAGCTCATCTAGGTAAAATCTTGCGCCTTCTGGAATCAGGACGGAGTCTCGCACGCTTTGGCTATAGAGCGCCTGAACTTGGATACAAAATCGCAGCAAATTGCCTGGTTTTCGAGCATAGAGTAATTGTCCCATTAAAACTTCGCGACGCCGTCCTTAATGATCTACATGCAGCACATTTAGGCATCGTGAAAATGAAAGGTAGGGCTCGCTCTTTTGTATATTGGCCTGGTATTGATGCAGACATCGAGCGCATAGCAAAATCTTGCAATGATTGCGCCAAACATGCTCATGCGCCACCCAAATTTCGTGAACATCATTGGGAGTATCCACACGGACCATGGGAACGTATTCACATTGATTATGCGGGATCTTTTACTGGAAAAATGTTACTAAGCATCGGAGACCCTTGCTACCGACAAACATTGCTTTTCGGTCATATACTTCTAACATTTTCCTTCCTATTGGGAAAATACAGGTCAATGTTCAATATAAAGACCGGAAATCAGTCGAAGAAATGTACGTAGTACCTGAAGGTCATGATCCTCTTCTTGGAAGAACATGGATTAGGCATCTAAAAATTAAATTAGTTGAAATCGACCAAACCAATGAACGTCATATCAGTACGAATCAAATTTCACCAATAAGCGATATAGACGACCTTGAAAAAATGTATCCAGAAATTTTCGTTCAAGAAGTAGGGTGCGTACCAAATTTCGTCATTAAGCTTCAATTGCGTGAAGGATCCAAGCCGAGTTACACCGCAGAACGCACCGTTCCATATGCATTACGCGAAGAAGTTGAAAAAGAATTGGATACTCTTGAAGCAGAAGGGATAATTACAAAATCAACCACCAGTGATTGGGGATCGCCATTAGTCGTCATCCGAAAACCAGACGGATCGGTTAGACTTTGTGTAAGTTATAATATCGGAGTCAATGATATGTTGGTGAACGCAAATTATCCAATTAAAAAGATTGATGAAGTACTCAATCGCCTTCGAAACTCGAAATACTTCTGTCGATTAGACCTTCTTAAAGCCTATTTACATTTGAAAGTTGATGAAGAAAGTAGTATCATTCAAACAATATCAACACACCGAGGAACTTATCGAATGAATCGATTAAGTTTCGGCATCAAGATAGCGCCAGCAGAATTCAACCGTATATGTGATCAAATTCTACGAGACTTGAAGAAAACTATTGCATATTTTGACGATATCATTGTGCACGGAGAAACGTTGGAAGAATGCAAGAGAAATCTACATGCTTGTCTTCAAAGATTACGTGAATATGATCTACATCTGAACAGGAAGAAATGTGTCTTCTATCAAACGGAAATCGAATACCTTGGACACACCATTCAACACAACGAAATTTCAAAATCGCAATCCAAGGTCAAAGCAATCAATGAAATGCCACGACCGAAGAATGTTACAGAATTACGTAGATTTTTGGGGATGATAACCTATTATTCTCGATTTTGGTCAGCAGAATGCGAATCGACTTTCATCAAACTGAAACACGAAATCACCAGTGATCGAGTGGTATTACCATTTGACCCAGAAAAGCCAGTCGTATTAACAACAGACGCAAGTCCAAATGGAATAGCAGCCGTACTCTCACACAACATTCAAGACACAGAACGACCAATAGCATTTATTTGCTTCCCGCTCATTGTCAAACTCTGAACAGAATTACTCTCAATTGGATAGAGAAGCTTTGGCAATCATTTTTGGAGTCGATCATTTTTTCGATTATCTATATGGAAGACGATTCACTTTAATCACCGATAATCAACCGTTAACCAGAATGTTCCATCGAAAAGGGAAATTACCAAAGAAGACATCATCTCGTCTTCTACGTTATGCATCATTCTTAACAGGTTTCGATTATGATATCAAGTTCAAACCAGGAATTGACAATCAAAATGTAGACTGTATGTTTCGAGCACCGATAAAACAAGAATACCTCTCATCCGATATGGTTATCAATGAAGAAACACACCAAGTTTGTGAAACGACTATATTTGAGATATCGACTCGTACTTTGACTTCAGAACAGATCAGAAAAGAAACTGAAAAGGACGAAGAATTATCAAAAATCAAACAAGATCTTCAATTAGAAAACATTGAGAGCGAATACACATTGAATGAAGGAATCTTATTCAAAAATGACCGAATTGTAGTCCCAAAAAGTTTACAAATCGAAGTTTTAAACGAATTACATTCAACGCACTTGGGGATAACTAAAATGAAGCAATTGGCACGGCGTTACTGCACCTGGAAAAATATCGACAAGGATATAGAAAAATTGGAAAAACTTGTGAAGATTGTGCCAAAATTAAGCATAACCCAGCGAAGGCTCCTATACACCATTGGGATCCACCAGTGAATAATTGGGACCGCATCCACGTCGATTATGCGGGACCATTCCAAGGATTTTATTACTTAATCGCAGTTGACGCAAAATCAAGATGGGCTGAGATAAAAGTACTCAGAGAAGCACCGACTTCACTGAATACCATGAACATCCTCAACGAAATATTCGCAAATCACGGATATCCCGTCGTGATGGTGTCAGACAATGCTACGATTTTCACCAGCGAAAATTTTCGAAATTACTGTAAGACGAACGGCATATTTCAAAAATTCATTGCACCAGGATATCCGGCTACTAACTAATGGTTTAGCCGAACGACATGTACAAACGTTGAAGTGTAGACTCAAGGCAATGGTCAATGCAGACTTACCGATTTATCAGAAGATCCAGAAAATACTTCTAAGATATCGAGCAACACCACTTTCAAATGGGAAATCACCAGCAGAAATGTATCTTCAGCGACAAATTCGGATCAAACTGGATGCTATGCGGCCGTTAAAGGAAGAAACGCAAGAACAAGCTTATAAACCTCGGACACGTTTCATTCAAGTGGGGGAGAGAGTACAAGCCAGATTCATCAGCAACAACAAGCCGACATGGAAATTTGGAACAGTCAACCGGAAACTGGGAAAACTTCATTACATAATCGAACTTGATGAAGGACGTTTCATCAAGCGGCACATCAATCAACTGAGAAAATCCGGTGTTGAAAGGAAAACTGTTACATTTGAACCGTCCATTACCGAGACATCAACAGAAGAAACTTCAACAACAGGAGTCGAATTCGATCCAGTATGTTTGGAAATTGAAGTACCAACTCACCATCAGCCGCGTGATACAATACCAGAGCAGCCGATTATGGATCCACCAGATCCAGAGTTTCTATTAAGAAGATCTGGGCGTAACCGAAGATCTCCAAGTTACCTCAACGATTATATCGTCTATTGAAGAATTTCAAGAAGCTATATAATAAGTGGGGGAGACTGTTATATCTCAGATTGCTTTGAATATAGAAATACAGTTGTCAATCAAAACTTGTTAATTATCAATATAATATCGAATTGTCATTTTACCTAATTAGTTACAATTTTATAATAAAAACCTGTTTAAGTTATGATTTACTACTATAACATTAATAATGTGATTATAGCCATACTTCGATCCAAGCGCTAGCTGATGGCTGAGCGAGGGACTACGAGTTTGGCGACATGTAAGAGTCTCATGTCAAACAATAGAGTTCCCAGACCTGTATTACGACCGTGCTCTAAGCCCATAAGAGCAAAGTTATTAATTTGACTACGTCTAAGCGAGTGGCGGTGGTTTTATCCCTTTCTAATAGTCTGTTAGCTGATAGAAGCACCGTAGAATTCTTAGAGCTAGTCAAGAAATCCGTCATTCAAGTAGTCTATTCTTGATCTCTATGGTCTGTACTTTCGATTTTCAAATGACAGTTATGTCACTGCAAAGCACAGAAAAACTGTAAACATAAATCCCTGTTCTGAATTTCCAAGTCGTTAAAGAAAGCAGAAAGCAGCATCTCTAGCCGGTGTGAGATTAAGATTATTATTGTCAACAACGAGGAAACAATAACGTTATACTACCCGGCTAAGCTTTATTCATATTATGGAAGAAAAAATATTGAACGGATTAAATGACGTTGGGTAAAATACGTTTATACTTTATAAAATAAATAAGAAGTGCATTAACACGGTTTATTTTAGTTATAAGGGGAACATACTTCAGACGGATACTTTTAAAACAGCTGTCGAATATGGAGCTAAAAATGTAGAATACACCAAATTAGTTCATTATTTGACAAACGAAATTCGGATTATCTGTAGTATCGATGAGGAAGTGAACCCCATTTCAAGTCCAGAAGATGCAGCTGCATTTATTATGGAAGTTACATCATTCTTGAAGGAACTCAGTAAGTTTTTTGAATTTCACAAGCTCCTCAGGTTTTGAACTGTACATTTTAGATTGCCCTTATACCTCTTTAACCCAGGGACATGTATCTGACAGACTTCAAAATGTTGTGGATAGGCAACTCCTACTTGACTATCTGATAACTGAGCTGATGGCTGCTAGAATAACACAAGAGCAAAAACCAGAAAAAAAGATAGAATTAAAACTAGTAAGTTTAGCTTGGGTGTACATTGAACTAAGTTTAAGTCACATTGTTCCTTTTTGTACTTACATTACTTATATTTTCAGATTCAACCCTCATTAAGATATTATGTTGTAAGACTGCAAAATTATACTACTTTAAAGGCTTGCTACAATAAAGCTTAATTATTTTTCTGATATTTTGGGAAGAAAGATTGTAGAGACTTGTTACATACTATGTTAGTTGAGTTTTGGACCTGAATTACTGTTTTTTTGCAATATTCAGAAACTTTCTACATTGGTTTCCTAATGAAGTTGTGTTCACATATGTATCTAATCTTCAGGTGTTTTTGGTTATAGATTTAAGAATTCCTTCTTAAGTTTATAACCAAAATCAACTCTATTTCATTTGTGAAGCACAAGCTGATCTTAAATTTCTTAGGATATTGGTCATTAATGTCCATTCATTCTAAATTACTAAAATCAAAAATGCTTTATTCATATTCTTTTAGATCAATATACGATGAACAATTTAATTTGTTAATAATCAGATGTTTCTGTCTGATTTAAAAATATACATATGATTAAATAGATCTTTCAGGTATTATATATAAATTCTCGGGGAATAGGTTACATTAACACTTAAGCTTTATATTTTCTCGTCTTTACGTACGTTTCGGTCTCACGATTATCATCAGAAGACTTATTATGTCTAAAACTGTATTACTTAAAACTAATTGTATTACACAAAGCGTCCTTATCGCAGCAATCTCAATTAAAATGCCCACGTCGCCAAAGCGAAAATTGTAACACATCAATGTCATAAGTATAATATATCAAGAATCCATTGTTAAGCAGTACTCTTAATAAATGCGAGTTCATGTCAACGAAGTCTATGAACGACTAAAAACGAAAACATTAGGTTCAAGTATCCACTTTCAAACCAGATGTTAGATTTACGAGCTGATAGAAAAAGAGGTTTGTCAGTTATTGGAAATATGCTATTGACATTCTACCTAAAATAATAATGTTTTAATGTTAAGGTAGTTGTCGTGAAAAACGCGTACAGTCAGAAAATTCTGAATTTTTGTATATTTAATAAGGACATGGTAATACAATTACTATTAAAATTTGAAGTCAATTGACCGTTTCTAACTGAAGATACACTTAATTAAAAATCGGTCCATTAACATGGAGAGTATAGGCACTACATAGAGTTTGTACCAGTTTATCAGTTTTTATAAGAAACTAACTGTCAGAAATTTAAAAAAAACTAACAGTCACTTAATGTTTGTATTCTGAATTAAAAAAAAAAAAAAAAATATTGACCGTCTCATTGTCAAGAAATATTAATTTCAAGTTCAACAATTTATGAGAAAGTATATGTACTAGCGAGTTGGACATGCATATGAGTACTGTGTGGGTTACGTCTCCATGGGTACAGTCTTACACAAAAATTATAGCACATTCTGCTACAAGCTCGTGTGCTCTCTGACCGCGCGCATGATACAAGACTTTCTTACAATATTGTACCACGACAACTACCTTAAAAGTATATTTTAGGTAGAATGTCAATAGTATATTTCCAATAACTGACGTGGGCATTTTAATTGCGATTGGTGCGATACGCTTTATGTAATACAATTAGTTTTAAGTAATCCAGTTTTAGACATAATAAGTCTTCTGATGATGGTCGTGAGACCGAAACGTACGTAAAGACGAGAAAATATAAAGCATAAGTGTTAATGTGACCTATTTATTATTAGAAATAAATCAATATAATGTATGTATGTAAGATATTAGACAAATATACTTTTTAAATGTTGTTACTTACCATCACAAAAATAAAAACTTGTTACCATTAGTAGAACATCAATATTCAACTAGAGGTGCTACAAAATTACTGTCAGAAACCACTGTCGCTGGAAAAACAATAGGTCAAAGATGTCGTACTTACCTGTCATCAAGGTTATATAACTCGCTTCCAGATAATATAAAAAATAAGTCACTCTCAATCAAAACTTTCAAAATCAAAGTTAAAAAATATCTGCTTTGTATGAACGGAGTAGGGTATACGAATTAATTGATCCACACATATTATAATCAACAAATATGAATAAAAGTTCAAGTTATTGATGTATTATTTATAGTATTTTTATATAATATTTAATTTTAGTGTCATTATAGTCATTTATTGTTTATTTTACCAAATTTTTTAAATAATGGATGCAAAGAACTATATAATTTTGATTTATGTTTATATTATCCTCTTTTATATAGATTTTTATTTGACGAAATTCTTAGGGTAAATCAATTCTTAATGTATATAATTTAACAACTACAATTTAATGAACATTAAGAGTTAAATGAATTTTTTTTTTTTAATATATATTTTTTTTATCTTTTTAAAATTTAATTTTCTGCAGGCCTGCGCACAGATACCTAGTAGTGTCTTTTGCAGGATGGTATATGTAATAAATATAATTTTGTTACTTTATACCAATGTATTTTACACCTGAATAAACATTATTATGTGATGATATGGTCTAAGAATAGGAAACACTGAAAATTGAATTGCAAAAAATAACGTGTATATTTTTTACAGCAAGAAACAATAGAAGCTGCTGCCATGAAAAAAATCTTAGTTATTTTAAGATTTCCAAGGCCACCTGCTAACTTGACAGTAGAAAGTTTGTTTCAAAAACTCATACCTGGAATCGAGAATTTAGCTAAAAAGGCTGGTGAGGAGTTAGTAGGAAAACCATTCTTCCAAGGTACCTTGTCTGAAAAGCAATGGAAAATTCTTGGTGAAACCCAAAAAGATTTACATCATGAGTATAAAATAAGAAGGGAAATGTTACTAACCCGACTTGATGTTACCATACAGTCTTTTCAAGTAAGTTATAAAAATTGAAATCACTAACAAATACCAAATACTAATAAAATCAGGTCCTGAAGTTTATGAGTAATTTAGTATATCACAGTATTAGAGATTTCAAATCTTAAAGTAATAGATTCACTTACTAAATTGTGTTTTGAATTATACTTGTATGTTTGAAAATGGAACTAATTTAATATTGATTTTTAGTGGTCAGATCGCACAATGGGCAAAGAAGCATATTTTGAAAAAATATATAAGGAGAATAGAAATAAACTCAGATGTGATCCAGATGTAGACATTTCTCAGTTGATTTCTTCTCGAGATGATGTACCCATTATAGAAAAAACAAGCTGTTCTTCAGTTAGAAAAAATACAGGAACTTCTATACAAAAAATTATAATTGGTCTGGTATGTTTTATCATGTTTTGTTTTGATTTGAACATGGAACAGTGTTCATGTAGTGCTTGTTGCAATTTTGATTATACTAGTGTAACTGTTGTTTTGCATAAGGCGCATTCCAGGTCATGTTCGCACTTCATCCCAGATGAGGTCTTTAGATTGCACTGAAATTTTACAGATGGTTTCTGCCTCAGGAAATATTTTCGTTTCCCAAAATTTCAAGCCATATAGGTACTTCGATAATACGCCGCCTAGAATATTTTTAATTTTTTTGGAATTTTATTGATTGAAAATGAAAAACGGCATTTCTTCTGTAGAAACGCATTACTGAGGCTAAACATTCCAAGCCATGGATTTGATGGGAAATTTTCCAAGGAATACAACGCCGCCTTCAGAATTGGTCTATCGTATCGCGCATGCGTGCAAACTCGAAAAAAACTGTTTTTTTCTTCAAAAACTCATATCTCAGGTGTTGCTACTCCGATCGGGCTGAAATTTAGTGTGAAGGCAGCTAAAAGTGAATACTTTAAAGGGGTGTAGGAATGGTCATGCTTAAATTATGAAACAAAGCCGCTAGAGTAAATTATCTGTATTTTCAAAAATTCCTAGCCCATTTCTTTCAAGTTCATGCTGATGGGTGAATATTAATCTCAAATCTGACCCCAAATTCGGATTTCTCGGAAAATTTCCGATCGATTATGTACTCTCTGAAAGTCGATTCAATCGATATTGTAGGGGCGCTTTAAAGGATTCCGCGAGTATGTTTTTTTCAATATTCAAATTTGTTTGAAAGCGCAGTTTACATTTCTTGATAAAAATTTAATTTCTTCTTTAAAAAGAAATAATCAAATAAAATGAGTTTTAATACTAAAATTTATGATTAAAAAAAAATATATTAAAAATTATATAATTCATTTTATTTAATTATTATATTTAAAAAAAATATTATTTTTCTTTAAAAAAAAATGATTAATTTTAGTATTAAAACTCATTTTGTTTTATTATTATTTTTCGCCAATTCAAAGGCACCGCAAAATTTTATATACATAACTAGCCGACCCGGCAAACGTTGTATTGCCATGTAAATAATTTCTAGAAAATTTCTAGTTAAAAAAAAAATAATCAATTTATTGGAAGTGTGTAAGGATGTGGTATATGAGTGAAAAAGGCATGGAGCGCTGTGAACGATGAGGGAATATAAAAATAACAAAACACCAAACATTAATTTTTTTAATTCATTATAATTTATTTTAAGTAATAATTATTTATATCATTACATAATATTAATCTCTTAATGCTACAGCGTGAACAATATTTTTTGTTAGCCCGTCTTTAGCTAATACAAACAAACTTGATGGTTTACCCACTCGAGAGCATGCAACGTGTAATTGTCCGTGTGAAAAACATGCTGTGCACAAATCTAAGCCACAAACAGACATTGTTTGGCCTTGGGATTTATTAATAGTCATTGCAAATGCCAATCTAATCGAAAATTGAATACGCTTAAATTGAATTGGCACATCTGTGGGTATAATATGTATTCGTGGTATTAATATATTTTCACCTCGAAACTTGCCATTTAAAATGGTGGCTTCGATAAAGTTTTTCATTAATTTTTTAATGACTAATCGCGTACCGTTGCACAGCCGTGGCCAGTTCAAATTACGAAGCAAAATAATTGGAGATCCAACCTTCAATTGTAAGTTATGCGGTGGCATGCCTAGCAAATCCAGTGAGTTCAAAAATTCTGTTGGAAAATGTACAGCTTCAGTGGCATCGCAAACTGTATCAATAGATTTATATGATACCAAGTCCCCTGGCAATAACTGTTGTATCTTCAGATTCAAAATGTCAACGTCCACAGTTTTTGCCGCTAAAATTGCTCTTATTGATGTTATCGAGCGGGATAAAAAATGATAAAATTATTAAAATGACTATTTAAAAGTAGGGGTTGGTGATAGAATAGTGAAAACTTAGGGTTGGATGTATTTTTTAATGCCACATAATAAAAAAATTTAAAAAAAAATTATCCAAAAAATAAAAAAAAAATTTTGGTGCGGACACCCCTTATCACTTAGGGGTTTGAAAGATAGATAGTAGCCGATTCTCAGACTTACTGAATATGCATAAGACATTTCATAAGAATCGGTCGAGCCGTTTCGGAGGAGTATGGGAACGAACATTGTGACACGAGAATTTTATATATTAGATTAACCGGCGTAACTTCGTTGTACTTAATTTAATGTCCCTAATATGCACTGTCTAACTGTTCGCGTATGTCCACTTTGCCTAGAACACTAAAATCCAGGTATGTATTCATGTGAGAAACAGAATTTTAGTGTTTCTTTGCCATCTATGCGATGTGTTTTAAATCATTCAACCCTTGTTTATTTCACGCACAAACCTCTTGCTCAAAAATTAAGCACATATAACAAAATAGTCTATTTGTTACTGAAAATGAGCATTTTTTAAAAGATTTCGCACACAATTAAATTCCATCATCACGTCTTCGAATTGAATTCACACATCGTACACTATGAAGGAAAAACGTTTACTGGAGAGACGTTGCTTTATGCCCCAGACCGACGGTATAAGCCCGTATGGCGAAGATAACCGTAGTCAGCTGAATCATACTTGAAATAGATACACTTCAGAACGTTCTCCGTAACATAGTTTTGAGTGTTAGAATTGCATGCGTCTGTCGCCTGGCGTGCGGAGTAAAATAATGCACTGAATTACATGCGAATTTCTTTCTGTTTATCTTTGGTGGTTGGCGCCCTTGTGCCCTTTAGTACCAGCCGCCACTGATAGCACGCTGTTTTACCGATTTGTCGTTTCCCTTTCATTGCAGTGACTAAATCAGTTCGCGAACCAGGCACTAAAATCAATTGAACGGTTTTTCCATTCTATTGTAGGAGAACTCTCCTAGTGAAATTAAAATACTACATTTTAACAAAATTTTAATTTCAGGTTCCTGACAGGGGTGGAAGAACTAATGAGTTAGCACCACCTCCACCAGAAATGCCGGCGTGGCAACAACGATCTGCTGGTCCAGGTGGTAGAGGTGGCGGTAATTTTTCAAGAGGGGGTGGACAAAATTTCGCAAGAGGAGGAGGAGGCGGTAGGGGTTATCAAAACTATTCGAGAGGGGGTGTTCAACAAAACTATGGCCGAGGTAATACAAACCATGGAGAATCAGCTACTCGAGATGGCCAATATAATAAATCTGAAAGAGGTGGTTCTTACGGTAATCAGAATAGATCATTTGATAATCCTAACAGTTATGGAGGGCAAAGACAGTCGTACAATTCAGGCCCAAACAGTAAACCTTTTGATAGTTGTGGGAGCTACGGGGGTCAAAGTAAGTTCCCAAGTTATAGTTCAAGCTTTTCTGGCAAATTTGGCTCGTCTAAATCTGAAGAGTCTACATCGGGAAGTTTGTTATTCGGAAACTATCAAAATCTGAGTTTGAGTAATTACTCTAGTTTGGGTATATCCAGTTTCAATAGCTCGAATCAATCATATAACAAGAATAAGTATGCAAGTAATAGCAAACCTTTTGACAGTGCAGGTTCTTACAGAGGAAATAATAAAAATTATGACAATACTAATAAAAGCACTAGCTCGCACAGTTCAGGAAGTCACAGTCACAAGCGTACTTTTGAAATTGCAGGAAGTTACAGTGGAAAAGGAGATAATGACGGTCCTGAATCAAAGTCTGGAAATGCTTTTGATAGTGCTGGTAGTTATGATTATAAGGATAGTAAACGGGTGAAAAATTATGATTCTTTCCAATCTGATAAAACCACCTACTCCGATCAATATGCTAAAGAAACCGAAAGTAACCAACAATATAATAAGAAACATGATAGTTCATCAAGGGGTCGTTCCAACTATCAACGTGGTAGAGGACATAATTATTGATCACTGACTACTATTAATGCTTATTCTAATTTAACTTGTTTTTAACATAAAAGAGTAGGCAGTTTGTGTATTTTATTGTAACTGTGAATTATATACATTAATTTATGAAATGCGTAATGAATAAAATGTAATTAAGTGTATTGTTTATCATTTTCGGAACATTTGGCGTTGTGTGTTTCCAATTTCGAGAAGGGCACTATCGGGAAGGGCGGTAGGTAGGTAGAGGTACCACTGTGGAATGTAATATTATTTAGTTTACATTAACACCATTTTTTCCACTTGAATTGTAACTTATCTAAAGCACGTTTTAACTGCGATGTAGCCGTTGTCGATAATATATGTAAACTGATTATAAAACTAAGATTATGGAAGAATGCGAAATACCTAACGGTCACATTTAGGCAAGAGTTAATTACAACCAGTAATAAAGCGGGCATTAAGCTAATTCCATGAATGAAAGTGTTCCAGGTACTTGACTGAAAATAAAGATCAAATATTCCAGGTAGTCAATATCATATTAGTCAAACAATAATTACGTATAACAGGTGTTCCTAGAGTTAACCTGAGGTTTATCGAAGTAATTGTAATAAGGGATTGTTTTTGATAGGAGAGAAATCGAAATCCAATAAAAGGCCCTAAGAAAGGTCGCTGTGTTTTAAAAGTGGAAGACCCGATTTTCAAATTAGTTTGCTTCGGCGGAGCATTGATTAATATATCAATCAATGGGCGGAGTTATAAATATTTTTACTACGAACCTGGTAGAAATATTCCTCTTGGTTAAGCCAACATACAATTTATCACAATCATTGCACTGGATTTTATATAAACCTGGTTTATTAAAATCGGAAATTTTATTGAACGTGCTACCGAGCAAGTGTTTTAATTTAAATGCAGGTTTAACATTAACCCTCTTGAACATATTAGTTAGTTTATTAGCAAAGATAGGATTATAAGTGAATGATTTGAGCTTGTTGGGCTAACTTGCTACACGTATAAGTTATAAGCAAAATTCAATAAATGATCTCTATGTTTATACATTTTTGTAGCGTCCAAAGTCCCTAAAAAGGTTCGTTATATTTTAAGAATGGCTCGATATTGTAAGACATGGTTTGTTACCGAGGACTTATCAATGCTATTACTATGAACGTGCTATTAATGCTCTTCGATCCTGGTATAAATATTCCTCTTACGAGGGCAAGGTGAAAAGCCCCTGAAAAAAAAACAGATGGCGCCACAATCAAATATCCCATGTGACATTTGCGATGTACCAACTAGAACGCATTAAAATATTCAGACTGATATGTCATTCAGTTCTGTTTTGATACATCGAAATCTTGATCTTGAAGATTTTTGTAAAAAAGTTAATTCAAACATTATGAGAACTCTTCACCATCGATTGGAACGATTCACAAGTGGTTTACTGATTTTCGTTGTGATAGTATGACCATAAAGGACACCGAACGTTCTGGTTGTCCAATTGAGGTTGCAACGCCAGAATAACAGTCGAAACAGTGAACTCGTCCTGGCGAATCGAAACCGAAAATGGCTAAAGCATAATGGTTGACGAAACGTCGGCATCAAGTCGTGCTTCGAAAGCCAAGAATTTTCAAGATTACCTATCTGCGGAAGTCTACTATTCAAGATATATTATTACTGTGTATCAATGTATTATACACATGAATACACATTTTTATTATTATTATCTGGAAGGACGAAATTTCTTTGAAATGGCTAATGCATGATACACATGCACACTCACTTTACAAGTCTTTCAAAATAAAAGAAGTGAAAGGTGGTTGACGATCGATCAAATAGAATAAGAGGAAGAAATGTTAAAAACATGAACTCACATCTCTCAAAAATGATTCATAATCCGCATTTTAACCATTTGTGATGTCCAGATCAGTCCAGTGTAATAATAATAATAATAATAATAAGTTGACTTACCTGTCATGTTCTTTTTCCACTAGATGATATCTGGCTCTAAAAGCAACCAAATGAGCCTAGTAAGCTGGATCAGGTATAGAGACAGATCGAGTACATCTTATGTAAGTATGACATAATTGATGTTATATTTCAAGTTTTTGGGAGGTTAAATTAAAACAGTAACTCCTAATTTTTAAACAAAAAAGGAAAAAATATGTACTTTCCGTATCCGGTGTTGCCTCTTTTGGCTGCATTGATTGCTCTAAGCCTTTGTGGCACTGAGGACTGTTCTCCAACACTGTTGTAGTTGTTTCTTCCACCTAAACAAAAATTTCAGGAGCGTGCTCTTATTTTTTGATGCAGCGTTTCAACATGTCCCACACAAGGGATTCACATCTGGGTTCCTTGTAACCTTTCCAGTAGAGTGATAGATAATGCCCTACGCATTATCATGCTTATTATAAAATTTGTCACGTCAAATGGTACTACATTCTCCGTGAAGCATCAAAACGTATGCCACAGCAGAAATTAATGGGGACTCCATCAAAAGTCTATCTAAAACATACAGTGTAAATTTCTCTCCTTATCCTCTCCATACTCGAAGACGTCTACTTGAACTAGATTTATTCTTGTCTCATCTGTTAATAAAATACGCTTCCAATGAAGGTGTTCAATTGCAAATCTTGGTCTTTATAAACGATGTTGTCTGTTCAGAAGCAGACCTTCTACTTCTCTGATCACCTTCAGAAAGACGTCAGTGTTACTGTTCTATAAGATATTTGGTTATCAGTAACATCAATCTTTGGAGCTGAACACGAACCCAGCAATAATGTACTAACAATGTATATCTCTGGGAGCAGTAACTCTGGAACCACCTGTCCTGTTGCCTTATTTGAGATCCAGTCTGCTGGAATCGACCCAATTATCTGCTAATGGTTGTACAATGAACTAACAATATATGGGTAACTTTAGCTTAACGGCTTCATATTTAGTTAAATACCGTGGCCTGTTCTTGATTAGTTGTGAAATGTACAAATTTAAGGCTACAGTGGTGAGTGGTACGATTACTTTGTGGGGAGTCTAAATGCAACAATTTAACTTGTTACAAATTATTTCTAACTTTTAATCAATATTTTCGTGTCTATTTTTCTTCGACTATATACTAATTTATCTAGTAAATAGGACGTAAATAACAACAACATTTCGAAATTACAATTTTCATGAATAAAATGTAACAAATAACACTATATTAGATGTGGCGCTTATCACTTGAACAAGGAGCATTATTGTGTATTGAGGAAGGAGAATCTGTTTGAATCATTTTTTTTTCTCCTAGATTTGATTCAGATGCGCTTGAGGTTGTTATGAGTCACTGGGCTTAAAAATTCTATGCAAATGTAAAGCAATCAAGAGAAAATTACTATCCACCTTATCACTATATTAACAACAACCTGTTCCAGAACTTGGTGAAGTATATCTTTGACAAATCCCTGTCTAGATGCGCTAAGCATTTCTCCAGGTTAACAGTGACAAAACACGTCTATTAGTCCCAGATAGCTGTTTCGCTCTTCTTATGAGCTCGTCAGTGGAACGAGGTGGACAATCATCTCCGGCAGTGATATAACTGCCTCCTTCGAAAATGTTTGGTAAACCTAGATGTTACAGCACCATCAGCCGGAGAGCAGATGTCCCACTGAGAATGTAATTCATAATACCACGCATTGATTCTACAGTTCTCGCGATTTAAAGAATGGACGAGGAAACAGTTGGAAATATTACCACCAGGTGACGTCACCGAAACAATGCATAGTGAATTGCAAACACATTATGTGTTGGATAAAATTTCAATGTAACGTGAGTAATTTAACGTATTTCATTAGCAGATTCTAAATCATTTCCAATATATTCTCTGTCCCTACAATCATTTACATTTGACCCGCAGGAGTGTAGGAAAGCTATTTCGCTAACAAAAATGAGAGAAGTCACGTGATCAATTGATCGGAGCATTTTTTTATTTATGATATCGATACTTTCATCTAATATTAATTAAATTCAGTTGCTTGTTTTTATAAAAGTAGACGTTGTCTACTATTACTCATGGTTGTAAAATTCTATAAGAACTGGGCTCTTAAACTGGCTTACACATATACACTCGCTGGCTTTCGTTTTCTGGCCTAACCCGTTGTGCTACCCAAAGAGTTCTATGTCTAGAGAAGATAAGTTGTATCGTTTGTATATAAAGAGAACGTATTTTGGGAGTCCAGCGCGGTTACCCTCTCCGCGTCCCAAGCGATCGAGGAGCATGATTACATCGATGCCAATAGAGAAAGTATCATCTGTGGTCCAACGATCAAGAGTTTTTGGACATGGAAGAGCATTGAGAAATTGTTTTCTCACATAATCATAAGCAGCAGGCGATTGAAAATGCATCGAAGATGAAAAATCCATAATTTCTTCTTGGTTGTTCAGGTGTTTTCTGCTTTTCACAAAATTTACATTTGTAACCCATGTTTAATTTATTTAAAAAATTATAAATTAAATAATAAAAAAAATCACTCAAAAACAATAATATAAACAAAACGAAATAACGAAAATAACTTTATTCTGCTGCAATAGCGTCATAAATGAATAGTCGTCTGCCGGTGCGGGGACGAAAAAAAAAAAGAGAAAGCGGCACCTCGATCATGCGTAAAGAACGAAAAAAGGGAGACTCCAAAAATATGGTATAAATCCGACTTGTCTTCTCTAGACATAGAACTCTTTGGTGCTACCGCGTGTCCAGTTAATATACATTTGACTTTTCAATTTTTTTTGAGGTATCATAGAATATTACTTTGTATTCTGTGGTAAACGTGTATGTTTACTCTATGCTTTTGTATAAATGATCTAATTCAAAAAGACTGTCTACCTCCCCGTCCAAACTGGAATATTAAAATTACCGTGTCCGAACGGGATATTAATTATTATATCCACGTCTGATGGCGCACGAGTGAATTAATTATGATTTTTAAATGTATCAAATGCAATGTAGAATTTTAATAAGTAGTTCCTTTGTTATATTATTTTATTAATAAACTACAAAAGAGTTCACACTGAGGATTCACTATAACACTATAAATAAGAAACAATCGCCCTTATTCACTAAAAATAGTCTTAAAGTACTGAGAACCTTTCGGCAACCAAGTAGCCATCATCAGAGTAACTAACGTATAAATCAAAATGTACCTGTTTAAATACTATTTGGGGATAATAATACAAACAAGGGGTTACCCTCAGCGAAAGATAAATCGGAATTCAATAAATTGCGTTTTCGTTTATACATTTTCGTCCTTTCTAAATTACTTAGATATTTATCACTATTTATAGTGATTGTTTTGGATCGAATATCCATCACTTTAATAGTATATAGAGAAGGAATAATAACTAAAAAATATATACAAACTAACCCGTAAAAATAATTGCCGCTTGAATTTTCGAAATCGAGAAACAAATTCCATAACCCTCAAATAAACAACCTCGGCCACAACCGCCAATGTTGATTAAATATTGAACTCCGTATATCAACAGTTAATTAGCTCGTCCGCCGTCAGATGTGAAATAGTAATATTAATATCCCCGTTCGGACGAGGTGGTAGACAGTCCCTAATTTAAATCTTATTTTCCCGTGATCATGATTTAAAAAATAACAACAAACTGGTCTGTCTATCTGTTTATGTATTTATCTTGTATCATAATTAACCCAGGAAGTGAATCCACAGTTTGCACTCTATTATAGTTTATTAGACTCGAAGTGAATTTAGGTATAAAAAAATTAATTGTAAATGCTTCACATGGATAGGGTTATTTTATTAGTGGATATGGACTGTTTTTATTGCCAAGTTGAAGAAATGCTAGATTCAAAGTTGAAAGGGAAACCAATTGCAGTTGTACAATATAATCAGTGGAAAGGTGGAGGGTAAAACAGATTCTCTATATTCTTGGTTGCGAATTCACTTTTACATTTGCAGCATTATAGCTGTAAATTATCCGGCAAGAGATAAGGGTGTAACTAGGAGTATGAGAGGTGATGAAGCGAGAGCAAAATGTCCTGATATTCATTTGGTTACAGTTCCTGTTGATCACGGGAAAGCTGACCTGACAAGGTACCTAGAACTAGGTCTATATATCTACTTTTAGAACACATTAATTACTTTGACTGTGATTATTTCTACTATTATTTTCCAATTCTAGATACCGTGAAGCTGGGAAGAAAGTAGCTGAAGTGCTTAAATTATACACAACTCTTTTAGAGCGAGCTTCAGTAGATGAAGCCTATTTAGATATTACAGAAGATGTTGATAAGCAGATTCAGTTGGGCCATAGGATTGATATCAACAATTTGTCACAAACATTCGTGGTAGGATCCACTCTTTCTCTTTTTTTATCAGAAATCTCTGATGAACCCAATTTTCATCATTGTAATCTTCGGCTAGCTACAGGTGCAGTCATTGCAGAAAACATAAGAGCTGAGGTTTATAAACAAACAGGTGAGTCACATGTTCATTCAAAAGTACTAAGAAATAAAACAATATTTTATATTAATTGTAGGATATCAATGTTCAGCTGGCATTGCACATAATAAGGTATTGGCCAAATTAGTTTGTGGTTTAAACAAGCCTAACAAGCAAACAATTTTACCATCTGGAGCTATTCCAGAATTATATGCTACCTTGCCTATTAGAAAAATTAAAAGTTTAGGTGGAAAGTTCGGAAATATTTTGGCAGAAACATTAAACATCAGATTCATGGGTGAACTGAGGAAATTTACAGAAAAGGAATTAATACAAAAATTCGATGAAAAAAATGGGTGAGTAAGTCACAAACAACTCACCAACTATATTTTTTTTTTGGTTTGAAGGGACATTGAATATTTTTATGTTTTCCAAAATTAATATCTTATATATTCATTTACAAACTCAACTGGTTAAAGATCCTATTACAGAGTAGGAGAAAAGATGAAAATTTTTTTAAACTCATAATAAGGTTAAAGTATCCTATCCCTATCATATAGTCCAGGCATTTATGAAATTTTTTTGTGCGAATTCCCGCGAGGTCTAATTTTGGTCTATTTTTATGTATTTTTACACGCTGAGCACGATAGTGTAGTTTAAATTTGGATTAACCCTGTGCTCGAAAAACTGAGCATTTTTTTTAGTCAAAAATGGCCATTTTTCGATTTTTTTGCGTTTTGAGACAAAACTATAGGTTGCATGGAAAAATGTTTGAACAAAAGTTGTTGAACGAATTAATACGCGATTTTTGGCTCTGGTCCGAAGTCGATTCGAGGTCGTGGGCCCAAAATAGAACCCATTTAGTGTGTTTTTTAGCACATTGAAAAATGGAGTATACGTCGAGAGAGTTTTTTTTTTCATAGTCTGTTTTGGTGGAAAGATAGTATTTTTATTTCTCTTCTTTCGGTTTCTGGTATTTTGACCGACCTCATTTTTTGACGCCAAAGTCGGCCATTTTGAAAAACCGGTATTTTACGAATTTTAGACGAAATACTTACGTTATCGATCTATAACCAAATTGATTCGAAGGATTTTATTATTCTGCACCTAATATCCAAAATTCAAGCATTTTGATTCAAAGACATTTTGAAAATTTTGGACCACCAAAAAATTTAAATTTTAGGTTAGTAATTTTTCACGAAAACCAAATTCTACGTTCCATTAAAGATTTTCATAACGAGTATTTTAAGTCTAAGCAGATCGATTTGGGTCTAGTAGAAATGAAGCTATCTTAATAAATGTGTTTGGGCTTGGGCCTCTAGAGGGCCCAATTTTGGGCCTATCGACAAAGTACAATTTTTTTTACAATCACAAGAGATAATTTTGATCAACTCATCGGGACATGCATTCTTCACTGTTTGTATAGGAGTAAGTCCATCCGGACTATTTCTCCAACCTCATTTCGTTAAATCAATGATTTCATTACCAATCCAAACCTGAACTTGGTAATACACCCCAAAAATATGTTGCTTTGCAGCATTATCGTTGTTGAAATCTTATGTCGAGTATGAAAGATTGAAGAATTGTAATTTGCTAATAAATGTGTTAAGCAAAATGCTCCCAATTTTCCATGTCAGCGAACATTTACATTATGCCAAGGCATTACAAGGTAACCATACGAAAATACGATGATGCTGCAAAGCAACATATTTTTAGGTGTATTTCCAAATTCAGGTTTGGATTGGTAATGAAACCATTGATTCAACGAAATGGGGTTGGAGAAATAGTTCGAATGGACTTGCTCCTATACAAACAGTAAAAATGTACGTTCCGATGAGTTGATCAAAATAATCCCTTGTGATTGTAAAAAAAAATTGTACTGGTAAATGTTCGTGCAAAAATTAGGATTACCTTGTAGCTCTCATGTAAGCATTGTGGAGGTAAAGAATGTGTAATATACACCCATTACTTTGTTTTAATTCTTGTAATTTATTAGCTTTCTACTACTGACCCTCTCCACTGTCAACCTCACAGCGCTCCTTTGGTCGTGCGTGTCCTCACAGCTTCCAGCAAATAATCGGAATTTGCATTCAGGCAATTAATCTTAACTTTCAACTACTTCATTCATTATTATGATATGCTGCCACCACCTACTTTTTTTAAGAGGTTAAGCAGGAACCCTCCGGTACTATCAATGCTCATCACTTTATAGGTAAACTTTGGGTTGTTTCATTTATTAAATCAAACCAATCGACTTATGACCTGGATTTATTGTCAATAATTTTAGTATGACGAAATATAATTATATGGATATTTAGAGAATATTACAACTAAACTAAATGGTTACTAACCTCTACCGTTGTGAAAACATAAACGAAAGGAATAGTGGTTTCTGGATTGAATCTCAAACAAAAGTCTCTTACAACCTTTTACCACCTTAATACTCTACTTAGCGGAAATCATGCAGTATCAGTCCAACCCAAACAGTTGTAATTTGTAATTATCTAGATCTAAGACTTACCCCCCTTGTTGTTTAACCTTCCCCTAACACTCACTACTTTTAATTCACCGGACGAGTCGGTGCCAATGATATACAACGAATTTAATTATTTTAACGATGATAACACATCGGAGTCCCCGGGTGTCCTCTGAACTGAACTACTTAACAATTTAATTTAATTACCACATTACACCTTAATCACCAAATTTTATCTTTTTGAGAAAGGAATGAATTTACTTCGGCTTTAATAATACGCGTCTTGAGTATGGACCGGCCCGAACTGCCTTCTTCCCTCTTGAAGAAAGAGTTTTATCAAAACAGCACAGCCTCTATACCCCCTTACTTCTCAATCCGATTTTATATTTATTCTCAGCTCCCTGTTTTCGCTGATGTCATAGTTTTTATTGATAACACCTTCGTGTGAGTACAGAGTATCGGTTCATATCTTCGGCGGCAAAGAACTTTCATTGTTTCAATCCAGACTAACATTACCGCCTTAACTCGATAAGATTATCGCACATACCCCAGGCCACCTTAATAATGAGAAGCTACGATTTCCCTAATTCCGATTTATTACAAATGTTCTAATTGCCCTGAGCCAGAAATCAGTATATTAGGTGATGATTATTTTGATATGTAATACCCTATAACCACATCATGTCACGGTCACATATACACGTTCACACATCTACATACACTCACACATTCGCACAAAACGATTATAAACATTCAGGTGTATTTCAAAACATTTAAAAAAGTATAATTTCGCGCGCGGAATCTATTCTACCGACCCTCGCTTATTCCGCGCTAGTTTTTTATGATGAAATTTGTTATAACTTGGAATTGTGAACAAATCTCCGTATGCTGTTCCAAACCTAAGTGACCGATGTATTTCTCTGTAATTTGCTTCAAGACTTTGTTGATAGGCCGAAAATTGGGCCCTCTAGAGGCCCAAACACATTTATTAAGATAGCTTCAATTCTACTCGACCCAAATCGATCTTAGATTTAAAATACTCGTTATGAAAATCTCTAATAGAGCGTAGAATTTGGTTTTCATGAAAAATTTTCTAACCTCGACAATTTTCAAAATGGCGCCAAAGCTATGTCTTTGAACCAAAATGCTTGAATATTGGATATTAGGTACAGAATAATAAAATCTTTCGAATAAATTTGGTTTTAGATCGATAACGTAGGTATTTCCCCGGAAATTCGGAAAATACGCAAATTGGCCGATTTTGGCGCCAAAAAATGAGGTATTTGAAAATACCAGAAACCGAAGGAAGAGAAATAAAAATACTATCCTTCCACCAAAACAGAATATGAAAACAAGAAAAACTCTTTGACATATATTCCATTTTTAATGTGCTAAAAACCGCTTATCTTGGGCCCACGACCTCGAATCGGCTTCGGACCAGAGTCAAAAATTGCTTTAGTTTTTCCAACAACTTTTGCTTTAACATTTTTCCGTATAAACCATAGTTTGTCTCAAAGCGCCAGAAATCGGAAAAAGGTCATTTTTGGTTCCAAAAAATGGTCAGTTTTTCGAGCTCAGGGTTAATTCAAATTTAAACTACACCATCGTGTTCAGCGTGTAAAAATACATAAGAATAGACAAAAATTAGACCTCGCGGAATTTCGGACAAAAATCGTCGATTTTCCTCCTTAAATGCCTGGACTAATAGTGTGCTCATTAATCTCAGATATCATAACTCTTACACATTGTATTTAAGGGGGCATTAACTAGGTTATTGGAATGAGCATCTTTTTTTTATTGACCTTTTTAATAAAAAGTTAAACTGTTTCTGGTTAGACATCTAATATTGCCCTGGTTCATATTCTTATGTTACAAGAGTATTTTGTTTGATATAGTTTACCATTGGGCATATCATTGTCGCAGAGCATCATCGTTTTTTTTCAAACTTCAATAAAAAGTTAAATTGTTTCTGATGGTTGGATATCTAAAATTGCCTTGAGTTATATTTTTATGTTCACAAGGCTATTTTGTTTCATGTAATCTACCATTGGGCATATCATTGTTGCAGAAATTGGCTCTACAATATAGCTAGAGGAATAGATAACGAAGCAGTTACTACAAGGTTATTATCAAAATCAATTGGTTGTTGTAAACAATTTCATGGAGTATCGGCCCTGAAAGATTTAAGTACTATTGAAAAATGGATAAATGAATTGAGTGAAGAACTATCAAAAAGGCTAATTTCAGATGAGCTAGAAAATAATCGGAAATCTAAACAATTTACTGTAAGTTTTGCCCAATACAAGCAAACGAGCAGTTCTCGTATATGCCCACTAAGAACTTATACTCCATCAGATATTGCTGAAGATGCTTTACAAGTGTTGAACAAAATGGGTATAAAATCGAATGGTTTCATTGGGATCACATACTTAGGATTGAGTGCAGGAAATTTCGAAGAATACAAGAACATAAGAAAAATTACATCCTTCTTCCATAGGAGCAAAAATACACCAACGAAAGATTTAGATAGAGTTACAAACAGTTGTTGCAAAGAAAATGGTTCAAATGAAGTTATTGAAAAGAATCAAGATATGAGATTCTTATATCCTGTGGAAAACGTTGTTGACAATGACCAATTTGTACAAAATCTGCAGTTGCAATGTGATTCAAATTCACCAGATGATTTAGTGAGTTCTAGAAACACAGAATATGCAGGTTCATTATCTAGTTCAGATATTGGTATATCAGTGTACTCTGCAACAACAGAAGAGCTAGATGAAGATGAAGAAGATCTAATATTTTATGATGATGCGTTTATGATACAACACAGTCAAATAGAATGCAATCCATTATTTAGTTCATCAGATCATTCTGAGTTATACACTACAACAGAAAAAAGAGAAAAGGTAATGATTATTGAATCTGAGAAGTCTGAAGAAAAAACATTTCCAGTTGATTCAATGGATGCATCAATCTCGGAAAAGCGGTCACCAGTAATTAGTAAGAAAATTACCAAATCTATTTCATTCTTTGCACCTTACTTTGAGAATTTGGAACGAAATTGCCATGATCTCTTGAAAACAATATCAAGTGATGAAGATTCTAAAGAAACTATGGAATTAGCAAGTTCAAGTAATCCTAAGAATGGTAGTGACATTTCTCAAATAGTTGCTGATGAATGTAAAGATTGTGGAAAATTCATTCCAACAATTGATATGAGGTCACATATGGATTATCATTTCGCTTTAAGTCTATCTAAAGAACAATCTGTATTGAATAGAGAGATGAGTACATCCCAACATATTAAAAAAAATGTAGTCAAAAAATCCAGCAAACGAAAATCAGACTCAATTGAGAAAAATACACTATTTAATTATTTACAAAAAGAAGATATTTCAGTGGAAAAAAAGACTTGTACCATGTGTAACAAGCAAATCAAACTGTTAGAGTATGAATGTCACCTTGATTATCATGCCGCCAAAAAATTGCACCTTGAAATCAATTCCCAAAGTTCCAGTGAAATTAAACATAATTCTCAAATTGATAAATATATCTCTAAGTCCAATACTATTTTATCATTCTTAAAACAGAAATCACCTAATTAGATTTTGATTCATATGTACAATATATATTTTTAATTTTTTTATAAATAGTTTTATTTCATACCTCCCCAAACAAATAAATATAAATTATTTGATATTGACTTTATTTAAGAGTCATAAAATCCCAAAAAATAATTAATAAATGAATCTTTATTTCTGACTGAGACAGTATAATTATTAATATACTGGTACTATAGCCCAATGACGTCATCGATATGCCGTCACAATCTATTTTAAGTCTTCATTCTGTGGCAAATTTTGATAATTTATGTGGCCACAAGTGCCAGTATAAAGCAAGGTTATATTTAGGAGAATCATTGCGAAAGTCAACATCGACCTGACAGCACGGTCGTACATACAGGTCTGGGAACTCGAGGCTGTTTCCTATGTGAGAAGTGAGTCCGCTAAGCGTCAACTGTCGTGTAGTACCAAAAAGTTGGCGCATGAGTCGAGGAATGATCTCTGGCAACTGTCATTGTTGACTTGTAAACACAAGGAATACCGGCGTTTAAAGAAAAAAATTACGGAACCGTGCATTGTGCCAAAATGCAAAATGGGGTACAAAAGTGTAAAGCAATAAACTTCTGTTTTTAAAGTGCCGAAAGATGCGGAAATGCGAAAAAAGTGGATGTTTGCGATTCCGGAAAGAAATCGTTTTAACGAGGTCTTTTATGTGTGCGTCATGTAAAACGAAAAAGGGGAAGTTATTTTTAAGGTGAGTAATACATTTTAACAAGAGTAACAGTTCTATTCCTTTCTCAAATCAGAATAGTAAATATTGCGTTACGAGAAAAATTATTTTACTTAATAATGTGATTGTTACCATACTTCGATCCAAGCGCTAACTGGTGGCTGAGCGAGGGACTACGAGTTTGGCGACATGTAAGAGACTCATGTCAAACATAAAGTTCCCAGACCTGATGTACGACCGTGGTGTAAAACGTACAGTTTTGAAATAAATTATAAAGACTATGCTTAAATTTCAATGTAACATATAGTATAATATAACGTCTATCATTGGCTTTATTCTGTGGCAAATGTTGATAGTTCATGTGACAGCAAGTGTGTATCTATAAATATAAAACAAGGTTATATTATTTATTGTAAATAATTGCGAAAGTCAACCTGACAACAGGTATCAGTATAAAACTTACGAGTTGTGGAATAAATTATGTAATTTTGGATAAATTTCAATTTAACATAGAATATAATAAATATAACGTCTTTCATGGCGGTTTCTAAATAATTTCCAATTTATGTATATTCTGTTCCTAATAGTCATATATATAAATTACTGTTTGTCAATTTTGGTCATATACAGGATGTCTCAGATTTTAACCGGGAAAATTTAATAGACGATAGAAAATTTGATTTTGAGCGCAAAAAATTCCTAATAACATATATGCAGAGACGCTTAGTTTTTGAGATACAGGGTGTTGAAATTGATAAAAAAATTTCGTTTTTTGCGAATATCTCCGGAACTGTTTATCGTACAGAAAACAGCTTTTGCAAGCATTTTCTACTCATATTAAGCTATGTTCTGTGTGATAAAAAAAATTTTTCTAGTCATAATTGGTGAAGATTTTGAAGGGGTAGTTGGTGTTTTTCTCCCCAACTTCTACGCCACTGGAAAAAGTACAGTTTTGAGACAACCATTTGAATGAACCGCCAATGTTTTCTACACAAAAAAGGTAATCTTGGTCATAAGCTCTAAAGTTGACCGTTTTCGAGAAAAATCAACTTTTATGTTGAAAAACATGGTCAATTTTGTGGTTTTGTTACTTGTTCTAACGTTTGAATAAATTTTGTTTAATTAGTAAGAATTGATCATGTTTTTCAACATAAAAGTTGATTTTTCTCGAAAACAGTCAACTTTAGAGCTTATGACCAAGAGTACCTTTTTTGTGTAGAAAACATTGGCGGTCCAAATGGTTGTCTCAAAACCGTACTTTTTCCAGTGTCGTAGAATTTGGGGAGAAAAACACCAACTACCCCTCCAAAATCTTCACCAATTATGACTAAAAAAAAAAATTTTATCACACAGAACATAGCTTACCATGAGTAGAAAATGCTTGCAAAAGCTGTTTTCTGTACGATAAACGGTTCCGGAGATATTCGCCAAAAACTAATTTTTTTTATCAATTTCAACACCGTATTTCAAAAACTAACCGTCTCTGCATATATGTTATTAGGAATTTTTTGCTCAAAATAAAATTTTCTATCGTCTATTAACATTAATAGTTCTTATAGACTTATTCGGTAGTCTACATTTTTGCATTGAATATTTTGGTGCATTCTCCCAACATGGTATTGATTATCTTAGATGAGGTTCTATAAAGCTGTTATACAGCAAAGTTCTAAATCTTCGAATTGCTCCCAAGATTGGCAAAATTTTTGTTATTATGCTTTGTATGTGAGGATTACAGGATATTTTATTTGTTTTTAACAGTCCTAGATATTTATACACTCTTATTTTCACTAGATTTATCTGAATTATTATTAATATTTTTTTTATTTTTATACGGTTTTATCTAGATTAAAAGTTAATCCGTTTTAAAACAGCCATTTAATGTATAAGTTTAGATCATAGTTAATTATGACCAGTACTATAATGTACGGTTAATCACGCCAGAGTTCTGAAGAAGCGAGCAATTAAGTAGCGAAACGTAGCAAAGGCGTAGAGCATTGTTTTTTTATGTCCAATATCCAACATAATAAGTAGTTATAACATTGATGTGAAAGATGGAAAGAGGCATGAAAATGATGCCATATCCATTGATTTATGGGTGTAAGTTAATGTGTTTAGTTAATTTACCAGATATTGAAGATGCCACTAAACAATGTTTTGAAAATATTGACAATAATATCGAACCTGCCAATAAAAATATCGATAAACAACTACATTTCTGCTAAACAAAGAAAGAGGAAACGTACTGATAATATTTATGAACCTAACAAAAAAAAAACAAGTAATATAAAAAAATTATTAAATGATCAACCAATGTTATATATTATTTCGAAAAATGCAGATAATGACCACTATTACTTCTAAATTAATATTATGGGTACTACTCAAGTAGGTGGAGGGTGTTTTAATTTTTGTACACCCACCTTCAAAATGGCTAGGGGCTAATTTGCCATGTCAAATTGATGTAAAAAAGACTAATTCGAATTTTGGAGAATGTTTTCTCACACAAGTAAGTAGTACCAAAAGCAGAAAACAGCCCACGAGCTAATTTATGCAAATTATCAAATTTTGTACCAGTGGAAGACTCTTATACAATTCCAACAAAGATGAGTTTTAATATTTATTCTTAATTATATCACTGCACTGTAAATCAATAATTTCCGTTTGAAGTTCCGGGGCTATGGTTTCAATGTCAGTATCAAAATGATTTTGAAAAATTTTAATTTCATTCCCAATCCCAATGACATCAAAGTCTGGGAAACGAGTATCAACATTTATCTTCAAAGCACTCAAAGCTCTTCGATTGCAAAATCGATGGAAAACTCGGTAGCAGTAGTGTGGCTGAATATTTCACGTTTTAAAATGTGTGAAACATTTTTTACGTAATTGTGATTGAAACAGTATTATTTTCTGCAGGAACGAATAGTGTTTAAATCAGGGAGAAGCTGGTTTTCTTCTTGCAATTTCAAATTCAGTTCGTTCATATGTTTTGTCAAATTCACATAGAATGTTAACTGCTCGAAGTTCAAGAAAGCGCCGCAGAGCTTTTCCCAACGAACTCGGATATAGTTCGTTGGCTTTTCCCCAACTAAGCCAGCGTACGGCAGTATGATATGGTAAGTCATTTTCTCCAATCTCTTCAATAGACTCGCGGAATTGTCGGTGATTCAGCCTAGTGAATCTGATGAAATTAACAACTGATATGACTGGTTTTAGAACTTCAGACATATCCAAACATTTCTCGCACAAGGACTATTGATTAATGATACAATATAAGACTAATGGTTTTGAACCACCATCATTTTCTATAACCTTTGACACAAGAGCAACCACTCCTTTATTTTCAACACACATGTTTTTGTCTCCATCAGTAGAAATAGATGTCAAGTTTTTCCATCGAAGGTTCTTTTTATTAATGGCATTTTCAGCTCCCTTAAAAAAATCTTTCCCATATTAGTCGTTCCATGAATACTATCAATATCAAGAAGTTCTTCATACCTTTTATCGAATAAAAATCAGCATCTGAGCAGTATCTGACACATCCGTCCACTCATCCAAGGCCAGAGGAAACCACTCAAGATGTTCATTTTTGTCAGACAGTTGAGATGATATATTTTCTGCGATTTCTTCTACCCTACGAGTCTCAGTGTTTGCTGACAAACTGACAGTTTTAAATAAATTTACCTTTTCGGGGTACATTTCTTCGGCTACTGTAATTACGCGTTCTTTGATCATTTCTCCATCGGTGAATTCTTTTCCACGTTTCGCAATTTCAAGAGCCACACGAAAACTGGCACGAGTTGCAGCCTCTTGTTCAGTATTGAGTTTCGTAAGTAAACAGAGATTGCTGCGATTTCAATCCGCGCTTCAAATCTTCAAATTTTTCTGTTCGCAAACTTCCTTTTGAGTAATTTTGAAAATGTTTCGTTTCAATACGACGTTTCATGTTCTATTCGTTGAGAACGGTTATTATTTCATTGCAAATCAAGCATATTGCCTTTATATTCAATGTGTCGATTAATGAGGAAATAATCATTTAATTATTAATTAATTTAAAGCATATCATATGATTAATTGTTCGGGTTGATCGTTGCCATCTCTTCTCTCATCGTGATTTGAAATGCTGGCCAGCTTAGAATTTAAAACAAACATGCAATTTAGTTTTGAAACATTAACAAATTTAATGAAAAGAAAAAATCCTCAAATCGGTTTATTATAGGTACGTTGTGGGTTTCTAGCAATGGGAATCGAGCTCAAGCAACTAGACGGACTCTTTATCGGCTTGTGCGAAAGGCGGCGTCAGCGTAGCGAAAGCATGAGTCGATCCTTTCGGCACACTTACTCGCTCCGTCTTAATCCTTCAGGCATGGGCAGCGTACCGACCGACCTCCTAGTTATTATTTGCAATTAAAAAATGTCATTACAAATTATTGATAAAGGTGTGTTCAGTATTGGTACCTCTTTGTTGATTTAAATTTGCACATTTTTCACCTTTTACTAAAAAAAATTGTATCTATAACGAGATGTTACCAACATCCCGTATGTCATTTTATAACATACGATACGGGCTAAGTTATTTTCTATAATGTATGAGTATGATGATGCTATGTGTTCAATGACCACACCTGAAAACAATCATTCCATATAACATTGCACGGTATTGGATGCATGAAATGTAGAGAATCATATAATACAAATAAATCTGTTAGATATGATTTTATTCAGAGAATCCTTAATTAAACCAGATTATAATAATCTGCGTACTTATAAACATTTATGAATTTTTCAGATATAGCAATACTATGACTATGCGACTCGCGTTTTTACTTCCAAATGCCATTAGACCGCAAGAAGATAAAAGATACGTTCGATGAATTAAAAAGCCATCTCCCGTGTTACGCAGAGAATGATCACCAATTTCAATTTCGTTCTAAATCAGTCTATTAAAATGTTATTCGCTTGATAAACAATTAAAAATTGCTACCATTGCGATCAGAAGCAATTACTGTACCAAATGATTCATATTCAAATTGGGCTTTTGAAATTAACAATAATAATTATGAATGGTAGCAGTATGTTTGGCAACATCGTACATTCCAAACCTCGGAACGTAAACTTGACCAAGCTGAAGACTGGGAGCGATCTAAAATATTCTTCTTGGTCTAAAAAAAAATATTTAGTTTCATTTATGCTTCAATTATCAACTATTCTTCTCTTCAGAAGCAAGGAATTGGATTTTACAAAGAGCAGTTACATTACTTAAATTAATTTAAAACACAATATGAATGTAGTATTGCTTATGACTCCGGCGTCGTATCATATTGTACGCAACGCAATGGAGTTGTGTGTGTAATATTTATTTCTCTTTAAAAATATTTACTATTACATCAAAAATGTGTTAAACAATGATTTTTATATTCTATCATAATATATTAACGCTACGGTTTTCACTTTTGAATTGGAATAATTCTATTAAGTTTACTAGAATAAAGGAATAAACCAACTACTGGATGAAAATGTTACACATTATGTATAAAAGTAAGTTGTTGGATATTTGTTTTATCTAAATGATTATTAATTGAAGTTTCTTCATATAAAAGTGTTTTATCAATAGTTTTATATTTGTTCTATTGTTTTACAGGTAATAATTTGAAAAACGTGAAGTTGACAGTCTAATTTTTTTAATAAGTTGATCAAGTTGGAACTGCTCTAATGGTTCTAAGGCATCGTAATAACAATACTATGGCATCTGAGCAGCCACTTAAGAAGAAATTGAAAATAGAGGATGTTATAGAAGCAACTGATGAACCTGATTTCATTCACAATACCTGTGATAGTGGTTTGCCTAGTCTGACAGATTTACATTCATCTCTTCCTGTTCCTGCTGATGTAAATGAAGACTATATTCGAACTAGCCAAGCATACTATAGTGAAAAACGTCTTCCTAGAGCAAGTCATGATAATATTAGTGACGGTGAAGTGAAAGAAAGTGAAAATTTAACGTTAACCTGTGCTAAAACATCTTCCACTACTACAAACAGTATTTATTCATACACATACATTACAAATAGTGAAAATATATCATTTGAACCAGCTCCAGATATCGTAACGTCAAACTATCCTCCACATGCCATCAACCTTCCTGCCAACATATTAGTTAATAGTAATTTAGTAGATTCAACCAATTCAAATCAAAATAGGTATAATGCTGTACAACAAATAACAAACATTGTAAATACTCATCCAACAGAAGATTTTAAGAATGACCTAGATGAATTTCAGAATTTCCTAATAAAACAGTGTCTATGTGGAATATCTGAAGACATATTACGTAGACCATTTGAAGGACATGAGATAATAGACAATAATGGAGTAAGATCAGCAATGTTGACAGAATGGAGTATAACAAAGATATTACACTTCTTATCAAATCTCCAATTGCTATTTGATATATACTTGAAACAAAATAACAAGGGTTATATTTGCTCTAAAATAGTTGCTATATGTAATACAATAGCACGAAATGAATATAATTTGATGGAACAGATAATTTCGTTGTGTGACTTGAGAAATAGATACGTAAATTACATATCAGCAAGGGTTGTAAGCAGCTTCTTCATTATAGCGAAAAAAGATATTAACGAAGAATGGCTACAGATGATACTAAATTTTTTAACATTAGATAACATTGATTATGTTAAAATGAATTTTTCGTTAGAAGTAATAAAACGTGTTGTAGAGTGGAAGGATGTGGAAATTCATGTTTTGGAGGATACTAATAGTACAAGCATAGCAGGCTCAAGTCATGATAACAGTGATTTAAATGTTAACTGCGTAACTGTTCCTTATAGTGATCCAGAAAGTTTCGATACTTCAGGAATAAAAGGATTTATTATAAGGAGCTTAGTAACTCGATGGGAGGAATTAATAGGTAAAATTCAAATTTTAATATCTCACAATACAGGTATACAGGCACAAACTTGTATATTAACATTTTTCGAACTTTGGGAGAATACAATATCGGTTAAAGCTAATTTAAGTGTAATTGACACTAAGCCATTCTATGCCCACTTGGAAATATTTTTGGCTATGTTAACTAATAATTTACCTCCAATAATTTGGAAGCAGTTATTAGCTTTGTTTAATGAAGTGTTGTGTTATGGTAGTACATTAGCTTTGCAAGACTTATTACCAGATGATACTTGCAAATTAGCTCACTTTGTAATTCGTCATGTCAAAGACCATGGCTTATTAGATAGTTTACCATTCAGATGTAATCAGGGACTTACTGTTTATAGCTTTGTTGGAACTATTCAAAATCCAAGTACTGATCAGTTTAGCATTGATAAAACCCTGTTACAAAAAATGATTCTTTTAGTATTAAAGTCTGTAGCTCTTTCAATTAAAGAAACAAAATCAGATAGCTCTGATTCGAGTATCGGATCTGATGATTCTGAATATAATCAAGATATGCTTGTAATTGGTAGGTCAATGAAAGATGTTCTTAAAAAACTAGATATTTTCTTAAAAAATAGTTTGGATTTTCATCCAGAAACGCCATTTTCCAAATTGCTCATTCATTTATTCAGTGATCAAGATGACTACCTAATTGAATCTATGGTGTGCACTTTGGATATAATTGTGGGAATCCCAGAGAGGAATGCAGTTTTTCCTGAAATATTGAATATGTTGAACCCTGCACACTCGTTTGTAGAATTTCTGAAAGTTGTAAGTCATGATTCAGATGTACTTTTAGATTACTTAGTAAGTAACGAAACATGTTTTCTGTTATATTTATTGCGATTCTTGAAATATATAAGAAGAAATTGGTCAACATTTTTGAGGAGTTGTGGAGATGGCAGTATATCAAGTGTTAATGAATTTGACAATGCAATGATGGTGCTAAGTCGGTTATCAAGCCAAATAGAAAGGCTTGTATCAAGCAATCTGTTCCCGTACAATATTGATCCAGTATTAAAACTGTTGAAATTGTGTGAAAACTTGTATGAAAGTAATGAATTTAGTTGATAATTGTACTATCTAATTGAGAATAATTGATTCTAATATAAAATCATATGTGTTCACCAGTGAAGATAAAAATTTAAATAAATCGTACATATGGAATATAACCGTAGGAAGCTCACTCATCTAATCTAATTTGCTTTCTTCATTTTATCTGTTCAGTAGCATATAAAACACTAATTGTGAAGTAAATATATCAGGGGTAAATGGGAAGAAAAAAAAAACAAAATTAGTAGTCATTTTACCAGATTTTGTGGGTTTTGGGACTTTTTTTTCCAACTTTTTGTTTGAGAGTACAGAAAGTTAGGAAATTTTGCGTAGATTACGAAAAAAATGGTGAGGAAAACCTCCAATGTAGGAAAATGTCGTTATTTATATATATACAATTTTCTTGTTTTTCTGCCAAAAAACGTTAATAACTTTAAAACTATGTATTTTAGGGAAAAAAGTTTCAAACAAAAGTTCAGCAATAAATTTACCACAAGAATTGACTATCCAGATTTCAATTTTCTACGAATTTTCCACTCGTAGCGCGGGAAAACCGAATATATATACAGTATCGGAAACAATTCTTCTGGGGTATAGACAGAAATCTACACGAGCAACCAGGAACGCAATGATATGATAATACCACATAAACAAGAGAGATGCATTGCTGTGCGCCCCTCCTCTTACCCCACCCGACGCGTACACAGCGACTCGCACATTCTCCCGACTGGTGCTGGTATGATACTGACGTCCTACGTCCTGAGCTGACCGCCCTGAAATTGTAATGCTCTCTCAACATATAGCAAGCTATTCTTTACGCTCTCATGAAACCACCATGCCCAAGATAAATACTTTCCGATGCTGTATATATATTTTCAATTAATGATATATAAGGGTACATAACGTTACTAAAAGAGATGATCATCATAAATTTCCCACCATGTGACCAAATTTTCCGAGTTATGAAAAAAAAAATATTTTTCGATCATAATGCACCACCACATCATTTCTTATGTTTTTTGGGTCACTAATAACAAATTTTGACTTGGTTCTGTTCTGAAATGTCATGGAAAACATAAATTTTCCAAATTATGAAAATTCTTTTATTTTCAATTATCATGTATGACATATCTTATCTTATGTTTTTTGGGTCAGTTATAACGAATTTTGACTTAGTTTTGTTCTGATAAGACATGGAAATCGTTTATTTGGGAAATTTAGGAAAATTAAGGTAACAAAAGAGAGACAAGAATAATTGTTAAATTTGATTATATTAGATTTTTATTGATAAAAAAAAAGTTTATTCGTTATAAAAAATTCAACATTTGATAATCATGATCTCCGTGTATATCTGGGCAGTTTGATTTGTGATGGACCGCTTTCTCCACTGTTTGCTTCCTCTTCAGAAGAACTATCGTCCTCGCTCTCACTTCTGGCATACTCGCTATTAGAGCTAATATCCAAATCTTCTATTTCTGCAATTTCTCTTGGATCATCATCATCTTCATCCTCCTCTTCAAACCAAGTCAAAATTCGTTATTAGTGACCAAAAAAACACAAGAAATGATATGTCGTACGTTATGATTAAAAAAAAATTTCCATAACTCGGAAAATTTGGTCACATGGTGGGAAATTTATGATGATCATCACTTTTAGTAACGTTATGTACCCTTATATACCTCAATCATACGATATTTAACTTTTAAAGGTGATTTTTTTCTCATAAAGAGTCATTAATTGAAAATATATATATTTGGTTTTCCCGCGCTACGAGTGGAAAATTCGTTATTGTATTATATTATATATATAAATAGCGACATTTTCCTACATTGGAGGTTTTCTCTCACTATTTTCTTCCTAATCTACGCAAAATTTCCTAACTGTCAAACCGAAAGTCGGAAAAAAGTTTCACTTTTGGTAAAATTACTGTACTATACAGGAAGTAATATGATTCTAGAGTATCCACGTTTACTGCATGTAGATTTATAACAAATTGAGTAATAAGAATAACTTTCAGATTTTTACTCAAAATAAAATGAGTTAAACAATTCAACTCAAATCACTCTGATATACCGTGGTAACTTATGTTGTCCTGGTATAACGAATTTAAGGTGTGAGTAAAAAATGGAATGATAAACTTGAATCCAAATCTTATTATTTTATTCAATTATTTGTATTGTTTGTGAATAATGAAAACGGGCGTTATATTTGAGTAAGTCCATCTCACTTTTTTGTGTAATAATATTAATACACAATTCTCGGGAAATAGGTCACATTAACACATATATTTTTATTTTTACCCTCGTCTTTACGTACGTTTCGGTCTCACGACCATCATCAGAAGACTTATTAATACAATAACCTGATTACTTAGAAATACTGTAATAACACAAAGCGTCCTTATCGCACAAATTTCGTTTAAATGCCAACGTCGCGAAACGAACGGAAACATGAAATCGGAACTATAACACAGCAATGTTGCAGCGTAAAAATTAAAAATCCACTATTAAGTAGAATCATCAATAAATACGAACACATTTCATAAATGTCTGCGAGAGACTAACAGACAAAGAGTTCTATCCTCTTTGCTAACAGACGAGACCATCTCAAGTGTTCATTTAAGCGCCAGATGTCATAATTTATTAGGTGATAAAAGAAGGTATCTGGCCTGTGAGAAATACTTTAGACAATTCTACCTAAAGTAAACTTTTACATTATAAGGACGTAAGTAGGAATTTGCAAGAATATTAATTAATTAAATTAGTATAAATATGACTTAGTGTTTGAACGTCACTCCTATGATTAACAGACTTGGAGTCACGTTTTATATGAATCATCTCCAGAATAGATCTTTTATAATAATTGGTTTCCTTAGTTAAAATATTAACATTCTTGTAATCAAATTGATGGTTATAATCAAAGCAATGTTTAGCAAGCGCGGTGGAATTTTCTAAGTTTTTGTTTCTTGTGCTATACTTATGGCCATACATTCTTTTTTGTAAATATTGTTTAGAGATACCAGTATAGGTCCCATCACAATCTAAACAATTTAATTTGTATACTGTGTGGGTTTGTTTATCTTTAGGAATTACAGGTTTTAGATTTGAGAAATATTTCCCAACACAGTTAGTAGGTTTATGCGCTACGTTTATATCATACTTTTTCAAACATTTCTTAATTTTCTCTGAGGTCTCCGGAATGTATGGTGAAGTTATATAATTGTCTGAATTACCTTTTGCGTTATTTTTATATGACGCTCCATTATAAATTTTGTTTATTCTCTCTTTAATAATAGGATTGAAAAAAGTTTTTGGGTAGCCATTCAATTCCAGTGTATTTATTACGAACAATTTTTAGATTTTTGGGACGGTCCTCTGGGTGGGACAATTTAACCGCGCGGTCTGTAAGACTGTTTATGACGCTTTTTTTATAACAAGTTGGTACAACGGAATTGAAGTGAAGATAGCGTTGAGACCAAACTTCTTTAGTAAACCACGAAGTTTTTATTTCTCCATCTGCATCATGCCTAATGTTCATATCTAAGAAATTTATGTTTTTGTTAACTTCTATTTCACAGGTAAATTGAAGTTTACAGTGGAAATTGTTAAATTTATTAATCACGTACTGAATTTTGTCATTGGGAACACACATAAGGCAATCATCTACATACCGTTTAAAAAATACGGGCCGAAAATCTAATGAACTTATAACAGATTCCTCCAGGCATTCCATAACGAGGTTAGCAATGGTAGCAGAAATGGGAGATCCCATTGCTGTGCCGAATATTTGTCCAAAATATTGTTCACCGTACTGAAAATAAGTGCATTCTAAACAAAACTTCACAGCATTTATAAATTCCGATTGATCTAGAGGTGTGTGGTTTTTAATCTCTGCCCAACGTTTTTTGATGCTATTCAATGCCAAATCGACTGGTATATTTGTAAATAAAGAAACAACGTCTAAGGAAATTAGTTGATGGTTTACGGGTACGGATTGATTTTTTATAAATTCATTAAAATGCCATGAGTCTTTCACATAAAATTCATTATTTCCTATTATATTATTGATCGATTTTGATAAAAATTTTGATAAATTGTAAGTAGGCGCTCCTATATTACTAATAATGGGTCTTAGAGGTATATCAATTTTATGTAGTTTTGGAAGCCCATAGATATAAGGTGCTAGCCCATTATGGCAAATTAATTTATTTTTCAATTCAATAGGGATTATCTTATTTTTGTGCCAATTATTTATCAATTTATTCATGTTATTTTGTATTGATAAAGTAGGATCAGATTTTAATTTTTTATAAGTTGTTTCATCATTTAAAAGGTTTTCTATTTTCTTTTCATAGTCATTTCTATGCATTATGACGGTTTTATTACATTTATCCGCGTTCAAAACTAAAATTTCAGGGTTAGCATTTAAGAACTCTTTTGTTATTTTTGTATGATAGTTAAGACGATTCTTTGCAGTACCTACTTCTGCTTTCTGTTTGTTCTTCTTGTTTGTCAAGATGTTACAAATTTTGTTTCTAATTTCATTCTTTTCTTCTAAATTTTTATTCCTGATTCCACATTCTAAATTTGCAATTATATTGTCGATAGGCAGTTTTTTGTTATCAGGCAATGCAAATTTCGGACCTAAGCTTAACGTATGCTGCACCTCATCCGGAATTTTTGTTTCGGTTAGATTTTTCAACCGTTGTTCATTGATATTTTGTTTTTCATAAGCTACGCCTTTCATTAGATTATTTATCTTTTTAGATTGTATGGCTTTTATTTCGTTGAAATTTTTTTCGAAATTATTTTGTTGATTTTGAAAAAATTGCGAGATAAAGTTGCTATCAAAGTTTAAATAACAGGATTGTTTAATGCGTTTAATTTTGTTTTCAACCTCTGTTACATTCGCGCATGCTTCTTTAATGCATAAATTTAAACAGCTTTTATGAAGCGAATTTAATAATTTTGTGTAAGCCTTCTTATTTTGCAACCTGCTAAACATATTCTCCTTTGATTTAGATATAATAAAATTTGGGAAAACTTGCAAACTCCTACATCTTACCAGAAATATTCTGCGATTCTTCTCTTTTGCTAATATCTTCATTAATTTTCCGTATTCCTTCAAATCTCCAGGATAGGTGGTTGTTCCTTCCATATTAAGGCTTATATCCCAGCCAAAATTATAATAAAGATTCTTGACCCACGTATGAATTAATACACAATTCTCGGGAAATAGGTCACATTAACACATATATTTTTATTTTTACCCTCGTCTTTACGTACGTTTCGGTCTCACGACCATCATCAGAAGACTTATTAATACAATAACCTGATTACTTAGAAATACTGTAATAACACAAAGCGTCCTTATCGCACAAATTTCGTTTAAATGCCAACGTCGCGAAACGAACGGAAACATGAAATCGGAACTATAACACAGCAATGTTGCAGCGTAAAAATATAAAACAGAGGTTGAAAACAAAATTAAACGCATTAAACAATCCTGTTATTTAAACTTTGATAGCAACTTTATCTCGCAATTTTTTCAAAATCAACAAAATAATTTCGAAAAAAATTTCAACAAAATAAAAGCCATACAATCTAAAAAGATAAATAATCTAATGAAAGGCGTAGCTTATGAAAAACAAAATATCAATGAACAATGGTTGAAAAATCTAACCGAAACAAAAATTCCGGATGAGGTGCAGCATACGTTAAGCTTAGGTCCGAAATTTGCATTGCCTGATAACAAAAAACTGCCTATCGACAATATAATTGCAAATTTAGAATGTGGAATCAGGAATAAAAATTTAGAAGAAAAGAATGAAATTAGAAACAAAATTTGTAACATCTTGACAAACAAGAAGAACAAACAGAAAGCAGAAGTAGGTACTGCAAAGAATCGTCTTAACTATCATACAAAAATAACAAAAGAGTTCTTAAATGCTAACCCTGAAATTTTAGTTTTGAACGCGGATAAATGTAATAAAACCGTCATAATGCATAGAAATGACTATGAAAAGAAAATAGAAAACCTTTTAAATGATGAAACAACTTATAAAAAATTAAAATCTGATCCTACTTTATCAATACAAAATAACATGAATAAATTGATAAATAATTGGCACAAAAATAAGATAATCCCTATTGAATTGAAAAATAAATTAATTTGCCATAATGGGCTAGCACCTTATATTTATGGGCTTCCAAAACTACATAAAATTGATATACCTCTAAGACCCATTATTAGTAATATAGGAGCGCCTACTTACAATTTATCAAAATTTTTATCAAAATCGATCAATAATATAATAGGAAATAATGAATTTTATGTGAAAGACTCATGGCATTTTAATGAATTTATAAAAAATCAATCCGTACCCGTAAACCATCAACTAATTTCCTTAGACGTTGTTTCTTTATTTACAAATATACCAGTCGATTTGGCATTGAATAGCATCAAAAAACGTTGGGCAGAGATTAAAAACCACACACCTCTAGATCAATCGGAATTTATAAATGCTGTGAAGTTTTGTTTAGAATGCACTTATTTTCAGTACGGTGAACAATATTTTGGACAAATATTCGGCACAGCAATGGGATCTCCTATTTCTGCTACCATTGCTAACCTCGTTATGGAATGCCTGGAGGAATCTGTTATAAGTTCATTAGATTTTCGGCCCGTATTTTTTAAACGGTATGTAGATGATTGCCTTATGTGTGTTCCCAATGACAAAATTCAGTACGTGATTAATAAATTTAACAATTTCCACTGTAAACTTCAATTTACCTGTGAAATAGAAGTTAACAAAAACATAAATTTCTTAGATATGAACATTAGGCATGATGCAGATGGAGAAATAAAAACTTCGTGGTTTACTAAAGAAGTTTGGTCTCAACGCTATCTTCACTTCAATTCCGTTGCACCAACTTGTTATAAAAAAAGCGTCATAAACAGTCTTACAGACCGCGCGGTTAAATTGTCCCACCCAGAGGACCGTCCCAAAAATCTAAAAATTGTTCGTAATACACTGGAATTGAATGGCTACCCAAAAACTTTTTTCAATCCTATTATTAAAGAGAGAATAAACAAAATTTATAATGGAGCGTCATATAAAAATAACGTAAAAGGTAATTCAGACAATTATATAACTTTACCATACATTCCGGAGACCTCAGAGAAAATTAAGAAATGTTTGAAAAAGTATGATATAAACGTAGCGCATAAACCTACTAACTGTGTTGGGAAATATTTCTCAAATCTAAAACCTGTAATTCCTAAAGATAAACAAACCCACACAGTATACAAATTAAATTGTTTAGATTGTGATGGGACCTATACTGGTATCTCTAAACAATATTTACAAAAAAGAATGTATGGCCATAAGTATAGCACAAGAAACAAAAACTTAGAAAATTCCACCGCGCTTGCTAAACATTGCTTTGATTATAACCATCAATTTGATTACAAGAATGTTAATATTTTAACTAAGGAAACCAATTATTATAAAAGATCTATTCTGGAGATGATTCATATAAAACGTGACTCCAAGTCTGTTAATCATAGGAGTGACGTTCAAACACTAAGTCATATTTATACTAATTTAATTAATTAATATTCTTGCAAATTCCTACTTATGTCCTTATAATGTAAAAGTTTACTTTAGGTAGAATTGTCTAAAGTATTTCTCACAGGCCAGAGACTTTCTTTTATCACCTAATAAATTATGACATCTGGCGCTTAAATGAACACTTGAGATGGTCTCGTCTGTTAGCAAAGAGGATAGAACTCTTTGTCTGTTAGTCTCTCGCAGACATTTATGAAATGTGTTCGTATTTATTGATGATTCTACTTAATAGTGGATTTTTAATTTTTACGCTGCAACATTGCTGTGTTATAGTTCCGATTTCATGTTTCCGTTCGTTTCGCGACGTTGGCATTTAAACGAAATTTGTGCGATAAGGACGCTTTGTGTTATTACAGTATTTCTAAGTAATCAGGTTATTGTATTAATAAGTCTTCTGATGATGGTCGTGAGACCGAAACGTACGTAAAGACGAGGGTAAAAATAAAAATATATGTGTTAATGTGACCTATTTCCCGAGAATTGTATATTAATTCATACGTGGGTCAAGAATCTTTATTGTAATAATATTGAGAAATTATGGAAGCTTATTGTCACTTTGATAGTTTCAATGTAAACATTTCACGAATATGCCATGCTGATTTAGCGATAACATTAATTAATCGCTTGCTATAGCTCAATCCAAAAATGATTAAATGGAAATATTTAATGGACCAATTCGATGCATGCTATTTTTCAAATGAAAAGTTAAAAAAAAATTTAAGATTTTTAATTCTTGTGGAATGTTCTAAATTCTTACATATAATTGCTCTTAGATGCGAAATATTTAATCATTTTTATCACAAATTCTAAAATGTATACCATGTGTCCCAGATAAGGACGTCTTATCGGAAACGGTAATAGATAGAGCTTTAGTTCTGTGGGGAAGGAGTTGCGCAACCAAAGGGCGATTCGTATGGAAGTATAAAATTTCCAGGAGTTACAGTCAGAGATGGAAGAAAATAAACTTCTTCGAAGCAACTTTTTATAGGTTGTCTTATGGTAATGTCAATTTGAATTAAGTATTGACGTTTCGTTATCAACCTTTTTTTGTGAATACGGCTCTGTTTTTTAAATTATATTATTATATTTTCATTATACATTCACTGATGTATCACAACTCCAACTACTTAAGTATAAGGCTGCCCAATTTCACAAATTTTTCTCTACCAACGTCCATAATTTTTTTCCCAAAAATTTAGCGAGTGCTGAAACTGATCTGAAACGTGATCGAACCATCACATGCAGATCATTGAATCTAGAATGAAAAATACCTCAAAAATTTGTATGTATTGATGATTGATCAAAAACGAAACGTCGGTAATTAAAACTGATATTACCATAAGAAAACTTATTAAATGTTGCTTCGAAGAAGTTTATTATTTTCTTCCATACTAGAAGAAATAAAAGGAAATTCGGTTTTTACAAAATTAGTTGAGAATTAAAAATGTTTTGGAAATTCTATACTTCCATATGAATGGCCCTTTGGTTACGCAACTTTTTCCCCATTTAACCAAAACTGTATCTATTACCATTTCCGATATGATAGACATCCACTGCATATACAGTATATATACAAAGTGCATTTTTATGATACCTATGTTTCGGTAAACATCTATAAGTGTAAAATACTTAATATCATAAGTGAAGTCAGCCGTCAAAACTAATGTTAGAATGGTTTATTAAATCGGTGATTGAAATTTCTAACTTTTAACAGTTTTCAAAAAAAAAACGTTATATTACTTACAGCGTAATGATTGGAATTGCGTATAGCGCAATCCTATGATGAAACAAAAATTTATATCAATAAAATTGAAAATTAATTGAATTGAAAGTGAAAATTCCCTTAGGGTTGATCGAAAGATTGTCAGAAAAGCAGCTACATACAAGATTTCAAAAACACCTTGAAGCTTCCGATTGAAAAAAAAACAGGATTTGAGCTACGCTAATTATATATTAGAATTAAATTATATAATCATATTCCGATATCTTCCATATGCAAACAAAACACTATAATTTGAATAAATTGGAATATCCTTAATTCATAACATTGAAAATAGTGGTTGTTTAGAGTTAAACATTGAATTTCCTTTTATTATTAAAAATATTATAAGTTATTTAAATATGTCACAAATTAGTAGCACCTCGGAATAGTGTTTCTGGTATTAGGTATTTGACGTCCTTGGACATATTTCGTTTAGATCTCGCCACGTTCTAATGGAGCTACTGTGTTTGTGAAATAACTGCCAAAATTTAAAATAATTTTTCTTTTTTCGAATGTACATTGCTTATTTTATCATAGATCAGTGAACGATGCATGTATATTCAGTAAACACCGAAACTAGAAGTATTGAATAAAAATATAATTAAACAAACGTATGGATATATTTTAATGTCAGTCATAAAAACTGAATTTACTATTCATCCACCAAGTGACGAGCAAATCAACAAAACAATTGAATTCATTCCATCACCACATACTTACTATCCCAATTAAATTTACGAGAATATCACTATAAATAAGAAACAATCACCCTTATCCACTAAAATCCACTAGTGGATAAGGGTGATCGCTTAATTTAAGAGAATATCACTTTGAATAAGAAACAATCACCCTTGTCCACTAAAATTCACTAGTGGATTGTTTCTTATTTACATTGTTATAGAGTATACAGTGTGAATTCTTTTATAGTTTACTAGTTACGAGAATATCTTGAAATTTCTATCGGTAACAACTCATTTCCTATCTTACTATCCCAATTAAATTTACGAGAATATCACTATAAATAAGAAACAATCGCCCTTATGCACTAAATTCCACTAGTGGATAAGGGTGATCGCTTAATTTACGAGAATATCACTATGAATAAGAAACAATCACCCTTGTCCACTAAAATTCACTAGTGGATTGTTTCTTATATACATTGTTGTAAAGTATACAGTGTGAATTCTTTTATAGTTTATTAGTTACGAGAATATCTTGAAATTTCTATCGGTAACAACTTATTTGTAAACCTATCATTCATCTGTAATATACCGATTCAACTATTTTTTTTAGTGTGCCTGTACATTTCACTGTGATATTGCATACATTATACATTTATGCTACGGTACGAAGTAATTTCTAATTTAAATTATGATTAAAATGGAAAATGACCTCGCTTTTATAATTAATTGTGTTATAAACTTTAACTATATTTGTCTTGTCTCAAAAGAAATCGAATTCTACTTGATGATTGATGTAATGAAGAAAGTAGAATAATTTGAAAAGTTTTGTCAGTTTCCACACTGGGTGAACAAAAATATAGTCTTATTAAATTTGAATAGTTAAAAGTGAGCATCTTATTTACACTTTGATGTACACTAATTTTCATGGAATAGTATTAATTTTTTAAGTAGACAAATATTCCTATTTATATTTCTTGATGAATTTTAAATTATAAGTGTAAACTTAGTTTCATTAATTTATTTCTACTATTTATTTCTCTGATAAACTTAATATTATAAGTGTAAATTATGGTTACCCTAATTAATTTTATAATGTAAATATAAACTCTATGAAATCATAAATGCAATATTAATTTAAGTCATTGCTTATTTGTGTATTTTAGAATTGTATAAAAAGTTTAGAGTATTATTTCTGAATGTAACAATTTAGTTAGTTGAACAGGAATGAATATATTCCAATTGATGTATTTTATTAATTATAATTTGTACATATGTACTAATATATTTTCTTAAACTAATACAAAAGTTTATTATATGATAATGAGTGTTATTTTGATATCACATTTTTCAAATGTGTTATTTCACTAAATTTGATATCTAAAAAAGAATAATATCAAAGCCCAATCGTATTCAATATGTTCAGTCACCAAAATAGATATAACATACCGTTCCTACACTCCTACAGTATATCACGCAAAAGAAAACCTTCATTAATCTACTCATGCGTCACGAGAGAAAGGCACATATGTCTTCTGGAATTTGGAAACGATACCACAACCATGACTCAGGATGTAAATGTGACGATATGCATTATCTCCATTGAGTCAATGTACCGACAAAACAATTATTATTATTGATGAATTGTATGTGTGGATGGTAAGTAAACATTGCAAAGCACCTAAATATTCAACCACTAATTTTAATCTGCTCTGATAAAGAATGTATGTCAAGACGATGGCTGCTGTGTTCATATATGGTGCTGCGCGCCATTGCAGTGCATTTAGGCCGCTAGTAGGAGGATTCCTTGGGGCACTATTGTTTTTGACAATCTACGAGTTGCACATGCCTTGGAAGTTCTGTATAAAGTGCTCAGGACGCACATGTGGAACCTATCGCGGATTGACAAAAGCAATAGTGCCAATTTGACTTAGGGTCAAAAATGTGCCCCAAAAAATACCTACGGGGGCTGTTCATCCTGAGCACATTATACGGAACGTCCAAGCCATGTGAGGCCTGTTCAGATTGTTAAAAACGGTGATACGAACTAATAATATGGTCCAGTATTACTGAAAGTAATTGCATATAGTTAAATAATACAACCAATGGTAGAAATAATAACTTAGAAAATTCCACCGCCCTTGCTAAGCACTGCTTTGATTATAACCATCAATTTGATTACAAAAATGTTAATATTTTAACTAAGGAAACCAATTATTATAAAAGATCTATCCTGGAGATGATTCACATAAAACGTGACTCCAAATCTGTAAATCATAGGAATGATATTCAGGGATTAAGTCAGATTTATACAAATTTAATCAATAAAAACTCTTGCAAATTCCTACATGCGTCTTTATAATGTTAAAAGTATATTTTAGGAAGAATGCTTAAAAGTAATATTCCAATACAGGTCTGAAACCTTTTTCAAGTACCTCATAAATCTTACATCTGGTTCGAGAGTAGATACTCACAAATAACTTCGAACTTCAGTTGTTATGAGACTACCAACATGCGCTTGTATATTATAAGAATATTACTGAATGGTGGATTCTTGTTACAAAAATTTTTATACTTTAATATTGACGATACAATTTCGATTATCGTGGTTCTTCTTTTATATGTCACAATTAGATAAAGTTTCCCTAGCCATCTATCCTAAGATATCATTAATATTATACATATTATATCGGCTCTTTTGTTTTAAGTCAGTGTTTTGTAATATCTGTTTGAAGAAGTTACGGTGTTAGCGATTGCGACTGCATTAAATTAGTGCAAATCAAAATTTTAATGGGTGCTTTATTATATTTTCATCACATGTAATGGCTTCAATTTTAGACATATTTTGATATACTTCCCGGGAGTTCTCATAAGATAACATGACTTGCTTATATTTGCCAGCACGTCGCTTATATATACAGTTTCCATGAAATTTTTAATAGCATTACTTATATTTTTTATTGACTTGGACTATTGATTTTGATAAGTCCTACATTTATTTTTTCTAATGAATATCACAATATTTGTGCAGCACTCAAAGCAAGACGTTGCTTGTTCCTTACGAGGTATGTCATTTTATGAAATTATTTCCTCCGTTTTAGCGCATAATAGAAGCTATCGTTCGTGGACCCTGTGGCACACCCAGACACCTTTTGGTATTTCTTTTAACGCCCTCTTTTCACAATTTTCTTTCGGCCTTAAAAATGAAATTCGAACCATCGGTGGGCCATAACACTTATGCCAATTTAATTAAAATTTGCGATCGATAGTAGAAAATCTCGTAAACATCATTAGGAAATTAGTTACTTTATGAAATCAAGTTTAGCCATTAATTCTACATCAATACATTAAAGTATGTTTGCGGTAATATAAAGTAACTTTCAGGTAATGGAAATATCTACAAATTATGTAGCAATTAGGCAATTAGCCATTTAGAAATAGAAACACTTATTGGATGATTACAAACAACCTGAATCTTAAAAAATTTATAATGTCACTTTTTACAATAATTTTAATTACATAAATTAATTGGACTTGGAATCATTATTACAATATTATTCACAATTAAATTTCGCCTAATAATCCAATTTATACAATTCATAATAACATCAAGTTTTGGTAAAAATAAACAAAATGTGCGTATAAACTTATTGACAAGGTAACAAAATTAGTTATCATAGTCTTCATCAATACAAAGTGTATCACTGGTATTTTGAGAATAATAACTATGGGAAATTGGGATCAGAGGTGGTATATTGTCAGGTGATAGTTTAGTCTGACTTTTCTCTTTTGGTTCTGTTTTCGCTGATCCAACGGTAATTTGTACATCAGATTTTTCCGAATCATTCTTTACTAAGCTGCTGACAGTAACATTTAATTTTGGGGCTAGATTCTGAGTAACTTTTGGACCATATTGTATAACAGGTGTCCTACTGCTAGTACTCTGTTCATTGCAAGAACTTGAAGTTTCCATATGTTGAATTTCCTCAGATTCTGTAAAATCATTCACTTTTTCATCTTCATCCAAGTTTGCCTCAAAAATTGCATTATTCTCATTATCCTCTTGCGCACTTGCATCAGGAATGTTGTTCACTAAGTCTTTTAAAAAATCGAAACGACTTTCTGATAGGATACACTGCTTCATGTGGGACGGAGTTAGTGTTTTGGCATTTCTAGCTTGTGTTATTTGCATCGATTTTGTTAATAGTGATTCAACGAACAACTCCAATGTTCTAGGTATTTTTTATTAAGAAAATAATATTTTTTATGAAGTTTAAGGATATAGAGGTACAGTTATTAATTTCCTTCACCTTTTTTTATTATAGATTTTAAGGAATGGAATAGTTTTTGCTTTACATGAAAATCAGGGAATTATTTTGATGAGAAGCACAGATATAGTCATATATGAATCAAATTTACTATTGAGCATGTTGTCCAAATTGTAGTTATAGACAAAGCATTCATGATCTTTGTTATTCCTTCAACATGATGAGTAGTCTGTTTGAATCTATCATGTGTGAATAGAAATAGACAACCAACATAAATGTCAAAATATCAAAATTATGTAAACTTTAAACTACTTGACCTTTCATAATAATGACTTACTCAGACCAAATTCATGATGTTTCAAAAACTTTTCATATATATATGATAATATAGCCAAATTGGAAAATTCAATTCATAGAATTATGGTAAACTGAAAACATGAATTAAAGGAGCTTCACAAAGTTGCTTCTCACACTAATTGTAATACACCATTCATAAAAAAATTGCTATATTTACATGTGTTATGAACATCTCCACATAGTCATATATCCTGAAAGATACTAAATTGAAATCCAGTTTGTATATTTACGTTTATAGAAATGTACAATTCAATGAAATGAGTGCTGACTTCTAGTGATTTCAAGATATAAAAGATCTTTTTTATTGTAAATGAAACAACCAAGCTTTCAGACATCTCTCTAGTGAATTATTTTCAGTAAAAACAAGCCAAATCCACTATACTTATACCTTTTATCAACTTTTGAGGAACCATTAAACATTTTTGTTTTTACACATAATTTCTCTTTTGTATTGCACCAAGGTACATAGTTTTCAAACTAAATTATGTGAAATTAGAAAGTTTTTGCTACATGAAGTTGCCAGAATGTCACAAACGAAAACACAAAAATATTATACAAGTTGTTTTATGAGATGACAGAAATTACATGAAAATGTAATGTTGAATATCTGTATATGTGAAGTTTTGTTAAAGGGTATGCCACGTGTTTCTAGCTTTAACGAAAGTTTAAAATAAGTTACTGTCATTATAACTACAAGTCGGTACTATTTACATTGAATAGAACATTTGAACAACTCACACTTATATACAAACTGTCAAGATTTCTTTTGTTTAACTGCAACTATTCACATTCCTACCTACTATTTTTTGAATGATAAATACATTTGGAAATTTCTTTCTGAATTAGAAATACAAATCATTTTAAGAGTTAGTAGCAAGTAAAATATCTTTTAGGAAACCATAAAAAAATAGGAATAACTAGAATTGGTGCTGAACAAAAATACTGTACCCAAATCTAGCATTAGTCAAACTCTAAAGAATTTCTTTATTGATTGAGAATTGATGCGAATTCCTACACATTTTATCCTCTCTCTCACTTTGGCAGAAATAAAATGCCTCCTAGAAATTATAGTTGATTGAAAATATATCCAAGTTGAGAGTTTGAATGCATCTTGCATCTATACAATTATTTAAATTCCTGGATGTTAATAAAGAGATTTTAAATTGCAATAATTCACAGAAATGTTAATCTGATACAATGAAACATTCTGGAATAATTACGAGTTCGCAATAAAACTGAGTTTATAACATCAAGAATTCTTTATTTCTAAGTACTTCAAACTCAATAAACTATAAAAGAGTTCACACTGTGGATACAGTGTAAATAAGAAATAATCCACTAAAAATACTGTTAAAGTACTGAGGAGCCATCATCAGAGTAAACTGGTAATTTTAGTGGATAATGGTGGTTATTTCTTATTTATAGTAATTCAAACTCAAGTTAGTGCTGAATCTTCCTATAATCAAATTAAGAAAAGAAGTAATTTTAATGTAAATGATAGTGAAGACACTTTTGTTAAGTGGTGCCGCAGATTTAAATGGGTACTCCAACTAGTGCTCAACACAAATAATTCCAATAACATGTCTTCAAATCATCAGACTATACCAAGCACACTAGTGGAACTATCTGCAGATGTGAGGAAAATGAGACAAATGTTCAGTGATTTAGTTTAAGAAACACAAAATCAAGAATTTTTTTCTCTTGATTGGTAATGTGAAAAAAGACAGTGACCTATGAATGAGGAGCATATTTTGTTAAAATTTTTGGCTAGGTAATTTCTTGTTTGTTTTGTATGTTGTACTTTAGAGTGGTTTCCCACAAAATTGTATTATTTGAAATCAAAAAAGGATATAGATTATAATTGGTACAGCTTGTGCCACTTTCCCAACCTCTTCATCTGTTTGCATTATTTTTTTTATACGACCCTAAAAAATGATGCTGTAGAGCTTCACAAACATTATATATGCAACTTACTGCAGGAAATCTAGCATTGTATTTTTTTTTCTTGGATGGCATCTTTGTTGGTTTATTTTCAATTATTCCGTGGAAAGTGGTAACAATATTATTCGATAATATTTCAGGTTAACTTTAATTACTATATATAATATATAAATATAATATCTATGGATGTTTGTCAGTGTTGTGGTTGTTCATAGATCATTGACAGAACTGGTCAGAACAATAAACGCAAATATCAAGAAGCAAGAAGCAGATAAAAACGCATGTCCATGTCAAGATTGTTTCGAAATTCGAATGCTTCCCACAGAACAATTTAGAGTGCTTCTTGTCAAAGAAATAGTTCTGTGGAGCGTATTTACTGTAGTTTCATTTGCACTAGATTTTCCAGAGGCTATTAGTCAAGCTTTGTACCTCCCACCCGAGGAGATCACTTTAATAATATATGAAGACGGAACATCAATCAATTACAACAAAACCTAGTATTACCAAAAATATGTAATAATTAAAAAACTAGCCTACGATAACCTTGCCGCTTGGAGTTTCGAACCTTCGCCTTTATCAGGAAGTGAAATACGTTAACGGGGTCTTACTACCTCTGCCAGAACCACCGATATAAGTTTAACATTGAATTCGGTATATCAACCAACGAGGTCTACTACCTAGTAGTAGGTAGTAGTAGTAGACCTCGTTGATATCAACAGTTAATTCGCTCCCCGTTAGGGGCAAATATTAATTGATTAATAATAATAATTAATAATTAATTATTATTACCACGCTTGCTTAATAGCCACTGCTCTAGTCTAGATTTGAGATAGAGTTTCATTAGGTATGCTTTTAGTGCACGAGGTCAAGTTTGAGACAACCGCGAAGTTGGAGTCTCCTAAAGGATGTGCGCGCTAAAATTCAATAAGTTTTTTATATTATTTTTCTATTCCGCCTTTTCGAATGATGATGATTAACAAAATTTTTAAACATTATCCTTACCCACAACGAAGTGTAATCAGCATATACAGAGTAACCTCTACTCTAATTGAAAACTTCTGTAATAATTTAAATGACTTACTGAATAATTATGAATACAAAGACATAAACATATTTGCGGGCCCTGTTAATATAAACGTATGAGAGTTACTCGATTCCAATACCAATGACTACTTAAATATATTAAAAGAGTTTGGATATACTCAATACATCAAACCCACAAGAGAAGTTAACGAAACAAAATCATGTATTGACCACCTTTTTATCAGATGCCTTGATCAGTCTATTATAGAAAATATAAATTCATCAAGTAGTATGCTCTAGTATAACCGATCACTATTGTATTATTGCAAATATCAAATTTACTCCATGTCATAAGTATAATAATTGATCCAAAGAAATTAAGTATGAAAAATCTGTAAAAAAAAATAAACCACAAAGAACTGACAAAAAGATTATGTATGGAAAAATGGAATAACTTATATAAGTGAGGATGTTCATTATACAACTAAACATTTCTTTAAAAAAATATTATAGATGTTTGCACGAAAAAAATTAACATCAAAAGCAAATGTAGAAAAAATAAATCTGAGGTAACTGAGGGCATAATTATTAATTAATTATATTAAGCAGAGAGATAAATTAAAACAAACAGCAGTTAAAATAAATATTCAGAAAGCATGCATTATAGAAATTTACTAAATAAAATTATAACAAAAATGAAACACAATAAAAAAATGTGGGGTTCCGTGCAAAAAATAGCGAAAACAAACTAAAAAAGATACAATTGAGCATATTTGCGAAAACGAAAAAAAAAATTGCTTAGATATAGATTTGGCAAATGCTTTTAATAATTATTATAACCATTGCCATAATGCGACCCAACGGCGGACTGTTCTTTTTGTTGTTTTTTTTCAGATCTACTGATGCTGATAGTAATCATCGAGCGAAATAGGAATTTCGGTTCGTAAATATTATTGTGTATTCACATTTATATTATGAAGAAATTAAGAGATATACTTTTACAGTTTATTACAATATTATTGCTAAGTATTTATCTAATGATTCAACTACTGTGCATTTTAGCACCATCGAATGTCAGTTTTTGTTCAATTGCTAAATTAGTAGTATTCTGATTAGTGATTACTACCATTCTAACCCTAGCTTATACAACCTGCGCCAACGAATTTTCGAAATCGTTATAATTAAGGACAATTAATGTAGTTTTTTCATGATAAAGTAGAAAAGACTTCAACTGCAATCAAAACAAACGTTCACAGTGAAATCAGAACCACAGGGACATTTTCAACCGTATGTTTTTCGTTTTTCGGTACGTCAACGGTGGACAATAAATCAACATGAAACTGAAATGTCAAATGTGTAATGTATAATTCCTCCAAGTGGGGGAGTGCACAATCGCAAAAATGGCCGCTGGAACTATTCAATGAAGTATATTATTTAAATGGCAATTTGTTCTATTTATTTATAGTAATTTGCATCAAAAAGGTAACTTATTATTTCATATTTACTGCACAGTAATTGCTTATTTGTTTTCCCAACGACAGTACGAACAATACCCATGTTGATACGCAATGTTTATATATAGGTTAATCTCGATTCCTAAATTTCTGTTGATTTCTTTTATCCTCAAGTTTATTGCAGCATCAGTATAATAGTTATCGTATAAATGATGTCAAGAATAGTTCAAAAATATTTAAGTGAAACAAATATCACATAAAATAATTGGTCAAAATAATGTAGGTACTACGTAGGTGACATTTAAATTCAATATAACTAACTTCTCACGTCAAACAATAATTTTGAAGAACTATTATTTAGTAACTACCATTAGTTTTCGTTCAGTACATTTAACTATCATCTGATGAAAAATTCACCAATGGAACTTATATATTCATGCTTACAAAGGGTGCTGCTTAAACATAGATTGTCCCCCAGAAGTACTTCATCAACTGTTTCTAATGTCACCTCAATTATTTTAAGTTTTTTCATCTCATCATTGTACCTTCTGTACACTTGTGGCCCTCCAGGTATTTGTATCTATAAATAGTTCTCATTTATAAAAATACTTAGTATCGACATTATAAATTGTTGCACACCCACATGAAAGAAAAGGTTCACAGACATTCATTTTTGAGTGTACAGTGTATGTCTTTAGTTCATATACAAATTAGTCTTTGGTTTGTGTCTCAAGAAGAATATTGACCATAAGTTACATTAAAAAAAATTAAAGAATATGTTTAGGGCTCCACATAGTTTTTACTTTAATTTCAAAATCTTAGATGTTATTAAACTGTTTCCATTTATTTCTTGGGTTTGGTAATCTATTCGTATTAGATTAGAATTTATTTGTTTTATCTGGAGATAAGTTTGTAAACACTTATGTGATATGTGTGAATTTGAACTATTAGTGATTATTTACATTATTTGCTACCAGTAATGGAGCTTATCTAAAAAACTCACAGCTCCAATGTTCTTCAATCAAAAGTATATGGTAACTACCTTCCTGCTCATACTTCTAGTTGTCTAGTTTCTGAATGGAGAGCAGCATGGTATACGAGGCTCATAATATGATTTCTCAGCAAGGTTGGGATCAACTTGAAATTTACTATTCCTAATCCTATTTTGTATTGAATGTAGCCTCATTCAAAATCTTCCTAAGCTCTTTCATTTCAAAACTATATAGAATATTCCATTTAGTATTATCAAATAGTTACCAAAAAGTCAATTCGAATGTCATTCATTTTAGGTTACATTTCAGTTTACTGTAAACATATTTCATCTTTGATTAATAGTTTTAATGGTCGGTGAATTGAACAATATAAAATCAATTATCACTGTTTATTGTTAACATTTTGTGATAATATGCAAGATTTATACATTTCATAATACAAAAAATATGTTTTTCCGCAAATCGTTAGGAAATTTTAACATTCCAGACAAAATTTCTTGAAGAAAAAGTCAAGATTTCCTATTCACTTCTTTACTGTAAGGAAATAATATTTCCTTACAGTTGTTAGTGTTCTATGTAAATGATTGAAAACACATTATTTATAAGGAATTCATTTATATTTTGAAAACATCAATACATTGCAGAATACATTTTAAAATTAATTTGTTATATTTACAGTTATTTTACAGTTAGTACAATTATTGAACATTGGAGGAACATTATTAGAACTATGAGAAACATTTTGGACAACATGCGGGGTGATAGGCTTATTCTGTTGAATATTTTGTACTGTGAAAATTTTATTTGCCACCTCAACCTTATTGTTAAAAGATTCTTCGATATATCCTTCATCAACATTTGATGACTTCCATCCGCCATGCCTCTTTAAACTAGTTATGTTGGCACCAGAGTCAACCAATATTGTTGCAGAAGACCAACGTAAGCAGTGACCAGATATTCTGTCGGATTTACCAAGTTCAAATAAGTAGAAACTATTGTAGGCATTTTTCTGTTCATATTTTCTGGTCTTAACGAAACATACTTTTGATAAACATTCAAGTACATCTGATTAATTACAAATGATCTTGGTTTGTTGGTCTTCGAATCAGGTATGCTAATTAAAAGCTTAGATTCTAGATCTTCTACATCGTGTAGAGTCATTACGACTAACTCATCCATTCTACTGGCCCCAGAAATACCAAATATTAAAGCCACCTAAAAAATAAATAAATGTGTAAACTAAATAGAAATTAAAACCTTGTAAATTACCTTAATCATTAAATTTTCTTTATCTGGAGCTTCCTGGATACATTCTTCAATTTCTTCCTTCGTTAAAATCTTAGTTTTCTTTGCCCTATAAGCTTAAGCTTGCCATTTCAATAAAGAACGAAGTTTGGAATATGTAGATATATCTACATTGTGTTTAATTGCAAGGGTTGGCTTCAACATTGAATAATTGGCCCATAATGTTGAAGATTTCATCTTTAAACAAAGGTCTAGGAAGTATGTTACAACATTTTCTGAGAAAGAACTCGTGTTTTTTCTCTTGCGATAGTCCATAAAACGTTTATATGCATATTCGTACTTTTCTCTTGATTTCTTTGGCAATAATTCTAATGAAGCAGTATTCACTGCCTCAACCAGGTCTGGAGGAGTCCCAGAAATTGAAAATTCATCATCACTTATCATTTTACTTTCGAGAACACCAGCAATTAAATTTATATACGTCAAGTTTGACAATTCAACCTTAATACATTTCCATAGTAACCCAAGTAATTTTATTACGAATTTCAAAGCACCATTTATTTGTGAATAAAATTATTCGCGATTTTTTCAAATTTAATTAATAACTATCGAATTTTAAACGATCTGCGGAAAAATAGTATGTTTACCTCGTAGGAAAAGCCACATTCCTGGACTCTGTGTTGCTAAGTCTCGGTTTGCGCCTCGACTTAGCAATCATCACAGTCGTCCAGGAATGTTATGCTTTTCCTACTCGGTAAACAATATGTACTATTAACTTGTATACATTATAAATAAAAGGATAATTTGAATATCACAAAACCTTCATTATATTTCTGCAGAAAAGAATGATAATTAATCACATTCGCAGAGTAAATAATTCTTATGAATATGTATTCAACTTGCGGTCTAGTCAGTATTCTGTTTTAAAGATTCACTTTAAGACAATATGTACTGAGAATATTATTGAATCACAAAATTATGGATGCCTAGATTCGTTCTATTTTCATTAATACCTATTTTCACATTCTTCCCAATCTCTTATCACACCCTCATTCATATATTCACATTTCAAAATGTGTGGTCATCTTCAGCATTATTGTGATTTACTGGTAAATATATGGTACAATTTTGGAGATATATCCAGAACTATAGTGGCATCTTAAGCAGGAAGAATTTATGTTGAATACACACATTTGTTATAAGCTGCTTATTGTAATGCCATTTATATAATATGTATATTAAAAGTTTATTCAATCTATGTAGTTGAAACCAATAAGTTTAATTTTCCAGGAATAGCAAATGAAGTCCAATGAGTGAGAATAGTATTGGAGCCATGCCAGTCATGGCTGGAGAACGCCGATTGCGGCAATTAGAGGCTCTATTCCTAGGAGGGCCTGTAGTTGCAAAAGGTCAAAGTTTCAGTATAGAAACTTTATTGGATGTACTAGTTATTTTATATGATGAATGCTGCAGTTCTAGCTTACGTAGGGAAAAGACATTCTCCGATTTTATCGAATTTGGTAAGAATGCTGTACACTTCATTAATTCAACAATGAATTCTTGAATTATTCAATAAATCTATCATTTATATTAACCCCAAGATTCAAGTATATTACCAAAACTAATCAATGAGGAACTTTGAATTAGGAATGCTTTTGTTTTAGAGGATCATACATTCGTTTGCATATTAATAATAATTTATTTGGGAGAGTGGACAAATTTCTAAGAGATATACGAGTAGAATTAAATTTTCTGAATCATGAAGATAACTTAGATAATTTAACATAGGTTTATCAAGATGAATAAACATAAAACATTGAACCATAGGGGGGATTCGAACCCACATTCCTGGATGTCTAGTCCAGAGTGCTAACCAATTCACCACTTTGGTTTCGTCAGAGTCTTATATGTTTGTAAATATAAACCTCTGATGATATGAGAAATTTTTACCGCTCACAAAATTTCCTGATCATATTCATTGGGCCTATCACCATATTCTCGCCCATAGTCAAAGTATAAAGGTCTGTTGGAGCCTCCCTACCATCGTTTCTCGCGCTAGGTGACGTCACCTAGCTCCTCCAATCACAGCCTTGCTCTCATCGGCTCGTCGCCAAGTTCTATAACTAGAGTGGACAAGTAAGGCATTTATTCATACGAATCAAGTGCGTCTGTCCTCTTTTCTCTCAAACGCATGATGAAAAACAAGGACAGAATACCTACTCGCGTATGAATGTAATACATTGAATACATTGGTAGGATCCTACTTGTCCACTCTAGTTATAGAACTCGTTGCTCGTCGCCGGCATGTAACAACATCATATTATGTCGTCGTCAATAACATTAAATAAACGACCTTCAGCTTGCACTCGAATTTTAAAAAGAGTAGAAGTGAGGCTCCAACAGACCTTTATACTTTGACTATGTTCTCGCCTACGTTTTTTAAACGAACCATACTCGCCCAAGTTTCTTTGCACCAAACAAAAATACCTCAAACTAGGTTGTTCCCGCTCTGTATAACGCCGTAAAGATGTTGCCGTCATATGGGCATTTCTATGCGAAGTCTAGTAAATTTGTTTCATATCTCTTTGATCTTTTGTTGAAAAAGCAATTTTCGCAATAAAACTAGCATAAAGTAAAAGAAATTTCCAAAGCACTCTTAAATAAGAAACATTTGCAATTTTGGCAAAAAGGTAATTTCGGACCACCATATGCGATACATCGTTGGAAAGAGAAAAAAAACGTTATCTAAAAATGTTAAAAAACAAGTTATCTAAAAATGTTAAAAAACAAATTGGCGTTCATAGAAAAAATGAAGTTGACAGGTGTTTCTTCGACATCTTTAAAATTATTGATGCCATATTCGCATTCTCCATAAAAAGTAGATAATGTCTTGGTTAGAAACGTCTAGTACGATTAGTATCTTAAAAAAATTAAAAACGATAATCAGAAATAATAGATTTTTTGTGATATTTTCAAAACTATTGAAATTATTTCAACGCCCTTTCCCGATTATTATTCAGTACTCTACTCATTTGAAATATGCATTTAGAAGTCTTCTTCTACGGGTGTTTGCTGTTTCTGCGGGTATATTTATATACATCATGAATTATTTGAATCATGATAATTTCAAATTCATTAGTTCATTTAAAAACTATAGGTCTCAATAGTGGGGATGAAAAGAATTTTTTCTCCGGTTTTAATTGGGAAATTTGTCAAAATTTGCAATTAGCATGTGAAAAAAGTTTTCTTGTGGTATTTTTAAATTATTCAAGCTATTTTTCAATGAGAAGAAAATTGTAGAAAGGTTCAAAATCGAATCCATCAATAGAAGCAATTGTATATATAAAAACAACAGATCAAAGTTTTGAAGTGACCCATTTCACAATATAATGTCCTAGGCGATTAAATTTTGATAATATTGGGAAAGTGTCATATTGCTTTTTGGATATTTCTTCAAGAAAAATCCAGCATGGTCAATACAAGTTCACAATTCCATTTAAATAAAATGTTTTCAGTGATAATTAAACAGTAATTGAAGTTGGATTTACTTACAAATGAATTTTTTTCCTTGTAAAATTGTAAACTCATTTCTTATATTACGTTCACCATGAAAGATGTCACTTTTGAGATGATAATGACCTACGGTTCAGCAACTCTTACGAAGCTAACTACAAAAACAACAGCCCCACTCCCATTATACCGGGATCTCAAAAATTATCTTGGTCAAGGGTGGTTGTGGAATCTAAAACGTGTGTCTTACTTTACGTTTGAAATAATTGTCACTGTCACACTGACATCATCAATAACCTACAAATTTCATACCTATTTATTTCAGTTGTAAAACAATAATGAACTACAAATTATGAAATAATTATGTGAACTTTGAACCATTTCAGAGGTCTTGATAGCCACAATCCGGGTCAAAAACTGTTTTGAAATAGTTAATTTTCCGTAAATCGAATGACGTTCACGTGAGAAGCCCATAGCACGCGAGTTAGAAAAGTGCAAACTGGTTGTACCTAATACGGCTTTACGAAGACTTTTCGCTTGCCGTTTTCGCTCCAGTTTGAGCTATTCTCAGATCTCAGCTACGCGCGTCTAACGTGCGACGTACCAAAGGGAATTTTCTCGCGACTAAAATATACACGAAGCGGGTAAAAGCTAGCGGCCCATAGCCAAAAACACTTTATTACAACTGGTGCCGGTCGCACGGGGCATGCAACGGCCCCAAATTAACAAGACCGAGGTAAAATGTATAAACTCTAACTTACGCGCAGCGAGCTCCTCGAGGCATATGTCAAAATGATTTCGTTCGTAGCTAATTACATAGGACGTCTGGCGTTCATGCAATTATGTTTTTAGATAATTCGAACCATCTAATTTCGATAGGCCACGTGAAAATTCCGGAGTCCAAAGCGCTAAAGACTTCTGAGTGTTACAATATTCGTATAAAATTGCGAAATTTCGCACTTTTAGAAACTTCAAATTAATTATGACATAATTATTTCAAACGTAAAGTAAGACACACGTTTTAGATTCCACAACCACCCTTGACCAAGATAATTTTTGATATCCCGGTACCTTTATTCTATCCATTTTATAATTCAGTCTAAGTGTGCTGATAAATTTTGTTTTCTAAGTTGAAATTTCAGTTTCATTCACAATTTATTATTCATTTTCAGACGAAACCCTACAATTATTTGTGAACAATATGATCATCCAATATGTAATCATCGTCAGTAAAATAACTATTTAGGTATACTATTCTCTGATCCCATTCATCGAATTTTTCGTTTTCATTACACAAGTCACAAGTTTTGGCCCCCTATTCCAAAATACTCTCGAGAACCTTTCACCAGCAACTTTGACATCATAAGTAAACTGAGAAACTTCAAGATTTCATGTTATTTATATTTGAACAAGTATATTGTAGTTCTCCTCTTAAATTGGAAATTAGTTTTTTGTTAATTAAATTTTCGATATGTAGAATGTTTTAAAGTGATCAGTAACATTATCTTTCTTAATAATAATCATTAACTTTTAGTTGAGCACAATATTGAATTGAATGAAATATGTGTTGATTGATTATAGTGAAATTTGTGTACTGTAATTACTATTATGATTATGTATGGTTTATTTGATTTTTAGTCAAACCAGTTGCAACTTCAGTGAAAACTTTAAGGCTAACTAGAGATGATTTTGAAATAATTAAAGTAATAGGAAGAGGTGCATTTGGGGAAGTCTGCGTTGTGAAATTTAGAGGTTCAGAGAAAGTATTCGCAATGAAAATACTTAATAAATGGGAAATGTTGAAAAGAGCGGAAACAGCATGCTTCAAAGAAGAACGTGACGTACTAGTTTATGGTGATAGAAGGTGGATTACACATTTACATTATGCATTTCAAGTAGGTATTCCAATTCCTATAGGTATTTAGAATTATTTCTAAGTTAGAATATCTTTATTTTTTTGAGAAATGTTTCTCAAATAGATAGATAAATATTATTTTTAATGCTACCCACTGAACAAATCCAAAAATATAGTCGCATAGCTGAATGATTGCCCACAAGTCATCAATAAATAAGCCCATGAAGTAAATCAAAACTTTTGGATCAAATTATAATCTTTTATTTATTTTCACAGAGAGAGACATCTTAATATTATAATATTTCATTAATAATAAAAATAAACAACTTGCTAACTAAGCCTTTTTCAATTACCTGACTAAGAATTCTTGTGTATTGAAATATCCATTGTGATTGCAAACTGCAACCATTATGAAAAAGCACTTTTCATGTAAATAAGCTCAGTGTAGGCAGAAAATATACAGCTTACTCAATGTAAATGTTACAAGACATTTACAATGAGTTTCAATCCATAAACTTTTGAGATGTTAGTCTCATGAGGCCAAAACTAACTTTTCTAGTACTAAGTTATTATTGAATTACTATATAATATTTAGGATATGGTTTTAAATAAGAACTTGATTATTTTATTTCCTAATTAATATTCCTAATATTTTTGTAAATTCAAGTATGATCTCAAGTCACCAGGAATAAGAAATATTATGCAACCTTCATCATAAATTTATGATTAATTCATTCTTGTGATTTTTAATGAAACAGACCCCATCTCCTTCAATACAAAAAATTATATTTCTAGTGAAATATTAGATCTTGAAACCAAAGTGACTTGATAAAGATCTTGAAGACATTACACTAATATCTATGATTCCCTTCTTATCCAATTCAGACAGTAATAGTTTTTTTTTTCAGAATACATATTGTACATTGTATTTCGTATCGCCATTTTTATTCCCTCATGCATATCATTTCTTTAATATGATGGTCGAAGCTTTTTTTTTACCAACGGATGTTTTATGAAAATTTGTAGTGCTCCAGCAACTTGTTTATGAACTGCTTTCAATGACTTTGATGGTTATTTATTCTCCTTTTCACATTCAAAATAGTTTAGATTCCCTTTTTATTTAATTCAGACAGTAATATGTTTTTTTTTTCTGAATACCTATTGTACATTGTATTTCGTATCGCCATTTTTGTCCCTCATGCATATCATTTGTTTTATATGATAGTTGAAGCTTTTTTTTACCAACACATGTTTTATGAAAATTTGTAGTGCCTCAACAACTTGTTTATCAACTGCATGCAATGACATTGATGGTTCTTTATTTTCTTTTTCACATTTAAAATAGTTTAGATTCCTTTCTTATCCAATTCAGACAGTAATATGCTTTTTTTTCTGAATACCTATTGTACATTGTATTTCGTATCGCCATTTTTGTCCCTCATGCATATCATTTGTTTTATATGATAGTCGAAGCTTTTTTTACCAACAGATGTTTTATGAAAATTTGTATCTTGTTTATCAACTGCATGCCCATTGATGGTTCTTTATTTTCTTTTTCACATTCAAAATAGTTTAGATTCAAAACCATTTGCTGGGCTTGAGAATGCAACTCGTTGCATGGCCTTGTCTAAAACAAAATAAAAATATAATTCTTAATTAAACATTGAATTGGGGTTAAGCCGATTAATGCTCATAATACATTCATTATTGAAGTTTTGAGACCTCAAATATGGATATGATCCTTGAGTAGGTGGGAAAACAAGTTTTTGCTATAATAAAGCGAGGATTTACTCTTGTAAGAATTAGATAACTGTCACTGTGAGACTGCGTTCGTCAGATTGTTGTGTTAACTGTAGTCGATTCTATGCAAATTTAGAATTCAATATGAGTTACATGCTCAAGTAGTTAGATTTTGCAACCTACGATTTTCACGTGTATCATAACTTGATGCACTTATTTCCCTCACTATACATAGTATTATATAGTAGGGTAAGGCAAGTATTGTATCGGGGCAAAAAAAATTTTCCGGTTTTTCGCGGATATATCCATTTTGAGCATTTCTGAATCAATCTAGACTATTATGCCCGAAATTCTTATTTTCAGATTCAAGTGACGTCATCGATATGACGTCACTGTCTTTATTAGAATAATTTTATTGTCCTATTGATTTACAAAAAAAATGCTTACATTAGCAAAATATAATGAACATAATGTTGAAAATATTTTTGTAGTAAACATTCACAGAAGCACAACAGAAGAGTGCTAGTGTGTGACAATTTGAGGATCTCTACTTTTGAGTCCTTACTCACTGGCAAATTTTGATAGTTCATGTGACAGCAAGTATGAAATACATTATATTATTTTACTGTGAAAACCGTTTTCTAAATCATTACAAGTTTTTATTTCACTTGCCTTGTTTATCTATCGATCTATCTATTTGTACGTTAGGGTGAAATCTTGCAAGTGAATTTTAACCCACTGCTAGGCGTCCGATCGAATTTCGCAGGTGTTCATGATTCGGGTGACAATACATTATCGCATATATGTAAAGGAAAAAAACAATATGGCGGCACTAAGATCAATTTAAAATTGGTACATGGGAGTTTTTGGGGTCGCAGAGAATGATATTTTAGTCTACATTCAAAAATTGAAGATGACGGCTAAGATGGCGGATACGTTTTGAGATTATGGCCCGATTCCTTTCAAAATTGCTATATGGTAGTTTTGGGGGTCGGCGATTATGCTTTTTTAGTCTAAATTCAAAAATTCAATATGGTGGGTAAGAGATGAGTTTTGTGATTATGGTCCGATTCTATTTAAAATTGGTATATGGGGTTTTTGGGGTCTTGAAAACAAAAATTTTCTCCCAATTTTGTTTTCCTATATTTTTTCGGTCTATGCAATCTTATACATTTGATCCGCGGGAGTGTCTTGAAGCTAGTTTGCTAACAAAAGTGAGGGAAGTTACATGATCAGTTGATCATAGTTCATTCTATGATAGTTGCATAAGATAGCTTGAGAAAATATGATCGTATTTGTTTTTGATTTCGTCGTGAATTGATGACCTGTAGGCCATTCGCAACTGTATTCATTAAACTTTAGAAACAATTCCATAAGAAATGTTACAATCAACCAGCCTGAATTGTATACATTTCCCTGCAAAATAATCACATACAATTTGAATTGCACTTCATATATATATATATATAAACTCTTTCAGGATGAATCAAATTTATATTTAGTAATGGATTATTATTGTGGTGGAGACCTCTTGACTTTATTGAGTAAATTTGAGGATCGTCTTCCTGAAGATATGGCCAGATTTTATATCGCCGAAATGGTTTTAGCTATAGATTCAATACATAATTTGCGATATGTACATAGGTGAGTACTTTCAAATATCGATAAAAAATGTATATTTACTATAATTGTGTTTTTCAGAGATATCAAACCAGACAACGTTTTATTGGATGCTAATGGTCACATACGATTAGCAGACTTTGGCAGTTGTTTAAAATTGAATACAGATGGTACAGTTCAATCCAATGTTGCTGTGGGAACACCAGATTATATTTCTCCAGAAATTTTGAGAGTAAGTGTGTTTATTTGAAGAAAGTAAAAATTGACTTAATGATCATTTACAAATATGTAATGCATCATACAGATGTTCATCAAAACTTCAGATTAGAGTGGCAGACCAAACTTGAATTTTTTTAATGCTTCATGTTATATACATATATCATTGTATCAAATACACTATTGAAAATACTGGTCACATAACTATTCGAATAGACATACGTTACATTGATTATTCTTTATGGAAAATTTTTAGTTCTTAAAAAATCGCAAGTATCAACTAAATTTAAGTAAAGGTCTGTGCACCATTGGGAAACTGACCATTCACTCATCACTACGACCTGTCCCTTTATCACTTCACGAACCAATCCAACACCTCTACGCACAGTTTGGCATTACAGCTCAGGCGATTGGGATGGTCTTCGCATGTTTTTCTCCGAAGCATATGTTATGAATCTGATGACCCAACGCAATGTGCCACAGAGATCTCGAATATTATCAGGCTAGGAATGGAAATTTACGTAGCCCATACCAACAAATCACGTGTCATCTGGTGAACGGTGGCTCAATAAAATTGTTTTAGTGTCGTCGGCTCAAAACAAACAGCGTACCGTCGTTGGCGTAGCAAACCGTGTTTGGAGACCAGAACAGAATATGTTGAAGCTACAAATATATGCAATGAAATAGTAAACGCTTCGAAAGAGCCATATAATGCCAAAATAAGATCAAAGGTTATCGAATGCCCGAATGGCCTCTCGTTCGTTTTGAACTTTCGCCAAAGTAATTGGTAGAAATTTCATTCCCTCTTCTAACTAAAGATGATGACACACTGGTTACTCCACCACAAGAAAAAAAGAAAATTTTTCCTGGAATGTTTGCAGCAAATTCCAATTTGGATCCACTAAGTAAGAACCCTCCTAATATTGCTGCCATCGATAGCCATATGCCTGAAATTAGCTTTCGTCAGCTCACAATTAGGCGCATTCTGTTTGATCTCAATACCAAAATGTCTATGGGGTCGGGGTCAGACGGAATTCTACTTGTCGTTCTCAAGGAATGTGCGCCTGATTTAACACCAGTTTTCTGCAGGTTGTTTATTTACCCTTTCATACGAACTTGGTGTATTTCCTTCCAGTTGGAAGACAGCTAGAGCCAACCAATTCCATAAAAAATGGAAAGAAGACCCTTCCTAATAATTATAGACCCATTGCACTATTATCTGTGATTTCTAAAGTGAAGGAGAAAGCGATCAACATCGAGCTCATCCAATATCTAGAGAGCTCCAAAATCGGGAATGACCGGCAATATGGTTTTCATTAGCAGAGATCAACAGGAGACCTGTATGGCATAAATCTATTGGAAAACATGAGGAATCTCTAGCTGTAACATTGGATATCTCCAAGCATTTGACCGAGTCTAGCACCAAAACCTTTCTGGAAAACTTTAGTCATATGGTTTGCCGTCTCAACTTTCTCGCTTACTATCGAGTTTTCTCTCAGATAGACCACTCCATGTGGTGGTTGACAGAGTATCCTCCGATACAATGGCTATCAACGCTGGTGTTCCACAGGGATCTGTCTTGGCACCAACTTTGTCAGAGAAGCGACACAGGGACAGGTTGACGCAATTAATGGAGATCTGGCAAAGATTTTGAAATGGGGATCTGATAATCTAGTAGAGTTAAATGCAACGAAAACTCAAGCTTGCGTCTTCTGCAGGAAGGCAGATCTCACAATCCCTAATATGATGTCAGGTACAACTATTTCTATAAAGTCCTTCCATATCCATGCTCGGGATCACCACCAACAGCACCCTCTCATGGGACTATCATGTGAGGTCCATTGCAAAAACCGCTTCACAAAAACATGGTTTTCTATTCCGTACCAAGAGCTACTTTACATCCCAGCAGCTCATAATCTACAAAGACCAGTCCTGGAGTACTGTTCAAAAGTTTGGAGTTCGACTCCCAAACATACGTTGAAGCTCTTGGATTCTATCCAGAAGAGAGCTATTTGTTTGATTGATGGTGTCAAACTTATGAATTCATTGACGTCTCTACAATATCGTAGAAAGGTGGGAGATCTCTCCCTTTTCTATAGATATTTCCATAGTTTGTGTTCATCAAAAATCTCGTCTATTGTTCGACCACGGGAGATTCCAGATAGGCAGACTAGACGAGCTAAAACTAGTCATCCCTTCACTGTCAAGCTCGAGACCTGCCGAACTTCTTCCTACCAGACTTTTTCTATCGAACAGCGAAGTTGTGGAACTCTACCTAGTGAGCTCTTTCCCTATGCCTATATCTTCCAAACCTTCAAGAAAAATTCGAATGCCTATCCGCTTGCTCGCACGATGTTCCTCGAACATTTTAGGTTTACCTCGTGTATAAAAGTGTAAAGTAAAAAAAAAATTGCAATTAAATTCTTGTGTTATAGTGCTGTGAAACATGACGTGTATTGACATTCAAGTTCACACTGTGGCTATACACTGATATGGTCAAACCAGCCAGCAGTCTGACATGAACATTAACAACTATAAAATTTTACTTTCAATGGTGCTAGTGTATTTTATAATGAGAAGTATGCTATAGAACAAGGGTTTTTTGAATTCAGAATTTATTTTCCTGATTTTGATTTCATGGAATTTCAAATTGAGGATAAGTTTATAAAAAATAAAGAACTACAATAATGAGTCCAATCCAAAAACTGGAAACTCTTATAACGGAAAATATGAACATTCATATTTTAACTTAGAAAATTGAAAATTCCCATAAACTAACTGAGGATTAGTTTGAGTCTCGGAGTTTCCAGATAGTCAATTCAGAAAGTTCTTGAAGAAAATAAATTTTATGAATAACAAATTCTGATATTGCTGAAAGAAACACCTACAAAATAGACTGCAATTATTGAACATGGGTGTTTCAACAAAGATCCCAACTTGAATTAATTCTGTTCACCAATAAATCTATTTGGAAATTGTGATATCAAATCTGTATAAGTTGCCATATTATGCCGAAGTAAACCTTTACTTCTTGAGGTTATTGAACGGAGGGATCAAGAATCAGTTTCGTCTATACCCTTTATGTTGAAAGTAATGATAAGTGTTGAGGAACTTAACAACAACAACTTGTATTTGAAACAATTTTGAGATATTCGCTACCAGAAATGTTGATTTTGGAATGGAAAACAGGTTTTTAATCATAAGCTTATAACCATTATTAATATTTATTATTATTCGTGCAGGCAATGGAGGATGGACAGGGGAAATATGGACCTGAATGTGATTGGTGGTCTTTAGGTAGGATTCCATCTCTGAATAATTCTAAGAAATAATTTGTTTTGAAATTTCAGGAGTGTGTATGTACGAAATGCTCTATGGTGAAACACCGTTCTATGCGGAAAGTTTGGTGGAAACTTATGGGAAGATAATGAATCATAAAAATTGTTTCGATTTTCCCACTGATGTAGAAGTTACTGATTCAGCAAAGGACCTTATAAAACAATTAATATGTAGTCAAGAATTTAGGTTGGGACAGAATGGTATAGAAGATTTCAAGGTTAGTGTTGTTCAAACAGATATTGGAAAGTTATAATAGATAGATAGATAGATAAAGTTTATTGTGTTAATACTACAAATTTAGTTTACACTCGTCAAATACAACAGTTTAAAATTAATGTAAATACATGGATTACAAGACACAAAATGGCAAGTGTTAAAATTCAGCGAAGATGTAAATTTAAAATAAATCACAGTTATTTGATGGAAAGTACCGTTTGATATTGGTTACATTTCAATTGTTTTCAAATCTAAGAACTCATATATGGAATAAAATGCATTTGTTGTGAGAAATTTTTTGATGGTGATCTTAAATTTACTTAACTCTAGATTTCGAACATGGTTAGGACATTTGTTGAACATTTTAAATGACAAAAAATTAGGGCCCGTTTGTGATCTACTCAACCTAAAGCGGTTTGGACGAATGTCTAATTTATTGCGCGTGTTATGATCATGAAAGTTACAATTTAAAGATACTTGGTCGGATTGATGAAGCTTATATGCATGTAAAAGGCATTCCAGTATAAGTAGGCTTGGACAAGTTAAAATTTTTAGATTTTTGAAAGTGCTTTTGCAACATTCTCTGTAGCCTTTATTCCCCAGGATTCTAATAGCTTGCCTTTGTAACCTAAAACTCCTCCCCACTTCAGAGCTATGTCCCCACAATATTATACCGTATCTAACATGGGATTCAAAAGTTGCAAAGTAAGTGGTACGCAGTACATTGGTGGATAGTGAATTGGAAAGATTCCTTAAGACAAATAGTTTTTTTTTTAATATACCTGCAAGATGATCTATATGAACTGACCATTTTAGGCTTACGTCAACAAAGATGCCCAAAAATTTGGCGTGTGCACCTTTGTCAATCTGTACTGTGGTGTGTTTCAGAGTAAACATAAGTTTTATAGTCTTTTCTTGATTAATGGCTAGTTGATTTGCCGAGAACCACTCACAGGCCCTCGACTCCACCCTCTCACCCAGAGCCGTCACATTATCCTCGTTAGCATCGGAAACTGACATGGTATTGTCGTCCGCAAAAAGTTCAACAACTGCATCTGGAAAGTAGTCGGGGAGATCGTTGATGAATATGAGAAACAACCAGGGCCCAATTATAGAGCCCTGCGGCACCCCCACTTCCACCGTTTACCGACCCCTCCGAGTACCTGCCGTTTACAAATACTTTGAAATATCGATTTGACAGATAGGATTTAATCAGATCTAAGCTTTTTCCAACAAAACCATATTTCTCCAGTTTGCTCAGTAGCATCGGGTGAGAAACACAGTCAAAGGCCTTTGAGAGATCTAAGAAAATAGATAATGAGTGTAACCCTAGTTCAAAGCAATCAAGAGTTGATTGAATGAAATGTAAAATGGCATCAATGGTGTTTTTGTTTTTTCTAAAGCCAAATTGGAACTGAGAAAGGGGAGATCTTGTTTCAAAATATTCTATCATTTGCTGACATATAATTTTTTCAATAACTTTGGAAAAAGTGGGAAGGAGTGATATAGGACGATAATTTTCGGCCCTGTTTGTGTCACCCTTTTTGTGCAATGGAACTACTTTTGAAAGTTTTAAGCAGTCTGGAAACACACCCCGATTCAGACACATGTTTACCAGTTTTGTCAGCGGTAAAACCAAATTACTCACATTTCGTTTTAGATGACATGGAGAAAGTCCAAAAATATCAGATGCTTTGCCGTTTTTTAGTGATAAGATTGTATCGCGAATTTTGATTGGAGATACTTCAGAAAAAGAAAAATTTAAGTGGTTTGGTAGAACTTTGAGAAAACAATCTTCAAAACATTTTGCTAAGGGTGAAATTTAATAGTATAACAAACTTTTGCATGTAAAAGTTGATATATGAAAATAATTAAGTGAGAATTTATTTTGAATGAGCAGTAACAAATTCTTCAAAGATTTAATACTGTTCAGTCCATGAAAATTTAACATATCAAAATACGAGTTCAATAGTGATGACAAATGTGCAATTGTCCACCTTTGGCCAGTATGTTAGTGAGGCTTACATTCTGTCAAACAACATATGACATCTTGAATTAACTGTTGACTAGTGGCAATTGCTACTTGATTACAAACTGTTTCACTTTTTCTGGTTGTAGACTGGTATCGAATAGCCTGACTTCTTTTTACAATTATGATATCTCACATGTACGTGGAATTCTGACGTTTTTTATCGTACATTACCACTATTTGTTCATCTGAATTTAACTATCTGATGGCAAAGTTGTTCAGAAAAGAGCTTGCCTAGGCAGTATCTTGTAGCATAGCAACTAGTTTAATAGCATTTTACGAACTAAACTAACTCTGTAAAATGATAATTTTGGAGAGTGTGTACCCAAAAATTTACATCTAAACATTATTACCTATTTAAAAATCTAACTTTTAGGATCTAGGTCGAAAATTGTACGTAATATGACAATTTTGGACAGCTATTAGTTCATATTGTCGGAAAAATTCAACTTTACGTCATTAATTTGCGGCAGGAAAGTGAAACGTTAAATCACTTGCCCGGAAAGTGTTGCCGGACTCTTGTCATCGTTCACAAGAAATCTCACGAATTTTTATAATGTCTGCACCCGTGAGATAAGAAATTCTTATCTCACTTGTTTTGCAGGATATAAGGAGTTTATTACCTCACGCGAGTTTTAGGCCAGTACTAATAGGAGCAAATATTAGAAATAAAAAAAATAATTCGTTACAGCAATCTGACAGCGGGATATTGTAGAACAAGATATTGTAAAAGAGGGAAAAATAAATCGAATCGACAGCTGCTATCCGGGGCGGAATGGGGTGTGTTTTTAGGGGTTGAAAACAGTTTTTCTTGATTTCTGGCTAAACCGTGCATTCTATCAAAAAAAGTCAGATATAATTTGCTGTCTTAGACATGCATGACATCATATCAAACTGGATCTATACAATAATTAAAGAAATAATATTATAGTTTCCATAAACATAAAAAAATGATTTTATTAATTAATAACAATTATTCAACGATAAATATGCAAAAGAAAGAACCGATTTTTCGGTTTTTTCAATTTTCCCGCCATTTTTTCCATTGCAGTATACCTTTTTTACCACTTATCGAAAGTAGACGTAATAGTGAGTAAGTGAGCCAAAACAGAACTCTGTAGGATGCGTAGTTTTAAGAGGAATCGCAGTTAAAAATTTGTTTTTTTTTTTCGTTAAATTAAATTTAACAACAACCTCCAAATATTTCCTCCCACAAAAATTACTGCCTTTTTGCAATGAATAGAGGTATCTTTTGTCAAAGTTAGAGCTTCATAAAGTTTAATTTGTCACAGAAAAAAATTAAAAACCGAAAAATTGGTTTTTCGCATTTTGTCGAATAATTTTGAGGTTAGGGTAAAAACGGTGGACAAAAAGTTGTAGATCTTTTTATTCCCTACAACTTTTATATTTAACTTTTTTTTGATAGAATGCACGGTTTAGCTAGAAATCACGAAAAACTGTTTTCAACCCCTAAAAACACACCCCATTCCGCCCCGGATAGCAGCTGTCGGTTCGATTTATTTTTCCCTCTTTTACAATATCTTGTTCTACAATATCCCGCTGTCAGATTGCTGTAACGAATTTTTTTGTTGTTCAAATACTATTTGTACTGGCCTATTTTTTATTGTACAGATTTTTAATCAATCAAATTAGGTCAATTAAAAGAGTAGTATTGTGGTTACTAAGGAAACGAAGCGTGTCCACCCAATTCAAAACCACCTTATTTATTAGTTTCAATGTTCTGAGTTTCTCCACAAATCATCATCATGTCAAATTTTAAATTATAATTACCGTTTATTTTGTGAAATATATGTGTGATAACGCCTTATTAACGTACTTGTGCGATTTCGCATTCATTAATAAAGCTCATATCCCACTTATATCGTAAATTACTATTAACACATTGGTATTTTTTGTTGCACCTCTATGGATTTGCGTGGAGTGGATTTTCCCATTGCTTTGGTGCTTTTAGATTAAATAACCCCGAACAAGATGCAGTGTAAATTTTGGTGTCAGAAAGAATGTGTAGCTGTCACTATTAGCCGACTGTTTGAAAGCGACATAATGGAACTGTTATTCTGACAAAACAAATATCTGTTAAAATGTAAAATTCATTATTTATGAAGACGGTGTGAAATAAAACATTTTACGACACATGACCTTGAAATATTATTAAAGTCCGTGTAACTATTATTAATTTATTCTGATTGTTTTGAAAATGGTGAACATTTTCAATAATTTCTTTAAATTATTAATATCAAATTCACACTTTTTCATATTGCATTCTACAACTATGGTTAGTTTGTTGTGCTGTTTCATTTAATTGCTCTTAAGATTATTTGCTAAGTGTCAAATTTAAAGTATAAATGCATAGCCAACTATTGACTTTTTTGGTGATGTTCTAAGTAACATTGTTAAACAAAACAGTTATTCGAGTTTTCCTTGAAAACTACAAAAGGTTTTTAATAATGACAAAACTAAATAGTAAACCAGTTCCTCATAAATTGCAATTATAATTTTTCAAATCTTACAATAAACAAAAAACTTTGTAGAATTTCAAGCATGGATCACCCTTAATAAACCTTAGTGGTCCAATTGACTTCCATTTAACATAAATTAATACCCTGCACCCAAATAATGTATTGATTCATTCAATATTTGAAATCCCACTTAGAAGGCATCCCTGCGAAGTCAATTTGGTATAGAGTTAAGTTGCATTAAGTCACCATATTTTGGGTTACGCCTCTGCTATGTGTCAATACTCATGCGAACCATTCTGTATATGTCTAGTGTTTAGTTGGTTCTACTAATTTGATACTTTTCAGTATTAGTACTTCATATGTCATTCATATTAAACTAAAAACTACCCTACCGTCAAATACACAAAACGGCGGACGTTTCTATGTTGAGACCCACTTTCACTATGCTAATTTTTATTGACTCCAGGTCCATGGTTGGTTTACTGGAATGGATTGGGAAGGAATACGGGATAGCAACGCACCATATATTCCAGAAGTTTCTAGTCCCACAGACACATCTAATTTTGATGTGGATGATGCGGATATTAGGTTGTCTGATGCCATTCCTCCTACTGCCAATAATGCTTTCACCGGGCTACATCTGCCATTTATAGGATTCACTTTTTCTCAAGGAAGGTAAGCAGTATCCTGTCACTACATTTCACAAATGTTCTCCTCAGTTAATTTTTAATGTACAGTTCAAATTCCTAAAGTAATTCATGATTCTGTGACCCCACAATTTTTCATTGAATGAAAACGATTATTAATACTGAGTACATGTGTATGAGACACATTTCTAGTTTTATAAATCAAGATTAAATCAAATGTCATAATTGACAATTTAGATTTGTGGAAAATATTTAAATTTTTGAATGTTGATGTGTCATTAGGATACATTCATGTGGTGCTGATATCTTGCTAAATATATTATTTTGTGAAGTATGATTCCAGTTAATAAGCCACTTTTGAATAGTGATATAACTTTTATGAAATATTATTTAATTTGTCAACTACGATTGTACTGGTTAACTTGACATAAATGGCAAATGAGGCACTGATTCTGTATTCATATAAAATTTAACATGTATATTTCCAAAATATTCAGCAGTATTAACGAAAATGTGCCGAAAAGGCCCAAAGTATCCCGAATCCGCTGTAACGTCACGATTCTACTCCTCACCATTTGACATACTGAATAAACATGAACCAAAATATGAACGCAATTTACTGTATTGAATAGTAAGAGCAAAATGAGTTGCTACAAATGTTTTATATCCCTACTGACTTATGCCAAAATACATCAAAAGTTTTATTATTTGTCAAAAGAATTTGACCGCTGGAAAAAGTGGTTCGAATTGAGTCAAGCAAAGGTGAAAGGTTTTTATAATATTTTGAGCAGTTTGGCTTCAGAAAAGGTATCTCCACAACAAAAGCTCTTATGACGTTAGTTATTCTAAATGCCAAATTTGATGCTCACTACAGACTAATTTTTCTACTACAGGTTTTTTGTCAGATTTATCTCTATTTTTTAAAATAGGAGTAACAAAACTAAGTTTCCAAATTTCTGACATATTAGCTAATGAAAGAGATTTATTAAAAAGCATACATAAAGGTGGTGCTAAAATAAATTTATATTCGTATAAGAGACGAGCTTCGTATGTAAAAAACCATAACCTCAAAATTTTTGAATTGCATTAAGGGAAGATCTAGAAAATCGTATTAGATTTTCTTCAATCCATTAAGATAATGAGACGTGTTGTACCAAGAGTTTTCACTTGCTAAACAGACTGTGATGTAAAACCAGAGGCGTAGCGAGGATTGTGCGAGCCCGGAGGCAGCTATCACAATTGCGCCCCCCCCCCTTTCCAGCCCCTTGATTCTTAACAATATTTATTTTCTTATACAACGTTGCCAAATATATTTAACGACAGAAACAAGGGAACACAGTTTTTAATAGTTTTAAGTACCTTTCTTTTAAACTTACATATATTCATTGAACAATAAATCTCCATATGTATTTTACGCGCTTTCATTGAGGCAAACGTGTCTATTATGCGTGATGCATCAATCTATTCGAGAGTCTTTTTTTCTATACTCAACAGAGCTAAGTCCGACAATCTTTGTTGCTCCATTGATGCCCGCAGGTAAGTTAATATTAACTTTAACTTGCCGAAGGACCGCTCACAACGCTCACAACTTGCACTAGATACGGATACAGTTAGCATGATCTGTAACGCAGCTCTTAAATTCGGAAAAACCTCTTTACCGTACTGTATCGGAGTAATTCGATGGGGGTATCGATGACATTTTCCCGTGAACGCAATCGAAATCTGAACCACTCATCAACTATGCAACATTCAAGAGGAAGCCAAACTTCTTGTTCAGATCACGAAGACGCTGAAAATGATTGTCGAACTCAACCTGGAGCCTATCAAAAGCGTTTGCCAAAACGCGACGTTGTTCCTCCTCTGCTGAAAGGCCCGCATCTTCAGCTAACTCTCCAGGCATTCGGCGACGTCTTCTTCTCCGTACGACTTTGATTCCCCATCGGTCACATTATTGTTTCGTGTCTGCAATCGCGGCAGTACACAAATCGTCTCGAATGTGTGCTAAGTCGTGTTGAAGAGAGTCGAGGTCGTTGGCAGCATCTGCAAAATTCATTGCAGTCTTTTTTGAACGCGGTCAATTCTCCGCAAAACCTGGTCCCAAAAGTAGAGAAGGGTGATAAAGTCGAACGTCAGCATTCTGTGTGCAAGACTTCCCTCTTCATTTCTGGTTTTCGGTGTCAATTCTGGATTTTCACTCACTTTTTCGAGCAGATCCAAAATAGAATCCAGATGTTCAAAGACGACAATGACAGCGTCATATCTAGCACTCCATCTGGTTTGAGATTCCTTTTCCACTATTCTCTTCACTGCACTTTTCAGCAAGTCCCGCCGTATAGTTGACTGAGAGAAAAACATGTACAAAGCGTCTATAGTGCCGAAGAAAGTGATGATAATTAGCTGCATGAAGTTACGGGAAGAATGTTATCCTGCTGTTCAGACAACTGTGCCCCCTAAATTCCGACAGATTTTCATAAACTTTTTCCAAATTTTGCGCCCCCCTGGATCCGGCGCCCGGGGCACTTGCCTCCTCTTCCCCCCTCGCTACGCCACTGTGTACAACTGCAGCTAAAATAGTTAAACATGAATGTGGGAACAAAAAATGGATCGATTCTGAATGTTCAAAATGGAAATATCTGCGAAAATCCGGAAAAAAATTTGGCCTGATTACAATACTTGCCCTATAGTATAAAGAATTGGAAACTGAAAAATATTTCAGGTTCTAATTGATAGCTGTGTTGCATGTGATGGGTGATTTGCGAAGCCTTTCCCTAATTTCAACTGAATTATACATGTAAAATAATTCTTTCTTGAAATGACTAAAAATTTTAATTTCAGTTGCATATCAGATTTGGGTAACCTGTCAACAGTTTTGATGATGAATGCAACAGATAAGCAGAACAAACGCAACCTCGGGGATATAATGTCTATAGCATCGCAAGAAAAAGATATTGATAAAAGAATGTCACCTGATAGTACTAGAAAATTACAAGATGAAATAAATACACTAACGAAGAGGAACTGTGAATTAGAATCCCAGTTGAAAAGTCTAGAAGCAGGACATTCTAAAGATTTTCTTTTAGATTCAATCGACGGTTCCGATAATGGTAAGTTACATAATATTTAATGATTTAATCTATATCTTGATTTTGTCCCATCTAAGCGGACTATCTATTAGCACATTACAGCCCTTTATATTTTATGATTATCATAATATTAAGATCACCTACCTCATTAAAGATCATGGAGGAGCTTCTGATTTTATAGGTACTTGATACACCTTTTATTTATAAATATACACTATGGAGCAATGCAACAACTAGATATTGTGATATGAAATATTAGTGAATTTACCTAATTTTTCTTTCCATTTTTAATGTATTCTGGAGTATAATTTGATTAGTTCTTGAAGTGGGTAAACAATTCATGTGCCGCAAACAATTCAAACTATCTTTAATAATTTGTTGTATGTAGATTTGTAGGAGATTGTACAATTGTGGTAATTTATGATACTGGTAATTTGGTATAAGAAAGCAATACTCAGTTTCTAAGATTCATCAGTAAATCGAAATCAAAATATATAAATGTAGCTTTGATACATGCAAATGACTTCCTGGAGTGAGAAAACGGCAGTCACATACAGTGACAGTTGATGTGGTAAAACATGGAGTAGAATGTTACAGTGTTTCCTCTTCATCCAACCAGACTCTCTTGTTTCTTTTTTTATATGAAATTATCAATAATATGGTTGATTGTCAAAAAGAACTTGGTTATATTCAATTTCTTTTTTGATTCATTAAATTTATTTGCAATATTAAGGTATTTCTGCAAAATGTGTTGTAAATCATTTGTTTTTTTTCTATAGTTAAAATGAAAGAGTTTGAAAAAATAATTAGGGTTTTGAAACAAGAGAAAGATGAGGCTCAAAAGGATAGATTAGATTTACAAGAAAAAATGAAATTTCAAGACAAAGAACTAAAAGACACATTGGCCCAAAAAAAGTTAGCAATGGCTGAATATACAGAAGTTTCAGACAAATTATCAGAATTGAGACAACAAAAGCAGAAACTCTCAAGACAGGTTTGTTTAGAACATGTGTTATATGAGATTTGATAATAGGTTTGCTTTAATTTGAAGGTTCGTGATAAGGAGGAAGAATTAGAAACAGTAATGCAAAAAGTAGATTCGTTAAGAAATGACATTAGGAGAGCAGAAAAATTAAGGAGAGAGTTGGAGTCTAGAGTTGATGAGGCTGTAGCAGAAGCAACGAAAGAAAGGAAACTTAGAGAAAGATCTGAGGAGTACTGTCGACAAATGCAAGCAGAATCTGATAGGTTGAGGGTTAAAACCGAACTAGGACCTAGAGATCAACAGGATTCTCTTAGGCTCAAAGCAGAACTGGAAAAACTTGAGGTGATTTGATGTGATATTTAATTTTTCATCTTATTTTCATAAAAATAGTAATATCCTTTATGCAATATAAAAGGCACTTGAATGTATGATATGATATACAATGTATTGGTGCCTAATATAACAAATTCTCATAAAATAAACTTCACAGGTTCAGTATAACGAAAGTCTAACTCAACAACAAGCCAGGTATAACATGGAAATCTCTTCATTACATGAACAACTGCACGAAGCTGAAACACATCGAAATTTAATAGAAAGAGAAGTAAGGACATTGATTTTCTTATAAATAATTGCACTCATGACACCAGTTTGTTTAGTTCATTTTATTTTATCATTTGTTTTTATTTCGCTCAGGTTCATTTATTAAAAGAAAAACAGGAAAAAACTAGGTTAGAGGCCATTTCTGATTCAGATCAAATGATTGACGAATTGAGTCAGAGACATGATAGACAAAAACAAATATTACTAGAAGACAACAATAAATTATCATCTAATATTCAGTTTGTGAGTGTTATATATTTTTTTTAACCTATTAACACTTATTTCTTTTATCATTTGAAACAAATTCAAAGATCAGTTCCTTTTAGTTGACAGAATCGATGAATCGATTGCAGTCAGAACGTGCTAATTTAGAGGTTGAATATGAACAGCTTAGAAACAAACAAGAGTCTCTAGGCCAATGGGAGTCTCAGTTATCTGAGATAATACAATGGGTTAGTGACGAAAAAGATGCCAGAGCTTACTTGCAAGCTTTAGCTACGAAAATGACGGAAGAATTAGATTATTTGAAACACACAGGTAAGTTTGATTCAAATATCAATGTATTTTAGCCGGCCGAAAATAAATTCTCGATTATTTAAAACGAAAATACAAGTATTACCATTCTGCTACAACCAAGACTGAGATAGTCTTAAAGTAGGACATGATAGAACACATTCTTTGTCTTCACATTTCACAAAATACTATCAGTAATTTTAGGAAGAAATTCTACTTAGTTCTGATCATTCATTTTATAAATATTTTTCATCAAATTGTGATGTACCTCGCTACTTTTTGCCGATAATTACTTACGACGGCTTCTATACTCCTTCAAGTCTATCAGATCTGAATCTGATTGACTCTTTTGGTTGATTTCTCGGGCTCCAGATTTTTGTTAAGGTTTACCCCTCGTTGAGGGCTTCTGCTAGGGCCCTCACCACAAAGCGTATCACTGTGCTATCTACGGATAGCCTTGTCCCAGGGTAATCTCAGTGAAGTAAGTAACCTAGGGTCAATATGGCAGACTGAATAGTATTAGAATTGCATGTGCTACTTAAATGATGTTGCAGAAAGTTATGTTAAAAAAACACGGAACTTCCCAATAATAAGTTTATTTATAGCTTTAACATCGATAAATAATTGATTCTGTCTATAATAATTTATCCCGATCCGGGGGAAGCACAATAAAGGTCAGAAACAGAATCACAAAGAATGCGGTCCAAGCAGGCTATTTCCTTATTATAGCCTTGAAAACAAATAGTCATGAGAGTATTATTAAAAACGGCTATTCATGCACTAATTATTAGCAAAATTAATTATCGTGCATGGGATATTCAAGCAGAGCAAGTGAAAGCAAGTATTTGAGTTGTAGTGGTTCCTCCGCAATATCCTCATTACGCCCGCGTAGTGTCTGTAATCTTTTTGGTATTTTTGAATGCTGAGATTCGTTTATCCTGTACTTATTTCAGGTTAGTACGTGTAGATTCTCGAAAACGGTCTCACCGGTAATTGTACGACAGTGCCAGGCACTTATATACTACCCACACATAAATTTGGCAATTATAACTCTTACTTCCGGGTTAAAACAGCGTGTTAGAATTATAATTAGCTCTTCAGCAATACCACTCTACTTCCGGGTAAACACAGCGTGTACAGTGGATATTACGATTACATCCCCCTTCAGAGCCTACTTCCGGGTTAACGCAGTCTATATTGGTGCGTCGTAATTCACTTTCACTATTCCTCCTTCACAGTCTACTTTCGGGTAAATACAGCGTGTAGACTCTGGCGGTGGACTATCTACGATACACCCTTATTTCCGTGTTAACGCAGTGTATATTGGTGTTTCGTGATTCCCTCTTAAACATTCACGCCCTCTGACACAATACAGTCACTTAATAAATTCAATTTTACGATTATCAGTACAGAAAACAATTGATTTTATCGGGACGTTATGGAAATCTGAACAGGATAAATTTATCAGGTACAATACAACAATAACTAATTACACATATTACAAAGACATGCCGCGACCAAAACAATGAAATATATTAACTAAATTAGCAAAATTACCTAATGCTTCTATGGTAACTGGCGGAACACTTATTTTGGGCGGCACAAATGATTGTTTATAATCACTTCGGAAGATCTATTTTGGCTGTCTGGCCAGCTCATTTACTTAGGGCTTAGGCTGTCTCACTGTATTTCAACGCTTGCTTCTTTTATACCAATCGAGGTGCTGGTCAAATCACCTACAGCAGCTCCAGTACTTTTTTGCTCATTTCGCGTGGATGATGCTCCACCAGTTCCTCAATTCTGTGCCGTGGTTTTTATGCTTTCTGTTTCGTTGACACGAAATATGCACGGTTCTGAATGAAATCAAATATACGCGGTTTATGGATTAAAATGAATGCAAATCTGATCCTTATACTACACGGTACTATCTATATTCCTATAGAATAATACAATTATTCAAAGTTATGAATTCTATATACTAATATAAACGAAATCTAAAATTTATGATCAATATATGTGTTTTCCATTAAATAATTATTCAAGATTTTAGAGCTTCGTTACAAAATGTTTAAATCATCCTTAACTTGTTACCATTGAATGATATGTATGAAGTTAACTTTATTCAAAGATTGCACATTTAACTCTTGATTCAAGTTCAAATAAATTTAATCTGAATGTAAAACAATATTTAAAATAGTTAAATCATCAAAGTGGTATGCTACAAAATCATACTCCTACAGTGTCCTATTCCTGCCTGTAATAAGACTACGAAATACGTAAGTCTGGAAAAATCTGGCTCATTCGCGCAATTTAAATGTTGCATTAGAGTAGATTTGAAAAATCTTGGCTTCCGGATGGATTCCGCGCCACAATACTTAATGCCGACGTTTTGAGGTGGCACCTGTAATGGTAGGCGAAACGTCGGCACTAAGTACTAATGTGACGCGGAATACATCCGGAAGCCAAGATTTTTCAAGATTAGCTATCCGCGGAAGTCTACTATTCAAGATAGAGTAGATTTGTTAAAAAAGTATAGTAGCACACATATAATCGAGGAGATGTCTACATCATCTGCTTCTTCATTTTCCTGGATGTAACTTGTTATATCAAGCCCTGACTTTTCCAATGCGCTACTCAATAAATGTTTCTCATTGGAAGATCCTTCCGCATTTACAATGTTGAATTTTTCGCAAGAAAATCATTTTGATTCTCATCAGAGCATGAAGAAACGTTGGTTGATGATCCAGTCCTCAAATAGGAGGTTAACCAGCATGAAGTTATCTCATTCGCAGAGCAGACTTTACCATATGGTGTAACCATAATTGGGAATTGAAACTTTGAGATTTTCCTAATAGTCCAGGCAATAAGCAGGGAAAAAGACCATAATAAAAAAAAATATATAGTAAGCTAGAAGTTCAAATTTTTTTTTTTGCATTTTGTTTCTAATACCCCATAGATCATTCATGACTATCAAGACCGCGGGGGTCGACCTTTCTTCCCCCCAAAACGGGGTTTCAACTCCTCAGAAGAGCATTCTTATAAAAACAATCCAAAAGTTTAGAAAATTAATGAATTAAGAGCCGAAAATGATCCCTAGTATGTTTTTTGGGTCGCTGATCACGATTCCGCAGTTAGTTTTCACGGAAAACTCTCAGATGGTAAATTTGGAAAATTTATATATAATATATAATTTATAATTTTGTTGCAAAAATGACCTCTAGTAGGTTTTTTGGGTCGCTGATTTCGATTCCGCTATTATTTTTCCCAAAAAAATCTCCAGATGGAAAATTCGGGAAATTTGAGATTTTCCTGAGACTGTTATGAATAATAAAGTATAATTTTGTTGCAAAAATGACCTCTAGTGGGTTTTTTGGGTCGCTGATTTCGATTCCGCTGTTATTTTTCCCAAAAATCTCCGAGTGAAAAATTCGGGAAATTTGAGATTTTCCTGAGACGGTTATGAATAATAAAGTATAATTTTGTTGCAAAAATGTCCTCTAGTAGGTTTTTTGGGTCGCTGAACACGATTCCGCCCTTATTTTTCCCAAAAACTCTCCAGATGGAAAATTCGGTAAATTTGAGATTTTCCTGAGACGGTTATGAATAATAAAGTATAATTTTGTTGCAAAAATGTCTGGTAATTTTTGCTACAAAATTATACTTCATCATTTTTTCCTGACCTCTAGTCATTTTTGCAACAAAATTATACTTTATTATTCATAACCGTCTCAGGAAAATCTCAAATTTCCCGAATTTTCAATCTGGAGAGAGTTTTTTGGGACAAATAACAGCGGAATCGTGATCAGCGACCCAAAAAACCTACTGCAACAAAATTATAAATTGTATATTATATATACATTTTCCAAATTTCCCATCTGGAGGGAGTTTTCCGAGAAAACTAACTAAGGAATCGTGATCAGCGACCCAAAAAACATACTAGGGGTCATTTTCGGCTCTCAATTCATTGATTTTCTAAACTTTTGGATTGTTTTTATAAGAATGCTCCTCTGAGGGGTTGAAACCCCGTTTTGGGGTGGTAGAAAGGTCGACCCCCGCGGTCTTGATAGTCATGAATGATCTATGGGGTATTAGGAAGAAAACGCAAAATTTTTTTTGAAATTCTAGCTTACTCTATATTTCTTTTTATTTTCCGCTTCGTTGCCTGGACTATAAGAACAGGTTGGCCAATCCTCCGTTCTAATACTCAGCTGTCAAGTAGCTGACAGTAACATATAAATTACTTGAAAAACTCCTTAAGTTATCTTTTTGGCAGCTAACAAACGCTTATCCACATGGCGGAGAAACCGGCTCTAAATATAGCAATAAAAATGTTGAAAATATTTTCTATATTATGTTTATAAACACATCTTGATGAATTAACTACACTTCCTTTTGAAGAAATTACATTTTTGCTTAAAACCAATTTTATATTATCTTCCTATTACTAAAAACTCCCTAATTAATTTCATGTAGGAGTTTCAAATTCAGTTGCTGGAGGCGACAAGAATTGGAGAAATCGACGTTCACAGAAACTTGACAAGATGGAGTTGCTCAATTTGCAGAGTTCTTTACAGTCAGAAATACAAGCAAAACAAGCTATTAGTGAAGATCTTAGTAAAACTAGAGAGGCCTTACATGCAGCTCAAAAGTAAGTATGCTATGTAGATATGTAGGTTATGAATATTGTTGGCATGACAATGATATGAAATTGAATAGGTACATAAGGAAAAACTACTTTTACAAAATTCTTTTTAAACTGTTGTATGAGGTTATTATGGCCTATGATATACAGAAAAGATATAATGAACACTGGTCCGGTTATACGGAGGATTATTCCTTTTTGTAGCATTTGTGCACCTTTTTGCTTCTCTTTCCATTCGCAAAAACTTGCATACATAAAGGTTGTAGTTGACATTCAGTGGTTAACGCACAATACTCTGGCTGAGTCTGTTTACTTTCATATTGAATTAGCAAACATGTATAACATGTGTGATCGTGCTAATGGGAATGCCCGAAAAAGTCTATCTTATGCTTATCCAAATTTGGAGGAGACGAGTTTGCGGGAGACTGAATGCAAGCTCTACATCCACCTGATCATCGAACAAATTCTGCAGCAATAAGACATTAATTTGAACCAAAGGCAACAAAGGGCGCATTTACACGGACCTTTTGCAGACTTATATCATGGCCTGCGGGATCACCCGACTTAAACCCCTTTTATTTCTTTCTTTGGGGATATTCTAAACCTATAGTCTACCGTACATCTGTACATTACCTCCAGGAGCTGCGGCAACAAGTAAACCAATGTGGCTGCTTTTTGGAGTTAAGTTCTTTGTGATTTAGATGTGGTTGCCGTCTTTTCTGCATATTTTGGGCCGTATTATCCCCCTAAAGTTAATGAAACATTTTTTAATGCCCTGCATATCAATAACCTCTGGTATACATTTAATATCTTCACATTATTGTTTGAGTTATGAACGACGCGAATAAAATATTGATTGGATATTTTATTTTGTTAGGGAGCTTAGAGACTACAGACAACGAAACGAGGCCTTAGCAGTAGATGTTAAACGAAGAGAGAAACAAATGAAGGATTTACAGAACAGACTTGATTCAGAAGGATGTAAGTATTTATATATTTTAAATTACTTCTTAAATAGGTCAATAGTATTTGAATTTATGATAATTTCATTGATGAATAACTAAATTCAAATGCTATTCATAGAAATAAGAAAGAAAAACATTGCAGCCAAAAAATAATGCCATAAGTAACTTTTGCAATTGATTATTTTCAGTTTCAAACTCAGTAGATCACGATACCCGATTATCTTTCTCAAGTTCATGTTTATATTTATGATTATAAGAACCCAAACTAGGATCATTTCTTGTAAAATGATATATATTTCTAAAATGTGATGGTGATATTAGATAGATCGAAGAATGTGTATTGCAATCCATTTTGCTTGAGTTGTTGGGGAAACATTAAAATAAGTGATTAATTTGATATTAAAATAAAAAAATTTTAATTTTATTCTAAAACTAAATACCTGGTCTACCGAATAACTTAGAACCTCTAATTTTAAATGACACCACTGATATTGTGCAAAATACCTCTATAATAAAATATTTGGGCGTTTATGTAGATCAACATCTCAAGTGGTCAACTCATGTTGATTATTTAAACAAAAAAATCAGAAGATTAATACCTATATAAATTTTAGATATTATATTTTACAACAGTTTGGTTGCATCCTTAGTTAGATATGGGATAAGCATTTGGGGCTCAGCTTATTCTAATGTCTTGAAGCCTCTTCAAATAACTCAAAATTATATATTGCGAAATATAAATTTTAGATATTATATTTTACAACAGTTTGGTTGCATCCTTAGTTAGATATGGGATAAGCATTTGAGGCTCAGCTTATTCTAATGTCTTGAAGCCTCTACAAATAACTCAAAATTATATATTGCGAAATATAAATTTTAGATATTATATTTTACAACAGTTTGGTTGCATCCTTAGTTAGATATGGGATAAGCATTTGGGGCTCAGCTTATTCTAATGTCTTGAAGCCTCTACAAATAACTCAAAATTATATATTGCGAAATATAAATTTTAGTTATTATATTTTACAACAGTTTGGTTGCATCCTTAGTTAGATATGGGATAAGCATTTGGGGCTCAGCTTATTCTAATGTCTTGAAGCCTCTACAAATAACTCAAAATTATATATTGCGAAATATAAATTTTAGATATTATATTTTACAACAGTTTGGTTGCATCCTTAGTTAGATATGGGATAAGCATTTGAGGCTCAGCTTATTCTAATGTCTTGAAGCCTCTACAAATAACTCAAAATTATATATTGCGAATAATTTTTCGAAAAGAGCAGAAAAAGTGTAAAACCTCTTTTTACTGAAAATAATATATTAAACATAAAAGGTCTGTCACCAATGAATTTCATTCATAACAGTTAGAGGCGTAGTGAGGATTGTGCGCTATCATAATTACGCCCCCCCCCCCCACGTCCCAGCCCCTTGATTCTTAACAATATTTATTTTCGTATACAACATTGCCAAATATATTTATGAAAGAAACAAGGAAACCCAGTTTTTAATAGTTTTAAGTACCTTTCTTTTAAACGTACATATATTCATTGAACAATAAATCTAGATATGTATTCTACGCACTTTCATTGATGCAAACTTATCTATTATGCGTGATGCATCAATCGATTCGAAAGTCTCTCTATACTCAACAGAGCTAAATCCGACAATCTTTGTTGCTCCATTGATGCCCGCAGATAAGTTAATATTAACTTTAACTTGTTGAAGGACCTCTCACAACTTACAATAGATACGGAGACAGTTAGCAGGATCTGTAACGCAACTCTTAAATTCGGAAAAACATCTTTACCGTACTGTATAAGAAATTGGAGTAGTTCGATGGGGGTATCGATGACATTTTCCCGTGAACGTAGTAACATTCTGCAGTCAACGATGTCGTTATACAAGCCAGTGCCGTCAACGTCAGTAGCGTAAAATTCTCCGAAACTTTCACACTGTTTTTCCACGCAATCGAAATCTGAACCACTCATCAACTCTGCAACATTCAAGAGGATGCCAAACTTCTTGTTCAGATCACGAAGCCGCTGAAAACGATTGTCGAACTCAACCTGGAGCCTATCAATAGCGTTTGCCAAAACGCGACGTTGTTCCTCCTCTGCTGAAAGGCCTGCATCTTCAGCTAACTCTCCAGGCATTCGGCGACGTCTTCTTCTCCGTTCGACGTTAATTCCCCATCGGTCACATTTTTGTTTCGCGTCTGCAATCGCAATCGGGAAGAATGTTATCCTGCTGTTCAGACAGCTCTGCGTCCTAAATTTTTATCGTGAATTTCTTTCCCGTGAAATTTTTTTCCGTTAGATTTTTATACATTTCCAAATTTGGCGCCCCCTTGATCCGGTGCCCGGGGCACTTGCCCCCCTCTCCCCCCCCCCTCGCTACGCCAAAGATAACAGTGTCCATTTTCCCAAGATAAATCATTGTTACAAAACTAGAGAAAATCTTAATGATCAGTTAATATATGGAAATTTTGGTTAAACTGTATGTCAAAAAAGTTTAAAATATAATGAAGTAAAATTATATAATATGTTAGCCTTACAAATAAAATTGTTGCCAAAATAATAATTCAAATTTCACTTTAAAAAATTTATCATTGACAATTTACAACACTCTATTTCTCTCAATAGCATGAAAAAAAAAAGATATCAGTGCTATTATTATTGTTATTTTTAATAGAATCTCATTGTAATGATCAATCAGTAGATCATATTTAATAGCTTCTTAGTTTTACTAAGGAATATCTTTATGAACATTTTATCACACTAATATGTTTGATTCATGTAAGCAAAATGAAATAAATAAATAAATTAATAAATGTCTTGATGAAAACAAATTGATTAAAATTATGATTTATCATTAAATTAATACCTAATACATGACAGAAGATAGGAGATGCATTAAATATCATTGATTTATTGTTTTGTATTAAATAATTTTTATTATGTACTGAGACCATTTTATAAAATTTCTTTATTCCATATAATCCCCCTGACATTAATGCAGTATCCATTAAAAAATATAGCATCAGCTAGGCTTCAAAATGTAACAACCTACAACCTTCGTCCTCACAGAAATGTCGTCTCCGAAGGAAGTTCCAAACAGTTAATAGTCACTGGGACTCATATCGGAACTATATGGGGAGGGTTATCGATTTGTTCAAAACCACAGACCCGAATTGCGGCTTGTGTAATTCCACCAGTATTGACGGCTGAATTATTCAACAAACGCACGCCACTATTCAGTTTTCCACGTTATTTCTCCCGTAATTTGTGCAGGAGTGCTCCGTTAATTGTAAACTTTCCTGGTGGTGCTTTTTCTTTTCGCCCAGATTCCATCGACTCTTTTGGACAAGAACCATGGTTTATCTACTGTGACAATTATCTTTAATATGTTCATAGGGTTTTCTCCACAGCTCCAATAAGAACCGAGCATATACAATACGACGCTGGCGCTGATCCACCTTGCACTAACTGAAATGTTTGTGGATTATTCGGTGAACGCTGTTATGTGAAAGTCCAGACATTTGTACTGATTTTGTCACCTTCAAGCGTCGATCGCCTTGGAAACCGTTTTGATCAATCTTTTACTACCAAATAAGAAGAATTGTCCATGTTACCTTCTCCAGTAAGAAATTTAATAACAACTTGATACTCTATTATCGTGATTAACGAGTGAAAGTTTTAAGAAAACTATTTGACGTACAAATTTTGTTTCAAGGCTAATAAAACTTCAACTTCTGTATTATCATCATTTATATGATGATCTATATCAGACCAGGAATTTTTGGCGTTGTCGTCGTAAACATTCACAAAAAAATATAATGCATATATTGTGGAAGTTCAATAAGTTTACAAATTATTTATCAGTGATAAATGTTACTCAAAGTCGTTCATATTTTGCTAGTAAGCGCTGAGTGTTCATATTGATTTTTTATTGTACTATGCTGAAACTAACGCATTTAGGACAAATCTACCAAAATCCTCCATTGCTTAAGCTTATTTTATACTTATTAGTAGAGCTCGGGAAATATGCACCAGTGGCGGCTCGTGAACTTTTTAAGAGAGGAGGCTGGACATAAAACGTTTTTTTCAAAATATACTCTATTCAGCCAATTAATTTAACTTTTGCACAGCGACCGTACCAGCTACTTCAGTGACAAAATTAATTGTTGCCCAGCAAGAACCAACGTGGAGGTGTAGAGTTTCTCTTGGCAAAACCATTTTTTGTTCGTTTTTTGTTTTTTATTTTTTTTGGATTTTTGATATTTTTTCTTTTTTTTTGGAATTTTTCATATTTTGTTTTTTTTTATTAATGTTATTAACTTTTTTTTATATATTAACGGAATTCTACGGTCTTTAGTTTGCGAAAAATGATCAATAATATTATCATAAAATGTATCATTTCTTTTTCATTGTATAAACGATTTTGGTCCATTGTATTTCGCATGTAAGTTTTAATTCGTTTGAGAGTACAAAATGATCTCTCCACCGATGCCGACGTGACAGGAATGGTGACTGTCAAACAAAGTAGTTTATAAAACTGAGGTAAAACTTGTTGCAAATCATTGTCTATCATATATTTCATCTCATATCGGCGTGACTGTCGTACTGGCCTAAAATATCTTTATCCGAGTATAAAACGCATAATTCATTGTGCAGTGTTATTTTATCAAAAAATTTATATTTTAGAACTAAGTTATCTAAAAGTGTATTGGGAAACTCTTTTGAAAAAGATTCGAAAAATCTTCTATTCGTCAAGTCGAAAAACTTCAATTCATGTAAATCGGAAAATCGAATCTCAATTTGACCTTTAATAGTATCTAAAATTTCATAAAAAAGTTGTTTATAATGTAGTTTCTTGTCTACCAAATTATATGTTTTCCTCCTTTTCGCGGGAGGAGCCTCATCAGTTGAAAAATTTTCAAATAAAATGTTAAAATGAAATTCTGTATTACGGAAACTTGAAATTTTATCAATGAGATGTTTTAAACGATCTCTTGAATAAATTATATCAGTGAATTTATGTTGTAAAATTTGAAAAATAAGATCAGTTTATTCAAATATTAATTTAAAAGAATCAAGAAAAAACAAAAATTCTTCATTTTCTAAATAAGATTTTAAACCAACAGCAGCATTTAATGAAACCTGATCTGTCGAAAAGTCATCACTGTTTAATATAAATCAACTGTTTCAATTAATTTGTCTTTATTTTTGTGGATGTAAACAGTAAACACTGCACCTGATGTAAAAATCCATCGAGTTGGAGCATTACAGGGAATTCTGTTTCCTACTATGTTATTCAAAATTTCAGTTCGTTTGGTGGATTTGCTAAAAAAATTTGAAAATTATAAGTTGGAAAAAAAAATTCTACCTTCCTTACTGGAATTACATGCATTACTTAAAACCAAATTCATGTTGTGAGCGTAACAATGGGTGAAAATAGCCTGAGGCGAAACTGATTTTATTTTTGTTTGAAGACCGTTTAAATGTCCCGCCATTACAGATACGCTGTCGTAGGTTTGAGCAATTACTTAATTTATTCGCAAAGTCAAATCGTTCAAATGTTTCCATTAAGAAATTAAATAAATTGATCGCTGTTTCTATTTCGCGTGTACGAGCAGAATCAATCACATTAACAATATTCTGTTTACCGGTTAATTTAAACTTAATACTCGATGTAATATGTTCCTGCGATTTTGAAACTTACCTATGCTGTCATAACTAATCTTTTCAAATCTGGTAAAGGCCGTTTGTTTTTGAAGAACACTTTTCTATCGTATGTTAATCCACTAAATGGATTTTCTAAGAACTCAGCAACTAAGTCACTCATCATTTTAACGTTCACCGATTCCGATTAGATAAATGATAACTTAACTACTTAACCTTACTACGCCTCGCGGAATAAAAACAACAACTAACCGAACACGTGAGCCTCCCTAGACTGTTGCCATATTCGCTGTTTTACCCCACTTGGCAATTGAATGGTTGGAAAAACGGCAACTGTGTTGACCACACGTATTTAGCGTTTGAGATATATAGAGAATCTAGCCTCTGGCCACTGTTGCCAGATTGAAAATAACTACTGAGAACGGGGAATTAATTGTAAAATTTAAAGAATTATCAGAGAAACAGGAAATAAAATGGAGAATGATCATTAAGATAAATTGGTGAGGAGGCTGAGCCTCCTTAGCCTCCTTCGAGGAGCCGCCACTGATGCACTCAAAACCCCTAAAATATGCATGCAAATATGCACAAAAACCAGTTGAAATATGCATTAAAATATGCTTTTATGCATTTAAATATGCATTTATAAAAAACTCAGTAATCTTTATATTGAAGGTATTTTATTTATTATATGCTAAAGGCACAAAAAATATTTATTAAAATTACTATTAAGAGCTAGGTACCTAGTTATTACTTATTATTGCTTATTTTCTATTACTACTTAACATATTATAATTTATACTATGTAGATTTATTTTATTTATTCATCAGTATCACTAATCGCTTCAACAGTAAATTGCATCTTGGAATCAACAACAGAAGGAATCTTTGCAGATCTTGGTTGTTATTTCTTTTTCTAAAATTTTATACAACTTGTGCCCCAACAGTATTTTAAAAGTCATCTTCCATGAATAAAATTTCATTTATCTAAGAAATCATGAATTGGTGTTGAATCAGACTTGATTATTGAAAATTATTCAATCAATGCAAAACTGCGTAAAATTTTATCTTTCAATCAAAATTTCTAATAACGTTATATTTCCACAAAGGTAATTAGGTTTCTCTAGATCGACCACTGCATGCAATGCAATGTAAAACATTGATTTAATGGGTGTCTCGTACCTCACTGATATTACGGGGTATGTTACTAACCTAGTGACAAGATGTGGGTTATCTAATCTCGGGTAGATGGCGTTAGATGCTTTGTTCTCTTAACATTTCCGACAATGGGGTATGTATACCTCGACAGAAATATCGACCAGTAGCACTGCTGCTTCCTCGTTCTGCTGATGAGTTCTAGAGAGCGAAACATCTGCCTGGAACTATTAGGTGCAGTGTTACTGGTCGGTCTAGAGAAACTCAATTACATTTTTGAATGATATCTAACAAGTAATGTGTACAAGTATTTTTGTTCATTTGCTGATTATTACATTCTATTTCATTTCTCTTAAACTAAACTGTGATTGGCTGCAATGTATATTAGCACTCCCAGGCGGGTGGTAATTATTTATCTATGTATTTAGTCGGTTCATGGTTGAAGCATCTGCCACTGGTTATTGGAATCACTTCTTGCTTCTGGGGAATTATGTTACTCTTCATACGATTATATGGTTGAAAACATCATTCACTTATCGTTCGAGTAATAGTTACACTTTTTTTACTTTAGTCGATGCAATAGAATTTTCAGTCTAATTTTTTCAAAACAAGTTTGTACATAATGTAAAATATAGAAAATTGTTTTTATATTTGAATTAATAGCAAATGAGTGGAGAAATCGTAGCTAATCATTTTCAGTCTTAAATAGAATATTAAATTTTTATTGTGTATAATACAAACAAGTTGATTTTTGATGAGAATAAGGTTACTTGATGATAACATTTTTCTTCGTCAATAACTGTTGATGTTTATCAATAGAGTAAAATAATTATCTTCCTAGGTTTATGTAATCTGGTAGAATTAAATTCAAGATTAGAATGTAACTCACATAGAATTGTATCTAAATTTTCTGATTACAAACCCATCAAAATAGTTTTATTTCGCGGGATACACATGTAATTCAATAATAATATTATGTAGCTTATCATAATTAATTTTAAAAATGTTCAGTTTTTGGAAGTGCAGTTTCTTAGTTTTGTTCTCACTTGTAGATGGATAGATATTTGACTTCCAATTATCTAGCTTTGCATTTCTCCCCATTGCTGTTAAGAATAAAGTTATGTTTGTCAACTGATTTTAAATGAATCAATAAACATTTTTATAAGAGAACTGATATTTTATTAAGTGAATAATATGAAATATTACAAGCAGCAAGTGTGGGAATATCGTCCTTCATCAAACGACATGTTAAGGGTTAGTTGGTACAGATTGCAGCTAGAGCCAGTCATAACATGCTTTTTGATATTTTTTTTATTACTGCTTGGAGTGCTAATATGTATTATATTTGTTTTGTTTTTGGCTAATCCTAGGTATGTGTTATGGTTATGAATTGAGTTTTTTTCTGAAATTAGCTTATTCAGTATAATTTTTTCATGAAGTTTGAAGGGAGAGTATTGCAACCTGGTTGTCTGTAACTGATTGCAGAATAGACAATTTGAAAATGGTCAACTTACAATATCTTTGCTTTCTAACAATCTATAATTTTGAAGGTATTTTGATCCAGTTTGGTGAATTTGTTAAAAAAATATTTGATTGCAAAACGTACTCGCTTTCCAAATATGAGTAAATGATGACTGAACTTAGCTTCCCAAAAGTTATGCAACAGTACATTTTTTAAGAAAAGTCATCACAAAGAACTATCGCTGACATTTAATTGGTTTTTGATTAATAAAACACATTATCATAATTTTCACAATGATAATGAATTTTTTATATTCGAAAATCATTTGAAGATATTTCCTTGAAACAATTCAACTGATGCTTAAATAATCAATTTAAGAATGATTGAACATATTTTCCTTAAAAGAAATGAGAGGAGTTATGAAAAGTGAACAACTCATTTGCTTCAGGTGAATTGGATGTAAACTACTATATTTTAACTCTACATGTTATCTCCTATTGCAAACTTATCTGTAAATATGTAGAATGTAATATGGTGTACATTTTGAATTAATGATTTGCGAAATTCTCTCTTCAAATTTAGTTAATCAGCCACTCCATAAGTAAAAAATACATAAAGTATTATTAGTTAACTTCGATTCTACCAATAATGCCCAGAGAGGAGTCAGAATTTGTAATATTTTCTCTATTCATTAAAATATTCTATGTGTGTGTCCTTTATCGATGTATTCTCCAGGGAAGTAATTATAGGTATGTTAGAACTAATGAGTAGAATTCAAGTTAATTAACTTACTTATGTGTATAGTATAGGTAAGGATTCTACCAACTTCATGAATGAGAATGCCTCATAATGGTTCATTCTTACAGGGAAGCATGTTTTCATTATGTTGAGTTGGTATAATATTTTTGGTGTTTTGATTCTTGATAACTTTATTTTGTTGATGGACGTGCTTTGTTGCTCTTTCTTTACTAATTTCATTGTTACAAATGACAAATGCAAAAACGCTATTATTCCTGAACATTATTAGCAATTATTGAAAGTCATAGAAATTTCAACATGCTATAAAATGTGAATTTTATTAGCACATTTATTTGCTTTTGCCATTTGTTGTATATAGTTGTAGTGAAATATGTTTGGTGTGATTTATTAAATCTGACATCTGCTTTCTATTCAGTATCGGAAAGACCTTCATCACAGATGTCATATTTGGATCAGTTTTTGAAAGAAACCAATTCTTCACATGTTCAAAATCAACTTTATGATACGTTGCCTTCAGTACAGAATCTGCTTTATCAAGGTGGATCTATTGAATCTGAAGAAGGGGATATCGAAGATAACAGGGCCTTAAGTATGGCAAGTTCTAAGAGCAATTTATCAGAAATTAGCATGGTGAGTAATATATTAGTTGAGGAATTGTGTGATTTATCTCTATATGACGCTACTACTACCATAGTCAAAGTATAAAGGTCTGTTGAAGCCTCCCTACCATCGTTTCTCGCGCTGACGTCACCTAGCTTCTCCAATCACAGCCTTGCTCTCCTCGGCTCGTCGCCGGCACGTAACAACATCATATTATGTCGTTGTCAATAACATTAATTAAACGACCAATCAGCTTGCACTCGAATTTTAAAAAGAGTAGAAGGGAGGCTCCAACAGACCTTTATACTTTGACTATGACTACTGCTTGACTAGTCACCCCTCAATTCTTTTGTCTGTCTGTTAGTAATTGTATATTTGTTGACAAGAAATTATGTGTGCATCAAACAGAATATCTAAGATGTGGCATTTGATTATGTTAATTAAAGTCTTAATATATTTATAATTAAGGTTACAGCCATCAACAATGGATTTAAACTTGTAATTATATCCAAATTAATTTATAGAAAAAAGTAGAAACTAGCTTACTCAAGTATTTATCCTTTTCCAAAACATCTGAATTCTCTTTTGCTGAGAAATTTATTGAAACATAAACTAAAAGTTAGCTAAGGCTAATTGTAGTGAGGCAGTGGTCACTCTAATTATTGCTTTGACTGACAAAGGTCTCAGGCAAAATGAAATTGCAGGTAGACTAGGAATTCACTAATTTCCTCTTTCTCGCGTTATAATAGACATAGGAAGACAGATAGTTTCAGTAAAACAACTGTAACTGGTCAGTCGAAGTTTACAAATTTGAGAAATCATTTTTTTCCAATTTACTTCCTTGAGAAATCAAACTGCAACTGCTCCTGAGCTTACTGGGGAACTACTGCAATCCACAGGGACCAGAATAAGCAGGTTTGCAGAAACAGAAGGCTTAAGGAAAACGCTTTTAGTACCCGATTTACTGCCACGCTAACAGAAAGACTGCCATTCTTTTGTATGACGAAACATACATTCAGTTATACACACCTGACGGTATTAATTTAGTGTATAGGCAAAATAAAAGAAATTAAGGTTGCTCCATGCACATACTGAAAAATATCAACTAGGAGGTTTGGTAATGTACTGGGCTGGAATAAATTCAAAGAACACAATTGGTTGTTGAACACAAAACGGCTTATTGAAGATCTTGTTTTACCATTTGCGGATGAACGATTTATTTTTATGCATGATAACGCTCGTGGCCACATTGCCGTTATTGTACAACAATACCTCATTAAAATTGGAATTGGAAATGGGATTGGTCAACGAGAAGTAATACTTGGCATGGGGAGGCTTATGCAAGCTTTTTATTAGGCTCGGCTATTGTTCGTTTTTTCTAAAAATAAAAATTTTAATTGCAGATATTTTCTCTAACATACAAAAGATCGTTTCATACATTATGGCAAATAACATTGATAAATACGGAAAATCACATGTGCTATTTGTAAAATTAAAAATATGCTATGCTTTTACTCATGAAGTAATCTATACCATGAATAAATGAAACTTCACACAGTTCTTAAAAATATCTTTTTTAATTCTAGCATGAAAACCAATCCCCAATGAAGCACAAAGCTCATCAGTTTTTGGTCCGCACTTTTTCTAGTCCCACTAAATGCAGTCACTGTACCTCATTAATGGTCGGATTAATGAGACAAGGCATGGTCTGCGAAATATGTGGATTCACGTGCCATACGTCGTGTCACCCCCATGTACCTCCCGTATGTCCAGTTCCAGCAGACCAAAGTAAGTTATTATTCTCATTTTCACATAATTCCTATGTAAGATTGTTTGTTCTGTTAAATTTTTCTAACTGTTATTTGAAACATTTTCCAAAGGTGGAAAAGTGTACACTGTATTTAAAAAATCTGTGACTGTGATCAATTGTTCACTGACTTCCCTCACTTTTGTTAGAACAATTTTTTGCTTTCAGACACTTCAGCAGGTCAAATATATCATTGTAGGAACAGAAAATATTTTTGAAATGAAATACTTTAATACTCTATTGAATTTTTATTCAATTTGTCCACATAATGTATCTTACAACTCTGTTTTATACTGACACCTGTTGTCATTTTAAATTTTCGAAATTATTCAACTATGATATAACCTTGTTTTATACTGACACCTGCTGTCGCATGAACTGTCATAATTATTGACACTATACTTGCGGCGTAGCCCGCAGACAACAGCTAATATCTCTCTGACAGCTAATACCCGTAAAAGATGTGAATCCCCCAAGTTTAAAGACTTAATACATATTTCAAATTAGTACAAACAGCTAGTGTGGAAAGATGTGAAATTATACTCTATGTCTTGGAAGACTGACAGAGATATCTATGTTATGGAATGATAAAATACTATAGTTCAATTTGAAAAACAGAAGATTATGATGGGATAAAATATTCACAATTTTTATGTTTTTGCCTGTTGTTATATTGAAACACGCATAGAATGTATGATGCTGATTTATTATATTATGAAGTAGAAACGATTGCAAACGAACTGAAGGATTCATATATTAAATATGTTATATGACAAGTGAAGTTAATGAACAAATTAGCTAAAAGATTGACATTTATACAAAACAGAGAACGGTGAACTAAACAATTTGGAACAAAAAACTATGACTGGTGTGTAACTGAACTATCACACATGAACATTATATTGTTAATACTATGTTATAGATTCACAACATTGCCCAACATATTTTGGATGTGAATACAACAATTCCAAAATTAATAACCTGTAAACGAACATTTCTACTTCTGCAGTTATTTGGGACCCACTTTTCTCCTTTACAAAATGACATCAATTTTTTTTAGTTCGATTGTAATTCTCAGGCACATCATGAACTTTTGTTTTTCAATTGGACATTTTATAAATTAAAACCTCGTATTTTCTGAAAGCAAAGTCTGGGCCTGTAATTTGAAAAAAAAAAATAAAAGGGAATTTCACACCATAACATCTAAACTTTATTACAAATAATGAAAAAGTTATGGAAAATTAAACCAATGTCTAGTTTAACTGTTTAATATTTCCCCCATTATGTTCTCATTATCTCTTCAAAACTGCCCATATTGCTCTCCTTTAACCTATTTCGATCTATGGTTCCAATACCATTTCTAACTCTGTCCTCCATAAAGCTAGTATCTGTAGGCCCAGAGTTGTAAATTTAACTTTTAATGGAATTTTCAAATGAAAATCTCAACTTCAATTCAAATACCAATTTACACAGTTTTATTATCTAGTGGACTTTTCACTCAAGTAAGCTGTTTTATTGTTGCCATGTGTGTCGTAATAATTGTTGAATTGTTTGAAGAAGCTACGGTGTTAGCGTGTTACATATATTTATGAAATTAGTCAGAGTCAAACTTTTAACTTTCCAGTAGTCGCACCAAATCCTGAGACACCAGTGGTTACACTGGTCTGGTAGACCAGGTAGTGATAAAATGGTTATTTTTTTTATTTAAATGAGTATTTCACTGTTCCACATTCTTTAGAGTACTCATGTATACACCATCATATTTTGGATTTTTTTAATTGGTCAAAAAGTAAACAAATTACTCTATTTGAAGCAGCGGCCAATTCCTCCAGGATTTGCTGGAACGGGAGGTGCTCCTTCTTCAAGTCCACAAACCTCTCTTATTCTTAGTTTTATTGTTCGCGGAAGTGATGTAATTGCTGCTCGCTGCTTCTGATAATCGTAGATTACACTGAGAGCCAGTTGTTGCAGAAGATCTCTGCGGTTATGTTTAGCAGTTGAATTATTAGCAATAAAGAACACATTGCAATTTATAGCAGCTACGTTTAAGATACTATAAAAAATAACCATTGGCCATCTTCTGGTATTGCCTGCACAATTATACTGAGAAAACAGCTTATCTACTGTATCCACGCCTCCTTTGGTCTTATTGTATTGCATAATCAAATCATTTCTGGTTTACCAGAAATTGAATCAATTGCATCGTCTTTTTGCAACGTGGAAATCACAAGAACATTTTTTTTTTTTTTGGAACATATGATACCAAAGGGCAGTCTTTCTCGTATCCGAATGCAGTGACTGGATGAGAAACTTTAGCAAAAAATGGTAGCAGCTCCCTTTTATTTTTACGGATTGTGTCCAATAGTGTCATAGTGTCAGTTTTTTATCTTTGAGGGAGTTTGCAAGGTCCAGGCTTGTGAACCAGTTGTCAGTAGTCACGTTTCTGTTTGATCCATATAAATAAGGGCATAGACGTTCTACCACTAATTTTGCAGATGTTTCCAAATTATATGAACCATCAAGCTGTGTGCCCACATAAACTTCCATGTGACTTGTATAAAAAACTTTGGCATCTGATAAGGCAAAAATTTTCACGCCATACTTATTAGGTTTTGATGGAATGTATTGTTTGAAGCTGCATCTTCCGCGAAACGATTCCAGTTTTTCGTCTATAATTACATAAGCCGAATGAGTGTAGTTTTCTTGCAATTTGTGTTGAATTTGTCAAATAAAGTGCGTATGGGAGCCAATTTATCAGTTTGGCGCCGGTTTTCACGTGTTGTTATATAATCAAACCTGATATATCTCAGAAGAAAACGAAATCTCTGTATGTTCATGGCCAAACGAAAAGCCTCAATACCGTGTTCTGATGTTCTATTTTGGGACATGTTTCATCCGCTTAGTTGTATTGACCTAGCCTGTAAACATGGGAGTACGATGGGAATATCTTTCTTCTTCATCTTCATCCAATTCATCTTCACTAAATTCCTGCTCAGTATCAGTGTTCCCTTCTCTCTCCTCCGCAGCTTCATCTGAATGTTCATTGTCCTCATCATCGTATTCGATTTCGTCGTCATCTGTGTTTAGAAATTGTTCGTGAAGCTTTTCAACTTCTCTAGCTCCTTTTCATAATCGCCCATTTCTTGTGTCTTTTGATAAATAGTCAAAGTTTATAATAGATAGATACTTTATTGGTGCCTTTACAATAGAAGTAGTTTTGCACAAGTCAAAAAATCAAAGTAATATATAAACAATAAATATATACATAATAAATATAAAAATGGAATACGACAAAACATAACATGTTAAAATATACTAAAACCAAGAAGACTTTCATTAAAATCAGGGAAATTTAAAAGCTTCAACTGTCATAGAAAAGTTTAAAAATTCATCAAAACTATAAAAGGAATGCATGTTTAAAAAAGCTTTAACTTTTAATTTAAATGTATTGAGAGGTAAAGTAGCAATGAAATCTGTATCTTATTAAAAAACTTTAAACTAAAATAATTCAAACTGTATCTACTAGATCTTAACCTAATACATCCTATATCGATGTGATTATTTGTTCTAGTTTGGTAATTGTGTCGAGCGTTGGTCTAGTGTCTTGTTTGGAAATGTCACGAGCCCGGACAGCAAAATAAATAATAACGTCAGTGGTCGCACCCGGTGTCACAGACCGTGTTCACTTCTTATTGTTTCAACATCACGTGCACTACTAATAAGCATAGCGGCTGTTGTTCTTCGTCAATAGGTCGAGAGGTACTTAGAGGGGTGGGGCGAAGTACCGGTGCGTTCAGAAAATATTCACAAATTTTCACGCGCCCGGTCTGTGAGACAGACATGCGACCACTGGAAGGTTTTAGTAGTCATTTTATTTAAGTTCAATTTAATGCTATTTATTCTTCACTATTTACTGGGTTAACGAAAACTAAATGTTTGAAAAGAAATATGGCACCAAATAACTTACGTTTCAATATATTTCAGCAAAAAGGCCTTTAGGAATTGATCCTACAAGAGGAATTGGTACTGCTTATGAAGGTTACGTGAAAGTACCGAAACAGGGAGGAGTAAAGAAAGGTATTTTAAATTTAATGATAAAATTTTATCCTAAATGCTATATTTTTCCAGGTTGGATCCGGCAATTTGTTGTCGTTTGTGATTTTAAACTATTTTTATATGACATATCAGCCGATCGAAATGCCTTACCAAGTGTTCATGTAGCGCAAGTTTTAGATATGAGAGATCCACAATTTAGCGTTAGCGGAGTCAAAGATTCAGACGTAATTCACGCAAATAAGAAAGATATTCCGTGTATTTTCAAGGTAAGTGTTGAATTTTATTTGAAAAAATGTTTAAGTTGAAGGACTGCAGCTAGTTATGACTCTCTTGTTCATACACATCGAATATATTCATGAATTACTGAAAATATCGATTTGGTATGATACATTTTCTATCCTTTTAGATAACCACTTCATTGATGGAAGCGCCGGGCCCAAGAAATTCAACTTTGATGTTAGCAGATTCAGAACAAGAAAAAAGCAAATGGGTTGTTGCACTTTCAGAGTTACATCGTATAATGAAACGCAACAACCTACCAAATACAATCGTGTTCTTGGCAAGAGAATTGTTAGATAATACGCAAACTTTACTCAGAAACAATTTAAGTGCCGGTATCATCGATCCCGATAGAGTAGTATTAGGCACAGAAGACGGATTATTCTGTGTAGATTTAGATAGATCAGAAATAGCGAGAGTTGGAGAGGGGAAAAAGATTTTCCAGTTGGAGTATATTAGTGAGGAACATCTGCTGATTGTTGTCAGTGGTAAGCAGCGTTATGTACGATTAGTACCGATTCGAGCCCTTGATGGAGACGAGACGGAATGGATCAAGGTGGCCGAGAGTAAAGGCTGTTCTCTTTTGTGCGTCGGACCTGCTTTGAGGGCACCTTTGACTTTTTGTCTTTGTGTTGCGGTTAGAAAGCCGGTAAATATAAGTACTTTGTTGCATTATTTCTTCTGCTGTAATATTCATTATTGGTAGTAATTAATTTTCATTGTTCACCATGTAATACCGGCTTTGTAATACATGTTGCATTATACCAGTGTCAAGCTGTCAACATACCTGAAGGCTAGAGGCGCAGATGAATATATTAACTATTATTAATGCGTCATAGATAATACAGAACTTCAGTGTCTATAAGATGTGAATATCATGTTTAGATATTTAATGATGTTGACTTCAACTTCATTTACATCTATAATATCATTGAAGAACAGTTTTTAAAATAGTTGAAACGAGATAACGCTTTAACATTTGGTGTATTATCTTGACATGTTGCAGCCGAAACATGTCAAGTTGGTACATCAATAGTCCAGGCAATTAAGGAGGAAAATCGACGATTTTTCTCCGAATTTCCGCGAGGTCTAATTTTTGTCTATTCTTATGTATTTTGACACGCTGAATACGATGGTGTAGTTTAAATTTGAATTAACCCTGCCCTCGAAAAACTATGGCCATTTTTTGAACTCAAAAATGGCCATTTTTCGATTTGAGACAAAACTATGGGTTGTATGAAAAAATGTTTGCGCAAAAGTTAATACGCGATTTTTGGCTCCGGTACCAAGTCGTTTCGAGGTCGTGGTCCCAAGATAGGGCCCATTTAGTGTGTTTTTTAGTACATTCAAAAATTGAGTATAGCCCATTTAGTGTGTTTTTTAGTACATTCAAAAATTGAGTATATTTCAAAGTGTTTTTGTTTTTTCATATTCTGTTTCGGTGAAGAGATAGTATTTTTATTTCTCTTCTTACGGTTTCTGGCATTTTGACCTACCTCATTTTTTTGCGCCAAAATCAGCCATTTAAAAAAATCCGTATTGTACGATTTTCAGACGAAATACTCATGTTATCGATCTAAAACCAAATTCAGTAAAAAGATTTCATCATTTTGCACCTTATATCCAAAATTCAAGCATTTTGGTTCAAAGACATAACTATGGCGGCATTTTGAAAATTTAGGCCCACCGAAAAATTTTGAGGTTAGAAATTTTTCACGGAATCCAAATTATAGGTTCTATTAGAGGTTGTCATAACGAGTATTTTTAATCCAAGCAGATCGATTTGGGTAGAGTAGAAATGAGGCTATCCTAATAAATGTGTTTGGGCCTTTAGAGGGCCCAATTTTAGGCCTATCGACAAAAACCTTAGAGCAAATTACAGAGAAATACATCGACTATTTAAGTTTGCAACAGCGTATGGAGATTCGTTCACAATTCCAAGTTATAACGAATTTCAACATACAAAACTACCGCGGAATTTCATTTATCGGCAATAAACGAGCGTCGGTACAATAGATTCTGCGCGCGAAATTATAGTTTTTTTAATATTTTAAAATGCACCACCTGAAGGCATAATCGTTTTTTATGAATGTGTGAGTGTATGTAGACGTGTGAACGTGTATATGTGACCGTGACATGTTGTTTTTATAGGGTGTTACATAATAAATTTCAATATTTAAACAAAAAAAGTAAGATTAATAAATAATTTTGTTTTTTCACATTTACATATTTTTTTGTTTTTTACATTTCATATTTATTCAAAAATCATCTATATGTCTTAATTATTCACAAATAAGCTAACGTTTCGTTATCACTGTCAGCATATATTGTAATGATGTAATATGATCATTATTGATATACGGATGATTTCATCGTCGCAATTTTTATTAATAACATCATCGGTATCGTCATCATCTTCATCATCGTGTTCATTTTCATCAATACACTTATTAAAATCATCATCATATAATATACTGATTTCTGGCTCGGGACAATTAGAACAGTTTTTACCTTCAAAATGCTTACATAATGAGCTACAAGGCAATCCTAATTTTTTGCATTTACCATTACAATTTTGTTTACAACCACAAGAGATTATTTTGATCAACTTATCAGGACGTGCATTTTTTACTGTTTATATAGGACTAAGTCTATTCGGACTATTTCTCCAGCCCAATTTCGTTGGATTAATGGTTTCATTACCGATCCAAACCTGAACTTGGTAATACACCCTTAAAATATGTTGCTTTGCAGCATTATAGTATTTTCATATAGTTACCTTATTGAAATCTCGAAAAATGACCATTTTTGGTTCCTAAAAATAGCCATAGTTTTTCGAGCACAGGGTTAATCCAAATGTAAACTACACCATCGTGTTCAGCGTTGTAACGTTTCGCCGAGCGTTGTGTTTTTGTAATAATAAATCTGAACTTACTCCAGATTGCTCTAGATTTAATATTTCCCCAAATAAGTCAATAGGTTCGAAATCCTCTGCTTGTAACACTTGAACTTGTAACAGTCGGCTGGGTAATATTTCAGGTAGCGTTAATACCTCATCGACGTGTTATGTGAATTAAGATTTGTTTGTTGGAACCTGCTCGGGTATCGAAGATCTTAGTTGATCCGTGTACCCTTAAGGTTCTTTTAAAGCTGCCACCACTAGGCGTATATTTCAGCCCACCTAGAAGCTGTTTTTGACTATGAAGCCGCGATCCCTTCCAAGGGACCGGCTCGTACAATTACCTATACTTATATCTTTATATCTATTCAAGCGTAAATTCTGATGGTCGCATTCGCTGATAGGTGATTAGGGATTTCCAGTTAAACTCGTAAATCAAATTAAATAATAAATGTATATTGAATAAAACAAAATTAACAAAAAATTTGATGATACATTAACCAACAACGAACGTTTATAAAATTAATCCAAAATTGGGTTATAGGAATGATAGCATAGATTTAAAAAAAGGATGTCAAGTTCAGGTTAACCCCAAGTGGGAACCTGAGAAATTATCAATGTCGCTCGATCTACCCCCTTCGCCAGCGAGCGAGTTCTTGTCCAAGTTCTCTTTAGAGAGTTGAAATAAATGAAGGACTAATTAGCACAACCCCGAACAGTGATCGGTTTCGCGCTCGATCACGCCGATGATTGGTAAATAATGTTAAAAAATTAAAGAATTCCTCCCTTTCTGGTAAGCTGGGGTAAACCTAACGACATGATGCTCTACAACCATTTCCCCTAAGTAATCTCCGATAAGCGGAATTTGTATAGACACTCAAAATAGCCTGAATGGCAGGAAAAAATTATATTAACAAATAAAACAGTGGCGGGCGGAACATGATCTGAATGGTAAATAACCACATTATATTATATTACCGATTCCGAGGTTGAAGTCAATATAACAGTTGTTCTTTGGCAATCAAAATGCACTTACCCTGTTGGTCTAATAACCCAATTCCCTCTCGAACCCCCCTGTAGTGTTAAGGCACAAATAATTTAAACACTCGATTTTTACGTCGAATTAAATTTGGTATGATGTGGAATTGGCACAAAAAAATGATTTTAAATAAGGGAACAAACACTTTACGCGTGACGCGGAAGACGCGAACAAGTCCAGCGCTGCTTTAGCCCCCCAGGGATGAGTAACCCTTGTTGCATTGTTAACTTAATATCTATAAATTTCTTGAACTTGATTTGTATATTCTGGACAAACATTATATTAATTGATTTGATTTAATGCAACAATGAGCATCCCTGTGGACATAAAGCAAGCTGGCCTTACCGACAAGTACCTGGTGGAGAACTAACTGAGAAGGTGGTGAGAACTGCCTTTTTCCCTCAAAGTAATTAGTTTTTATGAAATCGTTGAAGCGGGGGGCCACCCCACGCTCAATCTTAGAAAATATGTTCAATTTCGAATTCCGGGATCAAAACACGCCCATGAAATATAACAACAGCCAATAGGAATCTAACTAGGCGTAAGAATTGCTCTGTTTAAATCCACGTAAACTTTTCCTGACTCAGGGAAAAAAGTACCATTGACCTTGTGCCGTGCTTACGTTTGTGAAACATGGTTCATGGCTGACCGGCCAATGATACAGGAAAGAGGACTCAGAACCGTCGCTAGGTCTGTCTGGTATATCGTGTTCAAGATATAATAATTTATAAAATTTTCAATTTGAATTTAAATCAATATTATTCAAAGGCCCCAAAACAAAAAGTAATAATCCGTCGGATTATTACAGCGTGTCAAAATACATAAGAATAGATTAAAATCAGACCTCGCGGAAATTCGGACAAAAAAATTCCTTAAATGCCTGGACTACAAAATTCAAAGTGTAATCTCGTTTTTAATTATTTTAAAAACTTTTTCTAATGATGTCATGTTGAGATGTTTTGTAGGATGGTGATTGAAATTTAATAAATTCTTCATTGTTTGAAATGGAATAATATATCTAAGGTGTAATTACTTTTTTCAGCAAAACGCGTCGTCAATTCTTATTTATGAAATTACAAGGACACGAACGAGGCATCACAGATTACGAGAAATGGCTTTGCCTGTTGTTGTTCAATCTCTTCAACTGTTATCAGACAGGCGTTTATGTGTGGGATCACCATCAACTTTCGCAATATACAATTTGAATGGTGAACAGCAATTTGTTTGTAAGTAGTCTCTTATTCGTCTAGTTTCTAGTAGAATGAACAAGAAAACTTCTTTCATTCCATCCATATTTACAAGTTCCTGTATATTCTTAGCGAAATTATAATAGCAATTTATTTGTAAGACATTTTACCAGAAACTGTTTGTACTTATGTTTCGTAGAAAATAATTGATTTGGACTGAACCTGTATTCATAAATAACCTGTTGTATAGTAGCTATTTTCCTAATATTATTTTATTTATTTGAAATTTGAATGAATTTTCATTATATCAGTTTAAATTGTTTAGTACATTGGTGAAGAAAACTCAAACTACCACAATTTCCTAGTTTATAAAATAGTATTTGGAAATTCAATTAGGATACATAACTCATTGAATTTACTTTGATTGCAGCTCTATTACATCAAGATAATCCATTGTATAATACTTTAGTATGTAGTCCTGTTGAAGCGTTGAAAGTTATAGAACTACCCAGAAATGAATATTTATTAGTATTTGGAACATTAGCAGCATATGTTGATAGGCAAGGAAGAAAATCCAGGGAAAGAGAAATTATGTATCCTGCTGTACCTACTGCAATAGGTAAGTGTTCGAACAACTTTCGGATGATCCATAACAATTTAAGTTCATACCATCTATCACCTAATTATTTATTTATTTATTTATCAACGGGACGAACCTTTTTACAGTATAACAAATTTAGTCAAATATAATGTATCGTAAAAAGAATATAAAGTAAAGAGTTTACAAAATATACACAAACATATACATAGTCGAAATCAAATAATTATCTGTGTTGAGCCAGTTGAAGGCCTTTGAAAAGCAACCAAAGAAATGTTCCAAAAATTGAGATTTGAATAATGATTTGCGGTAGTTAAAATACGACAAAATGGAGAATGCATTAGGTAGTTTCTTCTGCTATATGGTATGTGAAATATATTAATATTAACTGAGCAAGTATTTCTTTGGGAAATGCGGAAATCAATTTGTGATAGTAAATCAGGATAGTTAACTAACCCATTAATGAGTTTGAATAAAAATTTTAGATCCTTGTGATTTCTACGTAATGTTAATTTTTCAATATTTAGATAGATTCAACCAAGTCGTAATTGAAATTATAGTCACAAAATCTAATATTCATTTTATAAGCGGCAAATCTTAAGAACTTATGTTGAACCCTTTCAATCCTCATGCGATGAACATTATTAGAAGGAGACCATATAGATGAGCAATACTCAAGGTGCGGACGCACCAATGTGTAAAGATATCTTGTAGAAACAATGTTATGAAAATCGCTAGAAACCCTTTTTATGAAACCTAAGGACTTAAGTGCTTTATTAACTATATAATCACAATTTGCATTAAAAGTAAGCTGTCTGTCCATAATAACACCAAGATCCCTTATTTCGGTTTTATTAACTAAGATATTGTTATTGATATGATAATCGAAATCCACAAAACTATTGGTTCCATAAAACCTCATTACAAAGCATTTATCAACATTAAGCTCCATCCCATTTTCGTTGCACCATATAAAAAGTTCTGTTAGCTCTTTTTGAACTGTTAGAGCATCTAAAACAGATTCAATGACATAGAAAATTTTCAAATCAGCGGCAAAAAGCAAAAACGACATATCTTGAAAACATACTTTATATCGTTGATGAAATGAAGAAAGAGCAATGGCTCTAAATGTGACCCCTGAGGCACCCCCGATGCAACATTAATTTCTTCAGAAAAAAAGTTCTTAGCTTTACTATTTGTTTTCTGTTGGTATTGTAACTTTTCAACCGCTCCAATAATGCACCTTGTATACCTACTGAGTATAGTTTTGAGATCAATAGCTCATGATTTATTCGGTCAAAAGCTTTACAAAAATCGGTGTATATACAGCCTCCAAAACAAATTGTGTAAATAGTAATAAATTAGTCTCAGCAGATTTTCCCTTTGTAAATCCATGCTGTTCATCAATTATTATATGTTTATAGACTAGAGTAAAATGTTCCGTTACTATGCTCTCGAATAGCTTTGGTATACATGATAAAATAGAAATTGGTCTGTAATTTTTGATGACTGTTTTGTCACCGCTTTTATAGATTGAGGTCATAAAACTAAATTTCCAATAATCAGGAAAAATGCCTACCTCCAAAGATTTATTATACAAAAAATACAAAGGTCTTGGTAAAATAAAAATGCAATTTAAAAAAAAACAGGTGGTATTCCATCAGGACCCGGACCTTGAGTTCAACTTGCTTATGGCTGAATAAATTTGACCAAGTGTGATATGAAGATTACTTGTTAAAACATTATTATTTGAATTCAGTATCGGAATATTTAATTTTATTTTGTATAAACTGAATTTCCATATGAGACCTTTACTCAGTTGAAGGTTATGTATATAATTTTGAAAGAGTTGCTTTTATGTGACTCCACCCTGACTATGTTCTCTTTAACCCTTTTTCTATTCTTTCATAATATATAAATGTTTAAGATTTGATATTTTTTCAAGAGATGACACCACAGTGATGAAGAAAACTGTTTCAAATTATCAGTTCTTCAAACCTATTGATTTAGTTTTGCTATTATCCTATAAATTATACTTTTTATGAATAATAAATAATAATTATTACATATGCAAGTGAAGTTGAACCTGCTTTGTAATTAATATTTTTCTTATAAGAACATACTTCATATTACAGATTTTGTGGAATAATTATTGCACCATATAAATAAAACAATGCCATGCTGTTATTATTGTAAAATAACTTTAATTTTAATTGCAACCAGGTAAACTTTATATTGATAGATAATCATCCTAATGAAACTTAATTACCATTAGAAATTTTATAGTAAGTTTATATTTATAATCATTGGGGAGGGGTCATTGATTGATTGATTTGTTCTAAGACTACTTTTTATTTTTTTCAGGTTATAGAGATGGTCATTTATTAGTGTACAGTGAAACACATATAGATGTTTTCAATTGTGCTACAGGAGAATGGGTTCAAACTATAAATATCAAAAGAGCTAGACCCTTAAATGATAGTGGTGTCTTATCTCAATGTATTTTAAACGATTTACCCCATTTACTATATCTTTCAAATATACATCAAAGTAAGTAAATATATAGGAAAACTAACTTGTAAATTCATTTTATGAATCATTTCAGAAGAAGTGATAAATTTAGACAATATTGTTACTCTAGACAGAGAAGGCAGGACTGTACAGAGGCCTAGGAGAAGGTTTTCATTAAGAGAGGGAAATAAATCTCAAAGAATGTGAGTATAGTATTTATTTTGGGATTATTCTGATAATGTTTTTTTAAATTGATTATATTGTTTTTTTCAAAAAAATATTCACTTCCTTATTCAGATTATTTTTTGCATGTAAAACAGAATTTTTCCATAACATTCATACACAATTTAATAAACCAAAATTGCTTCAACATATTGTCATTTTTTGAACTTTATTTAGAATTGTTGAATAAGCCATATTTTCATAATTTATTATTTTTTATGATTTCATTGAAAATGGTTTAGTCTTTATTCAAAAATTTTAGTTTTTCAATTGTATTATCTTCCGTTGAAACTGTTCCCTCTGACTACTACTGTCAATTATTTCATGTCATGGATGAAACCGAGCAACATCCTCGCGATCGACCATATGAAACACTTTTTCATTGGTTTTAATGATAAACTACAGATTTGACATGAATATCTTTAAAATATTATACCGCGTAACGTAAATGAAGAGCAAGATGGATGGATGAGATATTATTTCTATTTATTTGATCAATTGATTGAAACTTATTTGTTTTATAGGAGTACAGATCGAAGATCAAAATTGATATCAGCTCCAACAAATTTTAATCACATAAGTCATATGGGACCAGGAGACGGAATTCAACGACAAAGGCTGATTGATTTAACAACTAACATTGTAGACAATACCGAACAAGTTGTGAACATATCTCAAACCCAACCCAGAGTAAGTGTTCTCGAGTATCAACGTTTAAAATATGTTTATGCATAGAAGAGAACCGATTTACTTGAAATCAATAAAGTAAAGTTGATTTTTCCAGACGGTTTGATATAAAATACATTATGTAGACCATTTAAATAAGATTTCAATTTATTATCAGATTCAGATTCTTCATCAAAAAGTATGTGAGTTTTATCAGACGTTTTTGTATTCTGTACAAACCTTCGAAGTAGGAGGGTATCATTTTGACCTCTTGAATTTTCACCAAAAACAAGCATCCTGATGGTGAGAGGCAAGGGGCTCACCAAAAACAAGCTCTCTATAGGGAACAGAAAATTACTACGTCCTCGTTAATTCATTGACTGTTTTCATATCTGTCACGCATAGATGTCGCACAATTCTCTCATAATTAGCACATTTTTTAATTTATTTTAAACCTTATCAGTGGTTATAAATGACTGTGAAATAATACGTATTAAAATCATCAAATAATAATGACTCATATCATAATTTGTTAATTTTGCGGCATCTGGAATGAGTTTTTAGTTATTAACACTGAAAAAGGCAAACCAATATTTCGCAATATTTACAAATTCACTGTGCCTAGAGCAATCAAATATTTTGCTCCAAATTTTTTTGGGTGATAGAAGAGTTACAGTACTGTATTTTTATGAAGTTTTGTTAATTCAAGCCGATCAAAATTCGTGAAAAACGAGTTTTTTGGCAAAACTGGTTTCTTTCAATAGCTGTAATATAGGCCCTAGTTGTCCAATTTTGACATGCAAGTACTCATTTGAAAGGTCAAAGACAGATGAACAAAATGAGACCTGTGAGATATATTTTGAATAAAATTTCGACTGTTGGCATCCGCTAGAAGATAGTCAATTTTTCGAAATAAGGGTTCCACTTTAACAGGTCGCTAAAGGAGACCTTTAGTTCGGGGGTCTAAATTTTTTCTAGTAAGTACTAGAAGACATTACGAAAAAAAATGAGTCCACGTGAAACTTTTTTGGTTGAAAGGGCGCTGAGAACCAGCATATTAAAGATAGGCTAAAGAGGACTATATTCGGCCTAAAAAGGGCCCGTTCTCGAGACCACTGACCACTTGAAGTCTGAAATTTTAGAAAAGAGTTCTATTTCAAAGGTGCATCAACTTAAAAAAATTCCAGCCAATTTACAGACACACGTGCCACGATTTTTAAATAATCCATGGATCTCTTCAGCTACATCCATGATAAGACATGAAAAGAAATTTCAGGCCATTAATATACAGAATTAAGTGATATTATGGAATATCGCCAAAATTGTGGGTTTTGGGTATAGAGAAGTGACTTAGAACTAGGGCTTAATTGCGTAATAGAATAGGATCATGGAAGAAAAAATTGAGATTTTCAATGTTTCAATTCTGCACCTAAATTTTTGCGTAGCCTGTAAATTATTTGGTGCATGTGATAATAGTGAGTTATCCGTTCAATATTCATTATCCACTCTCTGCTTATCACTAAAAATGGTAACACATGAAAATCGGCTATGTTCGGTAGGCTGCACTTTTTCTAACATAAATAATAAAAGACGTGTGGCACTCGGGGACTGCCGCGGTAAAGCTTTTGCATAGCATTTTTTCTTAACTTATGCAATTATAATTATTTATTTATTTTTAATTTATGCAGTATTTTTTTTTCTTTGATATTAATTCAAGATTTTTCTTTGATATTAATTCAAGTTACACTTTTTGAGCGTGGTGACCGATAAGAAAACAAATTTTTTTCTTTTATTGAATAAATGAGAAGTTAATATCGTTTAAATATTTTAATTATCTTACAATACATGTAGGTTATTCAGGAATTTGTTATCATTGAAACTATAGGTTTATGGTAACTGAAATAAGAGACATAAGTTTGAGACTTGATATCCTCTAAATATCTGAAAAATACCGCGTCAATGGTGGTCCCATATTTTGTTGTGGACTCTTGTGGATCATTATTCATTTTCAAATTCAATTTTTCTGAAAGAAAAGTTGTCAACCGCTCTGATTTTTATCAGCGAAGTTGATGTTGAAATCGCCAGCCAAGATAAGTGGAAATTTATTACCATTTGTACCAAGTATTTTCGACCCTTCTTCAGTGTACTCCAGTAAAGTGCGATGAATAAAATGCTCTACCTCGTCCAATTTTGGATTCACGCACAAATATCTCCAAAAAATGAGCGCCTAACATTAACATCGCTAACGTGTGCAATATTTATTTCAATATTCGGAGTCATAATATTAGTTACATTATTATTATTTTGGTAAATAGCTACCCCATCTTAAGTCATAATTGAAATGCCATTTCTATTACTAATGAAATCTAAGACACTTTGAACTGTCGTCTGAACACTATTTAACGACAGTCTTTTGAATTCTTGCAACAAAGATGCAGTCGATGCAGCTTGCCTTCGATTATGATAAAACTTGAATGTAGAATTATCGTTTTTTGTCGTGATATACAATTTTTCAATATTAGTCACCCGAGAGAGCGCAACATAAACGAGTTCCTGAGAATGTGCTTTACTATAGTCATATACTATTTCGTCAAAAGTCCCACCTTGCGACTTATGTATATAGTTATAGCAAGAGCTAAAGTTAATGGAAAATGTTTGCGTTTGGCTATACATTTTCTATTCGATGTTAATGAAAAATTTGCTGTTCGTAATTCAATGGGAACAGCGAGATTGCCGACTCTATTTTGCACTGCTAGAGCGGCTGCTTTTTGCCTTAATTATGTCACTGTCGCACTGACATCATCAATAACCTACAAATTTCATACCTATTTATTTCAGTTGTAAAACAATAATGAACTACAAATTAAAAATTATCTTGGTTCATTTTGGGTATAGGGTATGAACATTAATTTGAATCAGAATCATGAAAGGAATCCAAAAATTTTGTGAAATACAGGTTGTCCCATTGAAAATAACAAAGGTGACGTCACTTCCGGAGAAACTGAAATTGTCACAATAACAACGTGTTGGTTGGATTCTCAATGTTTCCTTCACCGTGTCTACAAACTCTCAGAATCATGCTATTTCCTGTATGTTGGTGATGATCGGGAAATACAGATCTCTGAAGATATCATCATTAATCATGCAGTGGTTTGTAAACAACAGTGTGAAATATATCAAAACAAAAAAGCAATGATTAGGGGTGATTTACGATCCGGATCACACGATTCGATTTGGAGTCGTCCTTGAACATATATCGAATTGTTTTGATAAATTGTGATTTTATATATTTTATTTATTATTAATTAATTATATTTCTTATTGTTGCATTAAAGGAAGTTATACTTATGAAATCAATATCGTTTCAGCAACAACTGGTACCACTATTGGCGAAACATGGCGAAAGAAAGCGTCCCGAAATTTCATACCCCACACCCATTAGGCCTTCCTTCCCAGCGTACAATGGCGCCAAACGATCTGCACCTCCTAGACCGAGAGATCTTCCACCAGCTCTGCCTAGACCTTCAGACACATCACCATCACCAGATCCTGCCAGTATCGGAAGCATGTCTTCTTTACATGAAATGATAAAGGTAAGATGTTTTCTATAAATCCAACATTAACCGACAATAAGCTTAATGGGCGGATACATGTGAAAATGGCTATTGCTGCCCATGGCTGCTTCACATATGGAGTTTTTTCATTGCAACAACAAATTGCTGCTGGTATGAATTCTCCAGGATGTGTATAACAATGAATATAACAATTAATTCTTAAGCAATTCAATTACTTTTTGAACATTATGTTCACATATTTTTTATTACAGTCAGTGTTATTCTATTTACACTCGGGGAGCCAGTGAACATTTTTCTTACTACATTCGATTCAATTCACTTGTACGATCATCATCTTTCATGTCCAGGCCCAACCTTCAAAACAGTTAATTGTGTTACTTGTCTTATCTTGTAAAGCACAAGGCTCGTATATAGCGATTCATAAAACTTAAACTATATAAATTACTGCCCCACTATGATCTCCACTATAGAATGCATAAATGGACTTACACCAAGAGAAGGAGAAAAATATGGAAATTCTAAAACTAATTCGCATCCATAGAACCAGGTACGTATTTATAGCTTTTCAACGGGGGGTTCAACCAAGACTTTTCGTTTTGATCCCCTATGTTGAAGGTGGGAATAACGCTTTTACCCTCCATTTATATATTACCCCTATGGAATCGAGTTTGTTCTATTCGTAGGGTTCTAGATCTATTCTAATGCCGCAGAATCATGATAATTGTGTATGCTTTTCGTTCTGAATAAATATGGAAAGTTAGAATAAAAATTGTTACGAGTCGTGTTCTGGTAAATAGAAGAATAACGAGAGTAAACTAAAATTGTTGCATCACAGGTGAGAGTATTGACAATTTTCTCAATTCCACTTGCATTGCAACTAGTGATCTATGACATTCCGGTGTAAGGGTCTTTAATTTGCTGGAGGAGAGGATTGTCAATTAGTCACTAATTGACCTGTCTGGGTCTCTTATGAATGAATACGAAGGCAGAGTCCTTTTAGTTTGGTTTTAGTGTTCAAAACTACAGAAACAATTCTTGCCAGGACTGCAATTCTACATACACGTCGTGTGCTGTGTAAATTGCGAAACATGTAAATTTTTTTACATCAGTACATTAAACGTCTGTATTTTTCTCGGCGGGACATGGATCTTCGAAGATAGCACTGTCGGTTTCATTCCTGGCAAGATATTAGCACTAAAAACTCTCAACAAGGATATGTTTATCTAATTCTTTCAGGTGTAGATTCAGTTTTATTTTAATACTCAATTGAGTAAACTCAAAAAGCATTTTGTAATAGGGATGAGCTTTCCAAGAAATACGTCCTTTTGCCATTCACTGTCTTTCCGCCGTTTAATATCAAGATATATATACAGGGTGTCCTCGAACTGCGTGGCTAAAATAAAACCGAAGATTCTTTGATTCGAAAAAAATTTGATGAGCCTTTTTACTTTTGCCTCAAGTGTCTTGTTCAGCTGGTAGAGAGCTTCAAAGTTGCAAAAATAATTTTGTTTTTTCGGTATAACTTGAGAACGTGATGGAGGACTTTAACAATATTTGGCAGGTGAGTTACTGTTAATAATAGCAGTTTTTGACAGTGGAGTGGCCTTAGAGACCATAGAAATGGCTCAAACTTGAGGATGTAACGGGAAGTGTCCAGAACTTTTTTGTGGTCGATGTAATTCACTCTATATTTTTTATGTAGATAGCTTATCTAATTTGAAAACTTTTCTTACTCTTAGAAAATTTTGATAAAATCAACGGATTAGCTTGAAAAAAATAATTTTCGAGTCTGCAATTTTGGCTTACTAATTTTACTTGATTAAATACCTTAGTTGCCTTTGCTTTTCTAATGTCATTTTGGCATTTGGAGAATTCATTCTCAAAACTGTCAGTTTTTACTTTGCTTTCCGTAAAAATTTTATAAAATTATGGCTCAAAATTTCACTAACACTGAAATGGTTAATATCTCGGTAAAACACGAATAATAAAAACAATAGAAATGGGGAAACGATGTGATTATTTAGGAAAAACAAATGCTAAATTAAAAGAAACAACAAAACTTTTTGGGAAATCACTAAGGCATCAATTGTTCGAAATGTTGCCCATTTTCCTGAATACACAAATTAATTCGTTTCAAGAAATTGGATTGAACTCTGGCTTGTACTTCAGGATCATTCTTCAATAAATCCGCTTCATGATTAATTCGTTGCAACAATTCCTCTCGTGTGTTTACTGTAGCTGCATAAACTTTCGACTTCAAAGCGCCCCATAGAAAGAAGTCGCAGGGCGTCAAATCAGGGGAGCGGGCCGGCCAGTTCACTGGTGTATCGTGTCCTCTACCTATCCAGCGATCTGGATATTCCGCATTCAAATGTCGCCTCACAGCTAATGTGAAATGAGGAGGTGCACCATCATGGATAAACCAGGCCACGACGAATGTGTAAGGGCAAGTCTTCCAACAGTTCAAGTAGCCTTTGTTCCAAAAAGTTCAAGTAGTTCTCCCCGTTCAATCGATCGGGTATAACGGTAGGGCTAATAATAAAGTTATCCACAATTCCAACCCAAACATTGATTTTAGTTTGATTCTGAAAATATGTAACTTCCGTTTCATGAGGATTTTCATCAGCATAGAAATGTTCATTATGGAGGTTAAAAAGACCACATCTCGTGAAAGTATCTTCGTCCGTGAACAGAATTCTTCTACAAAAATTGGGGTTTGCGTTTTGTCTTTGGACAATAAGCCGACAGAAATCTAGCCGATGACCTGGATCCATGGGCAATAAGTCTTGAACTGTTTTAATATGATAGGTATACAACAGTTCTTCTTTCAGTACATTATGAACTAATGATTTTGAGGCTCCAATACGAAGTCCCAATCGTAGTGTGCTTATCCCAGGTTAAGTTTCAACCGCTTCCAGTATCGCTTCTTCGAGCTCTAACGTCCTTCTTGTCCGTCTGCGTCCAGTTTCTCTGCGATTTGCTTCAAATTTGCCAGTTTCGCGAAGGTTTGCCGATTTGGAATTCTGCGATGCGGATATCTTTCCCTTCTCCGGCTATTGCAACGACAAAGTCCATAAATCAATAACATATCAACCATTTCAGTGTTAGTGAAATTTTGAGCCATAATTTTATAAAATTTTTACGGAAAGCAAAGTAAAAACTGACAGTTTTGAGAATAAATTCTTCAAATGCCAAAATGACATTAGAAAAGCAAAGGCAACTAAGGTATTTTAAATAAGTAAAATTAGTAAGCCAAAATTGCAGAGACTCGAAAATTAATTTTTTCAAGCTAATTCGTTGATTTTATCAAAATTTTCTAAGAGTAAGAAAAGTTTTCAAATTAGATAAGCTATCTACACAAAAAATATCGAGTGAATTACATCGACCACAAAAAAGTTCTGGACACTTTTCCCGTTACATCCTCAAGTTTGAGCCATTTCTATGGTCTCTAAGGCTCTGTGTTCCACTCTCAAAAATGGCCATTATTGACAGTAACTCACCTGCTGAATATTGTAAAAGTTCTTCATCACGTTCTCAAGTTATACCGAAAAAACAAAATTATTTTTGCAATTTTGAAGCCCTCTACCTGGTAAACAAGACACTTGAGGCAAAAGTAAAAAGGCTCATCAACTTTTTTTCAAATCAAAGAATCTTCGGTTTTATTTTGGCCACGCAGTTCGAGGACATCCTGTATATTTTTGGTACTATTGAATTTGGATTTGATGCAAGCAGAACCAGTAAGTAGGTACTCTATTTTCCTTCATACATTTGATAAACACTACAACAGTTCGTGAATTACATTTAAAATTACAAATATTTTGTATTATTTGAGATAATTATTAAAGAACTCTTAAATTTGTTGTAAACAGTTTATTGAATTAAATAGTTAGTTGTATTCAAAAACATTGAAAACCTGCTCAACCTGACAACAAAGGCTGACATTGATCCATGAGATCATATCATTCTTAAAGTGAATGAGCTATATAGTTTTTTTTACTATAGTCTAGAAAGCGCTGTGAATTAGGTTCAATATCTGAACTCGCATTCTCGCATAGTTCAATTCAACCTTATATTTACTTGAGTGAAGACTGCGGAGGATTGTAAAACAGCCGACATATTTCTAATTTAAATTGGCGGAAATTTTAACTTCTGATGGGTTTTTTACCCTTGCAGAACTTACATTTTCGTAATATCTTATCAACTTTGTGCGTCTCCAGCTGTAGAATCTCACAATGGTGTATTCCACTTAGAATGCAATCAATATTAATTCAGTATCAAGTAGCAATGCGAATTTAGCTGTTCAGGTGTTTTGTATGATTTAAAGTTGATAATAACAAATAGGGCGGTGTTTTTTCATTCCTGATTACATACAAAACGGAATATAATATAGCCAGTTAATATTTGAATTCAGATCCCGCATTTAAATTATTAAAAAATAAAAAAGCCGTCATCTCATCGCTGATGTTTATAATATTGTCCGAAGTATTCAATCATTTTAGCTGGCCGACTCACAACCGGCTGTTCTGAAATGGTTAAATATCTACGACATCAAATGCTACATCATAAATAACTATAACTACGTTATTATTCAGAAAAAGTATCCATATATACTAACTTGTTGTGAAAAAGAGAATGCAATAAACAAAAATGCATTTAATTATTGGGAGTTTCTTATTCTTTATGTCTTAGTTTGCAGTTCTACTATCCACTATCAGCCGTAATCATGCCCGTGAAAAATATTTTGTTAATCATAGTTTTGTTGTTTATAGCAAAATGATTTTCATATTTAACTGGGTAGAGGCGGCAGAATGGATAAAAGCAATTATCAAGCCAGAAGTTGCTTATTACTGATGAATTGAATCAGTATTAGATATAGCCATAGCCTTGTGTAAAGTCATTTAGTTTCCTGATGTTATTCTTTAAAATGGTGACAAATATATTACGTTAATGAATGATGTAAATAACATTTAAAATTTCACAGATTTCACAACTCTTGCATCGGAGGGTTTTGAAAACCCACAAAAGAGTTGCATGCAATATTATTTTCCACCCGATCCGTAATGACATTCAGTTAGTTCAGTGGTCATTGTTCATACCGCTGCTTTTTCCGTTGTTTATATGAACGATATATTGTATATTTTAGCAATTCCGCTGTTTATATTAGCTGGAAGTTATAGCGCGTAATCTTGTGTATCCGCAATACGACCGATTCGCATATGTATGATGAGCCAGTAGACGACGACGACAAGCGTTGTGCGTCTCGATTTCAACTATCGCTCAAATAGCGCTGCTCAGTACGCTAGTCTCTCTGCTCCTCAGGAAGTAACTTTGAGCAATAGTGGGCTTGGCAACCGACTCTTCATCACGTGACTACGAGAGTCGCTCGAGCTATTCGCGATCTTGGTGAAATAGGATCCTGTAAATGTTTTCATTTTAACAAATTTTAACCAAGTTGTCTTCCGAGTAATAAAACCTGTCTGCTCTTTCAATGAATTTTTTTTTTAAGGCAACCGAGAAAAGCAGCCCACGGCATTCTATAGCAAGCAATAATAGTTCGAATTTGTCCACTCCTCCATCACCACAAGCAGATCATCATAATAGTTCAAGTTACGATAGTTAAATACAATTGTCTTCTCCATTTAAGAATATACCAACATCGTAGGTATTATATTTACACGTTATCACATATTTCAAAAAATTGAAAGAAGGTTTACAGAGAAATGTGTTTGTAGCTTGTGTATAAAGAATTCAACATGAATAACTTAGTCATACCGAAAAATTATGAATTTTTTATACTTTCGAAATAAGTTAATTTTATTTACTGTGTGATTTTGTATTATTTGTTCGTTCGTTACTTACCTGTTGAATACTTTATATATGTAGACTGATTAGTTACCTCAGTATAAGTTTTTGAATAAGAATATTTATATAATAAATATATATATATATATATATATATCGCTCTATTTATAACTTCACTCATTCTGCTATTGTGAAATTATTAATCAAAATGAATTTAATAATTAGAATACTAAATACTTTTCGATTGTTGTGGAAAGAAATTGTTTCCCTTTATTTCCCCTTTCCTATGGTATATCTTTTATATTCCATATCTTGAAAAAGCACAAACTAAATATCGTGGAGTTATTATATTTTTCAAAAATAATAGTTTATATCTCTAGAATAGTACAACCGCAAAATTTGTGATATATTTTGTTCAATAACAAAAGATGGTGTGTAACGTCTTGGCACAATCTTTAATTTTCTTATCTATGATAATTTTAACTTTTGAGTTGATTTGAACTGAAGAATGTCATTATATCTTGAACTATTCAGGAGTTTATTGATTGAATCTCTTGTTTTAGTAAATTGACTTGTCCTGTATCAGTTTTAATTATGATAGTTTCAATATGCTGGTTGCTCTTTATCTAATCTATCTGATTTAATTATCAATTAGTTATGAGTGGCAAGTTATATACATATTATGTTCGAAGAGTTATTCTAATATGACTTTTTGTGGAAATTCAATGTTAAATCAGTTCATTTAAATCAATTTTGATTAAAAAATCCTCTTATAATAAATTGTAATCGACATATTTTTAACTTTTGATGAGTCAGCTCGTTCTAACTCATTGCATTTTCAAAAAAGTCTAATAGTAACTTCTTAGCATATTAAAATCAGGGCATATTAGATATTCTAGACTGCCACTTACATAATCTGATATTACAACATTTATGTGGGAGTGAATTCGGATTTGAGTGCCTAGATGAATAGTGAAGTTATAAATTCCCAATTTAGGTCTAAGCAAGGATTTTATTCCGTGTATATTTGTATGATTTCAATTTTTATGTTTCTTGTTTATTTTATAATTCGTTTTACAAACTCAATGTTATAAGAAGTCAATTAACTGCTGAATTTTTAAAATGATGTTCTACTTGGAGAGGGTTTCCGAATTTGAGATCTGGTTTCTACTTCTTTATTGATGTTTTTATATAAATTAAATTTAATAATGAAATTATTCTATTCGCACTATAACTATTTATTTTAACTAACCAATGGTTTTTAGTACAATTTTTTATATTTGTAGTGTACTGTTTGAAAGGTATTTAAAATCACTGAGATTTCAATAAATATCTGTGTGTTACATATTGTAATTAATTATTTTAGTTGCTGTCAATTGTATTATAAGAATTTTAATATTTTCAGGTGCATTAAGTTGTCTTATTTATAGTAGAAAAATATGTTCTAGTGTTCTACTATATTTTGAAGACTGTGCTGTGTTTTAATACTAGTAAATTAGAAGACATACCTATTTATTTTATTATAATAGTACTTGGATAGATAATATTTATAATCAATTATAAGAGTATTATTATCTTATATTAATTTTAATATAAATTTTATTTTACAGCATCAATACTTATTTATGTTTTTTATTCTTTGTAATTAAATATATTTATTTATATTCAATGTTTTTTATTCATTCATTTAATCTGAGCTGAATAACAAACAATCAAGTACTAATTCTTAAATTGCAGTGTATGACTTAATTTATTATTAAACTATTGATGCAATTGCATAATTATTATATTTTATATCTTCATTTAGAAAAAACTATTCTTCCTACGCTGATTTTAGAAGGTGATAATATATCTAATATAATTGAGTGATCAATTCCACAAGTAATAATCTGTTAAAAATTGAATTTTCAACTAACTATAAATATCTGATATGATATTACAATAATTAACTATGAAAATGAATTGTATTCTGTAAGTTTGTATCTACTCTAGATAAAGTTCCACTACTCTACAGTTCAGGGCATTTTTTAAGTAATACGAACGTGGCCAAATGGTCACGTGTTAATCATAATCTGGCCACAACCAATTTTCGAAAATGCGTGAACAACACCTAACTGAAATAATGTCAGAAATTTTCTGAACATACATGATTTCCCCAAAATGTCAACTTGCTAATTCTAATGAAGTTTTTTGGTGCTAGTCGAAGAAATTTATCAACGAATGGATGACAGCTCATCAAACATACTGTCAATGAGGTTTTATATGGAAAAAAACATACTCACGACTTCCGTTAGATATATAAATTCTGCACGTGCTCGAGGATTTTTGTCAGCATATAATTAAGAATTTGTGGGCAAGTATATAATAAGTTGGATATGAAAAATAACTATTTCTGAGATTACTTTTTTATTGCAAATGTATTGATATGAGTGAGTCACAACCCGTCGATACACAATTCGTCTATTAAGACGACTCGGAAGACATTCTCTTTTCGTCCTTCTTCCTTTCAACTGGTTAGCGTTCTACGCGTTTCTCTTACACTACAGTAGGTTCCGAGTCGTCTTAACATATAATGTTCTCAGACTCGCGCATGTATGTCGGTAGAGAAGCGGTTGGGGGGGGGATGTGTTTTAGGAGATATTTTTCTTTTGGCCACCTACTGAAAAATTCTTAAAAAATACCCTGCTACAGTTTATTCAACTTGAATCTCTTGTTACTGTATGGGCTACTCGTTGTTCTTACGCATAGCATGTGGCATGTACTCGTACAATAGGTATCATGCTACAAGAATCAAATAAGATATGGTATCAGCGAATCGGGATATTTAATAAATGTCGATAGTAGAACATGTGCAATTATTCCATAATATGTGGTTTCTCTTTCGAACATCTCTGGGTTAAATGTATGATTGACATATATTTGACATAGAGGTATTGAGTGGCCTATATCTTGCAACCGTTTAAGAAAAAACTCGGGATTACGCTCCGCCCACTTGAAGCGCGCGATGCTCCCGTTTTTCAGGTTCGTGTTGCGTCGAAGATTTCTGCTCAGTATTTATTTACGCGCAGTCTATAGAGTGGGGCGGAGCGTCCGAGGAAGAGGCGGTCGATTATTATGATTATTTATCCCGAGATTTTCCTTAAACGGTTGCATACAATATACATTGACCTTATGGAGCTCAATACCTGTATTCTAAGATCCCTATGATATTTACTAGCCGTTATCCACAGACATATAAATACGTGAAACACGTCAAATTAAAATTATATTCTATGTCATTAAGAGTTTATACCAATTGACTACACTTTAGAACTGTAACTCTTATACTCAACATAGTGGGGCAATTTCTGGGAAGTCAAACTTGATTTCTCGTTCATATCCATCTATATCTCTTGCTCAACATGACGTACAAATTTTTTACAAAAGTGGGGTGTAACAATGCTTAAAGCATCATCAGAGAAACAACCAAATTGAAACTGTTACTAGTATTTGTAGTATTATACTGTTAACGGTTTAAAGTTAGTAGAGTTCATAATATTTGTTTTTACATAAAAATAAGATTCTTGACCCAGTATGAATTATATATAAAAATTCTCGGGAAATAGGTCACAATAACACTTTGTTTTAACTATTCGTCTTTACGTACGTTTCGGTCTCACGACCATCATCAGAAGACTCACTATGTCTAAAAAGGGGGTTTATTAAAACTAATTATAGCACAAGCGTCCAAATCGCACTATTAAACTTCAATTAAAAGAGCCCACGCCGTCGAAACGAACAGAACCACGAATAATCGAATTGTATCGTCAGAATTAATGTCTAAAAAATTATTATTATATTTTAATAATATTACTGAATAGCGGATTCTTACTACAAAAAAATAATTTTTTATACATTAATTCTGACGATACAATTTCGATTATTCGTGGTTCTGTTCGTTTCGACGGCGTGGGCTCTTTTAATTGAAGTTAAATTGTGCGATTTGGACGCTTGTGCTATAATTAGTTTTAATAAACCCCCTTTTTAGACATAGTGAGTCTTCTGATGATGGTCGTGAGACCGAAACGTACGTAAAGACGAATAGTTAAAACAAAGTGTTATTGAAAACCTATTTCCCGAGAATTTTTATATATAATTTTTACATAAAGATAATACTTACGTTTATGGGCGATTGAGGCTAAGACCCTTCCCTTTTCTAGCTACAACTGTAAATATAAATACTGTAACTAACAGTTTCTACAATAAATAAGAAATAATCACCAATGTTCACTATAAGTACTGTTAAAGTAGGTCCTCTGTACTTAACAGTATTTTTAATGGATAAAGGTCATAATTTCTTATTTATAATGTTATAGTTTATCCACAGTGTGAACTCGTATAGTTTAACAGTTTCTATTTAGTTGTTTCGCTGAAGATGCTAGCTTAGTTGGCGAAATTCGAATAAGATTTTAAAACTTCATAGTCGAAAAGAGTGTTTCTTAATGATTTCACTATTAGGCAATCTAGATATGTTTGGAAACGACTTACAGATGTATTAGCAAATTTTGACTTTTGTGCTTCATATAAAGAAGCTATACTCTACGAAGTTTCAACTGCTCGTCATTCTCTACCAACAATTTTATGACCACAATGAGACACCTTTCAATATGTAGCTCATAACGCGGATATTATCAATGTATGTACATTAGATGGACATATACACTGTATGAAATGGGAGTTATCAGAATAGTATCCCCTAAAACAACAGTACCAAGCACAAAAACGTGCGAAAATCATACAGTAAATGGACTTGTAAGATTGAATCATTAATTACGAAGGAAGTATAAACCGAAAGTGTGTTCAACATAATTGATTTAATTGGGATCAGCCACAATTCATAAAGGCACGTGAAATTGTAACTGCTAGTGAACCTGGAACGAATATTTGAAAAGTAATTTTAAGATTGGGAGGCTTCCACAATGTTGATATCTGACGCGAAAACTTAGCAGCACGGTTTTCTCAGATGGTTATGTTGAATGTAAGAAATAAATGAGACCTTTTTGTCGGGAATTTCATTTTGATAATGACCTTGATTGGCCTCTGAGCCATAGGAAGTGAGAAATTCAAAAACCTTGAATATTTTATAACGCATGTGCCATATCATGTGTGTGATCGAAGTGAGGCAGCCTCACTCCCTCACTTCGACTTGGCAACACTGCGCGCTTCTAACTTAGAGCATCTCACACATGTTTTACATGAATAGGATATGTAATACTGGATACTTCATTATAGGACATATCTCTAATTAAATACAATTGGTTTGTACCACTGAGAACTGACGATACTAATACATTTTTTAGTTTATTTCGATTATTCAGCCTCTGTACAACGATGAAACTTTCGTGCACATTTCTGAAGATGTGAGTTTTTATTCGATAATATACACAATACGGCACAAACGAGATTGCATACTTATAACTTACTGAATCTTCTCATGGATTACAATTTTTTTTGGAGTGAAAACTTTTTTAGGCGCGTTGAGCTATTTCAGATGTATTCTGTAGCTATATACAGGGTGTCCCAATATTGCTGGGACACAGAGCTACCACGTATTCTAGAGGTCAAAATAAGTCGATTGAGCCCAATTTACCTGTATACCAAAATGTACCGTTTGTCCGTGAGAAGAGTTCAAAGTTTACTAAAAAAAATACATTTTTGTATGTTGTTCCGAAGTGCTTCATACAAATTTAATGAAATTTGGTAAATGTGTATTCTAGATGATTAGCTTACTTTTAGTAATCAAAAAAACCCAAAGAAAATTGTAGAGGGGTTGGAACCACCCTCACCCCTTGGCATTTTTTCCCCCATTTTTGTAGGGGTGGGAATACGGTTTTAAGACTTTTTTATCTGGAAGGCCTACTCATTATCTTCATTTTCTTACTCTTGTAAAAACTCCGTATTTTGCGTAGTTTTCAAGAAAAAAAATGTTTTCGCAAACACTGATAACCGATTTTCGGGTATAGGTTTAATAAAATTATTAGACACAAATTACACAATACATTTACACAAGACAAACAATAATTTTTATAACAAGTGTTCAATGTAACCTCCACCTTCATTAATACAGAGGTCAATTCGACGTAAAAATTGAAATGCACTCTTCTTAAAACATCGTCATTTTCTCGTAGCGCATTTACAGCATTTTGAATTCTATTCCACAGTTGTTCGATGTTATTTATTTGAACCTCGTACACTTGTCTTTTTAATTCTCCCCAGATGAAGAAGTCACAAGGGTTTAAATCTGGAGACCGCGGAGGCCATTGAATGGGTGCTTCTTGTCCCCTACCTATCCACCTGCCACCAAATTGTTCACCAAGATATTCTCTTACTGCACGTGCAAAATGAGGTGGTGCACCATCATGCATGAAGAACGTATTTCTACGCAAGTTAAGAGGCAAGTCTTCTAATAATTCTGGCAAATTTTGTTGAAGGAAACGGAGGTAACTATCGCCTTTCAGACGATCAGGTAATCGTAACGGTCCGACTATAAATTCGCCAATAATTCCGACCCAGACATTAATTTTAAATTCACGTTGATAATGTCTACTTTTAATGGCATGTGGATTTTCATCTGCATAAACATGATCGTTGTGTAGGTTTGTCATACCGCGACGTGTAAAACAAGACTCATCAGTAAACAAGATCTTAGTATGGAATCCGTTGTCGACTACTCTGCGCTCCCGAATAGTTTGTAAAAAACTTAAACGTAATTCGTAGTCAGGTGGCAACAATTCTTGCACTGGCTGGATGTGAAATGGCCGAATTAATTGATCTCTAATGATTCGACTTACAGTGCTTTTTGGAATTCCAGCTTCTCGTTGCAATCTTCTAGTACTGGTATTAGGATTGTTATCAATCATTTGAAGAACAGCTTCTTCCGCAATAGGTGTTCGAGCTTGTCGAGGTCTTCCAGCGTTAACTCTTACTGGGGTCAACCTCCCCGTTTCTCGAAGACGTCTTTCGATTCGGGCAAAAGTTTTATGGTTTGGAATTCTCCGGTTTGGATACCTCTCTTGATACACGCGAACACTTTCGCGGCAGTTACCTTGACAATATCCAAGAACTAATAACATGTCGGTCTGTTCATTAAAAGGAAAATTCATAATTGTGGGACGTCAAAGGAACAGCAACAACAGCAATAACAATTAAACAAAAACAGTGATGACAATAAGAAATAATAAAAAAACAAGCAAAAGAGAACAAATAACTGACACATTTACTGTTAACAATAAACTATGTTTCCTGTCAAAATCATAACATTTGGTTTTGTCTTTGTGTCCGCGGCCAACTAAATTTTGTATTACAATTTTATTAAACCTATACCCGAAAATCGGTTATCAGTGTTTGCGAAAACATTTTTTTTCTTGAAAACTACGCAAAATACGGAGTTTTTACAAGAGTAAGAAAATGAAGATAATGAGTAGGCCTTCCAGATAAAAAAGTCTTAAAACCGTATTCCCACCCCTACAAAAATGGGGGAAAAAATGCCAAGGGGTGAGGGTGGTTCCAACCCCTCTACAATTTTCTTTGGGTTTTTTTGATTACTAAAAGTAAGCTAATCATCTAGAATACACATTTACCAAATTTCATTAAATTTGTATAAAGCACTTCGGAACAACATACAAAAATGTATTTTTTTTAGTAAACTTTGAACTCTTCTCACGGACAAACGGTACATTTTGGTATACAGGTAAATTGGGCTCAATCGACTTATTTTGACCTCTAGAATACGTGGTAGCTCTGTGTCCCAGCAATATTGGGACACCCTGTATATTAGGTATTATGTATACTGCCGCCAGCGCAACTACTTGGTCAAGCGTCAGGCAGTTTCTCTATACGCTTACACATGTGTACATATTATCTAAGTCGTTATTCATTTACTAATGCTCGGTCCTCATGCTGTTTAACATTACTTTCATTTACATGGATGTAAATATCAATAAATAATATGTTTTGAAAATAAAATAATGTTTATTTATTATAATGACTATCGGGTTACATTCATACTCTTTACAGGGAATGTACCGCCCATTTATACGTTTTTCATTATTAAATATAAAAATGTATATAATTGTTGATGGATATGCTGACAGTTGTGAAAACTAAAGAAAAACTAATATTAATTTTCATTTAGAAGTAATAAAATTGTAATTTCGGATGCTACAACGAGTACAACAACTCCATACTAAACTCCGTAGACAATAGTATCTGTGGCATCGGATGTCTTCGTTGGTTGTCATAATGCTGAGCAACAAAATTTCGTCAGTGAGAACCGATGATACGGGTGGATTATCATACGAGTTAATTTTAGTTCTTAACCGACCATACATGATAACTAATAACATAGATGTTGGGGATGGATTGCCCAATGGCACTGTCGGAAAATTGTGTCATGTAGAAAGAGATGATACTGGTGAAATCATACGAATTTGGATGAAATTCCCAAAATAAATTCATCACTTCATAATTTCAGCTTTCACTTCTGTCAGCGGGGCTCGGAGACTGCCCGTATTTTTTTCAATTTATTTTTGCGTGAGGACTCATTCAGCCTCTGTACAATGATGAAACTTCCATTATACATTCTTGATAATGTTAGCTTTCAATTGATGCTATACAAAATAGGACACGAAAGAAATAACATAATGAGTCCTTTTCTTATTAGCATTGCCTAATGCAGGAATTGAAAAAAAATACGGGCAATCACCGAGCACGAAGTGAAAACTGACATGAAGTAATCAATTTATTTTGGGAATTTCATCCAAATTCGTATGATTTCACCAGTATCATCTCTTTATACATGACACAATTTTCCGACAGTGCCATTGGACAATTCATCCCCAACATCTATGTTATTAGTTATCATGTATGGTCGGTTAAGAACTAAAATTAACTCGTATGGTAATCCACCCGTACCATCGGTTCTCATTTTATGCAACTTCAGCCTGACGAAAGTTTGTTGCTCAGCATTAAGACAACCAACGTAGACATCCGATGCCACAGATACTATTGTCTACGGAGTTTAGTATGGTGTTGTTGTACTCGTTGTAGCAACCGAAATTACAATTTTATTATTTTTAAATAAAAATTAATATAATTAGTTTTTCTATAGTTTTTACAACACTTCAATCAAAAATTATATACATTTTTATATTTAATAATAAAAAACGTATAATGGGCGGTACAATTCCTGTAAAGAGTACGAATGTAACCCGAGTCATTATAATAAATACACATTATTTTATTTTCAAAACAATTTATTGATATTTACATCGATGTAAATAAAAGTAATGTTAAACAGCACGAGGACCGAGGATTAAGTAAATGAATAACGTCCAGTATTCGACTCAGATATAAACACGTGTGTGTAAGCGTATAGAGGGACTGCCAGACACCCAAGTTGTTGAGCTGGCGGCAGTATACATAATACCTAATATATATAGCTTATCTATAGATAGCCTTGTCCCTAGGGTAGCTATAGTGAAGTACAACCAGGGTCCAATGGGCAGAAGAACAGTATCAAAGTTGTAGGCTTTAATTGCAATTGACACTTGATTATAACTTAGCTCATTAAAAGATGGAGCAGAAATAACTTAATAAAACGAGGAATTCCAAATATTAAATATATAATAAAAAGAAGTACACTTTGAGAATAATTAGTGAATGCAATTGAACGGTATTTGACACAATAATCCACTCAAGTGGAGATGCACAGAAGCTCAATCGGTAAAAGAAAAACGGTAACATATTTATTTTTACGATATGTTCGGTCTCTAATTTATATTCAACGGTACCAATACAACTATGAATTCTTCATAACGGTACTATTATTAACTAACTTCATAAAACTGTCCCTTTATCTGGTAAGTCCGTACCACCAAATCCTTATTTTGTGCCGTGGCCTTTTTCTTTATGTCCCGAACAATCCTTGATAGCGACGCTACTTTTTATATCTAAAATTCGCGCAAATGATGCTCCGGTAATTCCTCCGCGGCTGAGAAAGGAATGTTATCGGACTATTTTCGGTTGTACGCAGTTTTTACACATAAGGTTGTTCAAACTTTGATGCGTTAATTTACTGGGATCTCCGTTTTGGCAACATAAGTTAATCGGAATTAATGCAAATTTTTGAAGCGGGTATGAAAGCGCTAGGTGCGATTCATTGTTGGAAATAATTACACTTATTTGCAATTACGGACAGACGCGGATCTAGACTTTCATTGGGGGGGAGGGGGGTTACGGTGTAATTTTTTTAAAGAAGGGGGTGCATAATTACATATCAAACATATATTTATTTGCTGTTTTTTTAATATTTATCTAATTTTATATTATATATGTATATATTATATATTTGTGCTTCTACATTTTGACATCTTGCAATCTTAGAGCAAACGATTTATATACTATTTAGATTACAAAATCAACTCGTCTTTTGGATCTTTTGGCAAATTCTGTGATAATTTTATCCACGTCAAGCTGAATCTGGCGGTGAATGTGCAGCAAGGCTAGCCCGTGAGCCTTTCCTCCTCCATGGTTCCTCTCAGCCAAGTTTTGAGCCGCCGTAGAGTAGAAAAACTCCGCTCAGCGGTTGCTGCACTGACAGGTAGAGTTGCCAGAATCTTCAGCAGCATCTTGATGCACGGGTAAAGGTTCACACCGCAACTCTGGATGATATCTACCAAAGAATCGGGAATCTTCAGGCCTTTTTGAATGACGCGTTTCCAACGAGCTATCCACATTCGGAACTCGGCAATGACGACAGACGCCTGGGCACCTTTGAGACCATTGTGACACTTTTTGCACAGCTTCCTCAGCATATGATGTACGTGGCAAGAACACATTCAAGTCGAACAGATCCATAACATCTGGGGAAAGCCTGTCTTTCAAGTCGAAAATGATGCTGTCAAATAAGGGAATGTACACAGTCCTTCGGTAGTAATCCTCAACGGTGTTAGCTGGGTGGTTGTCCTGATGCCTTTGACGACTAGAGATCCTCGGTATTGTCTTTTTTGCCTTTTTTGTACGAGAACCGACATAGAGTTATTCCAATTCTACACTCATAAATACCATGAATATCGCGCCGTAGACATTCACTAAAATGCAGTGATGCCAACGGAACTAACTATGCGCCGTCTCAGTATCTTGAAGGCTGTGTCTGCTGTCATCGAGTTAGTGTCTTTTCAATTTATATTTTTATATACCTAATTGAATGGTTATAATGAGAACGGTTTGATTCTTCAGTTTTGGGAGAAATTAATCCTTCAAGTTGTAATGTATTTGAATAAACCGTTTTCGTTTATTTTATTATACATAGTTTTAATTTAAATTAGAAATGTTTAGAGTCACGAACCAACTGATTCGAATTGATAATTTGTATTTATTCTTCGAATCTGGAATAATTTATTTTCTTTGAGTAACTTTTGTTCCTCAAATTCTTTACCTTAACAATTAGAGCTGTAATTAAAAAAAAGTATTGCTTTGGATCCGCTCTTGATTACGACTTGTGAGGAATCCGACTCCACGAAACTTCATCAGCAACTTACTTATTTTACACGTTTCTTTACAACATACCTTTTTAATATGAACTTAGTCTTGACATACAATTCAATCTGTTCAGAGTTATAATTTGTACTTTATTATTTTTTTTTAATTTTATGCTCAACAAAGTTGATGATTTCAAGTTATTTATTCACACCTATATACAGTTATGTACAAACTACACTAACAGAACTGAGTCGCCTTATTTATGAAGGCTAGTTTCCCTAAAGTTGTAATTCTCTAGGTTAACGTTTTTATTATAAGACTGATGATATGTTAATGTTATTGCAAGTAATAATGTTGCTCGCTGAAATGATATCGTTGTAATTTTTATAGTAACGTAATGATGTTGCTTGATGAATGATTTTGTTGTCATTGTTCCTTTTCTTAAGTCATTTACTTCAGGCAAATTTAAGACTAAGTAGGGTTTGTAAAAAAGGGTAGTAGCTTCTATCATTGGCTACATATCTGTTGACCAGACATCCCAGACAACACAAACAATTCTTAGAAGTACCGATAATAAATAAGCCATGCCAACTCCTCGATAACACTTCGTCGGCTGATGACAAATTGACACAAGAATCCCATTTACGACTGGATTCCAGATGTGTCGTAAATACATTCACAGAGGCTATAATAGCTAATATACAGAAAATGATACTTTAAATGACATGTCAGAATTATTGTCAATATGTATAAAAATATGAATAAGTTAAGCTTCAACAAGAGTTATAAAATTGGCGTAGTCGATGCAAGATTGTTAAAAGCAATCTTTCTCAGATAACTTTTTTATTCTAATAGTTACGTAACAATCGCGAGTAATTCCTACGTTCAAATGGAGTGAAAAAAACCGAATATTTTTCCAAAACATAGCAGTTCCAAGGATTTAGCAGTGCCGAAATCAATGGAGATAATCATACTGTAAGTTCCTTTCATATGTAAGATTCCTCTAGTTTCTCCTCTTCCTTTTGTGAACGTGAAGACTATCTAGAGGAGAGGTCCCCAAACTTTTCTGTTTCATCAAGTTCAAATGTGTTTTGACAGCTGGTATAGTACTACTCACTTTTGAAGATTTAAATTTCTATCTGTAGTGAAGTGTAGTGTGAAAAACTTAAAAAGAACACATGTTGAGTTTTATAAATTTTTTAATTAAATTCTAATTAAAACGAACCAAATTAAAATTGAGTATCTGTTACATAAAATAGCTGAGCAAAAAATAAATACTTGTAGTGAGAGGGATGAAACTGATGCTTTAATAATAAATTGTCAACATTTGGCATCAATTTAGTTAATCTCAAATTTCCTCGGTTAGTGATGTCCATTCTGTTTTTTTTTGTTAGAAGATTTAGTCTGGTAAAATTGGCATTTCACATCGTAATTTTGCTACTATTGACCGATTTGGACGTTCTTGGTGTCAAAATAATGTTCGGGGAAGTGCACCGAACCAGAAGACCCCATTTTGAACCCCCTGACAACAGAATTGTGATCAGCAACCTCGAAAACCTCCAAGTGAATTTTTTTACCCTAGTAATAATAATAATAATAATAATAATATTTATTTCGTCACAAAATCATTAAAAACGACATAAGACACGTCATCAACATAAATACATTAATAAGAGTGATTTACTAAAACACTTCAGTAGTTAACAGTAATTAAGAGATAAGATCAAATTTTCAGTTTTAAAAACATTAAATCCGTTTGTAAAATAAATAATTTGAGAAATATAATTTCAAAAGTAGCTTGAAAAAATAATTTAAATTAAAATGTTGAATAAGTTATGGCAAGATATTGTAAAACAATTATTCTAAAAATTCTCTAATTGAGTAGAATGATTCTGTAAAAAGAAAGTTTTTTATCTTTCTTTTAAAGCTTGTCATTGACCTACATTGTTTAATTTCTCCTGGTAAATTGTTAAATATTGTCAGACATGAGTATGATGGCGATTTCTCGTACAAGGTACTGTTATGAACCGTGACCCTTAGATCTGTAGCATGTCGGGTATTGTATTCGTGGTTAATATTGTTTCTACTAAATAAATGCATATTTTGATAAACAAATACTGAACATTTGTAGATGAATATAGAGGGAAAGGTTAAAATTCTGTTGTCGCGAAATATTGTTTTACAGGATTCTCTGCGTTTCATGTTAAATACAAGCCTAACAAGACGTTTTCGTAATATAAAAACCCTGTTTGTGTTTACTGCTCTACTCCATAAGATAATATTGTATGCTATGTGAGAATAGGCCAGTGCATAATAAATTTGAAGTAGGTATGATTTATCAAAGGTATTTCTAAGCTTTAACAGAGCGTAGTAAGCACTTTTTAATTTATTACAGACAAGATCGACTTGCTTATTCCAGCTTAAACGATAATCTATAAAACTCCCCAGAAATTTACAACTTTCTTTCATCTGTGAATTTAAAAGTAATTATTTGTAATCTTTATCAAAATGAATACATAGTTTTATTTTTATTTAGTAGTAACTGATTTTTGTGACACCAAGTCTCGAGTTCCATATTTGCCTGTTCAATGTCTTTTTGTAGCTCCTCCATACTGTCCGCTGATAAGCTGACTGACACATCATCTGCAAATTTGGTAAGCAGCCCAACAGTAATATTTGAGGGTAGATGGTTGATATAAATGAGGAAAATAAGAGGCCCCAATACAGAACCTTAGGCTACTCCTCTATTTAAGGAATTTTTTTTAGATTTTGAGATCACAAATTCTATGTTCACTGTGTCAAATGCACATGACATATCAAAAAATAGAGTTGCCACTTTTTTTATGAAAATCAATTTCCTTATTGACAAATTCAATTAGATTAAACGAAGCCGTTTCTGTTGATTTGTTTTTGAAAAATCCATGTTGAAAAGGTGATAATAAATTAAAATGTTCTAAGTAATTTACCATCCTATCATAAACAATTCCTTCTAAAATTTTTGAGAATGTACTTAATATGCAAATGGGCCCATAGTTGCCAATATCCGATTCATCCCAGCTTTTAAATGTGGGTATAATGATTCGTAGTTTCAAGCATTTAGGCAATTTACCTGATTTTATAGACAGATTAAACAAGTAGATCAATGGTTCAGCAACAGCATCACATATATATTTGAGAACTTTAGCTGAAATGTTATCTACACCACTGGATTTTTTATTTTTGAGTCCCATGATTGCGGATTTTATTTCTTCACTAGAAATATCTTCAAAGAACATTGTATGAGGAAATATGTCACTTGTTGTACATTGTTTTGAAATATTAGGTCCAAAGTGTTGTTTCACTTTAACGTCAGATGTAGTAGTGAAGTATTCTCCAAATAAATCTGATACTTCCTTTGAATTACACTCTCTTTCACTGTCAGATTTGATACATATGTTGTTTTTTTGTTTGACTTCATTATTCACTAACTGCCACACTGTTTTTGACTTGTTCGATGTATTTTCCAGTATATTCGAATAGTATTTTATTTTAGATTTTCTGATCAAAGTTTTATATAGCTTCTTTTGATGTTTGTACAGTTTTACAGTTTCAGTACTATTGTTATGTCTCATTATATTGTACAGATCTTTTAATTCTCTTCGCTTTTTCAAGATATCAGGATTAATCCATGGATAATGGTTCTTATTTGTATTTGTTAACACTTGTTTTACTGGACAAAAGAGATCAAAATACCAGATAAGAGTCTCCAGAAATCCGTTAAATGCCAATTCTACATTTTCACTGAAGTGTGTGTTCCATTTTACTCTTTGTAACATTTGTTTTAGACTAACTAGATTGTTTTGACTTAAATCCCTTTGACTAATAAGTTCATGAGATTCTCTGCTAGTCTTTACTTTCAGACTTAAAGTCATAATTTGCGCTAAATGATCAGATAAGTTGGGATTTACATTTTCGACAACAAAGTCATTGTTGTTCAGTATTGTTAGCATATAATCTATTGAAGATGATGAGACAAAATTACCATTGCAAATATGGAATCTCGTCGGAGTTAGTACTTTGTTGAACTTATAGCAATCAAACATATCATTTAAAATTTGTTTATTTAAGGTGTTTGAATTGTAGTAGATGTTACAATCGCCACATAAAATAATATATTCATATTTTTCATTAACTTTGTCTAGAATTCTTGAAGCATTGGCGAAGAATAATTCATTTTCACCCGAGGGAGGCCTGTACATTACAACAACGCATATTTGAATATTTCCAACATTTATTTGAACAGCACAACTTTCTATACTCATTTCAATACTGAATTGGTTGGCAGTATTGATTTCTTTTGGTTCTAAGACATCTTTGACGTAAATAATTACACCACCATGAGTATTTGATTGCCGGCAATAGTTACTAACAGCAATATAGTTTGAAAAGTTCATAAATTTAGAGCCACTATTTAGCCAAGTTTCGGTCAGACAGATACAAATAGGGTTGTATTGCGAGATGAAGACTTCAAGCTCATCAATTTTGTTTGCCAAGGATTGTAGTGAGTGTAATTGGAGGTATTTTTCCACGTCTTCTACCAAAGTGTTTTCGTTACACTTACCAACGTAAATATATATTTTCTTAGGACCAGAATTGAAATTTAATGGATTTTCATTGTCGTTGGAACCAATAATCACATTTGATTTCTGTTTTCGTGGAGAAGTAAAATGCTTTTTCTTTGCATTATATTTTTTTTGTCGATACCATTTTTTTGTCTGGAGTTCCCTTTTTCATTTGAAGGGATTTCTTTTCTTGAAGCAGACAAGTTTTTGTTTCCTTGTTCATTATTTTTTATTTTATCTGCATTTACTTTCTTGTTAGCTGTATTTCGACTCGTAACATCTGTTTCACCGGAGCAAAAGGTATCTGCCGTATCATTCAGGTTCAAATTATAATGAGTTTCATCATTTACATGATCGATAATTGTTTCATTTAGTTGATTTGTATATTTATTATCCTGCATGCTAGTCAATACTCGATACTAATACTAATTCGATATTGCTCTGCTTTAGATCTCCAATTTGTTTTTTCAAAAGTGTAATTTCATCAAGTAAAATAACATTCCTATCATTATCTCACTTATGAAATCTTTTAGGTTCTCGCAATACGTTTCATTTACACTGCACTTATATGATTTGCTGTTACTGCGTGTAGTAGTCATTATGCTTTCGATTTAATTAAATCAAGCGTTTTGTAATTTATAACTGAGTATTTAGAGGAGCACAAGTAAGCACGTCTATATCGCTTGACGACAAGGGTGATACTCTTGCAATATTTGCAAATTTTGGTTGATGTTTTCCATGAAAATGTCTAGTTTTCCGGTCAATAAAATAGAATTTCCCGATTCTGACAACGGATTCGTGATCAGCGACCTCGAAAACTCCTGAGTGAATTTTTTTACGCTGGTGATGCAATATTTGCAGATTTTTGTAGAAATTTTCCATGAAAATGCCGAATTTTTCAGCCAAATATGTAGAATTTTCCGATTCTGACAACAGAATCGTGATCAGCGACCTCGAAAATCCCCGAGTGATTTTTTTTACGCTAGTGATGCACCGTTTGCAAATTTTGGTTATAATTTTCCATGAAAATGTCGAGTTTCCCCGAATTTTCTGATTCTGACAACAGATTCGTGATCAGCGACCTCGAAAACCCCCGTGTAACGATTTGCGCCTTTGCCAAATTTTGTCAAATACATTAGTTAATTATCGGTCCAAATCAACAATTAATTAGGCGCTTAATTGTTGATTAACAAATAGGGATAACAAAATGAGGTCTTCTGGTTCGGGGCGCTTTCTCGAACATTTTGACACCAAGAACGTCCAAATCGGTCAATAGTAGCAAAATTACTTCATTTTCGATTTTTGAGGGCTATTTTTACAGGATTAATTGGCAACAACGCTGAAACCCTTTTCCACTAGATAGGATGATGGAAAATCAATTGAAAACTTTCTCGCGATATTTCATAATACCGGATAAGTAACAGGTATGTATTTCTGACGCCAGGATTGCTCATATCCGTTTCTAAAGTATAAACCGTAATTTCTTCGTTAATGCTTATTCCGATCAGTTCCTCTTGTAATGTATCATGTTTCTTCAATGTCACCATGTGGGTTCATTATCTACTGTGGTATAACCAGAGTCAAAACATCATCAAAGCTAGTTTTAAAATCTGAATAGAGGGCATTTAAATGTTCAACGTAGATTGAAACGTCATCTTCCTGGCAGTTTATGTGACAAATTGGGAAACTTCGCACCGTCCAATGTTTTGCTTCATTAGCTTAATTCATTCAAGAATGGACAAGAATTTCTACTGCGCGTATGCGGGTTACCATGTAACTTGATGATATTTGAATCAGTATGTGCAAGTTTTTAAAGTTTAAAGTGGCCACAAAGCGAATAGCCTAACACCTAACTAATACACAATTTTATAAAATATACTAAATTAAATACGACGTTATTAAATTAAATTAATGTATAATTGAACAGAATAAAATAGTGCATTATAAAATCCCTACTTCGCTACAGATATTATAATATTCTTAATACTTACTTTATAAATATCGACACAACAAAAGAGGATATTGACTTCAATTTTATGGAAAAAAATATTCAATAACAATAACAAATTCCTTTTTTCTCTCAAATATTTCTGAATCGGACATAATTAATATTATCAACAATAATTTAAAATCTTTTAACACATGTGGAACTGACAATATATCCTCGAATATTCTGAAGAACTGTAACTCGAAGTCCGGTATAACGACGAGGTTAAATTGCATTTAATTATGCAATCTATCAATTTTCTTATAACTTTTACATCGAATTCGTAATCAGCGACCTCGAAAACCCCCGAGTAGCTGTTTTAAACTGATTTCAGACAATATTAAAGAAATGAAGAAAAAAGTGCATAATAAAATGCATTCTCAAATGTATATAAATGCAAGATAGATATTTTTTTAAATCATTTTGATGTCAGATTCACAATCAGGGACCTTGAAACCCTCTACTACAAATTTTGAAGCACTTACACGCAATATTCAGGAAGTTCATTAAAAAGTGCACTAAAATGCACTTAAAAAATTTGTGCATCAAATCCACAGGTCAAGCATAAGTAACAAAGTTTACAAATACCTTCTTTAAAAGAATGCAAAAAACCGCTAAGCTCTATCAATCCACGTAAAGCTTTTCCTAAGTTTTGTGAAAATCGGCCTAAATACAACGTACTCATGGAGTAAGAATAGTAGTCTGGGATATTTTTGTATTTTTTGAATTTACAACATTTATTTTTTATTTTCATTAAGATAAATTAAATCTTTACTATACCATTCAGGATACTCCGAAATCCTCTGCGTGGCACATGGTACAAACATGTCTATGAATTGAAACAATATTTCAAAAAACTGAACTGTTTCGTTTATGGGGAGATGATTTATAGTAATACTCAATTCATATTTATTTTTGTATCTGTTTGATAATGCCATTATTCCGCCTATTCTATTTAAATAAAAAATCTAAGCTTAATTCAATCAAATTTCGCATGTCTAACATATTTAGATTTGGTTTTTTGGACAATTGCTCCGATGTCGTCGGAGAGCGCAGCAGCATGACAAAGTTTTAATAATTTAATAAAACTTCAACATTTTCATCATTAACTGTAATCAATATTAACCCTTTCAAATTATGTGTTTTATTGCATTGAATGTTTTATATAGGTACTTATGTTCATCTATTATTCGTATGTATATCTCTTATTAACCACTAAGAGCTGCCGTGATCTACACTGTAATGTATCAACAGTAAAATGGAACAAATAAATGTATCTACTCGTATTTATCTACGGTACCCCCACCCTAGTGTAGATTCACTTTAATAATACATGTGTTCAAGGGCAAGGAAAATCAAATGTGTGTACGAAGAAGGAATATCAATCAATCTATTACATTTCAAATAACCTAACCTAGAATTACCATTACCAAAAAGATATAAAAATCAAAAAACTAACCTCGTCCCTTAGTTTCGAAATCGGAAAACAAAATGCATTACCTACCGACATGTCAACCAACTAGGCCACAACCGCCGATGCAGGTTGAATATAGAATTCGTCATATCAACAGGCAATTCGTTCTCCGCTAAGAGCATATATTAACTATACTCTTGAGAGGTACGAGACCTATAGGCTCTCGTCATTTTCAGCTTGTGTATAGGCGGTTTTGTCCTGAAACGACAAACGAATAGTTGGCACAAAGCTACCCCATCGATGTGGGGAATTGTTATACATAATTTTGGAAAAATTACTGGAAGTTTCTTAGTCATTTTCACTCAGTAAAATCAAAATTTCAAAGTTTTTGTTGTCTATATATCAGGCAGGTATATTGTTTGAAAATCATATAAATGTACACACAGCCATTGATCGGTACCTAAAATATCGAATGTAAACATAAATTGAATACTTTATAATAAAATTCAACCTAATAAACTATTGTTATTCAACATCAAATGTTGACTATGTAGATAGAAATTAATCTAATTATGAACAAAACAAAATTATTGAAGGTGTCAACATCAATTACTTCACACGCAGTTTTTTGTTGTTATTCGAAATCAATGGATTATCCAAAAATTACAGTCAAAATTGGATAGCAGAAGGATACCCGTGATTTGTGAAGTACTAGCGTGGAAGATGGCAGGGTGGCAGAAATCGGCTGATTGAATATAACAGTAATGTGCAGTTGAAATCGACCATTACATCAACCCAAAATTGTTTATTTCGAACTCCCAATAACTAAAATAAACTGTTCGTACCGATATCGGAATTTCGTGGACTTCCGGAGATCGTCCTCTCCTCAAATGAAACATTGCGCACTTGTCCAATCCCAACTCTATGCCTACGCCATCATTTTGGAACACTTGTTTTGCCATTACATCAGGCACACGACAAGTCTGTTTTTCTCATGATTGCAATATTCACATCAATAATATCTTTCATGTTTCTTGATGTAATAACCACATTTGAATATCTAAATCAACAAGTCTTCCTGTACATTCACATTTATATAATTCCACTTCTGATTTCTGCATGTTTACACATGATGTGTCTTTTTAAATTTGTCACCAGAGTGCTTTCATACTCACAATACTCGCACTTGTGTAAGTTTTCTCTTGTGTGTTTAGAGCTGATGTGCCTTTTTAAAGATGACTTATTGGGACTTTTATAAACGCAATACTGACACTTGTGTAACTTCTCTCTTGTGTGTATAGCATTGATGTGACTTTTTAAAGTTTTGGTATAAGGGCTTTCATAATCGCAATACTCACACTTGTGTATCTTCTCTCTTGTGTGTTTAGAGCTGATGTGAAGTTTTAAAGCTATCATCTGAGGGCTTCCATAATTGCAATATTCACACTTGTGTATCTTCTCTCTTGTGTGTTTAGAGTTGATGTGACTTTTTAGACCTGAACTATAAGGGGTTTCATAATCGCAATACCCACACTTGTTTATCTTTTCTCTCGTGTGTTTAGAGTTGATGTGAAGTTTTAAAGCTGTCATCTGAGAGCTTCCATAATTGCAATATTCACACTTGTGTAACTTCTCTCTCGTGTGTACAGCATTGATGTGCCTTTTTAAAGTTTGGGTATGAGGGCTTTTATAATCGCAATACTCACACTTGTGTAACTTCTCTCTTGTGTGTATAGAGTTGATGTGACTGTTTAAATTTACCTTCTTGGGACTTTTATAATTGCAATACTGACACTTGTGTAACTTCTCTCTCGTGTGTATAGCGTTGATGTGCCTTTTTAAAGTTTGGGTATGAGGGCTTTTATAATCGCAATACTCACACTTGTGTAACTTCTCTCTTGTGTGTATAGAGTTGATGTGACTGTTTAAATTTACCTTCTTGGGACTTTTATAATCGCAATACTGACACTTGTGTAACTTCTCTCTCATGTGTATAGCGTTGATGTGCCTTTTTAAAGTTTTGGTATAAGGGCTTTCATAATCACAATACTCACACTTGTGTAACTTCTCTTTTGTGTGTATAGAGTTGATGTGACTGTTTAAATTCGCCTTCTCAGAGCTTTGATAATGGCAATATGAACACTTGTGTATCTTCTTTCGTGTGTGTATAGAGTTCATGTGACGTTTTAAAGCTGAACTATAACGACTTGCCAAATCGCAATATTTATTTTTATATATGCCTTTCCCATTGACATTAGATTTTAAAGTATTTCCACTTGTGTTACTGGTGGGAGATACCAACTTAGACGATGGAATGCTTTGATAAGCGGTACATTCATATTCACTGTTACATGCAACCATGACATCACAATTATACCCACCATTTCGGCATTCCAATAACTTTTTTCTATCTGGAAATCCGATAGAACTATCTAAGCCCTTGTCGTCTGAACAGTTAAAGTTTTCATGGCCATCTTCGTTTATATCTCCATCATCTTTCATATATTTATATGGCAGATCGTCCAATTCCTCATCTACACAGCACTCCTCGATTCTGAAAATGAAAGGGTCAAATAATATTTGTACTTGTTCAATCCCCCAATAAGACCAATGTACATTGTATTAGTGAGTGGGCCTAGTCAATCAATTTCGCATAAATCGATCTCAAAAATACTGAAGTAGTATTTCAGTTACCAAGTAGCCATCAGACTAAAAAACTCCGATGATGATTTTATTGAAAAGGGTACATATGAACTCCGTCTGGTGGTTGGCATTTAATCCCTTACGAAAATTTGGTATAGCGAAATTTCGCCCCAGTCTAGTTTCTAATAAAGAGATTAAGGGTTTAAGATCCAACCTAAAAACAGGTAAGGGTTTTGAACCTCAATAGTTAACACGTAGTAAGCAACTAGAATCTACGAATAAAGATATGAGTAAAAGGCAATCTTATGATTTAACTATAGTTAAACACTGTTTAAGTTCGATTACACAAGAAATTAATATTAATTCCATTACTAGGAAATTTTGATGTGATGATGACGCGATCCATTAAAGTTGTACTGTCCGGTCCTGGTGATGTTCTCATTTTAAGATATAAGAAGAAATATAATTCAGTGGCAAACATTTTTGCTGATTCAAACAATTATGCAACATCTAAAGAGTTTGCAGATTTAACTAAAAAAGCCACAGAACAAAGGAGAAGTTAACAAAACCATCAGATGTATAAGCAACATCCCAAAAATTGTTCCTATGTTAAAAAAACTAGTACTCAACGTGAAAGCCCTTTTTTTTTGATATATTTTGCCAAAATTTTGTTGGATTACGTACCAAAACAAATTTTACATGAATCTCTAAACTTAACTCATGATATTTGTAACTGAATCTAATGACTCTTATCACATTGTCGCAATGCAAATCTGATATAACACGGTCGCAGTACTGAAACTAACTTAATCCTCTATGGTGACTATAAATTCTTCTCTACAGAACATAAATCAAGTTGACTCAATCTATTTAGGTTTCCAAAAAGCGTTTGATTGGTTGATCACAACATTTTATTAGCTAAATTGAAAGCTTTACTGTCTGTATAAAAAACTCATTTTCTTGTGAAATCATTGTATCATCTGGTGTTCTTCATGCTAGCCATTTAACACCAATCGTGTTTTTATTAATTATCAACGACGTTTCAACCCTTCTTTTCTGTAATTTTAAAGTTTGCGGCTGACCTTAAGTTATATTTATCAATAGAAAACATTTCTGATTGTAGCAAAATGTAATTAGATTTGAATTCGCTTTACTCATGGTGTAAGAAAAATAACATGTTCCTAAATACATATAACTAATAAAGGTGTGACAATGGACTATAGCCTTAGATATAACATTCACATAGAAAATATTGTAAATCGTTGTTTTAGAATGTATGGATTTATCAAAAAATAATGTCAGAATTTTACTAATACTATGTCTATAATAAGCTTGTTTAATAGTTTAGTTCAACCGATACTGGAATATTGCTGTATAATCTGGAAACCGTATTTACAACTCCACATAAATTGCAGTAAAAGAGTTCAACAAAAATGTTCTAACTACTTATTATTTAAACTAAACATTAATAAAAATGAAAAAATACTTTTGGGAGAAATTAAATGGTGGAGGTGCTGTAATAATAAGTGCAAGTCACATTTAAAAACTCTATTGTCTAATACAATATTGGAACCTAGTGATGAACATAATCACAAACCAGAAACAATAAGTGAGTTGAATAGACAGAAACTCAGTATTGGTTTATAAAGATGTGCAGTTGAAGATATTTCTGAAAAACCAAGAAATTATTGAATCGATAGTTACAGAAAGGAGATTATGAAACATTGTCTGTAGACAATGTGGCGCATAAGGCAAAACATTTACAATAGAAAAATGATAATGCAAAATATACCCTCCAATCAAGATGTACATGAGACTTTGAATACTATTAACGTAATTACCAATGAAGGAGAGCCTTATTTACTTAGGAGTGGATCAAGTGAAAAATTTTATAGCATTTTCGTATTTGCAATTTTTCTACTTTGTAGATGGGATTTCAATGCTGCACAAAACATGTTTCAGATCATATTCGCTACAGGCACCTATATCATTTTTGTTTTTTTAAACAATAAACATTTCGATATATTTATTTGTAAGCTTGCTTATAAAAAATTAACATAGGGACAAATGGTTATGTTCCTTTATTATAAATATTTTGAACAGCCAAATGATAAACTGATAATATATTAAGATGTACTTATTAAAGTTGACTGGCTTAATTTTTTAATAAAATGCAAGTATTTAGCTAATTTAAAAAGTTTTCTGAAAATATAGAAAAAGAATATTATCATTCCATATAAAAACAGATTTGTAGTTTTATTTAAATACAACAATGACACATTTCAAAAATGTATAACTTTTCATATTTTGGTACAATAAATCAGCAAAAATAAATTCAAAAGTAACATGTGAAAAATTCTACATTTCTTGATTTTAAATTGTTCATTTTCTCAACAAGATATAATTTTAGTTGGCACCATTACAGCCGGTATAGCGATTGTTTTTGTTATACATAGGTTATTCGAGAAAAAACTTTTTTCATCACAAGCAGAACCAATTATGAAAATTAATTGTTTAAAAATATGCCATGCCCCTTCTATATGTACAAGAGGTGGTAGATTATTCTCAATGTAAATTCAGACTAAGAAAATTTAAATATTGATCCCTTATTTACTAACTTACTTTATCTTGAATTCCTCATTAATTTCCTTCACATCCATGTACCCCGGAATATTTTCGTATTTAATTTCAATCTGATCTTCGCAATCTGGATCATTCTTCAAGGTTGTTAACATGTTAAGTGATTGTTTCTATCAAAGGGGTCCACGGTTAATAAAATAAAAATACAAACCGTACTAATCTTAATATTATAATATTAATCGGAGCAGAAATATTTTTACTATACTGTAACCACGGACCACGGTCGTAGATAACTCTACTACCGAGTTATCTATGTACATATACGACCGTGACTGTAACCTCCACGGAACCATATATATTATATATACATATATATAATATCTATGCACGGAACCAGAACAAATGTAACATTCATAGATCAAATGTAAAACTGAACACAACTGTAACCTGAGGCCACGGTCGTATACGACCGTGCCTCAGGCCATTGAGTTAGAATATATCCTCATTGCCTCAGACTACAGTGACTATACAAAAGTCACTGTACCTCAAAGTCCTCAAACCAAAGGTAAGATAAGGTAATATAAATGATATAGAATCGATGGTAGAAACCTTATTTATCATATTAATATGATTAAATGTATGACGTTCCTTGTCACTTTTGCGGTAAACTCCAGTTCCTCGGGCGCCAGATTTTTCTAAAAATTTACTTCTCCTTGGAGCTGGATTAGATATCGATGAGGTGCTGACCTTCTGATGCTAATATAGGTACCATATTTTATACGAATACCAATCTCCGGAATCAATACTAAAGGCACGAATCTCTTGAAACGATTCTTCGTCGATAGCGGTCTGATACGATTAATACGAATATGAAACTCCGGGATGCAATGTGGTGTTGATGCGAAAGATAATTGAGATAAACAAATCAGAATCATTTATTATATTTTATTAGGAAATAAATATATAAATATAAAACTTAACAAGGGGAATAGGACCTAGGTAATATAAAATAAAATGAAGTAAATCTCTGATTCTTGTGTTGAATAAGTAGGACTTATAGTAACAAAAAACAACACTGAATAACAAAATAGAATGGATAAAAACTATACTACTACACGAAATGAATAATGAATTATACAGTGATTAGTAATGTGACAAAGCCGACATCTCACAAGCGGCGCGGCGGAGCGATCGGTACAGGTCGACGCTGGCGAATGGCGATACGAAATGTACGATACGAATCTCTTAGTACGAATCTTTTCTTGGTACGGATTCGTTTGATAAGAATCCCTGAAAAGAGTCGAATCGCCCATCTCTAATCTAAATAGCTTGAGGCTTCTTTCAACTCTACTGGAACTATGCAATCCACAGATCAATCAATAGGTAATTTGTGGTGCAATCACCATATGAATCTAGATCTCTATGGCAATCACTGCAATTTTATGGAATTTATTTTCGTCGTACACGTTCACGTAGTGACAAATTAAATTATCAGAATCTCCATTTATGATTCTGAGGTATTTTTTTTACCAGGTCTATTAAAATATAATGTTTCAAAAAAGATGAGTTTATATCTGCAGTTTTTCTTAATAAAGTCGGCATGATATACGAGCCTGAAACGATAGGAAGTAATAATTTGGTAATATAGAAGTCATAAAATCGAACAGCATTCTTCTCTTTTCAATTTCATGTTTTATGTAATCTAGGGTTAACAATAATGTTTCTTAATTCGATTCTTCTTGCGAATTTCTAAACATGTGTCATGTGTCCATGTCCCAAAAACAAAATGACATTTAGAAATAATTCTCTGTGAGCAATCAAACAAATGGTTCGATGAGCCTGTGTTATAAAATGGTGATGCTACTACTCCCTGCCATTTTACTTTGGTTTTCAAAGTGACACATGTGAGTCGTCAGTGTTGTGAGATTCATCAACTTATTTGGATGCTTTAGTTCTCATTGGAATAAGTTGAAAATATATTATTCATATAATACACTCGAACAATGATTGCGAAACTGTTTGTAATGTGTTGATCTCTAAATATGTTCTATAGTTGAATTGGAAGTGGTGATATTGATCTGTTGTCGAATTACAAACATACAAGAGTACCTACATAAGTAAAAGCAGAATGTCTTATCCTGGTCGTCCACCTATAATGCAAGGCCTATCGATGGCGTATATGCCCATGCCCGGACCTGCTCCTCCTTTAATGCAAACTGTTATGCCCATTCAACATGTAAGTATGAACCCCACATAATGTGCAATGATAACAAATTATATTTGTATCCATAGATGGTACCTATACAGGTGACCAGTGCAACCCAGATTAGAGCTTTTCCAAAACTCAATCCCAATCGAGATCAATTGAAACAAATACAAGGGCCGGCAGTTACAGTATTTGTGGGTGAGTTTGTGTTGTATCTTGATGCATCTTCTCTGTTCAGCATGCCTTGTTCGGGTACAAATAATAAAAACAAAATTTACTTATGACTAACAGTTTAATTTTTCTGAAACTGGCTAATTATACAGGTTACCATTTTTTGGAAATATTGGACAAGCTAATGTGTCTTTTGGAATGGTACACAAATTGACTTTTATTTGACTCATTTCTGCTTCTTTCAAAAAGTTGTTTCATTATATTACACTATGACATTTTCTAGGTAACATTACTGAAAGAGCCCCTGATGCTATGATTAGGCAAATATTAGCCACATGTGGTCATGTAATTAGTTGGAAAAAAGTAAAAGCATTTGGATTCTGTGAACTGGCAGGTCCAGATGCATGTTTAAGAGCAGTTCGGCTTTTACATGATCTTATGGTTGGGGATAAACGATTAGTAGCTAAAGTAGATGCTAAAACTAAAACAGTTTTGGACGACTATAAAGGTAAGTTTCCTCCAAATAAAGTTACTTTCTTGAGAGAGTTTTAACCTGTTAGCTCCTGCCTTATTTTCATTCTTTGATATTTATTTTCAGCTGAAAGGAGGAAAAAAGAAAGAGGTTCATCACCTCTACAAGATGAACTAGAAGAAGAGGAATTGGATGAAGAAACGCTTGCTCTAGATGCAGTAGCTGTTGAACGAATTAAGCAAATACTCGTAGAATATCAGGAAGAAATGAACAATTATGAGTTGAAGAGGGAAGGTAAGTTAGTTTGAATGATGTGGGGCACAAATTACATTTGGTATTTCTTGCCACTGTTTCCAAATCATGGACTATAAAGAATGAATGAGTGATACAATTATAGATTATTTTTATATTTATTCATATATTATTAACCAGAAAAAGTTATACAGTAATTATTTCATTATTCGTATCTTACAATGGTAAGCTTTGTTTATGTATATAGGCTGATTATTACAAACGAAGTTGAAACTGGGAAAACTTGAAACAGAGGGAGTAACCACTCAACATTTTTGTGTCCTCACCATTTCACAATCATTAAATAGTATTTAACACTATTATATAAACATTTCACACCAATTCAAACCATTTTACAAGCATTTCACACCATTACACAAGCATTTGTAACTATTACATTTCATAACACTTTTCCATAACTTTTCAAGTATTACATAACATTTTAGTCTATTATTCTCAATTTTACTACAATTTTATAAAAATCTCAGGACTACTTCATACTTTTCAAAAATAAATTGAAAATTAAAATTTTAACTTTGGAAATTTATTAAAAAAGTTTTGACAAATATAATACATTACACAATGCAATGTTTAGTTTGAAATAATTTAAATGCATAAAACATATAATAACTATCATCATGAATATACTACTTGTTGCACATAAACTAACTTTAACTTTAAATAACCTTAACTTAACTTTAGCTTAGATAATGAAATAGAACAAATGACTAAACAATAGCACAATAAAATACTGAAAATTAAATATTCATTGAATATTATATTGCTGCAAATCCTCAATAAAACTATGTTGGCATCTCATCATTTATATTGTAAAAATATTATATAGCCAACAATCTGCTGTGCTAAAATACATTTTATATCACAAATATTTACTGATGTTATGTCATGCTGTTCAGGAAATATTAAAGTATTATCTCAATGTAAGTGCCTTTTCAGTTTCTTTCCATCCCAAATAAATAAATCCAATCTAATCTAGGTTTATTTTTTTTGTTGGCAAATTCTGCAACAATGAAATTTTCTGCAGATGGCAATTTGTGCACATAGTCTTTCAAAATAACCTCAGGCATACTTAGAATCAAAATTTACGCTTTCGAATATTTAAATAATCGAGTACATATTATCCTTCCATGATATTTAATTATTACCTGGTAATTTTTTGTTTCTTGGTCCTGTGGTCATTATTCATAATTCTGCGTATTCTAGAATGTACCATTTGTAATTGTGAGAGCGGGAATAGTATATTTATATTGGCAAATGTTGAAGTATTGATGAATTTCAAATCAAACAGCAGTTAGAATATTTTCGGTCAGTTTGTGCCAAATCCTGCATCATTGGTAGCAGCTGTACATTTTTAATATTGTTTTTGTTTTATTATTTTGCCGGATATGTAAATAAAATCTAGTATTAATACTATTTGAATAATTCATTTGTCTTTTGCTCTATTTCCTTTTTGAAAATTGCATATTCACCTAGAGTTATTTCATTTTATTTGGAATTTTTTTTTGTTACTCCAGAACAATTCACATTTTTGTCAATTCTGTTATCTGATTGAGCTAAGTCGACTTCTTTGACTCCCTGCATCCTATCACTGCTTAAGTGCCTATAATTTTTGCTTAAAAGGTAATATATTGAAGATTTTCTCACCATATACTTTTTTCCTAGAGTATTTTTCACCACAGTGAATGGACTGGTTTCACTTAGCTGCTTATTGTTGAGAGAACATTCTCGTAATTCTAACTTGCCAGTAACAAAACGCAAAGTAGTCTTGATTTTCAATTTCATTCATGAATTTGTTGATTTCTAGAGATTAGTTCATTGTCTCCGATACTACGTACCCCCAATAGCAAAGTGTCTAGTTAGAACTGGTGTTAGGCTTGACATTGCTCATTAATATTGCGCATGCCATAAGTTTAGTCGACTGTATCTAGCCAGATATCAGTCTTCAAACTTTGTACACCTGTTTATTTGTTAGTATTTTACGTCAATATAACAAGTATTTCACACTATTACACGAACATTTCACAAAATTACACAGTCATTTCATTACATAATAATTTCACATAATTACACACAATTTTACAAGTCATTCATACCATTTCATAATCAGTTGTCCCAACTATTTTAGAAGTGGTTACCCCCTTGCTTGAAACTAACAAAATATGCTATAACTTGAAAATTATATTTAAATGATTTGTAACTGTATAAATCCATTAAATTTATTAATTACACTTAAATTTAAGAAATCTTAATACACCCTAAAATTATATTAAAGTGATATTACTCAATCAAGAATCATACATTTTCGCTTCCCTCACTGAAATAGTATATGAAATGCCTCATTTTTTGAAATGAGTGGGATGTTTGAGTGAAAAAGTAATCAATCTCGGTCGGAATCACAATGATACTGGCAGCATATTTATTTACATGAACTAATATACTAATACCTAACTTTCTGTTTTAACCAGAGGAAGAGATAAAAAAAGCTAACAGGGTTTTAGAAGAAGCTGATGTAGAAGAAGAAAAACGGGATTTGATAACTAGAGAAATTGGAAAGTTTCGGGAGATCATGAAAGTAAGTACCATGTTATAGACAAGTATCAGAATTTTCCAAATTCAATCAATTACCATGTCCTTCAGTTGAATTAATAGAAATTATTTAGTCATTGAGCTATTTCAAATTGGGGATAACTTCTCATTAAATACAAAGTGACATATTGAAATTCATTAAAGTTCTAAGACAACTTTTACCCGGAAACTAGGACAAGGGGTTTTACATAATTAATTAAGTGGGCTAATAGACATTAAGTTGCGCTCATATGGTGCTTGAAACCAAACAGGCAAATGGAAACAGCGCAGTCCATCCTAGGTTCGGCCCGTGGCGCCGCTGGTGAGTAATGTGACCCAACAATTATATTCACTTGTATTTTCAATTCACATACGTTTATATTCGATAAATACGAACTGTGTATTCTTCATAGATGTATATTTGAATATTCAATACAAGGAACGGTTGTTCTGTATTTGAACACTTGGACAAAATAGCTATCCTTAGTAAGTTACACTTCATTTAAATTGAATACAGTTGCTACATCTATTATTGCCTTTATGGTATGTTTGTTAATCATTTTCTGGCTTATCCACTTGACATCACATATAGTCTAATTTTGAAGTATCATATTCAGCCACTGTAGAATTACTTCAATAGTAATAATATATCCAACAATTCTATCACAATTTGGCAACGAAAATGTTCCAAAAGAGTTGAAAATACAAAAACTGCTCCTTATTCTGACCTCAACTGATCGACATTCTATGAAATTAGGTACTTTTGTTTCGTATGCTGTTGTATGCTTGATTGGAGAATTCTACATTTAAAATGCTCGATCATGCTATGACCGATATTAGATAGACAGAGAGAAGACCGCACAACAACTATCACATTCACAATGTGGTCACTCTTATCGTGTTTACAATTGTTCCCTTTTAATTCTTGTCAATGATTTGTTGTTTTGCTTGAATAAGGTCAAGTAGGGTGTAAAGATTTTACTTTCATTGAAATGTTCATATATCTATATCTATGGTTTCGGCGTTTACGTAGTGTAAATTCATAATACTTCAGAAGTTGGAGAATAAAACTCAAATTTTACACAAAACTTTTAACATTTAATTTAAAAATGCTGACAAATTGTTTCACCACACTGTGGCATTATCAAAGCGAGGAGTTATCAACTAAAGCTAAATCTAAAAATATGTCCTTAAATATCAGGGATCAGAATGTGGTGCAAATTGAGGGCCACAGTGTGGTGAAACAATTTGTCAGCATTTTTAAATTAAATGTTAAAAGTTTTGTGTAAAATTTGAGTTTTATTCTCCAACTTCTGAAGTTCATATATCTGGTCATGTTTTCAATCGACGATACCCCAGGTTTGTCACACAGCACTGACAATAACGCAATTAATAAGTGACATAGACAAGAAGGAAATACTAAATTTAGTAAATATATGAATTGAATTAACTAAGTATTAACATGAGCCAAACTATTTTCGATTGACAAATAGGCGTATATATTTTAGGTTGATACATACATACTTACTTGAGTATTTACCTAGACATGTGGCGAACATTAACACAAAAATATCTTAATTTGTTTAAAATCAGAATAAAAACGTTTACTGTAAAACAACAAATGATCTATCCTAATATAATAATTTGAATGTCCTACCACAATTTGGCCAAGCAGAGAATATAGCAAAAAAGATGAATCAATTCAATCAGGAGAAGTTTATTTGGTCAACATTTAGTTAGTTTAGTTTATGCACTACATTGGCAGCACGATGCAAGAGTGTTAGTTTTGGTGTAAATAACTTAATAAAAATGTCCTAAACCCAATTTATCCGCAGATTAATAATAATACCAAATCAAATTTCGCATGTCTAACATATTTAGGTAGACATTCACAAAAAAACTTTGATAAACCAGAATAAAAACAACAAATAATCGATACTTGTATATTAATATATAATAATATAATTCAAAATCTAATAAGGTAAATTAAAGATCAGGAGTTTACAGACTGAGGTGTGATAACTGTAATAACTCAATATTGTAGAACAGAAGAAATTTTAAAACGTTCAAAAACAGTAGTAACATTAATTAAATGACCAAATTGATAATTCACAACTAGTCAATAATGTTGTAAATAAACTCACCCAAACCATTGTCTACCCCATATCAAAATTTGTACCACATTCAGTTTGATTTCTAATATTTAAGGACATAATTTTAGATTTAGCTTCAGCGTGTGGTGAAACACTGTGGATACACTATAGCACAATTTGCAATTGCAACTCGATATTGAATAAAAGAAATTTATCATGGATGTGAAAGTAGATTTATTAATTAGTGTTATAAAACAACTTAGAATGATTGAAATTGCTAAGGCTAATGTACGATCGTTACGATGTCAGCTTATTATATCTTTCCTCTAACTCAGAAGAGCTGCGCATGTACAAGACTTTGCATTCGCGGCGTGTACCATGATGTATAATACATGTGCTTTCTTGAATGTGTGCTACTATACCAACAAACTGACAGTGACAAGTGATAAATCTATAATCTATCTTATAAATGAACGAATGACGCATATGGGCAGTGACAAACGTACTATCTTTATTTCACAGGCCGTTCTCTTCTCACAGGCGAGAATAGGACGCTAGCAATATAGAAGTACTATTTACGAAATTTACTGGGGAAATAAACAAAATTAGACTAGCCCTTCAGTTATCTCTGTCAACCAATCATCTGTTTGTATTGGAGGGTTTAAGTTGGTTAAATTTTAGAACTTGCATTTTATGGAGAATACACGTTTTATTTAATATACATTTCGAGCATTTTAATTATCTTAAGATGGAATGTTCTCCAAAAACAGTTTAGGTTTTTATGTCGCAGTGTAATCCACAAGCAACTTGAAAATACTTCAATATCTTTTCAAATTTTTCTAGAAAAATCAAATAGATTGGGTTTTAACAAGAGACAAGTTAATCACATTTTGAATACTTAAAAGGAGATTATGGGTAGTATGAGTAAATGTTATATTAAATTAAAGTACCAGAACTTGCTTCAACTTCTGCCTATTTTCATGTTAAATTCACCAGGTGGTTTGTGAGGGAAGGAATATTACTGGTATCTACTGCCATCTATTAACCAAAATTGAACTCGATGTGTAGTAGTTGGGATGATTAACTCTGAGCAGTACCCAGACTATCTGTAAGTTCCTTTTGGATCATGTTACACCAAATTTGAAATAGCAGCTTGAAACTCATGATCTAAGAATGTATTATGTGTAACTCTCCAGACTCTCAACATTGCATCCCATTTGTTGAAAACAAATGTTTCCAGGTTTGAACCAATAAGATATTTTTTATAGAAAGCAGGAATATGAAAAATAATGATAAGGTAATTTTAATCATTGAATTTGCAATTGTTAAAGGGGAACTTGTTTCTTGGTATACCTACTTTATTTGAGACCACAAAATTCCTTTCCGGAACAATCGATGAGAGTTGTCATTAATTTTCAGAAGCTTGAAGTGATATCTGTAGAACAAAGTTAATTTTAAATTTAAAGTTAGTTGTTTTCTCTATCGAAAAAGAACAGAACTGAGAATGTTTCAGATAATAATCTTTCACCGTATAGATTTTATAATGGAATATTAAATATTATATATGAAGCTGTCTTGAAGATTTCTATTTCAAGCTGAACTTAAGAGATGTTAGAAGGGTAGATTATTCCATTTTCCCTTAAGAGTTTCTACAATAATGTTCAATACATTTTTATTTAAATTTCTTGACTTCAACAATCAGGATCACATTATATCCAATAGTCCAAAGGTTCTTGCAACTTTATTAATAGAAAATGGCTTAGCCTTACAGCATCAAATTTGTAATTTTATTGTCTCACAACTTGCTTCTGATATAGTTGTTTATACTTAATGAATGAGGTTAGGAAATTCTCTTACAATTCATGTGTTAAGGCCATAGCAGATAATGGCTGTATTATTGAAGAATATCATGACCCTATAATCTCACATTGTTATATGTACTACTGTCTAAGGAAATCAATTCCAATTGTAAATATTTGGATGACTTGTAGTTCAATTCTGATCTGTTTGAACTTGAACATAATAAATGGAGATTTCTGCAACATCAGCAAATTTCTAAGTAATGTCAATAAATTAGAACTTCATATCATGAGTTTAGAAATCTTTTAACAACTTTATATGTAAAAATTCTACATTTCCATATAATCGAAATAGTGTGTGATTTAGAAATGAAATACCTACTTTTAAAGTAAGAAATTTACACCGGCTTTAAACTACGTATGTGATTTGAAAAATATCTATTTTTAATATTGACGTAAATAACCACAAAGTAGTCTGTTGTTACTTTTATCTATCAAATTGTAATACTGAAATCTTCTTTAATCCGAACATTAATAGGATCATTCAAAATTATTTTTAAAAGTTTTAAAATGTACCAAACATATTTACAAATTTATATTTTTTTGGTTATTTACGTATTTTATTACAATATAAGTTTTAATTATTATTATACTTTGTAAAATATTTAGTACATTAGATAGCTTTTATCTGCTGCGGTCAGTATTTGTAAGTTACTGCCCGTGGTGTATTAAATTTGTTATCATGAAAAATGCAGAGATGCAGATGGGATGTTCTCCAACGATAGGATAGCGACTTCTATTCAGAGAGTAAGTTACAAATGTACATGTAGAAATTGTCAACATATTTCGTTGTTGTTCGAAAATATTACAAATTTTAACTTATTTTAAAACCAACAATATGTATCATATCCTACGTGAATTTAAGGTTTCCTGCAAATTGATTCGGTAAAAGATTTTTAAGCCATCCAATTTTTAGATTTTGATTAATAATTATTGATTTTGCTGGGAACGGTTTTAGCATACATTTTATGAAAAATTAGTTCAATTAGGTAACTTTCAGTACAATCAACAGGTAAAGATTTAAAAATGATTCTAAATGGATATTATAAATGGCAAACTTGAGAATGGATTCAAACATTTAATATACATAATTATACATAGTATGGAAAAAATAAGCTGTATCATGTGATTAATAGTTATAAAGTCAATATTCCTTGGTAAACTATAAAGTGTAACAACACTAGGGATACACTATAACACTAAATAAGAAATATTCACCCTCATGCACTAAAAATACTGTTAAAGTACCGACGACCTTTCAGTTTCCAATTAGCCACCATCAGAGTAAACTAAATTAGACGTCAAAATGTGCCTGTTTAAATACTATTTGGGGACACAAATGCAAACAATTGGTTACACTCAGCTTGAGATAAATCAGAATTTAGCTTTTTCGTTTATTCATTTCCATCCATTCTAAATGACCTATATATTATATATTACCTCGATATTACATAAAACACAGTACAGATAAATATCTAGATAATTTAGAAGGGATGGAAATGTATAAACGAAAAGGCAATTTATTAAATTCCGATTCATCTCCAGCTGAGGGTAACACCTTGTTTGCATTATTATCCCAAAATAGTATTTAAACTACATTTTGATTTCTAATTTAGTTTACTCTGATGATGGCTACTTGGTAGTCAAAAGGTCCTCAGTACTTTAACAGTATTTTTAATGAATAAGGATGATTATTTCTTATTTATAGTGTCAACATTCCTTAATTCCAAGGCGTTGACCATTCAGAACACAGAGTTTTCCGCATGGATAATCGTCCTTAGCACCATATTTTGGAAAAATATAGAATAACTGTTTTATAAAACCAATAGTAGAACATGTATTCGAAATAATGTATAATCTTCAACTAATTCAGAGTTATGTAGATTGCAATGGTACTCTTATACTATCATAAATCGATAACACATCCAAAAATGCCCCTATTTGATTTTAATTTTGTAACATTTTCGAACAATAAGATAGGAAAAATGAAAATATGAATTTGAAACATTTTTATTTTTAACCCACTAACGTTAAAATTTTTCTAACTTATTACAGAATAGACATTTTAATGTCAAAAGTCCAAAATAAAAAAATGTAGAAACGTTTAAATTGTTACATTAGCTTGGTCTTCAATGGTATGAGAACTTTTTTATTAATATCATTAATTTGAATATCGAAATAATCGATTAATTTTAAAATACTTTATTCTAGAAACAAGAGGAAGCTAAAGAAGTTAACAGAAGGAAGAAAGAGGAGAAGGAAAAGAATAGAGATAATAAGTCTCAATCGCATTCACCCAGTCCAAGAAGAAGGGAAAAAGAAGAAAAAAGTCGCAGACGCTCAAGATCCAGGTAAATTAATTAGTTACAGTGTGCAGAACTTTAGCAACCCTCAATGTCCAGAAGACTATGAACATTTCTAATTAAATCAAGACTACATCAAGTTTCCCATAATTATTGTTTGCTCAATAGGTCTGGTTGAGACAAGGTGTAGCCTAGGAATCACAGGTTGCAAAATGTTGCCAAACTGCCGAAATTCAAATTTTCCTATTATTTCTTGTAAGTGGTACATTCAAATAATGGAAAAATACTTGTTAAAATTAATACGCATTTGTTGACGGTTGATTCAAGACTTGTTTATTGTTTCATCAAATGTAACAAAGTCAAAACAGAACAGACATTAATACATATAAACCACCACAGGATGGCACTTGAAGTAACTTAAAATCGCATTATATTGATTCATAAGAAATAAGTTAATTCCATTCACCTCTGGATAGAATAAATATGGTGCTGGTAAGTTCATGTGTGACATTTGCAAAGCATAAAAATAATAAAAATTATTGTGTCTGTATAAGTTGCAAAAATAGGAGTTTGCATTATACAAAACGTAAAAATTATACAAATTTCGATAATTTTTTTAATCATTTAATAAAAAAAAATAGATTTCATATTTTCATTATATTTTTATGTAGTTGCTAACAATTGAAGCAAAGTTTGATGTCGAATTTTGAAATTATGAAAAACTTTAGTTGTCACATTATTAGATTTAAATCTCCCAAAAAACTCTTTTTATTGAAATGATTTCTATTTATATAATTACAAAGATTTTTATGAATTAATATTTGTAAAAGTTTGTTATAAATACACAGATATTTAAATCTCTAATTGATTCAAATTATAAAATCGTTACAACAAATTTATCATACAAGTGCCTTTATTAAAAAAATTTCATGTTTTCCAATTTGTTACAAATGATCTTAGCAGAACAATTTTCATTGTACATGGAATAATATTCAAGAATAATGTATTCAATCCAAAAAATAATTCAAAAGTCTCAATTTCCTTGTTGCCTATTTTAGTAGCCTAACTCTTTTATAATACAAATTTCCTTCGATATTTGCATATTCCATTTGTGTGCAATCAAGAGAGTTATATTCTCATTTATCATGTTCAACCTACCCCCTACATTTATCCCCAGTCATAGAAGGAATATGGTTTTGAATTTTTGGAAGAATGTTTTTTAAAAAGGACCTACAATTCTAAAATATTTTCAATCTTCACTTCCAATTACATCGGAAATTGATATCAACTTTGTTATTTTAAATAATAAAACTTTTTTGCATTTTAAGTTTCGTCGTTGAAATTAAGAGTAAGTGATTCTCAACTGTTTTTGATTTAGTACAATTTAAAAAAAAATTATGTATAGCGTTTCCAGGGCCTTAGTTTATTGCGATTATCTTCAAACCTAACTTATAGAAGTTAATGATTTTTTGACAACAACTAACTAACCAAAACAAACGATAATACTGATAATTTTATAACATTACCATACATTCCGGAGACCGCAGAGAAAATTAAGAAATGATTAAAAAAGTATGATATAAATATTGCGCATAAACCTGCTAACTGTGTTGGTAAATATTTTTCAAATCTAAAACCTTAAATACCTATAGATAAACAAACCCACACAGTATGCAAATTAAATTGTTTAAATTGCGATGGGACTTATACAATATTTGCAACAAAGAATGTATGGCCATGAGTATAGTACTAGAATAAAAAATCTATCGCCCTTACTAAACATTGTTTTGATTATAACCATCAATTCGATTACAAAAATGTTTATATTTTAACTAAAGAAACCAATTATTATAGAAGATTTATTCTGGAGACGATTCACATAAAACGTGACTCCAAGTCTGAAAATCATAGAGCAGACTTTTGATCATTAAGTCAGATTTATACTAATTTAATTAATTAAAACCCTTGCAAATTCCTACATGCATTCTTAATAATGTTAAAAGTATATTTTAGGTAGAATTCTCAAATAGCAATATTTCTAATAATGTCTAACAACCTTTTTCTATTATCATAAATCTTGTAACCTGGTTCGAAAAGTAGTCCAGTCGCTCAGCGTGTTAAAAATGTTTTTCCCGCCATTTAAAAGTTGGGGTCGATTTATTTAGATATTGGGGCACCGAAAAAGACCCTGATATTTTTAGGGGCCAACCCCCAGTTGCGAAAAACTGTTTTGAAATATATTTTTTTATATTTTGAAAAGAACAACTAATCGAAAAAAGTTTAGTATGAAAGTTTTAGATGTCATCAAATTGAACAACTTGCCATCAATACTGCGCATGCGCGCTGGGGGTCTTTTGGGCCTCGGGGCCAAAAATAGAGTAAAACTTTGACAATTTTTTTGTCGGTCCCAAGTTATGATAGAGTAATGAAACCTAGCGCAAAAGTTGACCATACATGATGGTAATCCATGTTAAATTTTTGAATTTGGAGAAAAGTGAGGTGAGGTAACAAAAAGGAAAACTCAAAAAATAAGGAAACTACGGGGTTTAGAAGGTCGTGTATGGGCTTAAAATGTTCGTATTAAAAATTCCTATCGAATGATTTATGTCAAACCATTGTCCACTTTATGGACAATTTTTTGACTATCCTAAAACTTGATTTTCAGAGACCCCCTAAAAGTTATAGCAACCAAACTTTGTTCATAAGAATACATTTTTAAATACCTTTATTTTAAGCCCAAGTTTATCAAAATCGGTCCAGCGGAATATGCAATATTAATGTTTTCGACCATAACCTCAAAATTATTCAACTTTTTTTTTCAAACCGTGAATTATTTTAAAGAAGACCCTTTTCCAAATTCGTGGTTCAAATTGAAACTTCCTAGGTTTTATATTACCTATTTTTTCCGAGCGTCCATAAAATGGACAGAAACAGGTTAGAGTGGGGTTGACATATATCATTCGATAGGTATTTTTAATATGAACATTTTAAGCACATACACGACCCTCTAAACCCCGTAGTATCCTTATTTTTCGAGTTTTCCTTTTCGTTACCTCGCCTCACTTTTCTCTAAAAATCAAAAAAAAATTTTTTTAAGAAATTATCATGGATTAACCACATGTATGGTCAACTTTTGCGATAAGTTTCATTACTCTATCATAACTTGGAACCGATAAAAAAATTGTCAAAGTCTTACTCCATTTTTGACCCCAAGGAAAAAAAAACCTCAGCGCGCATGCGCAGTAGGTGTCAAGTTGTTTATTTTGATAATATATAAAACTTTCATTCTAAACTTTTTCCGATGACAGTTGTTTTTTCAAAATATTAAAAAAACTCAATTTCAAAACAGTTTTTCGCAACTGCGAGGAAGCAGGGAGTTGCCCCCCAAAAATGTCAGGATCTTTTTCGGTGCTCCAATATCTATATAAATCGACCCCTAACTTTTAAATGGCGGAAAAAACGTTTTTAAAACGCTGAGCGACTGGCCTAAGTGGATACTTGATGCGTTATATTTTTTGGTTTACGTCGTATCCAAAAATTGCTTGATGACTTCGAATTTTACAAGAAAATTGCTAAGCAGTGAATTCCTGTTACATATTCATATACTTAAAACATTAATGTGTTACAATTTCGATAACTCGTGTTTCGAGTTCGTTTTGGCGATGGACGTGGGCATTGTTAACTGAAATTGGTGCCATAAGGACGCTTCCTGCTGATATAATTAGTTTTAAGAAATCTCGTTTTAGAAATTGATACGTCTTCTGATGATGGTCGTGGGCCCGAAACGTATGTAAAGACGAAAATTATAAACATATGTGTTAGTGTAAGCTATTTCCCGAGAATTTTTATATAATTCATACCTGGGCCAAGAATCATTATTAATTTTCTCAATAAACGTTTTAACAATCAAGCACCTTATATCTTTGTTAATAAGAATCAAATGGTCAATCTGATGTGAAAAAAAATATTGGGTATTATTTATAAAATATTGAAATTTTTACTTTGCCACTTTCATGACGTGCTAAGACTATTTTTCTCATTATTTCAAAATTTTCCTTCACAGTTTCATAACTTATTGAACATTAGTAAGTTGTCAAAAAATCATTGAATTCTATAAATTAGTTTTGAAGATAATCGCAAACGCTATATATTTTTTTATAATCGTATTAACTCAAAAACAGTCTAGAATCAAGGTAGTGTTGTATTATCAGTCCATTCAAAATAACCAAGTTGATATCAACTCCCGGTATAATCCGAAGTGAGGGAAGATTTAAATTATTTTAGAATTCCAGGTCTTTTTGAAAAAAATATTTTGCCAAAAATTCCTTTTAAGTCTGGGTAGTAGGTCTCTAGCCAAATGATTTTTTGTAAAATTAGATAGAACAACTAGTTTATGATTATTCTTCACCCGAAGACTCTAAATTCACGATCACTAGTTCTTAGTCTATTGGTAATTGACTGGTTATGGTGTAATTTAACTAACCGTTGAAAATTAAATCTCCTAATTTATTATTTTGCTCAGGTCTCATGATAGAAGCAGCAGGGAAAAAGACAAAGAAAGAGAACGGGGTACCAGGGACAAAGAACGAGAGAAAGATCGTGACATCCGTGAAAAAGAACGTGACATTCGTGAAAAAGAACGTGACGTTCGGGACGTCCGGGACGTACGTGACAAAGATCGCGATATCCGTGATAAAGATCGCGACGTCCGTGACAAAGATCGAGAGGTACGTGACAAGGATCGCGACATTCGCGAGAAAGAACGTGAAAGAGAAAAGGAGCGCGATAGAGAACGTGAAAGGGAATTGAGAGATCGAGAAAGGGAACGCGAAAGAGAAAGGGAAAGAGAACGTGAACGTGAGCGAGAAGCCAGGGATAGGGATCGAGAACGAGATAGGGAACGTGATAGAGATAGAGAACGAGATCGCGATAGAGAACGGGAGAGAGACAGGGATAGAGATGATAAAAAAAGTACTAAAGATCTACTCAAGGAGAAAGAAATGGAGGAAGAATCGAAAGAAAAGAAAAAAGCTGAAAGAAGGGCTAGAGAAAAGGAAGCAGCTTATCAAGAACGACTGAGGTGAGTGTTTTCAACACTGGTTATTATATCTGGTTTATGGTTGGTGGTACATTTATTGAATAAAAAAAGTTGTTTTTTCTGTTCTTCCCCCACAGCTTATCGTGAGATAATGTTAAATATGCAGAAATTAATACCGGGAAAAAAAATATGAGCGTATAGGAAATTAAATTCAAAGGTGAGTTTCTCTTTCATGCAACTTGATCCGAAATGGCGAATATGACCTAAAAAATTGGCAAAGTTGCAAACAAAAAGTGATGTTTCTTGAATAAGTAAAAAACTATAGCTCGGATCGAAAAAAGTTAAATCAGAAAGTTGTAGGTATCAAATAGATCTATCGATTTGCTTCCATGATAAATATCGATATCTTTCATACTTTTCGAGTTATATTGAAAAAACCGTTCAAAATCGGGGTATCGAGAAGTCGTTAACTATTACGTTTCCATACTTGTTATTTGCTGTACGCAGAGCTGGGCAGTACCCGGGTAAAAATACTGAAAAATGTACTCGAGTACATTTTTTGAGTACCCGATACCCGGTACTCAGTACATTAGAATCAATTGTACTCGGTACCCGGTTCCTCAAATACTCTTTATTAGTACCCGATACCCGCATCACATATTCGAGTACATTATTCTCGGGTACTTAAACAAGATTGATCTTGTCTGAATTTGCCGAGTTTGTTGTAATCGGTTTATTAGTTATTGAGCAGCCAGTGTTCTTTCTTTAAGAAATAAATGGGAAAAATTAAAGCTCCAGTGTATGAGTTCCAATGGTAAATTACTTTTGAGAACATGTATGGATAGCTTAAATAGAAGGTTTTCCGAAATACTTAATTTGGCGTCTGAGCCTGCAATTATTTCTGCAGTTGTTCATCCCAAATTTAAGTTGCGATGGTTTAATGTTTTAAAAACCCCAAAATATTCTCTGGACGCTATAAAGAAGTTGATAATCAGAGCCGCGGAACAACTCATATTTATTGACGATGATGATGGCAAACATGGAGGTTCTAGCGATACAACACCTGATGACTTCTTTGATTTTAATGAACCCGAATCTGAAACATCTAAAAACGTTATGTTTATGAATACCTCTCAACCTGCCACTGAAAAGGAAGCAGTGAAAACATCAAAAATTGAGCTACAGCTATACAAATATCTTGATGACAAAAGGAGCGGAATAAATAGCTTGAACGATTACCCAATAATAAAAAAAATATTTTTGAGGTATAATACTTGTTTACCTTCGTCTGCACCAGTGGAGCGATTATTTTCTTTTGCGTCAATAGTGAACAATCCACGGCGAAATGCCCTCAGCGATTCGAGTTTTGAGAAATTGGTGATAATGAAGGCCAATAAAGTAACGCAATAAGATAACACTTATCAGCTGGTATTTTTAGGATTCTCTTTTTTGTTTTGTTTTTCAGCTATTCTATAATATTATAAACTATTTTGTTTATTTTGCTTTTGCATAACCTAAACATAGATTTTAGGCAAATGTACTTTAAAAGTACCCGGAAAGTTCGGGTACTTATACTCTCGGTACTGTACTCCGAGTACTTTTTAGCAAGTAAAGTACTTGTACTCGTTCCTTAATTATGATATGTACCCGGTACCCGGTATTCGAGTACATTTTCGCAATACCCTGCACAGCTCTGGCTGTACGTATAGTCCATGGCAAGTTTAAAAAGAGATTTTTTTTTTAAATTCAAAATATTGATAATTTTCCGAGACATACAGGTTTTTCAAAAAAAGGCGAGATCTTTTCAGCGGATGGTTCTAGGGTAAAAATTGTGGGCCTATTTTCTTCTTGAAAAGTTGTGCTATAATGTTATTGAAGAAATATAGCGATTTTCCAAATTTTAAGGGTACTTTTTTTAAACATGTTTTTAACAGATAAGTTTTACAATTTTTATTTTAGGGAAATGTCTTTGACGGAAATTGATTCCTGACATTTTTTCACGAATTACCAAAAACATTTTTCATCTACGATCTTCTGGACCAGAGTTAATTTTTTTATTTCAAAAAAATCTGTTAGACGCCATAAACATTTTAGAGAAGTGTACGTTATGAATGTTAAATACCTACATTTTCAATAAAAAAAATGGACATGTTTTATTGATTTATAGTATTAGAAATTGAGTAACAAAGTGAAGCGTACGCGGCTGCCGGAGCGTGCGTTCAAAGTGGCTTGTGCTTGCAAAATCTTCAATATCTCTGCTTTTGGATCACATACAAAAATCGAGATAAACTCGAATATCTTATATATTTTCGCCTTAGAAGCAAAGTAGACATTCTTTTTTACATTTTAATTTGTTTTACTTTAACATCATTAAAATTATTATTTATCATCAAAATCGTATTTTCCTTGTAAAACCTCAAATTTTTTCTTAGTGAATCATACTGATGTTATGCTTGCGGATCTCTAACAATTATTTAATTATTTCAATAAATAATTTTTTATGATACAAAATTAAATAAATGCAACATATTAGAATAAGTTTGAAATTTCATTTATTTACAAAATTATTATAAATTATTTATAAAATCCTTACAATGAAAGTAGCGGTATACAGCAGTCTTATATTAGTTTTCACAAGTGTCGCACAACAAGCATAACGTCAGTATGATTCACTAAGCAAAAAACGGTATTTCCCAGATTAAGTATAAAAGGATTTTTGTACGTGATCCAAAAGCAGAGATATTGAAGATTTTGCAAGCACAAGCCACTTTGAACGCAGAAAAATCAGTTTCCCCCTCTCGGCCGCACGCTCCGGCAGTCGCGTATGCTTCACTTTGTTACTCAATTTCTATTACTATAAATCAATAGAACGTATCCTAGTATTTTTTGATTGAAAATGTAGGTATTTAACATTAACGTCCATAACGTACACTTCTCTAAAATGTTCATTGCGTCTTACAGATTTTTTTGAAATAAAAAAATTATCTGGTCCAGAAGGTCGTAGATGAAACATTTTTTTTTGGTAATTCGTGAAAAAATTTCAGAAATCGATTTCCGAATTTAATTCGAATTGAAGTTTTATCAATTATTATATCTCGATAGAACATACGAGAAGTCAGGTCTACTGACGGTCTGTCTCGTAATTCGATCTCTCTTTCCGGGGCACTGACTTCTAGGCCAGCAAGGAATCAAGCTTAGCAAACGTAAGCACAGTAGTCAGGAGAAGTCCACGTGGAGTTGAAAATAGCCGTCACTTCCTGTTCTTTCGCCTAGTCAGATTCCTATAGGACGTTTTAATAACGTATGGGCCGGGGTCTACCCCCGGTTATTTAAATATAAAATGTTAAATATATTTTTAAGCTTTGCGCGTGGGGTGGCTCCCGCTTCAATGGTTTCATAAAAACTAACTACTTTGAAAAAAACAACAGTTCTTCTCCACCTACTCGTTCGGTAAGTCCAGCCGGTCTATGTCCAAAGGGATAAACCATTGTTTGCATTAATTCAAGTCGTATAAATTTTACTTAGATTCCACACTCAAAATAATTGAAATATTTTTAATATCTTTTTATTGTTGTTGAGATAATGGATCTATAAAGTAATGAAGTAATTTTCCAGTTAAGTCAAGTAGAACCATAATCCTGGTTAATTTTTGTTCCTAAGATCATATTTTTTTGAAATCAAAATATCCTGTTTATTATCAGATTAAATTCAATCAACCCGATTGAATTTAAATTAATTTATGAAGTTCTATCCATCTAATCTGTGCTCATATAAATCAACGAAGAAATTATTTAAATTCAACCTACGTTAAATTTTGCTTGTAGTATTGTAAAAGAAAGAAACCCGGACCTGTAGGTAGCTTGCGTAGGGTAGTTTGGAGTATTGAATTGACTCATAGTTAGAACTCAGTTGTGTAGCAAAATTAAACGTAGTATTTGTGCAATAAGGGTTATGTATTCCTAGGAGTGAAGCAGCGCTGGACTTGTTCGCGTCTTTTGCGTTTCGCGGAAAGTGTTTGTTCCCTTAAAATCATTTTTGTGACAATTCCGTACATCCATAATTTAATCCGACGTAGAAATCGAGTGTGTAAATTCTCTGTCCCTGGAAAGGGATCAAGACATCGTAGTCAGAAACAGCTTCTAGGTGGGCTGAATTATACACCTAGTGGTAGCAGTTTAAAAGAACCTTAAGGGTACACGGATCAACTAACATCTTTGATACCCGAGCAGGTTCCAACAAACAATTCTCAATTCGTGTAACACGTCGACGAAGTATTAACGCTACCTGAAATAATACCCAGTTGACTATTATAAGTACGAGGTTCAGCAGTGATATAGGCTTTTCAAATCTATTCACTTGCCGGAAAATAAATTAAATCTGAAGTAATTTCAGATTTATCAAATATACGCTCGGCTGACTGTTACAATGAGATCACAGTTAATAGTAGCTGTTACGCGATGATAAATTTATGGCCAGTTAACCAAAGCAGCAAGAGAATTGAAACACTTGTTGGCAATATTTACTTCGAGGACATTTGAAATTAATATGGATATACTAGTCAACATGCAGGACCCAGAGTGTTGAGAGTTAGTTAGGTATGCCTGATGCATTGTGGAATGAACTGTGATGAATTGATTACGTGACTTCCCTCACTTTTGGTAGCAAAATAGCTTACGGACGCTGGGTCAAATGTACCGGGATATCAAAAATTATCTTGGTCAAGGGTGGTTGTGGAATCTAAAACGTATGTCTTAGTTTACGTTTGAAATAATTATGTCACTGTCACACTGACATCATCAATAACCTACAAATTTCATACCTATTTATTTCAGTTGTAAAACAATAATGAACTACAAATTAAAAATGATCTTGGTCAAGGGTGGTTGTGGAATGTAAACGAAATGTTAACTTTGAACCTTTTACAAGGTCGCAATAGCCACAAACGGAGTCGAAAACTGTTTTAAATTGGTTAATTTTCTATAAATCGAATGACGTTCACGTGAGGAGCGCGTAGCTCGCGAGTAAGAAAAGTGCAAATCTTCGGAACATAGAACGTCTTTACGAGGACTTTTCGCATGCAGTTTTCGCTCCATGTCGATAGTTTATGAACGGGGCCAACTAAATAGCATAGTCTCGGGCCCCAAAATGTCGATTAAATAGGAAAATTTAAATAAAATAGAAACAGTTACTCTCAGGTCTCAGCTACGCGCGTCTAACGTGCGACGTACCAAAGGGAATTTTCTAGCTGCTACAATATACCCAAAAGCGGTTAAAAGCTAGCGGCCTATAGCCGAAAACACCTTATTACAACTGGCGCCGGCCGCACGGGGCATAAAACGGCCCCGAATTAACAAGATCGAGGTAAAAAGTATAAACTCTAACTGTCGCGTAGCGAGCTCCTCGAGGCATGTCAAAATGATTACGTTCGTAGCTAATTACATAGGACGTCTGGCGTTCATGCAATTGTGTTTTTATACAATTCGAGCCTTCTAATTTCGATAGGCCACGTGAAAATCCCGGAGTCTAAAGCGCTAGAGACTGCTGGGTGCTATAACATTCGTATAAAATTGCGAAATTTCTCACTTTTAGAAACTTCAAATTAATTAATTTGACACAAGTTTTGATAACATAAAGTAAGACACACGTTTTAGATACAACCACCCTTGACCAAGATAATTTTTGATATCCTGGTATTTACATTTGACCTGTAGAAACAAAATATATTGGGAATAATTTAGAAACAGCTAATGTAAGACGTTGAATTAAACTCTGTTACATTGAAAATGTATCCAAGTGGTTTGCATAATGTGTTCCACAACTCACATGTTTCATGCTGAAACCTGCTGTCAGGTTGATTCTTAATTACATCACATTATAATACAACCATGTGGTCATATGAACTATCAAAATTTGCCACAGAGTAAACACATAAATAGACTGTGGCAAAAGAAACTACATATTCTAGGTTGTCTATTCTTTATCTCTGTTAATTCAGTAGCTTCCCTCTCCCATAAAAACAAAATTCATACCAGCCAAGCAGAGATATGCATCTCCATAAACTTAGTCCAGTACAATTCGGTTGCTATTGAAAGGTCGTAAATATTTTCTCATATGACCCAATTCTAATGAGTTCGAGTCTAAAATTTTAATTTCTCAATGTACTTTATTATATATCTATGGTTTCGGCGTTTACGTAGTGTAAATTCATAATACTTCAGAAGTTGGAGAATAAAACTCAAATTTTTTTTTTTTTTTTTTTTTTTTTTTTTTTTTTTTTTTACACAAAACTTTTAACATTTAATTTAAAAATGCTGACAAATTGTTTCACCACACTGTGGCATTATCAAAGCGAGGAGTTATCAACTAAAGCTAAATCTAAAAATATGACCTTAAATATCAGGGATCAGAATGTGGTGCAAATTGAGGGATGGGGGTGGATAATGGTGGGAGTGTGTTTACAAAATTGTTAACAAGCGGTGAATTATATGTGTCGATTTGATCATTTAATATTACATTATTATTGTTTTTTGCGTGTTTCAAAATTTCTATGGATTCTAATATATTAAGTTTATGTCCTTTTTCCTGAATATGTAGAATATCAGGATTAAGGGTGAAATTGTGGTTATGTTCTAACAGGTGATTTGCGTAATTAGAGTCTTCTTTTTTGAGCCTGTAACTTCTCAAATGTTCATTGAACCTTACGCTGAAACTGCGTCCAGTTTGTCCTATGTACAAAGCACTACAGTCATCACATCTCAGTCTGTAAACTCCAGATTTCTTTAAGTTATCTTTTTTAGATTTCGAGTTATTAATATACGAGCATAGGTTATTTGTTGTTTTAAAGGCGACGTTTTTATTCTGTTTTTTAAGGAATTGAGATATTTTTAGTGAATGTTTACCTAAATATGTTAGACATGTGAAATTTGATTTTGTATTATTATTAATTTGCGGATAAATTATGCTTAAGGCTTTTTTATTGAGTTTATTTTGGAGTATTTTATTGATTATCTTGACATTATAACCGTTATTTTTGGCAATATCTACGATTCTGTTTAATTCTAAATGGAAATTATCTCTACTTAATGGGACATTAATTAATCTATGTATCATACAATTATATGCTGCTAGCTTATGTGATTGTGGATGTAAAGAAGTGTTGTGTATTGTGGTATCTGTGTGGGTGGGCTTGTGATAAATAGCGAAAGAAAAGTAATTATTTGTGTGTGAAATTGTCAGATCTAAAAAGTTTAAGGACTTGTTGTTTTCCATCTCTAATGTGAATTCTATATTTGGGTGTAAGTTGTTGATATAGGTGAGAAAAGAATTTATTTGACGGTTACTGCCTGTATAGCAAGCGATTACGTCGTCAACATAGCGATACCAATATACAAACATGTGCTGAAAATTGGAATTTAAAATCTTAGTTTCCAAGTAATTCATAAATATTTCTGCTAGCAACGGAGATAATGGCGAACCCATGGGGAGTCCGGTGTTCTGTTTGTAATATTTATCGTTAATTGTGAAATAATTTTGGTCTATGCAAAGTGAGATTAAACTTAATATTTCCTGTGTTATTGCCGGTAAAGTATTATTGCGGATTAAAAGATCTTCAATTAGAGTGATGGTCAATTGTGTGGGAATACTTGGAAAAAGGTTCTTGACATCAAAAGATACAAGTTTGATATTTGTCTTTAGTTCTACATCTTTTATTTTTTCTATTAACTGGAAAGAGTTTTTTATACTGTATTTAGGTTTAAAGTTTGTATATGTTGATATTATGTTGACTAACTTTTTCGCTATTTTTTGACAGGGTGCATTGATATATGAACAGACGGGTCTTATGGGAGTATCGTCTTTGTGAATTTTTAATAAACCATAAAGAGAAGGTGGTTGAGGATTCATGTTCATTAAACGAGGCTTTTCATATTCAGTCAAAATATATTGGATATTTTTGAGAGAATTTTTAATATTTGCCTGGAATTTCATTGTAGGGTCTGATTTTAGTTCTATAAATTTTGTTGGATCTAAAAATTGATCAATTTTTTCTAAATATGTAGGTTTATCTATTGCAATTATTGTATTACCTTTGTCGGCTTTAGTGAACACGATATTATTTTTAATTGTCTTTTCATTAAGTATTTTAGCAATTTTAATTTCTGGATTTACGAATTTGCTAGAAGTTAATTTAGTAGAATTTATCAATATATCGCTTGCATTATATTTAATTTTTGTTTCTGACTGTTTGAGTGCAACTTCGGTTTCAACAGTAAGGTTTTCAAAGTGTTTATTATTGGGTTTAAATGGGATATTATATTTAAAGCCTTTGTTAAGTAAATTGATTTCTGACACACTGAAAGTTACTTCTGATAAGTTTACAAATCTACTGTGATAATTGAATTTTTGCTCATCTGCTAGAGAAGTGTTCGGTTTTTTAAACAGAATAAAAACGTCGCCTTTAAAACAACAAATAACCTATGCTCGTATATTAATAACTCGAAATCTAAAAAAGATAACTTAAAGAAATCTGGAGTTTACAGACTGAGATGTGATGACTGTAGTGCTTTGTACATAGGACAAACTGGACGCAGTTTCAGCGTAAGGTTCAATGAACATTTGAGAAGTTACAGGCTCAAAAAAGAAGACTCTAATTACGCAAATCACCTGTTAGAACATAACCACAATTTCACCCTTAATCCTGATATTCTACATATTCAGGAAAAAGGACATAAACTTAATATATTAGAATCCATAGAAATTTTGAAACACGCAAAAAACAATAATAATGTAATATTAAATGATCAAATCGACACATATAATTCACCGCTTGTTAACAATTTTGTAAACACACTCCCACCATTATCCACCCCCATCCCTCAATTTGCACCACATTCTGATCCCTGATATTTAAGGTCATATTTTTAGATTTAGCTTTAGTTGATAACTCCTCGCTTTGATAATGCCACAGTGTGGTGAAACAATTTGTCAGCATTTTTAAATTAAATGTTAAAAGTTTTGTGTAAAATTTGAGTTTTATTCTCCAACTTCTGAAGTACTTTATTATCATGAAACTTGGAATGTTTTTGTATAGTCGAGTTCATTTATTTGTTTAGAGCTTGGGAAACAAGGGAAAGGCGAAAAGCAAAAGATTATGAAAAAGAAAGAGAAAAAGATAGATTGAAAGAAGAAGAAAGAGAGAAGGATGCAAAGAGGCTTAAAGAGTTTTTGGAAGATTATGACGATGAACGTGATGACATCAAATTTTACAAGTAAGCTCCCTGATATATGTTAGCGGTTGTTCCATCTGGAAACATTCCCTAACCAAAACTGATTTATAAATATTTGCAGGGGCCGTGAATTACAAAGGCGACTGGCTGAGCGTGTAAAAGAAGCTGATATGGACAGTAGGGATAGGTTAAAAGAGAAAGAAGAAATAGAAGAATTGAAAACCCGAATATTCTCCAGTGAATTCGAAGATCCTAACGCCGAATTTGAAAGAGTAAGTCTGATTTTAGATTATTTATTATAGCAGTGTGAATGTGTTTACAGAAAAAATTTTAACATTCAGTTACGGTATATTCGATAATATTGTAAGATAGTTTATTGGCCACGCAAGCACAATAACTCTGAAGTTAGTTTAGATTTATAGACACATGACAGCCACAATTCTGAATATATTGCCTGAGATCAATTCGAGTTTGAAGCTCATACTTTATTTGCTCATAAATATGTAATTTATGTCTATAAATGTAACAGCGTCCCAACAATGAGTTGTGATGTATGTCTAATATTCATATCAATGCTCCTGCAGCTTAAGAGCGTTCTTTAATAGTTATTTTCTTAATCACAACAAATGGTATTGACACATTTTTGTTTTTCATAAATTGGGCCGCAAAAATTGTATATTCGTGAATTAATAATAGTCTAGGAGCCAGAGCGATATTGATAGTCTGAACATTAACCCGATGGCATTATGGTTTATCGTTGGAGGACGATAAGATACAGCATCCACATTTTTTTTTTGACTGAAGGTTAACCCTTTTCAAGTTGCGGTTACTTGAAAAGCATGCCATTCTTATACACTTCCACCATGTGCCATCATTTTTATCCTGTCCGTTTATCAGGCCGACCAGTTAAAATTGGACCGAAAATGGACTGCAACTTAACCCTCCCAAACCTGGTGAAAATGTTCATTGGTGTTGGCAATTGCTAAGATACCCTATGCCATCAAAAATTATCGGTCCATTTCCGAGTAATTGGCCATAATTTGGACCAAAAATGTTTTTTTTTCTCATTTTGTGGCTAAACCTTGTGGATTACAAGGTAACATGATGGCACCATGTTGAATAACTTTATTGGCGGTCAAATAAAGATTTAAAATTATTGCCATCAGTCCTTGCCTGTTTCAACGCTCCAAAATCCTAAAGCCACCCCCCAAAAAATATGAATAATATGGATAATATGACCAATTTTATGATAGATTAGTCAATTTTTGAGATTCTGGCTGGGTTTAAAATCGAAACGGCAGTTTTTGTTTTAGTTTTGTTTTGGGGGGTTGTTTTAGGGGATTCTGGGGGGGGTTGAAATAGCCAAGGAGTGATGGCAATAATTTTAGATCTTTATTTGACCTCCAGTAAAGTTATTTAACATGGTGCCATCATGTTATCTTGTAACCCTCAAGTTTTAGCCACAAAATGAAAAAAAGAAACATTTTTGATCCAAATAATGGCCAATTACTCGGAAATGGACCGATAACTTTTGATGGCATAGGGTATGTTAACAATTGCCAACACCAATGAACATTTTCCTGTATCTCGAGATCTAGCAGCCGGCGAAAATTCGGTCTGTGAGATGAATTGGTCATTGAACCGTCCTCAACGATAAACCATAGTGCCATCGGGTTAATGTTCAGACCATCAATATTGCTCTGGCTCCTAGACTATAATTGTAGTTGAATGGTTATTAGCAGAAACGAAGCCGCAGTATCAATCAATCAATCAATCAATCAAAACGGGGGCGGACGAGTCCGGAGCACTTAGACCGCTTGATTGGGGCACTCGCCAATGAATAATAATTGATCTATATAATCGATCTATGATCTGTGAGAACACAGAACTATGAATGAAAGCACTCAATCATTGATCAAATAACTTGGTTGTTTTAAATATACCATGGGAACGTTAAACGCGCGTCAAGATTATGAATAGCTATTTCCCCCCTATGTAACCTTGATTCTTAACCTTCATACAATTTCAGCTAAAGAGAGAACGCGAAGAGCAATATAAACCCAAATTGTTGATTGACGTTAATTTAGAACATTGGAAACAAAAAGAGAGAGAAAAGGAGAGAGAACTTGAAAGACAAAAAGCTCGGGAACGGGAACGTCATCGAGAATATGAAAGGGAGAGAGATCGACAAAAGCAAAGAGAGGAAAGGGAAAAGTGAGTACAAAAGTATTAAATTTGAGTTAATTAACACTTGAATTCATTGGATTTACAGCTGATTACAATCTAATATTTGAAACTTGACTTGCTAAAACATAACCTTTAACGTTTAATTAAAATAATTGAAATCTTCAACGTCAATTTAAAACGTATGACACGTCATCATGACAATTCATTACGCATTTCGAATATCAATTGAATCATTTATTTATATAACAACCAATTTAATGTAAAATCCTTAGTAAAGGTACATTTTTGATTGTGCAAATGTGGCAGCAGCTTCATCATCTGTTTACATAAATGGTAAACTCAGAAGATCGATACGAGAAATTGAACGAATATCAATACCCGATCGATATTACAATTTACAGACACAAATATGTGAATACATCCTGCAATTTGCTAAAGAAAACAACATGAGGGAAGTGTAACGCACGGATCAGAATATGCAGAAACAGTAAGGCATCACTGAAGGCAAAAAGTGACGAACTGCCGAGAACTAAGCGCTCTGGCAGAACATAACAAAATAACTTTGATTTGGGTCGCAGGACACCACCGATGGCAACGAAAAACTGATGAATTAGCGCCTAATAAAGCTCGCCATATGCACCACGGAAAGCTTTTATTGAAGAACCGTCGAAGAACTACTTACTTAACATGAGTAGGAACCAGATGCGAGCAATATTAGGTATCCTCATTGGTCACAGCCTAAAGAGACAGCACCTGCACGAAATGGAGCCTGTACAATTGGGAACTTCCCTGCAGGCAATACTGCAAAGATACAGAATCAGCCAAACACTTGTGATCATTAGATCGCCAGAGACCAGCAATATTCGGACAGCCTAGGCTATACCCCGTATACAACAACCCACCGATAGAATCTGTACCGATTAGCACAAGGGACTACAGTTACGAAGTGGGTGCCGTAAACTATCCAACTGGAACGCCTTGGTGGCAAAGGGGTGCCTGGTGAGAAGCAAAAATAAATTAAATATTTCATTGGAACAACAATCCGCGCTTTATTTACTATGTGATTTTTTTTGTTAAGTTTATATAGCTTACATTTTCTGTACTGTGAAAAAGACTATCTGTGATGTGTGCATGTTTGCCCGCGTTTTAGCTCTAGATTTTCTTCTCAATTTCCTGGCAACATAGTCCATTCGCACGGTCAAAAAAGTTGAGTTGAAATTTTCATACGGCTAATTTTGATGTTACTTAATGTTTTTTGGGGTGCTGAATACGGGAAAAATAGTTAAAAAATTCTATCGCTGCCGGTCGAAAAGTTATGGCCTTTTTTTGGCCAGATTTTGTGGTTTTTTACGTTTTTTTAAATTAATTTGAAAAGGAAGGCTTTAATCGAATATATACCCGAGATCAAAGTTGTAGATAATTGAAATACGCGTCGAATGAGCCCAAGTAGAAGTCATGGGCCCGAGATCAACCCGTTTTGTGATTTTTTTTAGTTTTTAAATATTTTTTTTTGAACCGAAAAAAAATCGTAAACATAATTAGCCTGGATGAAAAGTTGGCATTTTTATTCTTCTTTTAACTGAATTTTGTTTTTTTTTACATCTTTTTTGGCGCGAATTTTTTTTTTACCGAAAAACCGTAAAAATGCGATAGCGTGCTGAAAAATGCATATGTCAAAATATTGTGAACTTTGACCAATACTATCTAAAAAAACCTTAAAATGACATTTTGATATAAATGCCGAGTGCTCACCTTTAAAAATTTTGGGGTTAGGAAATTTCGGAAAAAACAAATTTTAGGTGCTGCTATCCCTGGTTCATTCGCATATTTTGCGCAGGTGCACATCTTTTTTGCTTTAGTCAAAGTCGAGATATCCATCAAAATGCATTTGGGCCCGTCCAAGGCCCAATTTTGGGTCTATCTTCAAAAATCAAGAACCAGTGTAATATAAAGCGATGTCTTTATCTAAATTCAAAAATGTGATCTAGCTATAGAAAAGAATATAAACCGAGTCAAGGACAAAATAAAATCTCGTCGGGTACTATTTTTTCAAATAAAACGGTCGTCGGTAAAGTTACATTTATTAAGGATACACGTTTGAATTTTTTTTAAACGTTATAATTTGAATAATTATCAGAAATAAGAATAAGTAACTTGTATAAGAACTTTATTAATCGATTATTTCAAAATATAACAAGGTAAAGGACCCGGTAACGGGACAGTCCAGGTAATTTTTTCGAAAAAAATTATCAACTTTTTTTAATAATTGATTTTATAATTTGAATGATTATGAAAAATAAAAGTGTTATTAATTTATTAATTAATTTTTTTAGATAGTATTGGTCAAAATCTACAATATGCATTTTGATTTAGGTCGAAACATGCATTTTTCAGCACGCTTTCGCATTTTTACGGTTTTTCGGAAAATTCAAATTTTCGCACCAAAGAAAAAAAGATATTAAAAAAAAAATCCATTGAAAAGTAGAATAAAAATGTCAAACTTTTCATCTAGACCAATTTTGTTTCAGATTTTTTTTCGGTTCAAAAAAAACATTTAAAAAATCACAAAATTGGCGTTATCTCGGGCCCATAACCTCCAAATTAGCTGCTTGGGCTCATTCGACGCGTATTTTAATTATCTACAACTTTGACCTCGGGTGTATATTCGATTAAAGCCTTCGTTTTCAAATTAAATCAAAAAAACATAAAAAACCACAAAATCTGGCCAAAAAAAAGCCATAACTTTTCGAGCGGCAGCGACATAATTTTTAACTATTTTTCCCGTATTCAGCACCCCAAAAACATCCAGTAACATCAAAATTAGCCGTATCAAATTTTTCAGGATTTTCCGACGATTTTCGCGACCGTGCGCCTGTCTAACAGTATGCTATAACACAAAAACTTGAAATATTTATCGCAAAAGAGGTCAACTGTTTGTATCAATATAATTGGATATTTTATATGTTGGATTGGATGTATCACAGCAGTGCAGAGATTAACTGAAATATTTGTTTATCAATAGTTCACTCTTGATGGCTTCACTCTTCAATTTTCATATTGTATAGATCTTCTCTAAGTAATTTATTTATTTAGGTACATAGTGCAACAAGCTGCTGAAGAGTTGGCTGCCGTTGAAGCTGAACCAATCGACAGTGACAGTGATATGGATGACAACCATTATAGTCCGCCTTTACCTATACATGATGACATCTCAAATGATAATTCTGATACGGTTCAATGGACCCAAATTCAAGCACCTGATGAAGATTCCCGACAATCATTTGTTTCTAATCATGATGAACAACCTCCGCCACCTACTGGTACTGGAATGAAAATAACTCTATCGAAACCAATAGCTTTCAGTCCACAAACTAGGGATCCGAAACGCAAGAAAGCCGATCTTCGGGAGGTGTTCAATCCAGATGAAGATGATAGTAATACTCAAGTCAAAAAAAGAAAACTCATCCCCTTAGGTGAGGTGTATTTCACGACTTTGAATGCATATCAGGTGCTCTCCTTAAAAAAATTAGAAACTTCCAATATTAAATAAAAAATTATTTAAATTCTTAAAGGAGCCGATCTTCCACTTGGTGAAAATTACCGTTTCGTTTAATTACGTTCAACTATGTTAAAAATCTATTTGGTTTTAGAATTCAGTTTTAGTTTCTGGATTTATCAACATTTACAATGAAACTTGAATGAATGTTTTCTTTTATCTTGTATTGTAACGATTCTTCCTTTTTTAGACTATGAAGATAAAAAATCGAAAAAAGACAAGGAAAATAATGACAAAAAATTAGACGACAACCAAAAATCTCAGGAGGAAAAGCGGAAGAATATAAAAAATCTTATTGAAAATATTCCAACTGAAAAAGATGCATTGTTTGCATACAAATTAGACTGGGCTGCAATCGACAATAACTTGATGGAGAAGAAAATACGTCCTTGGATAAATAAAAAAATTATAGAATATATTGGTGAGCCAGAACCTACTCTAGTTGATTTTATATGCTCCAAGGTATTAGCAGGCTCCCCGCCACAAATTATTTTAGAGGATGTCCAAATGGTTTGTTCCATTTTATTGATGTTAATGAGCTCTTTTAAATCATTACATTGCAGGTATTAGATGAAGAAGCTGAAGTATTTGTTGTTAAAATGTGGAGGCTTTTAATATATGAAGTTGAAGCAAAGAAATTGGGATTGGCAAAGTAATAGTAATTTGATTATTTATTAATATTCACGTGTACATACGTTATTGATTTAATACAGCTTCTTTTTAATTCGTATTTTATTTCCATCAAACTTTAAACTTAAGATGCCCTCATCAGTGATGTGCTGTTACCTATTTACATACTAAATAACACTGGTTGATGTTAATTGAAAATTTGAGACCCATGGTTGGTGTTTGTTGCGACCGACTTTCTCGGGAAAAGATAAGTTTTCTTGTTGAACGGCAAATTTAATTTGAAAGGGGTCACCACCAGGATGGGTGGTCCAGGGTTGTATATTTCCCGTTGAGTGAAATCTGACAAATATGAATGGATTGATTCCTCACCAGTAAAACGCAGATGTTTATATATATACAGTTTATTAAATGAAATGAGTGGGCCTAGAAAATATATGTACGGAGAAAAAAAATTTTTTATCTAGTCTAAATAAACAACAATTTCATAAAATCAATTTAAATAATTAAGTCAAGTATTTGACCTAGTCAGGATAGCTTGCAACAATTAAACAATCGGTTTTTAGTTTTTAGAATATAATTCAAATCAGAATGTCTATTCGCGTGATACAGTTGTTTACCTCGAACAGATGGTCTTCGAAAAAAAACTTAAACGCCAAGTGATGTACGTTTGGAACGTTGACCCTTAATAAGACACCACCAGAAATAGGTTAATAGTTAGTCAGTATCTGGGGCACTGTCGACACAGGTGGTTTTATTTATTTCGAATCGTGGAAATTTACGTGGTCGCTAATAATTTCGAGTTCTTTAATAATCTGGTCAATTTCTCAACACAAGTGATAAATTATTTGGTTTTCGGTACAGTCAGTCGGAAGGAATGTGATGTATTTTTCCTCAACACAAAAAATAACTTATTTGATTTTCGGTAAGTGAAGACTTACTGGAGTTAGTTGTACGATATTTACCTTCGAACTTTGTCAAAGTATGAGAGTGGATCCTACGGAGCGCGGACGGAGTTTATAATGAAAAATAAAAATAAATTTTCGGAAATTAACGGAGTTGAATTAATTAAACGGTCGGTAATAATGCATATGAATCGTAGGGGCTTAGCGGTCGGACGGCTGATTCTTCAATTCCTCTCGTGTGAAATCTGTTCACCTTTTATACTGGATTTTGGGTCAAAAGAAATAAAACGTCAGAGGTGGTCTGAGATTCTGGCAGTCAGCGGTGAATTTAATAAGAACTTCCTTATCTCCTAGTAGCTTCAACTTTTTCTTCATAGGATGTACAAAACTTTGATGCGTTGGAATCTCAGCCTCGTCGGTGTTATTTCTTTTTAACCAGAGGAGTACAGTAATTTATAAGTAACGAGGGCACTTCGTTACATTGTACCTACCCATACTTCAACAGTAGTTATTTGACAAATTATCCTAAAAAGGTTATTCTGATTCTTGGGCCAAAATGTTGCCAGTGAAGATGGAGTTGAGCTTAAGTACAGAAAACAAAATTTTTGTAAACCTCGAATGAATAGCTTATCAGTTTTTGGAGTTCCAAGATGACAATGATAGCTTTACTTCATTAGTAATAGTTTTAACTGCTACTATGGTCACTGACTCTAATGTGTACAGTATTACGAAATTAAAGGCGATAGTCACTGCTATGTACATACAATATAATATATAATTGATATAAGCAAACATCCTATAATTATTTTTAAATGATAGATGTCATTAACATTAAGTTTAAATTTTAACTTCAGTTTTAAGATTTGTTCTTTTGTTAGGTGATTACACTGTGTAACAAAATTCAACTTTATGTTCTGCCTAACCTTTTCGATGTTTGCGTTCGATTCTACATCTATTTCGAATAATTAAAAGCCACCTCGAGGCTGTTTCCTATGTGAGAAGTGACTAAGCTAAGCGTCAACTGTCGCGTAGTACCAAAAAGGGTGGCGCAGTAGTCGAAGAGTGTTCTCTGACAACTGTCACTAACGAGGTCTTTTATGTGTGCGAAAAAGGGGAAGTTATTTTTAAGGTGAGTAATACATTTTGACAAGAGAAACAGTTCTATTCCTCTCTCAAATCAGAATACTTAGTAACACTGCTTGCGATTCCGGAAAGAATTCGTTTTACCACTTCGATCCAAGCGCTAGCTAGTGGCTGAGCGAGGGACTACGAGTTTGGCTACGCGTAAGAGACCCATGTCAAACATATGAGTTCCCAGACCTGTATGTACGACCGTGGGCCAAATTGATTGTTTACACAATCATTTATTAATGAGCGTTTTAACAATAAACAATTGCTGGATTTGTGACAAAAAGTCCGTAAGTCATAGTAATTTTGTTCGCTGAGTCGATTGGCACCCTCAAATAGACGGAATTTTTTTGATTTATAACAATTGTTTGAACAATGATTGTTTAAACAATCAATTTGGCTAAACAAAAAGACATGGGTAATTTTTTTTTCATTGATTCTATGATCTGCATAGTTAGTTTAATTTTTTTGCACTTTCCTGAGCATGGATCTAACGGACTTTTCAATTGCTGAATTGTTTATTAGCGTTTTAAAAATAAACAAATGTGCAAAATGCGAGGATAAGTTCATATCTCGTAGTAATAATAATCGAAAGAATTTCGATGATTTTTTACAATTGTTTAAACAATTATTTCGTCATAAAAAAAACACGGGTAGGTTTTATTCCACTTATGCTTTGAACTGCATAGTTAGTTTGGCTGTTAGACTGAGTTTTGCCTGGGCCTTGATAGGTTAAATATGTGAGAATTTTCACAAAACATAATCGGTTGACACGCTATAACTTTTTAATAGAAGTCCATATGTACTTCGGAATTGTATCAATCTCTTCGTAATGAGTCACTCTACAGATACAAATCGCGAAAAAATGATATTTGGATCTATTTTGGCTCTACGATTTTTTATTTGGCGATTTTTACGGCAAATTTGATGATAATTTAGCGTTTTTTTTTACTTTTCTGTAAATAGCAGCCAAACAGTCTTACATATGAGACTTTTAACCGTTTATCTCACTTCTCCACACAAATGCGAATAATTTGATATATCAAAGACTGGTGCTGAGTCAAGTTTATAAAAAGTTATTCCAGGATATTAACAGCGAGCGCAAAAGCAAACTTTTTAACTTTTAAGGTGGCTTTTAATTATCCGAAATAGTTGTAGAATCAAGCGCAAACATCGAGACGGTTAGGCAGAAAAGTGTGTTACATAGTGTTATAAGATAAACCAAAAGCCTTTTTACATTTAGTAAACTAAACCAAATTGGCAAATAAGTTTTTTGGTTGAATTTATGTGGAAGGAAGAACATTGAACTACAGATTTGGAAGTGACATTTTCACCCAGGTTTCATGTGTTGAAAAATGTACTTTCAAAGAGACTTGAATAGTTTGATTTGATATATTAGTTTTTGGCAATTATTAAAACTAATAAATACTACATTGAATGATGACATATTATGATTAATTTAATAACCTCAAGGTGCTCCAGAACTTTTGTCTAACTACTTAATGTGCCTATCAAACATGTCGGAGCTAACAATTGTTTTGTACTCCAATTCTGCATTCACCTATTTGTAGAATGTTGCGTTAATATAATGTACAAATCTCAAATTCTAATATATATCAATTTTTTTTTCAATTACTATGTGTAATAAAAATAAAGCTGTGATCAAATGATCACGTGACTCAATTTTGTTAGCAAAATAGCTTTCGGACACTCCTTCGATTCGTATGTAAATGATTGTAGGAACAAAATATATTGGAAATAATTTATAAACTGCTAATGAAAGACGTTAAATCATACTCTTTTCAAACCATGATTAATGTTTAATTATTAACTAATTAATCAATTAATTATTGTGCATTCTTTATCAGCTGGTATAAACTGCGAGTACACAAAGTGCACGGGGTACTCCAACAATACAGCCCTGCATGTCACGCTTGCCATGCCCTTCCACATCGCAGAAAAACGGTCGTCCACTGAAATGGCGCAAACTTGCGCAAGCGATTTCTTTTGAAATCATCAACTATATTAAGGTTGTAGAAGAGCCACTTAGTGAAGTGGGGCAACGCGGAGAAAATTTTGTAGCCAATGATGTTTGATAATTTCGGTCTTATACGATACAGGTTAAAATGAACTTTACTTTCAAGTCGAAAAACTTTATATAAAGGGTTAGCTATGTGATAAACTTACTTTTCGGGGTGCTATCCATCGTATGTGATCGTGGGATCTGGGTCGGATCACTGTCACTCATTAAAAATGACGCAATATATATGATTAAAAAAGCGCCGTTTTTCTAGTTTACCGGCAACTGACACGACACGTATCATAGGGATTAGTGAGTGGAATGCCACTGGACCGTTGGACTCATAGAGATGAAGATGAGTCCCATAAGCGCAATGCAAAAGACCCTCTCTAAGAAATTTGAAGGCAGCCTTTCTCTTTCTAATTCTCGGTCCTCTTTCTTGCACGCTCCGCCTACTATGTGTTTACGGAACGTAAGTGGGCGGGGCATATCGGGACCGAGTAGAAAGAGATAGCCTGCCTTCAAATTTCTTAGACAGTCAAAAATATAGCACATTCATGAACTGTATTCTTCATCTCTATGATTGGAGTAGTATGCACTAGTGCCACCTGCACACGATTTCATGGTACTAAAGTTCGAACGCGCATCTTTTTTTTCCCTTAATATCCAGGTTTTGAAGAGTTGGCCCACTGTGGAACGGGACAATTGTCTCTAGAGTGGGTTACGTACGCACGCGCGAGCACACACACAGAAACATCATGTTCAGGTTGATTCAAATTTTTTTGAGGCAATAGTATCTTCTGTCATTGTTGGCATTCCTTATACGTTCATGATCCATCATTTCTTACAAAACCATGAGTTGCATTAAATAAAGTTTGTGGAACAAATATGTTCTTCCTATTGTTCTTTTAGGAATTCATACTGCTTTTAAACAAGATAAAATTGCTAAGGATTCCAAAATATTTAGTTTATGACTTTTTACTAAATATGTAGAATGACCGGTTTGAATATTTGTACATAACCTCCCTCCCCATCGCCGAATCCATATATATTAATAAATTCATCGTAGCAAACTGATTATTTGAAATTGGTACTTCTTGATGTTGGACAGAAAATTACTGTGAAAACGTTTATTAAAAAAAAATCTTAATTTCAATAAATAATTTATCCAAAACATACAATTAAATGAATACATTTCATCTTAATTCGCATCATGTTTCATTCTTGACTCTAGATTTAATCTTCAGCCTATACTGCAGTCCTAAATATACTTGCCTATAAGGATTTTCTAACTCGCTTGGAGTGAGTGGAATTCTGCACATTCGTTTTACTTTTGGAGACATCAAAAGCAGATTTTGAACTAAGCCAAATACACTTGATGTCGTCCAGTACAGTACCAAGCCCTACAATAAAGTAGCTACAATTAGAGTTGCTAATAATTAGAACAGAAACTCATTATGCACAAAAATTTCTACTCTCCCACTATGCCTATGCCAAATTTTATACTTACAGAAGGAACCGAAGCTGCTATAGGAATTAGACATATTGTGAGTCCTCGAAAAACATGTGTCATATATCTTTGTAATTTAGTTGGCACCGTTACTTTGGAGAGGCTTTGAAGCTGTAAATAAGAAACAATTTTTATATCAAATATTTACATTGGATGTGGTGCTGATTTTTCAAAAGGTAATTAGCTGTTACATAATCGAACCGAGACGCATGAAGAAAAAAATCCGTTATAACAACATGTAAATGAAGGGTCATTCAATTCAAAAATCTATAGTTCAGGTAGATTCTATCTATTGTATTCAATTGAGCTACTCAATACGTATAATTCCATTAAAATTTCACATTTGGATTTATCAAGAGTTACAAAGTTAGTAATAAACTATAATAGAGTTGACACTGGATATATTATAACACTATTGATAAGAAATAATGACCCTTATCCACTAAAAATACTACTTAAGTACTGAGAACCTTTCGACTACGAAGTAGCCATCATCAGAGTAAACTAAATTATAAATCAAAATGTGCCTGTTTAGATACTAGTTGGGGATAATAATGTAAACAAAGGGTTACCCTCAGCTGGAGATAAATCGAAATTTAGTAAATTGCTTTTTCGTTTATACATTTCCATCCCTTCTAAATTACCTAGAAATTTGTCTACTGTGTTTTAAAAGTGATAAACTTTCTTGAGAAATGGTGTGACCTGTATTCAAAATATGTTCGGCTACCGCTGATTTTTCACCATTATTTTTCTTTATATGTACTAAATGTTCCTTATAAAAAGTTAAAATACTCCTTATAACGAGTTAAAATGTTCCTTATAGTTTGACCCACATAGCATTTTGAACACTACTCACAATTGATTTTGTGAATCCCGAAGTTGTCGAAATCGGAAATGTTGTCAAAGGTGTTGCCTAAATGGTGTTTTAGCTTGTTCTTACATCTATAAACTGGTTGTATTGCAAATTCAGAAAACAAACTATGGAATTTATCAATTACTGAAGAATGGTAAGTCAAACTTTTAAATTTTATTAAAGTATTTGAAGGTAATGGTTCCAATTTGGTTATTTGGCTACGAACCAATTTCCTTTTTTGTTTGGAAATTAAATTATTGTTCAAAGAATTCTGGTAACCATTGCCCAACGTAAATTGCTGAAGTTTTTCAATTTCTTTGTTATAATTTTGATGGCCCAAAGGGACGTTCAATAATCTATGAACTATGTTATACGTACGAAAGTTAATGTTTGAAATGATTGGTCTCATGGAATTACCTGGTTTATGTTACAAAGTTTGATTGAATTTGTTTGTAAGTTACAGAAGCAAGCTATTGCTATTGACCTCATGGTTAGTCTCAAAAAATTTCTATAATATCTATGTGACCTCATTGTCTCGTAGAAGAGTAAGGGTTAAAACTAGTGAAAATCGAACTTTTAATAGTTACTTTATTCAAGTTTAGAAAGGATTTTCATCACATAATGGCCGATTCTATCCAATTTTTTATTCAAAAGTTCTCCTTATATTATATTATTATATTGACGTATACGGGGAAACGTACTATCCCTACAATAGAAAGGTTTTGAACCAAACACAAGCACTTTGTTGAATGAGTGGGAGTGACATGTAGGGTCCTTTTCTACTCTGAAGCATCTGTACGCAGGCGCAACTGTAACCAACTTATATTAAATGTTATAATTTTTTGTTCATTTGTCTCTGGATGTTCAACATTCCAATAATGCCGGTATACACAATTACAATCTTTTCAATGTAATAGACAAAACAAACTTGTGTAACCTTCAATTACTCTCAAATGTTACCCGTATTGGAAGTATGCTACATAACATAAAGTTATATGGTATAATAGATATATGGACTGCCATGAGCCATGAAAGATAGTTGTAAATTGTGTATTTTGAATACCACTGGTTATTTGTTGGAAGTATGTTATGTTTGAAAGTATAAAACTTGAAATTCACAACCTTAAAACCTTGAGCGAATTTAATGAATGAATTGATAAAATATTGTTTCAGCATTTTTGAGTATATGAAATGGTTTTTGTATAGAAGAATATTGGCATCAAGCAACCAAAACCCCCAAAATATATTATATGGAAATATTTGTACTGTGGATGAAAATTTCCGCCGACAAAAAACTCGAGACAATAATGGCCTAATAAGTTTTTGAAATCGCACGGGTATGCAGTGATCAGTAAGAATGTGACTGATACCAACAATATGTTAAAAATCAGCTTATCCGAAATTGCATGTTCTTGCGGATAAAATCATTCGTACACGACTGGTCTACCTTAAAACTATTTGAAACCTTACAAACCAGCTTATACTATAGTGTAATGTGCAGCTACATTTATGTGACTTTACATTGTTGATATCATTTTTTTCTTATGTTAAACGTTATATAGAGTTATATAAAAAATTCTCGGGAATTAGGTCACATTAACACTCTGTTATAAATGTTCGTCTTTACGTACGTTTCGGTCTCACGACCATCATCAGAAGACTTATTTTGTTAAAAAGGGGTTAACTAAAACTAATTAGCACAAGCGTCCATATCGCACAATCTTCAATCAAAAAGCTCACGCCGTCGAAACGAACAGAACCACGAATAATCGAAAATTGTATCGTTAATATTAAAGTATAGATTTTTTTTGTAACAAGAAACCACTGTTAAGTAATATTCTCATAATGTACAAACGCATATTGCTATGGTCTCAAAGCAACTGAAGTTCTAAGCTATTTGTTTGTAATAACACGACCCAGATGTAGATTTATGACGTACTTGAAAAGGTTTTAGACCTGCATTGGAATTTAGTTTACTTTAAGCGTTCTTCCTAAAATATACTTTTAACATTATAAAGACGTATGTAGGAATTTGCAAGAGTTTTAATTAATCAAGTTAGTATAAAACTGACTCAATCCTTGAATATCATTCCTATGATTTACAGAATTTGAATCCCTTTTTATGTGAATCATCTCCAGGATAGATCTTTTATAATAATTGGTTTCTTTAGTTAAAATATTAACATTTTTGTAATCAAATCGATGGTTATAATCAAAACAGTGCTTAGCAAGGGCGGTGGAATTTTCTAAGTTATTATTTCTTGTGCTATACTTATGGCCGTACATTCTTTTTTGTAAATATTGTTTAGAGATTCCAGTATAAGTTCCATCACAATCTAAACAATTCAATTTATATACTGTGTGGGTTTGTTTATCTTTAGGTATTACAGGTTTTAGATTTGAGAAATATTTCCCAACACAGTTAGTAGGTTTATGCGCAACATTTATATCGTACTTTTTCAAACATTTCTTAATTTTTTCTGAGGTCTCCGGAATGTATGGTAAAGTTATATAATTGTCTGTATTACCTGTTATGTTATTTTTATAAGAAGAACCATTATAGATTTTGTTTATTCTCTCTTTAATGATAGGATTGTAGAAAGTTTTAGGGTAGCCATTCATTTCCAATGCATTACGAACAATTTTTAAATTTTTGGGACGGTCCTCTGCGTGGGATAATTTTACCGCGCGGTCTGTGAGGCTGTTTATGACACTTTTTTTATAACAAGCTGGTGCAACGGAATTGAAATGAAGATAACGTTGAGACCAATATCAATAATATAATAGGAAAAAATGAATTTTATGTGAAAGACTCATGGCATTTTAATGAATTTATAAAAAATCAATCCGTACCAGTAAACCATCAACTAATTTCCTTGGATGTTGTTTCTTTATTTACAAATATACCTGTCGTTTTGGCATTAAATTGCATCAAAAAACGTTGGCCAGAGATTAAAAACCACACACCTCTTGATCAATCGGATTTTATTAATGCGGTAAAGTTTTGTTTAGAATGCACTTATTTCCAGTACGGTGAGCAATATTTTGGACAAATTTTCGGCACAGCAATGGGATCTCCTATTTCAGCTACCATTGCTAACCTCGTTATGGAATGCCTAGAGGAATCTGTTATAAATTCATTAGATTTTCAGCCTGTATTCTTTAAACGGTATGTAGATGATTGCCTTATGTGTGTTCCCAACGATAAAATTCAATATGTGATTAATAAATTTAACAATTTCCATTGTAAACTTCAATTCACTTGTGAAATAGAAATAAACAATAACATTAATTTTCTAGATATGACCATTAGGCATGATGCAGATGGAAAAATAAAAACTTCTTGGTTTACTAAAGAAGTCTGGTCTCAACGTTATCTTCATTTCAATTCCGTTGCACCAGCTTGTTATAAAAAAAGTGTCATAAACAGCCTCACAGACCGCGCGGTAAAATTATCCCACGCAGAGGACCGTCCCAAAAATTTAAAAATTGTTCGTAATGCATTGGAAATGAATAAAACTTTCTACAATCCTATCATTAAAGAGAGAATAAACAAAATCTATAATGGTTCTTCTTATAAAAATAACATAACAGGTAATACAGACAATTATATAACTTTACCATATATTCCGGAGACCTCAGAAAAAATTAAGAAATGTTTGAAAAAGTACGATATAAATGTTGCGCATAAACCTACTAACTGTGTTGGGAAATATTTCTCAAATCTAAAACCTGTAATACCTAAAGATAAACAAACCCACACAGTATATAAATTGAATTGTTTAGATTGTGATGGAACTTATACTGGAATCTCTAAACAATATTTACAAAAAAGAATGTACGGCCATAAGTATAGCACAAGAAATAATAACTTAGAAAATTCCACCGCCCTTGCTAAGCACTGTTTTGATTATAACCATCGATTTGATTACAAAAATGTTAATATTTTAACTAAAGAAACCAATTATTATAAAAGATCTATCCTGGAGATGATTCACATAAAAAGGGATTCAAATTCTGTAAATCATAGGAATGATATTCAAGGATTGAGTCAGATTTATACTAACTTGATTAATTAAAACTCTTGCAAATTCCTACATACGTCTTTATAATGTTAAAAGTATATTTTAGGAAGATCGCTTAAAGTAAACTAAATTCCAATGCAGGTCTAAAACCTTTTCAAGTACGTCATAAATCTACATCTGGGTCGTGTTATTACAAACAAATAGCTTAGAACTTCAGTTGCTTTGAGACCATAGCAATATGCGTTTGTACATTATGAGAATATTACTTAACAGTGGTTTCTTGTTACAAAAAAAATCTATACTTTAATATTAACGATACAATTTTCGATTATTCGTGGTTCTGTTCGTTTCGACGGCGTGAGCTTTTTGATTGAAGATTGTGCGATATGGACGCTTGTGCTAATTAGTTTTAGTTAACCCCTTTTTAACAAAATAAGTCTTCTGATGATGGTCGTGAGACCGAAACGTACGTAAAGACGAACATTTATAACAGAGTGTTAATGTGACCTAATTCCCGAGAATTTTTTATATAATTCATACTGGGTCAAGAATCTTATTATATTGTTATATAGAGTTAGAAGAACGGTTTGAAAGAGTAGGCCCTGGTATTAATCTACTCGATAATCTTGTCGCCAACACGATATGTCATATTTGCGACACGCTAGTTTGGAAGGATGTGCGAGGCGGATAAAATATTAGAAAACGCTGCTTGGCAACTTATTAAATCTCAAGACGCATAATTTGGAGACGATTGTCGCTTTCGGCGTTAATAAAATTATGAAGGCAAAGAGGGAATTGGGGATCCAAAAAAGCAGGTGGTCGCAAAAATATTCTATTACCAAGAGTAATTCCTATACCTAAGACAGGAGGATTTCTGCCATTGTTAATACCTATTGTTATATAAAAACTCTTTACTGAGTTTTTATTTTGATTTAATTTTTTTAATTAATGAAATAATATTACTTTTAATTCTACCGGCTAGCTTTCCCTTATTTATTTTTAATTTATTTTGGATCTTATGTTTGTTTTGAATTGAATAATGAACTTTTACCTTTTTATTTTTATATGGAATTAAACACAATGTTCTTTGAATGTTAAAACTTTTAATATTTAAATTTCTATGACTCTAATTTATCTCGGGTATCAATTTTTAATAATGTTATGTTCAAATAGATCTATGATCTAACCTCAAAATTATTTACTATTTATCTTTGTTTACAAAAGTTATAATCTATAATCTTTCTTTCCGACTTACAGACAGATAATAATACAATGGAGAAATAATAAATAAACTGACGTTTAGTTTATATCCAAGAATATGTTTTAAAATGTTGGCAATGTTCAATTGGCTTGATCTTCTTATTAATTTGGTAATTCACTTCAACCGTACACAATTTCTCTGCTATACACTATAAACACAGGTAAACTATGGTTACTTCTTTTGAAATCAGGAACTGTTGATAATAGTTAACTTAGTTTTATTCTTTTTATTAAAGATTAAAAACTCTTCAATGATGGATTGGAGGTTATTATAACCTTTAAACTTTGTTCGTAGACTTGGAACACTACTTGACTTGTTGAAATTATTTATTAACTTCGGTTACTTTGAACTTCTCGAAGATTGGAACACTTGGGTTCACCGATGTTTATCCAATAAACTAAGGTTATGGAAATTTTTATGAGTTACAGGAGTACCTTGACTCTTCAGATGTTGATTGCTAACTAACTTGGCTTGTCTTCAGATGCCTTTTATAGGCCTTCAAAACCGACGCTACTTGATGTCATAATCCACCTATGAGGTGCTTTCTTTACCTATCAAGAATGCTTTGGTGATTGTTGCAAACTGACAGAAGTTTTACATCGTTACCCGTCTGACGTTTATAATCCGTCTCGACCAATCAGAATTTAGTATTCTATAAATTTTGAATTATTGGAGATTTTCAACTTATTTTAAATGATGATGATTCCTTCTTTTTAAATTAATATTGCCTACATTTTTCCACACACTTTGGTATAAGATAACCTATGATAAGGTTATTATTAATATGATTATTCCAATAATTATTATAAATTTGACAGTTGTCATTCTTAAAAACTAATACATAATATAATATATCAATAACATTTCTTTAACATTATATAACTCAAATTTACTAATCCTAACTTATATCTATAACATTTTTCAATAGTTTGTGCTATCTCTTGATAGTTTTTGTAATCATTTTATTTATGATTTCTGCCTTCGTAACACTACGTTTATTCACTTTCACTGAAGTTCTTGTTTTACACTTCTAATTCTAATTACATTGTTGTTTATTATGTTTTACATTGTTTATTATATTATACTAACTATTATTTAACTTTTAATATTGTTTTTAATTCCATATAATATCTTTTTATTAATCTTTTCTGATTTTCAATGTTCGGTAAGTTCTAATTTTTATCATTTTTGTTGTTTAGGAAATGAAATCATAACACTATGTTTGCAGGCTTATTAGCTGCTGGAGCATTGGTGGGAAGTGGTGCAGACCTTGGAGGAAACGGAAAGATATAATAAAACAATAAAAGCTATAGTTTTGGGGAAACAAGGATCTGGTCTATATTTGAATAAACATCTAAAAAACTGTCAGTAAACCTACTCAGCAGACCTCAATTTTCTTGATCTACAAAAACTCAGAAAATTCCCCATTTCAGAGGATTAATTATGCGTGATGAACTGCCATCTAACGGACCGTGGAATAGTTAATTTAGGTAGAAATTAGGGTACTAAACTTTTTGTACAAACTACAATATGAATTATTAAGTAATAAATTCTTGATATAAACATATCTTAATAAACATTTCTTCATGACATACAAGCGATTAACATATCGCTTCTGTGATTAATATTTATTTGCTTTTTGTACCACTATTAATGCAAATAAACTTATTATTGTTGCACAACCACAAATAATCTCTAGCCAAGAGTAATTGTACTTTTAGAAAAGGTCTTCCATCATGTTTCATTAATGAATATATTAAATTGTTTATTTAAACTCGAGCTAAATGAAGCATAATATTATATTTATCTTTTGTTATGAACATTTACCTGTGTGTTCTTTAAAATAAATCTAAATTCTACAAATGTTTGCCATTAATTGTGCAGTTTTGACAGTGCTCGAGGCCCGCCTGTTGCGCAGTGGTAACATAGAGGTAAAAAGCGTCACCGTTAAATAGTTTATTAATTTAATTTACAAATAAGTATAAAATAATCCCCTTATCCAATAAAATACTATTAAAGTTCTAAGGATCTTTCATCTACCAAGTAGCAATCATTAGATTATATAATTCTCGGGAAATAGGTCACATTAACACTTATGCTTTATATTTTCTTGTCTTTACACACCTTTCGGTCTCACGACCATCATCAGAAGACTTATTATGTCTAAAACTGGATAACTTAAAACTAATTGTATTACACAAAGCGTCCTTATCGCACTAATTTCAATTACGTCGCCGAAACGAACAGAAACACGAATAATCAAAATTGTAACACCTCAATGTTATAATTATAATATATCAAGAATCTACTGTTAAGCAGAACTTTTAATAAATGCGTGTTCATGTCAACAAAGTCTGTGAACGACTAGAAACGAGACCATTAAGTTTAAGTATTCACTTTCAAACCAGATATTAGATTTATGAGCTAATAGAAAAAGGTTTGTCAGTTACTGGAGATATACTTGACAAGTTTTCAGCTTGTTCTTGCATCCATAAAAACCTGTTTATTACAAATTTAGAAAACAAATTAATTCCATAATGATTTTTTGTCTAGCCTATACTTGCCTGAAACAAATTGATTACCTAATCAATCAATCAATCACATTTCAGTAAAATTTTTTGTTTTTTTTTGTTATGCTGGAATATTTTACTCGCCGACAGTTTATAATAGTTGCAATTCCACATCTTGGGTGTTTCTAACAAAAAAACATAATCATACAACTACATACCTCAATTATCACCAAGTTTGTTAAACCAAATGCCAAGGGAAGTATGAAAGATGTATCTGCAGCAATAAGATTGGGAATCCAAGCAACTCCTTGTGTACTCAATTCAGTGAATATCAACTTTGCTCCTAAATCTTGATTTGGGAGCATATACATTAAATTCCTCAAACTTATGGATACTGAAATCCACATAGGTATTTGAAATATCACTAATAAAACGGTTTTGAATGGATGGCAATTCTCTCTTACTATCAAGTTGTTCCACTGTTTTCTACCTTGAAAAAAAATTATCTTCATTTTTTGAATTTACATTTTCTCTCAAACATTTTAACTGAAAAAATATCATTTCAGATATAGTTAAGTTTCATGGATGTGTCATAAATGAAATATGATAATTTCGGATTAAATTCAATCCTTTACAAGGTACTTCAATCTTCAATTATACTACCATTGATCAAGCCTCAAACACACACCACACACACACGCTCGCGCGCACCCACACATTGTTGCTTATTTGAATATCATAATACTTTCTATGGATTTTGTTAAAACTGTAATCTCCTCAACATGCTCCACTATTTGAAATATAAATGCAGTTGATTTTTACTTCCCTCACTATACGTAGTGTAAAGCAACTATGAATTTGAAATTTTGCAGATTGCTTTAAACGGATCAAAATAAGAATTGTATTGTTTATGGGCGCGGTAGCCCCGTTTCGAGTGGTAATTCTGACATCCACCTTCATTTTTTTCAAAGGGAATTATGGTAAGTTATTTCACCATAAGCACAACCGTGTTTTTTCTGGGTATAAATATACATTACACATATATATTCAATCTGGAGAAGTGTCCGAAATTCTTATTTTAAGATTCAAGGGGCGTCATCGATGTGACAACACGATCTATTTTATGCCTGTATTCTGTGGTACATTTTGAAATATCAGTATAGTGCGAAAAGTCGTCCTGACAACAAGTTGGTGTCAGTATGAAACATAGAGTTGTGAAATACATTATGTGAACCATTTGGATAAAATTTCAAAGTAATATAGAGTATAATTTAAAGTCTTTCATTAGCGGTTTCTAATTATACTCTATATCTATATAGAATGAGTCAGATCGAGCGGTGTATAGAATTAATGTGAGAGTATGAGAGAGCCAGACGCATCGTATTGTTTATAAACAGAAGAACTTGTGTTGTGTGATAGGGAAAAGGGAGTGTGCATTTCACAGTTTGAATTGTTAGCTATTAAGAATTATAGATGGGTTGCTATTCAGCAATCTTTTGTTATTCACCAACTGTTGTTTGATAAAAGCAACTCCGTGACTGTAGCATATTTTGCCTAAGATCAAATAGCAACTGCTATTTTGTAGCTCTTATTTGAAAGTTATTTTGAGATTTGAGATATAAATAGCAATAATAGCACTTGGTAATATGATTATGTATGGTATTTCTCTTTGGAAATAACACTTTTGCCCATCTCTAGTAAAAATATTGGTCTCTGTTTAGTTAAGGGGTACTGACATGTGCCTTATAAATCACGCCCGGTTTTTCCGGTTGGGGATACATGCTATCCTCATCTGCGTCCATTCTTTATCGCATTTATTAACTGGCAATACACCGAGCTATTTGACTCAATATTTTCTGTACCTACAATTATTTAAATTTGACCCACAGGATATCAAAAGTGAAGGAAGTCAATGCTTATTTCATATTGAATTCCCTGAACATATACTACTTCTGATTTTGCTCATTTTACTCAAAATTTATTGCTATTTCATCATACCCGATGGTTTTTGATTAAACTTAAAAAAAAATTTTTTCAATTTTTAATCTCCTAAAATATCTTACGGGTTTGGTTTGAATGGGTAGTATCAATATTTCAAAAGTTACCAAGTAAACGTTAAAGACATGCAACTTTGTTTAAGACAATACTAGGCTTTTTCACAGGGTATAGTAATCTACAATACCTAATATATTTAAGAAGAACCTTCTCATCACATTTTGAAATGAAATAAAGTCAAGTTTCTATTTAAAATATCAATTGGCAAGATATAACTTAGGTTCAATTTTTTTTAAGCTAATATTACGATAGATATTAAATATATTATTAATACTATGTTGTTTGATAAATAAATATGTATACACATACCTTATTGAACGATTGTACATGACTCTAGCAGTTTTTTCATCCAAGTTGTAAAGTTTTATAGCTATTGCAGTTTCTCTTTTTAATTCTTGTACTATTTCTGGCATTTCCATTTTGATCAACTCTAATTTTGCTAGAACATACATCTGATATGCTGCTAATGGAACAGTAACAACCGATCTCAATAGGATTGTTGTACAAATGATAGTACCCCACCATGGTAAACCTGTAGTGTTGTGTATACCAATCAATAGGTTCTGACAATATTCCACTGGAGTACTCTCTGATAAAGTTTTGAATATACCACGTTGTGATTGCATAGTAGCATCAACTACTGAATTAAATGATAATAGTTTTTGTTGGGTGTAGTTTGGCTTATTACTTTCATATTCAAAATTCTGGGTTCTATTTTTTTTTAAACATGAAAAATAACAACTCGGAATGCGGCTTAAAGGTGAACGGCTGAAACTAATTATTCTTAAATAATTAAATAGCAACATTATTGAAATCTGAACACTAAATGAAATTATTGTATCTATGGTTTGTTTATCTGAATTTTGTTAGCATAGTAGTTGAAGTTGAGACAACTATAAAAACAAAACTCATAAATGTATTTTTGGTGATGACGTTATTCAATTTTCAGGTTATTTCTCAACCTCTCTTCTTGATGACACCCGCACATGTTTATTTGCCATTATACCACTACTACCACTACAAAAAAAGAAATTGTACAATAACAATTAATGTGACATTGGCGTCGCTGCTGGGTGGAAAGATGCGAAAAATAAAATATTAAAATAATAATTCTATTCGATATCAATTAACATCAATTACATAAGTGATGTACTATATGTTGACTATATGATGTGTTACCCAAATCTTCAAGAATTTGAAACAAAAAAGATAATGTAACTATCGATAAAAACTGTCATAAATAGGATAACACGAGTTACTTAGTCAAATGGCAATAGAAACAACCAGAGACAGAGAGAACAGAAAACGTAAATAAAATCGAATGTGTTGCAACTGCAACTCCAAATATTAATTCTGATCGGAGAAAGTTATTATTTTTAAGAAAATATTTATTTCGAAATAAATATTAATGTAATACAGTGACATTAAATGTTAGATGCGTAATGCATATTAATATTATCAGAAAAAAACTAATACATTCCTATAAAACAAATTCAAATGCAGTAAGAGCTGTAGAATCTAGAATATAATATCAGGACTAGGGATTGACCTATATAGGAATTGTTCTGGTGAGTCATCATGGGGGCCCAATTTTCAGCCAACAAACTTGTGGATAATTTCACTGACTATGTAACTGGGAGGAAGAGAAAGCATGAAGAATCTGAAGAAGAATATATGGATAAAATAATTGATATTGCACTTCATACACCTAAAAAGTAAGAATCGCTTTATGTTATAATATGTATGTGAATCGAAGTACCTACCTACTACACCTACTCATTACATTTGTACCATCTGGGAAATATAATAGATTGAAGGCAATAGGAAAATCCTTGCTTAGCTTAGATGAATTTTCTATAAGGTTCATATTTTTAAATATTGTATTGGGAACACAAGTTCTCTCATAAACAATTTGAACATGTAATCTTCAATCTTGCAATTTTTCAAATGTACTTGGGAATATTTTTGTACAATAATTTGATATGTAGGTATTTGGATGTTCATCATTTAATATCATCAGTTTTTCTAAAACAATTATAGCATAAAAATTACCATGACTGCATTCTGTAATTTCAGAAATTTTAGAATCTTTAGATTATATTTACTATGGCTATACATTAGTCGGGAATATGTCTAATCCTTTATGTCATTTTCCATCAATGACGGTAACTGTTTCTTCTAAGTCTTAGCTTCTGTTTTCTAAATTCCATTCTATAAATGATAATTTAATATCAACAGTGACACATTAGTTACATTCATCACATTCTTATTCTATGTCTATTGAAATGCAAGATAATTTGCAATATATTGTTTTGTAACTTCTGGATAGGATTGTGAAGTGTCCTCGAGAAATAGTACAAAATATATTTTTTCCTGTTTGCTTTCTTTGCATCAACTTTTATTTTTCAATATAGATGACCACAGACATCCTGGATAAATGAAGATTCATTACGATATCTCATTTGGGAAGGATTTTCAGGAATGGTGAAAGTTGAGTACCTACCCAAAACATTTGGTAAAGGCCTGGTACTGAAAATAATTCCAAAAAATTTTTTTTATGTAAAGAGTAATCATTCAAAATATTATAATGGTTGTAGAGTATATTTTACTAAAATATTATTAACAACATTGTTGCTCATTAAACTACTATATTCATTTGTTTTCAGGAAAAAACTCCTCAGCACAGCAAGATATATTTATCAAGCACTATTTGAGGAAGGTAAAAATTCTGACATAACAGTGTGTGCCTTAGATAAAGAATTTCACTTGCATAAGATATATCTATGTCAAAGTCCTTACTTCGGTAGCATGTTTGGTGGTTCCTGGATTGAGACAACTAAAAATTACATTACCATCGATATAGTGGATCCTCTTATCAACATTGAATGTAATTATTTTAAACTTAAACTTAGAGTATCCTCATCATTACTATTATTTCAGCTCTTAGGATGGTATTTGGCTCTTTGTATGATTCAGAAGTGACATTAGAGCCTCTACGAATAATATCTATTTTAGCTACTGCTACAATGTTCCAACTTGATGGATTGATTGAAAAATGTTCAGAAGTTATGCTAGAAACAATTAATCCAAAGGTATTTAAATAATTTGAATCTGCTTCCATTGGAATGATGCGTTGTATTCTTGCAATGATTTTTTTTTGTAATGAAAACCTTTCACTTGCTTTTATATGTGTGGGGTAAATTAAGTTGTAGATTCTGAAAGTTTGATTATTTCGTATGTCCTAAATTTGCTGATTCTTAGCCAAAATTATGAGTGGCTAATTTTGTTTATTAAATTCTTACCTTTTGATGCCATTATCCATGTTTATCATCACTCACCTTACATTCAAGTAATGTCAAACCCCATTTTTTTAAATAAAAACCCTCAGAACTTAATATAAGAGTCCAACAGTAGTCCATTTGTATATTTGTTGCCGATAATCTCAAGGTTACAAAGTGGAACAGGTCAGTATGCACAAAAATTGCTTAAACTAATGTTGGTTTGAAAGTATGTAAATCTGTATATAGTTCAATCAATATGACTATCAAAACTACATTAATCATTTCGGTACATGTTCATGTAGATTCCAATGTACCATGTAATTGACTCCGATAGTTATATGTGCACACCCCCATTACTCACTGTCATAAGAATTTCAGTAAATTTGGAAGCTCTAATATTGACCTTTATCACACTAGGAAATAAGGGTTAGAATAAGCTCATTTTTCCCTTCATAAGTTTTATACCCTTTGAAGAATTGTTCTTTTTTTTAAGCAAAAATCATTATGTATTTAGGTTCATTAATATAAATAACAATAATTTCATTCTACAGGATATGGTTAGCACTTTTACCTTCATTATCATTAAAATCATTATTAACTGATTCACTATCACTAAGAATTTCTTCAAATAATATGTGGAAGTCATCCTGGTTCATATTGTCCAGTTCTGGTAAAGTCCGTATATTATTCCCGCCCACGGTATAGGATAGGCTGGTAGTGCATCTCGTATACTTTAATACGTGGTAGGAGTGAGTCTTTTACCTTCCCGGTGCGTTAGAAATCCGCACGGCGTCGCTACGATCGGGTCCCGAACCTACGCTATGTACCGGGATGTCTTACTTTACTTTTGAAATAATTATGTCACTGTCACACTGAAATCATCAATAACCTACAAATTTCATACCTATTTATTTCAGTTGTAAAACAATAATGAACTACAAATTAATGTAGTAATAAAAATTGTCGAAATGTTAACTTTGAAACTTTTAAAAGGTCGGGATAGCCACAAACCGGGTCGAAAACGGTTTTAAAATAGTTAATTTTCGATAAATGGAATGACGTTCACGTGAGAAGTAGCTCGCGAGTTGGAAGAGTGCAAAAGTTAGGAACATAGAACTTCTTTACGAGGGCTTTTTGCGTACCGTTTTCGCTCCATGTAGTTAGATTTAGTCGCGATACGCACCCGACGGCCCTTCTTTTTTCCAAAAATTCCGTTTAAATAGGAAAATTCAATTAAAATAGAAGCAGGTACTCTCAGGTACGCTCGTCTAACGTGCGACGTAGCAAAGGGAATTTTCTTGCGACTAAAATATACACGAAGCGGGTAAAAGCTAGCGGCCCATAGCCGAAAACATTTTATTACAACTGGCACCGCACGCACGGGGCACGAAACGGCCCCAAATTAACAAGATCGAGGTAAAATGTATAAACTCTAACTTACGCGCAGCGAGCTCCTCGAGGCATATGTCAAAATGATTACGTTCGTAGCTAATTACATAGGACGTCTGGCGTTCATGCAATTGTGCTTTTATACAATTCGAACCTTCTTATTTCGATAGGCCAAGTGAAAATCCCGGAGTCTGAAGCGCTAGAGACTTCTGAGTGTACATATGCTACCAGCAATCCTCTCCCATTAAAACATTGGAAGATGCGGGTCCCGATAGTAACGCCACCTTATGGAGTCTACACGAATCGGTCCGATAATCGCTTCATTTTCATAAAGGGAGATCACTACCACCCTTTCCTATACCGTGTTCCCGCCTAAAAATTAATCCCGGACCGTAATAAATAAAGCTACTTTTAGGTTATAAACTAAAACTCCACAGAATATCTTTATTGCAATCAATAACTAGTAGTATTATAATATTACTTACATTTTTGCAATTTTTGCAAAAACAGTACCCAATCTTAGTTACAACAGTCTTATGAAATTAATTATTTTCAAACTGAAAGAGTAATGAGAACCGCGTAATATTTAAATTCTACTTTTATTATGACCTATCCAACACACTTAACATATGGTTCACAACGGAAACCTGCATGAGCATAGGAACTAAATATATAATGTATGGTTAGCGCTAGTAACCTCTAGCCCTCAAAGGGTTATTTAATTTCTGTCTTGTAACAAATATATAAGAACTTCCAATATGAAGGTGATATACTTGGAATATATGGGAATGTGAAGAGATAGGTTTGCTACAATATTTTTCAAAAATTCAAATCAAGTATAAATTATAAAGCTGAACTTAACAATTGTTATGTCAAAGTAAGAGCAGATTATTCAGCTCGGAGATTACAGTAATCAAAATTCTTAAATAAATATCCATCTACTATAAAGTTACCTACGAATCAATGTATCCATATTTTACGGTATTAGGTATATATATATCTTTATGTATATAGAAATAAAGAACAATTTGGTAAAGGTTTAAAATACCGATCTGAATCTACGATAGTGAGAGGTGGTGTTGTGACGACACACTATCGGAGTTCATTATAGTGGGCTGAACTATCTTCCTAGGTACTGACTTCTGACTCGCTACTTTAGTGTAGTGGTGTTATGAATCCAAATGTAACTTGATTGATTTCATGTATTTCAAATTCTGCAAACAATGCAGTGGAGCGTTATAAAACATACATAGTTATTAGTTAGAGCAGAAATAAAAACACGTTTATTCCGAATTGTTATTACTTGTGCAGATAACTTTTTCGGTTAAAAATTGTTCTACCCTTTCCATATTTTTCCTAACCTCTTAACTGGCTAGACTTTTAGGTAATGTTGCCTTTTTTGTTACTAAACGTATTATTGTATGGTGTATCGCTAAATCACCATTATTGATAATTTTTCTGAAGAAAAACATCAAGAATCAATTAGTGTACTTCTGAGAAGTGGAGAATCGTTTGCTCGTATTATCTTCCTCTTTTCTCTAAAAAAATATAGCGGCTGTATCTTTCCATGTATGTTGTGTATCGTCAGGGATTCAATGTAAGGCAGTTGTAATGTAACTTCTTGTTTCAGACTTCATTGGATTATTACAAAGCTGCATGTCAGTATGGAGATAGGAAGTTGAGGGATGCATGTTTTAATTGGTTTTTGGCTAATCTGATGACATATTACTTCTCAAATCCATTGTCAGACCTGAAAATAATTCCTGTAGAACTAATGAAGGCTCTTGTAATACATCCAGACCTTTATGTGATGCAAACTGAATATTCCATTTATGTAATGTTGAAATATTGGATCTATATGAAATTACATAATCAGGAAGTAGAATTATCCAGTAAAGCTGTCAATAATTATTTCTTTTCAAGAAAACGTGAGAAAATTTTGGAATAATTTTTTTAGTTATTTTTTATATTTGCTTTCAATCTTACATATTGTAAAATCTTCATTTACCAGACTGATAGTAAATATATATCTTTCATACTTCAGCGCAAATTTGGAGCAAGATTGCCATGTATGTAATCTTCCTATATCGCTAGCGCCAACGCAAGAGGCAGACTCTTCAACTATGGAGTGATTTATTATACGTCGGCAATCATAGCATCAGCGCCTAGTGTTTTATGCGCATGCATTGGCGTATTTCTACTTGTCTACAGCTCGAGTCGCTATACAGATTGAGTCAGGTCAAACGGTGTATAGGATTAATGTGAGAGTATAAGAGAGCCAGACGCATCGTATTGTTAATAAGATGAACAGAAGTACTTATAGTGGTAGCACTTGGTAATACGATTATGGTATTTCTATTTAGAAATAACAGTTGCCAGCTCTAGTAAAAACACTGTATGTGTCGTTAGTTAAGGGGTATGAGAGGCGCCTTATAAATCACGTCCATTTTGTTTCAGGGTGGGGATACATGCTATTCTCATCTGAGTCGATTCTTTATAGCACTTATTAACTGGCAATACACCGGGCTAATTGACTCAAATTGTATATGAGTCTTGTGAGTTGGAACGAGCCAGATATTTTATAAGATAGACAAGTAAAACGCTATCAACTATTTATAAGGTGCAGCGTTGCGTGCACGTCGACATATCACGGTTATGATATCGTACAGTATCGTGCGATAGAAGTACATAGAATTTTTTATATGTGATAAATCTGTCTTAAGAATAATAAAATGTATGTACTTCAATCTGTTTTGAGGCTGAATGGGCCCAACAAAAATAACCTCTAAAAATGAATGAACCATAATAAATCTGGTTGATAAAAGATCTGATAATAGAAATATAAAAATAAAATTAAATGCTCAAAACGGCATTATCACAACAAATTAAAGTACATTAATCGCAAATTTGTTACGCAAATGAAAAATTTATCGCATTAGTATTTAAAAAAATATGGTGTGGTGGCCCAGTTTGACATTCAAGTTAGCCCAGCACATCCGAAAACTATTTTCTATATAAGATCAATAGAAAACTATTTATTGCAATTAGTTAAGCAATAAAACAAACTATCGCATTATTTTTTTTTAAACTTAGGGGTTTTTCGATGGGCTGGGCTAGCTAGACTGTCAAGTTAGCCCAGCTAATCCAAAAACTGTATTGTCTATATAAAATCTATAGAATACTATTTATTGGAATTAGTGATGTAAAAAAAATCGCGTTATTTAAAAAAAAAATGGGATGTGTATCTACTTTGACTGTCAAGCTAGCTCACCCCAATTAAAAACCGTATTTTTATTTTATATTTAAAATTCATAAAAGCTACTTGTTCCAATTAGTTACGAAGTCACATGTGCAAATGTTAATATAATTTCATTTATTAGATGACCTGACACAACGCAAGAAACGCCTTTTCGCGATAGATTCGTAGCACACCATTTAATCAATATCTATGAATTAAAGAATCGTAATAGCAAAGTTGTCTTTAAAATACCTTAATAGTCACACCCATTCAAAAACTGTATTTTTTGCATAAAATCGATAGAAAACTATTTGTTCCAACTATTTACGCTAAAAAAAAAATTATTGCTTTATTTAAAAGAAAAAAATATTTTCATAACAAATTTGTTACCATAATTATTATGTGGTAGGCTACAATGGCTACAATTCGATATATCTAAAGAGATGGATTGTGTCTACCATGCAATGGATATATGATTCATCGGTGAATAAAATATCACTGATGAAATTCTCATCTTTGCTCAGCCAGTTTCATATTACAGTTTCACAAAATTCCATCCGGCATGCTTTATTTGCTTCATTGGTTTTACCGACATAAGATTGGTACTCTTTTTATTAATGTCTTCATAACATGTGTTTGACTGGAATGAAGATTCTCTGATATTGCACTTTATTCAAACGCTAAACATATCATTATTCAACAGTGAAGAGGCCTCATTTCATGTTCTGTTGGTCTAACGTCCAACTCGTCCATTCGTTTTGAAATTATTTATGACAAGCCATGCCTCACAATCCGATATGCTGATTCTTTTCATAAGTCATAATAAATGAATTATTCACAATTTCCGAAATGAAGTGCCACCGTAATACCATTCTATTATATTTATCTTTTCTTCTAATTTCAGCACAATTTTTAGAAGATTGTTTATGCTTAGCACAAACGCTTCAAATGAAATGAACCCATCGAATGCATCGTCTATTTATTGCTAGATAAGGTACTGACGACATGCGCTTAATAAATCACGCTCATTCTATCTTTGTCGAAATTTTATCGCACTTATTAAATCTGCATATACTGGTTTTTACTCAACTTGTATAGTGTTTTGCAAATACGAGGTTTTGATTCGGAATTCCTACTCCTAAATTGCATAAACATAGCTTTTAAATCACTCTTCAAAAACTCTAATATAATTTTTGATATAAAAGATAAAAGACATTAGTCTGTAGTTGACACTTTTGAAACAAGGTTTTGTTTGGTCGTGTGAGGATCAATTAATTATTTGAAAATGGCTCTGGGATTAAATTTCCTTGATTTTTAGAAAATCATTACCTTGGTAATTATAGCCCCAAACAAATTAAGGCATTCTTTTAAAAGGAAATAGTTTTTAAATATTCACCTCGAGGGGTTGTTTCAAAGTGCCTCACCTTTATTAAAACCTGGAATTTATTATTTATATCTGTTCAATTCAGAAATAACGAGTTTCAATTATCACTTGAATATGTGGTAGAGTCCCACTGACTAGTGATTTGATTGATGATTTATTCTGAACGCATTTTTTTTATGAATTTAGGTTGCACCGTACTTTGAAGTTTCAGAGAATGCTATCGGTAATTTGAAAAGTCACTATAATATTTATTAAACGATTCACGTCTTAGATACATTTTTTGTTGCAGATGAGGTGGCTTTCCTGTTATCTTGTGAGGGTAAACAGTTTATTCCGGTGTTTAGTGGTTTACGATTTCACCATTTAATTTCTCAAAAACTTGATATTGACCTGATTCAACGAGACAATATAATTCCTAGCAAATGGATCAACCCGGTAGTTGTTCAGCAATGGAAACATGTGTTACGCGTAGACCAAAATGAATGCAAAGGGTATATAAAAACTGATCATATTCCTCAATGTCTACAATTTGCACACATCACTTTTGTTCCAGCCCTAGTGAGGTATGTGACGAACATTTCCTGAATACAAGTTTGAGGTGTGGAAGAATATTGCAAGTTAAAGAAAGACATGTTTGGAGATGGACAGGTTTCCATTTTGGCATGGATTTAATAATGATAACTGACGGATTTAATTTGTCGATCAAAAGGAATAATAGATCTGAATATGGACAGTTAGTCAGCTTACAAACTACCAGACATATAACTATAAGGTAATGAGGAAATCTATATAATCTATATGAAACATGATATAAATATGGAAAGTTAAATTTGCACCCTTACCCACCATATTAATGAAAAACGTATATCTATTGAATAAAATAAGCCATTACGTGATAAAAATCGATCATAAACTTGAATAAATTAACCATTACGAGTTTGATTTACACTAATTTAATAAATAAATGTAACTAGTTTCGCTAACCCCGTAGCTTTTTCAAAGAAATATCACAAAGTACAGTTTAAGTCTATCTAGAAACTTTCGTCAACGATACTGGCCACAAAACTACCTAGATAATAAGTTAAATTCAAGATGGGGGTATTCATTAATCTATCTTAATCATTTCAATGAATTTCGATACCGAATGAATTTTATTGGAGATCTATTTTGTAACGTTATATGGTCTGAAAAATTGCATGTATGTTCTAAGCTGGTCAGCATTTCAAATCGTGATGTGAATAGAGATGGCAAAGATCAATCAAACCGCTGGAATATCGATTATTTCATTCAAATTAAACAATTAATGAAATACATTTTCGACATAATTGAACCTAATTAAACGAAATGGATCAACTCCATTATGAATTTAAATGATTTGTTATTTAATGTTGAAGTTTCTAATTTTGTGGAGAGTAACTGCATATACAATTCAACGTCGTGAAATACACCTCACCTAAGGGGAGGATTTTTCTTTTTTTGACTTGATTGTAATCATCTACATCTGGATTGAAGTTGGGGTTTCTTGCGTTTCGGATCCCTAGTTTGTGGACTGAAAGCTATTTCGATAGAGTTATTTTGATTCCAGTAGCAGTAGGGGGCGGCGGTTGTTCATCATGATTAGAAACAAATGATTGTCGAGAATCTTCGTCAGCTGCTTGCATTTGGGTTCATTGAACCGTATCAGAATTATTATTTGAGATGTCATTATATATAGGCAATGACGGAGTATAATGGTTGTCATCCATATCACTGTCGATTGGTTCCTCTTCAACGGCAGCTAACTCTTTACCAGCTTGTTGCACTATGTACCTAAATAAATGAATTATGAAATTAATATTAATCATTAGTTACGATCTGGCAAGAAAAAAAACTTTAGATCTAGAAGTTTTCACAAGGAATGTACTAACATAAGGTCGTTTCCGATTTGGATTAAAACTATTCGCGTAAATCTATTCAGCATGAAAATTCTAAAGTGGAGCCATCATGAGTTCAGTTCGTACTATTGATAAATACATATTTCAGTTGACCTTGCACCCCTGCGATTTACTTTTCATGAGAAAATAAAAAATCAGAGAATTGTAACACCATCGATAGGGTGTATACAATTATATTGATACAAACAGTTGACCTCTTCTGCGATAAATATCATGTTTCTGTGAAATCGCAGACTGTTTCCGGGAAATTGGGAGGAAATTCTAGAGCTGAAACGCGGTTAGAGATGCACAGATCACAGATGATATAAAATTTCCAAAAAAAAAATCACATAAGTAAGCTCCCCTAAATTGTTATTAATATTATCGATACGTGAGTGGTGATCAATGAAAATAGAAAGTTCCAAAGAAATACTCAATTCATTTTTGCCTTTTCCAGTCGGGAGAATGTTCGAGTCGCTGTGTACTCCTCGGGTGGGATAAAAGGAGAACACATAAACAAGAGAGACGCACTGCCGTGCGCCCCTCTTGTTTATGTGGTATTATCATATCATTGCGTTCCTTGTTGCACGTGGAGATTTATGTCTATACCCCAGAAGAATTGTTTCCGATACTGTAGAATGGACTGCGCGTGGTAATGCTAAGCGTGGATACTGTAGGCGAGAGAGAGGGAAAACTAAGACTAAGAGGCCTATTCTGTCTTTATCATCGCGTTTCTATTGGTCGCCGCGTTGCCATGGAAATGCAGCATGATTATAGCTAGTTAATAAATTATAGAAGTGAATACATATTGATTTTATCAGAATTACACATAATACAGAAAATGTCACCGAATCTTTTTATACTGGTATAAAATAGTATAAAAAAGTTCACCCTTATCCATTAAACATACTGTTAAAGTACTGAGGACCTTTCGGCTACCAAGTGGCCATCATCACTAATTTAGAAATCAAAATGTGCAAATGTTCAAATACTATTTGGGAATAATAATATAAAAAAGGGGTTACTCTCAGCTGGAGATGAATCGAAATTTAATGAATATCTTTTTCGTTTATACATTTCCATCTCTTCTAAATTACATAGATATTTGTTCATACTGTGTTTTAAAAGTGATAAACTTTCTTGAGAAATGGTGTGACCTGTTCGGCTATTTTTCTGTGTGTGTGTGTCTATTTAAAATATGGGTCTTTGGGGCCATGATTTTGTAGTCAAAATTAAAAAATTCAAGATGGCGGACGAGATTTGTGATTATGATCAGATTGTATTCAAAACTGGTAAAAGTTTTTTTTGGGGTCAGAGATCATGATTTTTTAGTCAAAATTCAAAATGGCGTTAGGTGATTATGGTCCGGTTCTTTCCAAATTTGGTATGTGGGGGTTTTTGTGGTTGGAGATTATGATTTTTCAGTCAAAATTCAGAAATTCAACATGGCGGTTAAGACGGCGGACTAGTTTTGTGGTTATGGTATAATTCTATTCAAAATTGGTATATGGGGCTCTTGGGTTCGGAGATCAGAATTTTTCATTTATTTTTAGTCTACTTTGAAATAAAAGCTTGTCTTAAAAAAATGTTTAACGCTTTTAATTTCATTTGTCGATATATTTTCTGTTCCTACAATCATATACATTTGATACGCAGGAATGTCTGGAAGCGGAAGCTAGTTTACTAACAAAAGTGACGGAAGTCACGTTTTTATTAACTTCTGTGTATTCAAATCGATTGTATATTGATATTCATTCATTTGCTCGTCTCGGTCTTCTGATGTGTAAACAGATGTTGAAGCTGCTGCCACATTAGTCGACAGCAGCACCAGAGATTGAATGAAACATATTTATCAGTGTTCTGTACGAACTTTAATTCCTTGTTCGGTGTATATGTTACTGTGAAAGACCGAAACTGGTGAATTTTAACATTCCGGTGAAATTCGAAAAAGTAAACAGCGAAAAATTTGACAAACTAATTTGCGATAACATTGCCGCTTGGATCTATAGCGTAGGTTCTAAACACTAAGCAGTAATGTTATCGCAGTTAGTTTGTTTAATTTTTCGTGGGGTTAGTTTTCCGAAATCCTTCACATTTCGAACTTTCACAGTAACAAATACCATACTATTTATCCAAGTTACGCTATACTGTATTTTACATTTACACTGTCGATCGTTACTAACGGTGACAACTTAGACTCGCCTTATCAGTAAAATAATAAGTTCGTTCCACGGTCGTACATACAGGTCTGGGAACTCGAGGCTGTTTCCTATGTGAGAAGTGACTCCGCTAAGCGTCAATTGTCGCGTAGTACCAAAAGGGTGGCGCAGTAGTCGAAGAATGATCTCTGACACGTATACACCGTGTTCTCTGACAACTGTCATTCTTGACTTGTAAACATAAGGAATACTGGCGTTTTTAGAAAAAAATGACGAAACCGTGCATTGTGCCGAAATGCAAAACGGGGTCCAAAAGTGTAAAGCAAAAAACTTAAGATTTTGAAGTGCCGAAAGATGCGGAAATGCGAAAAAAGTGGATGCTGCGATTCCGGAAAGAAAACGTTTTAACGAGGTCTTTTATGTGTGCGAGCATCACTTCGAAAAAAAATTCGTAAGAAAACAGTGCGTCATTTATAACGAAAAAGGGGAAGTTATTTTTAAGGTGAGTAATACATTTTGACAAGAGTAACAGTTCTATTCCTCTCTCAAATCAAAATAGTAAATATTGCGTTACGAGGAAAATTATTTCACCTAAAATGTGCGGTTATTATCAATCAATCTTTATATTGTGGGGCTTGAAATTATAACGATATGGCGCCTAATCTTAACAACAAACTTCGATCCAAGCGCTAGCTAGTGGCTGAGCGAGGGACTACGAGTTTGGCGACATGTAAGAGACTCATGTCAAACATACGAGTTCCCAGACCTGTATGTACTATCGTGGTCAGTATGGATTTGGTCTTTAGTCATTTGGAATGAATCAAACATCATTCTCTGATGTTTCAATTTGATTCTCTTCAGAATCCATCCTCCTAAGGGTGAAGTATGGATGTTTTAGAAAAAAATATACAAAATTTCAGTGAGATATAAATTGTGCTTTCAAATCTTCCACAAATCTTGTTCGAATGAATGATAGGGATTATGTAGTACTTATGATGTACTCATTGATGTTTTATTATTACGTGAACACGGATTGACATGAAATTATTTTCTGAAATATTAGATTAATTGAATGATTGATTAATCGGTTATTTTGTAATGATTCAATCAGTCAACGATTGCTATAGTTCGATTAATCTAATAATCCATTAATCCATATTTATTGCTATCTCTAGATGTAAGTATTCTGTTCACGTGCATGCCGCGTGCATTTGCCTACGTACGCTCTATCTTGGAAGTGGATAGCCTAGTATAGTAAGCTACAAATCCATGAAAATAATTAGTCGGCATCAAAAAACGAAAACGGCTTTGGCACACAAAGTCCAGACATCTGGCAAACCTAGTTCTCTCAACGGCCGCCCTTACATTGTAGAGGGCGCTCCGGTACGTTTAAAAATTGCCACTATTTCTCTCTACAATCGGCCAGATAGCGCTCGTGAAACAGCGAACAGCTTCGAGTAAACGACGGACCGTTTTGTTCAAAAACTCGAAAACGGCTCAAGGTACGATTTCAAGTGCATTGCATTTACCACTTGCAAGCTCCTCCAATTTTCTGTGCTATAAAAGTCGCCTCGGATTTTAGCTGTAAAAAGCCTTCTCTCCATCAACTTTCTCCAACGTTCTCTGATGATGCTAGCGTAGCTAGTGAAATGTGCATAAGATTTCTAAAATCTATAGTAGAAAAGGGTGTTGTGATTTTACTGTTAGTGCTGTAAATATTCGACAGATACAAATACAGTATATGAATAATGATAAAACTCAGTTTTTTATTGTTTCTTTGAAATTCAAATTTAAGCAAATAACAATTACGTTGAAAATGTTAAAATCGTAGATAATCCTGTGATTTTAATTATTTTCAATTAATAATGTGAGAAACTTGTTTTTAAAAATTTATTCAACGCTATGGTGTAAAAATTGTCAATTTATTGTTATTAAAGTGGTAAATTGTATTTCTTTCACATTTTATTTTTCAATATCCTATTTTGAATTTTTATGTTTTCTAATTATTTCAGAGTGATGGTTGTTAAATTGAACGAACAACGTCAAATCATATATTCAAAACAAACCGACATTCTACGCCTATCTTTATCTAAAGGTGAAGAAATTCAACTATTGTCTTTGGATGGCAGCTTAGAATATCCAATTATTATAGCAGCTAATATTTTATACATATCACCTGACGCCGAGGAATCCACACAAGACCAAGCGATCCAAACGGTGTCTTAACCTTCATTATTATAGTTTTTACATATTTCTATTTTTCATGTATGTAATTATATTATTGATTCTATTTATTTATATAGGAAATAACGGTTTGTATAGTTTATACAAGGTGGTGGCCCATTTTTGTTATTCTGTTACTGGAATCCAAACTGAATATATGAACGGGTAAGAAAAGGGAGTATTTTAAGCAAAACAGTCTTAGTAATCATAGGACTGTTAACACTTCTTTTCAAGATGGCTTAGTATTAATAGTATTAGTAGTTGAAAAATGTATCCAATTTATAAAATTTAGGGGAAAGCAAAAAAGAACGACACCTTTAAACAAATTAATAAATTTAATGTTGGCCTTCAACAAAAACCAAAAATTCGAAGAAGGTAAAAGCAATTATGGAAGAAATTGCTCAAATTGCAATCCATCTGCTAGTATTCATTTGCGGCATCTCAACACAATCGAATTCGTCACGGCTCTCAAAAGAAACCTTTTTTCGCGTAATTCGTCACACGCCGCAAAATCCATTTGTATCCAACTGTCTCATCGAATATTAAGAGCAACTTCATCAAGATAATTGTGCAAATTGTTGATTAAAAATTCTAAAAATAATGCCCCGTTCAGTCTTGCGGCTAAATGGGAGTACCAATAAAATGATGAAATGTAGGCGAATCTCATCTGGGTTATCATGGGCCCGTAATGCAAATTATGGTGATTGCAAATAACCCTTCGTGTATTCATTAGTCCACAGAGATACCGATTATAGACTCAGATAATAGTATTCCCCTTTCAGCATCGGTAGGATGTACATTTTGAACCGGTTTGTAACACTATTTTTATTTTTGATACATTTACATTACGATTTACTCAATCGATCATTATTGTCGAAAACTTGGAGAATCTCATTATCTTCTATTTTCAAACCGTACCTTCGAAAATTCAAATGGGTTTGGTAAAAACAACTGGCTGGGGGGGTTATTCTCTCTGGAAACCGTCTCGCTTGCTCCCTCGCTGCTTCTCTTGCATTCTCATTTGAATATCCATATACAAAATGTATATCGGCGGCGTACTCTTTTTTTAACAAAGAATCACTATCCTTAATAAGTGTACTACATAGGTAATGGTGTATTAATTTGACAGCTAGAGAATAATTGTTGGAAACCTTTGGTAGGCAGTATTTAATTGATTTAACAAAAATTAGGTATCTGCCAGGCTTTTGAAAATTAATGTTCTGACAGTAATTGATAGAATCGAAAATAAATTTTCGCAGCTGCCAAATTTGTATACTAATAAGGTATAAAAAGTGATTTTTAGTTAAAAATTTACTTTTAGCTGCTGAAATTATTTTTACCCAAAACCAGTTGAATTTTTGCATATACTTCTAATTTCATTTGAATTAAAAGTAGTTTTTTTGCTTCCGTCTAAATTTCATAAATTGGTGATTTTTCAAGTACCTTGAAAGTCAAATTTGCCGTGAAACTGCGATCGATACACAATAATAGCAAGAGAACATTTCGATTAATAATTAAATTCTACACTGGGAATGATTTTCAATTTACACATTATATAGGATGTTGACGTTTTTCCTGGTTATTTAAGGTTAGTAATTCACCATATCTCCGCCACTGGTTGGCTAATGGGGTTAATACTTCACCACCTTATGCACTTCTGATGTATCAAATATTACTCGATTAAATACATTCAGCAGTTTTAGAAAAAAATAAAAAAAATTCATTTTGTAAACCACAACGCCCCCCCCTGTGTCATGAGAAATGTTTGCTTACAATTACTTCCTCTATCATGTTAAATTTTGTGAACTAAAATTCTGACCATCCTGGAGTACTTTATTTTCTGTTGATCTACTGAAGATGGCAACTTCGTTACTGAAATGTGTTCTTAGATATACAGGGTGTCCCTGGTTTTAGTAGCAGAATTTTAACAGTCGATAGAAAAATTGATTTTGAGAAAAAAGTTCCTATTAACATATATGCACAGACGCTTAATTTTTGAGATACAGTGTTGCATTTTATAAAAAAATTCCTAATTTTGATCGTATCTCCGAAGATAATCAAGATGTCGGAATGAAATTTGGTACCGTGGATGCGTAGCTAAGTTACCACATTTGCACATGATTTGAGACTGGTAATACTTCCAGTGGCGTAAATATAGATATTTAATAACGATAAATAGTCCCGAAAAGTGTTATCACCCTGTAAAGTCTACTTGTTAGAAACAAACTTCGATGCAGAATTTAAATCTTACCAAATAAGGTCTCTTGATATTTCCTTGTAATTTTTGTGATTAATTACCACCACCATGAAAATCGGGTGAAAATTGAAAAAAGAGGAACCTTAAATCAAAGTTCGTCGTTGAGTGACAAAAATAGAATAAGCTGTCTCTACAGCGATACATTACAAAGAAAGGCCAAATAACAAATTTTTATTTTCAAAAATGTTTAAACCAGATAACTACAACAATGTACTTTAATTTATAGTAAGTCCACCATTTTTTAAATGTTGTGTATTAATTTTAAAGAAATTGTTCAAAATGATTCTCATTTTTTCGTATACATAGTTCACAACAAGTTAGATGTTCTAACTTCACCGAAAATCTTTTTCCAATTTGCATCCGATTTTCATGGTGGTGATAATTAATCACAAAAATCAAATTTGTCGTGAAATGGTGCTAGGTACAAAGAAATATCAAGAGACCTTATTTGTTTTGATTTAAATTTTGCATCGAAATTTGTTACTAAAAGGTAATCTTTACAGGGTGATAACACTTTTCGGGTCAATTTATTGTTATTAAATACCTATATCTACGCCACTGGGAGTAATACCGGTCTCAAATTATGTGCAAATGTGGTAACCTATCTACGCATCCACGGTACCAAATTTCATTGAGACGTCTTGATTATCTTCGGAGATACACACAAAATTGAGAAATTTTTTATAAAATTCAACACCCATCTATCTCAAAAATTAAGCGTCTGTGCATATATGTTAATAGAAACTTTTTTCTCAAAATTAAATTTTCTTTTGACTGTCAAAGTTCTGCTACTAAAACCTGGGACATCCTGTATAAATGTTGTTGTGATGTTTGATTATAATCATAAGTAAAACTTCAAGCACCATATGAATTTCACTTATTACATCAGGGTATTTAGTGGTGATCATTGGAGACCCGAAGTTTTATAAAGTTTTTCGCCTCATGTCACATTGCCTATCAACTTGGAAGGATAGTGCTCATACAATTTTGAAGGTTGCTATTACTATTATGATTCGGAATTGAGGATGTGCGATAGACATGTGTGTGGCCGTCTATCTTGCCTATTTTAAATTGTCAAGGTGACAATTTCTAAAACTAAAATATGACATACATGAAAAAAATATTATATTTTATTTTTACTTGGAAAATAACTTGTGTCTTTTTTCAACACTTTATACAAAAATAACTTAAATTATACTATTTGGGCGCGTTAAACGTCATGGGAAATTAAAATATCTTTTCGGTAACTTCAGTATAAAATATATTGAATATACCTACTGGAAAAATTCAATGACAGTTTTATGACATAGTCAGATACTTTCAACTTGAAATATTGTATTTTAAAATAATTTTTTTACTAATTAGCAAATAAACAAATTACTTGGTTGATATCATCCACAAAGGCAATTAACTATTTAGATTAACATCTAATAACTTCGGTCAGATGTTTCGATCGGGTAGATGGCGTTAGATGTTTTTGTCAATTGGGTATCTATACCTCTGGAGAGATATTGACCAATAGCACTGTAGCTTCCTCTTTCCCTTGCTGAGCTCGTGAAAGCGAAACAACAGGAATTTGCTACAGTTTTACTGGTCGGCCTAGAGAAACCTTATTACCGTTTTACTTATAAATCAAAAAAATTTCATGTGTCATTTTATGACACATCCCCTCCTCACTAAACCATATAGTCGAAACCTCTGAAATACTTGAAGAATCATTTTCAAGTCATTCTGCACGTTTTGACGAAGTTTTATTACTGGCTGTTATAACATTGCACGATCGTACATCCTAAAGATGAACTTTCGGGTCGAGGATTTTTTCTGTCTAATGACTGGTTGGAAGCCCGAATTAATTGTCAAATATCAATAGTTGCCCAATTAAAAATACATCTACATGAAACAATTTGTCATCTGAAAGTAGAGTGTGTCTGGTACATTCAGAACTTACAAACTATTTTTTATTTTCAACCATTTTCCTATAGACCAAGACATGATCATTGCAATTTTTACCTTATTAGTAACATACATAATTGAAAAATACGACAAACCTATGAGATCTGCTTTAATGGTACATGAATGAAAGTCTATCATCATATGCTCCGGTACCTGATCTTTTGGAAAGGTGATTTTTTCTCTTAGAAAAATAGAACTAGGGCTATTGATTTTGTTTCTAATCATCACTTCTGTGGTATTTTATCCAACTTGAAGTTACAGCAGTAACACTTTGGAAGCATAATTTTTTTTGTTCTGATATATACTCTTTCAACTTTGTTTTCCACAAAAATTGATACATCTTCTTGTACTGTTATGAACTCTTCGAGATTTTTTTTTTAAATCGGCTATTTTCAATCAAACTAAAGACGATAACAATGAACAATCAAACGATATTGACAAAGCTTTTGAAACAAGTACATTTTTATCTCCACATATGCACATCATACATGTATTCAAGCAGGAACATGTGCTTCGTCCTTTTAATGGAAGATTTGTCTACACTGGAGAAGATCAAGATGCATTCAAGTCTTACAAAGTACTTGTCTGTAGGCCGGTAGACCCCTTAAGGGTGTAGTTCGTGACTAATAATCTCCTTCGGTTCTTCTTCGTGCTGCTTAAATCAAAGATTCGGAGTGTGTTGAGAAACTCCCTTCTTCAAGGATCATTTGAAGAGTTTTACTGAGTTCAAAGGGCAGTTCATGGGGTGGTTCTTTGAATGCCTCACATAGGCGTATTACGTTATAAATTTCCATTGCACAATTGAACTACATTGAAAGTAGGAAAATCAAATGATTAGTATTCACATCTTATCAAGATGCCATTATAACAATCATGGTTTACTTTGATCGTTTCTTCTGAAATTTCGGAAGTATGGATACTACAGTCACCGTCCTCCTGCCTTTCGATAACGTTGGGCGTTCAGACTTAACTGAAGAGGGAAAATCATTTCGCGCAGTTCACAAGGGCTGACAAAAAAGAAGCTTTGACCTGCTGTGATTGTAATATATGTCATTTTTTTAAGCTTGTTCGGTGGAAAGTGCAGCGACTGTTTTTCTCTGATGTGAATTTCTTGGTACCTAGTGAAATCTGTAGAAAATTTATTGAATATTTATAGCTCCTATGAAAAATGTCCATGAATTAAAATATTTGATTTGGAATTGGAATTATATTTTCCAAAAAATTCAATCGAAATTTTGACTGTAATTAAATTTTTTTATGCTGTCCGATATAACCCGTACTTTGGGGATATATCGAATGATGTTTTTGTGTTATTCGATATAAGGTTTTACTGCGTCCTATAGCGAACATTTTTATACAAAAAATATCTAGTCAATAACTTCGTCGGCATAGGGTTCCCAGTTTGTGCTCATGTCGTCTTGGCACATCGTTCGAAACTATACACTTTTTTAGTCTTTTGCAATTTAAAAGAATCTCTTTTTACTGACACAAATGTTTTCCACCAATATTGTTTAGGTTATGCATGAGAAATTTTTTCATTGTACCAAATTTGTGAGTGCTAGGTACGGTATTTTAGATATGCAGTCGTTTTATTTTTTGGTAATTTGGTTTTATTAAATTCAAACAGTCACTTATCTTTGTGGATTTACCGTTTGGACGGTTTAGTATGCATTACACATTTTTTACATAAAAGCAGCTGATATTTTTACCATTTGTCCAACATCAAGTGTCTAAACACCGATGCATCCGATAAAGGTATTGGTGTTCGCTATATCGCCTTTATACGGTAATATTGTTGGTATTGGACATATTTGAAATAATTAATCTGTTCGTTTACTGAGATACAAAACAAAAAATGGTACTAGGATATAAAGTAGATGATAATTATGTAGGTGTACTTCTTTATTTCTGGAAGACCTACGTGAATTAAAAGATGGTAATTATTTGTTAATGCATTTTATTGTTGGGCAATACCATTTCTGTACCTTCTATTTATGGCAACACATTAAGATTTTACCTGAATAAATCATAATCTGTATGTGTGTTATGAATTTCGTTTACAAGAAATTTTTAATGAAAATGTTGGGTCTTCTGTTCTTGTAGACCCGAAAACCAGTATATTCTGTTATTATTATTATATCCTGTATAATACAGCCATAATAACTAGAATATTCTCCTAAAACTGGAAAGTATATGGAGTTTAAATGTTTGGCTGCGCTATTATTGGCCACATTTTGATTCTTGGGGTGAAGGGGGGTTGCGATGCGGAGGATGGTGGACATTGTCCAGTAACCATAATATTAAAGTGCCATTTTGTCAATGTAGCTTACCACAATTATTTAATAGTGAGATTTTTGTATGCAGGTAGTATTTTTTTTTTAATAATGCATGAAACTATTTAATACAAATTCTATTAATTAGCGACTTGTATTATCATAATATTAACATAATATTAACGATGTTGCAGTTGTTCTGGATCACTATAGTGTTCCATTTCTGTGAAATAGTTTAGAGGTATTGTATTGTATAAAGTACATTATAAAAGCAAATTAAATAAATGTATTTTTTTAACAAGCTTGTGATTAACATGAATGTGGAATGTTTTAATCAGTTACAACTCTGAATCAACTTTACAACAGATGTTATAGAGATCAAACAGGAATTTGGTATTGAAAATTCAAGTATCACAAAATCATCCAGATTGCTCTCAGTCAATTACATTGTCCTTTCATACATGTTAGTTGAAGGTCATTCAACAATTCAATATGAAAACCTTCAGCTTACAATAATAAAATATACAAACTTCTCAACTCAATAATATATTTTAAAATATACCATTGGCAAATAATTTTTTGTATGAAGAAGTTACAATATATTTTTATCTTTGAAATTATAATTTTGATAATGTAATTTTAATGTTTATTAAATTTCCTCCTGACCTTGTGTATCTTGTGAATTATTTGAACTGACCATAGTTTTGACCCTCTGACTTTTTTGTATGATTGCTGCCCAAAATTTAAAAACTAAAGTGGAAAGTTACTGTATGTCATTTGATTCCAATTTGACATAAAATATAGGCTAATCAGATACAACATATTTGAGAAAAAACGTATATATACTTATTTCATAATAATTATTTTATATATTTTTATGCAATTCTGTAACATTCCTTGATCAGATATTGTATTTATTATTTGTAAAGGTGATTTAATTTTGGTACATTTAAGTGAAGAAAATATTGTTGTTATTGGTTTATTTTTATTATTTGTAAAGGTGATTTAATTTTGGTAAATTTAAGAGAAGAAAATATTGTTATTGGCTTATTTTTAAAATTTATAACTAGTTAATTTGTATTTACACAATTATTCAAGGATATACCCGATTCATCACCATTTCAGTTGAATTCATACCTGGTGTGTTTAAAACGTCTTGGTTTCCGAGATAATACATTCAATTAATCGTAGAACTTATATTTTTCAAATATCTATCTTTTTGTCGAGAATCCGTTTTTGGAATAATTTTTAGGCAACAATGAAATCATGTCTTAACTATTGTCGAAATATTCAATTTTCATGTGTATTTGACCAAAGAATGAAGAGAAATACTTACAATTTCAAAATGAAATATTTTTTTCCTCATAAATCTGGCAGAGCAACTACCTTATTAATTATTATTAAAAAAATATTTTCTTTCGATGTATAATCAAAATATTTGAAAAATATGATCATTTTGTATCTCGTAAACCAAGCCAGTTAGATCACATCTATCATGTGACATGCTTCACAATTAATGAAATATGGGAACCTCAAATTTTGTGTCGAATATCCGGATTGATGAGATATTTCTGTAATTATTTTATTATTGGGGAAATGGCTTCTGAAAATTTATTTTGAATATTTTGCTACAAAATTTCTATAAATATTAAATTAAGAAAGTGCTCTTACTGATGTTACTTATTCCTAGTCATTATGCTTATTTCAAAATAAATGATTGACAATCGTCGTTTTGTTTTTTAATGCATTATTGAAATAGTGTTTCTAGTTGAGGTTATGTGTAACAACATATGGTTAAGACGAAAAAATAAATGTATTTTTAACCTTTTACCGAGAAAGATGAAAGATTCACTTCCCTTGGTGTATTATGATATTTTTCTTTTAAAATTTGTTTGAGAATTCAACTTGTGGGACCCCTGGGCAGGTGCTCTATAGTAAATGCGACTCCGTCTATTTAATGGCTGCATCGCATTTAGAAAGTGCTTTAGATAAGATATAATTTTAAATAGAAAAAGGGTGATAGTGTAAACTAAATTATATTATATTACATTTCACTGTGGTACCTTATATAGTAAGATAACTTGAGACTATTTAACAACATAGGATTATTATTATTATTATCCTAAATTCCTTTCATTTCGTTGAAATACTTCAAACGCTAAAAGTTGACCCAGGCGATTTGCTCGTCAGCTTCGACGTCGAATCGTTCTTTACCAATGTTCCCATTCCAGACACCCTATCCACACTTTCTCAATTGTTACCTGCCAAAAACATTTCAATGGACTTGCCACCGTTAATTGATTTTGTCTATCCTCCACATATTTTCTGTACGATGGCAAGTTTTACGAGCAGTCCTCAGGAGCTGCTTTCTCCGATCATAGTTAATAACTTTTGAACAGGATGCTATTGACTCATCTGTTCTCAAGCCGAAATGTTGGTTTAGATATGTCGACGACACTTTTGTCTTTGGGCAACATGGTCGCGAAAAGCTTGTTCCCTTCCTCAATCATTAGAATTCATTACATCTCATTATTCGTAGGAGACCACAATGTCCAAACCGTAATGTCCACCAATTTTTATGTCCACCTAATTCCATGTCCAAATTATTAATAAAATTGATTCCATTTTCCATTTTATTTCAAATTTAAATTGACGAGTTCCTTGTTCACGACCTGTCATTCATTTGGTTATTTCCTTGGTTACCTCCTGTTATTCAGTCGCGTCAAAATTATCTGCAAAAATGTCTGAGAATTCGGAATACAATACAGTTGAGGTCATTCCAACAAGAAAGGGAGGTCTGTTCCTGAACATTGACAACTATTTGTACACAAAAAAGGACGAAAAAGGTGGCAAAATTTATTGGACGTGCCGAAGACGTTCCGAATGCTCTGCTCTGGCTCGGACAACAGGCGTTGGCGGCAACATCATTGTTCTGCAAGGTCCAAACGAGTCCGGTCACCCAAATCACGCACCCAACCCTGCCGAAGTGGACGCTGAAAAAAAGTTAAATTCGCTCAAACGGACCGCTGAAGAGCATCCAGAGGCTCCACCGGTACAGGTTCTGCGGGGTCTGCAGGGCACGTCTGATGCTGTTCTTGCAAGACTGCCAGATCGCGACAGAAGGTCGTAGGACGAAGCCACCCTGGTCTATTCGCCTTCTTCAAGGAGGTCCAGAAGGAGCAAGGCGACACAGAGACCATGTTGTAACAGCTGAACCTGGGGCAGCCCATACGAAAGAAGAAAAGCAAGGCCTCAATGCAAAATGAAGACCGCATCTATAACATTGTCAATACGTATCAAGAACATCTCGACGGGGGTTCAATTTTGAAATATCTACGTACCCTTGGAAATTACATAAATATGTAACAAAACAATATGTTATTGGATATCATATTTATTGGACATAAAATACTGGTGGACATTATTTCTGGTGGACATTATTCCTTGGACATTACGGCTTGGACATTACGGTTTGGACATTACGGTTTGGACATTGCGGTCCCCAATCCTCATTATTCTTTTCACCATATGGAAGTCGAATCGCAAGGTTCACTCCCGTTCCTAGATGTATTGGTATGTCGACAGACTGACGGTACTTTAGAACATTCTGTGTATCGGAAACCCACTCACACCGATAGATACCTCAATGGTCTTTCCCACCACCACCCTGCCCAAAATAAATCTGTCATAAATTCCTTGGTCCACAGAGCTGTCAACTTATCTCAACCTCAATCCTTAAAATCAGAATTAAAACATCTTTCATCTGTCTTATTTTCGAACAATTTCTCCCATTAAAACATTCAAAAAGCCATAAAGAAATACACTTCGCCTAACATTTCAAATCGACCTGAGCCACAAACCCCCACGCATGCTTTATCTACTACCTATCTTCCATATATGGAAAATATAACAGATCGAATTTCCAAAATTCTTAAAAAACATAATATTTCTACTCGGTTTTCCACACTTCCAAAATTATCTCAGTTTTACAAACCTATCAAAGATCCCCTTCCTCCTCTTCACTTAGAAGGTGTTTATAGTATTCCCCGTTCTTGCGGTAAAGTCTACATAGGTGAAACAGGTCGTACAGTAGCTACTCGTGTGAAAGAACATGAGCGCTGTACAAGTTTCGTGACACTAGTAGATCTGGTAGTTTTTTGACACTAATCATCAAATCCTTTTCGAAAATACTAGAATCCTAGCTCGAGCCCCAAACTTCTATCAGCGAAAAATTGTTGAAGCTATAGAAATTCTAAAACATCCAAATAATCTAAACTGTGACTCAGGATATTACCTTCCCAACATTTGGAAACCCATCCTCGAAAATTCCACTTTGCACATGATCACACAATGGCAGGGTCAGGTGCCGAACCGGAATAAAGGCAGTGAACTGCGTGAAGGATTTATCCTACAATAAATACTGCTACAGAAACCAGTAGAACCAGTTTCAGTTCAAGCCTCAAGCCTGCCCTGAAGATGCCACCTGTAATGTTTGGCAAGACGTCGGCATCAAGTCAAGCTATTGTGACGCGGAATCCATCCGGAAGCCAAGATTTTTCAAAATTAGCTATCCGCCGAAGTCTACTATTCAAGATATAGGATTATTAGATTGAAAGAACGTAAAAATTTAATCATACCCCAACAAACATATAATCTCTGGCCATCATCCGGGCCAATGATGGACATCCCGGCTAAGTACTGGCCATGGCGGGATGTTATCAGCAAATTATCAAAATGATGCTGGCCAATCTGTAATCTTGCATCGGTTAATATGCCAGTAATGGCCCAAAACTAGTTAAAAGGAATAACTTTTGCCAGCGCCATTCTAGTAATGGCTGATTACTTCCAGCTCGAAACATGTTGGGAATTCAGCCAGTAATGGCCCATAGCCTATAATCCATTCATTGTGATAAACGTATTCAGTTTGCTAACAAATCAAACAAATGAAGCTTATGAGATGAGTTACAAACTATGTCGGTGGTTACACTGGTTACAAACCAACGTCCAATCCGAAAACATGAAATTTCTCGGATATTCAAATTAACATCAATCTATATTAACCAATCATAAGCCGAATACAGCATGCGGGTACCATATGACTACGACATATCTATATTAGAGTTCTTGCGAAATAATTTTCAAACGTTTGAAATGACATGGAGCGATACAAGCACCGCGAGTTAAAGAGAGATACAAAATTGAATTCGTATACTTTGATACTCCAGGTCAAAGCCGTCGTCGACAGGTTTTTTGTTTTTGACATTTCACATTTGACACATCAATTTCATATTTCATTTTGTATTGTATTTCGTATTTCAATATTTGCAACGTGTGGTTTATGATTAGTGTGAGAGATTTGTGTATCAAGTTTAGGGTTTATATTTAAAAAAATAAGATGTCGAAATTGCTGACTTCCCCCGATGAAATGAGGTGAGTAAATATTTGTATTTATAATAAACGGTTCTATATTTTTGAGGTTATATACACCGTATACCGCTAAATTTTCGAGCGGAAAGGTACGAAAATGTTCAAGAATTACTGCAGAAGTTATAAGTACAAGGTTATAAATAAAAATATTAAAAAATGTGTTAAATTGAACGGAATTGACGTAACGACAACACAGTACAGAAGTCAAGGTTCAGATTCGCTCACATCTGATTCTAGGGCACAATTAGACTCATGTGAGCCATCCTTGTCAATTTCTGCGACCGAGCCCACCCCATCTACTTCTGCCACCGAGCCCACACCATCTACTTCTGCCACCGAGCCCACCCCATCTACTTCTGCCACCGAGGCCACCGAGCCCACATTTAATCAGGACTCTTCTGATATATCGGATAGTGATACAGATCACTCAATGAACGAATCACCCGATGAATCCAGTTCAAGTGTTTCAATCCTACCAGAAGAATCTGATAATGTAATTAGTTCCAGTGATTTTTTGGTTAAATGGTCTTTGAAAAACAATATCACTCACACAGCCATTTCTGAACTTTTATCTTGGTTTGGAAGCAAACCAGATATCACAAATCTTCCGAAAGATGCACGTACACTCTTGAAAACCCCCACTAAATTGCAGTATGAAGTTCTCGGGTCTGGACAGTTTTACTATTTTGGCTTGAGGGAAAAACTGTTACAAATTGGAAAGAAACATAATCTGCCACATTTCATTTTAGATTTTGGTATTGATGGCCTCCCTGTCCATAAAAGCACAAATTTTTCATTTTGGCCAATATTATGCAGAGTGAGGAATTTACCAGATCCCAATATATTTGCTGTAGCCATATTTTATGGTCCTGAAAAAGCTGATCTAGATTGTTTCTTGGAGGCCTTCGTTAGTGAGCTGGTGTCTCTAAGAAATGATGGATTAAATGTGAATGACAAAGTAATACAAATTCAAATAGGAGCATTCTGTTGTGATACCCCAACTAGGGCTTTTGTAAAAAGCATAAAATCAGACAATGGTTACAGCGGTTGTGACAAATGTCTAGACAAAGGAGTTTACTGCAACCATAGGATGCTTTTTTTGAAATTGGATGCACCCCTTCGTACTGACCAGGATTTCCACAATAATATTGACGAAAGTCATCATCGAGGCAGAACACCTCTGAGTGCATTAGGAGTGGGATTGATTTCTAGCTTTCCCGTTGATTATATGCATTCTGTCTGTTTGGGAATCATGAGAAAATTAATTTTTATATGGCGAGATGGCAGTAGACAATATAAATTTCCCAGATTGGATATTAATGAGGTAGAATCAGACATGAAAGCTTTTCGGGATTGTTGGCCTTCTGAGTTCAATAGAAAACCAAGATCTTGGCAGGAATTGGAAAGATGGAAAGCAACTGAATTGAGGCAGTTTTTATTGTATGTGGGGCCAGTTATATTGAGAGAAAAACTGCCAAAGAAAATGTATGACCATTTTATGCTCTTGAAGTTTGCAATTACGATCCTACTGAACGAAAAGTTGAATGAAGATTATAATGCATATGCCAAAAAATTACTTGTTAATTTTGTCAGCTTTTCCATAAATATGTATGGGCAGGATTTCTGTATATATAACACACATTCATTAATTCACCTTCCAGAAGATGCTGAATGTTTCAGAAGTCTCAATGTTGTCAACTGCTTTCCATTCGAAAACTATCTGCAAACGCTGAAACGTTTAATCCGAAAATCTAATAATCCTTTGCAACAAGTAGTGAACAGATTATATGAAGCGGAAAATCTGGGACATGGCATTGATCATAAAAAGGGAAATTTTCGTGTTATAGGAAACCCTATTACCCTTAGTTGTGAATCATCAGACATTTTGGAACAATATACTGACTATAAATTCTGGAGAAAAGTGATTTATAATGATTACATCATCTCTACTAAAGGCGGTGATGAATTTTTGATGATGAAAAATGAAAAAATTATAAAAGTATTTTTCATAGCTACTAACTCTGACAAAAAAATAATTTGCGGAAAACAGTGTTATGTTAAAGGTCCATTCTCAACATATCCCACAAACTCCAATTTTTTGTCTATTTATGAATTAGTGTTCAAACATGGTTGTCTAGAAGTTTTCAATTTTGAAAATATTCTCTATAAAGGAGTAGTGTTGCCCTACAAAAACAACCATGTTTTTTTCCCACTCATTCATTTACAGTGAACTGTTATCTTACACCTTATTGTTGTTAGCATTACTCAAATTAAAATTTTTACTTAAAATTAAATTGTGAGTGTCATTTGGTATACTCAGGTGTATTTTTCATAAAGGTTTGAATTTTAATCTGAACTAATTTTTGGGATAAATAAAAAAATACTTGTTGGGAATATTGATGATGAGTGAATTTCCATATTCAACTCTGAGCAAGTCAAATTTATCACATCTTATTTGCCCATTATTATTTCTGTTGAAAAGAATTTCATAGTTTTGATTGGTTCGGTTTTCTTTTTCCAGTTATCATGCAAAAAATTTACCTTTTTTAACTAGAAAATTTTGACTCATTCAGGTATTCATTTATATAGTAGCAACAGTTAGGAATTCAATACTTTATTTACTTTCAGAGACTATTTAATAGTGGAATTCCCAGATGAAGCCGGAGATTCAATTCCATTATCTGTGGTACCTAAGGTGTGGGTATCTTTAAAGAAAAATATTTGTTTCTGGCCCAATTTAAAGAATGATGACGAGAGAAGGAGGGCTGTAATAAAAAAAATTCAATTTGAACCTGACTCCTGTACAACTTGCCCAATAGTGGTAAAATACAAAACAAGTGAGTAACTTATCTCATTTGAAATAAAAAAGTGTGAAATGTAACTTCATGGGAGATGAATTGCATGATTTATATTTTTCAGATTCTTATGAAAAAGCAGTTGAAAAACTAAAACGCCTTGAAAGGTCAGAATCATCATCCTCTATGGTGAGTCATTCCGAAGATGAACTAAGGTCGAAAAGAAAATCCAAGCCAAATTTACTGTTTAAAGATTTTCAAACCAAGCCACATTCCCAACATACAAGCTCAACAAGAAAATATGAGACATCATCGTCAGAAGATGATCTTCCAACCTTCTCCCCTCCCTTGATTAAAAAAAAAAACAGCAGAGTTATCCAGTCTGATACTGACCCTGAACTGGACAACACCATCAAAATGAGTGAACATCGTCCAATTTTACAAAATTCTGGCTGTAACTGCAAGAAAACTGAAGGTAATTAGTTGAGCTTGTCTGTTTTTATACTAGTTATTGATCCTATAGACAAGTAAACTAAAACGTATTTTATTTTTCAGTTAAGCTGGAGTCCCTAATCAGAAAAATCGATTTACTTGCCTATGATGTCAAATTCTTACTACAAATAGTACAAAGAAATGCCCTTAGTGAAGATGTGCAGACCCCTGAAAATTTAACACTACCGATTAATCAAGAGTGTGAATTGACTCAACTCAATATAAAATTGGAAGATGAGGATTTTCTACGAAATATGGTATGTATTTTGATTCAGTGTAGCAATATTATTACTGTTACTATGCTCTATATATACAGTGTGTCCACTTAATATGGAAAACTTTTTTTTGTTTTGAAAAAAAAATCATTCCTAATAAAAAGTTCTGCATGTTCTAGAACCCAATATTTAATAATCAAATGTTAAAATTTGTCCGTTGTTAAAAAAAATATGAATTGGGTACAAGAATAAAGTACTTTCATTTATGACAATATCGAAAATTTTGATTATGAAAAGTTGTTCAGAATTGAATACCACATTCAAATATGCAATCATTTTCATCTAAAGGGACAGAGAATATTCGCTGGCAAAGCAGCAGGCTCAGCTAGTTTTGAATACAAATTTCTGTAGAAATGGGTAAACTTGGTGTTCTGTAGAGAAAAATATAAAAAATTGTTATTTTTGTAGATAGATATAATTGAGTATATGAACATCATTAATAATTGTGAACAACTCTTCATGATAACAATTTTCAATATTGTCACGAATAAAAGTACTCTTGTACCAATATATACATATATATTTGTAAACAAGAACTGGAGGTTCATGAACGTCTTTTCAGGTTGCATCCTTGTCAAGTATCGGTGGCAAAGACGTTGCAGATACTACAAGAAGATTATTGGTCAAACTAATTTCCCATGAGTTGTCCCTTCAATATAATTGGACTGGAAGGGGTAAAAAGGAATTCATGGGCCTCAAAAACGTCCTGAAAATGATTTTGGGCGAGTTTCATTCATAAATAAAAGTAGTTTTATTGTTTTGTACTTACCACAAAAGTCTAAAATGAAAACCTTTGTGAAACTCACCAGTTTGTCATTCTATCCATTTGGTATAGTACAACCAGAATTATAAGAAGGTCATAAATCACCAACCACTTGAGATATCAGCAGGCGGTCAGGCCGTCCATATTACGCAGAGTTGTATTACCTGCCCTAACCATTCAATTTTGTTTTGTATGTAAATAAATAGGTATAATGATATTGGGTTAAGAAAAACTTATTATCTGTATTCCGAACAATGGGTAATAATGAGGGTCGTCGGCTAATATTGATTTACAACCTTACTATATTGTTGGTTCTACTTTACAGTAATTTTTCTAAGACTGACGTAGAAAGTTGAAATGTTTCATGAAAATAAGGCTTATATAGTGACTTCCATATTTTTCAATAGTTATATTGAATTTCAAAATAAGACCTTTGAAATGTTGGGGAGGAGAAGTGAGGTATATTTGAAAAAAAAATGCTTTCAGTTGGTGTGTAGTATAATTTGACAGGAATCTCAAAAATATTCTCTTCATTATTTTATGAATGTATTGCTGAAAATATGGTCCCCTCTATCTGGGAAACTATACTGCAAAATGGAAAAAAATAGGCATGCTAAAACTACACTTAAACCTTAATGGAAAATTATAGTGATAACTCCAGGTTTCATTTCACTTGACTGGTTTATTTCTTTTCAGTGTGTCTTCGAAAAAACCCATTGACAAGGAATGCCACAGAAGCTGAAGTTGCTGGCGTAATAAAAGTTTGGCTAAGAACCGCACCTGACAGACAAGGTGGGAGAAATAAAAGAAGGACGAAGGCGACAGAGGAAGAAAAAGATGGTACTCCTGCTACATAAACTATTTTGAAAAAGTGTTTGTGAGAATTTAATTTTTTTTTTATATTTTTTACCAAAGAATTATTTTTATGTTATGTTATATTAATCTCATTAAATTATATATTTTAATATAAAATTACCTCTTAATAACATTTTTTCCAACCACATTTCTACGAATTCAAAGTTTATTTTATTACTAATTAGGTCACAAAAATGAGTGTACATTTTAGAAAACTTTACTTCTATCATGCATCCATGTTTCGGTTGGTGTCCGGGTTTTGCCGTGGTCTTCTTTGGTTAAAATCTTTAAACGTTTCAACTGCAACAGTCATCTTCAGTGATACTACGTCAAGAAGAGTTCTTCGACCACGCCACTGAAGATGACTGTTGCAGTTGAAACGTTTGGAGATTTTAACCAAAGAAGACCACTGCAAAACCCAGAAACCAACCAAACATTGACGGCAGCCGTGAAAGCCTATTCATAAAACTCATAGTGGGCCAGTACTAACCCTCTGAGTAGGTAACATTGAATTTGTTTACAAGGCTATCAATGGTTGCCACAGTTTTGCCTTCATGGGCCCGTCATGCAAAAGGCACCGTAATATTGGCATACAGGCATTGGCCCTTACCATCCATTACATAAAACTCAGTGGGCCAGTACTAACCCTCTGAGTAGGTTACATTCAATATGTTTACAAGGCCATCAATGGTTGCCACAGTTTCGCCTTCATAGGCCCGTCATTCAAAAGGCACTGTAATACTGGCATACAGGCATTGGCCCTAATGATGGCCGGTGTCTCCTATTTTCACTCGCCCTCCACTGGCTACAGGAATCTTGCCGTTTTGGCCTAATCTGGCCAACATATTCTGGGCCAGAATCATGCCGACCGAAATTGTTTGCTGGGACGGGATTTGAACTCCAGTCTGGAGCATTAACCAAGTATAATAAATATAATAATATTAATAATGGGACTGAGCTCATGATGTTGGAGCCAGGTCCGAGTGATAGGGGCTGAGATTTGTAGCTGTAACCGCGAGACTGCAATTTGTTCTGTGCCAAAATGCAGAAATTTTCAATATTTGATCATTTTCACAATATAGTGGCCTTCGCATAAATAATAAAATAAATGGCAGTTATCATTATTCTCATGCAAATTGAATCAAAGCGATATGAAAATCATGGAACTGAATTTTAATTTTCCCAGAAATGAAATCCTAATTTAAAAAAATTCCTCAGCTCTGTGTGCTTCAAAATTGAAATCTAATGTTTTTTTCATGTATTTACCCATATTTTCCGATGCTCATATCATAATCTGTATATTGCATTGGCGTACAGCAGGCTGTACGTGTTTTCTATAGCTCCCCAAATTAAAGCATTTTTCATAGGAACTTAAGTGCATATTTTTCCAAACTTGACCAAATCATATTTTAAATGATAATTCTCAAACTTCTTAAAAGTTTTAGTGAAGTTGTTACGTTTGTGATATAGGAATCAACAAGTAAACTTCAAGGTATTTGTAATCACATTGGATCATCTGCAAATTACGTTAGTGGTTCGGGTAAAACGAATACTATACTTAAGCATAGGGACTTGAACAAGTTATGATATGTAAAGACAATAATGAAAGCATCTTATATTTATGCGGAGTTTCGCGGAGACGCGTTCTATTGTGTTGTTCCCATAAAGTCAGCAATTCTGGTTCTGTAACTTGCCTAATGTTTTGTAAGAAAAAATCACTACAACGCATTAAGAATTGTGAATGATTCCATATTACCGAAGGCGCGTCATATAGTTTTTATATTGCTGAATTTGGTTCCCTGTTATAAATAATAATTACATTATACGTAACGATACTTGCAATATTGAATCAAATTTCGCATGTGATGGATGTAACAGATTTATTCATATACTTAGATAGATAGATAGATGTTTATTTGACAACAATTTGCTGCATTACATAACAATTGTAGGAAGTCATACATAAGCTGCGAATGCTACGACCCGACGGGTGCCAGCTTACAAACAATAAGGAATACAAAACAACAAATCAGAAATACAATAAAAGATAAGAGTACAACAAAAAAAAACAACAAATCACAGTCAATGTTAACTATTCAGAAGTTAGAATTCTAATATCAATATCAGACTATACTCTGACCTTCTCCCATGAATCTCCAAAAGTTGACAGGAGATGAATAGTGTTGGTAAGGGCATAATTCGTAGACTCACAAAATGTTGCCTGCAGCTATCGCGATATCCAGAGCTTACTACTAAGAGAGCCTTCTTCTGCAATCTAAACACCTGAATAGAACCCAACGAATCCCCCCACATCTGCACACCATATGACAAATGGGAATAGAACAATGAATAATATACCGTTAACAGCGCCTCCAATCCGACAACAGATCTCAAACTCCTTATAACAAATATAGTAGAGATAATTTACTCCTCAGTCCCGCTAAATGTTGACGCCAGGTGAACCAAAAGTTTAGCACTCTTTCCGGCAGTTTCCGGTGGTTACTCTGTCATTTGAGGAGAAAATAAGTTCTTGATTCTTGTCCATATTAAGTTTTAGATTGTTTTGAGTGAACCAATCCTCTGCATCTACCGGGTATTGCTTATTTTGGTGATCAGACTACTAAAGTCTCCCATCGCCACAGATTATCGAGCTGTCATCGGCAAAAGACTTACTTTTTTCGGGTAGCAAGTGGTGATGTAAGTCATTTAAATAAACTAAAAAGTAGTGATCCTAAGACTGAGCCCTGGGGCACTCCACTTTTCACAATATCATGCTCTGCAACTGCAGCTCGTGGGAAACACAGTCGAAAGCTTTACTGTCAGGTCAACGTGCTCTTCTCTCTCAAGACTAATGTCCCTCACTACGCTGTCCACCGCCTGAACCGCAAAGCGTATCGGCCTAAACCCATCTTGCGCTGGGTTCAGTAAGTTATTGTGCTCAAAATACTGAGCCAGAGCTTTCTTTATAATTTTCTCAAATATCTTTCCCAAAAGTGGAACTATCGATATATTGGTCGATAATTTTCAGCCAAGTCAGTGTCCCCCTTCTTGAACAAAGATATCACACGGGTCCTGTTTGCGGAATTTTCAATATGCTTGTCTTTTTGTAAAAATAATTTTGGCCTTATACTCTTTGCGACAGTTTCTATATAAATTTAAATGAAGCGGACTTCGAGAAGTCTGACTAACTACTTGAATAGATGACAATTCCGTTCTTATTTTTCTGAGCTTATCATACTACATACCGTTGCTACCCAAGCAACACAGAATGGTTGAAAAAACGTTTAATTTTGTTATATACCAAGAGTATATTTATGGTTGAATTTCAACTATTTATAAACGATAAAATGTCCGCAAGATAAACGTGGAAATACGCGTACAATACAATAGTTATGAACGTGAATGAAAGACGTTGATTATTTGTTGATGATATACTATTCTATTTAGTATCAATTATACGTGTTTTAAAAGTACTTCAATAGGTTGAATAAACATTCATCATGTAGGTTATTTCAATACTAATGAAGGTAAAAAAATTCGATGAAACGATTGGAAAATATATTCATCAGCATATTTGGAACAATTGTTACAATTCAAAAATAAATAAAATAAAAAAATAAAAAGAATAAATTATTACACCCAATTATCACTTTAGTACAGTAGAGGAAGGAAAAAAATTGCGGATCAAGTGAAAAATTTTTCTCGTTCAAAAAACCTAGCGGCTCCTTTTAGCCAACACCATCATGATCGGCACATTTTTACATAATCCTATATCGTTGTCCGAAAAACTCCGCCGAACCGGCATTTTTTCCTTCATTCACTGTACTAATTTACTGCCATTATGAAATCTATGTTTGGCCTGCTTCAACCAATCTTGAACCGCAATGCCAATAGTCTTGTCTGTGAGCTCACCATGGATGGCGGTGTTGCGCCCCTGGAAGGATACCTTCGCAGCTTCTGTAAGTTAATACAAATATTAATATTAAAAGTGTAATATACAGTGTGGCCAAGATGAGAATGTCTATAATTAGGATATCCAAAAGGTAATCGATAGTTTTTGTTAAATGGGCAAAAATTTGCTTTACCATTTTTTCCATTCACATGGAAGTATAAAATTTCCAATATCATTTTTGATGCTCAAGTAATTTTTGAAAAGCAGAATTTCTTGATTTTCTATTCCATTTTTTTAGTGATGGAACAAAATGAAGGACACTTCTTGGGAGTAATATAAAAAATTGCTTCGAAGAGTTTACATTTGTTCCTCTGATGATAACACTAGAAAATTATAAAATATAAAAACAAGAAATTCAGTTTTCCTAAAATTACTTGAAATTTGCTCCACAACACTAAGAAAAAAATAGAGCATCAAGAAATTAGGTTTTCAAAAATTATTTGAAAGCCAAAAATATTGGAAATTTTATATTTCCATGTGAAATGGCCTTTTGATTATACAAAATTTCCCCAGTCAACAAAAACTGTATTTACCTTTTCTGATATCCTCACATCCTAAGTTGCACACACTGTAGCTATACACAATGATTGGAACAATGAAAAAATCAGACTACCACTTACCATTGATTACTTTATAGGCCTGGGTATCTTTAAACGGAAACTTTTGGCGTTGATCTGGCGATTTAGGGGCACTACCTGCCCAATTAAACGATATTCCCAATCAATTAGACATAATATATTTCATCATATTCATTACTGCACCTCTAACAGTTGTTCCTCCAATGGATGCCATACGAGTTCTCTGAAATATTTCAACATTGGTTAGGAACAAATCTCTCAATATATGCCAAATCCATACATACCATATAATTAAAATTTTGTTGATTTTCTAGCCACTCCTCAAAATTTGCAAAGTCCCTTGACCGATCAATGGGAAACTCAGAAATATCAGGCGGGCGTTGCAAAGCTTGAATGTTTTTAACTTGCAGCGTTTGCCAAATTTGGGACAAAAGCGTAGATTGTTGGTCTTGAATTGCTTTAACTGTTTCCAAATCTTGTAGGATCCTTTGCTGAAACTTGTTGAGCGGTTGATTATTCTGGGTTACAGAAATGTCATTCATTCTCAAACGATGCAACGATGGAGATGTGTTTCTTGATGGAGTGAGAACCTCAGAGTCCCTCGAATTTTCCAGAGAGCTTGTGGGAAAATATACAGTTAATATAATAAGATCAACGTTTTATACAAACTTAAAACCTACTTGTGGCTAGCAGCAGATTCGTTCCTGAGAGAATGAACTGATGGGTATGGAGAGTTGTTCCTAGATCGTACTGGAGAATCATCTCTCTCTGAACTTCTCAAATCCTCGGTTCGACTTCCAGGAAAATATCCACTGTAATATGACAAGAGAAGAAGTTTAATCAACAAACTAGTTCAGATCAAAGAAACTGTACTCACATGTTAGGCGAATATGAACGAATGTTGACATTGCACAGCTTTGGTCTCTCCGAGTGGTGACTGTAAATTAGTAATCAGTTGTGAATGAACATGAAACATTCTTATCAAGAAATATGCTTACAGTATAGAAGGTGGAGTAGCAAGACATTTTTCTTTTGATCTGTATGTTCTTGATTCATTCTCTTCTCCTCCACTATCGCTGGTACTGAGTTCTGAAAAGTGCACTTCAGCCTTTTTTTTCGCTTGAGGTAGTTTATTGTTATTCTGATCATCGGAATCTGATGAATAGTGTATTCTTCTGCTCTTCCCATCATTCTTACCGGTCCTCTTTCTTTTCTTTCTGACGTCATTGCAATCTTTCACGTATTTGGCCACCACCTGTGCCGTTATTTTATTTATTGGAGCATCATTCACGTTTGATTTTTGCAGGTCTCCAGCCACCATCCGTTCTGCTGTTTCTTCAGATTCTAGTTCCTCATACATCATTGAATTTGTTTCATCTGTTATTTGTTGCCCAATCTCAGTCGCACTACTGCTGCATTCGGCTAAAATGAGTTGCATAGCCGTGTTGGCCTCAGTGTAAGAGTCTGCAAAAAATGCATCACATGTACTTTAAGAATGCTTATGCTGGAAAACTTACCCTTAGTAGCATGAATTTGTTTTATAGTATAATTAGCCCAAGAAGCTTTGGGTTGAGTCAATTCCTCAATCATGGTTTGAAGTTGCTCCTCAGATTTAACATTTTTCGGCCACCTACATGATATTTTATCATCCGAAAGCCAAATTAATGGAATAACACAGTATTCCTTTTTATCGTTTTGAAATTCAATAACAGCGAACATTATGGTATCGTATTAGGCTAAAAAAATCGCGGAATTAATTTGAAATATGAGATTTTATGCTGAAGAATATGTACTCTACCTAATAGTAACATTACAACACTATACAAAAAATAAAAAAATTCCATAGATGTGAACTCAGACATGTATAACTGTAGTATACATAGGGATGGCGAAAAAGAATCATATATCGATATATGTATGTACTCATATGACATATATTGATATACCATTGTCATCCCTAACTATACCTATTTAAACTGTTAGTGATCTGTATAAAAATTGTAACATGGAAACTTTAAAGGAAAGTCAATTCTTGATTTCATGTAATACTGGAATAACAACAAAGCCGTTTTTGTGTGGCAGAGCTACATATTTGCACAAGATATCATGTACCAGGATAATGTCTGTTAGGCCCAGTCCATGGATATAAAAAATTCCTAAATTTGAAGATAAAACAGGATAGGTATAAAAATCCTCTTTGTATTTAAAATATTGTCCTGTGCATTTGTAAGTTCCATTGATCATACAAATAGATTTGATAAGAAAAATTCTATTACCCATTCGGATAATATTGTCTGGGGAATAAGATGAAATGGTAAATTTTGTGGAAATAATCAGTTTCCTACAAAAAAAAAAGTCATCGGCTCTTCTGTTCGTAATGCCACATGGAATGTAATCAGCAGCATGACTTGGCCCCTGTGTTTTATTCACAATTTTTGATAATTCAACCAATCTATTATTTATTTGGGGCAGTGGTAAACTTTTCCCTCTCACACACCTCTTAATTTTGCCTAAGTAGCTTTCAAATCGAAAACAGCTGAAATCTTCCAATGATCCATACAATAAAACATCATCACATGTATGCGTTAAGGAGTGAACATTATATACAACGAAAAATTTATCATAAACCTCAGGACATTTCTCAACAAATTTCTTAAGGCTCCTCTTGGCAACATTAAAATATTTATTTATTAAAGTTTTGCTGCACAACACATAAATCGCAACATGTAAAAGTAGAAAATGTTTATACATAGAAGAGCCAAGATTGTTTTGTAATATTTTAATACCACCATATAACAGAAAGAAACGAAATTCTACTGCTTTCCACCGTTTAACATCTTTGAACGTTCGAATCTTTCGTCCAAATTCGGAGGGAATGTGTTTCCGAATATCAGACAATACATTATTCATGTTCAAAACAGCTGCCTTTGAGAGTTTAAATTGTCGTTTGCCTTCTAGCCAATAATTGATTAATCTTTTCATAACTCCCAAATAGATAAGATGCATAGGATCTAGTACAAAATTTGAAACTAATCCTATTCCAAGTTCCAAAAGAGGCGATTGACCCTTAATGTGTTGATTAACAGTATTATGACAGAAATCTTCATCTGATCTTAAATTTGTCACTGAATTAACTGGATAAAATCTTTTTTTATGATCTGCACAATAGATGGTAGTAATATCACACCTTTCGCAACCCTGCTTGCCATTGTGGCCTGTAATTTGCTTAAGATAAGCTCTGGCGGGGGCATCACAACAAAAAGCCATCAATTTGACTTTAATAATCTTCCCTTCATAAGCTATACCCTCACCAATTAGTGAAATACACTCATTTATGAATTCCTTTAAGAAATCTGTCAAAGGGCTCGGCTTACCAACACCACAAAAAATTGCTACAACAAAAGGCACATCGTTATTTTTGAAATTTTTACAATATAATAAGATGGGCCAAAATTCTACTGAGCTACTATTGAAAATTGGTATACCATCTATATTGATAAGCAAACATAGTTCTTCCAATTCTTTGTGACATTCAGTTGACAATTTGCCAATTAAATTACTTTTAATACCAAAATATACCATTTCACCGTTCGACAATTTACTAGAGTTAACTTTTCCCCTAGGAGTTCCAAGAAGCGTCCTTGCATCATTACTTAAAAATGGATATTTCGGTTTAATAAGAGATATTATCTCATTAAGGCAGCGGTGTGTAACACCATTCCTCAAGGCCCACAACTTCAAGTTTTCTTTAAATTGCAGTTCACTATTTTGTTCTGGACAACTTAAATCGACATTATCCTGACAAACAATAATTTCTTTACAGGCACCAGCTTGAAATGTTGGAATGAATGTATCGATACGATCAGATATTTGGTTATTAATGTCTATAGCATTATGATTAACCGAACAATAAGCTGTTTGAAGCTCAGACACATGTATAGGAACATATTCTTCAGCATGTTTAGTTTCTGAATTATCAGCCAATTGAGATTGAATAGAATCAATGGCATTTTTAGAAGATACTGCTATTTTTCTTCGGAGATGACGTTTTGAAATTAGCTTTGGCATTCTCAGATTATATCAATTACATTGGACGTGACCGTTGCCATCAAGTACCTACCTAGAAAAATATGAGCATTATTTGAAGTCTTAATGAATATAAAAAATGGTTGAAATGTTTGTTAAACAATTTTTATGGAAATATGGTTACGATCACATCCAATAATAATCATTTATTGTAAAGAAACTTACCAGTCAAGTCATCAGTGGAGACACAAATTATTTCTTCACAAAATAATGAACCAAATATGTATTTGTTTTATGCTATTCATGGTATCGCATTTAGGTTGTGCACGCCATAGATGTGATGATAATACAACTAGCGTAGTAACCTAACCTATAGTCTATAGTGCTAGTGCCCAGTGCCAGTTCCCGCGGTCGGTAAATGTTGTTGACCAACATGGCCACAAAGACAGTTGGCCGGTGGCGGCACTGGTACAATCACGTTATTAAATCGTGGTGAGCTATGATTGGCTTAGACAAACAAAAGGAACACTATTTATAGCGAAAGAAGGCGATAATTATTCTATAGCCACAGAGTAGGTCATAACTCTACTATCACAGAACAACTATAAATTTCTTATAACGTTTATGGTTGTGCTATGCTATAGCGTACACGTTTATTGGCTGGGAGAAGGTTTTGTGTCATTTTAGTATATGATATACCATCAATCAAAGATATTTAATGTACTGGAGAGCTATGTTAGTGAGCATTTAGAGCCGAATAACACAGATAAGCACATATTCTTATTATTTCTTCAAAACTTTCAAAAATTTACCCAAGTCCGTAACGAAATAGTATACAAAATACGTGTATTACACGGTGCAAAACATATTCGTAAGTCATATACGTATAATAAATATACCATAACCAAAAAATTACCAAAATATCGTTGAATACACGTATATTAAACTATAATACTCATTCGCGTGTTGCTTGGGTAAATGCTTACAAGATCCTGACGAAGATTTTGAATATATTGATGACTATGGAGCACCTTTTTGTTCGGCGCTGCAAGCTGATAGTGCGCCATGGATCCGTCATCCAAGTCAGCAAAAACGGATTGCTGTTGCTCAGCAAATCCTCTACGAACAGAGGTGAGTTTTATTTATATGTAAATAATTACTAGACTAAAATGAACGGTAATACTTAATTCAAATCCAAAATATTTATTTCCATATTTATTTTTATTAGGTAGGTATAATAATGTAAATGTATCATATATTAATGAAATATCACAAACAATTCAGTCTTCTTCAGAATTATTATTATCAATTAAAGGTTCAGTATAGAGTAATACCGAGTTCTCTTGATTGGTCTTCAATTGATAATATTCTTTCATTTGAATAGCAGCACTTTCTTGACGTGAATTTGTTGAATTAAGCATATGCTTTGCAACTGCTGCAAAGAAGATCCTTGAAATTCTTCTGGTTCTTTGATTTGATTCAAATGTAATTTTTTCTTTTTATCAGGAGGCGGCAGTAATGTTGGAGTACTCAATTTGCTAGTAGATGTCATCGCATAGCCGGAATTTACAGCAACATTTATTTGTGCCTACGTGAATTAATAATAAAATAAAATATAAATAACATTACTTGGTGCTTTATTTAACACAGGATTTTCTCCCTGAACTTCCTAGTTATTCCACATAGCCCAAAATTTTTTTTTGCCAATCTGTGAGTACACTTTTCTTGTTACCCGTCTTTTTAAGATCTGTGGCATCTTTTACTTTGGTTTTCATATTATTCAATTTTTTCATAACCTGTTTTACAATCATTATTTCTTTTGGTACTTTTGGTATACGATTCAGCGAGTAATTTAGCTGATTTATCTTTTTCTGCTTTGATTGCTGGAGTTTGCAGCTTGTCAAAAAGTAACAAAAGAACAAATGCCATCTGCAGATCTATATTATCATCTTCCACATTTTCAACACCATTAGCACTTGGCTCAACATCACTCTCACTCATACTTCTACCACAGCAGAACAAATAGCTTAGTTAGGTAATACAGTAATCGAACCAATTGAGGATAAACACGTCCTAGTATTTACTACTAAATTAAACTGCTCACCAAAGTAAACACTTCCCAACGAAGAATTTACTTTATGTAAAAGATTATACTCCACAAAATACTTTGAAGTGAAAACTCTTACTTAAAGTACAAGCAAATACTCTTTTTGATCATACCACTCAGTGTCTCGCTTAGGTGATTGGGAAGACGCGTTTGAAATAAAGAATGCGGTATCACTTACCGCAAATACCTAGAAAGGTGGAAACAGCTGTCAGCTCTTAGCAACTTTTGGTAACTGAGTTTTATTTATAATATCTTGCTCTATGAATATATTCTTTGTAGTCTAGAACGGTGCCAGGTAGTTACAAATATTATTCATAGTTCCTTCCTATGTTAGGACATATTAGTAAACCAAATGAATTAAGTCACTCGTTTATATTTCCTAGGACTATAATGATTTTCATTCCAGTTTTAATTTCATGTAATTACATATACTTGCGAATTGTAGCGGGGTATTTTTGGTCACAAATTAGTAAGATCACTATTGAATTGTTCTATGATAAAAGATTATATCTGCAACCGGAAACGGTTTTTTGTTTGGTAACAGACCAATGAACAATACATGACTTACACTAATGGACTATCGAGATTTATCAGATGTAATTTAACAGGAAGAATGCATTTGGCGATATATCCTAAATGTGTTATAAATGAGTTTCAAATATTTTTAATTGAATTTGATAAGACCAAAATAATTGTAAGCTCTTCACAACACTGATATGGAAATACTATTATTGATAATTCAATACATGATAATATGGAACAATATAATAACACCTATTTCTTGTGAAGTAAAGATTTCGGAATCAAATGGTATAACATTGAGAGGATTCTCCATTGTAAGTAGATATAATTAATTTTATTAACTTTATGATGTTATCTCTTGAACAGTGGCGGCTCCTCGAAGGAGGCTAAGGAGGCTCAGCCTCCTCACCAATTTATCTTAATGATCATTCTCCATTTTATTTCCTGTTTCTCTGATAATTTTTAAAATTTTACAATTAATTTCCCGTTCTCAGTAGTTATTCTTAATCTGGCAACAATGCCCTGAGGCTAGACTCTATATATCTCAAACGCTGAGCATGTGCTGTTCAATGCAGTTGCCGTTTTTCCGACCAGTCCGAACGCCAACTGGGTAAATCAGCGAAAATGGCAACACCCTCTGGAGGCTAGCCTGCGGCAGCCGTTAGCAATCTATGAAATACGAGACGTGTATTCTGCCGACTGCTGAGTAGGTCAGTCAGTGCTTGATTATGTGTTGTCACTCCACGCGAAGTAAGGTTAGATTGTTGTCGGTTGTGAATTTAAAATGAGTGTTAGTGAGTTAGTTGCTGCCTTTTAGAAAATCCATTTAGTGAATTAACATATGATAAAAGTGTTTCTTTTAAATAAACGGCCTTTACCGGATTTGAAAGGATTAGTAATGTCAGGTAAATATCAAAATCGATCATTGTTAATACTAATGGTAGTATTGACAAGACGAAGTTTAAAAAAAAATCATTGATTTCCCTGTAATGCTCCAACTCGATGGAATTTTACATCACGTGCAGTATTTACCATCCATAAAAATAAAGACAAATTAATTGAAACATTTGATTTTGTATTAAACGGTGATGACTTTTCAACAGATCAGGTTTCATTAAATGCTGCTGTTGGTTTAAAATCATATTTAGAAAATGAAGAATTTTTGTTTTTTCTTGATTATTTTAAATTACTATTTGAACAAACTGATCTTATTTTTCAAATTTTACCACTGATATAATTTATTCAAGACATCGTTTGAAACATCTCATTGGAAAAATTTCCGTAATACAGAATTTCATTTTAATATTTTATTTGAAAATTTTTCAACTGATGAGGCTCCTCCAGCGAAAAGGAGGAAAACATATAATTTGGTAGACAAGAAACTACATTATGAACAACTTTTTTATGAACTTTAGATACTATTAAAGGTCAAATTGAGATTCGATTTTCCGATTTACATGAATTGAAGTTTTTTGACTTGACGAATAGAAGATTTTTCGAATCTTTTTCAAAAGAGTTCCCCAATACACTTTAAGATAACTTAGTTCTAAAATATAAATTTTTTGATAAAATAGCACGGCACAATGAATTATGCGTTATATACTCGGATAAAGATATTTTAGGCCAATATGACAGTCACGCCGATATGATAAAATATATGACAGACAATGATTTGCAACAAGTTTTACCTCAGTTTTATAAACTACCTACTTTGTCACCATTTCTGTCACGTTGGCATCGGTGGAGAGATCATTTTCTACTCTCAAATGAATTAAAACTTACATGCCAAATACAATGGGCCAAAATCGTTTATACAATGTTAGTTTAATATCTATTGAAAAAGATTTAGTAAAACACTTAAAACAAAATGATACATTTTTTGATAATATTATTGATCATTTTTCGCAAACTAAAGACCGTAGAATTCCGTTAATATATTAAAAAAGTTGATAAAATTAATTAAAAAAAACAAAGTATGAAAAATTCCAAAAAAAAAAAAAATATTAAAAATCCAAAAAAAATAAAAGACTAAAAACGAACAAAAAATTTTTTGCCAAGAGAAACTCTATACCACCACGTTGGTTCTTGCTGGGTAACAATTAATTTTGTCACTAATGTAGCTGGTACGGTCGCTGTGCAAAGGTTAAAAGGCTGTGAATAGAGTATATTTTTACAAAAACGTTTTATGTCCAGCCTCCTCTCTCAAAAATTCACGAGCCGCCACTGCTCTAGAATAGACTGCCTAATAGCACATTTTGGTATTTATTATTTATATACTGAGGAAAAATATGCTCCATTCATTTATTCGTCCAAATCAAAAATGAAACAAATCGAATATGCATTTTGATGATAGATCAAGTTAAAAATCGGATTTACCATAAGATTTCTAATAATGAAGAAATACTAAATGAAATAAAATCTAACCGACCCGGGTACGTTTTTTTTTACCTTCTCCTAATTGACATTTGCGAATTTCAGACAAATCGCAGCTCAATGATACCATGGAATTTCTACTACAATAAACCAGAGAAATTGTAACAGTTTGTCTGATATCATTGATTCACTATAAACAAGAAACGATCATCCTTATCCTACAAATACTGTAAAAGTACCTTTCAGCTACCAAGTAGCCATCAGCAGAGTAAACTCTACTTGCTACGACGGCAAGGTGAAAAGTACTTGAAAAATAGAACAGATGGCGCCACAATCGAAAATCCTATGTGACATTTGTGATGTACCATATTTACCTGGAACGCCTTAAAATGTTCAGACTGATATGTCTGTTTTTACACCCATCGAAGATTTTTATAAACATGGAAAAAAGTGAATGGCGCGTCTTGATTAAAAATTATGTCTTGCGCGGAAAAAACTACGCAAACCAAAGCATCGCTTGTTAAACATTATGGGGACTCTTCACCATCGATTGAAACGATTAACAAGTGGCTTACTGATTTTCGCTGTGATAGTATGAACACAAAGGACGCTGAACGTTCTGATCGTCCAATTGAGGTTACAACGTCAGAAATCGTCGATAAAATCCTACAAGCGCGACCGTGTAACGACTTTAAAGGAGTGTTTGGCTATGTTCAAGCTCGATAAGAAGGACTTTTCTGCCGTTTCGTAATCGTGGACGAAACATGGATCCAACACAACCATAGTGATCTTAGGATAAAGAGAGGTATTGAGTGGCCTTTTTCTTGCAACCGCTTAAGAAATAACTCTCCGCACACTGCTCCGTTTTTTCAGGTTCACATTGCGTCGATGATTTCCTCCAGTATTTATTTACGTGCAGTCTACAGAGTGAGCGGAGCGTCACCTTCAACCTTCTAGTTCAGCGATCTTGAAAACCTTTCGAATCATTTTTTTCTCGTGATCTGACGGTCGCATAGAAAACATTATTGAACTAATAATTCTTCACGTTTTTTGTGTTTGTTGCGATACCAGTAAGTTGATATTTCGTGGGATAGAGGGCGCCGAAGCTTTAAAAGTCAGCTTTCTTCGTACGCGGAACCGATAATCCCTTTTCCCACTTATTTTCCCTGAATAAAAACGTGCCGGTATAAGCGTGTTACAGCTTGCATAAATAAACTGCGCATGACATATTCCTTTATTTAACTTTTGATTCACCAATTGTTAAAAAATATGAAGCATATTTTGAAACAAACTCTTTTCCGAAATCTTGTCAGTTTTTTCTTCTGTATATTGTTCCTGACGATAATAATGAGAGGATGACAATATCTATCAAATAATTACACAAAAGTGATAAATTATTGTAATTTTGCCACAAAAACTCTCTGTCATAAGGTAACGCCAGAGACTTGCTGTAACGGCGTAAGTATAATTTTACTTTTATTTAAAATACTTCGTTTTATCTTGGCGAAATGTTGGATTCTTTTTTCTTGGTAGGATAATTTTTCGGTTCGAAAAAATATGCAACATAAATTTAGATTTCTTAAAACTTTTTCCCAGCTCTATCCCCCTCCGTCTAGAAAATTAAACTTCTTCCAATAATTTATAAATGACGCAAGCTAGAAATCGTCTGGATGTCTGGTCTTTTATGGAGGATTTGAAAATATTTTGATTAGTATCAATTGATTATGTTTAATTGTGCATATAAAATGCACGTGATACTTTTATTTATTTCTTCTCTACATTCTTAGCGAGTATTATGTGAATTTATAAAGAATGGCACAAGTGAAACCATTTTAATACTGATAAATTATTATTAACAGACATGGAAATTCAGTCTTAATAAGAAATAATTCAAAAATTATAAACAACTGAATTTTAAAGGTTGACAGTCGGAGCAGATTTATTTATGCGGTATTTCCTTCATTATACATGTAGCTGATTATTATTTTCATACTCTTTTCCTTCCAACAGGCTTTGATAAGTGCTGTTGGTATCTCTTCATCATATCCTGTGGAAGCTTTATTTTTCAGATTCAATAAATACAATTTTCTGATATTGCAGTCTGACTTTGTGAAATCTCATGGTTATCCTATAGAAACTCACCAAAACATACAGACCAAAGATGGCTACTTACTTGACGTTCATCGAATCCCTCATGGTATATCTAATGTCCGAGATAGTAATCAATCTCGTATACTGTTGGTACATGGCTTAGGAGGATCAGCGGAAAATTGGGTTCTATTGGGACCCAACAAGGCATTGGCGTTCTTATTAGTAGATAGGGGGTTGGATGTATGGATGATAAACTGTAGAGGGACAGCACATTCCAGGAAACACATCAATAAGTCACCAGAGGATTCGAATTTTTGGAATTTCTCGTGAGTTGTTATTGATGAAATATTGGAGATTGATTGAATAAAATTTTTTATCATTCGTACTAAGGACAAACTAGGAACCTAGTACTAATAGTAAAAGAATAACACATAATTTAAGTGTATGACTATTGGAAATGTCGAAAGATCAAACTGATGTGACAATTAAGCAATTAATGAAAATCTATTTCTTGATAGCCTTTGCCAGATAACAATGGTAAGGTTTCTCTAGTCTATTTTTATAGATCGATCTGTAAAATTACCACCTAATAGTTCCGGGTAGCTATTTTGCTCTCTTATGGGAGTTATCAGCTGAACGAGAATGTTTGATATTTTTGTCGAAGGTATAAATAAGCGATTAACAGAATGCTAGAGATAACCAAAATATCTAAAGCCATCTACGACTACACGTCCCACTGAGTAATCCAAACAATGCACAACGTAGGATGATCGATTTTTCGAACTTTACGAAAGTAAAGTCTTAGTGGGACATCTACTCGTGGATGGAGTTAGTTAGTTATCTCAGACTACAATTATTACTCCATATACACATCACGGGTGAATACTGGAATAAAAGAATGTTATAAAACGTATATAGACACAATTGAGCGTGATATAGTGAGGAACTCTAAAAGATTTTGGTAGTATGACAAAAATAAGAAGTGATATGATGCCTTACCAAATGGGATGACTTGGTGATAAGTTTGTTACCGGTTCAACTGAGATCGCAACTGGACATTTTAAATTCGTTTACGAGCCTTACGAACAGTGTGAAATATCCGAAATATATCGACACAATTTTCCAAGCTTTGATCTTTTCAGTACTTTTGTCATTGATGTTTCGGAGGTTGCAGGTAATCTCAAAAGATTGGGGGTCAATAAGGGGAGGGGACCAGAAAGCATTAATCACTACTTTGTCAGACTGTGTGCGACATCTCTGTCGTTTCCTTTGTACCTGCTATACAATAAGTCATTGCGGGAAGGGACTTTTCCAAATAAATGGGAGGAATTGAGTGTCACTCCAATCCCGAAAGAAGGCGAAAAAAATAATATAAAAGGCTATCGTCCTATAGTCCAAATTTCGATTTTTGTGGAAATCCTTGAATCCATTGTTAATGATAAGATATTACGCCATGTGTCGCCTTATCTTAGCGAGAAGCAACATGGCTTTATATCTGGCAGATCTACAACGACTAATCTTCTCAGGTACAGTGCATTTCTATGTAACTCCTTAGATAAGCGAAGGCAAGTAGACTCAGTATATACGGACTTCTCCAAAGCATTCGATAAAGTCAATTTCTGCTTGCTTCTTAAAAAACTAGCAATGTATGGTGTTGTAAGGAATATGATGAGGTGGTTCGAGTCGTTTTTAGATGTCGTCAGCTGCAAGTAGTAGTAAATGACTTCGCATCAGAAAAAAATACATCCACATCGGGCACGCCCCAGGGATCAAATTTAGGGCCGACATTATTTATAATTTTTATCAATGACATTTGTGGAATATTTAGCTCAGACAATCTTCCATATGCTGACTACTTGAAAATATTCGGAAATATTTCATCGATGGCGGACATCAGTGTTTTGTTACAGAATGACCTTGATAACCTTCTATAATGGACCCGACTGAATAAACTCCTACTAAACTGAGATAAATGCTTTACAATTTCATTCACAAGAAATATAATAAATTATTTAACTACGACATACATATTGAATAATAAACCATTGAAAAGGGTAGAGAGTATGACGGACCTTGGAGTAACATTGGACTCTAAACTAAATTTTAAGTTGCACGTGGAGCACATAGTCAGAATGGCATACTCTATGATGGGGGTTTATTTTCCGAGTTGGTAAACACTTTAAAACAGTGGATAGCTTAAAAAAACTTTACTTTGCCTATATAAGATCTCATTTGGAGTATTGCAGTGTTGTATGGTCTCCGTCGTACATTACATACATTCAGCGGTTGGAATCGACACAAAGAAGATTTACTCGTTATCTGTTTCTCAGAGTGAATGGTCACCTGCCTGATTATGGTACTTATCCAGAAAGGCTACAGATGTTTGACTTGCAGCAGCTTGAACTGAGGACAGTCTCAGACTTACTGACGTTATTCAAAATAATAAGACACAAATATGATTTTAAGCTGCTGACAATGATAAGCTTAAGAGCTGGGAGTGCGTCCACAAGATCAACCGATCTCTTTCACATTAAGCCCAGTAATACGAATTAGGGTTTACATGGTCCGCTTGCTCGAATGTGTGGTGAATACAACCGGGTCTCTAATAGCCTAGATATATTTCACGATTCATTCACAGTCTTCAAAAATAATGTAATTCATATTATGTTCCGTCCCACTGTCTGATGACGGGATGTTATATGTATAGGTATTCTATGTATGATATTGCTCACTGGTTGTATGCGTATATTGACTACTGATGTTTATTCTTAGATGATATATGTCGAAATACACTTACTATTCAACGTTATACTGTCGGTTTTATATTGTAACAATCTGTTATTGGATACATTCTGTCTGTTGATTGTTCTACTGTTCTAATAAATTATGACGTGTACCTTGCGACTTTTCGGTAAAGTGCTTATTTCAAATCCTCGGGCTCCAGATTTTTCTAAAGGTTAACTCCTTTTTGAAGACTTCTGCTAGGGTCTTCACCACAAGGCTTGTCACTATGCTATCTATAGATAGGTAGCTACAGTGAAGTATAACCAGAGTCCATTGAGCAGAAAACAGTATCAAAATTGTAGGCTTTAGTTACAATTGATACCTGGTTAAAACTTAGCTCTTTGAAGATGGAGCAGAAATAATTTAATAAAACAGGGAATTCCAAATATTAAAATATATAATGATTATTATAAGTACACTTTCGGAATAATCAATATAAATGCAATTGAACGGTATTATTTCACAAAATTACATCCAGGCGGAGAATGTAATGAAGCTCAAACGGTATATGAAAAATGGTACAACATATCCATTGTTGCGATATGTTCGGTATTGAAATTCAATTCAACGGTACGGAATCGGTTGACAAATGATTCACATTTGTCAATTTGCGGAAAATACAAATCAAACAGGTCCTAGCATAATGAGCGGTATTCGGTAAATATTTAGATAGCAATGATACGTGAAATGTTCAAATCACACTACGATATATTAAACGTTTAAAATTTCGGTCGGATCGGAAGATATTGACTTGCACCAGTTTTCCGATTGTACGATATCAGATTTTACGGTATTTTCGGATAATGACTCTGATTGAGTTTATTCTGTCACATAACCCACCCTTGTACTAGCTATCAACGGAGTACACGGTAATTGTATGACAGTATTAGATTTCATGCACTTTACAGATTCACAATCTAGACAATTAGGGCTTATACTTCCGGTGTGACACAGTGTGCACAAACCCTAACTACCCTATCTGCAATATACCCTACATCCACGGCCGAGGACTTCTCATACAACCACCCCAGCTTATACTACCGGTGTGACACAGTGTGCACAAGCCGTTGATGGTTTGGTCGTCTAGGATATACTTATACGGTGTGACACAGCGTGCACAAATATACCAAACACGCCCCTGTCGTTCAAACATACACACTCTGTACACACCACATAATTACTTGAATATTTCAATTCACGTGCGAATTCAAATCGTGTGCGGTCCGACCTATGACGGGATAAACTCAAATTTAACAATTCAAATTACTGAATACTACGGAACTCAGATATCGTTTACCAATCACAACAATAATCATAAACTACGGAAATCAATACATCGTAATGCCCAAAAATATTAACTATTTGCTCATTTACCTTATGTACCTATCAATTTCACTTAAACGGAACACTTATTGTTACTTCACAGTTTAATTCTGACTTAAACTCGGATAATCAATTCACTTTGATTCTACTATGATCACACTTCAATGGTTATAATCGAAATCACAAAAGAGATATTGTACGGCTTGAAAAATCACAATAACCAAAAAGAGCACAAAAGAGTAACTGTATCGATTGCTAATCAAAATCACAAAAGAGCAACGGTACTGATTCTAAATCGAAATCACCAAAGAGAGCACAAAAGAGCAACTGTATCGATGGCTAATCAAAATCACAAAAGAGAGCGATCTCTTGTTTGTCACGGCTTTTATATGTTTTCCGAGGTTCTGGTCAAGTCTGCTCCACCAATTCCTTATTTTGTGCCGAGGGTTTTTTACTTATGTCCCGAACAATGCTTAAAAGTGACGCTACTTTTTAGATCTAATATTGGCGCTCATGATATCACACCAGTTCCTCCCGGCGCACTAAGCAAGTGTTATCGGAGTTTTTTGGTTGTTCGCCCTTTTTATACATAATGCTGTTCGAAGTTTGGTGCCTTAACTTGTCAGACCACTGTTTTTGCAACATATTTTATCGGAATGAATGCAATTTTCAAAGGGGCATGAATTAGATTAATCTATTTGAATAATTACACTTTTTCGAAATTACGGAGATTTAGAAAAGTGACAATCACGGAATATACATTCGGAGCTCACGCATATCTATTGAAATAATGAACTGTTCAAACTGAGATTACATGTAATATCCGTATTTACTGCCTGATCTAAATTGAATGATATTTCAAAATTTTAAGCTTCGTTACAAAATAATAAATAAATGATAAATAAATATTTTGGTTCTCTCTTACATTTTGTTATTCAGCTATGTATACTTTCGACAGAATGAATGATCGTTCAGTAACATTGTAAACTGCATCTTTTTCAGGCATCGTAAATGGAAGAAATTTAATATAAACACCGAAGCAATCGGAAAATTGATTCCAAGCAAATCCATAAAGAGGTACGACAAAAAGTACCAATATGTTAAAATTATGAAAATTCTTGAGATCTCGTGTAAAAGATGACAGAATTGCTAGGAAATTCTTTCCGGCCTAGTGATGTAATGTTCCACTTTCCGGCCGCAAATTCTTGACGTAAAGCTTAATTTTCCGGATAGTATGAAATAAAAATAAATTTGTCAACAAATTTTCTGAAACTGATTCTCATCTAACATGGCTTAAGACACCTCAACCTTAATATATTCATAACATACTATAAAGAATTGCATTGTATGAATAACAAATACATTATCGTGTTAGAAGTCAATAGATATAGATTTAAGGTTTCTTTTAGGTAAATGAATGATTCTTCTAGTGGGGCATCTATCTTCTGGTAGATGGCGTTTGGAATACTTAGAGCTCTAGCATCTCTAAATTGGGTTTGTATCTCTCTGGCGGGGATGGCCGAATAGTGTCCACTCGAACTCGTTCCACTGATGATCTCATGAGAGAACTCAACAGCTGTATGGGACTGATAGACGTTTTGTCAGTGTATAGAAACAATTAAATCTTTGTTTTCGTTGCACTCAGTTTATAACGTGATCTGAAGCTGCCATTGTGTTGAGAAACTTGTCCATATATTGGTATCCTAGTGTGTATTTATGTTTCATTATTATTTTATCAATAAATTTGGAAAATATAATACGCATAATATAATATTATAATATACTATATCTCGTCAACGATATCAAAGTTACATCTTATGAAAATTCCACATTTGCTCTTTTGAATGTGAACTTGCGAATGTTCAATCTGTCATTTCAAAGTTATATTTATTATAAATTGTGTTTTTTCAGATGGGAAGAAATGGGCTTATATGATTTGCCAGTAGTAATTGACTACATATTGAATTATACCAATCAGAAGGCATTATTTTATGCTGGTCACTCGCAAGGCTGCACAGTATATTTCGTTATGGCTTCAGAGAGACCTGAATATAACAAAAAAATCAGATTGATGTTGGGCTTAGCTCCCGGAGCCATGTCAGCTTTCGCAAATATGCCTGGCGGAACTTATAATATAGCTCTACAAGAATTTATGCATGTGAGTTTATTTATTTTGTGTAGAAATTGTGATTGGCTATTACATCAATTGTTCTCTGAAATAATTATGTTTTGTAGAATCAGAATTCCATTCATAACAATTCCATTATTCAAATGAACTGGCATCCTTCTCTTTTGTTGGCAAGATTTCTTTCGACTACTTTTGCGGGTCAAATGTTTGATTGTATGAACAGAAAATATATTGAAAATGATTTAGAAATAGCCAGTTTTGGAAATAACTGGATGGACCGCCGAGGTATTTCCCAAGAAATTAGTTTGTTAAAGAATTATTCACAGTTATGTTGAAAGATTTTAATAGATCCGAAGTGAATTGACTTGCTTATGACAAAGATTATAATTGATATAATATGAAATCATAAGATTATGAGCAACCTATTTTCTTCTCGATTTAAAAGTAACCAGTCGAATTTTTACAGAATGTTATCAAATTCAGTGGATTCTATGAAATAACTGGAGAGTCCTTACTACTGGGCTACGATCCAAACCATCCAAACTGGGTATGTCTTCATTTCCAAATTCTCTATCACTATATACCCTTTGCAATGTATGTTACCAATTATCAAACAGTATATTTTCAGATTATAATGCAAGAATATAATACACGTTCTGGAGTTTCTTGTTGTGAGAAATTTCACTAGTTTCAGACGAGTATCTTACTTATCTTAGCCCTAACAATAGAAGGAGACTCATTCAAGTAATGAAGTAATGTGTAACGAACCGCTCAAAAATTTCGAATAATTATTTAGTATCATCAAGTAGAAAACACTTATATTTATCATAAATTTCCGCAGATTTAGTTTATATGATTATAACTCATTATGCTCGTAAATTCCAGACAAGTTCGGATAATCGATTGAATTAAACAAATCAAACTTTGAACATGCTCATGTATAAAAACTGCGAACATTTAGGCGACCGATCATAAGGATCCCAGCACAGAATTGTGGAATTAGTGGAGGATCATGAGCGCGCAATTTTGATAGAAAAAATGGCGTGCGAAGTGAGTTTGTCCGGTGTCTTCTAGAACAAGTTCAAATCAGCGAGCAATCGATTGTCGAGAATTAGTGTTTTTCAAAACAAGTCAAGTTGTCGGTGATCATTGAAAATCATTTAATCACCCGGCTGGGGTTATAATTACACAATATTCAATATGTAGCATTATATTATTGCTTGTACAACCAATATAAAACCATAAAAGTAAATCAATGAAAACAAACATTTTATTTTTAATTTCAGATTGATATTAATAATTAAAAATCTGGGAGGGCGATCCGGGGGTCGCGGGTAATTTTGTGGTGTCAAGTGTCCCCATCAGGTGGAACGTTATGAAAGAAGATAGGTATTCGACTTTTTCTTGAAAGTTTGGAAGGAATGACCTCAAGTTCCACAACTTCGCCGTTCGATAGAAAAATGTGATCTGGTAGAAAAAAAAAGATCGGCAGATCTCGACCTTCCTAGAGAGGTCAATAAATTCGTGATTGTAACTTCATCAGAAGAATATCTCTCTTCTGAATAGAATCTGAGAGCTTCATCGTATGTTAGGGAGTTGACCTCCAGACATATGTGATGTATTGCAGGACAGCTCGAATCTCTGCTTTGTAGATTATGAGGAGCTTTTAGGGTGTGAATTAGCTCTTGGCAGGTAATAGCAAACCATGTTTTTGTGGTGCGGGTTTCGGAATGGACCTCACATGAGAAGTTCTATGAGAGGGTACTTTTGGTGGTGATACCGATCATGGATATTGAGAACTTCATGTTAATAGCTGTACTTGATAAAATTATCATATTAAGAATTGTGGGATTCCTCTTCCTGAAGCTTTGGTTGCATTAAACTCTGATAAATTAGAGAATAAATCCCACCTCAATAAAGCCCTGCAGCTTCCTCTTTCCGCTGATGAGAACGAGAGAGCGAATTAGTTGACCTTAACAGTGCTACTGGTCGATACAGAGAAACCTAATTACTTCTAACGTAACCTAATTACTTATGAAGAGACTTCCGTACATATCTTCTCATTTATCATTTTGATGGCAAGGTAACATGAAAATGGATTGGTATGCCGAAAAAGTAAATACTGCCGGGAGTAGATGTTAGTGAAAAAATCATTTTATTTCAGTTGGCGTAGACATAAAAAAGTATTATTCTTGATCAATAAATAGTCACTAAACGTTTAGATTTATTTAATATTCACTGTAATTCATTGTGTTGATAATACTAAAACAATCAAATAGAAAATCCACAATCCTCGTTCTGACATAATGCTCGATTTATTTTCTAATTTTTGTTATTGTACTCGGAATTTGCTTATTTTCAGTCACCATTTTTCTTCTGGTTGAAAGGACTTGTACCAGCAGGAGCTTCTAGCAAACAGTTCATTCATTACGGTCAGAATTTTGTTTCAGGTGAGAAATATATTTACATGTATGGCTCTAGTTTCGGCAATCCGTAATTTGCCAGGTACCTATAACCTCTGGAAAGAATAGAAAATTCCAGAACAGTACCAGTGATTACTAGCAAAACTGAAATTTGTAGAAATAGTGAATAAAAAGTTATGAATATATTGCTAATAGTTCAGTCGAAGTATTGAAGAAAGCCAGGGAGATAGTTGTCCAAGAATTATTTACAGTTCCTATGTTAGGATAATTTTGTAGAATCTATGTGAATGTCACGCATCCATAATAATAATAATAATAATAGTATCATTGCTATATGGATTCTACATAGTGAGATTGTATATTTTGGGTTGCCTACACAACAAATGGGTGGTGGTATAACACTCTCGTATCTTAGAAATAGAAGTGATGGACATAAGGTTGCCGCTGAGTTCTGATGAGAGCCAACAAGCTCTAAACAGCCAGACAATTACTTGTTTTGCCGGCAGCCAGCAGACCATTGACAATGTCGTACGTTCATTGATTAGGTTAGGTTCGAAATGCAGGTAGTGTAATTTCTCGAATTGGAGAATTCAATTTTTTTTACGATTGAGGGGGACTCAAAGACAATAATACAGCTGTTATTTCCGATGTTGAGACACAATCGTACGAAAATATGATGAACATTTTTTTTAAAAGAATGACCATTTACAAGAACAGCCGAGGAGGTAAGCTTAATGCGGAAAGACGAATTGTTGTCTTAATATGTTTTAATAGATACACATACATGCTATAACTACAAGCAATGATTGTATAAAATTACAAATAATTTATCTTATTTAAATAAAGAACTGCTAACTTTGTTTGTAAACAATTTATTGAATCAAATGATTAGTTGTATTCCAAGACATTGAAAACCTGCTCAACCTGACAACAATGGCTGCCTTTAAATCTTCCATTTATTTTTTAACACGAACAGCGTTTATCATTCGTATTATATGACGGTGGTTTTATGTTTCATGAAGATGGTACATGTACACATAATATGTATTTGTACATAGATCATATTTAGTGTGCCAATCATTGACACCCCTTTTTCCAGTGAGATGTTCCTTTTTATCCAGTGATTGTGTTTCTAATATTCACGGTTCACAGAATAAAGAATTTAAACTCATCTTCGATAAATTCGTTCGCCGTTATCTAATCGCGCCGGTACGTGATTAAGAAAAGGGTCTCTGTTGGGCGTCTTTTGTAAATTGTAAATTTTGTACCCGAGTTGAATAGAATCAGCCTTTACATGATGAAACTCCATTCTAAACTTAAATAAAATAACTATTGAGAGTTAGATTTTGACTAGTTTAATAGATCAATGTGACTATAGTTTCTCTAACACAGTAGCTTTTTCAAACAAATATTACAAAGTACTACTTACTACAAAAGAGCTACCTACCGTTCAATAGGATATCGGACATCTTATATTTATTAATTTCTAGGGATTCCAGCAAATTTAGTTTATTACTTTCATTCTGAATGTGTAAAATCTTGAAATTATCATTAAAGTTATGATTTTCTTTAATTAAATGTTCCGCAAAGGTTGAATCCGATTCATTATTAATGAAACTACGTCTAAGTTCTTTGTTCCGTTTTTTGAAGGTTCTTCCTGTCTGACCAATGTATATCATAGGGCAAAACCCACGTGGCAGCTTGTAATCCCCACATTTGCCTTCATCGGATAATTTATATTATTATTTATATTTCTTCAACAATTAGCTCCATCCGTAAACAGAATGTGTGATTCAAATTGCGAATTTTGAGCATCATTATGAAGATACCACTGACAAAAGTTCCACACGCGTTGGATAATCTCTGGAAAGTAATGCTTGTACTCTTAAAATATGGTACGGATATAACAAAAAATCCATTAAAAGCCTCCATACAATTTGGTGGCAAATGTTTAAGTTTCTAGAGATCTTCCTCGCACTGGTTTCAGGATGTTTATCGATTTCATGCAACACCGCTTCTTCTATTTCTGGTTACACTTCGAGGTCTACCTTCAGATGTACCTTTGTGGAAATTGTTAGCTTCATTATTCTTGATAAACTTTGCTAAATTATTTTGCGTCTTATACACTACGTGCAGGGCCGGATTTAGAGGTTTGGAGGCCTCGGGGCAACAAAGGAGTGGAAGGGGACCTCCAAATTATTTTCCAAATAAAATGAACAATTTTTTCAGTCGAGTTTTTCAATAAATAATTTATTGGGAAACCAAATAAATTCTTTTAGTATTTAACAAACATATATAAATATAAATAAATTGTAAGTGCTCATCAGGGCCATTTGAGATTTTGATATTTTACTGATTGCCTGATTGGAGTGAACAAATATAGATCAATGATTTCTGTTAATATTTAAGAACAATATAATCATGTTTGTACAAAGGTAAAGGTAAAGGTAAAGCAGCGAAAAAAAATATAAAAGGAAAAGCTGTTTACTAGTGTTTACTAGTCGGAATTTGAAAGATTTTTTTTCCGAAGTCTATTGTGGGGGCTCCTCTTTTGTGGAGGCCCCGGGGCTGTAGCCCCGGTTGCCCTCCCCTGAATCCAGAGTTGACTACGTGAATATCTAAATTACTAAGAAGATTTGAAATGTTAGTAGTGAGTGGTCTCTTATATGTGATACTAACATAAGAATAGTTTCGTTTTGTTGTAAAACAGTTGATAGCTAACTTGTATCGTTTTTTAAATAGGGTCTAATTTGTCCGGAAGAGTAACCAACTAACCATTATTTACCGCGACTTGTTTAATGAAATTAAACTCTTCATTAAAATTATCGTTTGACATCGGTACGTTGATTAGTCACTCAGTAACTAATTTAAGGGTGACTTATTTACTATTTAAAAATTCTCCAACGGAGTAGGGTTCTAAAACACATATAGGGTGTTTCTTATTGATATGCGAATATTTTAATGATTCCTGGCTCAATTTCAAGTAAAAAAGTTCCTATAAACCTGTCCTAAAACGCTTTGTTCTCGATATACAGGGCTGCAAAGTTTTATTTTTTAGGTTTTTTCAAAATTCTAGAAAATGGTTTGAGATATTGAGCTGAGTTTTGGGACAGATTTATGTGATTAAGAACACGCCTTTTCATTTAATAAGTTGTTTTAAAATTCAATCAGTGCCGTAGTTATGGATTAGCCTTACAGCAATTTTAACAAAAAAAGTGGTACGCCACTGAGCTTTTCCGATATAGATTTTTTTTTGGATAGCCTGGCAATTCTCTATGAAAAAACTCTCCTGAGATTGCGTTGTATTGACCAAAAAAATTAATGGAATAAATTTTATTGAAGAATACATACAATTTTGCAAAAATACAACATTAACATAACATTACAACTTAACTATTATTACAAAAGTTGCTAAAAATGACCACTCTCTCTTCTTCTCATGGAATTGCACACTCGTTGAAATATTTCTGGAGTGTTTTTATTGTATCACATGCTATTCTATTCTTTCTTTTAATTCCTCTGCAGTGTTGATGGGAATTGTGTATATCAGCGTCTTAAGGTGACAATACAAAAAGAAGTCTAAGCTATTGAGGTCGGGAGACTTTGGTGGCCATTCTTGAGATCCACAGCGTCTTAATCCAACTATTTGGATAAACAGTTCGTAAATAATTGCGAACCGTCACACTGAAATGTGCTGGTGTGCCATCCTGCATGTACCCCAATTAGTTTCTTGTTGCTAACGGAATATCCTTAAGCAGCAAAGGCAAATGTTCTTGAAGGAAATTGCAGTAGGATTGTCCGTCAAGTCGTCCCGGTGGAAAGAATGGGCCAATAGTAGTCTCCAATGATTCTTGCCCATACTTTCACCGAAAATTGGTGCTGGAAATGGGTTTCGGTTGTGGCATGAGGATTTTCATCCGCCCACAAATGACATTTTTAATTGCATTTCTTCAAAAATTAGCTTCATCCGTAAACAGAATGTGTGATTCAAATTGCGGATTTTGAGCTACATTATGAAGATACCACTGACAAAAGCTCCACACGCGTTGGAAAATCTCTGGAAAGTAATGCTACTCTTAAAATATGGTACGGATATAACAAAAAATCCATTAAAAGCCTCCATACAATTTGGTGGCAAATGTTCAAGTTTCTAGAGATCTTCCTCGTAATGGTTTCAGGATGCTTATCGACTTCGTGCAGCACCGCTTCTTCAATTTCTGGTTACGCTTCGAGGTCTACCTTCAGATGTACCTTTGTGGAAATTGTCAGTTTCTACAAGACGACCATGAATATTAGAAAAGGCTCGCCTATCTGGCAAAGCACGATTGAGATATCTCTGGTGATAACAACGTCTGGTTTTCTCTGCATTACCGTCGGCAAAGCCATACACGTAATGCATTTCTGCCATTTCCACATTTAAATAACTCATCATTGTTAACAGAATTGTAATAATAAGATACTTACAGCTCACAGATTCGAATGACACAGACTTATTCGAAAATGTGGAATGTCAAACCCAAGTGACAACACTAACTAGATTTATTGCAAAATTGTATTCATCAATAATTCCATTAATCAATACAACGGTTTTTATTCTTTTGCTCAAAACAGAGCATCTGACGAAAAAATGTCAATAGAACTTCTTGTTACAGAATTGACCAGGCTATACAAAAAATATCTAGATCGAAAAAGCTCAGTGGCGTACCACTTTTTTGTTAAAATTGCTGGCTAACCCATAACACTGATTAAATTTGAACACAACTTATCAAGTGAAAAAGCGTGTTCCTAAGTTACATAAATCTGTCCCAAAACTCAGCTTAATATCTCAGACCTTTTTGTAGATTTTTGAAAAATTCTAAAAAAAATTAAAACTTTGCCACTCTGTATATCGAAAACAGAGGGTTTTAGGACAGGTTTATGGGAACTTGTTTACTTGAAATTGACCCAGGAATCACCCCTTAAACTATTCGCATATCATTAAGGAACAATCTGTATAGTTCAACACTTCACCCTATCGATTTTTAGAGTTAATCAGTGCATGCATAATGACTAGTTTTAGTTTTTAGTTTAATCTTTGATAAGGATAATCAAAGCTATTTTTATACCTCGTTTTATAGTTATGATCTATCAGTTCCTGTGAAAATATGTGCTGATTCATTTTTGCAAAAAAAGTAAGCGTTCAAAGATATACAGGCCTGGTGTTGTTAAAAGCTGATTACTAGCAAAGTTACCTTTACATGACTGATTTAATTTCATTTTTAGAACTATTCTTAGAACTCGTTTTTGCAGCTTAAAGATATCTACTAGCCTTGATGAGCCTCCCCAGATCACAATAGCATATTTAAGGCAGGAATAAAAATTGGCAAAATAAACACTCCTTAGGAAATTATGTCCCACCGTTCTGGATGAAACCTTCAATGTAAAGCATACTTTATTCAGTTTTTCGAGAGTACATTAATATGTTCGTAGCATTTTAGAGGCCCGTCAATTGTGACGCCTAGGAATTTTTCACTATTGGGAATAGAAAGGCATATTTCTTCATAATCGAGGAATTCGAGCCTGACACTTGGATCTGTCTGTTCTAAACAGTGAGCAATTTGTTTTCGACTCATTAAGAAGTAGCTGATTTATATAAAAAAAACAGTCCTCGAGTTGCTTTCATAAGGGCGTACCGGTCTGTTTGATATCATCCAGGGATGAACCTTTACAAGCATATTTGTGTCGTCTGAATAATTCCCTAACTCATTATTTGTGTCAAGTGACACATTATATATGTCTTTGATGAATAACCTTGTGGAACTCCAACGTTTGTTACAAGCAGATCAGACTCAAATGTTTCAACAAACTTTTTGTTTTCTGTTTGATATGTAAGTTTTGTTGATAGTTATTGTTAGTGTACTTGGGTTAGGCGAATATTTTATTATGTACCTAGTTGGAGTAAGGTATAAGGTATCTATATATTTTTTAGCAGAGACGGCCCTGAATAATTTAGTCGATTTTAAGGAGTGCCACTGACAAACTGGCATATCAGTTGTTGTTGTATTCACAATATGTATTATGTAATGTACTCACGATAAAAAATTGAGAAAGATTTTAACAAACTGTGGTTATGTTTTCTCAGGGCAATTTTCTAAATATAATTATGGATCAGAAAAAAATTTGGAGCTGTATGGATCTGAAACACCACCGTCCTATCATCTTGACAGAATGTCAGGTCCCATTGCAATATTTCACTCAGTGCCCGACATCCCTACATTACTTATGGTAGGTACACATTTTTACTTCCTTATCAATAGTTTGTAGTTACGGGGATGGTATGAAAAGTATCTTGGTTTGATATTTCGAAAAATATTTACATTGTTTAACACTTATTTTCTTACCATAAAGTACCTAATGCAAATTATATATTTAAACATTTATCTCTGATAAATCGAGTTCAGCCCGTTACAAGTGTATCATCTGTCATCTTCTCTTCGCCCCAGTTTGCAGCCTTTATAACTCTTTCATTTCATCCAAATTTCTCTTTAGCCATGAAACTTTTAAGTTTCAAGAATACATGGTAATCTGACTGAACCAGACGAATGGGGTAGATATTAATATCATGTCATGTTTATTTCTTACAATCCATTTTTTTGTAGATCCGTACTACCAGGTTTCGAGGTCAATTATTGCACCTAATCCTCAGGTATATATAAAGAATGGATTCAATATATAAATTTATTTATACATTATGGTTTCATTCATTGATAATTAAAGTTTATATATAAAATTTCATTTTTTGATTTATATAATACAGTTGAAATTCAGGAAGTGGTCGATCATGACCCTAAAAAAATTTTTTTTTTTTATTTTATTCAAGTGTTGATAAAATAACAAGTTTCCTACATTTTTTTATAAAGATCGGAAGATTTTTATTTCATTTATTGCATTTTTAATAAAAAATAAAACATTTTTTTTGAGGATCTATTTAATTTTTCATCATATCATCAGAAAACTCGTCTGTTATTCCACCACGAGAGGTTCCAGGTAGGCAGACTAGACGAGCCCAGGCTAGTCACCACCCGTTCATTGTCAAGCTTGAGATCTGCCGAATTTCCTCTTACCAGACTTCATTTTTCTTTCGAACGGTGAAGTTGTGGAACTCTTTTACCTAATGAGGTCTTTCCTTATGTCTATAACGTTCAAACTTTAAAGTCGAATGCTCATCTCCTCTCCCAACATTCCACAGCTGGCTCACAAGATGTTCCTCTCGGGTAGTTGAAGTATAAAAAAAAATTCCGATGTACCAGTTCGATAGTTATTCCCTTAAGGTTTTGCTATTTTCAGTCACTATTGATTTAGATTCATTTACGAATGTACTGTTATTCTCACTAATTTCAAAATTTCTTTGTTTGCAGTTTGTACATCGATTGTGCCAGCAAATTCCGAATTTAGTGCTGAGGTACCTTGTTCCTAAACTTATATTCGATCATTTGGATTTTATCATAGGAAGCTCAGCTCCAGAAGTATTGTATCCCAAAGTGCTTGAAATAATGAATGATTATTGATTAAATTTGTTTGCGATAATACAGCTTTTGGTATATTATATAATGTGGTGATCTGAATTTTAATATATCCTCATTGACATAACTAGAGTATTTAGAATATATGGGGCCTAATATACCTAATATTAATTTATATTTTATTATCAGGGCCGTAAAATCTGGGTAGTTTGGTATAATTTTAACCTTTCAATAATATAGGTACAAAAATTGAGTAATTAATTAAAACAATATGTTTTTTTTTAAATGAGCTCTAATTTTCTATTGCTTCCACAAAAAATGTCTAGAATACTTTGTGGTGTTACAAATTTCTTTATAAAAATATTTCTTATATTTAATAATGCAATACATGAAAACCTATCTTGGTTCATTGTGCTTCTTAGCCTCCCTACTATTTTACATCTGTTGAAGGTAAACATGTAGCTCTTTAACATTTCGAAACAGAACAACGCTGTACGAAAATGGATCGATATACTCTTGCACATGCACAAATGCAAAAATCTAAAACAAAATGTTGCAGAGACATTTCGCAAGTTCTTACTTAATTGATCGACGTGAAGCGCGTATAGCGCTGAATTCGAAGGTCTCGGTCAAGTTGTAGGTGTTAAGATAGTCAAGAACCCAACATGTATACTAGCAGCTCAAAAATATTAGTACTACAGCCGAAAGAGTTGCATATGCTTCAATTAGGCATATGAAGAACCAATCTACACATTATTTTACACAAAGATCTTGGTCTAAGTGTTCATGGACAGATGTCTTCTATGGCATCAGGCATGTATGTGCTGCCGAGGTGTGTACCCTAAGAGAAGTCCGTTCTCGACATTCTACTAGGATATGAGTGGCAGTTTCGTCCGTCCCTCCACATTTATTACAACCTGGGTCATCAACGATGCCCTTTCAGTGCAGAGGTCTATTCAGATGACAATGGCCTGTAACAAGTCCTGTTACCAGTTTGATACTTCTTCTGTGCATAGAGAGGATTTTTGAGCTTTTTGGCGAGAACTTCGCAATTTTTTGCCGGCCTCATACTGGTGGCACCACGTCAATCCAGTAGCTCTATGAGGGCGAGGTAGTCGATGAGATTCCAATCGCTGGATCGGGGCCAAGGATATCTAGGGAAATTCATCGGTGGGCATGTACCCACTACCTGAAGTTTGTTTCTTCTGGCTAATTCAGCCAGGGCATCCCAAACAAGCCTGGAAGTCGTTCCATGGTCGCGAAACGCGCCGAGGGCTCTCGGCTGTCGCTGTAGATATAAATCCACCTACCTCGGTAGTTTACCGGAGTAGAGTTATCTATGTGTCAGGGTCTCTGGATTGTACAAACATCGGCCTGGAATCGGTTAAGTGAGGGAAAGTGAAAGCTCCACCTTGGGTGAGCACGAGTAGACTCGCCATCAGCCTTGGTTCTGTCTTTGAACCACAGAAGAAGAAGAATAATTGCCAACATATAAACATTCTCGGGAAATAGGTCACATTAACACTCTGTTTTAAAATTTTTTGTCTTTACGTACGTTTCGGTTTCACGACCATCATCAGAAGACTTATTATGTCTACAAATTTTTGATTACTTGAAACTAATTGTATTACACAAAGCGTCCAAATCGCACCAATTTCAATCAAAATGCTCACGTCGCCGAAACGAAAGGAACACGATTAAACGAAATTGTAATCCTCAATGCTATAGTAAAATTATCAAGAATCCACTGCAGAGAAGAATTCTTAACAAAAGCGTACACATGTCAACACAGTAAGTGATCGACTGAGACGAGGCAAATATAATTTAAGTTTTAGTATACAACTTTCAAACCAGATGTTAAAATTTATGAGCTAAACAAAAAGGTTCTTTCGTGACAGGAGGTATACTAGACATTTTACCTAATATGTACTATTACATTATAACGAGGCATGTAGGAATTTGCAAGAGAAATTGAAATTATTTGATCAAATTTGTATAGATATGACTTAGATTTTGAGTGTCTGTCCTATGATTTACAGACTTAGAGTCACGTTTTATGTGAATCATCTCCAAAATAGATCTTTTATAATAATTGGTTTCCTTAGTTAGAATATTAACATTATTGTAATCGAATTGATGGTTATAATCAAAGCAGTGTTTAGCAAGAGCGGTGGAATTTTCTAAGTTTTTGTTTTTTGTGCTATACCTATAGCCGTACATTCTTTTTTGTAAATATTGTTTAGAGATTCCAGTATAAGTTCCATCGCAATGTAAACAATTTAATTTATATACTGTGTGGGTTTGTTTATCTTTAGGTATTAAAGGCTTTAGATTTGAGAAATACTTTCCAACACAGTTAGTAGGTTTATGCGCGACATTTATATCGTACTTTTTCAAACAATTCTTAATTTTCTCTGAGGTCTTCGGAATGTATGGTAAAGTTATATAATTGTCTGTAATACCTTTTATGTTATTTTTATATGAAGAACCATTATAGATTCTGTTTATTCTTTCTTTAATGATCGGATTGAAGAAAGTTTTTGGGTAGCCATTCAATTCCAGTGTATTACGAACAATTTTTGAATTCTTGGGACGGTCCTCTGCGTGGGACAATTTTATCGCGCGGTCTGTAAGGCTGTTTATGACACTTTTTTTATAACAAGCTGGTGCAACGGAATTGAAGTGAAGATAACGTTGAGACCACACTTCTTTAGTAAACCAAGAAGTTTTTATTTTTCCATCTACATCATGCCTAATGTTCATATCTAGGAAATTTATGTTTTTGTTTACTTCTATTTCACAAGTGAATTGAAGTTTACAGTGGAAACTGTTAAATTTATTAATCACATATTGAATTTTATCGTTGGGAACACACATAAGGCAATCATCTACATACCGTTTAAAAAATACAGGCTGAAAATCTAATGAACTTATAACAGATTCCTATAGGCATTCCATAACGAGGTTAGCAATTGTAGCTGAAATAGGAGATCTCATTGCTGTGCCGAAAATTTGTTCAAAATATTGCTCACCATACTGAAAATAAGTGCATTCTAAACAAAACTTAATAGCATTTATAAATTCAGATTGATCTAGAGGTGTGTGGTTTTTAATCTCTGCCCAACGTTTTTTGATGCTATTCAATGCCAACACGACAGGTATATTTGTAAATAACGAAACAACGTCCAAGGAAATTAGTTGATGGTTTACTCGTACGGATTGATTTTTTATAAATTCATTAAAATGCCAAGAGTCTTTCACATAAAATTCATTTTTTCCTAATATATTATTGATAGATTTTGATAGAAATTTTGATAAATTGTAAGTGGGCGCTCCAATATTACTTACAATGGGTCTTAGAGGTATATCATTTTTATGTAGCTTCGGAAGCCCATAGATATAAGGTGCAAGCCCATTATGGCAAATTAATTTATTTTTTAGTTCAATAGGGATTATCTTATTTTTGTGCCATTTATTTATCAATTTATTCATGTTATTTTGTACTGATAAAGTAGGGTCAGATTTTAATTTTTTATAAGTTGTTTCATCATTTAAAAGGTTTCCTATTTTGTTTTCATAGTCATTCCTATGCATTATGACGGTTTTATTACATTTATCCGCATTCAAAACTAATATTTGAGGGTTAGCATGTAAGAACTCTTTTGTTATTTTTGTATGATAGTTAAAACGATTCTTTGCAACACCTATTTCTGCTTTCTGTTTGTTCTTTTTGTTTGTCAAAATGTTACAAACTTTGTTTCTAATCTAATTTTTTTCCTCTAAATTTTTATTCCTAATTCTGCATTCTAAATTTGCAATAATATTGTCGATAGGCAGTTTTTTATTATTATTAGGCAATGCAAATTTCGGACCTATACTTAACGTGTGCTGCACCTCATCCGGAATTTTAGTGTCTGTTAGATTTTTCAACCATTGTTCATTGATATTTTGTTTTTCATAAGTTACGCCTTTCATTAAATTATTAATCTTTTTAGATTGAATGGCTTTGATTTTGTTGAAATTTTTTTCGAAATTGTTCTGCTGATTTTGGAAAAATTGCGATATAAAGTTTCTATCAAAATTTTTATAACCAGATTGTTTAACGAATTTAATTTTGTTTTCAACCTCTGCGTAATTTTGCAAGGTGCAAAATAAAAAGGCGTACGCAAAATTATTAAATTCTCTTCATAAAAATTGTTTGAACTTGTGCATTAAAGAAGCGTATGCAAGCGTTGCAGAGGTTGAAAACAAAATTAAATTCGTTAAACAATCTTGTTATAAAAATTTTGATAGAAACTTTATATCGCAATTTTTTCAAAATCAGCAGAACAATTTCGAAAAAAATTTCAAACAAAATAGGAAACCTTTTAAATGATGAAACAACTTATAAAAAATTAAAATCTGACCCTACTTTATCAGTACAAAATAACATGAAAAAATTGATAAATAAATGGCACAAAAATAAGATAATCCCTATTGAACTAAAAAATAAATTAATTTGCCATAATGGGCTTGCACCTTATATCTATGGGCTTCCGAAGCTACATAAAAATGATATATCTCTAAGACCCATTGTAAGTAATATTGGAGCGCCCACTTACAATTTATCAAAATTTCTATCAAAATCTATCAATAATATATTAGGAAAAAATGAATTTTATGTGAAAGACTCTTGGCATTTTAATGAATTTATAAAAAATCAATCCGTACGAGTAAACCATCAACTAATTTCCTTGGACGTTGTTTCGTTATTTACAAATATACCTGTCGTGTTGGCATTGAATAGCATCAAAAAACGTTGGGCAGAGATTAAAAACCACACACCTCTAGATCAATCTGAATTTATAAATGCTATTAAGTTTTGTTTAGAATGCACTTATTTTCAGTATGGTGAGCAATATTTTGAACAAATTTTCGGCACAGCAATGGGATCTCCTATTTCAGCTACAATTGCTAACCTCGTTATGGAATGCCTAGAGGAATCTGTTATAAGTTCATTAGATTTTCAGCCTGTATTTTTTAAACGGTATGTAGATGATTGCCTTATGTGTGTTCCCAACGATAAAATTCAGTATGTGATTAATAAATTTTACAGTTTCCACTGTAAACTTCAATTCACTTGTGAAATAGAAGTAAACAAAAACATAAATTTCCTAGATATGATAGATGGAAAAATAAAAACTTCTTGGTTTACTAAAGAAGTGTGGTCTCAACGTTATCTTCACTTCAATTCCGTTGCACCAGCTTGTTATAAAAAAAGTGTCATAAACAGCCTTACAGACCGCGCGATAAAATCGTCCCACGCAGAGGACCGTCCCAAGAATTTAAAAATTGTTCGTAATACACTGGAATTGAATGGCTACCCAAAAACTTTCTTCAATCCGATCATTAAAGAAAGAATAAACAGAATCTATAATGGTTCTTCATATAAAAATAACATAAAAGGTATTACAGACAATTATATAACTTTACCATACATTCCGGAGACCTCAGAGAAAATTAAGAATTGTTTGAAAAAGTACGATATAAATGTCGCGCATAAACCTACTAACTGTGTTGGAAAGTATTTCTCAAATCTAAAGCCTTTAATACCTAAAGATAAACAAACCCACACAGTATATAAATTAAATTGTTTAGATTATAATGGGACTAATACTGGAATCTCTAAACAATATTTACAAAAAAGAATGTACGGTCATAGGTATAGCACAAAAAACAAAAACTTAGAAAATTCCACCGCTCTTGCTAAACACTGCTTTGATTATAACCATCAATTCGATTACAATAATTTTAATATTCTAACTAAGGAAACCAATTATTATAAAAGATCTATTTTGGAGATGATTCACATAAAACGTGACTCTAAGTCTGTAAATCATAGGACAGACACTCAAAATCTAAGTCATATCTATACAAATTTGATCAAATAATTTCAATTTCTCTTGCAAATTCCTACATGCCTCGTTATAATGTAATAGTACATATTAGGTAAAATGTCTAGTATACCTCCTGTCACGAAAGAACCTTTTTGTTTAGCTCATAAATTTTAACATCTGGTTTGAAAGTTGTATACTAAAACTTAAATTATATTTGCCTCGTCTCAGTCGATCACTTACTGTGTTGACATGTGTACGCTTTTGTTAAGAATTCTTCTCTGCAGTGGATTCTTGATAATTTTACTATAGCATTGAGGATTACAATTTCGTTTAATCGTGTTCCTTTCGTTTCGGCGACGTGGGCATTTTGATTGAAATTGGTGCGATTTGGACGCTTTGTGTAATACAATTAGTTTTAAGTAATCAAAAATTTGTAGACATAATAAGTCTTCTGATGATGGTCGTGAGACCGAAACGTACGTAAAGACAAAAAATTTTAAAACAGAGTGTTAATGTGACCTATTTCCCGAGAATTTTTATATATAATTCATACTGGGTCAAGAATCTTTATATTATAATTGCCAACTAAACAGTTATGGAGTAACATTTCTTTTTATTTTCCTTCTTTTCCTTATTAGTTTTAGAACTTCTTCTACTTATTATGCTTTCAGTAAATTAATATAAATAAATGAATAAATAAATAAAATGTCAATTCCTAAAATTTAAAATGCGGTTAATAAATTAACTAATTCATGTTCTATCTAATCATAGCAAGACTCCCTGATATATGTAATGAATGAAAAGTGTAAAATTTTCTATCACAAGTTCTGTGTAGAATTTGAAGATATAATATTGGTGTGATCGTTCATTAACAATGGTGTGATGAATACTCAGATTGACATCTCAATAAATTACCAACACCTACTTACTGAAGTTGACAACTTGGTTCCCGAAATACGTATTTAGATTTCTTAATATTGATGTGGAGTTTAGGTATATCGGTAATGTCAGATTGAGATACCTGTATCTTTCCATATTAATTACGAGGAAAGGTTTGTTAAATGATAAACGCACAATGTGTAAATTGATTTATTTACATGATTGATGTAAGAAACAATAAATAACATTCCAGTTAATCCTTCTCATATTTTTCAAATATTTCTATCATCGGTTTATAAACCAATTTCACCGCATCTTTTGCGAATAAGAAGTCAAAATGGTTGAATTTTTCCCATTGCACTGGATGTTTCACTGCTAAGTTTGGAAGAACCTTACTCAAAAATTCCATATCCTAAAATCGAATTAAAACTTAAACTTAAAAAGAGATATAACGATGTTGATTTAGTTCAATTTTCAATGATGCGAAAATCTAAACTGTTATTATAATACACGAAATAAACAATACTGTTTTCAGTTTGTGTTTTACCACTAATTTAATGTCACAAAATCGGAACTACAGTATCTACAGTTAAACAGCATTAATGATAAGAGGAAAGAAGCTCAGGAACTATTAATTATATTGAAGTTATGTTGAGTATATTTAAAAATATTTCACTCGAAAGAACCTTTAACTCAATACAAGTAGATTTTTTATACCGGTGTTGAGGCTTATCCTATAAATAAGAAACAATCACCCTTATGCACTAAGAATACTGTTTCTGTTAAAGTACGGAGAACCTTTCAGCTACCAAGAAGCCATCATCAGAGTAAACTAAATTAGAAATCAAAAAGTGCCTGTTTAAATACCATTTGCAGTTAGTAGAGTATATATAAGGGTTTACTCTCAGCTGAAGAAAAATCTGAATTCATTAAATTGCTTTTTCGCGTATAAGATTTCCATCCCTTCTAAATTATTCCTAAATGTTTCTCATTACTGTGTTTACAGAGTCATAAACCTTCTTGAGAAATGGTGTGACATGCATTTAAAATATGTTCAGCTTACGCTTTTTTTCCACCATTATTTTTCTTCATGTGGGCAAAATGTTCTCTTTACTGAGTTAGAATGTCCTTCTAATATGACCCACATATTTAACATGACGATCAATTTGTAAATCCCGGATTTGATTTTAAGGAGATTTAAAGTTGACTTAAAAAAATATTGGCGAAAAAGGAGAAAGTACACATTTGCTTGTTTGTTTATAGTAGTCTCTGAAGAAATTGCTTTCAAATATTAATATCCCCGATACAAACTGCACAGAATATGTGATCCTAACGTCTTTATCAATTTAAGATCTAAGAAGCTTCAATAATTATATTTAAAAAAATTCGTTCAGTGTTGTATCTATTTTAAATATGTAATATGTAAATACCGTGTATTATCAAGCCGGTCAATAAAGAAATTCGGAATAATGTGAATGCTCCCTTAGCAAACATACACTTACTTTGTAGGAAGCAACGTTATCTCCTAAACCATAAAACAAAGCAATTGGTGCCACTACATTATTCAAATCATAATCTGGTGGTACCGTGTTATTATATTTTTTCATATTCTTCTTAGTCCCATGGTCGTACTGCCGAAAATGCCCTGGAAGCAAATAATTGTATCTTTATTAATTTATCAACCAAAACGTGAAAAAGTTGTTTTGTTACAAACCTTCCTCGAAACATGTCTTCAAGTTAGTTGGAGCATTTATTGAATTAACACTGAATTAGTATTGCTTGATTATAAGATGTCCCATCAGCTAAACAAATTTAGATAAACCGTGATAAGTTTTTATCTATACCCATGTCTTTCTGGTGGCCCCGGGAAAATCACTCTTATATGCCCCCCACAATGATTTTTAATTCCAAACTAAATATTATGATTTTTCTTTGCAAAGAAGTAAACAGTATAGGCGGTTCAGCTATTCAGAATCAGAATGCGTCAAGCATTTGATTGTAGATAGAACTTCGACACGGTTTAATCGAAGAGCACCTACCAATAATTGTAGGTTTTCTTAGTCATCACCTCATTCATTAATTGAACTTGAGCTGAATGTATGTGAGTACTTGAGTAGGTATCTAATAATTGTAATTGATCTATGACGCAGCATCTAATCACTCAAATTATAACAACTTTGACCATTTATGGTTTGATTGAGTCATTGATTAATCAATCATTAATTAATTAAATTACATCAATAACTGGATTCAACAAGTACTCTTGTTCTTGATGACTAGACTAGAACTATAATAAACCAGTGCTCTTTCAAGACAACCGAGAATGTAACTCATACGAGAAATCTAATTGTTAAGACATCTTACCTGATTCAATCTCTTGAGTATAATGAATACCTTGTTTGGTAGAAGCAGATGAAGGATTAGTACTAGCAATTAGTGGCACCAGTTCCTAAAATCAAAAAAATATAGGTGCAATATATAATTTGAAAATGAATCCTCAGATAATAGATACTATTTTTCAGAAGCCATAACAATTAAATTTATTTATTTTTAACTACTTCCTGATTAACGGGGTGGTTACACTAATGATATATAAAAACAAAAAAGCACATTGATATATTTCGAAATAGTTCTCAATGAAATATAAATTGGAATTTTGACGGATCTAAATTAAACTGTTTCGAACTAATTGATGCTTATGTGTGTATGCGCGTGTGTACGTGTGTGCGTGAGAGGGTGTGGGCGTGTGCGTGTGCATGTGCATGTGTGCGCGTGCGTGTGTATGTGTGAGCGCGTGCCTCCCCATTTCATTTTGTCACCTTAAAGCAGACAAGCACCGAAATTGATAAAATGTTGTACACTTGGCCTGCAAAACAATAGGAAATTCATTATCTACATGAGATTTTGAAATAATTTTCCTCCCCGATCAACCCCGGGAATTGCGGCTAGTAATATAATAAAGCTGATAGTATTGACCCCTGTGAAACACATATATTGTCAATTCAAATAAACTTTCAATACAATGACAGAGTATAATTTGAAGTCTTTCCCCATTTTCATCTGTTATTATAATTATTTCCAATATATTTTTCGGTTCCTAGTTAGTGAAGTCATGAGATCAGTTGATCACAACTTTTATTTAATCTCACGGTTTCCGACACCCAAACGAGAAGGCTCTATTTGTAACATTATATATATATGAGGTTACCAAAACAGTGAAAGAAAGAGGTTCTTTCGAGAAAAGTTGTATAGTTTTATAATACAACAATTTTACACAATTGGCAATGTATTATATTCATTGATTATTTACCGTACTTAGTTGTTCTTCATCGTTACCAGTAATTAAAAGATATACTATAGAGCAAGCTTGAGAAAACATTTTCCCTTGATTGCAAAACATCTTCATCAATTCTCGTGTCAGCGATGACATAGGAGGAATCTCGTACATATTCAGAATAACAGAAAGAGCCTGAAAGAAGGAAAATAACCAAAATATTCTTGTTCATCATTAGAATAGCTGAATAGAATAGAACTAAGTTTCTACTATGTACTAGCTGTAACTGACATATAGAAATTATGTGCTAATGTTGGTAAAATGTATTCAAATAAGACCTTATTTTAAATTCCACGCTCAAAGTTGAATTTATTGAATCAGCAGCACCCTCTCATGGAACGATCATGTGAGGTCCATTGCGAGAACCTCTTCACAAAACTTGGTTTTCTATTCACATGCCGTGGAGTACTATTCATATGTTTGGAGTTCCGCTCCCAAACATGCGCTGAAGCTCTCGGATTCTATCCAGAAGAGACCTCTCTAGAACTCCCCCTTTTCTATAGATATTTCCATCGTCGGTGTTCACATCAGAAATCTCGTCTGTGGTTCCACCACGAGTTATTCCAGATAGGCGGACTAGATGAGCTCAAACTAGTTACTCCTTCATTGTCAAGCTCGATACCTACCGAACTTCTTCCTACCAGACTTAATTTTTTTATCGAACATCGAACTTGTCGAACTCTTTACCTAGTGGGGGTCTTTTCCTATGCCTATAACCTCCAAACCTTGACGAATGCCTATATCCTCTCCCTACATATCATTGCAGGCTCATACGATGTTCTTCGAACATTAAATTCTATGAAAAGGAAATGAGATTTTGATAAATTGTAAGTAGGCGCTCCAATATTACTAACAATGGATCTAAGAGGTATATCAATTTTATGTAGTTTCGGAAGCCCATAGATATAAGGTGCTAGCCCATTGTGGAGAAAATTAATTTATTTTTCAATTCAATAGGGATTATCTTATTTTTGTGCCAATTATTTAATAATTCATTCATGTTATTTTGTACTGATAAAGTAGAGTCAGATTTTAATTTTTTATAAGTTGTGTCATCATTCAAAAGGTTTCCTATTTTGTTTTCATAATCATTTCTATTCATTATGACGGTTTTATTACATTTATCCGCGTTCAAAACTAATATTTGAGGGTTAGCATCTAAGAACTCTTTTGTTATTTTTGTATGATAGTTAAAACGATTCTTTGCAATACCTACTTCTGCTTTCTGTTTGTTGTTTTTGTTTGTCAAGATGTTATAAACTTTGTTTCTAATTTCATTTTTTTCTTCTAAATTTTTATTCCTAATTCCGCATTCTAAATTTGCAATAATATTGTCGATAGGCAGTTTCTCATTATTAGGCAATGCAAATTTCCGACCTAAGCACGTCATCCGGAATTTTTGTGTCAGTTAGATTTTTCAACCATTGTTCATTGATATTTTGCTACGCCTTTCGTTAAATTATTTATCTTTTTAGATTGAATGACTTCAACTTTACCATACATTCCGGAAAGAGAAAACTAGGAAATGTTTGAAAAAGTATGATATGAATGTTGCGCTTGAGCCTACTAACTGTGTTGGAAAACATTTCTCAAATCTAAAACCTGTAATACCTAAAGATAAACAATCCCACACAGTATACAAATTAAATTGTTTAGATTGTGATGGTACTTATACTGGAATCTCTAAACAATATTTACAAAAAAGAATGTATGGCCATAAGTATAGCACAAGAAACAAAAACTTAGATAATTCCACCGCCCTTGCTAAACATTGCTTTGATTATAACCATCAATTCGATTACAAAAATGTTCATATTTTAACTAAGGAAACCAATTATTATAAAAGATCTATTCTGGAGAGATTCACATAAAACGTGACTCCAAATCTGTAAATCATAGAACTGATGTGCAGACACTATGTCATATTCATACTAACATAATTAATTAATATTCTTGCAAATAGAATTGTCAAAAGTATATTTCAGAGGCCAGACCTTCTTTTATTACCTAATAAATCGTGACATCTGGTTCGAAAGTAAATACTTGAACTCGTCTCGTTTGTTAGTCGTTCATAGACAGGATTCTTGATATATTATACTTATAACATTATGTGTTACAATTTCAATTTCGTGTTTCTGTTCGTTTCGGCAACGTTGGCATTTTAAACGAAATTGGTGCGATAAGGACGCTTCGTGTTAATACAATTAGTTCTAAGTAATCAGGTTATTGAAATAGTAAGTCTTCTGATGATGGTCATGAGACCGAAACGTACGTAAATATAAAGCATAAGTGTTAATGTGACCTTTTTCCCGAGAATTTATATATAATTCATACCTGGGTCAAGAACTTTTATTTTTCTTATAAACTATATTGGTTACCTAAGATTCATAAACCTGGTAATTCCATGAGAGTAATCATTTCAAACACATCCCACATTTAACATAGTCAAATGGTTAGTTAAGGAATTTAGAAATTTCCAAGCCGCACCAAGTTGGTCTGTGAAAAATGTTCTTTGGTACTAACTGCAAAAGATTTCAAACTTGAATCTGGTGATACTCTCGTTTCATTAGATGTTGTTTCACTGTTTACAAATATCCCAATCCCTGAGTAAATAAACATTCTGAAGAAATGGCTTCGAAATTTAATATCCCAGATATAAACTGCATAGTCTTTATGTATGGAGCAAAATTATTTCACTTAACAAAAACTACTATAAACAAACGAGCGGATGTGCATAGAGCAATATAGTGTCACCTCTTTAGACCAATATTTTTCTAAGCGAACTTGAAACCTTCTTAAAATCAAAATTAAATCAGTTTCCAAAAGTTTGGCAAAGAAATGTCGATTATACCTATGTAATGATTTAGATATACATAACCGTGTGAACACTCTCAATAGCTTAATAGCTCCGTAGAATAGTATTGCTCATAGATTATTAAACGTCCGTTTGAGCCATAGAAATTATAACAATGAAGGTGAGAAACATCAGCAAATAGCATTGGAAAATGGTTACGACAAATCTTTGATCAATAACTTAATTTCTAAACAATAAAGGAAAATGGAACGCAACCAATTAACCAAATTAAGTTCAATAAAATTCAGAAGTTTGATTAATCACCCTTCAGTAATTAATTAGTTTTCTAAACTTTCAATACAACCCGTTTTAGATGTAAGAAAAAGCTAAAAAATTGTTTAGGCAGCACCGTTGATAAAGTATCCCACTTCGGCAAATCCGGTATTTGCAAAATCGATTGTGTAAAGAAAAATAATGGTGAAAAACATATTTCGTATACAGGTCACACATTTCTCAAGAAATTTGATCACTCTTGAAACACTGTAATTACAAATTTCTAGGTAATTTGAAAATTCGTATTTTTGTTTACAGACGTAGATGAGGAATCGTAATTTATACTTCAATTTAACTTTATAATGAAACGTTTCGCAGACATTAACAAGGATATATCTTCAGAGTTCACTCTTTAGAGGGCTGTAGCTCCCTTAGGAAGCATTTTTCGAACTTTTTTTCAAAATCATTCGAGGAATAAGATATATTAAGTTATTTCCGGACATACTGTAGATATTAATAGTCTAAGTGTTTCATACATTATTGTATCTGTTCATACTTATGCTATTTGGACATAGTATCAACCCTTAGGTTGTTTCTGGGATTTCGATATATGGGATACCACCGACTATTTCCTTTACATAATTTTTACCTGCTAAATTATAGACTTCTGGTGAGTTTAAGACCAATCGAAAACGAATAACGGGATTGTATTTCTGCAATTGTCGCCTTTCTTTTGAGCTGCTGCAGCAACCCTGCCTCTATCGCCAGTTATAGGACACGTTTCTTTCCAGATTAATTCATTGTTGAGGCTACCTTCCGCGGTTTGCACAGTACCAAAGTGGCTGAATTGGCAACGTTCTAGATGCTATACAATACATCCAAGGAGGGTCTGATTCTCTCATATGGTAAAATTTTTCTGTTCATTCATTTTTATCAACCTTTCTTCTCTTTATTTCTATCTAATTGAACTTTGAAAAGAGTAACATTCAACTGGATTGTTCGTTATCTTCGACACTGTTTCACATTATGGGAAATATATTAAATTGAATGTTGAATGATAAACTTACCTCCAAAAAATAATGATGTTTCGATATTGTTCTTACAATTTCAAGAGGGAAATGGTTCATGAAAACACCAGGTGCCATTAGTGCCGCAGTTTTGATTTTCGAATTATATTCAGGTCTTTCAGATAACAAAACGAGAATAGTTGTTCCTCCTTGAGAATGTCCCGCATAATTCAGGGCTTTCTTGTTCGTCGTCTTCAAAATATAATCTATTGTTGTTGCTAAATCGATTATTCCAATTTCGTGCCAACTGAAATGACATGTTCATTTAACTTGTAATGAAAATAGACATAAGTAAATTTTAGAATGATTTATTTGAACCGTGAGAAAATAGTATATTGTACAACAAGTGAGAAATATGTCGTTTTCTCACGAATTGTACATTGTACTTTTTCTACGGATGCGTTGTTTTCAAGTATTGAAAATTAAAATACATATACAATAATACTTGTATGTCATTAACCATGGCGTTTTAAAGTTAAAAGATCTGCCCCTGCATTAACTAAAATAGTCGCAGATGACCTTCGAAAACAGTGGCCAGTATATAATTCAGGGTTCGGTAATTGCAAAAATTCCGCTATTTCTTTCGCCATGGTGCCAAATTTATTAATCCCCACAGGCTGTTTCGTACATTTGCTATTTTTGTAATTTAAAAAAAAACGTGTTTCATTTGTGCATGGTCGAAGCTTCACATATTTTTTGTAAATTTGGTAGAATTCTCCTGTGACTGTGAAATTTCTAGGAACCTTGGTTTTAGTATCGGGTAATTTTATTAAAAGGGCCGAATTAAGATCTTCCATGTCATCAATTTTTAATTTTCGAAGTTCATCACAACGGCATGCCCCTGTAAGGCCAATAGCTAAAGTACCCTGAAATCAAAACCAAACATTCATTTTCCGATAACAATTTAAAAATTTTCAATTCATACCTTTATCAGCAAATACTTTTCATCAGGTGCATCTTTTAAAAATTGTTGAATTTCTTCAGAAGTTAATGTTTTTGACTGTTTTGGAACATATTTTTCAGATTTGCGTTTTAAAAATGCACGTAGTTTTAGGTATTTTGATATATCAACACAGTTTTTAATCATTAAGGTACTCCTTAGCATCGAGTACTGAGACCATAATGTTGATGATTTCAATCTTCTTGACAACTCTTCAAAATAAACTAACAAGGTATTTTCGGAACAAGAATTTATCTTGGCTTTCATTTTCCAGTCCATAAAGTTTCTGTAAGCGATTTCATATTTTTCTCTTGATGTGCTTGGTGGCAAATTATGGCAAACATATATTGCTTTCTGAATAATTTCTGGATGTGTATTTTCCGACTCTAAATCTTCGTATTCCATTATATTCAATATTTAATGAATCTGAACTGTTTATATTATAACAAATAACAATAAAACTATTTTCGTTGGGTAAGTTGACAGCAATAATTATGCAGTGCTTCGGTTTTGTTGTTATAGAAACGCCAACAATGGGCTACTTGGATATTGCACGCGAATCGTCGGCGTAGCGTTGTCAACGTGGAGAACGTGTCATATCAATCTGACATGTAACAATTCATGACTGACTTGGGTTATCGTGATAACAGTGAGAAATTATTTCTCACTGTGAGAAATTATATCTCACTGTATTGGCGGATATTTCTCACTGCGTGAGAAATCTTTCGTTTTGAACGTATGAAAGCGATGAGAGAAGTGGCACATTGTATAGCATCCGTAGAAAAAGAATATTGTTTTGATTTCTCGTCAATCATACTTCTATAATGTTCTACATTCTGGTACTTACAGGGTGACCCAGAGCCCCGAAAAAGTTCAGTACCATTGCTATTTGAGATATTGCCTAGCGGTTTTTTTCATGGAATAAATACATAAGCAGAGCATAATTGGGAAATATTTGCATTCAAATACAGAATGGCCTTTATTAAGTAACACGTCAAACTTATGTTTTTTCAATGGATCATCCTATACTGTGATCATTATTTCGAAAGCCCTCATTAATCTGAGAAGAATGATATGACATACCATGGGACTCTTGTTGAGGGTTTCCGAATTATCAGACATTTTAGAGTTGAAAGGGGTCTACTTCAAAAAATCACTCTGTGTTTACTAATCGAGATAAAACCGCGATTCTTACTAGAACAGTTTTTCAATATGGGTAAAAATAGTATCCATTATCAGAAATTTCTCGAAAATATGCAAAGTATTCTAGGTGAACCAAAACAGAAAAACACGCATAACTTTCTTATTATCAATTAAACATCTTATATATTATTTTATTAGTCGAAAGGTCTTTCAATAAGCTTTCCAACGATGTAAGGTAAGCTGGTCGAAAGTGAACATTCAGGCTATTATTAATTAAAACAAACGAGAAACTAAACTTTCCACTGTAAGCAATGCACTAAGTGACAAGGCTGATCAAAATACCACAAATTACCAATAAGTCACTACATGCAACTAATGAACAAACGAACAAAAAGTGTGTATTTGATTAGGAACAGATCATGATTCGATAGATTTAACAAGTAATGATAATATCATCATCATCATCATCATATAATCAGGTTATTGAAGTAATAAGTCTTCTGATGATTGTCGAGAGACCGAAACGTACGTAAAGACTAAAATATAAAACGTAAGTGCTAATGTGACCTATTTCCCGAGAATTTATATATAAGTAAACAAAACAATATCTTAACAATTAAAATATTGGATCTCAAAGTAGGTGCTCAAAGATATGACCTTGTTGTTCGATACAAACATTTATTTAGTCTCCGTACAAAAGACATTTTAACATGCAATGGCATGTCTGGGTCAGTAGAACAAAATGCATCCCTTATTCTGATCTTCATGTCTCCATCAGTCGTTGGTCTAGCGCGAAAAACTTTCTCTTTCACAAATTCCTAAAGGAAAAAATCTATTGGGGTTAAATCGCAATAACGGACAGGCCAAGAGATTGCTCCTCCTCTCCCTATCAAATGATTCGGGTAACTTTGATTTAAAAATTGGCGAACAATTCGATGGTAGTGTACAGGCGTTCTATCCCACTGGCACCCACAAGTTTCTCATTGTATTCAAAATTACGTTTTTTAGAAGAAGTGGGAGATAATTTTCTTGAAATTCCAATTATCCAATCCGATTCAAAACCACATCAAAAAAGCAAGAACCGATCACACTTGATCCCCACATGATCAATATGACGGATCCAATGGCGGTTTTCAGCCGCAAAATAATACATGTTGTGTTAGTTAACTGCTCTTGCTCTTGAATTTTATTTCTTCGGTATGGAGACTAAATGTTCGTATCGAACAACAAAGTCATATCTTTGAGAACCTACTTTAAGATCCAATATTTTAATTGTTAAGGTATTGTTTTGTTTATTAGATTATTATTACTCGTTAAATCTATCAAATCATGATCTGTTCTCAATCAAATACACACTTTTTGTACGATTGTTCATTAGTTGCATGTAGTGACTTATTGGTAATTTGTGGTATTTTGATCAGCCTTGTCACTTAGTGCATTGTTTACAGTGGAAAGCTTAGTTCCTCGTTTGTTTTATTTAATAACAGCCTGAATGTTCACTTTCGACCATACTTACCTTACATCGTTGGAAAGCTTATTGAAAGACCCTTCGACTAATGAAATAATATACAGGATGTTCTATTCATAATAAGAAAGTTATGCGTGTTTTTCTGTTTTGGTTCACCCTGTATACTTTGCACATTTTCGAGAAATTTCTGATAATAGATACTATTTTTAACCATGTTGAAAAACTGCTCGCGTAAGAATCGCGGTTTTATCTCGATCAGTAAACACAGAGTGATTTTTTGAAGTAGACCCCTTTTAACTCTATAAATCGGAAACCGTCAACAAGAGATCCATGGTATGTCATATCATATCATCTCTTCTCAGATTAATGAGAGCTTTCGAAATAATGATCACAGTCCAGGATGTTCCATTGAAAAAACATAAGTTTGGTGTGTTACTTAATAAAGACCATATGAATGCAAATATTTTTCAATTATGCTCTGCTTGTTTCTTCATTTCATGAAAAAACCGCTTGTCAATATCTCCAATATCAACGGAGGTATTTGACTTTTTCGGGACTCTGGGTCACCCTGTATATATGAAGCTCAGGCCAAATTTTGATAAAATTTACTTAGTAGCGCCATGTTGTAGCATTTTCAATGTAGAATTTTTAAGTCTATTAGTGCAAATACAATAGAATGATAATGGAAAACATTAATAACGGTTTGAAAAAGGGACGTATGCTAATAATAATGAATAAAAAAAAGAAAGAAAGTTGGCAGAATGAGAGACGTGATGAAAACGATTAGATTGCAAAGTCACGAAGAGGGAGAAAACTGTGAATGTAGTAAGCAATGTTTCCAAAGTATGCCTTAAGAAGCAAGAAAAACGATGCTTAAAAATTTAAACACAATGACGTCTATTAATGAACAAAATTCGTAATTGTGTGGGTTGTGTGGGAAAACTGAAGACGAAGCAATTCTTAGAAGTGCTGCATTTGATTAAAAGGTACGTTCTACGTTTTACAATAAATGACAGCTTAAAGGAATTTGTAGACAAGCTTTCATGTCCATTCATGGCATAAAGGAAAAAAACCTAGCGGTGCTACAAAATTCCTTAAAAATGATGGGACTAGCTCCCAAAGATAAACGAGAAGAAAACAATAACCATCCCATGAATTTCAGCGACATTTTCTTGCAGCAGTTTACGAACATATATATTCATTCAAGGGCAGACAAAGCCATAGTGTGAAAGACAGTACGAGAATGTACATACCTGATGACTTAACTATAAAAAAGATGTTCAAAATGTTTTGCGAGTTTAACCCTTTTATGAAAGTATCTTATGAATCATATAGAACAATCTTTAATAGAAAATTCAATATTGCCTTTGGATATCCGACAACAGAAGAACAGTTACGATGAGTTTCTTTCTTATAAAAATAAAATTTCTTGAGTCTGATATTTTAAAAAGGGAAACTCTAATTAAAAAAGAAAGGTTGAGATATTTTACAACAGAAAAAGGGCTGCCAAGATAAAAAGTCGAACCTCTGTGAATGAAGAAGCGATTTGTTTGAATTTCGCTACAAGAGTCAACTGAACGTAAATGCTTTCAATATCCACATTACGAAAATTGGTCTTACATTTATCCGGAAACTATTGGTAAGAAGGGAAGCGACGCTGTATGCTCTATGCTCCATGACCTTTTGTGGAATCTTCTGGATTTAAAAGTATGAGTACTTGACATTTTCTGTGACTCATGTGGTGGACAGAATGAAAACTACACTATGTTTCGCTTTCTGCATTATGTTGTCCGCAATGAGAATATACTAGATTACGTCTCAAAGTTAGTTTCCCAATTCGTGGACGTTCTTACATGGAGCCAGATAAAAACATGGGCTTAGTGAATTCTGAACACAGAAATTCCTTTCGATTGCGTCGAAATTTTAGAAAGTGCTCGTACATAGCCATTATCGTTTGATGTTGTGGAAATCGATCAGTCCTATTTTCGAGCATGGTCAATTTTTTTTAAAATTAAATTAGATTATGCTAAGAAATGCCCTTTTACTTCTCGCCCAATTCGAGAACTGGAAATTCGCAAAGATCATTCTAGACTGATATATTACCGGAATTCATATAATGGAGTACGGGAGTCAGCTGTGATGAAGGAAAAAGAACGGACGTTTAAGGGACCTGTTTTGTTACCTAATGAATTTTTGCTGCCGCCAGATTCTTATTCAGGTAATTTACTAGTTACTACTACGCATTCAAATTGAAGGTAATTCAAAATAATCTAAGTGTCCAAATTATAATATTGAGAAAATTAAGAAAAACTATATTCACATGCAATAAATGGCAATACTGTTGATAATAAGTATTTTATTTCATAATATCAATACAACATACTGTAATGCACATAAAAAACTGGAATGAATTTAACAAAATAACTCGAGAAAAAAATTTGAAATTAAAAAACAAAGAAACAGTCTAAGTGCCAAACTAAGGAAACTTCAAAAACAGTCTACTTATGTTGAAATCATGCTCTGACTACTACTCGATGATCGTTCCTTGCTGTTGATTTGTTTTCTCTATTAGATTTTCCCAAAAATGTAGGTGCCTAAGGGGAATATAATCTACCATACCAGCTAGATTCTTCAATTTCTCCGTCGTAATTCGGTTTCGGCACTTTAGAAGAGGTAGCTGCTGTTCCAAAATATGTTGTTTGTTTTTTCTTTCTTCATTAGATTACACACAACCTAGTCTTCCATATTGTTGAATAAATATCCTTTGTAATATACACCCATTACCTTGTTTTAATTCTTGTAATTTATTAACTTTCTACTACTGACCCTCTCCACTGTCAACCTCACAGTGCTCCTCTGGTTCTCGTGAAGAAAGAGTTTTATTAAAACAGCACAGCCTCTATACCCCCTTACTTCCCAACCCGATTTTACATTTATTCTCAGCTCCCTGTTTTCGCTGATGTCATATTTTTTTATTGATAACACCTTCGTGTGAGTTCAGAGTATCGGTTCATATCTTCGGCGGCAAAGGACTTTCATTGTTCAATCCAGACTAACATTACCGCCTTAACTCGATAAGATTGTCGCACATACCACAGGCCACCTTAATAATGAGAAGCTACGATTTCCCTAATTCCGATTTATTACACCTTCTCGCCTTAACTGTAGTAAAATTTTCCTTATTAATCGATATCCATGATACTTGCGAAATTTTTAACTTCGATGTGTTCAAAACATCGTCAGCCAATTTGTGAAATTCTGTGAAGTCTTCGGCTTCCATGGTAAGTGTCTCAAACGGTTTTTTAAGACATGCACCAGCAATCATTTGTTTGATGTCATCAGGAACAATAGTTTTGGTTACCCTTTTTCGTTTTTCTATTTGGGTAAAATCCCTATCGCAGGGCAGATACGAATGACCCGATACTAAAAATTTTTGTTCTATTTGCTCATATATTCCCGAAAGAAAGTACTTGCCTCAGCCTTAGGGGCATATTTGGCATTTTTAAGGAAGCCTTCATAATTTCCGTAAGCAAGACCACTAAGTCTTAAACGTTTTCTTTCTTTCTTAACACTTTCTGTACCGTGTTTTCTTCTGTTACAAGCGGTATTTTCAACTTGTACTTCCACGGGTGTATCCATTGTCAATACTTACAACTTACAACAGAAAGGCACTTAAACGCTTTCAGCCTACAATATGCTCATGACACGCCATCTAGTATCATTTTATTCAAGCATTTCATACACGTCTGGCACTTAGGCTGTTTTGTATGCAATAGGCGATGGCACATAAACTACAAAACCAATGAAATCTCTAATTAAGAGAATTGGTGCTTGGACGGTTTTGAATTACCAACTCTTCAATTGTAGAAAATAAATAATGATCAAAAAAATTTGTTTAGGTCTGATACAGAGGAATGGATGGACGTGAACATTAACTGTATGATCAAGAATGTCAAGAATCACAGTATTTTACCTGAATTGCCAAAAAGCGCGATCTGTATCTGGATCCAGAGATTTATGCTTCCTGGAATGTACATTCCCTCTTGCATTCCCCAACCATACATCGTAACCATTGTCAGCGAGATAATATGCCAGGCTCGCATTGATCATTCCCGAAACAACGAAATTTTCGGCCGATCCACACATCCCATGCATAAGTAATATTGGTTTTTTGTTCACTTGGTTAGACTCTAGTCCATGAGGTATGCGCTGCATTGTGACAATGTATCCATCCTCGGTTACTACGTCATGAATCTCTACCGGATATCCATATTTGCTAATGAGTTCAGGCTGAAATAACAAATAATTATCGATCAGTAATCAGTAGGGATCTAGATTTCATTCATGTTGGTGATTATTTCCGCTCTGAGAACAGTAATAATTGATTCAACCTTACATTTTGCGAGGTAGGATCAGAAGCAGTTGATGATATTGAATAAAACGTCTCTCAAATATTCGTCGTATCATACGAGAAGTTTGTCAAAATTATATTTTTATATTCAAATTCTTCTGAAATAGAAAGTAGGTACTCTTGTAATTTTCTAAACCTGTATTAAATCAAATCCATACAAGGTCATTCACGGGGGATGGTTTACGGAGAACTACTAAACATAGATAACTAAAACTTTGGTTACCTATATAAGTGGATATGATGTCTCTTCTCGAAAAATTTCTGGACGCGCAGTGTTGTCGGCTTTATTAAAAAATAGGAAATAATTTGAAATTTTAAATGAATTACCCTGTGTCTAATGTTATATTTGCTTTACTAAATTTCTGAGACTATGTTGCACGATTTTTGAGATATTACTTAGCTTATATGTTTTATTAACAAAACACTACTTTGCAAACTTCATGCCTTCATATTTTATAATTTTCAAATGCTCAACTGTTGGTGGTAATTGACCAGACTCTCAAGGCTTTATAAGCCACAATAAAATCACAATAAATGTGCAGTATATAAAATGGTTCAATTTTTTTGTCGGTTAGAAAGAGCACCAAAAGTTCTATTTTTAAGGGATATCCTGTACAATATTTGCGATTCGGAAAACCCTTCAAAAATGAGCCAACTTTCTAGGCATTTTTGTCAATTATTAATTGAATGTAGTAACAAGATGAAACAACGAAATTTTTCAAATTCCAGAAATTTTCTTGATATTGCAAAAACTAAAAGTTGCAATAGAATATTCAAATTTGAGACACATGTGTGAAATCAAAATAGAGACAACTTTTCTCCCTAAAAAGTTCACATATAAGCATATTTTAAATTAATTCAACTTTCGACATGTAGTGAAAGCCGCTCAAGCAGGTCATTTTCATCTTTTATATATTCAGAAGATTTTGCTCTGTTCGGCTTATTTAACTAACTGTACAGGGTTTTTCAAAAAAAGGTATCCCCGTTGCTAGGATAGGTAGAACATTGAAAAATATGTGGAGTTTACTTGGAAAAAATTTTCGTAACGGTATATATATTCAAGATACAGGGTGTTGTAAAAAATTTTTTAAACACATTTTTTACGATTATTTCGAAACTACTGGCAACATTGTAATGAAATTTTGTATGAACATGTTTTGGAAGTTGACACATTGCATGCATTCATTTTTATATCTGATTCTCATACAGGGCGCTGATTACACGGGTCGTACCAAGTAGTTTTAAACATAACTTTTTTGAGGTTAGATTTTCTAATTCAAATTTCAGGTAAAATTGAACATCATTCAATTTTACACGAAAAAGGTACTCTTGTTAAACTCGATATTGTGTACCGTTTTCGGAAAATTTTGATTTGAAAATGATGAAGTAATAACTGATGCGGGTATAAAGTAAAAAACAATAACCAATTTATTAAGAACCAAGAACAATAACATTATTGTGATGCTGAAGCTATTAATCGAACAAAGAATCACAAGAAGAAAATTAAAATAAATTTGAATAAAAACTTGAAATATTGAATCATGCCATTTCAATCCTTTGAACTACACAGTTTGGTCGTATGTTAAGGAAAAGTCTATTCGACAGAGGTAAATTCACGTCAAGAGTTGCAAGACAGAATTGAACGTCACTTTAATGAACTTATAGTTGATCCTCAACCGCTTAGAAAATTAATGCATTCTTTAGAAAAAGGATAGAATCGTGTATTCGTGAAAACGTAGAATATTTTGAACACTGATTTAAATATTTCATGTTCATATTCTAATTTATTTTAATTTTCTTCTTGTGATTCTTTGTTTAATTAATAACCTTAGCATAAGAATAATGTTATTGTTCTTGGTTTTTAATAAATTGGTAATTGTTTTTTACTTTATACCAGCATCAGTTATTACTTCATCATTTTAAAATCCAAATATTCCGAAAACGGTACACAATATCGAGTTTTAACAAGAGTACTTTTTTCAATGAATGATGTTTAATTTCACCTAAGACTTGAATTAGAAAATCTAACCTCAAAAAAATTATGTTTAAAACTAGTTGGTACGAACCGTGTAATTAGCGCCCTCTATTAGAGTCAGATATAAAAATAAATGCATCCGATGTGTCAGCTTCCAAAACATTTTCATACCAAATTTCATTACAATGTTGCCAGTAGTTTCGAAATAATCGTAAAAAATGTGTTTAAATTTTTTTTTACAACACTATGTATCTTGAATACAGCAGCCCCCACTTATTTTTCAGTGTTCTATCTAGCCTAGCAACCGGGCCACCTTTTTATGAAACATCCTGTAGATGCTGTGCCACTGAACTGGTCAGTTAGATGAAGAAACAGATCGTCCAATGTGTAAACAACTTGGTATCGTTAAGATTTCCACATTTATAATATAGTTTATTTACTTACTAAAGACAATTCGATATCGCTATTTGATTTAAAACTTTCAGTTTCACTAAAAACAGGAGATACTATATTGTGCCATATTACCATGTAATAACTTATGAACAGTTTCTCCATATTGTTTATACTTTTTGGGAAAGTACAGTTAATTGGAAACAAATTACATGTTAGATAAAAATTACTCAAAGTCATTTATAATACATTTAGGATATATTGGCGAATACACAATTATTAATTCGTACAGCTAAATGACGTCTGATGAAGCTCGATAGATCATTAGTGTAAATCATTTTAGGATGTAAAAACCATTTCCGGTTCCAAGTATAATTGTACTATTCTTGAATTTATGGGTGTTGTTGCTGATAAGAGTGGCGTCAATAGAGCCATTGAAATAATGAGGAAAAAATGTGTTAGTTAGTGTATCATCAATGAACCTATAGCTAGCTATTTCAAAGAGGAAGATATAAACAACATCTATCTCGATATGAGTGGAATGGCGTAAGCCTCACTGAGGGTGTTGAGGGAAACTCCAAGGGGGAAAAATTACCCCGAAATGCAAAATCGGGAGATTCGAAATTCGTCATAGTACGCAGGTAAACATAAAATCCGTGTACGATATTCGCCACATGGCATTCTGTCGTCCGATTTTGGGACTACGAAATTCGTCACTAAGATAATTATTGATTTTAAAATTCTAAAATACAGTGAAAACCTTGTTGATGCAACAACTTTGCCACCATACGTGTCCAAGTAATATTTTTACGTTTACAAAAGAATTCACATGACTGAAAAATTAGATTATGAGGGCGGTTTTACTTTATTTATTCAGTAAATTAGTGTAATAAAAAAATGTGTAACATATGATCAAGAATGTAATGTACTTATAATACATACATTTACAGCTCGTCTATGTTGCCGGTTACCTTAGGGGCACCTCAAGGCTCCATACTTGGACCCAAGGCATTTTTTAAGGATTTTTCACTAGGTGGCCAAAAGAAAAATATCTCCTTAAACATACCCCCCCCCCCCCCACCCAACCGCTTCTCTACCGACATACATGCGCGAGTCTGAAAACATTATATGTTAAGACGACTCGGAACCTACTGTAGTGTAAGAGAAACGCGTAGAACGTTCCACCTCACTCCATGATTGTTGAGAAAGTGATTTCTCATTATAATCAGATTAAATCAAACCACTGACTGTCAACTTCAGATGAGACCATGAACTCGAGATTGTTTGTGGCACTGAATGGAGTAGGTACAGCTTTATATGATCCGAGGCCAGCTGTAGCAGAGTTCCTTCGCAAGAAAGAGAGGCGTTACCAAGAACCTGATCTCACTTTGTACTCCGACAGGGATTTCGTTCGGAAGTTTTTTCGTAAAGATGGCGGTTTGTGATTTTATAATTTAAAAAATGCCCTGCTTGGACCTGTACTTTTTTTAATATATATTAATGATTTACCGTTACAAGTTCCTGAATCCAAAGTAAACTTATATGCAGATGATACAACCGCATCAAGGGTTCATAAAGACTTAGTTGACTCACACAATTCACTCATGCAGAGTCGAACTGATTTGCTTAACTGGTTTACACATAATAAATTGAATATTAATGATCAAAAAACTGGGACCTTCTGTTTTTCCTTGAGACAAATATCGGACTCAAACAATTGTGAATTTATATCATTTCTTGGACTACTATTAGATAAAGGATTAACTTGGAGGAAACATTGTGATCAAGTTGCTTCATCAGTTGCTAAAGGAATTTACGTGTTAAGAAACTTAAACAAAATTATATCTGTTAAAGTGATGCTCACAACTTATTTTGGTGTAATACACTCGAAAATTAGTTACGGCATTTTAGTCTGGGGTCACTCAAATATGTTTCATGTTTTCAAAATTCAGCGTAAAGCAATTAGGATTATAAAAAACCTGTCTTACCGACAAGACTGTAAGCATGCCTTTAAGGACCTAAAAGTTATGTCTCTCTTGCATTTACATTCAACATTATCTAATATATATTAAAACACATATTAACGAATATTCAACTCGATGTGATATGCACTGTGTCAACATTGGAGCGAAATGTAATTTACACATTAATTATCACCGCATAAAACGTAGCAGCAATAGCGTTAATTACTGGGGTCCAACTTTTTTCAATAAACTGCCACTATTGATTGGAGAGCTCCCACTCGACATTAAAAATTTTCTTACTGAACATTGTTTTTTACACTTGAGTAATTTTAAGATTTTCAGTTCTGATTTAATAGTTTTAAGTTTTTATTCTTCTTTGTTGTATCATAATTTGAATTTTGTTTTTTTTTCTTGTATCTTGACGAATGTAAGCCTATACTTGGTATTTAGCATGAATAAATTATTCTATTCTATTCTACATAACACTCGGAAGAAAAACATTGACAATTTATACATAATAATACTACATATTATATGGATTGTGTCCATATATATTTGAAACAACTTTAACAAAATGGAGGGTAGTTATCTCTTGTTGTTCCAAATCTTACAATAATTTTTGCAAAAAATCTTGTCTCCGAATTGTGGCTAAGTTTTTAGATTTACAAGAAGTCTACACTATTACATTTTATGTACACTTCTATTTGAAATTTTAACAAAACAAACATGAAATAAAAAATATTCGGTGAACTATGGTAAAAAGAGTTATTTAAATGAGAGTGAAAAACCGGTAACTTATCGTCACTTGGTTTTATCGCAAGTATCCAGTTTCACAATTTTTGTTTTTATATTCACTACTTAACCCCAACTTTTGTATTTTACGCCACCAAGATTGAGTAAAGATGAAAGCAGTAACCAATAATTGTAACGTTATCCCACACTTTACGAACTGCATTATGAATTGCAATTTCAAAATCAACCACTGCTTTCTCAGGAATAAAACTGAAGTTGTTAAGAGAACAAAACAAACAGAGTCTATAAGTTTATTCTGATTTGTTTTTCAGTAAGCTAAACACTAGCGGTATATATTGGCTATTTATGTAACCCTGTATGGTAAATAGTTGTGTGAAAACTTTTGTGCAGTATTGGACTGTGCCATCCATGTATATAAGACTCGACTTACATACAAATTTCGAATTTGTTTGGCAGCTAAAAATTACAATTCCATTCCGGAAAAAAAATCTTCCAAATTCACAAACCAGTTTATATTAACTTAATATTAATATTATATTAACTTGGTGGATAATGATAAATGTGAAAACGATTAAGGGACATTTTTAAATCAACATTTAAGAAATTTATTAAATTGGTTAGATACGTTTAGTTCGGCTTTAGAAACTTTATATATTTTAGAAATAATTTCGTATTGTTTCAATGAGCTTTATTCAAATTACATATTGTTAGGAAAATCTCAAATAGATTCATTAGAAGACAAGCTTTTTACATTAAAAAAAAACAGATGGGTTGCAACTAAGGACTCAATTCACGCTGGAAACCCCGTATGAATAAAACTTATGTTTTACTGTCGGTATTGCAGGTACGGTACGGGTGATCGGTTGTACTCAATGGCTTGTGAAGTCACGATCACGTCATTTCAACAACCAACCGCTTTGTGGCTTGTGCTCTACCCTGTAGCGTTAATTGAAAGAGTTGAGCTTTCAATCAAGGCCTTTAGTCTACACAAAATAGACGGTGTACTTTTGACTCAAGAAGACGGGAATACAAAATTTTCTTGTGTTGAACAGTGTACCATTTTGACAATTTGACAACTGGCAAAGTATGTGAACAAATTTCTTGATTAAAGTTGTAGGTATTAAGAAAATAAAATAATCAAAACATTCTGGGTTTATGTTAAATTGCCAGAAATGTGTACGTTCATAGTAGGTTATATTCTTTATTTTTTCTGTTTCTAGAAAAGCTGCTACAAACTTCTTTCCGAGTTGGATCATCTTAACTGAATCAATAACGTATTTTACTTTAATGCAGATTTAATGTTATTCTAATTGGTAATAATTCATTATGGTATTCATAATTCACAAAGTATAGTAATATTATTAGCTACCGGATATAAGACTCTTGTCAAACTTGTTATAATTATTTCTAATCAACGTAATGTAACATGTACTAGAATTAAATTATTACTATTGAAGAAGGATAAATTGATATCTCGATAAAGACTGTTAACAAGATAACAACAATACTACACATGCAGATAAATGCATATTTGATTACATGCCTCTGTATATTTAGTATAATTTGCGGAAACATGTGTATCCTTTGAAGGAAAAATTATCTCATTAGATCATCGGAACATATTATCTTATATTACAGCCCATAATAATGGATACCACGAGGTGGCTTACACTGCTTGAGTCAGTCAAGATTTTGAAGCCATATTATTTCTCAAAATGGACATATTACCTGACAATTACTTTTAAGAGTAAATTGCTCAATTTTTTCTCAATAATGATAGATATAGTCATAGTCATGTTGATTGATATTTTTGTCAGTTAAATAGTTTTGGACAGTTTAATGTAAACTTTGAACACATTAGCTATTCCCAAAAAACTAGCAGTCTTAAATATTATTTCAAAGGATGCAAGCTTGTAAATAATAACTCTATGAAAAAGCAATCCTATCTATATTTGGTTAGGATACGTAATTTTTTATTTAATTTGAACGTCATCCTAGATTTTTAGTCATTTTAGATTTCATGAGTAGCCCATAATCATTTCGAAGATTTTTTATCGGTACTCTCTATTTCAATAAATATATTTTACAAGCGAAAAAACGACCACAATATGATAGAAAATATGTTGAAAAAGAAGGAATATAATATTATTATTATAGAGAATTTTCCTCTAAATCACTAAAAATTTGAAAACTATAGAAGAATTACATACTTTGTAAAATCTAGAATCATATATAACACGAACTGAAAGATATGAATTTAATAATTCTTTCAAAAATTAATACACTAAGTAAAATAACTCAGAAAATATTAAATATACAGTAATCTTACTCAATAATCAGGTAGATTTTTCATGTTTTCCGTTTCTTAATTTCTTCCCACACAAACAACCTGTCGCAAACTGATAACTAGATTTCAATCCCTGTAACAACCTCTATTATTATCTTAAATAATCTGAATTCCTAATCACCAAATCCCCTTGGTCGTTATCTGTTTGTGTATATAACTATAATACCTCGGTAAGTTTAAGTAACATTTGTTCACCTGAAGCAGACATCGTGTGACGAAACATGTAGTGTTTTCTTTTACTTTTATAATATTATTTAGGAATTTTTTCAGATTTATTCAGTGTAGTGTTTACTTGTAATAATTTTATAATTTTGAATTTTGTAAATAATGTGGGATAAAAAGTTTAAATTTATTTATATACCTACTTATATAGCTCGTGTTACAAGTGCATTTAAAATGTATTGTGCTAATGCTGATTTTTCACTATTATTCTTCTTTATTTGGGCAGAATGTTCCTTCTAGTTTGACCCACATCTCACTTTGAACACGACTCGCAGTAAATGTTGTAAATTGAAGATTTGTCGAAATCAGAACAAATCTTTGATAAGTAAGTTATTTCTAACCAAAAACGGAGAATGGAACGCAATCAATTAAACCAAATTAGAGCCATTACTTCACTATAATTCAATGAAGTTCAAAAGTTTCACTTATCATCCGATCATATTTTGAATACAGAAAGTTTATCATTTTTGAAACACTACAGACAAATATGTAGGTAATTTAGAAAGGATGGAAATGTATAATCGAAAAAGCAATGTATTGAATTCATATTTATCTTCAGCTGAGTGTAACCCCTTGTTTGCATTATTATCCCCAAACAGTATTTAAACAAGTTTACTCTGATGATGGATACGCTTAAAAGACCTTAGTACAATAATAGAATTTTTAGTGCATAAGGGTGATTATTTCGTACTTATTAGTGTATCTACAGTGAACCATTTTAGTGTTCTACTAAAAGTGGAACCCAACTGTCCTAGCCCCTGGACCACATCGTCGTTTGTTACAAGCTGTTAAAGGACATGGTAAATTTAATTTTACTCCAATAATAGTTTTGTTAAAATTTGAGTGAAAACAGTTTTAAATCAACTTAAATTTACTGTAAAAGTTTTGAATCGATTCAATGTATACTTTGAGAGTTAGGTATGACTTTTCTTAAATTTCAACCCTTCAGAAAAGTGTGTGTTTATTATACGATTTCCCTGAAAAACAATAAGTTCCTCACCGGACAGCAAACGATTTTTTGTGAAAAATTGAATATGATACCTTTTGTTTTTGAGTTATCTTGTAGACAAGCATTTCGTGACATACATTCAGAAACATATGGATTTTTCGAAGTTGCTTAAAATTCGACGAGAAATAGTATGGGCAAAAAGTTTTTGGTATAGGACTTTTTTTAATAATTTTATAAATAGATAGAGTAAGTATAAAAATCATTATTGAAGTTTTTTTTTGAGTACTTATAAGGGGCCGCGAAGGGCGGCATGTTTTTATTTGCACCCGCCGGCAAAAACACTTGGCATTGGCACGGCCCTGTCCAATACCATTTGTTGTATCTTCGAAAATGAGCCATAATGCTAAGAATTTTTATCAACACTTCAATAAACACACTTATTTCAACAAAGTCTTCTTAATTCAATATCTTAAGATAGGATATGAATGATAGACCATTCTATCATTTTTCAAATAAATATGTTCCAAGGATATAAATTAATAATTTCATTGCACGTGGGGGAAAACAGTTTTAAATCAACTTAAATTTACTGTAAAAGTTTTGAATCCATTCAATGTAGGTATACTTTAAGAGTTATAGTTATGATTTTTTTGAAATTTCAACTCTTCAGAAAAGTGTATGCTTATTACAAGATTTCCCTGAAAAACAATAAGTTCGTCACCGAACAGCAAACGATTTCTTGTCAAAATTTGAATATGATAGAACCTTTTGTTTTTAAGTCATCTTGGCATTTCTTGACATACAATCAGACAGACAGACGGATTTGCTTAAAATTTGATGAGAAATACAATGGTGAAGGAGTTTTTGCTGTAGGACTTTTTTTACCGATTTTTAAATAGATTGAGTAAATGCAATATACTCTTCGGAGCTCGTCTACGAAGACTATAATAACAGTGGGTTAATAAAGACGGCAGAGTAGTCCTTAATGTAATAACTTAGTTATTCCATCCAGACCATTGATTTTTTGTTTTTGAGTCCTTAAATGCGGTTATATTATTATCAGCAGTGACGTTTTTAATATGATGATTTTGAGCGTTATTATTTGGTCTCAGTATTGACATATACATTAGGGTGTCCGCTATTTTTTCACGTTGAAAAATCATCACTCTCTGTTGATTTTTTGATTCTGTGACATGAAAAAATACTAAAAACAAAATTTCAACCGTTGGCGTTGCAATATCGCGTGCCTTTAGAGGAATTTGTCTTTCATTTTAATAACATGCAAAATTGTTGTTTTTTCGGCTTTTTTAGATTTCTAGCATGAAAAATGGGAAATTTTAGAAAACTTGATATCATATGCGATCGAAAATTTTCCGTAGATTGAAATAGTCGGTGTACTATGGTTAAAAAATGATCTCAAATGCGCAAAAAAGCAAATAAACATAAGAAAAAATAATTTAAATAAAATTTAATGTAATTTTATTATCGTATTCTATCAAACTTCACAAATTTTTAGCTGAGAAATTGAGTAAAATTTAGGAATAAATAAAATCGTATTGATTTGATTCTCACTTTTACTTTCCATTTTTTTTTTAATAACGCAGTATTATTTCTACTTATTCTTAGAGTTAATACATTTTTGAGGGAATTCTATGATTGCTACTGTAAAAATAATTGAGATCAAATGCCAACTGATTATGATTTTTTTTTAATGAAAATTGTTCGTATCGAGGAAACGGTTTCAAATACCGCGCGCATATCGTGACGTCTTGATGACAGAACAAATAGAGTACGTACAGTTGTTCTGTGAAAATGAAGAAAGCGACCCCAATGGCAGAAAACGTAACGTTTTTCCTAAAGCTATAAGAATACAGAATAACGTTACGATTTCTGGCATTAGAGGCGCTTTCTTCGTTTTCGCTCTCACTTAATACGTATAAAAGTAAAAGTCAGTTCCATATGATTTCGCAGAGTACAACGTGGCTGTTTCGAGTTAATATAAACGAAGTAATACATTCAATAAGACTGAATCATTTGATTGGTGATATCAATAAGTTACCGGTTTTTACTGAATCGAAATTACCAAGTAATTGTGAAATATTGGATTCCTTTTTCGTTATACGCGCGTAATGAAAAAAGTATAGACAAAAGTAAAAAGTCTGCAGTTGCAGATGTTTGTGATATTTGGAAAAAATCGGATTTTCATATTTTTATAGAAATTCAATAAAAATGAGATAATTTTCAGATGATTATATGAAAATATGAATAAAAAAAATAAAAAAAATAATAATAATAATAAATGAAGAAAAACAAAAATTTGAATAATATGTAATTTCACCGCCAAGCACGCCAATGCATACGTGACCTAGCCTAATGCGACTTAATTTTGTATAAAGTTTGGTCTTCTTATAAAGCCTTTATATTTCTTTTAATGATATTATAGGTTATATTCAACATTATAATGGAAATATTCACCTTTCAGTTTTGATATTTGATACTTTGATAAAAATCTTGTTTCAATGATTTTCTGGTCTTTTTCACTCATTGTTTTTATAAATAATGGAATGGCGATATAAAACAGCTTATTTAAATTGTCAACAAACTCTTTTTTTTCTGTTCAAAATATTCATGATTTTTCTTTTTTCGAATAATCCTATATTCATCATATAATTTTTGAAGTTTACTTTCACAATTACACGGAGTCATTATTGTAATATCCGATTTTTTCCAAATATCACAAACTTCTGCAACTGCAGACTTTTTACTTTCATCTATACTTTTTTTAGTTACGCGCATATAACGAAAAAAACATTTCAATATTTCACAATTACTTGGTAATTTCGATTCAGTAAAAACCGGTAACTTATTGGTATCAATGATATCACCAATCAAATAAACATTATTTTCTAATTCAGGTATATTGAATGTATTACTTCGTTTAAATTGAATGAATGAATGAATGAAAAAACGTTTATTCAGTTTTTGGGGGTTGGGATACATATTGACTTAAATATTTTATTTTGTAGGTGGGCGGCTATTAGATCTTGCGATCTACTTCAGCCCTGGATCTTATTATTCTATTGCTTTTGAACATGTTGTGTTGAAAAATGAACATTTAGTTTTGCGGGAAAAAAATCATATGGAACTGACTTTTACTTTTATACGTATTAAGTGTGAGTGAAAACGAAGAAAGCGCCTCTACTGGCAGAAATCGTAACGTTTTTTTTCTGTATTTTTATAACTTTAGAAAAACGTTACATTCTCTACCATTGGGGTCGCTTTCTTCATTTTCGCTTGCACTCAGAACAAATAGAGTACGGACAGTTGTTCTGTCATCAAGACGTCACGATATGCGCGCGGAATTTTAAACCGTTTCCTCGATACGAACAATTTTCATTTAAAAAAAATCGTAATCAGTTGGCATTTGATCTCAATTATTTTCACAGTAGCAATCATAGAATTCCCTCAAAAATGTATTAACTCTAAGAATAAGTAGAAATAATACCGCGTTATTAAAAAAAAATGAAAAGTAAAAGTGAGAATCAAATCAGTACGATTTTATTTATTCCTAAATTTTAGCCAATTGCTCAGCTACAAATTTGTGAAGTTTGATGTGCTAATATGTAGGATTGATAGGAAATTTTCCGTAGAATACGATGATAAAATTACATTAAATTTCATTTAAATTATCTTTTCTTATGTTTTTTGCTTTTTTGCGCATTTGAGATCATTTTTTGACCATAGTACACCGACTATTTTAATCTACGGGAAATTTCCGATCGCATATGATATCAAGTTTTCTTAAATTTCCCATTTTTCATGCTAGAAATCGAAAAAAAAACGAAAAAACAACCCTTTTGCATGTTATTCAAATGAAAGACCAATTCCTCTAAAGGCAGGTGATATTGCAACGCCAACGGCTGAAACTTTGTTTTCAGTATTTTTTCATGTCACAGAATCAGAAAATCAACAGAGGGTGATGATTTTTCAACGCAAAAAAATAGCGGACACCCTAATATACATAGCTACAATAATCACTAAAAGCATTCATTATATCATTGGAGTTGTTATACTTTTCATTATTCAAAAACATAGTATAAGCAATGCCAAAATGTTGTTTTTTAGGAAAGACAAAAGACCAAAATGTTTTTATTTATTTATGAAAACTACTCCAGTAGTTACACTTGCTCTCATGAGGCTGGAACCATTCCACCTGAGCATACAAGTACAGCAACAGCTTTACACAGACTTATGTCAATAGGACTGTTGAAGGCGAAGCCACACCGGACTACCCATTAACTAAAATTATCAAGATAAATATTCGATAAGAATTATCGTGCAAACATACCCCCTGCAGAAGATTGGTTGATTAATAATATGAGCAAATCAGTCATACCAACCGACGGTTGGAATCTGGTTCACCGTTGGAACCAGCAACAGTGAATATGCAGGTGGGCTACATCCAAAGAGCGCTTGAAGAAATAACGCAAAATCACATCACCATAGGTACGGACAGCACAGCAGCTTTCGCTACGCTTACATCACAAAAATAACAACATAGTACACGAGAGTAAACCTATAGCATTCCTAGAACATCGTGTGAATCAAAATGGAATGTTGGAAGAGGAGATACGCACTGGAATATTTCTTAAAAGTTTGGGGGTCATTGGCTCGGGAAAGACCTCACCAGGCACAGAATTGCACAACTTCTCCGTTCGATAGAAATCTAATAGAAAGGAGTTTGGCAGGTATCGAGCTTGACAATGAAGGGTTGACCAGCCGAAGTCAATATATTCGTGACATCACCAATTAAACCAGAATAGAAACTAAGAGCTAGCTTCCAAATACGTGAAGAGTTCTCTGGGCCATGTCGAATCTGGGCAGTGGAGATCATGATGAGCTGCTGGGATGTAAAGTAGCTCTTGGCGCCAAATATAAAAGTTTTTGTGAAGCGGTTCACATTATCGTCCCATGACAGGGTGCTTTGGCATGGATATCATATTACACATTGTGGAATACGCCTTCGTGGAGAATTTACAAGTCATAGTTTTGGATTCAAAATCTTTGGCACCACCTTGGGGGAAATGAAGACAAACTCACTCTACTCTTTATCCCCAGCCACTTTGGAATAAGAAGAAAGGAAATAACTAATGAGTTTGCAAAACTAGGGGCTTAGGAACCCCTAATAGGTTCAGAAGCAGCAAGGTGTGGCACGAAATATATCATCAAAGAGACGATCAACTGCTGGGTCAGATCACAACACTCGAAAGGATGACAACACATTTCAACTTTTCTGTGTATTCTATGTTATGTAATGAAAGAGCTTATATATGTTACTTTAACCTGAATTCTAATCTAACAAAAATGTGCACATAACTAATAAAGATAATCGGTCGACGGAATTGTTTAGAATTATAATACTTCAAAATAGTTCCTATTACGTATGTTTTGCAAAATATGTTGTGAAAAATTGGATAAGAGGATTCTATGAGGAGAAATTACAGAAAACAGAACAACCCGATGTGCATTTGGTTGAAAAGATAATACGGAAGAGGAGGGGTCAACAGTATGTCAAGTCGTTGGGCTTAGATAATAATCACAACAGTTGAATCGGTAATTCAGATCTAGTATTATGAACCCACCATTGACGAGATCAAGATTTTCAGAAACAAATAGCCTGAATTTTCTCGACTATCGAACTTAAATATTATAGTAGAACAAATTCTGCAACTAGGAGGATGAAACATTGGAGAAGATTATAATATTTGGAAAACTTGTGATGTTGAGCTTATACTTACTTCCTTCGTATTTAGAAAATTTTGAAAGTGATGAAAATGATATCTTCTTTTGAAAGTGATGAAAATAATATCTTCGAGATCTTTAATGTTTAATCCTCCCTTATCTTCAGATATCAATTTTTTTTCAAATTCTCTTCAGTCTGTATGAAAGCATACCTAGGAAAAGGCGTTGTATATACCCTTTCAAACAAATTATGGAGGCAAAAAGGAAATTATCGATAGAGATGAGATGTATTAGTATATAAACAGATTGTCAATAAAAATTTCATCAATCATGTCTCAAACATTTATCATCACGGGTAAGAGCTCACGCTTGTCTGCGGCAAGTCTTAAAAATATTTAAACAGATTTTGATCCTCATCCATCATATGGAAATTAATAAGAGAACAATATTTCTATTCATCTATTATTATACAATGGCCGCTTTAAAAATAAATACGTCTTTTTCCGCTTGAAAGTCACATCACCAATATTACTTTAAAACCCCTTTCTGCAAGATATTTTCTACCGGATATCTATGATTCACTTCATGAAATATCTTCTGATGCCAACCGCCTTCCTGGACACACTAAATAAAGCAGACTCGCTTGTAAAAAAAAAGAAATCTTTTAAGTTTGTAGTACTCGCAGTTTTTATTATTATCATTATTAAGAAAAAGATCAAAAAGAGTCTTTCTGACTATGAAGCTGAATATGAACCCAATGTAGATTGAAAAACCAATTTTACTATGCTGTTTTTGATACAACTGTAGCATCAATTGATGAAAGATTTACATTATTAAAAACTATAATTAAGTAACATTTTGTTCTTCAAATGACTTCCCAAGTCTACATAATTTTTATAACTCTCATAAAATACTTGGAATTAAAATTACAAGGTAAAAATGATATTACTGCTCTTGAATTGTGATGAAATATTAACAATTTTACCGTTGTTTGACAATAAAAAAACCTACGGAGGTACTAGAATACATTTCCAAAAATGATTCATTTGATACCTTACCTAATACGTCAATTGGGATTGAAATTCAATCAACTCTTCCAATATCAGTTGCAAGTGGTGAAAGATCGTTTTCAAAACTAAAACTTACTGAAAATTATTTAAGATCTTCGATAAGCCAGGATAGACCAGGCAATAATTTCAATATAATCAGTAATATGCGAAACACTTGAAAGGATCAAATTATTAAGGGTTGTGTAACAATGAAAGCAAGGTAAGTTCCTTTGCTATAAAAAATATTTTATTTTGTCATTCAAATATTTTATTTAGTTTGTTATCATAATGTTGTGGGCATATTCCTTTTTATAGTGTAAAGTATTATATTTCACATTTAAGAAAATTTTTTGTTTATATTAGGAAATATTACTACTTTCTTGTTCATATAAATTGAGTATTGTTAATAAAAGTATAAAAAGTATTCTTGAGAATTTTTTTTGAGTACCTATACGGCGGAGGGCGGCTTGTTTTCATTTACATCCACCGGAAAAACACTTGGTACGGCCCTGTCCAATACCATTTGTTGTATCTTCGAAAATGAACCATAATGCTCGGAATTTTTATTGACACTTTAATAAACACAGCTATTTCTTAATTATATATAAATTCTCGGGAATTAGGTCACATTAACCCTTATGCTTTATATTTTCTCGTCTTTACGTACGTTTCGGTCTGACAACCATCATCAGAAGACTCATTATTTCTAAAATTGTATTAACACAAAGCGTTTCGATTATTCGTGTCTCCGTTCGTTTCGGCGACGTGGACATTTTAATTGAAATTGATGCTATAAGGACGCTTTGTGTTAATACAGTTAGTTTTAAGTAATCCGGTTTTAAACATAATAAGTCTTCTGATGATGGTCGTGAGACCGAAACGTACGTAAAGACGAGAAAATATAAAGCATAAGTGTTAATGTGACCTATTTCCCGAGAATTTATATATAATTCATACCTGGGTCAAGAATCTTTATTATTGTTATTTCTTAGTTAAATATTTTAAAATAGGATATGAGTGATATACCATTCTATCATTTTTTAAATAAATACGTTCCAAGGATATAAATTAACAATTTTATTGCATGTGTTGTAAATTTTTTTTAAATCAACAATTATATCTGATTAAGAAGCATGAGCTGCAGCATTATGGGAATAATGTGAATAATCAAGGAAGAGGAATCTGCATTGGAGAAATAAAATGTTTTGGTCTTTACTACTATCAGTTTTTCAAAACTATATATCAGTCAATAAGGTTGAGGAAAGTTTTAGAAACTGGAGAAATACTTACAAGAGTTAAACCTATATCTGGATGTACTTCAGCCTGTATGGTTCTGACTTCAAAAAATATGAAAGCAAAATATGTAATGAATACTATCACTTCCATTCTTCACTTTCAAACTTTGAATCAATCTTTGATACTCTACACAGCACGCACCGTTCATTCCAGAGGCGGAAATGCTGAGAAGTGAGAAATCAAATGAGGATTTATCCAATTTAGCGATGATTAAAATTATATATTGCAGGAATATGTCATAAATTTTGATATAAATATTAAAGTCACGAATGTTATTGTTAATTTGATTTGTGATAAAAAATATGTATTAGGAAAATCACGTTAATATGCAGGCACCGGAAGACTTCACTTATACTTATATATCGCCATGAAATATTATATTTTGATAGTTGCTAATTACTATAATTAACATGTATCATTTTCTTCAACACAATAGATAAGCAATAAGTAGCCCTCATTTTCGAAAAAAAAATCAACTTTCAAAAATATAAATAATTAATCAAAATTATAAAAAATCGATATTCTATGTTGAATATACATTATATATTATAATACCTGACGTCATGAATAAACTCAACAATCAAACCATCAGTGAGATTCGAATCAACATCTTCAGCATTTTAAACTACAACCTTTCCATCAAGCAACTTTGAACATCAAACTTTTAATTTTTTCTAGGGGGTATTCCCTGCCCTGGGCCCGGGCATTTTCTAAAATCGAATAATCAGGATTTATAAATTCTAGGGAAATAGGTCACACTAAGACATGTGCTAATTTTTTTCGTCTTTACGTACGTTTCTGTCTCACGACCATCATCAGAAGACATCAATGTCTAAAACATGATTTCTTAAAACTAATTGTATCATTACAAGGCGTCATTAGAGCACTAATTTCAATTAAAAATGCCCATGTCGCCGAAACGAACAGAAACACGAGTAATCGGAATTGTAACAACACATTAATGTTTTAAGTAGGTATATGAATCAAGAATCCACTGTTTAGCAATTTTCTTATAAACTTAGAAGTCCTATCAAATTACAGTATGTAATACGACTGAAGGACTGAACCCAAAATATAACGCTCGAGTATCCACTTTCGAACCAGATGTTGAAGATTTATGAAGTAATAGACAAAGGTTATCAGACCTTATTAGAAATATTGTTATTTGAGCTATCTACCTAAAATATACTTTTAACATTATAAAGACGCATGTAGGAATTTGCAAGAATTTTAATTAATTAAATTAGTATGAATCTGACTTAATGATTGAATATCTATTCTATGATTTACAGACTTGGAGTCACATTTTATGTGAATCATCTGCAGAATAGATCTTTCATAATAATTGGTTTCCTTAGTTAAAATTTTAACATTTTTGTAATCGAATTGATTGTTATAATCAAAGCAGTGTTTAGCAAGGGTGGTGGCATTTTCTAAGTTTTCGTTTCTTGTAAAATATTTATGGCCATACATTCTTTTTTGTAAATATTGTTTAGAGATTCCTGTATAAGTCTCATCGCAATCTAAACAATTTAATTTTTGTGTGGGTTTGTTTATCTTTAGGTATTGAAGGTTTTAGATTTGAAAAATATTTCACAACACAGCTAGTAGGTTTATGCACAACATTTATATCATACTTTTTAAAACATTTCTTAATTTTATCTGAGGTGAGGTCTCCGGAATGTATGGTAATGTTATAAAATTATCTGTATTACCGTTTATGTTATTTATATATGAAGTTCCATTACAGATTTTGTTTATTCTTCCTTTAATGATGGGATTGAAAACTGTTTGTGGGTAGCCATTCACTAAACAGTATATTCAGACAGAAACGTACGTAAAGACGAAAATAATTAGCATATGTGTTAGTGTGTTAGTGACTTATTTCCCGATAATTTATATATAATTCATACCTGGGTCAAGAATCATTATTAATGGATATATTTTGTCATGAATTTTCTTTATAATGTATTAACGGTATGAAGACTGAGCTTCATCATTTGTGTAGAAGTACGTTTCAAGAATGAGGTTTGCGCGTACCGCAAGTTAGTCCTTGTATTTCCCTGTGGGCTCATATTTTCTCTCTACAGCCCTGACTAGAGTGGCTAGGCCATAATCATAAGCGTCCCCAAAATGTTTTGTTGTATGGGGCAAAACAAAATAACAAGAGCTATATAAGTAGGTATATAAATAAATATAAATTTTTTATTGTACAATTTTTATAAAATCGAACAAAAAAAAATAAAATAAAACAATAGCAAAATTCAATATGATAAAATTATTAAAAATAGACACTACACTGAATAAATGTGAAAAAAATCCCAACTAAACTTTTATTATAAAAGTAAATGAAAACATGTTTTGCCACACGGTGGCTTGGTGGCCTCTTCAGATGAACAAATGGCACTCAAACTTTCAAAGGTATTATAGTTATATATACACATACGGATAATGACCAAGGGGGCTGACTTAATGATTAGGAATTCAGATTATATAATGCTAACTTAACAAGAATACAGATTGTTACAGGAATTAGAATCTAATAATCATTTTTCGAAAGGTTATTTGTGTGGGAAGAGATTAAGAAACATAATGCAAAATCTGCCTGATTATTAAGTAACACATTTGTGCTTACATTTATTATTATATTGTCCGCGACGAAGTGGGAGGAGTGTATTGCATTTATTCAAGCTATTTCTAAAATCTTTAAACAAACTCCTTGAGCAAAAATTCCTCCACCACTGTATTTTTCATCGAATTTTAAGCAACTTTGAAAAACTCCGTCTACCTGTTTGTTTGTCTACATGTCCGTCACGAAATTTGTCTAGACGATTACTCATGAACGAAAGGTCGTATCACATTCAAATTTTGTACACTCGGGTAATAGCCTCTTGTCAAGTTTGGCCATCTAAAATTTCTCTAGCAAATAATGAATTTTGAAAGGTTCTAATTATAAATGAAATAAATACTTAAGCAGTTAGTTTAATAAGAGTTTTCGTTGTTTGCTTCAAGGATTAGAATATGTTTCATTTTTCAATCGTCTAGTTTATTTTGATAAATTTTCAAATCTACGCAAAGAAAATTGAAAACTTTATTGGTTGCTTTCATTTTTGATTGGTTGATTAAAAGGATCTCAGTATAGAGAAAATAAATCATAAAATCAACATGGTCATCTCACTAACAACCGAAAAGGAACACTCGCTGTTTTAAATTGTTACAGGATAACTATTCACTCAATCTCTTAAACTATAGGTACTTGTTAATTGTTTGCACCGCAGATGAATTCAATCAGCTCTTTATTTTCACTGTGATAAGCACTAGAATATTCTCCGGCTTTGATACCATGGGATTAACTGAATTGATCAAGAGACACCATAGCCTCGTGGTCATGGTGCTGGTCTGAATAGTTCAGACTTTGCCTCTCCACCGCAGAAACATTGTCTCCCCGGAAGCATATAGTTTATAAAATGAGAAAAAATGGAGATTTATTTTTGATGTTCGATTCAGGACCAAATTATGATCGAAAATTAATTTTCTCTACCAGACGAAATCTTTCACACTTTCTCAAGCTAACCATTGGTACGCCGACAGTACTTTTAAAATTGTGCCACATTTATTTCAGCAACTTTTGAAATTACATTGGTAGAAGAAAACTGCTGCAATTCCGTTGGTACATATTGCCACCAGAAAAAACTGGAGAAAAAGAATTTCCACTGGGAATTTCGCCAAAACCAATTCTTACCGATTTTTAAACTGGTTTGATAAGAGCCTAATCACAAGAATTTGAACAATCGAGACAACGTGGGTGTTCTTTTGATTTTTTACAGTGCATATTTCGAAAAATTCAGTCCAAAGGATTAAAATACCTATATGAGAGCTGTGCCGAGCACTGATAAAAAGTCCTCGCGAACAATAAGCACTAAGCACTCAAAAAAGTGCTTTTAAGCCATAGACCTATTATCCTAAGGAGGCAGAATTGTTTACATTTAAACACGATCCGACATTGCCAAAATTTCGGGCCACTCAGACCGCTGTATATTACAAGTATGGCAGTATGGAATGTGCTGTTGCCGGATTAGTTGTTCTGTGTGCCGGATTGAGATTTGTAATCATTGTAAAAACGTCCATAGCATTATTTATTGGCTATATTAGAAGCAAAACTGTTGAAACGTCGTTTTCTTTGAAAAATATTGCATATTTTACGGTAACCTGGAATATACAATCGAATTATAGAATATTTAAATTTTTAAATATAGAACTATTCCATTCCATTGCACTTTTTGAAAATTGAATGATGTGGTAGGTATAACTTATTCTCATGAAAAATCTTGGCTTCTCGATGGATTCCACGTCACAATAGCACGACTTGATGCAGACGTTTCGCCAACCATCACAGGTGGCATCTTCAGGGCAGGCTTGAGACTTGAACTGAAATTACTATTGAAAATTTATTCTCAGTTCAATTTTTAAAACAGAACAATGGATAGTAAAAATGATGACAATATTATCATTTATTTATTTATTCATTTATTTATCAACGGGACGAACCCTTTTACAGTATAACAAATCTAGTAAAATATAATTTATCATAAAAAAATATAACATGAAGAGTTTATATTACAAATATACACAGACATATACATACATTCGTAAGCCAGTTAAAGCCTTTTGAAAAGCCATCAAAGAAATATTCCAAAGATTTAGATTATGTGAATAATGATTTGCGGTAGTTAAAATACGACAAAATGGAGAATGCATCAGGTAGTTTGTTCTGCTATACGGTATGTGAAATATATTAATATTAGTCGAGCGGGTATTTCTTTGGGGAATGCGGAAATTAATTTGTGATAGTAAATCAGGACAGTTAACTAACCCATTAATAAGCTTGAATACAAATTTTAGATAATTATGATTTCTACGTATAATATTAATTTTTCAATATTTAGAATATATTCAACGAAGTCGTGATTGAATTTATACACACGAAATCTAATATCCATTTTATAGGCAGCAAATCTTAAGAACTCATGTTGAACCCTTTCAATCCTCATGCGATGAACATTATAAGAAGACCATATAGAAGAGCAATACTCAAGATGCGGACGCACCAATACTGTGTAAAGATATCTTATAGAAACAATGTTATGAAAATCGTTAGAAACTCTTTTTATAAAACCTGAGGACTTAAATGCTTTATTAACTATATAACTTGCATTAAAAGTAAGCTTTCTGTCCATAATAATACCAAGATCCCTTATTCCTGTTTTTCTAGCTAAGATGTTGTTATTGATATGATAATCGAAATCCACAAAACCATTGGTTCCATAAAACCTCATTACAAAGCATTTATCAACATTGAGCTCCATCCCATTTCCGTTGCACCATATATAAAGTTTGGTTCTTTTTGAACTGTTAGAGCATCTTAAACAGATTCAATGACATAGAAAAGTTTCAAATCATCGGCAAAAAGCACAAAACGACATATCTTGAAAACATACTTTATATTGTTGATGTGAAGAATAAACAGAAATGGCCCTAAATGTCACCCCTGAGGCACCCCGATGGAGTATTAATATCCTTTTCAACCACTCCAATAATGTATACCTACTGAGTATAGTTTTGAGAAGAATAGCTCATGATTTATGTGGTCAAAAGCTATACAAAAATCGGTGTATATAGTCTACTTGACCCTTTATATAAACTAAATTTCCAATAATCACGAAAAATGCCTACCTCCAAAGATTTATTATACAAAAAATACGAGGGTCTTGATAAAATAAAAATGCAATATAAAAAAAACAGGAGGTATTCCATCAGGACCCGGATACTTGTTTGAGTCCAACTTGCTTATGGCTGAAGACATTTGACCAAGTGTGATATGAAGATTACTTGCTAAAACATTATTATTTGAATTCAATATCGGGATATTTAATTTTTTATTTGTATAAACTGAAGAAAAGTGTACTGCAAAACTATTAGCAATATCATTTTCATATAAGACCTTCTCTCCGTTAAAGGACATCTCGTTAGGTCTTTCGTTTTTGATTTACGTAGTTGAAAAAATATTTAATATTCGAGGAAATATTATATGATTTTTGTAACATTCCCCTGAAATTCGTTTACATTGCTTTCTTGAGTGAGAAAAAAGATGGAAAAGAGATTAACTACTTGTTTAAGATTGAACTGGCATTTATTCATATTATTACAAATAAACACTACACTGAATGAAACAGTATAGAAAAATTGAAAAATAAACTTTCATTATAAAAATAAAAGAAAACACGACCTATTTCGCCACACAGTGGCTTGTGGCTTCTTCAGGTGATCAATGGACCCATTTTGTTTGTAAGATTAACTACATTATAGGTACTAAATTGTTTTTGGAGATATCTCTATTATAATTTTTTAATTTTTTTATTCATTTATTTAACAAATTAGGTCTTTCAACAATGCAATAAAAATACAACACTTGATACAATATGTAACACAAAAATAAAATTTCAAATTGGAAGTAATAATGTTGTATGAATTATTCATGTAATTCGAATACGCATCGGGCTTGCTATTTGATTCATTTAAGGATACACTGAATATATCAATATGTGAGAACTACAAATTATAGTTCCTTTGCATCAGACAAATTGGTGACTTTTGGCCAAATTGGTGCAATAAAAAGAAGTGTAGAATAAGTGTTTTGATTTAGATGGATAATATATAAAATTAAATTGCAATTTATTAAGAATGTAACTGCATTCAATATGATTATTAAATAATTCAAACAAAAAGATATGAATCCTACGAATTGGATGCCATCGTTTTTATCAATTCTTTACCTCGTACGACGGTCGTACATACAGGTCTGGGAACTCGTATGTTTGACATGGGTCTCTTACGCGTCGCCAAACTCGTAATCCCTCGCTCAGTCACTAACTAGCGATTGGACCGAAGTGGTAAAACGATTCCTTTCCGGAATCGCAAGCAGTGTTACTAAGTATTTTGATTTGAGAGAGGAATAGAACTGTTACTCTTTTCAAAATGTATTACTCACCTTAAAAATAACTTCCCCTTTTTCGCACACATAAAAGACCTCGTTAAAACGATTTCTTTCCGGAATTGCAGGCATCCACATTTTTCGCATTTCCGCATCTTTCGGCAGTTTAAAAACTGAAGTTTCTTGCTTTACACTTGTACCCCGTTTTGCATTTCGGCACAATGCACGGTTTCGTAATTTGTTTCTAAAAACGCAGGTATTCCTGCGGAATGACAGTTGTCAGAGAACACTCTTCGACTACTGCGCCACCCTTTTTGGTACTAGGCTTAGCGGAGTCACTTCTCACATAGGAAACAGCCTCGAGTTCCCAGACCTGTATGTACGACCGTGCCTCGTACAAAGTGAGATGTGTTTAATAAAATAGCAACATATTCCAATATTTCCAATAAGGAGAATTGGAGATTATAAATATAGCAAATGACATTGGATTAAAATCTCATAATAAAATTTTGGAATTTAGTGAATTTAAAAACCTCTCATTGTTGAAAAAATGTGTTCTACAATTGCACTGTCTTTGCCCGGTTAAGCGACTTCCAATTTTATGTAATAAAAATCAAATAAAAGAATGGGACCAAATTCACATTTTTAAATAGTTTATTCCACATTTACATTACATGTTTTTTCAATATTTCCAATATATGAACATATACTAGTTTTGTAACATCTTTATCCAATATAAAACTGAAATGTCCAAATGAATCGTCTGCTACAACATGATTCAATACCAGATTCGGTAACATTTCTTTCATATGAATAATATCCTGAAAGATTTAAACTTGAATTCTGATTTACTTTGTATGTTTCATCAATATTACCTCATAAGGAGATAGCTGATCATTTCTACCATAAAATAAGGCAATTGGTGCTCTTACGTTCGTCAAATTATAGTTGGGTGGTGTTTCGCTATTGTATTTCCTCATATTTACTTTAGAACCATAATCGAATTGACGAAACAATCCTGCGAAACATAACATGTGGCAGTGTCGAGAAAAGTAACTAGAATAAATTACAAAGTGAAGTAAACTAAATTAAAATTATATAAATTAAAAATAGAATATTTACAAATGTCCGATTTAGAATGAAAATCAATAGTCAGAGGAACATATAAAATATCAAAATGACGGTAATAGCCATAAGGAAAAATCATATAAAGTCAATTTTAACCTATAGTAATACATAAAGTTAAAATTGAAGAGTCACATTTTGTAAATGCTTAAATCTCATTGATCTAAAATCCTAGACGCTCCTTGTAAAATGGATACGCGCGAAAGTTCCTTGACGTATTATTTTATTATTAGCTAATAAATAGACGTGATGACGTCAGCAGACAAACGATGTTAATGTCAATTGCATCAAATTCTCAAGGATTCCAATTCCATCACGCGCAGAATCCATCCTTGTTGATATAAACATCTAACCTTAAAACTTCATGAGTCTCAAGGTAGGCGCCATTTTTGTCGGACAAGGGGCAATGACCTCCGACGTAAATATGAATACTTAGTGAAATTATCGAATCAAAGTAACCTTTAAAGAGGAGAAAATAATCGATACTAGAAGCCGTTACTTTATGGTAATTTATCATTATGATTAAAAGAAAAAACAATTACTTTGTTTTTATATCACTTTTAATAATATCATGAAAACGTTACTATAGTTTTGAAACGTTACTATAAGTTTTGACATCGAAGTAGCTACAAAATAGTAGTTTTGTATCTGTTTGATAATGGCACTTCGGTAAAAGTGGTATAAAAACAAATTAAACGTTCTTTCATTTAAGAGGAAATACATTTTCAAGTAATGTTTATAAGCCCTTCAATAATACAGCAACGTTGCTACAAAGTGTATTAGTCGAGGAAATAAAACACTAAAATAGGCCAAACCTTCCAAACTTGGCGCAGTTGGATGTAGTGAGATGCGGCTTTCTGTATTCGATTCAGAAAGTGATTTAGAAAATTTGTCCGGTATTTGCTTTCTGCGGAAAAAATTTATTGCATTTCTACAACCAAAAATGTATTTTTTTGAGTGCACTTTTTGAAGTAAATAAGAAAACGGACTCGAATTGGTTTTTCGGAGTTTTTGAAGTAGCTAAACACGAATATGCTATCAAGAAATCTCACTGAGGTTCCCTTGAACCTCTTCGGAGGTATCCGGGCTGCTGATGCTCTAGATATCGATGAAATTAATTTAAAAAATATTTTTAATGTTTGTTTTCGAAGTCGCCGATCACGATTATGATACTCAGAAAGTTCATGCCTGGAAGTTGACGTAGATACACAGGGCTCCAGCGAAACCCGGAAACACCCCCAGGTAATTTGCAGAACATTGTGAGTGTCATAGTCGTGATCAACGACTTTGAATACCCTCGAGAGCCAGAATTTGTTACATTTTACGAAGAAAAATTAACAAATTCCTAGAAGTTGAGGTAGATACACAGAGACCTGGAAACACCTCCAGGTAATTTGCAGAAGACTTTGAGTGTCATAGTAGCGATCAGCGACTTTGACAACCCCCGAGAGCCAGAAATTGTAACATTTTATGGAGAAAAATTAACAAATTCCCAGGAGATGACGTGGTTACTCAGTCTCAGGGTACCACCAGGTATTGCAGAAGAGTTTTTTCACGTCTTAATCATCACTAGCAACCATTATATCACCTCTCGAACAGTTAACAAACATTAAAAATAATTTTTTAATTAAACTCGACATCTAGGGCGTCAGGACGCCCGAATACCCCCGGAGAGGTCCAAGGGGACCTCAGTGAATTTTTTTGATAGCATATTCGTGTTCAGCGACCCCAAAAATCCCCGAGAAATCAATTCGAGTCCGTTTTTTTATTTACCTCAAAAAGTGCAATCAGAAAAATGCATTTTTTGGATGTAGAAATGCAATAAATTTTTCCGCAAAAAAAATAACGGACAAATTTCACTTCCTGAATCGAATGCAGAAAACCGCATCTCAATCCATCCAACTGCGCCGGGTTTGGAATGTGGAAAGCTTTATTTCCTCGACTATATTCAAAGTTACAAAGGGAAGGATAAACCGTGAGTAACTTAACAGTTATATTTTCGTGATATCAAATGTATATTTCATAAAAGGAATACCTAACCTTCAAATTTGAAGAGTGTTTTTATTTTGGAGTAAATGAATAATGAAAGTCTTCCATTATTCATTAGAACTGAGAAGCTTAGTGAAGTAAACATTTATATTTTGTAAACCGTAGTAAGTTGTCAAGGTAGAATTTTGAAGTTTTAAATAATAAAATGTCAAAGAGTAATGAACAATAATTAAATTTTTATGATAAGGTATACCCTTTGCCTTCCATAATTTCTGATAAAATTTAAATAAGATACAAGAGCATCTAAACTCTAACAATAAGAATTAATGTAATAATTGAGCCCATTTTAAATTGTTGGAACTGATCATAATTGAATAAATATTGTTGTATGTGTTATATTGAAACTTGTTCTTATTTATGTGATTTGTGATCATGATTTTAAATAGATGCACCTAGATTTGAAGCCCTGAAAGGTAGTGTGAGAGAAGGGTAATTGAAGGTTTTTTCGGGATTTTCATATCAAAGGCAACGAATCACAACATAACAAATTTCAACGTAATCAAAAATAGAGTCATACAGCTAACCGAAATTAAAATCGAACTAATCAAAATCATTACAATTAGCTTCAGCAACAAGAAGTCAATTATTCATATAATTCATTATAAGTAACGCACAAACAATTTATTTATCAAATTAAAGAAAATCAATCTTTTAATGATATTTTAGTTAAATTTAAGAATTGATTTGAATCTGGTTTCATATTCGTGTTCTTCACAAGTTTTAATAACGCTATTTTCTCTCTTTTGCGTGAAATTTAGTACTGTTATTTTTTTTTTCATGACCGGTTCTGATACGGATTTCCATTATTAAGTAATCCGTGTCCGGTCTAACCCGGATATAATGACCGATTTCGATTAATGTTCCGGTTCCGATTCCACTTTTGATCAGAAAATTGGAACCGTACACCACAAGTAAAAAGAGTCTCCGAAAACAGCTAATGAATGCTGTTCCAGAGTTGAAAAATAACAAATGCCAGGACATGAAGTTGAAAATATCAAAAAAGTGTTACCCTAGGCTATGTTGACTTTGCTGAGTGTATTAATCTCGGCTTTAGATACTGGTATTAATCCTTTAATAATCTTTTTGTAATTTGCCTCCATTTTGATTTTCTAATTACCCATTAACGAACGCAACGTCATCACTCGCCGTGTCTTAATATCCAAAAAAGCACGGAACTTTTTACGAAAATTTTTAGGTTGGCGAGCTTGATGCGGAATTATCTTGTCATCATTATGTCAGTTTAAATGAGTGTCGAGCGTCAACAACTCAAAAAGCGATCACAGAACCACTAAATCAAATTTTCACTTCCAAAATTAAGATGTTACCAACCACCATAAAAACCCCCAAATGGACTAAATTAAACATTTTTGTTTAAAAACAGCATAAAAAGGGCAAATTACAAAAAATAGTATAAACAACTCGTTTCCTAAGACCTTGAAGCACTCATTCTTTAAAAAAACTCGTGGCTTCGCCACTCGTTTTTTAAACTTGAATTCGTGCTTTAAGACGAGTCTTAGGAAACTCGTTCTTTAATATACTATTATAGATCTAGCTAAGACTTTTGATACCCTAAATAATCAAAAGATTCCTAGACAATAGAACACAAAGGGTCAAAATTGGATCAGTAGTTAGCGAGCCCGTGAAGTTCACGTGTGGAGTTCCCCGAGGGACCCTACTTGGCCCTATCATGTTTCTTCTCTACATAAATCACATATTTCATATATTCATCATTCTGTTTGCTGGCGACTCCGCATTGATATACAAGAAGCCAAAGTTGTTTCGAGCACTGGTAAAAATGGTCGCGGGCACTAAGTACTAAGCGCTCAAAAACGTGCTTTTATGAGAACTAATCACTAAGCACTTTCAGTAGAAATGTGCTCGCGAGCACCAAGCACTTCCAGAAAGTGCTTCCAACTCATGAGCGCTAAGCCACAAAACACTCTTGATAATTGAATGATGGAGTAGGTATAAATTATTCTCAGTTTAATTTGTAAAATAAAATAATGATGAATAAAAATGATACAATATTGTTATAAAACTGCTTTTTAAAATTTTAGACAAGAAACTCTTTGAAATAGTTCAACAGAAAATAGGAAAGAGATAAACTATTCACAAAAAAAACACTATTTTATTTTTGGTGGTATCTGTATTACAATCCATTGATATATCCGTCAATCCTGAGGAAAAAGAAACTATTTAGCATGTGAAAACATATTTTTTAAAGTGAATCACTGAGTATTATCCCTGCCTCATAATAGTAAAATGTATTTGTTTTATTATGTTCTCTTTACTTCTTGGCAAACAGTGGAACAGTGAATAAGAAAGGCCAGCATTTAAAAAATTACACTCATTAGATGCTCAAAATGTGCGCGAGTGCTTGCAAGCTCTTTTGAGTGCTCGAATGCACTTTTTACGAGCACTAAGCATTGAGCTATTTCGTAAAGTGAAGAAGTGCTCGTAAACACAATGCTTCGCCCAATTTAAGTTCATTTACACATTGACAGTTTATATAGTCTTTCAATTCATTTATTTTTTATAAGATATATAATTTTTCTAGAGGGATACTAGTGATCTCAAATATAATTCAGGTAATATTAATTTTACTCAAACTTATCCAGTAACGCGAACCAATCATTTTATTTCTTTTTGGTACACAATACAGCAACAATACATTCATTCCAGAGTTGTATACTCTTAAGCAGAACTCTTACATCTAAAAAATTTAAATCTCACCAGATTCTACAGCTTGTGCGAAATGCATTATTTGATAAGTGGAAACGGAGCTTGGGAATGCATACAATAGTCCTGATACCATACCCTACAACAAAATAAGAGCATGTTAAGTTTTCAAGAAAACATAATTCAATATAAAAAAGTTCATTTCAGATTTATTGGGAGGGCCCACCATGATAAGGGTTGGGGGGAGGGGGGTAATTGACACAAATGTTCAGGGGCCTGAACCTGGATTGTGTACATTACGCGGGGAAGCCTCCGATTGAAGCGTTTAGACCTTGACACACTACTTTCATGCCGAGCATATGAGCATTTGAGAATGCGTTTCGATAGGAAGTGTTAGTTTGGTTGCCTATATCTCTGCATTAAATATTATTTATTGTACATTCAAAATTTTTGGATGTCCTGTTTATTCTTTAATACCATCCGAAAAGCGTGATGGAAAATTTTGCGAAAAAACAAAAAAAATTATTTTTGTTGGGTACACTATGAATGGTATTCGTTTGTGGGACTCAGATACAAGAAAAATTATCCGATCAAGACATGTAGTTCTTGATGAAACTCAGCCTGTGAAAAATCCACCACTAACACCTCAAGCAACTGACATAGAACAAGATGAAATTGTTCCGGATGAACTCAGTAAAAACGGTACGAGAAATTACGTCAACGACGATAACATGGAGAAGGAGATAAGTTAGAAGAAAATTTATATGAAAAACGTGAGAGAAAACCTCCCAATTGGCACAAAGATTACGAAAATCATCGTATTATGTATTCAGTGCTGCTGAATGGGTTTCAAATGTTCCTAAAACAAGGAAGAAAATTCGTGGAAGAGAAGATGAACATCTCTGGGAAGCTGCAATCCAGAAGGAGATACAGTCCTCCAAGAAGCATGAAACATGGACTCGTGTGAAAAGGCCTGAAAATCATGAAATAGTGTTTCGTATTAAAAAAAACGAAACTACGAATGAAAAGAAATACTAGGTCAGGCTAGTAGCAAAGGGATACCACTCTTCAAACTATGCAGACACATACTCACCTGCAAGTTAAATCGCTCCATTTATGGACTACAACAATCCCCTAAAATTGGTAGGTACTTTTAAGAAATTTGAAGAATTAATGTTAAAGAAGATTTTCATCGCTGATTTCATGATTCATGTCTTTATTTTAAACTAACTGCAACATTTAAACTTTATAGTTTCATTTATGTTGATGATCTGATTCTAATTAGTAATAGTACTTCTGAAATTGATAATTTTAAATTGAAATTGAACGAAAATTTTGATATGGTAGATTTGGGAATGGTTAAGTTATTTTTGGGTTTGGAAATTGAACGCGATAGAGTGAAAAATATCATAAAAATACACCAGTCTGCTTATATCAAACAGTTGTTACAAACATTTCAAATGCAAGATTGCAAAGGAAGTAGTAATACACCTATTGAGAAAAATTTAAAATTAACTGAAGCTGTCAGAGGAAGACAAAACTGGCAAACCCTATCGTCAACTAATCGGTTGTTTAATGTAGGTTAGGTTCACGTCCTGACACTTGTTTTGCGCTAAATCACTTCAGTAGCTTTCAAGATTTTGTGAAAGATGAACATTGGGTTCATTTAAAGCGTGTCCTGAGGTATCTTAAAAACACGGACCGTTTTGGATCATTTTTAATCGTAATAAATCAAGTTCCTTAATTGATAGTCATTGTAGATGCCGATTGGGCAAATGATTTCGACGATCGAAAGTCGGTAACAGGATTTTTAGTAACTGTTCGCGGTAATATTGTTTCCTGGGGTACTAGAAAACAAAGTACTGTATCTCTAAGTAGTACAGAAGCTGAGTACAAGGCTCGTACAGCTGCAATTAGCGAATCACTTTTTATGAATGCAATTCTGAAAGACATTCTTTCTTCTAATGAACCTATTTTAATTTATGAAGACAATATTTCTTATATTTGTTTAGCTGAGAATGGTGAAAATAACAAATGTACCAAACAAATTGGTATAAAGTATCATTTTACTAGGGAAAAAGTAGAAAATGGAACTGTCATTTTGAAATACATCCCTACAAGTGAACAACGAGCTGATGTACTCACGAAAGCTCTTGATTTCGAAAAGTTTGTTTACTTTCGCAACTTAATAAAAATAAATGTTTGTTAAAAAAATTGTAATATTGTATATTAATTACTTACAAGTTATATTGTATTCAAATGCTCAATTTGTTTGTAAGCTTTATCTTTGTTGTAACATTGTTCTGTAATGTAATTTCATTTCGATATTATGTGTAATTAAAAAATTTCTTTGTTATACAATATGTAATCTTTGCGATGTTAAGGAGGAGTGTGAAATATGTGACACCGCTCTATTGTTCACTTAATCATTGGTTGCACTTCTCATCGAATCATAAATGTAGAAACATAGTATTAATAAATTATAAAAGCTAAGTAAAGTGTGTAATAAAAAATAGCTTGTCAAAAATAATTCAATAATAAACACTCAAAATATCCATTGCTGTAAATTTAATAATCAAAAACTCAGATACGTTTTAAATTTCAATCTTCTCAAATCAACGTCTGCATAATTATGACATTGACACTTACATGTACAATCTGTTCCTCCTTTATGTTTATGATCATCGATGCAAATCTGTTGCACAAACTGAAATTATCCTGTCCTGATGAACAAAACCTTACAATAGTTCCTCTAATTAGTTTGACAAAGGGTGGTAGTTCCATCAAGTTTATACTGACGAGGAAACGCTGCAAATCAAGATGCGAAATAGTGAAATAGCATACTTTTGATACTAACATAAAATTGGGGGGATACACGGACAACAAATCTTAAGAAATCTTGTGTTTGGATGGATTTTGCGTTGAAGGAGCACGACTAAGCGCTGATCACCGCTGGAACTGATTATCATACCTGTTATAACCTGTAATGGTTTGTAAAATTACAGCATGTTTTTTTGTGAAGCGGTGTTCATCCCGAGATTTTTTTGATACTAGTCTAATATATGAGAAAATAAATCAACGACGATCACCTGTACGAGTCGATATTGATTTGCCAAGAATGGAATCAATGGATCGAAAAATTTGAAATGCTTTAAAAATCCAGCTGGTGCGAGTAAAACACCTAAAGCAATCTTACTATTGTACTCCGGTCTAATAGAATTCATTATGTAGAACGCTGATCCTCCCTGAGAGTGTCCAATATAGGCCAGATTCGTTCTTTGGGTTTTTTCCAGAATATAATCTATCATCGCTGGAATATCATATACCCCTATTTCATGGATACTGAAAACAAATTATGAAATCTTAACTAGTAGTTCAAGAACCAGCAATAAGTTTATAGTTAGCTTACAAAAATATGTTTTCATTTATTCTTTAAAGGTAAAACGATAAACACTACAAAACAGTGCACTTCCGTATAGGGGTAGTCATAATACCCGATTGGTATAGGGTTCCCACCCGTGGCCGCCACTCGGTGGTCGCGCTTAAATTACACCCATATTTATTTGTCCAATGTTATAACTCCTAAAGCGAAAATTAGTCGATATATTCTTTAATACATCACTTCACAGAATATATATGCCTTATAAATTGCCACGTGCAGAACGATTCAGTGTTGCCAGATTAACGGTTTTCCCCTAAATTAATGTGTTTTTTCGTCCATGTGGGTATTTTAAGGGGGACATTATTAGGTTGTTATTCTTGATTTAAGAGAATTACAGCGTTTTTCTCAATTTTGAATATTATAAAGGGTAAACTTAAACTGCAAACAAAATGTCGATAACAACCCCTGAACGTATTTAGCGCGCTGGATTTGGATTGATTGGTTTGTAGTGGCCAAAATTTTGTTCCAACGTAATGGCAGGCATAAACCTATAACGCATTTTGCGTGCTCGACGTGATTTGATTGATGGTTGCGATAGCTTTGTTCTAACAAAACTGTTCCTTTGTAAATATCTAATTTTGAAGTTATGTTAAGTTTATAAATGATTTATTTAAATTACTATATCTTTTCATTTAATCATTCATCTCTTTAATAAGTAAGTATTAGTTTAAAAAAAATATGTTTAGAAACATCTTTATTCATAATTTTATAATTTGTATACTATTTTTCTTGAAGTGGACCAGAATTTCTAAACAAAACGAAAGGCATAGCATAATTACCTAAACGTCACTTCCAACCTCCTTTTATCTGACAATATTACAAGAATGGCCAAATGTAAAAAAATTGTGGAAACAATTTTGATTTACTCGGAGCGATGAAGATCCATCGGGGTTTCAGGGTTTTCAACAAAACTACAAAGTGTTAGACGTTTATATGAAGCATGTATTACTTGTAGCAACGATAGCAAAAAACTTCACAAATATATGTTTGGTCATCTTTAAGCTCAAAGATTAGATTATCCTATTAAGAAAGCCTAATGGATCAGTGTGTACATCTAACTACAAAGTAGCCGAAATACTTTTGGGGAATTTCTCCAAAGCTTATACTACCGAACCAAACATCCCAATGCCAACCATTTTAACACACCACAGGAGCGTAGTTACACTTGAGGATATCCATTTACCACCACAAAAAATGAATTGCACCTCAAAAATCTTAAAAGTCCATCCCCTGACGTAGATGGTTTTACTGTGCCTTTTTTATCCAATTGTATAGTCTCTATCTGATTCCCACATTCTTTAATGATGACAAAATCCTTCAATAATCATCCACTTCCGAATTCCTAGAGAAAAGCGTGTTACTCTCATCTTCAAAAAGGGCGATGATTTGAGCTGTGAAAACTATCGCCCCATCAGCTTGGTACTTATCATTAGTAAAATAAAGCCATTAAGCCATAATTTCGGAAGAAATGATGCAGTTCTCAATGACTCATAAAATAATCTCTGACCAAGAGGACGGTCGGTGACTAACAATCTTCTACGATGTGTTAACGACAGTCACTTGCCTTAGATGCAAATCAGTCTGCTGATATCATGTCTATCATGTACCTAAATTTTGCGAAGGTATTCGATCGAGTTCCAGTTAACAGGCTACTTACTAAACTAGACACCGTTTTCAAGCATTTTTAGGTAAACGATCTTTTTGTGTTAAAGTCGGTGACTCTCTTTCCTCCACTGGTCACGTTATTAGTAGTGTTCTACAAGGCTCTGTTCTTGGCCCGCTAATATTCATTATATAGTCCGGCCTACCCAGATTACCAAAATCAACATGTTCGACTCATGCAGATGATTCGAAGTTATAGAAAACGCCTTAATTTCCCATGACCAACTACAGAGAGGCATATCCACAGTCTCCAAATGGTGCTCGGAATGGTTATTAACTCTAAATAAATGTGTAGTGAGAAAAACAAATCCAAATGTACGATATATAGTGAATAATAACAGCTCTCACGTGAATTTAGCAGTTACAATAACAAGTGATCTGTTCTGGTCTCAACATATAACACCGATTTGCAAGAGGGCTGATACTTCTTTATTTCTTCTTCGTGAAACCTTTTCATTTTGGCTTCGTTTGGCTAAGAAAGATGGGAACAAGAATTGCAACAGAGGTATGTCAAGACCTTGGTTACTCACTTGACATGTACAAGTAAAACTAAATGTGAATAAAGCTGCTAAGATTCGACAGCTGTTGCAACCAGCTAGACCTCTACAGAACTCTAAGATAACCTTATTACCTGTCCCCATCATAAATCGATTGAGGGACTGGTCTAACTTACTCACAGTCGTACATGAAGTTTATTTTGAAACTTTTCAGAAGGATGAAAACGAGAACCATTACGGGAAGGGGGCAGAACCGGTTCGCTAAGGTAAAAATAGTATGTATCCCAAAATAATTTTTATTTATTCAAGATATTTTACAGCAATGGGAGCCTGTAGACAAAAACACAGGGAACTATGAAAAGAACTTCTTCAACGTGAAAGCCGTTTAAAAAAAGTAGTGAAAAATACAATATGCCCCAACTGAATGGATTGTGAGGCAAAGTAGGGATATTGAAATATTAATTAATTTAGATTGCTAGAAGACAACTTGGAACTCATCTATAAATCCTTCCAGCAAAGTTGTGCTATACATGGGCCCAGTTCTAGCACGAAATACATTTCACCCTTCCATCATTCTTACAAGATATGGATATCTTATCTATTTAGTTTTCTTGTAGATACTTTTAGTAGCCGCTTCCACCAATGCTGCCCCATTTTTTTAAATTCATTCCTCAAGTTCACTCTGGGGGACTCCAAAGGTATGATGTGCAGATTTTTAATATTCCATTGTTGCTCACAAAACAGCCTCGATGTAAAGTAACATATCTATCTTGTGAGCATTTTATAAACTGAAAATACCAGATAGATATGGAATTTAACATCAAATAAAGGAAAAAAACGTAGTTATGGTTGACTAGTTAAGTATGAGGCAGAACCGGGTACTATTCGCTTTTACCCTGCCAGGTTTTGCCCTGAAGGCACTACAACAACATATAGCTACTTGTGTATCAAGTTACAATCCATAATGGAAAACCTTTCGAGCACAAATACACCTAAATGGAAGGGCCTTATGCTTTATTTAAAAGAATTATATCAACAAAGAAACTCTTTACCTACTGGCGGCAGCTTAAGCAACCATTTCCCAAGTTGTCTTACAAGTGGAACCACCGTGCATTGAATAAAATGCGGTTTTGCATCACTAGCCCTACAGGTTTTTTTTAATGATAAATTAACACAATCATACATGCCCTTCATAATGATGATTATGTACAATGAATGACTATGATATCAACTGAATAACATCTTCACACATTACGAATAAGAAATATTAACAAATCTCAAAGGACAAGCACTAGCGATATCGACATGCATTTTCATACCTAAATTTCCAATATGCCATTCGCTGATTATTCAAGTTTTTGTGTTTCCTGGAATGCATGTTACCTCTCACATTCCCAAGCCAAACGTCATATCCATTATCGGCTAAAATATAAGCAAGGCTACTATTCATTATTCCTCCTACTATAAATATGTCAGCAGAGGCCAGAAGACCGTGCACTAGTAGAACTGGAATTTTATTATATTCTGTGAATCTTGATCCGTGTGGTATTCTATGCATAGTTAGTATGTATCCATCATCTGTAATAACCTCGTGAATTTCCAACGCGTATCCATACTTTCTAATACGTTTTTCCTAAAATATGTTTCTATTATTTTATTTTATTATTTTGGCTTTAGTTCAGTTAAAACGTAGGTCTTTGACCAATGGACCACAATTCCTTATAAGTATATCAAGAGATATACCGGGTGTCCCATTTTAATCCGCCAGTAGCGATAATTCTGAAACATTGCATTGAATCAAAAAGTGTTCCAGATGAAAAGTTAATGGTTCTGAGGGGGACATCTGATGCCGTAGACTTTGACCCCCCAGCCCCCCAAGGGGGGCGGGAACAGGGGGCAACTTTAAAATCTTAAATGGAAACCCCTATTTTTTATTGCAGATTCTGATAGAGGGTTAAAAAGTATGTAAGTTTTATCCGAAACATTTTTTTTAGTGGTCGAGAGATGGCGCTGCAAATGTAAAATTTAGGTTTTTTGTCAATTAAATTGCGAAAATCGTCACGTAATTAACTGTTATTATTACTTAAGACTTACTCACAACCTTACAAGGTTGTTTTTTTCTCAGCCTGCCCAAATACTACCCCCGCCCCCCCCCCCCTACAAAGACGTAAAGTATTCAAAAATACCGATTGAGTACTTATTTTTCAAATTAAATAATGGTAAAATAATTCAAAAAAGAATGTCATTTTTTTTTCAAACAGTGTTTGACCGGGCCCCCCACATAGCCCCTTCCCCCTCCCGCCCTCGGGGGGGGGGGCTGGTGGCAACTTTAGAATCTTAAATGGAAACCCCTATTTTGTACCTCAGATTCGGATAGAGTTTTAAAATGTAGGTCAATTTTAGTCGGGGTATTTTTTAAAGTTGTTGATAGATGGCGCTGCAAACTTGAGAAAAAATTTAAAGAATTTCTCTATCACACAGTAAACGAATTTCTTATTTAGAAGATTACTATTTTTGAAAACGGCAACAGTATTTTTCATGGCATAATTAAATTGAAATAACTCAATTAAAACCGCCGGCATTAGCGTTACGCAATTAAACTTGCACTCGGTAAAATCAAATAGGCGCCCTCGGAAAATCCACAAAAATACACACTTTTTAATTGGTTGGTAACTCGGATGAATCTTTGACTCTTGACAATTTACACAATTTTCCGGTAACGAGTGCACGTTAACGCGATACCAAATTCACAAAAAACACAAATCGTTTCTGCCTCCTCATTAAAAACAATTTACATTCAAAAAATCAAACACTGTTTGAAAAAAAAATGACATTCTTTTTTGAATTATTTTACCATTATTTAATTTGAAAAATAAGTACTCAATCGCTATTTTTGAGTACTTTACGTCTTTGTAGGGGGGGCGGAGGTAGTATTTGGGCAGGCTGAGAAAAAAACAACCTTGTAAGGTTGTGAGTAAGTCTTAAGTAATAATAACAGCTAATTACGTGACGATTTTCGCAATTTAATTGACAAAAAACCTAATTTTTACATTTGCAGCGCCATCTCTCGACCAATAAAAAAAATTTTTCAGATAAAACTTACATACTTTTTAACCCTCTATCAGAATCTGCAATAAAAAATAGGGGTTTCCATTCAAAATTTTAAAGTTGCCCCCTGTTCCCGCCCCCCTTGGGGGGCTGGGGGGGCAAAGTCTACGGCATCAGATGTCCCCCTCATAACCATTAACTTTTCATTCGGAACACTTTTTGATTCAATGCAATGTTTCAGAATTATCGCTACTGGCGGATTAAAATGGGACATCCTGTATATTAAATTTTATATTAATATAGGATTATAAAGACGAATTAACGTAAAAATTGAACCATAGGTGACATTCAAACCCGCATCCGGATGCCTAATCCAGTGTATTGTACAATTGCACCGCTTTTGTCCCGCCAAAGTCTTATATATTTGTGAATATAAACTTTTGAAAGGATAGTAGTATCTTGAAAACGGACAACTTTATCGAAAGCTTTTTATTTTTATTGTTCGATGCAACCTATTTTTTCATATGATTCATTATATTGAAAAATAATAAAATATATTGTGTCATGTAAGTTGAATGTCACAATCAGTCAAACCCACGGTATAGTATAATGGTAATGCGTCTCTTATATTAAAAGCGTAGTATAAGTCTGTGGATTTACAACTCTTGCCGCAGGGTCGCTACCGTCGGATGTAAGAGGAGCTATACGCAGAGAGATGTAAGAATAGAGAGCGCTAGTCCCATAAAAGCCTATGTTAATCGAGTGACCGGGATTGAAAAAAGAGAGTAGTAACCGATTTCTCCCCTCCAACAAATTTTACTTTATGCGCGGCATTCACAATTCGTTCTTTCGACGTCGAGTCTTCCGCTAGTCGTTGATTGAAAGAGTAGTGTAGTTCGTGCAGAGAAAAATTGTATGGTATGGGAAGCTTGGTAACTCATTCATCCCCACTCCGCGGCTCTAAATTCATTAAGTCCGGTCATTGATATATCCTTTAGCGCTCTCTATTCTTACATCTCTCTGGCTATACGGCGATTAACAAATTTGCCAATCACTTATCACGTACATTACGGACACTAGGTACTTTAAATAACGAACACTGTGCAGAATCAAATCTGACATCGCAACTAATACACCTTCTATAATTCATTGTAGAAATATATAGACCAACGAACGATTTCCAGGGTACCCCACGCCACGGGCGGCGAATTACGAGTGCCAATATCGGAGATCTCTCTATTCAATCTTTATTTCTCCACACGATTGCTGGGAAGCTAGATGACAGTATGGTGGGAGAGAGACATGTTGGCGATACTCAAAAATGACTTTAGCTTATTCTACTATATCCGAGTTCGTTGATATAGACGATAACTTAGATAACTTTGATAATTTTCGAGAGTTCAATCCTGGTCAGAGCTCAGGTTGATAATGATTGCAAATATTCGTAAAAACGCCTCTACTGTTCCAGCCGTTTAGCTCCTCTTACATCCGTCGGTAGCGACCCTGCGGCAAGAGTTGTAAGTCCGCAGACTTGGGCTACGCTTTCGTCATGTATAAGAGTATACGAGACGCATTACCATTATATTATACCGTGGTCAAACCGCAATTGCGTTTAAAGTTTAGTTTATCTATTTTATTTGGAATCTTAATTCGTTGCCATCGTTGCTTTATTAAAATTACATTCTTGTTTTCTAACCAAGAGTCAGCGGACATTCATTTCATTTCATATCCATTTTGCAAATGGAAACTCAGAAGTAGAAGTTTGGGATTATAGGTTTCTGGATGGAAGGTATCCGCATCCTTCTGTATTTGTAGACTTCATCGCCAAATAATTGATCAAGTTTAAGTAACTTACACGAGGGTCGGAATAATAACAACGTTCGACCTCAGAGAAACTTTCACGATGCCGATTTTTGGGTGAGTTCACCCATCGATTATGTAACTATATTAATCAATGATTCGACAGAGTCCTGTCGGTTGTTTCCGTTGCTTCTGAATTTTCAACTAGCCATATTTAACATGTCTTAAAACGGGATCACATACGTCCTTATCATTTGAAACCTGTTCAGTGTTCAAAGATTACAGCCAGGGGATTAAGAACGAAGAGTTACTTTTTGTTGTGAATTCTTAGTTCAACTACTAATAATAGAGATTTTTGAGAAATGATGAGTCGTGCTTCACTCGACATGGGCTTGTGAATTTTCGGCATGTTTGGTTTGATGAAAATTCACAACCCCATGTCGAGTGTAGCACGACTCATCGATCCACAAAGGTATTCATAATAATAATTTTTTTGTCACCACAGGTGACGATATTCTTTCAAATTTAGGAAGGAGGGTTTGGCTTCAGCTTGATGGTTGTCTAGCTCATCAAGGGAGAATCGTCAGAAACCGTCTGGATATTCATTAAGGTGGATCGATCGTGGCCTCAACAATCCCTAGACGTGAATCTCATAGATTTCTTTGTGTGAAGATATTTGAATGAAAAAGTGTATACGGCATATGTTCAAGAGATGGACTTAAAATAGGATTAGGGATGCCTATAATGAAATAAAAGCATTTTTCTTCTCTATCTGTCTCACTTCTCCCAAAATCATCATCCCTGATAAAGGAGATTGGAGCAACGAAACTCTCGCCCTACTGCCACAAGGTGGGCTCGTATGGTTTACAGACGGGTCCAAGTAAGGTCAGGGTTCTAGAGCGGGAGTGTACCTAAAAGGGTTATTATATCAGTAGTGCACGGTTTTTCAGGAGGAGGTCTACGCAAAATTGACTTGCACCTTGGAAAACTTGCGATGAAACTATGTAAATAGGCGCATATACATCAGCACAGACAGCCGGTCGGCCCTGGGAACTCTCAAATCGCCTAGAGTCGCATCAAGGCTTGTTAAGGAATGCAGAGACGCACTGGCTGAATTAGCCAGGAGTAACAAAGTTCAACTCGTCTGGGTCCCAGAATACAGTGAAGTTGAAGGAAATGCAATGGCCAGTTGGGAACTCGTCTGGCGCCCCGATTGGGCCGAAGCTAATGGGCGCTTGATCAAACTGCGGGGGTCTCGTCCTCCGAAGCCAGCTGAACGAGGAGTGGTCTGACTTATGGCAAGAATCACCACGCATAAGGTAGGCCATGTTCTTCCTCAAAGAAAATCACCTCTTCATTGTCAAGTTCGAGACCTGCCGAACTTCTTCCTCCCAGACTTCATTTTTCTATAGAACAGCGAAGTTGTGCAAGTCTTTACCTAGTGAGGTCTTTCCCTATGCCTATAACCTTCAAGAAAAATTGCTGGCTCACACGATGCTCTTCTAACACTATAGGTTTCCCTCTCGTGTATTCAAAGTATAGAAAAGCAAATGGTTTCAGGTCAAGGTTTGAATGTATTCAAGGATTTTATTTGCCAACTTTTCGATCTAGAATTTCAATTATTATGTTTGTCTTGGAAGATGGAATCTTTATCACTTATCATTCAATCTTATCCAATTGCAGAGTCATGCTGCTAATAAGTATATCATTGAATGACAAGTTGCTAATTTGTATTGTGTAGGAAGAGCTGCAGTGTCAGTGTGATATATTTGATGATGTGTAATAAATTGAAATTAGGGAAATCGTAGCTTCTCATTATTAAGGTGGCCTGTGGTATGTGCGATAATCTTATCGAGTTAAGGCGGTAATGTTAGTCTGGATTGAAACAATGAAAGTCTTTTGCCGCCGAAGATATGAGCCGATACTTTGTACTCACACGAAGGTGTTATCAATAAAAACTATGAGATCAGCGAAAACAGGGAGCTGGGAATAAAGGTATAATCGGGTTGAGAAGTAAGGGGGTATAGAGGCTGGGCTGTTTTGATAAAACTCTTTCTTCAAGAGGGAAGAAGGCAGTCCGGGCCGGTCCATACTCAAGACGCGTATTATTAAAGCCGAAGTAAATACATTCCTTTCTCAAAAAGATAAAATTTGGTGATTAAAGTTTAATGTGGTAATTAAATTAAATTGTTCAGTAGTTCAGTTCAGAGGACAGCCGGGGACTCCGATGTGTTATCATCGTTAAAATAAATAAATTCGTTCTATATCATTGGCACCGAATTGACCGGTGAGTTAAAAGTAGTGAGTGTTAGAAGAAGGTTAAACAACAAGGGGGTAAGTCTTAGATCTAGATAATTACAAATTACAACTGTTTGGGTTGGACTGATACTGCATGATTTCCGCTAAGTAGAGTATTAAGGTGGTAAAAGGTTGTAAGAGACTTTTGTTTGAGATTCAATCCAGAAACCACTATTCCTTTCGTTTATGTTTTCACAACGGTAGAGGTTAGTAACCATTTAGTTTAGTTGTAATATTCTCTAAATATCCATATAATTATATTTCGTCATACTAAAATTATTGACAATAAATCCAGGTCATAAGTCGATTGGTTTGATTTAATAAATGAAACAACCCAAAGTTTACCTATAAAGTGATAAGCATTGATAGTATCGGAGGGTTCCTGCTTAACCTCTTAAAAAAAGTAGGTGGTGGGAGCATATCATAATAATGAATAAAGTAGTTGAAAGTTAAGATTAATTGCCTGAATGCAAATTCCGATTATTTGCTGGAAGCCGTGAGGACACGCACTGCCAAAGGAGCGCTGTGAGGTTGACAGTGGAGAGGGTCAGTAGTAGAAAGTTAATAAATTACAAGAATTAAAACAAAGTAATGGGTGTATATTACAGATGATTTGAACGATACTTTAATTCCCACGTTGTGTACCACTATTCTGGTCCCACCTTTTTTGGAGTGTTGCTTTTTTATCAGTTGACCCCTCCCTAAACAGAAGGGACATAAGAGAGATGACTGGAATTCTCACGGGTCACTGTCTTCTTAGCAAACATCTTCATGTTATGGGATTCCAGATGGCTTTATGTAGGAAATGCAGAGAGGTGGATGAAACAGCCACTCACATTCTGTTGGATTGCCCAGCTTTGACACTCCTCGGGCAACGATACTCAGGCGTTGCAATACTTCTCCTGGAGGAACTTGAGGAAGCCAGTACTTGCGTCATTCTAGGTTTCTGACGGTTCACAAACTTGCTAGCTTAGAATCAGCTTCTGAATACTGGGTGCATAGTGGGTCCAATTCAGAAGCCCAAGTACATACAGGGGCTTAGAATCCCAGCCCGCAATTGATGATGATAGCGTCCGTTGAATTCATTTGTTTTAAGACTCACTATATATTATTAACAACGCTGATGCTGTTGAAAAATTCACAGATTTCATGATCCTTGCAAACATCGGAGACATTGGAAGTGATAACACCATAATATGAAACAAATAACTGTTTATTATACACATAAGGTTATAAATACAGTTAACTCTTCTTTACTCGCTTCATCATTTTCCATTTCAAACCGCTTGAGTTAAAGAGATTTCATCTTATATGGAGTGTTTAATGATTGTGACGAATTGATTGTCGCAAGTGCATGTTGCCTACTGATGAGTTTATTATCCAATAAAAAAGGGGTACCCAAGAAACTCCCTCGTAACCATAGATGGTTGATGTGGATGGTGTATTTGGACATGCGAGTGGATAATTTATATTTCAAGACATTTTGTCGTATCAGATTTTGACACACTCAGCAACTTGATGAGTAGGTTGATATGATGGTGTCCAGGATGCTATGTGGCACGTACTAAGACCGTGCTCCTTGTTTGACGCCGAGTTATTGGCCACAAACCATTTGATGTTAGAAAACCAAATGATATTTTTGGGTTTTTGGGATCAAAATAGTTTTTTTTATTTTTTTTTGGAGGGGGAGGAGATAGGAAAGACGTCTTGTAAACAATTCAAAAACTTGAAGCGTATAGAAAAGATCTGGATATATATTTTTTCATTGCTTATAATTTATCCCAAAGTGCATATTTTCCGAGATCTGGGCGATTTTTCCCGGACAATCTGAAATCCGCTCTGTTTAAATGGATAAAATTAAGATAACTCGCGTTCTATCAATCCGATTTCAATTAAATTTATTAGCCGCATATTACGAAGCCGTCATTAAAATTCCCTAACTTAAAATGGGTGGATGGAAAAATTGTTAAAAAAGATTTTGACGGCTTTGATTCATTTTTTAAGTAAGTCATTGTTAACATGTCACCATTTTAGTTCCGCCATTTGAATTAAGAACTTTAATGGCGGATTCTCAATAATTACCGACACAAAGAGCTCCTGGATAATAAATTTGATTCCAATAATAATGGTAGAATGCGAGTTATCTTAATTTTACCCATCTATGCATACCCAATTTTACAAAATTGGCCATTTTGATTATTGACCCCGTTTTTTTAAAGGGTTATAGCTCGAAGGGAATTAATTTTTTCGAAAAATGACATAGCAATAAACACAAAGTTTATTTTGATCCCAAAAACTCGAAAATACTATTTTGGTGTTTAATTTTTTCGGTTTTCTGACCTCAAACGGTTTTTGGCCAATAACTTCGGTTCGTACGTCCCACAAAGCACCTTGGACACCAAGTTTCATCAAAAGTCGAATCCATCGCAACAATTGGTAAACTGGACCTTCTTCTGCTTCATTGACTGTACTATTACAACTGGACCGTGGTGAAAACTTTTGACCGTGAAGGAAAACTAACCTGGTCCCCATATAATAAAACGATAACTTTTGCATATGTTCATTTAATACAACAATTTAGGTGGTTTCAAAAGATAATAAATCATATGAAAAATTGGGTTGCATCGAACAATAAGAAGCCAAGTAGATAAATGTTACAATCATTTAAATTCGTTAACACTCTACATCTGAGAAGGTACAAACTACGAGTACATTAGCAAGATTCAAATTATGTTAAACGCTTAACTCATTTCAAGAATGTCGCTGTGTCAATACATTTTTATTAGTGTAATATACAGGGTGTTTCAGTTTTTTCGTTCATAACTTCGGCAAACGATAGAACTTCTAAAAATAATACGGGTCTTCCATATAAAATTTTTCTCTAAATCACTTCGTTTTCGAGATACAGGATGTTGAAATTGAAAAAAAATATTAGTTTTTTGCGAATATCTCCGGAACCATTTATTGAACAGAAAACAGATTTTGTAAGCAATTTCTACTCATAGTAAGCTATGTTTTGTGGGATACAAATTTTTTTTTTAGTTATAATAGGTGAAGATTTTGAAGGGGTAGTGGTTGTTTTTCTCCCAAACTTCTACGCCACTTGAAAAAGTACGTTTTTGAGATGCCCATTTGAACCGCCAATGTTTTCTACACAAAAAAGGTACTGGTCATAAGCTGTAAAGTTGACCGTTTTCGAGAAAAATCAACTTTCATGTTGAAATACATGGTCAATTTGTTGGTTTTGCTACTTGTTCTAACGTTTGAATACATTTTGTTTAATTAGTAAGAATTGACTATGTTTTTCCACATAAAAGTTGATTTTTCTCGAAAACGGTCAACTTTAGAGCTTATGACTGATACCTTTTTTGTGTAGAAAACATTGGCGGTTCAAATGGGCGTCTCAAAACCGTATTTTTCTCAGTGGCGTAGAAGTTGGGGGGAAAACGACCACTACCCCTTCAAAATCTTCACCAATTATGGATAAAAAAAAAATTATCGCACAAAACATAGATTACTATGAGTAGAAATTGATTACAAAATCTGTTTTCTGTACGATGAACGGTTCCGGAGATATTTGCAAAAAACTAAATTTTTTCAATTTCAACATCCTGTATCTCGAAAACGAAGTGATTCAGGGAAAAATTTTATATGAAAGACCCCTATTATTTTCAGAAGTCGTTATGAACCAAAAAACTGAAACATTTTAATCACAATTAATTATTTCATTTTTATGATGATCATCACACTCAATCAAGGAATGAACTAGGAAAGAAAATACAGACAAGTTTGTAACTCAAACCCTTATAAAACTTTTCAAAAAATAGATAATTACTAAATATAACTCTACTTACTATTGAAAGTTCTGTATCTGGATGCACACTAAAATTCTTGACCACTTTTGAAAAACACATAAAAAGAATACAATGCGGTAGTAATCCTTTCATTTCTGTAAACAAATTTACACATTATACATATTATTGAGGATATTTTTAAGATTGAACTGGTCTTTATTTGTTGGAAATCCATTATATTACAAATTAACACTACAATGAATAATACACTGTTGACAAATTCCAAAATAAACTTTTATTATAAAAATAAAAAATACAACATGTTTCGTCACACTTCTTCAGGTGAAAATGGTACTTAAATTTAGAACGGTATTATTAGTTATTCATACATAAAGAGAAAATGACCAAAGGGGGCTTACTTATTGTTTGGGAATTCATATTGTTTACAGCTAATGTACGGATTACAAGAATACAGGTTGTTTACACTAAGGCACAATAATTTAATAATTAGTTCGCGCCAGGCTGTTCATATGGAAAGAAATTTAGAAGCGGAGAGTTTGAAAAATCTACCAGTTCATTGAGTAAAAGATAACTATCTCATAAAATCGATGGTGGAAGCCGTTAGTTTATGGTAGTTTATCATTTTGATTATATGGAAGAATAACTACTTTGTTTTTATACCACTTTTATTAATAATAACGTGAAAACGTAACTATAGTTTCAACACCGAAGTGCCATTATCAAACAATTAGAAAATTTTCTAATTTCTAATTGTTTGATAATGGCACTTCGGTGTTGAAACTATAGTTACGTTTTCACGTTATTATTAATAAAAGTGGTATAAAAACAAAGTAGTTATTCTTTCATATAATCTAACTGTCTCATATTTATTAATTTCTAAAAAGTCTAGCTTTATTTACAAAATGTAAAATTTTAAAATTTTTATCAAATTGGTGGCATATCGCAAATGTTTAGCATAATGAGAGTCAAGTTTGTTATTCCTATAACTCCTAAAATGTTAACCCCCTCTTCTAGAAAAATACTTCTAAAGCATAAATGTTTAAACCATAATTTAACTTATACACTACAGATTTCACTCCTTTTTCCGACTTATTTTTATCCTTTTTTAAATGTTGACCTAGTATTTAGTATCATTGAGAGAAGTATTAAAATAAATAAATATTAGTTAATTCACGTTTTACATCATTCGAAATTTTAGTTTAGGGTGTTTCAGAAAGACCTCCCGTAAATGCAGGGGACGGTAGATTTTGCAAAAATAATCATATTTTTCAGCGTCCCATCTTCTTTCATTTCGGAGATACAGGGTTGAATTTAATTTTTTGTAAACAAAATTTTGCTTTAGCTCCTGTGCAGTTCGTTGAAATCTGGTACTCGGAGTTTTCAGAGGACGCCGAATAAGATGGTTTAGTTAGTTTCAGATTATGCGCTGAGTGAGTGACTTTTTGGCGTTTCTTTTAGCCTTAACTTTTTTGAGAATAATTTTTTTGTTTTCTTTGCACATTTTTCTGGTTTACAATTTTATTTCAAACAAATGATGTACTCCTGTTGAGAGTCTCAAATTTCACCGTTTTCGAGAAAAACGCGTTTAAGTGAACATAACAAAAACTCATTAGCAAATTTACTTACTACCGAAATCGCGTATGTTCATTTAAACGCGTTTTTCTCGAACTTTGAAACAAAAAAAGATATCGATCTTCGGTTTTCAGTTTTTCCTCCAAATTTGATTTAATTTCCGATTATCATGTAATAGCTATACCGTATGACTTAAGTTTTTGGGATAAAATCAATAAAACCGTTATCATTACAAATTACGCCCTCTAGCAATTTTATTAAGATATATCGTGTACCAATAGATACGACAATTGAAAGTACGTACCTTCTCTTCTATACAAACTAAAGTTTACCAAAATTGAATGAGTCGTTCAGAAACTACATCGATTTGAATTATTACACTTTCAATACCTTGCCCCACTCTTATCAAGGTCGGTATGCCAATGAACTTCGAACCAAAAAGATGTAAAATTATCTAACCTTTCTAATGATGTTAACAAAGATATACCTTAATGCGAGAATTTCCGGAGAAACGCGCTTAAATGAACATAAAAAAACTCATTAACAAAGGACGCCGCAAATTCCTTACGAGAATTGGGTCTCGGTGGATATTTCTGAATTTTTGATATGATATAGTCCATGTGATTCTGAACAGATGTTATCATTGCACCAATCCCCAGAAATGAACAGATTCTCTGGTAGGGGTGGTTATATTTACATTTTACTCTTAATAGACTATTTATTTCTGAAGACGGGAACAATATTTTAAAATGCTTCATGTTGCATAATATGGTTTTTCTCCCATAAAAATTTTTTGAAGCCCTCCCTTCTCCCCTGAACCCTCCTTAAACAAAAAAAATTAACCTTTTTCTGGATCACTTCAAAAATCATTGGAGAATGTTTTAATAAGCTGAAATACGGAATCCCCCCAATGAGGAATGCACAAAAAATTTCGGTGTATTTTCCTGAATTTTTGATACGATGTAGTCCATGTAATTCTGAACAAATTTTATCCATGCGCAAACCACGAGAAATTAACAGTTTTTCCCCTAGGGGGTGTTATATTTACATTTTACTCATCATAACAGACTTATTCATTTCTGAAGGCGAGTACAAAATCCTTACATGCTTCCATGAAGAAATGTTGAAGCCTCCCCGATCCCCCCAACCCTACCTTCTTTGGAAATAAAAATACTAATTCCTGGGTCACTTCGAAAACCATTGGAAAATGTTTAAATAAGCTCAGATACGGAAACCGCACTTCTGTATAGATGATTTATTCATATGCATAGTTACAGTAATTCATAAGAGGAATAAAATCTGATTACAAGGTAAAATAAGTGTATGGATAAATAGAGAAATACCTACGAGATACATATATATCTAGATATACATGTATCTGTGTGTAGGTTTCAGTAATTAACATGAATGTATGTGTATAAAGTGACTCTTAGTATAACATGTTATAAAATACAGGCAGATTTAATATAAGATATGGCAAATTGTACAGTTGTAAGCCTATATAGTTAGTTACACATAAGTAAAAATATCTATAATGAGGTATAAATGTATAAATAAATCATAATTGCGTCTGTTATCCACATTTGCCGGATAACTATTTATATAGCTATTTGACGTTTATTTGCATTTTTGTAAGGCGGGAAGATGGCTTCAAATGATCTCGATTGAAATGGACGCATACAGCACTTCGTACGAGTCCTTCAATTTCTACGCTTGCTTGAACTACATTCGCTTCTTCATTCTAATGAACGCACGTTTATCAATTGCAATTAATTTAGAGGCGGCTATGAGCAATCTTTTATCTTGCCCTAAGAACTGTCAAATTTATGCACTGCGTCTTGTCATCTTGTTTATTAGTAGTAATTATTGTTGTGCTTTTCTGCATTATTGTAGTTTTATTTACTGGTTGTGGTTACTAAAATTAATGACCTACCTAAATCGTGGGGATTGTTACGTATGCGAGAGATCTTTTCGCCCAGCGCAACTATCAAGAATTGATGGAGTAGTAAACGCAAATAAATGTGAAATAGCAGTTATCTGGCGAAATGTGAAAAACAGACCTCCTCTAAATGTGGGTAACGGACGCAATTATGATACAGAGTTGCGATTTCCATATCTGAGCTTATTCAAACATTTTCCAATGGTTTTCGAAGTGACCCAGGAATTAGTATTTTTATTTCCAAAGAAGGTAGGGTTGGGGGGATCGGGGAGGCTTCAACATTTCTTCATGGAAGCATGTAAGGATTTTGTACTCGCCTTCAGAAATGAATAAGTCTGTTATGATGAGTAAAATGTAAATATAACACCCCCTAGGGGAAAAACTGTTCTTTTCTCGAGGTTTGCGCATGGATAAAATTTGTTCAGAATACATGAACTACATCATATCAAAAAATCAGAAAAATCCACCGAAATTTTTTGTTTATCCATCATTTGAGGGGGAGTTGATTTTTGAAATACAAGTGCGGATTCCGTATTTAAGCTTATTAAAACATTTCACAATGATTTTTGAAGTGATCCAAGTAAGGTGTATTTTTTTATTTAAGGGGGGTTTAGGGGTTAGGGAGGGGCTTCCAAAAAAATTTGGGAGAAGAACCTAATTATGCAACATAGACTAGAATGAGGCATGTTAAAATATTGTTCCCGTCTTCAGAAATAAATAGTCTATTAAGAGTAAAATGTAAATATAACCCCTCCTAGCAGGGAATCTGTTCATTTTTGAGGGTTGGCGCAATGATAACATTGTTCAGAATTACATGGGCCACATCATATCAAAAATTCAGAAATATCCATCGAGACCCAATTCCCAATTGAAGTAAGGAATTTGCGGGGTCCTTTACTGACTACCGAAATCGCGTATGTTCATTTAAACGCGTTTTTCTCGAAAACGGTGAGATTATAAGAACCTCAACAAGAGTACATTATTTGTTTGAAATAAAATTATAAACCAGAAAAATGTGCAAAGAGAACAAAAAAATTATTTTCAAAAAAGTTAAGGCTTAAATAAACGCCGAAAAGTAGCGCACCCAGCGCCCGCATTAACTGAAATTAACTGAACCATCTTATTCTTCCTCCGAGTACCAAATTTCCACAATAACTACACAAAAGTTGCTGCAAAATTTCGTTTGAAAAAAAATAAATTCAACGCCCTTACCTCCGAAACGAAAGAAGATAGGACCATAGTATATTTGAAAAATCTGATTATTGTTGTAAAATCTCCTGTAATCTGCAGGTCTTTCTGAAACACCCTGTACATGTAATGATTCTATAATTTCCGATTTATTGAGATTTAGAGGAATAATTTCTTTAATAGCAATATTTTATTCCTTCTTTTTCAACATATCTATCAGATTGTTAAAACTATGTGTTTTATAATATTCAACTTTTCAAAATGACATTGGAGCTCTCAAACTAATTATTAGATTTTATCCCTTAATGTAAACAACCTGCATCCTCAAATCCGTCAATTAGATGTAAACAATCTGAATTCCTAATCATTGAGTCAGCCCCCTTTGTAATTTCCTCTTTATGTATAAACTAGCTGACCCGGCGAACTCTGTTCCGCCTTAGAGGCAATAAATATACAAAATTTGTGATTTTATTAAGTTCAATTTTTTATTAAGAAATAAAAATTAAAAGTATTTTAATTATTCTTTATTATTCATGTATTTTGGTGCATGCACTCTTCAGTTAAGTAGGTACCTTGTGATACACGACATTTTTTGTTTTATTATCAGGCGCAAGAACAAACAACGCAGATGGTCTTCCGACCCTTGAACATGCCACATATAATTGACCATGGGAAAAACATGGATATTCCAGATTCAAACCACAAACTTGCAAGGATTGCCCTTGTGATTTGTTAATGGTCATGGCGAATGCAAGACGGATCGGAAATTGAAGTCTTTTAAACTAAAACGGTTAGCTGTCATTTACGTTTTGTTATTCCAAGTAAGATGCGTTTTTGTTATACCACGTTTTATATTGACTTGTATTCTCTTTGACGTTTTATGTCATGTCACACGGGAGCGCGGTCAAACGGGATAAAAAGTATCCTATGTCCGTCTCCTGGTTCTAAGCTACCTCTCCACCAATTTTTAGCCAAATCGGTACAGCCGTAATCTGAGTACAAACTTTTATATAACTTATCGTGAACGTGACACTTTATTACATTGAACAATGTTGCCTAGACAATTATAGAATATTATTTTATAAACATAGAGTATCGTTTCTATGTTACATCCCCCTTATTTCACTATTCTACCTGACCTTTCTCTTTGACGTTTTATGTCATGTCACACGGGAGCGCGGTCAAACGGGATAAAAAGTATCCTATGTCCGTCTCCTGGCTCTAAGCTACCTCTCCACCAATTTTCAGCCAAATCGGTACAGCCGTTCTTGAGTTATAAATAGTGTAACTAACACGACGTTCTTTTATATATATAGATAGCTAGTAATAGGTACCGTCGTAAGTAAGTTTATTTGGAATTTTTCTACAGTGTAGTGTTCATTTGTTATACAATGGGAATAGGATATGAGCGAATGTGGTAATAGTGAATAACCCATACTCAAAGGGTATTCGGCCCTTTATAACCTTTTCACAATTTTTCTCATTTCTCTGTACCTACTCATAACTTGGGAACCATCCGGTAGATTCATTTAACATTTGGTGGACTGTCATAAATAACTTGTGGAGTATACCGATGTAATAAGAAAGAAGGAAAACTTGCTTCGCAAAGAATTTACAACATTTTCAACTCTGGCAACAACACCTTGTATGTCTGATGTTTCAAATTCGTTTCCATATTTAAAAAAGCACAAAATGCGTAATTCAACGATGTACATCGTTTTGCGTATCTCCATATTTCCAATAATTGTGAACTTGAACAAATTATAAAAAATTGCCCGTGCTTCACTTCGCTACTGCTTCAAGGGATGGGACAGTGGGATGGGTTACTTTTTCCGGAATCTCATGTAGACAGTGACTTCCCTCTTGTTTCGAAAGTCAAATATGCAAAATGTCATTAAGATCGATACTTATCTGCTATAAGGAGTAAGAAATGGGGATGGATTAGTTTTTCCGGAATATCATGTAGACGGTGACTCACTTCTTGTTTCGATGGTCAATTGTGTAAAATTTCATCAAGATCGGTATTTATCTGCTTTGAGGGGTGAGACAGGGTATCGGTACTTATCTGCTTTAAGATAAGAGGTTTCCTAAGTGATATTATGGATTACATGAAGTCAACTTCATCAATAATAGATTTAAAATTCAATGGTGGAAGCCATTACTTTTTGATAATTCATCATAATGATATAATAAAATTAAACACTTTTACTTTGTTTTAAATCACATATATTATAGAAACAAATTGTGAGTATAGTTTCGACAATAGCGTGTCATCTTCAAACGATACTAATGTATGATAATCTTGGCTATTTATGGTACAATATAAGACACAGGTAACAAAGGGGGCTCTGGTTGGGGAAATACATTGTTAGAATAGGATAACTGAAATTGAGGTAGAGTTAATATTGTGGCGTTCGACGACTAGCGCGCAAAGCCTCTTAAAGCCGCTAGGGTCAGTATACGACTAGCGCGCGAGCTACCTGCTGTGTACATATTTGTGCTTCCACAATAAATTCTTTTAAATCTCCGACGAATTCATAAATGTTTGGATGCGCAATGAAAAAGCATACGTTAAAGTGCGAATGAAATGATTCGCATGCATTTGTTGTTTCGCAATTCCAAATATTGTCTGTTGCCCATATCTGTGGTGAATATTTTGCGTCGTTATACATGTAATTTGTCTTCAAATAACCGTCAAATCTTTCCAATTGTGACAAATAACCAACGTACGGTTCCATGATACGAAAGGCTTCTTGTATCTCGTCTGGTCGTAGAAAAGGTATGCCAAATGCCCATCTGAACCACATTCCAATTACAGATTGGTTATCCTTGTATTCTCGAACGAAACCAAATTTATGAATTTTCCTGAACCACGCCTGGGTGAGGTGGAATAAACAGCCATGGTTTATCAACCCAGGTCAACGTGATCTCAACTAATCTTGAATTGCCTATTCAAAATCCACAATAACCTTGTATGGAAAAAATATCCACGGATATTCCCAACATTTATCAATTATTGATTGAAATAAAATTTCGTAAGTTGTTTTTGACAAACAAAACAACAGCGGTATTTAGTTGTTGTTTTTCACTCCATGGATGATAAGAAGTTGCTGGAAATGTTGGACACAATACTCAAATGTGCCGTCCATATAGATCGTTCTCACTTGGCATAAAAACTGTAGACTTTGAATAGTTCCAAGCACTATTTTTTGGTTGACAGGATCGTTGATAAGGATCATACTTGCATTGTCTGGAGTAGAAATCTGATCATTCTGGATCATCCAATCAATACGTTCATTCATGAGTTTCTGCAATGTCACTTGGAATGGCTGGAAATTCGGATCTTATTGTGTGAATGATTCGACGGCGACATTGCAACTTATATATACATACCTCCTACGTTAATTGCACGGTCTTTTCTAGATCTATAGTTATCGATCACACGTATCCCTTTTCATTTTGCACTCAACATAGATAACATGGTTGAAAATTAGAATAGATAAATTAAAATTAAATCTGAATAAAATAGTGACGGAAAATTGAGAAAAAAGTCCAAATAGTAACTGATTGCATAACATATATATTATGAGTTTGGTTCAAGTTAGAAAAAAGAATCAAAAAAGGCTAAGATCCTCTTTTTTTATTATTTGATGAATTAAAAAAAAGGATAGATACCTGGGTAAGTTAATTAATGACATATAACTTGATTATATTCAATTCTTCAGGTTTTCAGGAGAAAGAGGAAGTGAAAAGGCTCTATGTATCATAGAGTTGTATGCTCCTAATTTGTGACTACGGGGAAAAGAGCAGGTTAACTAACTGTAATCCATCTTCTCCTAAACTTTACGGTCTAATAAAAAATCACAAACAAAATGCTCATATCCGTCCCATAGTATCCTATGTTAATAGCCCTACACATAATCTGGCGATAAAATTAAATTCAATTCTCAAACATAAAAATAACTTCAAGCCTAAGTATGCAGTGAAAAACTTTCAAAGTTAATGAATAAATTAACTTCCCGTAAGAACGGAATTTTGGTATCTTTCTATGATTCAAATTTGTTTTCAAATATTCCCCCCAATGAATGTAAAATGTTGATATCAAAAATTCTGCAACAATCACATACAAATCCCATATTAATATCTGAGATAGAACAAGCTATTCATCTTTGCCTTACCCAAAATTATTGTCAATTTACACAGAAAATAATGGATTAGCTATGGGATCCCCATTAAGTCCTTTTTTGGCAGATATTTTCATGTCTTATATTGAAGAAACTATAATGAGTTCTCCTCTAGCTAAAAAACATTCATTGTGGGTTTAGATATGCAGATGATGTTTTATCCCTCTTCAAAGGTACATCACGACAATTGAATGTATTATCCTTCATTAATAATATTCATCCTAACATTAAGTTCACTTCAGAAACTGAGAAAGATAGCAAAAATAATTCCCTAGACATTACCCTCACGCACCATAATAATATCATTACTTGCAAAATTTGTAGAAAACTTACATTAACAGATACAACTATTGCCAGTTCATCTTTTAGTCACAAATTAGCTGCAAACAACGCTATGATACAAAGAGCCCTTTCACTTCCTCTTTCTCCTGAAAGCCTGAATGAAGACTTGAATATAATCAAGGTAATAGCCATTAACAATGGTTTTCAACTTCAAATTATATTCGAATTATTCGACAGAAAAAAGGAGAAATTAACTTACTCAATATCTATCCTGTCACAAGAAATTTTGATTCTCCGTCAAAATAGGTGTCCCTCGCATATTTTTTGGTACCATAAGTGAAAGAGTTGCAGACATTTTATCGAAACATAATCTAAAAGTTAACTTCAAACAACATAAATTGTCCTATTTTTTGTTCAATGCTATAAAGATAAAACAAATAAGTTTAATAAACCTGGAGTATATAAATTAACTACTTTTACAGTCATGATATAGAAATTAGATATAAGGAACATTTTCGATCTATTAGACTTAATAAAACATCTTCCTCTATATTTTAGAAACACTTTTCTAAATTTAGATAAAGTTCAATTGTTACATAACCAGAGTAGAGGTTTTAAAGTAAACACTAGAATCGACAGAAATTTTCAAAAGTATTCTAAAATTAATGAGAATAAAATTTTAAACGATTAATTAGATGTGTACTTTCAATTATACTATCCTAGCAATGTATTTCCCTAACCGGAACCCCACTTGTTACCTGTGTCTTATATTGTATCATAAATAGCCAAGATTATTAATATTTTCATACATTAGTATCGTTTGAAGATGACACGCTGGTGTCGAAACTATAGTCACGATTTGGTTCTATAACATATGTGATAAAAAGAAAGTGAACGTATTTTATTTCATTATATCAATAGATTGAAGCTTACAAATAGATCGAACGAGATTTGTGAAGCGGATCCTATTGGCAGCAAAATGGTATCAATGCTAATTTTCCTGCAGGAAATATAATAATCAATCGAAAACGCTGACAGTCCTGATGCCGTGCTAGGATGGGGTCAGAAGGAATGAAATGTAAAAATATCCGATTCTAAAGCCTGGCACCGCCGGGTATATCACCTAGTATCTTTCTAAATCAATTGATACATCCAAATATTCTATGGTATAAGGTAAAGTATTACAGAGAAATAAAGTCACCACCAATATTAAATTGGTTACCTAATTAATACAAATTACTTCTATAAACAGACCAGAATCTTTAAAAAACACATTCTTCGAGAAATAATTTGAAATATCATTTCTTACTTAAAACTGTATCCTATAATATACTCTTACTATAAAAAAATATTCACTTGTACTGAAATAATATATTGCACGCACATTTACTTAGACAGTGTTTCGCTGCTTTACCTTTTCCTGTTTATATTTCTCATATCCATTTCCGAATAATTGCTTAAACTTGATACGACTTTAATAACATAGTACGTTAAAGATAATTAAATCAAAATTAGGAAAATGAGAAATAAAATTAATAATTGAATGCTGCAAAGTTATGATTAAAATATTAGGTTATGATGGCTGATGAGATATTGCAATTTAATGATATTGCAAAAAGTATTCCGTAAAACTCAGTATACCGCCCATGTTGAAAGATAAATGATCATTTTTCTCAGAGCTTAGTATATTTCCTTGAATACTAATCAATGATGTACATTATCAACATTCTGAGATGTTGAATGTTAGATAGACATGGATGTTTATCGCATTATTGGTTCTTCTTTTCTGTCAGATAATTTGGTTCCAAAAATATACACCGAATTGCAGGATTTTAATATTTATGGTTTTTTTCGAGAAGATTTTAGTTTTCAACTTGCATGGGAACTTTATAGGGTCTACAACAGCGATTCATAAGAAATGTAGTGGAGTAATCTCTGGAAAAGCGGAAGAATTTGAGAACTCAGTTGGAGTAGGTATAATCTTCATTATGGTGTAGAAGTAAGTTGTTTCCATATTAACTAGATTTAATATAATGACATGTTATGAACAAATGAATTTATCATTGAATAATGACGCCTTATGCCGCTCATTATAATCGTTGGGGGTGATGTACACCCCTCTCTGTGGTTGAAGTAGGGACTCACATTTGTATGAGTGTCCTTTTGAGAAGAAATTTCAATTTTAGAACATATTCCTATGGATGAAAATAGAAATTCGTAGTTTGTTGCTAAATTTGGAAGTGTTGATTAAGTAACAACTATATGTTCGAATAAGTAATACCTTTCATGTGAGTCTAGTTTTCTGAATCCTGTGTGTAAAGGCAGAAGAGTAACAAGCAAACAGTGGATTATTTTGTTGTATTCAAAGACAAAATCGTGGTATTAATAACAATAATTTCTAATTGTAAAACGTCATAAGATAACTTGATCTCAAAAACTACGATGATATATTACGGATAGCAACTGCATAATAACATATACAGATTGAGTCAAATAGCCTGGTGTATTGCCAGTTAATAAATCCGATAAAGAATCGAAGCACAGCATGTATTCTCAGCCTGAAACAAAATGGGCGTGATTTATATGGCGCATGTCAATACCTCTTAACGACAGGGTTTTATACTGTTTTTTAAGTAACGGCACAGACCAATTTCTACTAGAGATGGGCACAACTATTATTTCTAAATAGAAATACCATAATCATAATACCAACAATAATGAATTTAATAAAATTTGGAGATTCGATGATAGTCAATACCGTATTATTCACTTGTGACTATTTTCAAAGACTCGTATAGAATTAAAATCGGCTCATCCAATATTCATATGTAGTATGAATAATATGTAACACAGTTTATAACTCATGACTGCATGTTTTTTTACGAAAATAAGGTAGTCAGTAATTGAGATATTCAACCCATAGAGGTTGCCATTATAATGGACCATAAGGTTGTGAATTATAAGTATCGGGGAAGACATCAGTGAGTTCCACAATTTCGCAGTTCAATAGAAGGATGAGGTCTGGTAGAACTAGTCTGGCAGGTCTCGAGCTTGATAATGCAGGGATGACCTGATGAGATTTCTGATGACCACAGACCATGGAATTTATAGGAAAGGCAGATATCGCGAACCATACTACGATGTTCTTGAAAGGCTAAACGAAGTAGATAATATGTGGTGGAGGAGCCGGACTATTCTAGAAAAGTAATTTCGTTGCCTTCCCTATTATTGTTAATTGAATCCAAAGTTAGTAAATGGAATGTTGTCTAATCCGAGTCTACAGTGACGGTCCCACTACGTCAAAGTAGTGGTCGGCGAAAATCTGTAGTGTGTGTCTAACTGTGTACCAAAGTCTAGGGCTATGAGACGTTAAAATACCAGATGTATCCCATCGAGAGCGCATGTGCGAACGTCATCCTAACGCAACAAGTTAAGCAAGGGCAAGGAAAATCAATCAATTACATGAACAAACTTTCGCATAACCTACCAAGCTAATATTCCCACTAATATATAAAAACCTAACCAATCAACCTGCGAAAAATTTAGCAAACTAACCTGCGACAACACTGCCGCTTGGAGTTTCGAACCTACGCTGTTAATGAAAATATGAGACCAGGGTCTTACCGGCTAGGCTAGCATCGCTGATGAGGATTCAACATTAATTCGGTATATCAACTCGATGGAATACGTCACTGCAAGCATTCGGTACATGTTATTGCGCTCTCGTTTGGATGAGACAACATCCCATATACTGACTTTGAATGGAACACTTTGCTTTTTTCTGTCATTATGTTAGTCGGGTTATTTAAATCTTCGACAGAATGATCGTTCAGTATTTTTTTTTTAAATTTATATTCTTGAACATTTGTAGATGTAAGTTTCTTGGTATTATGGTTCTTTATTATGACTAAGAAATAAGACTTCTCTTTTTCACGTTTCGATAACATATTTTTATCTTTATCAAAAATTGTTATGTTTATTAGTGTTTTCATGTAATTCAAAAAAGAATAGATGACTCTGATTAATGATTATTTTATGAATTAGCTATTCTATGATATACATTTCATTTCTATTGCTAACATCTAAGCTGTCACTGTCATAAATGTAACATGTCAGATAATGAAAAATCTTGGCTCCCGGATTGATTCCGCGTCACAATAGCTCGACTTGATGCCGACGTTTCGCCAACCATTACAGCTGGCATCTTCAGGGCAGGCTTGAGACTTGAACTGAAACTGATTCTATAGGTTTCTGTAGCCTTCACGCTACACAGTTCACTGCCTTTATTCCTGTGGATAACTCCGTTCTGGCACCTGACCCTGTCGTTGTGTGATCATGCGCGAAGAGGAATTTTCGAGGATGTGTTTACAAATGTTGGGAAGGTCCTGAATCACGGTTTAGATTATTTGGATGTTTTAGAATTTCTATAGTTTCAAGGATTTTTCGCTGATAGAAATTTGGGGCTCGGGTCAGGATTTTAGTATTTTCGAGAAGGATTTGATGATAAGTGTCAAATTTGTGTTCCGCAAGTGCAGATCTATTGGTGTCACGAAGAATTGTACAACGCTCATGTTCTTTCACACGAGTAGCTACTGTACGACCTGTTTCACCAATGTAGACTTTACCGCAAGAACAGGGAATGCTATAAACACCTTCTAAGGGAAGAGGAGGAAGGGGATCTTTGATAGTTTTGTAAAACTGAGATAATTTTGGAAGTGTGGAAAACCGAGTAGAAATATTATAATTTTTAAGTATTTTGGAAATTCGATCTGTTATATTTTCAATATATGGAAGATAGGCAGTGGATAAAGAAGGTGAGGGGGTTTGTGGCTCAGGTTGATTTGAATTCTTAGGCGAAGTGTATTTCTTTATAGCCTTTTGAATGTTGTAATGGGAGAAATTGTTTAATAATAAGACAGGTGAAAGATGTTTTAATTCTGATTTCAAGGATTGAGGTTGAGATAAGTTGACACCTCTGTGGACCAAGGAGTTTATCACAGATTGCTTTTGGGCAGGGTGGTGGTGGGAAAGACCATTGAGGTATCTATCGGTGTGAGTGGGTTTTCTATTCATAGAATGTCCAAAAGTACCGTCAGTCTGTCGACTAGCTAATACATCTGGGAACGGGAGTGAACCTTGCAATTCAACGTCCACGTGAAAAGGATATTGGGATCTAATGAATTTAAATGATTGAGGAAGGGAACAAGATATTCGCGACCATGTTGCCAAATTAAGTGGTAATTCAAAATATCTGAATTGGTTAAGTTTGAATCAAATTATTATTATTCAAAACTTTATAATAACACTTTCTATTGTCTATTTAATTAAACCTAAGAAGATATGTATTATCTGACATCTTACATTTACGACAGTGACAGTTTTGAAATTAAATCCCATAGAGTTATATTAAAGTTGATTAGTTGTTAGTAATAGAAATGAAATGTAAATCATAGAATAGTAACTTAGGTATTTAATTAGCTAGATTCAATCCGTTTCGAGTACATCTATTTGATAATTAGTCATGCATTACTCTTTCACACACAACCGATTCTATGTTGTCTGCAGTTTTAATTGGATATCAAAATACAGATCGGCTGCAGACGCGTTTCGTTAATCAAAGTCATCTATTCTTCTCTAAATTACATGGAAATACTACCAAACATAACAATTTGTAATAAAGATAAAAATACATTATCGAAACGTTTATTTTTAGTCATAACAACCATAATACCAAGAAAACTAAGCTTTTCCGTCGTCTCGGAATTAGCTTACAGTTGATTAAGTTAGTGTAGTCAGTTAGCATTCATAAGTTGCTTCACGTATTCGTAATTTCGAGCTTATTATGTTCAACCGTAAATATCAGCTGCTTTGTTATTGTTATTGCATCCATAAATAAAGTTACAACTAACCCACTGTGACCGCCTTTCTCGGGATAAGATAAGTTTTCTTGTTAAACGGAAAATTTGAAAGGGGTCATCACCGGGATGGGTGGTCCAGGGTTGTATATTTCCCGTTGAATGAAATCTGACAGATATGAATGGATTGATTCCTCACCAGTAAAACGCAGATGTTTATATATACAGTTTATTAAATGAAATGAGTGATTATAAAAAATATATGTAGAAAAGAAAATAAATATTTACACCTAGTCTCAATAAACAATTTCAAAAAAATCAATTTAAATAATTAAGTCAAGTATTTGACCTAGTCGAGAAAGTTCGCAACAATTAAACAATCGGAAGTTTCAGAATATAATTCAAATCAGAATGTCTATTTGCGTGATACAGTTGTTTACCTCGAACAGATGGTCTTCGAAAAACAACTTAAACGCCAAC